>CM077580.1:6750116-8000116 GCA_039657365.1 Stephania yunnanensis
TTGGAACCACCGCCGATCAAAAGAAAATATAGGCGGTAATTCAAACTCAAGAATTACAAAAAAGCAATCAATATTTAGCCACGGGCTCTAAAATAACAAGCGAGTTGTTAGATTTAATTGATTGCTAAAATGCAAAAGGGTTTTTTGTTTACCAATGTATGTTGTAATTTTGTAAAAGTATCTTGTGTGTAAATTGTAATATATATATATATATATATATATATATATATATATATATATAGTTTTACCTTGCAAAAAAAAAAAAAAAAAACTTCTCTTATTGATGTAGTAATAAACTTACATATAAATTTACTTGGACTCATTAGTCCAAGTAGACTTATTGAAACATAAAATCACACAATAGAGTTAATTAATTTCGTGCATTAAATTGTATTCCCGAATCCAACCCTTAATGATTTCAATCTCAGCCGCTCGCTGCTTGATCACCCATATAGGATCATCCGATGACGAATATAGTACGTCCAAACAATGTGACCGCTTTCAATAATCCCCACATTAGTCAAGTAGTACAAAAAACACAGTTCCTAATCAAATTAAACTAGTTACTAAGGTGATTAGTGATGATTAACTAATTTAGTGGCAGAATTAACAAATCTTGTTAATTTGGGGTGGGAACTTCAACCTTAAATTTTTTTCAAACAAAAAAATATATTACTATAAAAATCTGTAGGGGAAGGACGAATAAATTGAGGTATTATAGGGGGTTAAATCTCCTTATTTATATTTATATATATATATAGTCTGAGTCTTTTATATATATAAATTATTGGCAATACTTATTTTGTACCCACCAAAGTTTTAACCCATGACCTTTTACTTCTAAATCTCATACCAAACCATTGGGTCACCCAATTGGTTGGTAGTTGAGACTTTTTTTGGTCCAAATAGTGAATTGAATGAAAGGAAAGAATAAAAAGATTAAGACACATGTTAATTACATAAAGAAAAAATAAATAAATTCACATGTACCTTCAGTCGTGGTAACCGCAACTATACTATCTGAAATATTATGTAATACTCTGCAATACGAATAAGAAAATCCAATAATTAAAAACTTGATACAACACAGAATAAAACTACACCATGTAGAGAAATAAATATGTATATAATTACTATTGTATGTTAATTAAATTGAGAGTATAATTAAGAATGATTATATTCTTCCTCAAAAAATATAATGATTAATTATATCGAAGTTACATAATTACCCTCCACTGCTCCAAGGATCTTTGAGTACATTGGAGAATATAATGTTGCTACCGAATTTCTTGAGTACCAAATCTATGTCCTGCATTTCCAATAAAAGTCTCCAAATTATTATTAATTAAAAAATAAATTGGTAAATAATGAGAATTAGAGAAATTAATGTGGCAATTGTAAGGGCAAAGATGTAATTACATGTCCACCAAACTCGGTAACGATCCAATGGGGCCTAGGGTATACGCCATATAGGCTGTAACAGCTGTTCATGAAGTCTTGAAGATCGAACGGTGAATAAGGAAACATCGTGGCATTTCTTCCTTGTCCCATAGGGATTACCATGTCGCTACACATCTGCGTGTATTAATTAAGCAAATTGACTTGGCATTGAAGGAATTGTTTACTTAGTCAGAATATTACCACATTTTTTTAAGCCCACAATATTACTTTTTGTATAGATAAGGAGAAGAATAAATAAATAACACATTACTTCCAAATTTCCAATTGAATTGATATGGTTGTAAAATTATTTAGATATGCTAAGCAAAGGGTCATAAGATCAAGTCTTGTCATCCAACTTCAAATGCGTTGATGTTTTGTGTTTTGGGATTGGGTGCACGCCCGACTAACTCTCGTTAGAATATACAAGTTTAACTTGGAAGGGGCAAAAAAAAAAAAAAAAAACGAACAACCACAATTATCTCACTAGAATTTTTTTGGCATCATTAATTATTTATCATCTTAATGAAGTAAAGTAACAAAACGATAAATCTTTTACTACCAAAATCGATCTGGAAAAAATAAAAACTAATAAAGTCACTTTCAACGGGAAAAAACACTAGCGCAGCACAGAGCAAAACCAACTTCAGATATGCTTGGGGGTAGGGGGCTCAGCTTGCTCCGGCAAGTCGTCTATGTCGTCGATCCCCATTCTTTCCTCCTTTTTCTTCTTTCCTATCTTCGTTTTGTTATTTTTTGTAGCCTCTCATAGTATCTTCGTTTTATCTCCTCTTCTCCCTCCTCCCTCCTCACCGCCATCACCGCCCTTCATCCCATTTTTCTTTGTCTCCACCTTCTCCGCTGTTTTCTCTCCCCCTTTTTCCCCTTCTCCACTGTCTCTCGTTTTCTCCATTTCTCCCCTATTTTATGTTTCTTTGCAGCACTCCAACGTGGTATTCGAGTCGCTGTAGGTTTCCGGAGTGGTCACCGCCGATGATCCTTTTTGCCTATATTGTGATCTGGAGGAAGGATGACGATAAGGCACGGCTGAGGTTGTCCACATTCGGTGTAAGGGTCAATAAAGGATGATGAGTGGCTATGAGCCAGACATGGCGGTGAGAGATCAAATGCAACATATGACGCTCAACGATGGTAACCCTTTTTTGAGCGGCGCATCCGTCTAGTCCTATGTTCTTTGTTTGAGCCATGATTCCGAATTTCCAATATTTTTGTTGTTTAGCTATGTTTAGTTTATGCGTATGTGCGGATGTTGTGGTTGTCCCCATTGTTAGACTGATTTGTCTTTGCCAAAGGGTTAGGGTTGTGGTCGCATTTTAGCATTCGTATTTTCAAATTTTGTTTCGTGCGTTATTGTTGTAAAATTTATTTGTAATAGACACTTTTCAGATTTAACTTGTAACATCCAATATAAATCACTTTGACAAAAAAAAAAGTACCTGCCAAGATCAGCCCTTTGTGGTTTCGCTAGGAGGACTGTACCCGCCAATATTATAACAGGACACATTCGTTCCACTGTTATAAGCAACAACCGCTGCGTACACTTTTTCAAGGACGGAAGTGCCCTTGGGAGCGCCATCAATTGCCTCACAAATCCGGTTCACTTGATAAACCGGAGCCCTATTGTACTGTGCAGCTCTCCCGTACATCAAAATCAAGTAAGCTTTCAGGAATGTCGCTGACTTCAATGGCCTGTTCATTAATTAAGTACTATACTTAATTAATTAACTTAATTAACGATAAACCAATCTAAGAAAGATTAATTAGAAATGAAGCTAAACAAATGAATTTCGTTAATTACGAGCAAGTGTTGAACATGCGACTGAGCTGTTGGAGCCCGTTTGGTTTCTTAGCAAGTTCGGTTATTTCTAACCACGATTGGGCTATTGTGTTGTGACAACTTTGGCTCACAGACTGCAATTTATTAATTCATTGACATGATTAATCTGACTCTCGTGAAATTAGTTAAGTTTAAATTAATGAAGAAGAGCGAAAAATTAATTATTAATATATGTTAATTACTTTGAAATCGCTGGAGATCACAGCATAGGACCCTCTGTCGGCAGGTACAAGATCGTCGAAGTATAAAATTGGTGCAGACGAGGCCAATGCTCCCATGGCCACATGAGGGTATTTCAATTGAAACCACGAAGCAAGCACTGAAATATATTAATTAATCAATCCAATATATATTAGTTTAAGCTTTAAATTGTGAAAACACATTGATAGATTTTAAAGAAGACTCTAAGAATTGTATTAATGTTGATTTATTGAGTACAAATAGAGTGCTCTTATTTCTGAACAAATCATCAAATAAAGAAAGTTTTTTAAACTATTTAGATATCAAAATATAAAAAAAATTTAAATATATAAACTACGAAATATAGCAATTACTATAATTTTCTTAACACATATCATTAAAATATTAGTGTATATGGTCACTCAGTCCAATAGCTTGGTGCGTTGTATGGTTGTAAGAGGGTGGAGGTTGGAATCTTATAAGTGGCAAAAAAATAAAAGTTGTTTTATTTCATAATTATTAAAAAAAAAATGTTACTGTATATGCAACAGAGTGAAATAGTACTTGATACAATCATTAGTCAATTCCAACTAATTTGGGTGTATTAGTAATCACTTATTATCAAATTTTAATTCCTGCCACATAAATACATGTTCAGTACCCTATGTTCAGTGGGAGTGTGACGCCATAATGAGATAAGTTCAACCTAGTTAATTGATTATTTGATTTCTCAAAGGTCTTTCTATTCAATATAGGGATCAAGACGTATTCATTCCCTTACAACAGTATTATAACTGGTATTTTTTTTTTCTGCGTACTATATTTAGAGAAACACATTATTTCATGCTATATGATTTATTTTTGACTATTAATAAATAAAGTGTTGTTTCTATCTAAAAAAATAAATAAAATAACTATTGATGAAAACTTAAAAAGTAATTAAGGTTAACTGATCAGTTAGCTAGCTGGGTACTTACTGCCACCATAGGAAGCTCCAAATACAACAACCGGGCTACGTTCTGCCATTAACATTTTCTTAACATGCAAAATCACCTCCGCATAATCAGCCAATGCTTGTGTCGAAGTGAAATAGCCAAGCCGGCTTGCGTTCATAAAAGCTTCTCGTCTCGACCCAAATGGCACCGATTGCCCGTAATAACGGTGCTTAATTAATTCACAAACACATATAATACACACATTAATGCAATATTAATTAGTCAGTACGGACATTCATAATTAATTACTCCTTCCGTTTTTATTTAAGTGTCGTTTTAAGGATGTTCACAGTTTTTAAGAAAGTCATTTAATTGTCTTAAATGAGGAGAAAGTAGCGGTTAAATGACTAAATCACCATTTTATCTTTTATAACCCCACCACTTCTACATAGACTAGTTATTAATTTGTAATTAATTAAAAAAGATTTCTATGAATGGTATAAAATTCAATTAAATAATTAACGTGTATTAAAACTATCAAATGACAAATATTGTGAAATATTTCAAACAATAAATCTACTTGAACTCATGAGTCCAGACTCATATGGGTGTTTTTAAGATTTTCACAAATATTTAAGGGGTATCAAAGTAATTTTACAAGTGATTGTGTTTATTTCATTAATTACTTAAGGATGACTTTGAAATTAAATTTTTTTTTTTTTGTCCGGACTCATCAGTCCAAATATCACTACCCTATTTCAAAATATCTAAAAAGTCACTTATAAAGAAACGGATGGAGTACTATATACACACATTAATGCAATATTAATTAGAAGCTAGTGTGTCTAGCTATATACCTCAATGAACACTATAAGAGCTTTGAGTTTTGGAGCTTGTTCATGAAGGAAACCAGTGTCCTTCATGTCAAATTCGAGAGGGGCCTCTGCGCCTAGGTTGACGAAGATGGGAGCGTCAGTTTTGGCGCCTCCCCAGTACTGAAAGTCGATAACGTACCTATGATTGAAGGTGATGAAGCTATCGGGCCTGTAGTTGAAGTGGTCGAGAGTGTAAGAGAGTATTTGCCGTGACTTCTCATTCATTCAATAGGTTAATATACATCATTGACAACGTGATGTTAGGCTACAAATTAGGAACTAATTTGACTAATTGTACATCATTGACAACGTGATGTTAGGCTACAAATTAGGAACTAATTTGACTAATTGATTCTAATGTATGCTAACCTTGACTAAATATTTCCATAATCTAACAAACTGATTTGACTAATTTATTCTAATGTATGCTAATCTTGACTAAATATTTGCATAATCTAACACACCCCCATGATCAAGCGATAGGTTTACTTAACGGTTAGAGATCGTCCCGAAAATCATTAAATAGTACGCGCGGAAGACCTTTGGTGAAAATGTCTAACAATCGATAACGGAGGACGGAACATGTAGGACACGAACTTCTCCACGTCTCACCTTTTCACGAACAAAATGAATGTCCATTTCAATATGCTTGGTACGTTGATGTTGTACCGGATTTCAGATAAATAAATGGCACTCACATTGTCACAATAGACCAAAGTTGCTTTACGAATAGGGAAATTGATTTCAAGCAACAGATTACGAATCCAACAAGATTCGAAACTACATTTGCAACCCCTCTATACTCACAAAGACTAGACTTAGATAGAGTAGGTTGGCGCTTTGACGACCAAGAAATCAAGTTATCCCCAAAATATACACAATAACCCGATGTGGAGCGTCGAGTGTCTGGACATCCTCCCCAATCAGCATCTGTATATGATAGTAGTGACTGTAGAGAGGTTTTGTATAAATGTGTACCAAAATCAATCGTACCTCGAATGTAGCGCAAAATGCGTTTTAATGCTTCCATATGCTTGACTTTGGGATCATGCATAAACAAGCAAACTTGTTGTGCATCGCGTACGATATGTCCGGCCGAGTAAATGTCAAGTATTGCAAAGCACTCGCTGACGACGATACTTCGTAGGATCTCATACTCGCGCTCGAAGTAGCGCCGAGTTTGCCTTTGTATCAACCTGGTGTGGAGCAAGGATTACATTGTGACATGCCTCGCTTCCGCCAAGAATATCCTCTCGCATAAGAACTCGAGACATGAATAGGCTATTTTTGTCCCTAGGAGACGGCAATCCCAAAAATAGCTCAACGGACCCAAATCTTTCATTGCAAATTATGTAGCTAACTTGGACATAATAGCGAGTCTGAGATAATCTGAAGATGCAGTTAGAATAATATCATCCACATATAGCAAAATGTAAGCAGTATCTTGTCCATGACAGTAAAGGAAGAGAGAGTTATCAGATGTACTATGCGAGAAACCAATGGTTGCCACATATTCAGCAAAACGCTGATACCACGCTCGTGGTGCCTGCTTCAAGCCATAAAGAGATTTACGCAAGAGACAAACATGATCAGGAAGAGTCGGATCCCGGAAACCCAAAGGTTGATACATATAGACGGTCTCATTCAAGTTGCCATGTAAGAAAGCATTCTTTACATCAAGTTGGTGAATGGGCCAAGAGTGAGATAAAGCAATAGTAAGAACCACACGGATAGTTGCCGGTTTGACAACCGGACTGAAAGTCTCGTCACAATCAACACCTTCCCGTCGAGACCTGCCATCTCCTACAAGACGGGCTTTATGCCTCTCAAAAGAACCATCAGAGTTCTTTTTATGCCGAAAAATCCACAAAGAACGAATAATATTAGCATTTGAAGGACGAGGGACCAACTCCCAAGTCTTACTATCAATAAGAGCATTATATTCATCCTGCATAGCATTTTTCCAATTCGGGTCATTAAGTGCACCAACTGGATTCCGGGGAATAGGAGAGATTGAGGTGATGGTGGCACTTAAGGCATGATTTTTGTATTTCAAGTTCGGCTTAAATATCCCATGTTGACTACGCGTAGTCATACGAGGAGCTGGTGGTAATGTAGGTGAGATGGGGCGGGGACGGGTGTCTTTGTGGGAATGGCTCATTGGATGATAACAAGGGAGGAGAGGAAATGGGTGAATGCAGTTGGTGGGTTGCAGGAGGGGAAGTGGGCCTTAACGGCTGCATTTGTGGGACTGACCCATTGGGTGGAGCAGCATTGGCCTGGTCATGCAACAATTGTATTCTTAATGGAGAATTATTATCATCCAAAAACTCATATGAAGTAGGAGTCGGATTATTTATTTTGGAAAAAGGAAAAGAGGTTTCATCAAACCACACATGCCGGGCTATGATTAGTTTTCGGCTCGATAAATCATAGCATGTGTACCCCCGATGATGGGAAGGATACCCTAGGAAAACACATGGAGTGGACCTGGATTGCAGCTTATGAATTTGTGTGGAAGGGAAGAGAGGAAAACATAGACAACCAAAAACCCGGAGATGAGAGTAGGATGGATTCTTTTGATAAAGAATATGAGTGGGTGTTTTATATGCCAAGATTTTAGAAGGGAGAATATTGTGTAGGTACGTGGCCATGGCCAAGGCATGATGCCAATAGGAGGCCGGCATAGACGCATGGGCAAGGAGTGTACGAACAATATTGTTTATGGATTTGATTTTTCGTTCCGCCTTACCATTTTGGGGTGAGGTGTGCGGACACGAAAATCGTAAAAGCATCCCGTTTTGTTGACAAAATTTATGAAAAAGACCATTATCAAATTCACGTCCATTGTCACATTGAAAAGTTTTGATTTCTTTTTCAAATTGAGTGCGAATGAAAGTCCGGAAAGACAAGAAGATACCATAAACTTGGGACTTTGTTTGGATGGGAAAAGTCCAAAGAAAGTTAGTGAAATTGTCAACAAAGAAAACATAATATTTGTGATCGGAAGAGCTAAGAACGGGTGAGGTCCATAAATCACTGTGGACAATGTCAAAGGGCATAGTAGTAGTTGAAAGAGTGTCATAAAAAGGCATTTTAATCAATTTCCCCAAAGGACAAGAATGACAAACATTGTTTCGAGCCTTAGTACATTCAATCAAATTACGACGACGTAAAGAACTAAGAATTACATCCCCTGGATGACCCAAACGGGAGTGCCAAATATGAGGAGAGATGACAGTAAAAGCAGATGATGCGGATGAGGGAATGGCTCGATAAGTTTTGGAGAATGGATAAAGATCACCCGAACTCTCACATCTCATGAGTTTGCTCCCCGTTCAGTAAATCCTTCACGAGAAAACCCAAAAGGATCAAATTCAACGAAACCATATTATCAATAGTAAATTTACGAACGGAAATAAGGTTTTTGATGAGTTTAGGTGCATGTAAAACATTATTCAAAGTTTAGGGAGGGATTGACTTGAAGGGAAGTATGACCACAACCATGAATTGGAATCATGTTACCATTACCAACAAGTAATGCCATTATTTTTGCTCAATTGAAAGTAAGACGAGAGAGTACCTTTGGAGTTGGTCATGTGAGATGTGGTCGCGGTGTCCATGTACCAATTTTTGTCATCAGTGGATGCAAGGACATTGTATGCATAGCCCGATCAATATCCGTGGGCACATACCCACCATCTTTGCGGTGGCGGGGCGCCGAATAGAAAGATTGGGGAGGGCGAGTACCGAGAATGCCTTCTTTGTGGATCGAGTTGGGCGTGGCGCGCCACCCCTGTGGTGGGGTAAGGACACGGTGGGGTGGCCCATGGTCGTGGCCCCCAAGAAGCCCAAGGAGGAAAAACCAAGGTGTCGGCAGAGCTCCTGGTGGTGCCGTGACGCGGCGGCAGATGTTCGGTGGTTGTTCCGGTTGCCCGCCACTGTTCGGGCCATTTCAAAGCACCACGCGCGGTTGTTGTTGCGGTTCCCACCGCCACGACCACGGTTGTATTTCTTTCCACGATTGTGGGAATTTCCTCGATTATTGTAGGTATTTTCAGAATTGTTGGGCTGCCCATTAACAGGGAAATTATGAGGATTAAGATTGTGAGAAATGAGAGCGGCATTCGAACCTGATTCATGAATGACGTCCTCGCCATTGCTGTCTTCCTCAAGATCGAGCATTGATCGCACAACTTCAAAAGATGGGAGAGGAGTACGGTGCTGCACCGTTGTTCGAAAATGCTTGTATTCTTCTGATAACCCACGCAGAAGACGGAGCACCAGACGTTCGTCAGAGACTTTGTGGCCGACGTTGGCGAGGTTGTCTGCAAGAACCTTGAGCCTGGTACAGTATGCTTTCACGTTTGGGAAATCCACCAATTTGGTGTTCGTGAATTTTGCATCAAGGGCAAGAGCCCTAGCCGATTTGTTGTCCTGGAAGAGATGAACAAGGCGATTCCATGCCTCAGCTGCGGTGTCCTCTTGATCAATGATTGTGTTGAGAAGATCATTGGATATCGTACCATATATCCAGTTGATACAAAGGGCAAACTCAGCGCTACTTCGAGCGCTGAGTATGAGGATCCTACGAAGTATCGTCGTCTGGCAGGTGCTTTGCAATACTTGACATTTACTCGGCCGGACATATCGTACGCAGACAACAAGTTTGCTTGTTTATGCATGATCCCAAAGTCAAGCATATGGAAGCATTAAAACGCATTTTGCGCTACATTCGAGGTACGATTGATTTTGGTACACATTTATACAAAACCTCTCTACAGTCACTACTATCATATACAGATATTGATTGGGGAGGATGTCCAGACACTCGACGCTCCACATCGGGTTATTGTGTATATTTTGGGGATAACTTGATTTCTTGGTCGTCAAAGCGCCAACCTACTCTATCTAAGTCTAGTGCTGAAGCTGAGTATAGAGGGGTTGCAAATGTAGTTTCTGAATCTTGTTGGATTCGTAATCTGTTGCTTGAAATCAATTTCCCTATTCGTAAAGCAACTTTGGTCTATTGTGACAATGTGAGTGCCATTTATTTATCTGGAAATCCGGTACAACATCAACGTACCAAGCATATTGAAATGGACATTCATTTTGTTCGTGAAAAGGTGAGACGTGGAGAAGTTCGTGTCCTACATGTTAGTCCCGTTATCGATTGCCGACATTTTCACCAAAGGTCTTCCGCGCGTACTATTTAATGATTTTCGGGACAGTCTAACCGTTCGTAAACCTATCGCTTCGACTTCGGGGGTGTGTTAGATTATGCAAATATTTAGTCAAGATTAGCATACATTAGAATAAATTAGTCAAATCAGTTTGTTAGATTATGGAAATATTTAGTCAAGGTTAGCATACATTAGAATCAATTAGTCAAATTAGTTCCTAATTTGTAGCCTAACATCACGTTGTCAATGATGTACAATTAGTCAAATTAGTTCCTAATTTGTAGCCTAACATCACGTTGTCAATGATGTATATTAACCTATTGAATGAATGAGAAGTCACGGCAAATACTCTCTTACATGGGTATGGATTGCTGTGACATCGTTGGTGTAATGATCATGAGGAAGCATTGGATGAGAAGACATGACAAAAGAATAAATGTATCCATTAATTGCGGATTTATTAACAAGTGGTTTGGAAGAAAATAGGTTGATGAATGGTATGGAGAGATGAATGGAATTTGTCTATATTTATAGACAGGCTTATTACATGGTTATACTGTTCTAGCTTTGAAAATTATTTTTTACTACTTGTTAAATAAGTGGATTTGAGACTAATCTTAGTAGTGTATGGATATATATTCCTTGTTGCTTAATGTATGTACGTACTTGCTAGGATATATAAGACACCCATATTTCATAACCGTAGGATTCACCTCGGATTGATTAACATAATTCTTTTTTTTTAATGTTAAATTCTTTCAATAATTTATTTATTTTCCATATTGCAACATATGCTAGCTAATTAATGAATAATTCAATTAAGTGTTCGACTTTATCGTGTCACTTGTACATTTCACCTTTTTCTTTTTGGGTAGTGCCATTCATTAATTCTACTTTATTCTTTTGGGTAGTGCATATTGATTATGACAAATCCCGAGTGAAGTTTTTAATTTTTAATATGCCATTCTTCCTTTTTATTTTGGGTAGTGCTAGATGGACTCAAAAAGTCCGGACTCAAACAACCAAAAAGACATAAATACCCTTAATTTATAACTATAACTTTATATGCCATTTCTTTTACATATAGAGGGCCGACTAATATAGATTTGGCTTCTAGAGGAGTACATTTCTTCGCCAGTTCACCCTGAATTAAGCTAAACAAATTAAATAGATAGTACAAATGAAAAAAACCAACCACCAGTTATATATTTATTTTATTTTGTCTATATTTTTAGGTAATCGTGCAGGAGGTGTTCGAACCTGCTTTTTTTTTCGGCCCTTCCTCCTTATGCTCGACTAATTCCGACGAAGTTCATCAGGCACCCCCAACCCAGTATAACCATAGAGATTAATATATCCGAAATTGAATTGTCGGATTTGATTCCATGACCTATTAATTATGAAGCATATCTGAATAACTTTACAAACCTATCAATCTCATTGAGACACAACCATATGTTCACCAGTTATTATTATAGTATTGGCAACCCTTAATTATAAATATATAGAGATCAATACTTATAACATAAAAAAAAGTTATTCAGATATATAAAAGCACGAATCACAAATTTTTGAGTGGTAATAAAATTTACTTATTTGTTCATACTTTTTTTTATCTCCAAATCAACATTTTTTTTTGTATCCAAATCAAACTCTAATTTCTTATCAATCCACTACACGTTTTTTTTTCTTTATCTCCAAATCAATCATGAACTAATTCTCATCAATCCAATACACTTTTTTTGAGGAAGTAATGTCCTAGCATGATTAACTTATTTTTTCATTCACATCTTATCTCAATCACAGTAGAGAATATTGATAAGCTAAAAGAGCTACTTGTATTTTTATTTTTTAAATTTTAATTGTAATTTTAAATTTTGTTAATAAATTCTTAAAAATTAATTCCCGCGAGCGAAGCAAGCGGGGGAATCGTGCGTAGCACGTCTTCAAATTAGTATATATATATATATATATATATATATATATATATATGATAGATATATATATATATGTCGATGAGAAAGTGAGGGTTGGGTGGTGGCAAAATGACGCAGCGGAGATCTTCTAAACCAGTTGAACGAATCCACGAACAACTCGATCTAGGTCAGAACTTAAGCCAAAGTTCGAAAATTCTTTTATTTCAACCAAAAAACTACGAATTACACTCAATAGATCGCTTAAATAGCGAAACCCTAAAATTTGCCAAAAATAGTAAAAAGTCTAAAAAGCCCTAAACTGAAAACTAGACGAAAAATAGAAACAAACGCCGCAAACGGCAATAAAAACGAAAATTCCTAATGAAAGTTATAAGCGAAACAAAAGTTTCCTAAAATAGCAAAATTGCCGTTTCGGAGGGCGAAACGATGGAATTTCGCCGAAAAACGTCGTAGTCACAGCATAGCTGTGAGTCGTGATCTCCACACCGTTTCCAATAAACTCATACCCCCGTAACGCTGTGAGTTATATCTTTTCCTATTTTTCCAAGAATTTGCAACTAATTCTTGAACTTCATCATTATCCTATCAAGAATTTGCAAACTAATTCTTGGACTTCATTATCCTATCAAGAATTTGCAAGCTAATTCTTGGACTTCATCATTCTCCCTAGGGTGGACAAAATTCGCCCTCGAATTGTCATCGCCATACGTATCCTCATAATAGGGAACAAGATGTTTGACATTAAATACATCAGCCGTGCGAATGTGACTTGGCAACTTCAATCTGTAAGCATTAGGATTAATTTTCTCAAGAACCTCCACAGGACCAATCTTCCGAACTGACAATTTGTTGTAATCACCCACAAAGAACCGGTCTTTAGTGAGAACCGCCCATATAAAGTCACCCACTTCAAACTCCACGTGACGCTTCTTCCGATCTGCATATTGTTTGTACTTGTCTTCAACTTGTCTGCGCAACTCCTCATGCTCACTGAGACTCATTCGGTAGTGTGGTCTACTATGCAGTGACGCACCAGGTTCAAGGTCAATCTGATGTTGAATTTCAAGCAATGGTGGTAGTCCTTCTGGCATCTCATCAGGGAAAACATCACAAAACTCCTTCACAATAGGAATTGCAGCTTCAGGAACATCAACATCTCTATCTACCTCATTTCCCATCAAGATGTAAACTACCTCAGAATCCTGTAATGCATCTTCAAATCTCGCCAAAGACAGCAAACTGCTAGATTCTTTAGTAGGCTTAACTTCCTCCGGGTCCTTGGCGGGTACTAGCACAATCTTCACTCCCTTGAACATAAGGGTGTATTTATTGTCTCCGCCATCATGCACAACTCCCCTATCAAACGCCAAGGACGTCCCAAGAACAAGTGGCAAGCATCCATAGCCACAACATCACACCAGACTGAATCCTTGTAGTTAGCACCAATAGAAAAAGTCACCAAGGCGCGCTTCGACACCTGCACCTCACCACCCTTCTTCAGCCAAGCTAGCTTGTAGGGCCTGAGGTGTTGTTCAGTTGCAAGACCCAACTTCTGAACCGCTTCAACTGAGACGATATTCTCGCAACTGCCTGCATCAATCATGAACCTGCACACCTTGCCTAAGATGGTACACTTGGACTGTAAGATGGTATTCCGCACCCACTCATCATCAGCAATAGTTCTAGGAGTCATACAAGAACGCCTCGCAACTAAGGCAGTACCCATGTCTCCAGTCACGATCTCCTCTTCGGTGTTGTTAGAAGTATCAAAGGTTGGTTCTGCAGTGATGTTGGCCTCTTCCCCTGCGTCTTCCTCTTCATTCTCAATAAAGAGAGTCTTCTTCCCTTTACATTCTGACTTCTTGTGACCAACTTCGCCACAACCGAAACATTTAATTCCACTAGTGCTAGGTCCGTTCGTGCGACTAGCAGGGTTAATTGCATTGGTATTACCTCCAATATTGGTTGTCCCAACACTAACATTACCGGAAGCATTACTCATTCCCCGACGCTGTTGTTTCTCCACCAACAATGCTCGCTGGTGCGCTGCAGATAAGGAAGCCGGATCAAACATGTTGACGACATCTTGGATCTGCACCCTCAATCCACCAATATACCGCGCCGCTAATTGGTCGTTAGTCTCTTGCAATTCGTTTCTAGCGACTAACTGATAAAACTCAGTGGTGTAATCATCTATCGACTCGCCCTTGTCTCGATTTACGCAACCTCTGATACATAAGGCGTTGGAAATTGTAAGGCAAGAACTCAGCCCGTAAGTGTTTTTTCATCTTCTCCCACGAGGTGATCTTCGTCTTTCCATTCCTATTCCGCATCAACTTCTGTTGTTGCCACCAAGCCATGGCCCTGTTGTGGAATCTAGTCGCAACCAGTTGCACACGCTTATCTTCGGGCACACCTTTAAATTCTAGGACTTCTTCAACTGATGCCAGCCAGTCTAAGAATTCTTCTGATTGAAGGGTGTCATGGAATTCTGGGACATCCGTCTTCAACCCAGACTCCCACCGCCTGCGATCATCCTCAACTGCACGCGGCCTGTAGCGCCTCCTCGGTTCCTCAACATACTCATCCTCCCCTTCGAAAGAAGAATCTCTTACTGGTTCATCACCAACAGATTCCCTTCGATGGTTACGGATACGATCCATATTCCGACCCAACAACTGATCGATTCTGGCAGTTAATTGTTCCACCACCGCGCCCATGCGTTGGTCAATTATTTGGCCAATTTGTCGATTCAGATTGTCATGGTCATCCTCCTCGATACGCTGCTGGTTCCTCTTCGGCGGCATGATTTCTCCAATCACGCTGAAGCAGGCTCTGATACCAACTGACGCAGCGGAGATCTTCTAAACCAGTTGAACGAATCCACGAACAACTCGATCTAGGTCAGAACTTAAGCCAAAGTTCGAAAATTCTTTTATTTCAACCAAAAAACTATGAATTACACTCAATAGATCGCTTAAATAGCGAAACCCTAAAATTTGCCAAAAATAGTAAAAAGTCTAAAAAGCCCTAAACTGAAAACTAGATGAAAAATAGAAACAAACGCCGCAAACGGCAATAAAAACGAAAATTCCTAATGAAAGTTATAAGCGAAACAAAAGTTTCCTAAAATAGCAAAATTGCCGTTTCGGAGGGCGAAATGATGAAATTTCGCCGAAAAACGTCGTAGTCACAGCATAGCTGTGAGTCGTGATCTCCACGCCGTTTTCAATAAACCCATACCCCCGGAACGCTGTGAGTCATATCTTTTCCTATTTTTCCAAGAATTTGCAACTAATTCTTGAACTTCATCATTATCCTATCAAGAATTTGCAAACTAATTCTTGGACTTCATTATCCTATCAAGAATTTGCAAGCTAATTCTTGGACTTCATCACAAAATTAAAGCATTTTCAAGTTATGTATATAGATAAATGAATCAGGATTGGGTGGTGGCAAAATTAAAGCATTTTCAAGTTATGTATATAGATAAATGACTCATTACTGAGATGGCGACAATTGCGAGACAAAGTAATGACTAATGACCAATGTGCTTTTTAATTCGAAATTGAGGCGATATATATTATATATAAAGGTACACAAACTATTAGGTGATTTATGTGTCTTTTAAACATTATATCCATTTGTTCTTCTCTAATTTATTACAATGGATATATTATTACCAACAAGTTAGGTGGTAATGGTTTGGTACTAGGTTTAAGAAGAATGGATAACTTTAGAACTTATTTCTATTCTAGTATATATATATATATGTGTGTGTGTGTGTGGTTAACTGATGATTTGTATTTTTTTGAATTAAAATAAAAATTTTATTACTCATCAATGGTTTGATACATAATTAAACTTGACGATGTGTATGTTAGTTTTTTTTTTTTTTTTTTTTTTTTTTTTTTTTAATAAGAAGTGCATGTTAGTTCTAAAAAATGTGTAATTTTGGTACATCATTATTAAGATTCTCACAAAATCAATGTGCTATTTGTTTATTATTTCCCTTGAAAATTCACAATTAAATCAAAATCATGATTTTTCAACTTTATTTTAGGGAAACACATTGTTTCCCGCTTTGCACATATTACTTTTGCTGGCTTTATAAAATAAAATCTCGTTCATATCAAAACTAAAAAAAAAAAAAAAATCTTCGAGTGCTCTTGGAATTCATACAAACGCGCAATATGATCAAAGTCAATATATCAATTGAAATTGAGAGATATCTTCAAATTAATTCAAACTATACACTATATATAATTTATTTTTTTATGAGAATTGAAACTGCTATACTTACCTAGCCGCAGCAACAATACTAATGATCATGAAGAGATTTAAAAGAAACATCACGGTAAAATGTCCTCCAGACCCTTTAAGCCTGAAAGTTGTCATGTATATGCGTGATGATATGATATATACGCGCGGCAAGGTACTTTTGATATCCGCTATATTTCTTCGTTAATTACTAATTAATTAATGGAATCTATATATATTTTGTATATATAAATGTTAGACATACATATATGTAAGATAAGTAGACATCATGTTTTAATTAGTTCCCTGCGTTGCATTGACTTAACGCTATCTAATTAAAAATGAGTAAATCTCACAGCTAAGATTACCTTAAATACTCCTAAAAAAAATTAACTTAAATATGATATATACGTTCATTCTATTCCATAAGAAAGGTAATTTCTAAAATCAAATTAATAATCATTTCTTGACTTAAAGAAAGTAATCTTTTTTGAAGAAGTTTGATATGACTGATTGATTGAGACAAAATATCTCTCAAAATACCTTGAAGTTAAAGGAAGTCAATTTTTTGTTTGGCTCATTGGCTCGATTTTATCCCGCCCAAAAAAAAGATTTTGAATAGTAATTTTTAAAATTCGAATTGAAACCGGGCAAGACTGTGATATTCAAATTCAAGTTCGAGCGCGGATCTAAACAAGACCCTCGAAGCCTCATACCTAACCCGGATTTCAAAAGATTTTACATTGAAAATATGTCGTTATACATTGTATAATTTATATAAAAAAAAACAACAATAAAAATAATAAACTACATAGCACATATAGAAATGTACTATATGTGAGTTAGTTCTTTTTTGTGAGTTAATTATTTCTTGGTCACTTCATACAATATATATATATATATATATATATATATATATATATTATGGTTGTAAGCGTAAAAATAATCGAGACTTCTTTAATGAATCTCTTAAACTTGTTGCTTCATTTTACCACCTCGCTGAGTGACAAGCTCATTTTTGTTCTCTCACATTTGCAAGTAAACAAGTCGGATAAAACAATGATTACATTCAGAGTGCGTGCAAATTTTAAGGAAAAAATCTTTTATTATGTTATGTCAATTTTTTTTTTTAATTTTCAAAATCTTTTTTGAAGTTGAAAAATCATGACAATATTTTACTTTGAATAAGAGGAAAATACCGTGCAACGGCGGCGGCGCCTCGCGGTCGATCGTGACGACGGTGGTGGCGGCGAATACGACGGCGACGGTGGTGGCGGCGGATCTTCAGTGACGGTGCGGTGGCGGAGATCTTGGCGTTTCGGATCGACGAAATGAGTTTGCAGGGACGAGGAGGAGAGCCCCTGATTTGTAAAAACCATTAAGAAATTAGTGACAGATCGGCAACTGACTAGTCTGTTGCCGATTTGTTTGTTGCTAATTTGTCGCTGATCGGCGACTGATCAAAATATGTCGTTGATCAGCACCATAACGCGAAATTGGAGTTTGTGAGTTCAGCGATAGATCAGCAACATACTATTGTCTACATTCGTTGTGACGATCGTATGTCGATTTGTCACTAACCAAATGACGTAATTGAATATGTCGATGATCTGTAGCAGATCTGTCACAGATTTAGCTACAGATCAGCGACAAACTAGGTTATGTAGCTGATCTATCGCAGATCTGTCACAAATGGGCGGGAAATTAATGGCGGGAGAAATCAGCGACAGATCAGTGACAAAATACAATTTGTCGCAATTTTTGTCACAAATATGTTACTGATTTGTTACTTTTTGGTCAACCGAGTCAAAAGCTCTATCTGATGCAGAACTGTTGCTGATTTATTGTTGTTTAGCAACAAATTCAGCATGTTGCAATTTTTTGATGTTATTCCACATTTTCGTTGTAGTGTTAAGATTCTCAAAAAATTAATGCGCTATTAATTTTTCTTTATGAAATTATAAAATGTGTAATTAACTAACAATTGTTTGATTTCTTAATGTGAGATATCTATATCTATATATATAAAAGTCGGAGGAGAGTGAAAGTTTAAAAGTTACCTCGTCTCACCATTCTATTTTTCTATTTTTTTCAATTTTCTTATTTTTCTTATTTATTTATTTATTTATTATTTCAAGAGATATAATTATACATTATGTGTACATTTATTAATAATTAATAGTGGTTATCTTATCATTAATAGATTGAGTACGTTGAACTTGAAATCATTGGTAAATACAAGGAATTGAGTTATTTTTTGTTATTTATTATTACAAGAGATATAATTATACATTATGTGTACATTTATTAATAATTAATAGTGCTTATCTTATCATTAATAGATAGATTGAGTACGTTGAACTTGAAATCATGGGTAAATACAATGAATTGAGTGTGGTGCAAGTTACATTCCCCCTATAAATCTCAACTCTTATCCATTCTTTTTGCAATCGACTTGGATTTTTTTTTTCTTCACCATTCAAAAAATCGCAAAAAAAAATCAATTTTATTATACTTAACCTTAGATTCCTCCAGTTCTCAACCAATTATCACCCAATGAATTCAAGATATGATCGATGAATTTCAACATCGCCTGTACATTTAAAAGTTGTTCTACTTATCCATAGCTTCATGCATCCAGTGATATAACAATCATTCACAACGCTTATAAGTTAAACCACTTTCGATTGCCCTCCTTTAGGTATGTTTGCTCTATATTGGATCTAATCGTTTGGTACGTTTTCCATAAATTCAAGACTGAAGTGAATCATTATATCTATAACACAAATCAATAGTCACGTGACCTTTATGTTGTCTTTGTTATGTTGTCTGTTGGTTTAGATTCTTCAATTAGAGTGAACAGACGATATGGAGGAATTTATATTTAACGGTTATAATTGATCAATATACACTACTGCATAGAATTATCATTGTTTAAATATATTGTTCAGTCCATAGAACGCTACAAAAGAAGGCAATATAGTGTTTTGCTCTTTCTTATTATTATTGTTATTTTACGAACCTTTCGTTTGACTCGATGAGAATAACTATGAATATAGTGTATTATTATTATTATTATTATTATTATTATTATTATTATTATTATTATTAATATTATTATTATTAATATTATTATTATTATTATTATTATTATTATTATTATTATTATTATTACACCTGCGCGAACGCGGGAACGACTATATATATATAAGTTGGAGTTAAGAGAAAGTTGACATGCATTCTCCTTTCACCAATATATTTTTTTAATTTTTTTTTATTTTAAGGTATTTATTTATGTATTATTGATTATTTTATTTCAAGGAATATATTTATTCCCCCATTTATTGAGTTTATTTATAGTTTGTATTTGATCGAAATAATAACAATTAAGTGTATTTAAATTCTTTTCTTGATTAACGAATGGTTGTTTCTATGTATTCCAAATCGTACACCATCCATTTGGTTACTGCAATCATTTATATAAATCATTAATCTTCTCTTTATATATATATATATATCATAAGTTCACATTTATTGCATGTTTTAGCAACATCCAAGTACCTCTCATAGAGTTCTTCACACTCGAATGCAATGTTGTGGCGATTGTTGATCTGCATGACACTCCAAGACGTATAAGAGATCTTGCAGTGCGATCAACAACTTCAAATATCTATGTTCGTTGTTATAAGGATTGTTTAAGATGTTTGATAAGTGCGTGATTTATAACTAAATATTTTTTACCCTCTATTGTATATTTCGAGTTGATTATTGTGAATTATAATTTTAATTATAAAAAAATATTACAATATATTCATGTAAATTAATAGTTTATTAACTTTCTCTTAAAGTTTTAATAAGAAATCGACTAGTTTTGAATAAGAAAGAGTTCCAAATTGATTTCATATGTCCTCGAGCTGAATTTCACATATACTAGTGGATTAGAGTGTGATATCGTGAAGAAAATCAAAGAATGAGAAAAGAAAATCAACTAAACTGTAAATGTATATCTCTAGCTTTATATATATATATATAAAAGAAAGGACTTTTTTTTATAAGATCATAAGAAAGGACATTTTATTCACTTGAAATAAAATTAAGTATGTATTAAACCATAAAACATAAGTATAAGATAAATACAAATAATGTTTCCATTTTTTATTTTTTTTCAAGACCGAATCATGTTCTCTTGATCATAGCAATAGCATGCCCCTTATCTATCAGAAAATAGCTTCACCACGGTAAGATCTAGCATTTTCACTTACGCGAGTAAGGTTCGAATCTTCTAGAACATATTAAAAGACCAAAAAGAAATAATTATAACATATTCAGTGGAACTTAATAAGCTTACCAAATCAAGCCATCAAATTAAGACCACTACCTTTAAAAAAAAGTGTGTTTAAAACTTTTTTTTTTCAAGTCCACGCTACTTAAAGTTTAACTATTCTCATGATAATTAGTTGGATGATACTCTAATTTCATGATCCGAAAGAAAGTAATATTTTTAGAGTTGGAGAATAGGATTCAATCCCGTGACCAATCATCAACTATATCTCCATGACATTAATTAGTATATTGCTATTGTAACCCGCGAAAAACAACTATACCTTAATTTTTTTTTATAGCTCGAGACCCTGCTATTGTAATTCACAAAAGATACTCACAAACAATACACACTTGTGTTGTTGTGCACATCCCTTCGATGCGCATGCGCTCACACATCATGGCAAATTTCATGGAACGCGCTTTGTGCGTGTCTTTCCCGATTTACAAAAGTATTTATCCAAAACTTTAACACACCCCCATCAATTCTATTAGGGCAAATGAGGACCAATGTTGACAATTGACAATTGACAATTGTAAAAAGGGCTCAAGAATAAGAGCTTTTCCCTAAATAACCAGTACGTATTTGTATATCTTTAACACCAAGAATGAAGGAAAACATATCCACCATAACCATATAACGGTGTGGTGTAGTAGTAGCAACTAATCTTAAGGCTTTGACTAAAGAAATGATCAAGAGTTTCAATCGCAACAACTACCTTATGTCCTTCGACTATTTTAAGATGTTGGATAAGGTGCTCCTGACAACTGGAATTATTCAGACTTTAATCGGAAAACGAGTCAGGGAGTTCTGAACACCCATGAATCTCAAAAAAAAAAAAAATAAAAATAAAAATATACATAATATTATAACCTACTTTTTTTCTTTTTTCTTTTTTTTTTTTTTTTGGTCAGGATTAGTCTATAACCAACTTCAACTATACAATTAGGCGAGCAAGAATGAAGCAAATCAAAGCCATAACAGAAAGCCTAGCCAAGGATGACAAAGAAATCTGCACAGCCGAAGCAGATGAAGCCGTCGTTAACTTCAACTCTAGCATCCTCTTATTATAATCAGCAATCCAACCCTTAATGATCTTGAATTCAGCCTTTCGCTGCTGTGTTAGCCAAGATGGATCTTTCGATGTTGAATGGCCTAGGTCCAAACAGTGAGACCCCATCCAACACACATAGTGAAAATGACATTAATTAATGTATAATCAACTTAATGTAATCCTTCTTTACAAAATAAAATTGAAACATTTAATTAGCCCCAACTTAAATTATTATCAGGTTTAATTGTAAACTTAATATGAAGAGTCATTTGTGCTATAAAAACCTTCATAGCCCGAACTTTAAGAGCATGTGTTGGGGATTTTTTGAAGATAAACTATGTTCTCTTTAGTGAATATGAACCTCATCATAGTTACAACAATATAATATATTCAAGGCAAATGACGTACCTTTAGCTGTAGTTAAAGATACAACACTATCTGAGATATTTTCCAAAACACTGCAAAAAAAAAAAAAAAAAAAAAAAAATAGATCAAATTAATTAAGCAACTATTCTGTAAGTAAAATATTAAAAAGATTGTTGCATCTTTTTTTCTACCCTCCATAGCTAAAAGGATCTCTGAGTCCATTGGAGAATATTATATTGCTGGTGAACTTCTCAAGCACCAACTTGATGTTTTCTGGCAGTACAAAAAAGGCACTAATTAATTAATATTAATTGGTCGGTTATATAAATTAAGAGTACAAAGTCTAAATATTTATTTTTTCGGTGATTAAGCGCAAAGATCAATTAATAATAAGTCTAATTGATTTTAATTAATTAGTAGAAAATAAGAAACATTTTTTTTTTTAATTTCAATGGGAGTCAAACGAACTCACAACCCAAAAACTTGCCTTTTGGTGAGTGATGTCTCATCTGTATCACCGGAAATACTTTGACAATAAAAAATCAAACATATGACCAACATACCAAACTATATTGAGCTATCACTCTAATAGTAATATATAGCATATACTAGTATCTAGATTACATGCTCTGAATGTGAGAAATAATTTCTATTCTAAATAAAAGGTGATGATAATGTAGTTTCAACATATATATATTTTCGTCAAACCTTTATATATATAAATATCCTTACCAGTCCACCATATTCTGTGACGGTCCAATGAGTTCTTGGCGTGACACCAAACTGTTCGCGACAATCTTCAACATTGTCCTCTATTGTATAACCCGGTTCAAATTCAAACATCGTCGCGTTGATCTCCGGCCCCATTGGAAACGACATCTCAGTACAACACTGCAAACACACGTGTCCACACACATTTAGAAATTAGTTCACTTCAAATACACCATACTCCATTTATTTGATTCATCCAAGCAAAGTTTTTAGAAACTTAAATTTCCTAACTTTTCTATTGAAAATTATATTTTTTTGAGAAGTTGGTTGTTTATATATTTGTCCTATGGGATTTTGTTTAAAAACTATCGTTTGAATAATTGTTGGAAAAAAGGTTAAATAGATTGAATGATTACAAATTTTACTTCTTGTCTTAAATTTATTCTAACAACAACATGACATCATCCCCAAAATCAGTTGGAGTTGAGTACATGGATCAAACTCTTGCATGACACTTGATTTCTTGCAATTGATGGGATATTTTCCAAATCATTTATATCCATGATCCTAATTAATTTGACCAAAGTTAGTTTCGGTCTACGTACCCCTACTATGTCAATTTTCTTCAATTTTTATTGAGTCGAGTTTTCTAGCCAGGCATCTGTAGGTCGTCTTTGGAAGTGTCCAAACCACCACAACTATCATTCCCTAATCTATGTGTTGAATTTATTCTAAATAAAGAAACGAGGGAAGACAAATTAACACAAACTAATGTGAACAAGGGAAGACAATTACTTTATGAATAAGATAACCAAAACAATATCAAACCAACAATTGTAAGTGAATATCCATGCACGATCAAGATATATAATGTCGGTCTTTACGGAGGACAACTGGGGCAACCACCCTGGACCCCGCCCCCCTTAGGGCCTCACTTTTTCAAAAAAAAATTATGAGTATGTATGTTTTTTTTTTTTTGCATAGTTAAGAAATTACTATTGATGATTTAAAGATATAATGTTGTTAAGCATGCCAAATTGTTTATATACTTTTCCAATTATATTTTAACTATCTAATTTGGGACTGAAGCTATGTTGTTGTTGTTGTTATTGTTGTTGTTGTTGTTGTATCTAATTTGACTCCTAGTTGTTTCTACTTATTCGGCTTATAGAGATTTATCCTCTCCTTTAATTACATTTTGCAATTGTGGTTACAATTTACTTTTTTTTTAAGTATATATATGGTTGGAATTTAATTATTTTGAAATGTTTTAAGAATGTCTTAGAGAGGTTTTTTTGTCATGTTATGCATTGATTTTTTTTTTATTTTTTTTTTTATAAGAAAGAAACAATTGCTTCCATCATGATTTGAACTTACGATCTTTTCCTCCCAAACATCATACCAAACAATTGGGCTACCCAATTGTTCGGTATGTTGTTGTGCATTGATTGAGCAAGCATTTTTGTATATTTTGAGTTGTGTACATAGTTAAGAATGATCCAATATTTCTTTCATGTTGTGCTTTTATATATGATCTCACCTTGTTGACGTTGATTAATCGAATAAGATAAACTTGTTATTTTAGAACACTAAATACTTTTGATTTTTGACGAGAAAATGTTATATATCATTATCAAACCTAAAAGAAAAAAGGTTAAATCAAAAATTTTAGTTTAAAAGTATTATTAGTTTTATTTTATTTAAAGTAATATATTTGTGTGTATGTAAATGGCGAATTTGTTTTTTAAGTATTCATAATTAAGGGGCTATAAATTATGATTTTACCTAGAGCCCCTAAGTACTTAGGACTGGCCTTAGAGATATAGCAGTTGTTATTGGAACCACCGCCGATCAAAAGAAAATATAGGCGGTAATTCAAACTCAAGAATTACAAAAAAGCAATCAATATTTAGCCACGGGCTCTAAAATAACAAGCGAGTTGTTAGATTTAATTGATTGCTAAAA
Source organism: Stephania yunnanensis (assembly GCA_039657365.1). Taxonomy (NCBI): domain Eukaryota; kingdom Viridiplantae; phylum Streptophyta; class Magnoliopsida; order Ranunculales; family Menispermaceae; genus Stephania; species Stephania yunnanensis. The sequence continues at coordinate 6,775,202 of CM077580.1, forward strand.
TGCAAAAGGGTTTTTTGTTTACCAGTGTATGTTGTAATTTTGTAAAAGTATCTTGTGTGTAAAGTAATATATATATATATATATATATATATATATATATATATATATATATATATATATATATAGTTTTACCTTTACTTTGCAAAAAAAAAAAAAAAAAAAAAAAACTTCTCTTATTGATGTAGTAATAAACTTACATATAAATTTACTTGGACTCATCAGTCCAAGTAGACTTATTGAAACATAAAATCACACAATAGAGTTAATTAATTCCGTGCATTAAATTGTATTCCCGAATCCAACCCTTAATGATTTCAATCTCGGCCGCTCATTCGCTTGATCACCCATATAGGATCATCCGATGACGAATATAGTACGTCCAAACAATGTGACCCTGCTCAATAATCCCCACATTAGTCAAGTAGTACAAAAAACACAGTTCCTAATCAAATTAAACTAGTTACTAAGGTGATTAGTGATGATTAACTAATTTAGTGGCAGAATTAACAAATCTTGTTAATGTGGGGTGGGAACTTCAACCTTAAATTTTTTTCAAACAAAAAAATATATTACTATAAAAATCTGTAGGGGAAGGACGAATAAATTGAGGTATTATAGGGGGTTAAATCTCCTTATTTATATTTATATATATATATATATATATATATATATATATATATATATATATATATATATATATATAAATTATAGGCAATACTCATTTTGTACCCACCAAAGTTTTAACCCATGACCTTTTACTTTTAAATCTCATACCAAACCATTGGGTCACCCAATTGGTTGGTAGTTGAGTCTTTTTTTGGTCCAAATAGTGAATTGAATGAAAGGAAAGAATAAAAAGATTAAGACACATATGTTAATTACATAAAGAAAAAATAAATAAATTCACATGTACCTTCAGTTGTGGTAACCGCAACTATACTATCTGAAATATTATGTAATACTCTGCAATACGAATAAGAAAATCCAATAATTAAAAACTTGATACAACACAAAATAAAACTACAGCATATAGAGAAATAAATATGTATATAATTACTATTGTATGTTAATTAATTTGAGAGTATAATTAAGAATGATTATATTCTTCCTCAAAAAATATAATGATTAATTATATCGAAGTTACATAATTACCCTCCACTGCTCCAAGGATCTTTGAGTCCATTGGAGAATATAATGTTGCTACCGAATTTCTTGAGTACCAAATCTATGTCCTGCATTTCCAATAAAGGTCTCCAAATTATTATTTATTAAAAAATAAATTGGTAAATAATGAGAATTAGAGAAATTAATGTGGCAATTGTAAGGGCAAAGATGTAATTACATGTCCACCAAACTCGGTAACGATCCAATGGGGCCTTGGGTATACGCCATATACGCTGTAACAGGTGCTCATGAAGTCTTGAAGATCGAACGGTGAATAAGGAAACATCGTGGCATTTCTTCCAAATCCCATCGGCATTACCATGTCGCTACACCTCTGCGTGTATTAATTAAGCACATTGACTTGGTATTGAAGGAATTGTTTACTTAGTCAGAATATTACCACATTTTTTTAAGCCCACAATATTACTTTTTGTATAGATAAGGAGTTTAACAAAGAATAAATAAAAAACACATTACTTCCAAATTTCCAATTGAATTGATATGGTTGTAAAATTATTTAGATATGTTAAGCAAAGGGTCATAAGATCAAGTCTTGTCATCCAACTTTAAATGTGTTGATGTTTTGTGTTTTGGGCCATGATTCCAAATTTTCAATATTTTTGTTGTTTAGTTATGTTTAGTTAATGCGTATATGCGGATGTTGTGATTGTCCCCATTGTTAGACTGGTTGTCTTTGCCGAAGGGTTAGGGTTGTGGTCGCATTTTAGCATACGTATTTTCAAAATTTATTTCGTGCTTTTTTGTTATAAAATTTACTTGTAATAGACTCTTTTCAGATTTAACTTGTAACACCCAATATAAATCACTTTGACAAAAAAAAAAAAAAGTACCTGCCAAGTCCAGCCCTCTGTGGTTTCGCTAGGAGGACTGTACCCGCCAATATTATAACAGGATACATTCGTTCCACTGTTATAAGCAACAACCGCTGCGTACACTTTTTCAAGGACGGAAGTGCCCTTGGGCGCGCCATCAATTGCCTCACAAATCCGGTTCACTTGATAAACCGGAGCCCTGTTGTACTGTGCAGCACTCCCATACATCAAAATCAAGTAACTCCCCAGGACTGTCGCTGACTTCAATGGCCTGTTCATTAATTAAGTACTATACTTAATTAATTAACTTAATTAACGATAAACCAATCTAAGAAAGATTAATTAGAAATTAAGCTAAACAAATGAGTTTCGTTAATTACGAGCAAGTGTTGAACAGGCGACTGAGCTGTTGGAGCCCGTTTGGTTTCTCAGCAAGTTCGGCTATTTGTAACCACGATTGGGCTATTGTGTTGTGACAACTTTGGCTCACAGACTGCAATTTATTCGTTGATTAATCTGACTCTCGTGAAATTAATCAAATTTAAATTAATGAAGAAAAGCAAAAAATTAATTATTAATATATGTTAATTACTTTGAAATCGCTGGAGACCACAGCATAGTACCCTCCGTCGGCCGGTACAAGATCGTCAAAGTATAAAATTGGTGCAGACGAGGCCAATGCTCCCATGGCCACATGAGGGTATTTCAATCGAAACCACGAAGCAAGCACTGAAATATATTAATTAATCAATCCAATATATATTAGTCTAAGCTTTAAATTGTGAAAACACATTGATAGATTTTAAAGAAGACTCTAAGAATTGTATTAATGTTGACTTATTGAGTACAATAGAGTGCTCTTATTTTTGAACAAATCATAAAATAAAAAAAGTTTTTTAAATTATTTAGATATCAAAATATAGAAATTTTTTAAATATCTAAACTACGAAATATAGCAACTACTATAATTTTCTTAACACACATCATTAAAATATTAGTGTATATGGTCACTCAGTCCAATAGCTTAGTAAGTTGTATAGTTGTAAGAGGGTGGAGGTTGGAACTTATAAGTGGCAAAAAAAAAGTCGTTTTATTTCATAATTATTAAAAAAAAATGTTACTGTATATGCAACAGAGTGAAATAGTACTTGATACAATCATTAGTCAATTCCAACTAATTTGAGTGTATTAGTAATCACTTATTATCAAATTTTAATTCCTGCCACATAAATACATGTTCAGTACCCTAGCTAATTCGGTGGGTGTGTGACGTCATAATGAGATAAGTTCGACCTAATTAATTGATTATTTGATTTCTGGAAGGTCTTGCTATTCAATATAGGGATCAAGACGTATTCATTCCCTTACAACAGTATTATAACTGGAAAGTTTTTTTTTTTCTTTTTTGCGTACTTTATTTAGAGAAACACATTATTTCATGTATATTGTTTATTTTTTACTACAAATAAATAAAGTGTTGTACCTATCTAAAAAAATAAATAAAATAACTATTGATGAAAACTTAAAAAGTAATTAAGGTTAACTGATCAGTTAGCTAGCTGGGTACTTACTGCCACCATAGGAAGCTCCAAATACAACAACCGGGCTACGTTCTGCCATTAACATTTTCTTAACATGCAAAATCACCTCCGCATAATCAGCCAATGCTTGTGTCGAAGTGAAATAGCCAAGCCGGCTTGCGTTCATAAAAGCTTCTTGTCTCGACCCAAAAGGCACCGATTGCCCGTAATAACGGTGCTTAATTAATTCACAAACACATATAATACACACATTAATCCAATATTAATTAGTCAGTACTATATACTAATACAGGACATTCATAATTAATTACTCCCTCCGTTTCTATTTAAGTCTAGTTTTAAGGAGGATGTTCACAGTTTTTAAGAAAGTCATTTAATTATCTTAAAAGATGAGAAAGTAACAGTTAAATGACTAAGGGTAATGCTATTTGGACTCATGAATCCGGACTCAAAATTTTTTTTAATTTTAAATACATCCTTGAGCAATTAATGAAACAATCATAATCACTTGTAAAATTTCTATTATACCCCTTAAATATTTACAAAATTTTTAAAAACTACCCTATGAGTCCGGACTCATGAGTCCAAGTAGACTTATTGAATGACTAAATCACCTTTTTATCTCTTCTAATTTCACCACTTCTACATACACTAGTTATTAACTTGTAATTAATTAAAAAAATTTCTATGAAGGGTATAGAATTCAATTAAATAATTAATGTGTATTGAAACTATCAAATGACAAATATTGTGAAATATTTCAAACAATAAATCTACTTGAACTCAGGAGTCCAGACTTATATGAGTGTTTTTAAGATTTTCACAAATATTTAAGGGGTATCAAAGGAATTTTACAAGTGATTGTGTTTGCTTCATTAATTACCTAAGGATGACTTTGAAATAAAATTTTTTTTTTAGTCCGGACTCATCAGTCCAAATATCACTACCTTATTTTAAAATATCTAAAAAGTCACTTATAAAGAAGCGGATGGAGTACTATATACACACATTAATGCAATATTAATTAGAAGCAAGTGTGTCTAGCTATATACCTCAATGAACACTATAAGAGCTTTGAGTTTTGGAGCTTGTTCATGAAGGAAACCAATGGCCTTCATGTCAAGTTCGAGAGGGGCCTCTGCGCCTAGGTTGACGAAGATGGGAGCGTCAGTTTTGGCGCCTCCCCAGTACTGAAAGTCGATAACGTACCTATGATTGAAGGTGATGAAGCTATCGGGCCTGTAGTTGAAGTGGTCGAGAGTTTGTTTGTAGTAATATGTTCTAAATTTTGTGTTCGAAGAAGAAGTAGAGGTAGAAGAAGCTTTGATACCATGATCGCTAACGGATTTGAATTCGGGATGTGCACTGAGCCTAGGCCCCTCGAAGGGTATGGATTGCTGTGACATCGTTGGTGTAATGATCATGAGGAAGCATTGGATGAGAAGACATGACAAAAGAATAAATGTATCCATTAATTGCGGATTTATTAACAAGTGGTTTGGAAAATTGGTTGATGGATGGTGTGGAGAGATGAATGGAATTTGTCTATATTTATAGACAGGCTTATTATATGGTTATACTATTCTACCTTTGAAAATTATTTTTTACTACTTGTTAAATAAGTGGATTTGAGACTAATCTAAGTAGTGTATGGATATATATTCCTTGCTGCTTAATGTATGTACGTACTTGCTAGGATATATAAGACACCCATATTTCATAACCGTAGGATTCACCTCGGATTGATTAACATAATTCTCTTTTTTTAATGTTAAATTCTTTCAATAATTTATTTATTTTCCATATTGCAACATATGCTAGCTAATTAATGAATAATTAAATTAAATGTTCGACTTTATCGTATCACTTGTACATTTTACCTTTTTTTTTTGGGTAGGGGCATGCATTAATTCTACTTTATTCTTTTGAGTCACCTTATATAATAATTGATTACTAATAACTATAACTTCATATGCCATTTCTTTTACATATAGAGGGCCGGCTAATATAGATTTGGCTTCGAGGGGAGTACATTTCTTCGCCGGTTCGCCCTGAATTAAGCTAAACAAATTAAATAGATAGTACAAATGATAAAAAACCAACCACCAGTTATATATTTATTTTATTTTGTTTATACTTTAGGTAATCGTGCACGAGGTGTTCGAATCTGCTTTTTTTTTCGACCCTTCCTATTTATGCTCGACTAATTCTCACAAAGCTCATCAGGCACCCCCAACCCAGTATGACCATAGAGAAATTAATATATCCAGAATTGAATTGTCAGATTTGATTTTATGACCTATTAATTATGAAGCATATCTGAATAACTTTACAAACCTATCAATCTCATTGAGCCACAACCATATGTTCACCAGTTATTATTATAGTATTGGCAACCCTTAATTATAAATATATAGAGATCAATACTTATAACATTAAAAAAAAAAGTGCATGTTGTGTACATATGCATATATAAGATCCGTCTCAAGAAGAAGTAAAAACATTTCATCGAAATTATAAAAATAAATTTTGCAAGTCATGCATTTTATTATTAATTAATACATTAGATTTTTTTCTTGGAAATCAAAATAATAATTTATTAAAATTAATTGGTTATATATATGAAATTTATCTTACGTAAGGACTCAAATTAACCCTTTACATAAAATTCCATTGTCATTTTTAACGAATATATTGATAGTCTCAGAATGAGTCAGCGAATTAGAACAAATTAAACATATGCTTTAACCAAAAAAAAAAAAAGAAAAAGAAAAAAGGAATTAGAACAAAATATTGTTGACTTGGCTCATGTGGAAACCTAATGACGTCAAAGAAATTTGTTTGACACAATGACGTTGTCACGTTTACTTGGAATACAGAGAATAATTTAGTCGTCACGCAGTCATATCATATGTTGGGACCGTGAGATATCAGCTTTCATGATGACGTTAATATGATTTAATTGTCATTTTAATTGATTTGTATATTTTTTTGGGGATACAATCACCGAACCTGACGAAGGTCACAACGCTCTATATATATCTATCATATATATAAAAGCACGAATCACAAATTTTTGAGTGGTAATAAAATTTACTTATGTGTTCATACTTTTTTTTTATCTCTAAATCAATATTTTTTTTTGTATCCAAATCAAACTCTAATTCCTTATCAATCCACTACACGTTTTTTTTTTCTTTATCTCCAAATCAATCATGAACTAATTCTCATCAATCCAATACACTTTTTTTGAGGAAGTAATGTCCTGGCATGATTAACTTGTTTTTTCATTCACATCTTATCTCAATCACAGTAGAAAATATTGATAAGCTAAAAAAGGTACTTGTATTTTTAATTTTTAAATTTTAATTACAATTTTAAATTTTATTAATAAATTTTTAAAAATTAATTCCAGCGAGCAAAGTAAGTGGGGGAATCGTGCGTAGCACGTCTTCAAACTAGTATATATATATATATATATATCTCGATAAGAAAGTGAGGGTTGGGTGGTGGCAAAATTAAAGCATTTTCAAGTTATGTATATAGATAAATGAATCAGGATTGGGTGGTGGCAAAATTAAAGCATTTTCAAGTTATGTATATAGATAAATGACTCATTACTGAGATGGCGACAATTGCGAGACAAAACAATGACTAATGACCAATGTGCTTTTTAATTCGAAATTGAGGCGATATATATTATATATAAAGGTACACAAACTATTAGGTGATTTATGTGTCTTTTAAACATTATATCCATTTGTTCTTCTCTAATTTATTACAATGGATATATTATTACCAACAAGTTAGGTGGTAATGGTTTGGTACTATGTTTAAGAAGAATGGATAACTTTATAACTTATTTCTATTCTAGTATATCTCTATCTCTATCCCTTAAAAAGCATTGTTTCCAATTGATTACTGTTTTCGTCGTTGTTATCACGTGTATACAACCGTGTGAACATTTCTAATTGTTGGATGTCATTGAGATCATCAGATTTATTGAAAAAAAGATCCAACGCACACAATCGATAGGTTCGTGTTTTCTTGTGGTTCAAGTTTAGGGGTTGTTAACACTGTCTCTGCAACTCAAACACCGATCGATCGATCAAACGCAAACACGTTGTTGTTTCGATCGATCGAATAATGGGCGGGGACTTGCACAATCCTCTGTTGGGCGTGAGCCGACATCGATGAGATCACCGATCGCAAGGTCTTCGCCGCTGAGAAGCCCTTAAAAGAGAACAAGAAGCTCGGAACTTGGTCGGTCGGCTATCTTCACCTCTCTCGCTCAGTACTCGCTTGGCGCCGTCACGCAAGTCTTCGCTGGCCACCTCACCACTCTCGAACTCGATGCCGTCTCTACAGAGAACATGGTCATCGCTGGCCTCGCTTTCGGGATCATGGTCATCTTCATCAAATCCTCGTGGTTTTGTTTTGTTTGTTCAATGTTCATATGATTTGTAAATCATGTTTTAATGTATGAACAGAGGATACACTCAACCTTCATTTGATTGTTTGGGTAGGCAATTTGAGTAAAAATTGGTTTTTTTTGGTCGTTGAAGACGACCTTCGCGAGATGGCCAAGAAGGCCGCTTGGAGCGTCAGCTCTTGCAAGTCCGGTAATGGCGTCCAATTCCTCCGCGACGACAACCTCGAAACCCTCTTGGCAAGACGTCTCCTCGATCTCTTCATCGATCGTTTCTTTTTAGGGTTCATGAATTAGGCTTCTAGGGTTTCGGGTTCTAGCTTTTTCTTGCAATTGAGGTTTTTAGGGCTTTTGTGTGATCGATCGGATCCGACGGCGCGCGGCCTCATTTGGTGAACATTCGGATTTGGAAGAAAGTGAAGTTGCAAGTGAGTTTCTACTTGAACGATTGATTGACTGTTTGGTATTGAAGTTTTTTTTATTGAATTGGTAGTTTTTTCTCTGATGCTCAGCTTGTGGTCCTCTACGTGGATTTCAAGCTGGATGAGAGCTATACGCCGAGCAAGATCTCCATTCGTGCCGGCGACGGGTTCCATAATTTAAAAGGTGTTTCTTTGCTTGAACCACTGCAAAAATCTGCGGAGTTTTTGAATGTGAATGCTTGACCGCATTAAGTGATTCTTCTTGATTGCGTTGCAGGAAATAAAACTCACGGAACTCGTGAAGCCTATCGGTTGGGTTTATATATCCTTGTCGGAAGTGATCCACGGTGAGCCTATCTTTATCAGTCGCGTGTCTCACGTCCTTTTGTTTGCTTATTATTTTTGGATCCTCATTTTTGTTTTTCATTTCTATTTTGGTGGTAAGCGAAATACAAATAGAGAGAATTGAAGAAAAAAGAAATAACACGCTGAGATATAGATAAACAACAACAACATAGCCTCAGTCCCAAATTAATTGGGGTCGGCTATATGGATCAAAATTTTTCATTGTGCTCGATTAAGTGCAATTGATGGTGAGCTTTGCAAACCATTCAAATCCCTCCTCATTAATGCTTCCCATCTTAATACATTGTAGGTTAGAGAATTTACTTTTAAAATTTTTTGAATGGTTGAGATTCTTTTTGAGTGATTTTTCCTTAGGAGCTCCAATTACGAGGTAAAGAATGTTTTAGATTTCTTTGTTTTGTTTGCTTTACATTTAGGATCCTCAACAGTTGGTTTCCTTTAAAATGCATTAGGCATTATGCTTGATTACTTTATGCAACCTTTACAATCTAATATATGTGATTAGTTAATTGATATGATAAATGAAAAATGAAAATATATGCTATTTACTTTGTTGTTTATATGCATAATATTGTCCCGCATTTTTATGGCTTATGTTTCACTTGCGAGCTTGTGTATGCCACTTGACTTGTTTGATTTTGTACGATACGAGAGAGTAGCTCCTTTTGGAGCTAAATGATTGGCCACCTTGTTCATCTTTGTTCAATGTGGATGTCTATAATTGTATTTCGGTGAGTTTTTTAGGTTCAATTCTTGTTGGGTTTCGGTTATTTCTTTGTTGAGGTTTGTGCTCGCAATGTGATTGACGAAATGTCCTAGAGAAAATGTGAAATGAATTTGGAGTCACATTCAATTGCCATGCGTATTATGTTATTTGACTTAAATCAATGAGAGTAGTACATTGGGAACTTGGTTTGCGTTTCACTACTGCATCGATTTTCAACTGTTGTTCAAGTAGTCGAAGATTCGAATCAAAAGGGTGTTATTGACACTACGATAGATCCTCGGATATTCCCTTGCCTATTGAAAACTTAGGCTTCTTATCACTTAGATTTCTAAACAGAACTTGCTAGGATGTTACTCTTGTGATCATTTTGTTTTATTTCATTCAAGATATACATGAGTTGTTTTTAGCTTAGGGAATGTCATGAAAAAGTCATGCTTGCCACTGTTCATTGTTTCTATCTTTTGATATATTAGTCATTTTTCCCTTTATAAACTAATAGAAACTTGGTTGTATGCTATTTTTTTCCTTTTTCTTTTTGATTAAGGTACAAATCTTGTAATATTAAAAATTGAAGGAATTCAATGATATATAGGTTGAGGTAAGATTTAAGATGATGCATTTTTGGATAATAACTTAAGATTATGCACCAACATTCTGTGCTGTAGATGGAGATGGTTTCACATTTTGCTTACTCGGTCCTTTCAAAATGCCAATATTATCCCTTTGTTAATTCTCACTGCACACCAAAACTTAATAGTCTTAATTGTCTATTTAGTTCATCCATTGAGAATAAATTCCATCAGCCTTTGATAAAGCTATGTGAAAGCTATGTGGAAGCTTTTTCAGTTTGGATAGCTACATCATCCACAATCTTTGGGGGGGAGGAGGGGGTTGGTATTCGATTGACAAATCCATGGCTTTTAGAACGGTTTGAGGGATTTAGAAAGTCCCCGGGGTATTTAATTTGGATTTCGATGGACTTTTGTGGAGTTTTAAAAAGTCAAGTGGTATTTAATTTGAATTTCGATGAATTTTGGTGGAGTTCTAAAAAGTCCAGGTATATTTAAGTTTTAAACACCATTAGGATTTTGGTGGATTTCTATTCAAATAGTGTATACCACCAAATCCCACCCTTACACATGGGGTTTGAATGGATTTTAGATCAAGTCCTTCCAAATCCATCAAATTCCATGAAATCCAAGGAAATCCATCACTTAAAAAGTCCATGGAAAATTTCAAATTGAATAAAATTGGAAGAAAATACAATATCTATGGATAACTTCTGGAGGGTGAATTCTGTTGAGTAGACAGCTTATCCAGAAGCTCTCTGCAATTTCATGAAATTTTTTATGATCAAAATTGGATGATTCATTTGCGGAATGGGGACAGAGATGATGTTGATGATGAATGTTTGTTATATTGCATAATGTAGAGTTTGATTACGATTAAAAAAGCAAACTATATAGTGAAATCCTTGTCGATTTTCATTTTAATCTTTTATCTACCATTATTTTTTTTCAGCTTATTTACAACAATGCATCAGTTTTATTACCATATTTTACACTTCTTTTATGTAATGATGTCATTGCACTCTATTTATTACGTGTTTAGGCTCCATTCCTTTGAGAAAAATGGTAAACAGAGATGACAAAGATGGTTTCATATTGTGCTTATCATAGGTAAAGTCTCCTTCATAGGCATACATCACTTTTATTTGGCATATATCCTTATCAGCATGTAGATATACAATGGTCATGTCTCTTTTTTAAATACCAAAGACTTATGCTATGAACACAGACTGGTATCATGTATCATGCGGGAGAATTAGCAAAATGACATATTGTATCTTTAGTGTCCGCTCTTCTTGGAATTTTACGTGTTAATCTTCAATATTCTTTTCTCTTGTGTTAATGTGCTTCTGACAAAAAAGAAAGAAAAGAAAGGTGTGATGAAGCTGCAAACAACAACAAAACCAAGCCTCCGTCCAAATTAGTTGGGGTCTGATTACATTGCGAACAGTTAACAAAATTTTGGCAGCAGTAAACCATTTGAGCTTTTGCAAGGACACCTTTCGTGCTCTTTCAATTGTAAACCCATCATTTTTCATTATTATTATATATTATTGATAGGATTATTATTATATATAGATATATATTTTGTGTGTTACCAACAATAATTACATGTAGTAAATTTAAAAATGCTAAATTCGTGACTGTGCTTCATGCAGGGTTCCAGATCCGGATACTGTTTTGATCATACAAAGCCCTTTAGGAGTTTTCTCAACCAAAAGCATGCTACGAAGTAAGACAAATACTGGTCCAAGGCTAATTTCATATAGGATAACAGAAGTTCCACAGGATTTAGATTTGGAATCCGAGCAATTCGAACCCTTTTCTGCAGCAAGGTGTCGTACCTTTAAGAGATCAAAAGCCAAGGTATGCTGACATTTCAAACTTCTATTCTTTAAGTCATTCACTTATATATGTATTATATTATTCCTTTCCTGTCTCCACTCTTTTCACTTTTTTTATTATTTGATTGCTAGGTTACATTACAAGATGCTATAGTCCACCGACTTAGGGGGCCATGCCATCATTCATTAGAAGAGATAGAAAGCTTGAATAAATTTAAGGTAAGATGTTACTATTCCCTTTTTTTTTTTTTTTTGTGCGTGTGCGTGCGTACACACTTATTTGAATCTGAATCATTCTCATGGTTTTTCATCACCAGGAAGAAATGGTGATCGAATCCTTTTCAACATTTAAGGAACGCCTTCACAATTTGCGGGTATACTTTTTATCCTAATTTTATTCTTCTTTTTCTCTCAATTGGCATCCCATTTTCAATGCGATTCGGGGTTTATTCTTGGTCGAAAACCGAAAATGACGGGGTTTGCTTCGGTAGATCTGGAATACATGGATGGGGCCTCTTTGCTCGTCATGAAATTCAAGAAGGAGAAATGGTGAGAAGAAGTGAATTTGAGCCTTTCTATTGTTGCGAAGCGTATTTATATTTAAGTTCAAACTTAATCTAAAAACATGTGTTTTGAAATAAATCATCGTAGAGATTTCCACAAGAGCGTTTATAGAAAGATGGTTAGCGGTTACTCATCCTATGATCTTCATAGAACTGTACAAGCATCCCGTCTATTAGACAAGAAAGTATAGGAATATTATTTTTACAAAGAATAATAATGAATTTTCCATTTTGTGCAAGGCTTTTCTTTTTCTTTTACAAAAAACATGGAGCTGAGTTAATGCAACTAACAACTTGCTGTTACATCTAACCCTATAAAATAACAAAAGAATTACAAGGATTTCCTTTCTGAAGCTCTTTATTTATGTTTTCAATCAGATTCTTGAATATCGTGGAGAACAGTGAGGCGAAGTGTAGCAGATCTAAGGAGAAACGCTATCGAAGGAACGCAAAGACGTTAGTTATGTGAGCACATACTTTTAGCCTATCTTTTGCTTTATGGTTGATTTAAGAAGGGAATTTTTCGTACACTGTAACTTAAAGTTTCACTATGATTCATCGGTCCACGTGCAAGTACAAATTGGAAATTGAAAACTATTTTCTGATGTTTAGGAAAAGTGGGGGAAAAACCGCTTTCTTTAAGCTAACCTATTAAATGGCGTATTTAGCCCACATATATCTGTAACAATGAGAAAAAAGATGAAGTATGTTGTCAAAAAAGATGGTAAATATGCTAGAAGTACAGCTGTTGCTCATTGTAATTAACTAATCGGGTTGAGTAGAATTGTTAGTCGACTCCAACTAATTTGGGATTGAGCCTTTGTTGTCGTAAGTTGTTTCATTTTTTTTTCTTATTATTTATTTTTGGAGAAATATTTACTTTTATTTGATTTGGAATGTTCCTATCCCAACTCGAATGAGTTATTTGTAATCATTAGAGTGGTTGGTTTACCTAATTTTTTTTTTCAAATCTCAATTATATACTTTATCCATTTGTTTTTGCTTGGAATTCCATGTACAGTCTTGAGATTCTTGAGTGTGCTACGTGAAGCATTTTTAGTAGTAGGACCATTTTTTTCCCATGTCTATCAATTGAAAAATTGGGCCCTTCTCTCTCTATCTCTCTATCATTTGGGCCATGTTTGATTGCAAGGAAAATGTTCCATAAGAAAATAATATTTTGTTAAGAAAATTTTCTCGAGAAAATGTTCATAAGAAAACTTTCTCGAGAAAATGTTCATAAGAAAATTTTCATATATGTGTTTGATTGCACATATAAGGATTTTTTTCCCTCAAAACTCGCCAACAACAACTTTTGAAATAAATATGAAAACTTACCATATATATTAAATATATGAATTTTGTGATTGAATGCAACACCTTTGACGAAATATATAGTCAAAGAAGAAACAACTGGCATTGAAGTTGTAATTGAATGCAACACCTTTGACGACACTGCCACAAATAAGTTTCTAAATTGTTCAAATGCTACCTAAAAAACAAAAAAAAAATTATTTGTTGTGCATAATCAACCAGTTCAAATAGAAACTGTTAAATGTTCCGCACTAATTTTATGTGCGAAATCAACCTGCCAAATGATACCTAAACAATAAGTTCATTTCTCAAATCTCTCTATTGCTTTGACATCATTGAGCAACATATATAGACAGATAGACCTCGCTTATTACAAGTTAGAACTTATGATCATCAATCAAAGTATGGAGTGCTGAAAGATCAACATTAATATATGTCTTTCATTTGGGATGACACGAAAGAACAATAAGCGAATATGATTTAATTTGTTCCACATTTGAGGATCATTCATTGTTACACATTATTGCAATGAGATAGACTCCATTTCGAAAGTCTTTAATTTTAAGTGTACTTCCAAAAATGTGGAATACATGGAATAAGCACATAATTTACATTTTTTCACAAGAAATATCATACTTTTTTATATTGTTGTCTACATTAAAAATAAAATACAACCAGTGGTGGTTAATTCACCTTGTGCTATTGAAATGGTGAAACTTTGTACCACAAATGAATAAATCAAGTGACATATTACTAAACAAGTTTACAATCCAATTGTTAATTGTTGTTTTTTATTGGAAATAAAATTTGAAATGTTAACAACCCAAACACATTCTTTGAGATTCCGAAATAAAAAAATTATTTTTCGAGTTGAATGAATAATAAACATAATTTATAGGAATGTAGATATACATATATTTTTTCCCAAATTTTGTTGACATATTGAAATTAAACTCCCGCGAGCGCAGCGAGCGGGTTCCCACGTGCGTAGCACGTCCAAAAAACTAGTATATATATATGTGTGTGTGTGTGTGGTTAACTGATGATTTGTATTTTTTCGAATTAAAATAAAAATTTTATTACTCATCAATGGTTTGATACATAATTAAACTTGACGATGTGTATGTTAGTTTTTTTTTTTTTTTTTTAATAAGAAGTGCATGTTAGTTCTATAAAATGTGTAATTTTGGTACATCATTATTAAGATTCTCACAAAATTAATGCGCTATTTGTTTATTATTTCCCTTGAAAATTCACAATTAAATTAAAATCATGATTTTTCAACTTTATTTTAGGGAAACACATTGTTTCCCGCTTTGCACATATTACTTTTGCTGGCTTTATAAAATAAAATCTCGTTCATATCAAAACCAAAAAAAAAAAAAAAAATCTTCTTGGAATTCATACAAACGCGCAATATGATCAAAGTCAATATATCAATTGAAATTGAGAGATATCTTCAAATTAATTCAAACTATACACTATATATAATTTTTTTTTTATGAGAATTGAAACTGCTATACTTACCTCTACCCGCAGCAACAATACTAATGATCATGAAGAGATTTAAAAGAAACATCACGGTAAAATGTCCTCCGGACCCTTTAAGCCTGAAAGTTGTCATGTATATGCGTGATGATATGATATATACGTGCAGCAAGGTACTTTTGATATCCACTCTATTTCTTCGTTAATTACTAATTAATTAATGGAATCTATATATATTTTGTATATATAAATGTTAGACATACATATATGTAAGATAAGTAGACATCATGTTTTAATTAGTTCCCCTCGTTGCATTGACTTAACGCTATCTAATTAAAAATGAGTAAGTCTCACAGCTAAGATTACCTTAAATACTCCTAAAAAAAATTAACTTAAATATGATATATACGTTCATTCTATTCCATAAGAAAGGTAATTTCTAAAATCAAATTAATAATCATTTCTTGACTTAAAGAAAGTAATCTTTTTTGAAGAAGTTTGATATGACTGATTGATTGAGACAAAATATCTCTCAATAAAATACCTTGAAGTTAAAGGAAGTCAATTTTTTGTTTGGCTCATTGGCTCGATTTTATCCCGCCCAAAAAAAAGATTTTGAATAGTAATTTTTAAAATTCGAATTGAAACTGGGCAAGACTGTGATATTCAAATTCAAGTTCGAGCGCGGATCTAAACAAGACCCTCTAAGCCTCATACCTAACCCAGATTTCAAAAGATTTTACATTGAAAATATGTCGTTATACATTGTATAATTTATAAAAAAAAAACAACAATAAAAATAATAAACTACATAGCACATATAGAAATGTACTATATGTGAGTTAATTATTTTTTGCGAGTTAATTATTTCTTGGTCACTTCATAATATATATATATATATATATATATATATTATGGTTGTAAGCGTAAAAATAATTGAGACTTCTTTAATGAATCTCTTAAACTTGTTGCTTCATTTTACCACCCCGCTGAGTGACAAGCTCGTTTTTGTTCTCTCACATTTGCAAGTAAACAAGTCGAATAAAACAATGATTACATTCGTGCAAATTTTAAGGAAAAAATCTTTTATTTGTGTTATGTCAATTTTTTTTTTAATTTTCAAAATCTTTTTTGAAGTTGAAAAATCATGACAATATTTTACTTTGAATAGAGGAAAATACCGTGCAACGGCGGCGACGCCTCGCGGTCGATCGTGACGACGGTGGAGGCGGCGAATACGACGGCGGTGGCGGCGAATACGACGGCGACGGTGGTGGCGGCGGATCTTCAGTGACGGTGCGATGGCGGAGATCTTGGCGTTTCGGATCGACAAAATGGGTTTGCAGGGACGAGGAGGAGAGCCCCTGATTTGTAAAAACCATTTAGAAATTAGTGACAGATCAGCAACAGACTAGTCTGTTGCCGATTTGTTTGTTGCTAATTTGTCGCTGATCAGCGACTGATCAAAATATGTCGCTGATCAGCACCATAACGCGAAATTGGAGTTTGTGAGTTCAGCGACAGATCAGCAACATACTATTTCATTGTCATTGACGATCTCATTGTCGATTTGTCACTAACCAATAATGTAATTGAATCTGTCGATGATCTCAGTATAGATCTGTCACGCAGATTTAGCTACAGATCAGCGACAAACTAGGTTCTGTAGCTGATCTATCGCAAATCTGTCACAAATGGGCGAGAAATTAATGGCGGGAGAAATCAGCGACAGATCAGTGACAAAATACAATTTGTCACAATTTCACATCAATCATCATCCGATTTGTTGCTTTTTGGTCAACCGAGTCAAACGCTCTATCTGATGCAGAACTGTTGCTGATTTGTTGTTGTTTAGCAACAAATTCAGCATGTTGCAATTTTTTGATGTTATTCCACATTTTTGTTGTAGTGTTAAGATTCTCACAAAATTAATGCGCTATTAATTTTTCTTTATGAAATTATAAAATGTGTAATTAACTAACAATTGTTTGATTTCTTAATGTGAGATATCTATATATATATATATATATATAAAAGTCGGAGGAGAGTGAAAGTTTAAAAGTTACCTCGTCTCACCATTCTATTTTTTTATTTTTCTCAATTTTTTTATTTTTTCTTATTTATTTATTTATTATTTCAAGAGATATAATTATACATTATGTGTACATTTATTAATAATTAATAGTGGTTATCTTATCATTAATAGATTGAGTACGTTGAACTTGAAATCATTGGTAAATACAAGGAATTGAGTTATTTTTTGTTATTTATTATTACAAGAGATATAATTATACATTATGTGTACATTTATTAATAATTAATAGTGTTTATCTTATCATTAATAGATAGATTGAGTACGTTGAACTTGAAATCATGGGTAAATACAAGGAATTGAGTGTGGTGCAAGTTACATTCCCCCTATAAATCTCAACTCTTATCCATTCTTCTTGCAATCGACTTGGATTTTTTTATTCTTCACCATTCAAAAAATCACAAAAAAAAAATCAATTTTATTATACCTAACCTTAGATTCCTCCAGTTCTCAACCAATTATCACCTAATGAATTCAAGATATGATCGATGAATTTCAACATCGCCTGTACATTTAAAAGTTGTTCTACTTATCCATAGCTTCATGCATCCAGTGATATAACAACCATTCACAACGCTTATAAGCTAAACCACTTTCGATTGCCCTCCTTTATGTATGTTTGCTCTATATTGGATCTAATCGTTTGGTACGTTTTCCATAAGTTCAAGACTGAAGTGAATCATTATATCTATAACACAAATCAATAGTCACGTGACCTTTATGATGTCTTTGTTATGTTGTCTGTTGGTTTAGATTCTCCAATTAGAGTGAACAGGCGATATGGAGGAATTTATATTTAACGGTTATAGTAGATCAATATACACTACTGCATAGAATTATCATTGTTTAAAGATGTTGTTCAGTCCATAGAACGCTACAAAAGAAGGCAATATAGTGTTTTGCTCTTTCTTATTATTATTGTTATTTTACGAACCTTTCGTTTGACTCGATGAGAATAACTATGAATATAGTGTATTATTATTATTATTATTATTATTATTATTATTATTATTATTATTATTATTATTATTATTATTATTATTATTATTATTATTATTATTATTACACCTGCGCGGAACGCGGGAACTAGTTTATTTATAGTTTGTATTTGATCGAAATATAACAATTAAGTGTATTTAAATTCTTTTCTTGATTAACGAATGGTTGTTTCTATGTATTCCAGATCGTACATCATCCATTTGGTTACCGCAATCATTTATACAAATCATTAATCTTCTTTATATATATATATATATACTAGTTTCAGGACGTGCTACGCACGATTGACCCGCTCGCTTCGCTCGCGGGAAATAATTTATAAAAATTTATTAATAAAATTTAAAATTGTAATTAAAATTTAAAAATTAGAAATACAAGCACCTTTTTTAACTCATCAATATTGTTTAATGTAATTTATATAAATAAGATGAGTTTATGATTTAATTTGGGGTTAGGTATAGAAAGTGAAAATTAAGTACAAGAGGAGAAAGTGAGTGTAGTGAGTGGGATAGATATTTGTCAAAATCGTGAATTGGTAATGAATCGTTGAGGGCTCGAGTGAATGAAATCGTGATTACTAAAAAAATATTTTTACATTTAACTTTTTCAATAATATAAATTATAATAAATATAAACTTGCCATACATATTATAATCTCATTCAGTACTCATTATAGTTTAAAAAGTGATGTACAAATAAAAATCATTCTAATGAGAAACTTGAGTCATCTCAAAAACAAAGATATCATATGTGTTGGAGTAGTGTATAGCTATATATAGTGGGTATCCATAGTCTAATAATTCATACCAAATTATAATATGTGTTTAAATAATAGCAAGGGTCCAGAGTCCAGAGTCCAGAGTCCAGAAAAAAAAAATGTGTTCTTTAGGAGACTGCATAGATATAAATCATATGATAATGTTTAGATAGTATTGGGTAATAAAAAAGTGAGAAATAGCTGATTTTGGCAGTTTGTATAGGCCTAGTTGCAAATATAAATAAAAATGTTCTTCACGCATATCTACATTGAATAGTTCAAAAAAAATATCTCAAAATCATAGCTTGTGTATAAATTAGAAGTAAATATATACACCTAAGTATTGCCACCATGGTTAATACAATGATATTGGTAAAACAACAGTTTTTGCAATCTTTCATTCGTTGGTTTGTTCGGGATCCCAAAGACAAAATCCCTCTTCACTCAAAATTCATCTTTGATGTGTGAGGCTCCCTAATCTTTCTCCATGACCAACACCACATCCAATAAAATTCAATTCATGAAAAAAACTACAAAAGAGATACCATATACATTGACGTCAATTCATCCATTTATCTATCAACAAAAGTAATAACAAAGCTTTCATTAATGATTCAAGTCACGTTTTTCTTACCATGCAATTATAGTCTCTAAGTTAAATCGGCAATGCCAACTAAATCAACAAAGAAACCTTCGATAACTCCATGTTTTCGTAATGCTAATGTTTAAGAGAATGGTAACATTTAATAGTCAATCCCTTTCAAATGCGCTTGGAAGATCAGAAAGAATATCAAGTGCATGGCTACGTGTTTAAGATAAAGATACACAGATGAATTTCTTAGAAGCAGCACCCATTTTCATTAGATATTAGAATATGCTTCTTCAGCCAAAACCAACCATTCAATCAAAGACTATAAAATTGACAAGTGTAATATCAAAAGCAAACACTGGTAAGAATGGATCTTAAACTCATTGCATTTCTTAACACCGCAAGTAATTAACCTTTTTGGGTACTTAGGTTCTAAGGAACAAAAGCCACCAAAGAAGGTGAAGAAGAAGAGCAACACCACCAAACAAGGTGAGCAGTGAATGTGTGTGAGTGGTGGCATTCACGAAGTTTAATTTTAATTAGGAATTTATGTTTGGCATGATCGTCGCATCACTTGTATTTGAATGAATGTTATTCAAAAACACGATTTCATTGATGAAATCATAGGCGTGCATTGCTCAAACCAACTCTCTCACTAAACTCATTGAGAAACTTCATCAAACACTTGTCGATATAAATTGTAGAATGTGTGTATGAATAAGCTAAGCGATTGGAAAGGTCAATTAACAAATATGGATATCGATAATATGTATTTATTTTTGATCGATATGCAGAGCTGGTCATTATGTAAGTCCAACAGAAATTGGCAATGGCACGACATGCCAGGAATATGAGGGTTATAAGTAATTAACCACCCTGTGACATTTATGCCAACTTTATACGCAATCCAATAAATTTGAAGTTCATTCCCCCTATAAAAATATGATGTTAACCTCGATCATAGCAAACAGTAATATAAACAAAAATATTCAGTACAAATTATCAAAAGGAAAGTTCCGCACAAAGCTTAATGCCTGGAGTGAAAATAAGGAATGGTCGACAAGAAACTGAACAACGTATCCACAATCTACATTTAGAGCAAAATAGAGAAACTTTTACCTGTGATTGAGAGCTAAAAGGATCATATTTTGATTGCTCGACAAGGCTATTCAGGGTAATGGTGGCAAATGAGATAATGATAGGATCGTATATGAGCTGCAATGATATCGGGCACTTTAGTTTGTCTGGTGGAACTGGAATCTGCCCTGATCTCCTACAGCTAGGCCTAAAATTAAAAGAGCTCACTTTCGAAAGTTGACGTTCGAAGGCCTTGCCGTTAGATCCAGGTATGCTTCCTTACTCAAAAGATCTCAGGACAGTAAGAGAACAAGGAGCAGATCCCTGTGAATCATTGTCATCTCATAACTCGCATCTAAATAATTTTGAATATTTTGTCATCAGATGTAAGAGATAAGCAACAATGGATTCTTTTATTTTATCTTCGTCAATGCGCGCTCTTTCAACCAGCTTCTTGAGAGATCTTCTTTCGGTGAGATCTGCTCTAGACGAAGTTATGCCAAGCCTTGAAAATATACAATAGGAGCCAAAACAATAATAATAAACTTAAAAGAAACATGGCGGGTAAGGCCCGACCCGCCACTCGGGTAGGCGGGTAAAATTACCCGACCCGCCACTCGGGTAAAGGGTCGGGTAGGTTTTTTTATTACCCCACATGTCGGGTCGGATAAAGAAATATGGCGGGTAAGGCCCGACCCGACCCATGTCCACCCCTATTTGGAGTTGCATCTCACTTGTTTCAACAAATTTGATTCCTTTGCGTTGTGTTTATATTCATTCAAATGTCAATAACTTCACATTTCTCATCAATAGCTCAATCAAGTATATTTGATTTTTGCTGAAAGTCTCTTTTCTTGAACATAAAAGTTTAAGTTGTGTTGTAACTTTGTGCACCATACACCCCAGGGCATTAGTCGAGTGGTAAGTTTCCCTCTCTACCGCGCTAACCAATGTAGATGTGTTGAGTTCGAAACCTATCTCCAAGGGATTCGTTGGGTCCACCACCATCGGTGTAAAAAAAGAAAAACTTTGTGCACCATAGAAGCAACAACTAATTGGATCTTATTTGTATGTTGGTATCTTCTTGTTTGGTAGAGATTAGAATGGGTGCCATTTGGATTTACTTACAGCAACTCACATGAAACTGAATAAGCTCGATATCGGGTTGGTGTACAAGTTATCCCTAATCTAATGGTGTGCATTTGGTACAAGAATATATGATGATTAAGAAGTCCTCTTAATTTTTGCGAAAGAAAGTTTTCGAAATTTATCACTAACAGCTAAGTGTCATTGATTGCAGGGATGGTGTCAATTGATCTCCGTTCGCTGCTTCTATTCTCTGCGGTCCTTCGAGTTGTACTTATTATCTATGGAGAATGGCAAGATAGTCACATGGAAGTTAGATATACAGATGTAGATTATATTGTATTCTCTGATGCAGCTTCATTGATGGCTTCAGGAAAGAGCCCGTATGAGAGGTCTACGTATCGGTATTCGCCCTTGCTCGCGTTTCTGCTTATACCAAATTCTTATATACATTGCACTTGGGGAAGCTGCTCTTCTCTGCTTCAGGTACGTCCTGAGTCTTCTCTTTTACTATCTAGTGCTTTTATCTGCAACTGAAATCTGTAATAATTCTAATGCTTTAGCTCACTAATTAATGATGCAAAGATTCTACTATTTCGACTCAATTTTCTTTTATAAATCTTCTGGCTAACATTTTTGCCTATATTTTTTTTTAAACTGAATAGTTATGACTATCTCATTGCAGATTTGTTGGTGGGATATTTTATTTATAGCCTATTAAAGCTTAGATGTGTTCCCGAGAATCTCCGCATTGTTTCAGTGGCTGTTTGGCTCTTCAATCCATTTACCTTCACAATTGGAACCCGCGGTAACTGTGAGCCGATTGTTTGTGCTATTGTCATGTGGATTATTTTGTCTCTCATGAACGGTGTAAGTTTTGTTACCTGCGCAAATTCCACTATATTCTTATCTGATGCCTTTACCTCGATTTATATGTTCATGCTTTAATAACTTGTAATCTTTGAAGTCAATGTGTGTTTATGTTTCCTTTTTGCAGGAAAGGTTATGCAAGCAGCATTTTGGTATGGATTTCTTGTCCACTTCAGAATCTATCCAATCATATATGCACTCCCCATTCTCCTAGTTCTGGATCCGTCCAATTTCAGACCTGGTTCAAGGCCCTCCCTACAAGAATGGTTTCAGCATAAACCACTTCAAAGTGTGGACGCTTCAAGATTTATTCATCCGTTTAATCCATTGCTTCATTTCAAAAGCTTGCTGACTAAAGAGAAGATAATATTTGGGCTCATATCTGGAACGGTTTTCTTCTTCTGGACTGGTCTTTTCTTTTACCTATATGGATGGGAATTTTTGAATGAGGCATTGTTGTACCATCTCACCCGAACTGACCCGAGACATAACTTCTCTATTTATTTCTATCACGTCTATCTTCATCATGAATTTGAGTTCTCGGGGTTGGAGAAGCTCATATCCTTCTTGCCTCAAATGGCGGTGCAGCTTTTCCTCATCTTATATTTTGCACAGGACCTCCCTTTCTGTTTTTTTGCGCAGACAGTTGCCTTCGTAGCTTTCAACAAGGTATGCAAGTCACAATTTTCTTTGTTCCAACCTTGTGCAGAGATTACGACGACTTGAAACAAATGGGAAACACAATACTATACGTAAAAGAGGACAATCTTCATCACTCATTTACTTTAAAATTTGTCACTGTATTAAATTATGTTTTTAGAGGATTTCCTTTCCTCAAATTGACTTATTGATGTTTAACCTTGTATGTTCACTTATCGACAGGTTATAACCGCACAATATTTTGTTTGGTTTTTCTGCCTCTTGCCCCTAATACTGCCATGGAGCACCATGAAACTTAAATGGGAAGGCTTTTCTTGCATTGTTGTGTGGATGGGAGCTCAGATTCATTGGCTTATGTGGGGTTATCTGCTAGAATTCAAAGGTAAGAATGTCTTTATTCCACTATGGGTTGCCAGCTTATTGTTCTTGGCTGCAAACACTTGGGTACTTGTCAAGATAATCCAGCGCCATCGATTCTCTCCACTTTTCAAGTTAGTTGAGAGCAAAAGTTCGAAGAACACAAGGAAACGCCTCTAGTAGTGCGTTCTTTTTTTTATTTTTGAGTTTGGTTCTTAGTTATGGATACCAACATTATTGTTTCAATTGTTCTTCTTCAGCTTTGATTTTGGATCATAAACTTCCACTAATGCCAAGAGCTACTTATTTATTATTTAATCAATTCAATCAACAAGCTTACTGGTTTTGATTCCTCTCTATACTCTAGTGGATTGCTATTAAAGTATCAGTTGTTACACCTGTTCTAATTCATGGAATGGCTGAACAAAAGAACACTGGTTTCAGGAGATTAAAATCAGCATTGCAAGTTAAATCCCATTTTGTTATATTAGTAGTTGTTAGTGTAATTGTTGATGGAGAAAGAGTAGAGAAATATACAATAGGAGCCAAAACAATAATAATAACCTTATGGCCTCACCACATCTACTAAACAGAAAACATTACATCAAAAGCCAAAACAATAATCAAATCAGCAAAAGAGAGAAGGATTTACGTGGACATAGAGAAATGGATCAGCAACAACATTTCTAGGGAACTCGACATTCAAATTCGACTCACAAGTAAACACCGAGTTCGCCACCGGCTATAGGCGCTCTCAACCTTCATTCAAACCAATTGCCGATTCAATTAGTCTCCGCGAAGTAGAGAAGATTTCGAAGTGATCGGTGAGAGAGAGTCGTGTCCGCGAAAAAAAACTCATCACTTCTACTTTAGTAAGACTACACTCTTGGAGTGTGCTTACAAAACCTTTTTTCTTTTCTTTTTTTTTGTATAAGTGAGCATATTTGAACCACTGATGTTGACACCAAATTGATAATGAATCGGACTAATCTCTAAAGAGTTAGGAGGATGCCTTTACATATACCTTAGAGGTCTAACAAGAAATAGTGACGCGCTTGCAAATCAAATCGATGAGGCCATGACCTCTGCTTTGATAACAAAACTATTAGCAACAAAAAACAGACCATCCGCTCTTTATCACTCATTCTCTCTCCCCTCTTTCACTCTACATGTCTCTATTTCTTCACTTCAAAGGCTCTGCTTTTCTCATCATTTTTTGAGAACAACAGAGGAGATCGATGTTGGGGAGTAGAAATCGAAATGCGCCCAAAAAGGTTTCAACTTGGGATGGAAGAACTAAAATTGCATCGAAGTGAAGATGTGCGGTGGATGTAAGGCCGTAGTTGTTATTGTAGCACAGCAAACGTAGACTTAATTAATGCCGCACTAATTTTACTCCTATTAGCTCGGACTCCTTTAAAAACAAGTAGACATAGAACTTTACTTTCTCTCAAACTTCCTCTATAAACATCAACTCGATCGACAACTTTAGAATCTTGGAGTTCAGAGCTACGTTCTTTATCAATAAGGTTTTTTGTTTGATACAAATAGGTAGAGGAAATAGTAAAATGGAAAGATAAGGAACGCAGGAGAAAAAAAAAGAGTAAAAGGAAAAGATAAGGAACGCACAAAAAAAATATGTGTAGGGGAGGGACAAAAAGGTAAATTTGATTACGACTCAAAAATTTGTGATTCGTGCTTTTATATATATGATAGATATATATATATATCATAAGTTCACATTTACTGCATGTTTTAGCAACATCCAAGTACCTCTCATAGAGTTCTTCACACTCGAATGCAATGTTGTGGCGATTGTTGAGCTGCATGACACTCCAAGACGTATAAGAGATCTTGCAGTGCGATCAACAACTTCAAATCTCTATGTTCGTTGTTATAAAGATTGTTTAAGATGTTTGATAAGTGCGTGATTTATAATTAAATATTTTTTACCCTCTATTATATATTTCGAGTTGATTATTGTGAATTATAATTTTAATTGTAAAACAAATATTACAATATATTCATGTAAATTAATAGTTTATTAACTTTCTCTTAAAGTTTTAATAAGAAATCGATTAGTTTTGAATAAGAAAGAGTTCCAAATTGATTTCATATCTCCTCGAGCTAAATTTCACATATACTAGTGGATTAGAGTGTGATATCGTGAAGAAAATCAAAGAATGAGAAAAGAAAATCAACTAAACTGTAAATGTATATCTCTAGCTTTATATATATATATAAAAGAAAGGATTTTTTTTATATAAGATCATAAGAAAGGACATTTTATTCACTTGAAATAAAATTAAGTATGTATTAAACCATAAAACATAAGTATAAGATAAATACAAATAATGTTTCCATTTTTATTTTTTTTTGCAAGACCAAATCATGTTCTCTTGATCATAGCAATAGCATGCCCCTTATCTAGCAGAAAATAGCTTCACCACGGTAAGATCTAGCATTTTCACTGAGCAAGGTTTGAATCTTCTAGAACATATTCAAAGACCAAAAAGAAATAATTATAACATATTCAATGGAACTTAATAAGCTTACCAAATCAAGCCATCAAATTAATACCACTACCTTTACAAAAAAGTGTGTTTAAAATTTTTTTTTTTCAAATCCTCTCTACTTAAAGTTTAACTATTTTCATGATAGTTAGTTGGACGATACTCTAATTCCATGACCCGAAAGAAAGTAACGTTTTTAGAGTTGGAGAATAGGATTCAATCCCGTGACCAATCATCAACTATATCTTAATATTTTAAAGACATTAATTAGTATATTGCTATTGTAACCCACGAAAAACAACTATACCTTTTTTTTTTTATAGCTTAAGACCCTACTATTGTAATTCACAAAAGATACGCACAAACAATACACACTTGTGCACATCCCTTTGATGCGCATGCGCTCACACATCATGGCAAAAATCAAGGAGCGCGCTTTGTGCATGTCTTTCCTGATTTACAAAAGTATTTTCCAAAGCTTTAACACACCCCCATCAATTCTATTAGGGCAAATGAAGACCAATGTTGACAATTGACAATTGTGTAAAAAAAGCTCAAGAATAAGAGCTTTTCCCTAAATAACCAGTATGTATTTGTATATCTTTAACGCCAAGAATAAAGGAAAACATCTCCACCATAACCATGAAACGGTGTGGTGTAGTAGTAGCAACTAAGCTTAAGGCTCTTCTGACTAAAGAAATGATCACGAG
This sequence comes from Stephania yunnanensis, assembly GCA_039657365.1. Lineage (NCBI taxonomy): Eukaryota > Viridiplantae > Streptophyta > Magnoliopsida > Ranunculales > Menispermaceae > Stephania > Stephania yunnanensis. The sequence goes on from CM077580.1 coordinate 6,802,172, forward strand.
TTTGAGTCGCAAAAACTACCTTATGTCCTCCGACTACTTTAAGATGTTGGAGAAAGTGCTCTTGACAATCCTCCGTGGAATTATTCGGACTTTAATCGGAAAAAGAGCCAGAGTATTCTGAAAACCCATGAATCTCAATAATAATAATAATAATAATAATAATAATATACATAATATTATAACCTACTTTACTTTTTCTTTTCTTTTTTTTTTGGTCAGGATTAGTATATAACCAACTTCAACTATACAATTAAGCGAGCAAGAATGAAGCAAATCAAAGCCATAACAGAAAGCCTCGCTAAGGATGACAAAGAAATCTGCACAGCCGAAGCAGATGAAGCCGTCGTTAACTTCAACTCTAGCATCCTCTTATTATAATCAGCAATCCAACCCTTAATGATCTTGAACTCAGCCTTTCGCTGCTGAGTTAGCCAAGATGGATCTTTTGATGTTGAATGGCCTAGGTCCAAACAGTGAGACCCTGTCCAACACACATAGTCAAAATGACATTAATTAATGTATAATCAACTTAATGTAATCCTTCTTTATAAAATAAAATTGAAACATTTAATTAGCCCCAACTTAAATTATTATCAGGTTTAATTGTAAACTTAATATGAAGAGTCATTTGTGCTATAAAAACCTTCATAGCCCGAACTTTAAGAGCATGTGTTGGGGATTTTTTGAAGATAAACTATGTTCTCTTTAGTGAATATGAACCTCATCATAGTTACAACAATATAATATATTCAAGGCAAATGACGTACCTTTAGCTGTAGTTAAAGATACAACACTATCTGAGATATTTTCCAAAACACTGCAAAAAAAAAAAAAAAAAAAAAAAAAAAAAAAAGATCAAATTAATTAAGCAACTATTCTGTAAGTAAAATATTAAAAAGATTGTTGCATCTTTTTTTCTACCCTCCATAGCTAAAAGGATCTCTGAGTCCATTGGAGAATATTATATTGCTGGCGAACTTCTCAAGCACCAACTTGATGTTCTGGCAGTACAAAAAATGCACTAATTAATTAATATCAATTGATCGGTTATATAAATTAAGAGTACAAAGTCTAAATATTTATTTTTTTGGTGATTAAGCGCAAAGATTAATTAATAATAAGTCTAATTGATTTTAATTAATTAGTAAAAAATAAGAATTTTTTTTTTTAATTTCAATGGAAGTCCAACGAACTTACAACCCAAAAACTTGCCTTTTGGTGAGTGATGTCTCATCTGTATCACCAAAAATACTTTGGCAATAAGAAACCGAACATATGACTAACATACCAAATTATATCGAGCTATCACTCTATTAGTAATATATAGTATATACTAGTATCTAGACTACATGCTCTGTATGTGAGAAATAATTTATATTCTAAATAAAAGGTGATGATAATGCAGTTTCAACATACATATATTTTCGTCAAACCTTTATATATATAGATATCCTTACCAGTCCACCATATTCTGTGACAGTCCAATGAGGTCTCGGCGTGACACCAAACTGTTCACGACAATTTTCAACATCGTCCTCTATAGTATAACCCGGTTCAAGTTCAAACATCGTCGCATTGATCTCCGGCCCCATTGGAAACAACAGCTCAGTACAACACTGCAAACACACGTGTCCACACACATTTAGAAATTAGTTCACTTCAAATACACCATGCTCCATTTATTTGATTCATCCAAGCAAAGTTTTTAGAAACTTAAATTTCCTAACTTTTCTACTGAAAATTATATTTTTTTGAGAAGTTGGTTATTTATATATTTGCCCTAAGGGATTTTAAACTTTGTTTAAAAATAATCGTCTGAATAATTGTTGGAAAAAAAGGTTAAATAGATTGAATGATTACAAATTTTACTTCTTGTTTTAAATTTATTCCAACAACAACATTGACATCATCCCCAAAATCAGTTGGGGTTGATTACATGGATCAAACTCTTGCATGACACTTGATTTCTTGCAATAGATAGGATGTTTTCCAAATCATTTAAATCCATGACCCTAATTAATTTGACCAAAGTTAGTTTCGGTCTAAGTACCCCTACCATGTCAATTTTCTTCGATTTTTATTGAGTCGAGTTTTCTAGTCAGGCATCTGTAGGCCGTCTTTGGAGGTGTCCAAAACACTATTGGACTAAGTGATTAGTCATTTTTACTCCACCCGAGATTTTGATGGAAACAAACAAAGTGAAAGTATACTAATAAGTTTATCAAGTGTGTTTCAGTTAGTCAAAGTTCATAGAATATCACATCTCAATTGTTGAAGCCATACAAGTTCAAGATTCGGTCCACACAAGGAAATGAAGACGAAAGATCATATTGCATGTTGTAACATTGATGTAACGTACACAGGTTCATTTACGCAAGCCTAATGCATTAGTTCATGCATATCATGTTTTTCAAATCTCTTTTCAAATTTAAAAATGATCATTTGGAGTTTTAAATGAAACTCATCACTTAAATCGATATTATAAGTTCAAACTATGTGAAACCATGTTTTTATATTCACATCGTACTTTAAAAACCATTCTGGAAGTTTTCGGAAATGAAAAACTCATTTTGAATGGTTTTTGAAAAGAAAAACTGTGTATTTGCAGAAAAGTCCCTATGTAAGTCATGAAACCGAGATTTTCCATTTTCAGGATTTGTGAAAACATCCAGACCATCTAAACAGGTTCTATGACCCTTAACAAACATGTATAACATGTTATAAGAGGTTTGGTAGGAACCCAGATGCGATAAGGGGTCGCTAACTCTAGGGCCAAAAATATTTATTTTGCGGCCCCCGACAGTTATCACGCTAATAGTGATATTAGCATGCTAATTGCAGAGTTAGCGCGCTAATGATGAACATTAGCGCGCTAATGCTGAACATTAGCGCGCTAGGTCCCAATATTAGCGTGCTACTTGCCTTTCTGACAGTTTTTTTATAAAGCTAAAAATTACGCTTTAATTTGAATAAATGATCAAATTTGAGCCCTTGGATCTCTAGAATGTTCAAAAACTGTTAAAATGAATGTAAAATATTGTCAAACCACCTAGAACATTCTATTGTCTTGTCAAGCAAGAAAACCTTATTGGCTCATTGTTTTCAAAGAAGAAGCTTGGATTTTTGTGTGCTATCACTTGTAATCTTTCGAGGCAATTGACTCACTCTCAAAACCAACGCTATTGAGGCGTTCTAAAGCTTACAACATCCACTCCAGAACTGATTTTCAAATCACTCTCTCGGGGTTGTAAGAAAGTCTGATTTTCTAGCTTTTCTTGTGCTTAAATTTTATATTTTTGTGTGCTTGAGTTGTGGAAATCATTTGTTGTGTTCTTGAACACATTTGTCTTGGGTTTTACACTTAAACTTGATTTACTAAACCTTAGGACTGGTTTGGACAAGAGTTTGCACTTAAACTTGATTTTTATCAAACTTCTTGTCCATTGGATTTGAAACCGGATTTGTTTTATTTGATTCGTTTGAAACGGTTTTATATTTGAGATTTGCACAAAATCAGTGATATACTTGCATTTCTCATTTGTTCTCATACTTGCATGCATTAGAGTGGTCAGCCTCTAGGAGGCTGTTTGTATTTGAATTTGGTGTCGCTTTACTTTGTAAAGTAAATTTTATTATTTTCATATATTCTTTGTAAGTGGCTGATTGTAAAACTTAGTGGGATCTATGTCGAAGGGAAGACCTAGTTGAGGTTTGGCATAAACCCTAGTTGAGGCTAGGTAGGAAGTCCTAATTTGTGATTAGACATTCTAGGCTTGTACGCTTAGGTTGTAACACTTATTGACGATATAAGTGGGGGTTTAAAAATCCTAACCGGGGAGGTTAGTTAGTTGATGTAGATCATTGGATCGAACCACTATAAATCGCGTGTCTCTTTCCATCTCTTCTATCCCCTTCATCTTGCATTGCATTCATACTTGCGTTTAAGTGAGCATATAGCATCTTTATTGCTGAATTATTTTAAAAAGGCGATAACTTTTTGATACACCCAATTCACCCCCCCTCTTGGGTGTGGTTTCAACCACTACATCTATCATTCCCTAATCTGTGTTGAATTTATTCTAAATAAAGAAAAATTGACTATAATATATGAACTTTGTTTGTTGCCTCAATTTTATACAATTTTAGTTTAAGGGGTGTATTTACATGGTTTTTTTTTTTTTCATTAGAAGTTGAACTCACGACTTCCCTAAACCTTGCTTTTTTGGCAAATAATGTCTCATCAATCTCAGCAGAAATCGATGCTTTAACAAGGGGTTTATTTACATGGTTATGTATCAAATTCTTTTTGTTGAGTTAGCTAGGTGGGAAGATCACCAACAAATCAACAATTTGTTTTCATTTCCCAAACAAATTGGGAGAAGTTACGCCACATCATGGAAACAAATTAACCTTCAAAATCAAAATGGAATAATACATACCGAATACTTGACTCATCCTACCTGCCAACCCCAGCCATCATACTTCTGACTTTGAGACTGAGTGGAATCCGTGGGTGGATTGATGTGATAACACTTCTTTTGGCCCATGTGAGCCACAACACCAGCGTACACTCTATCAAGAACATCTGTTGATTGAGTCGACTCACTGTCGATGGCATCACAAATCCCCTTCACAGAGTGCCTTGGGTCTGGGAGCCATTCGTATTGTGCGACATCCGAGTACATGTCTTCTAAGTAGCTCTTAAGGGAGTTAGTGTCAGTCAAGGGCCTAGTATTTAGACATAGACAGACACACATGAAGCCATTAAAAATGTTCAATTGGTAATGCAAATTAAGTTAAATTAATAATGCTCGACATTAACTAACAAGCATGTTTAGACCTCGAAAAAGAGAACATTAGAACGTTAAGTGTGGAGTGATAATTGATGAGGACATAATCAATGCAGAATATTTTTTTGCTGAAATTGTTCTAGTCCAATCCAAGTTCTAGAAGAGTGGATAAACTAGTTGTGATGTGTGGACTTTAGTATGGGATACATTGAGTGAGTTCTTAAAATGCCAACGCAAGTTAAAGTTTCCACTCCAAATTATAAGTCCTTGTTTTTCTTTCTCAACTAAACGACAAGTAATTATTCTTTGGATCGTGTAATTTGAAATCATGAGTCTGTACTCAAAGGTTTTTTTTTTTTTTTCAAAATCATCTTCAAACAATTAATGAAGCAAACAGAATTACTTGTAAAATTCCTTTGATACCCCTTAAATATATATTTGTAAAAATTTGAAGAACCCCCCATGTGAGTCTAGACTCATAAGTCCAAGTAGATTTATTGACGAAAAAAATAAATAAATTATTTGCATATGTAACTAAGTCAACAATTGTATTTATAATTTATACATAATTTTCTATTACTTCTATGCAGCCATTTAAGATAGTTTGGCAGTTAAGAACTCAAAACATAACAAGATGATCACGAGTTCAAATCTCAGGCTCTCTAAAGAAAAATGACGGGTATATAAGATGGTGCGTGGTGGAGGATTAATCAATGATTGATGCACTAATCAGGTTTGGAGTTGTTGAGACTAAAAAAAAAAAATTGGAGTTGTAAAGGCTGCCAAACGGGTGGTGTAAGTAGTAAGTGTTAAAATTCGTTTTTGCGATGTAATGCAACCCCATCTATATGTAACGATGTATACTATAAATTGACAGAAAAAAAAAAAAGTTCCTCACTCGCAAGCATTAAATTTCTTGCTAAGCAGCAAAAGCCCATTTGGTTTGGAAGCTAATTCATCGATCAAGGACCATGATTGGCGTATTGTGTCGTGGCAACTCTCGCTTACATCCTGCACACATTGGCAAACTTCAATTAGGCATGAAGATTAACTTAATTATATATGTGTTGGTTTCATTGAAGTCGTAAGCAATTCACAATATCCACAATTACTCTGAAGTCCTTGGACACAATGGTAAGGTATCCGCTTCGTGGCGAAATGTCTTGGAAGTCGAGGATTGGTGCTGAAGATGCTAATGCACCCAGTGCAACATGAGGATACTTCAATCGAAACCACGCTGCGAGCACTGCAACGTAAGCGAATTAATTAAATCAATCACCTATTTTTTGGTGCTAATGAAATAACATTATATTTATTACTTCCACCATAAGATCCTCCAAAGACAATGACAGGGCTACTCTCTGCTGACAAATTTTGCTTAATATGCAAAATCAATTCTGCGTAATCTGCCAATGCTTGCGCCGAGTTGAAGTACCCTAAAGTACTAGTATTGCGAAAACCCTCTTCCGCCGAGCCGAAAGGGACCGACTTCCCATAGTACCGATGCTAAAAGCCAACATAGACATATGTAACAATTAGCAAGCTATAGCTAGTGATTGGTACTAATATATTGTTTGTATATATATATATATATACCTCAATGAACACAATGAGAGCTTTGAACTGAGGAGCATGTTCATACATGGAATTCATGCCAAGTTCGCTTTCCATTGCATCCTCGGCGCAGAGGGTGACGAAGATGGGAGCACCTCTGTTCGCGCCTCCCCAATGCGTAAAGTCCATTGCGTACCTTTGCTTAAAGATGGTGTAGCTATCAGGCCTATAGTTGAAGTGATCGAGTGTCTGCCCATAGTAAAATATCTTCAATTGCTCCAATCTTTTATCTACGTATGCTGATGTCGCTTCTCTTCTATATCTTCTATGTGAATTGAACCTCCTCCTTGGTAGCGCTGATGTCACATTCGTGAAGTAGAACAAGAGCAACAAGCATTGAAGACAACAAAGAAGAGATATATGAGCCATGTTTTTTATTATGCTAAAAGCACAGCAATGTCGAGAAAAGTTTGATAATGAATTAAGCTTGTAACGTTACACCTTACAAGTTTGTTTTTAGATAGGGTCATGCGAAATATAAGGATATATCCTAGATCGATTAATGTATATCTATGTATATAAGATGTATTTAATAAGGTTTAAGAATTACTTGATGTACATTGGTCGATTATTGTTGTAATTTTGATAAGGATCGATGAGGCGAGATTTTTAAAAATAAAAGTAGAAAATAATAATAATAATAATAATAATAATATAATAATAATAATAATAATAATAATAAATTATAAGGACGGTGTATCCACGTCTATCATGGATCTTGGTAGAATTAATGTATATCTATGTATCTTACATTAAAAACAATGTATATCTTATCTAAGTTAGTTTGGGGATCACCGTAACAAAATTTGATTTTTTTTTATGATCTTGGTAGAATTATCGAGGTCCGCATGGCTCGTGGTAGAATAATCAAAGTCCACATGGATCTCAGAAGTTAAACAGCTAGTCAGGGTCGCTAGGCTCATCACCTAACAAGCTTTGTGGGCCACGTAAGTTTTATTTGTCCACTATTTATCGATTAGGTTTATAGATTGAACGTCATTAAGCTTGTAATTGCTCCAGTGAACTTGTAACTGAAAAAAATTGCCTTCTTAATTAATGGGACAAGATATGAAATTGTCCCCAATGCACAAGACTTACATTTAATTATGGTTCATGAAACAATCAATTTTTTATTGCCTAATATTGCCCCAACTCTAAAAAGAAACTATACTTGAATTGAGTTTAGCATTGTTTCTTCAATTAATGAGTCTGTTAAGTTTGCTTCAAAAATACTAAAAATTATATTTGGGATGATCATCAATATCAAATACAACAACAACATAGCCTCAGTCCCAAATTAACTGGGGTCGGCTACATGATCAAACTTTTCCATTGTGCTCGATTAAGTGCAATTGATGGTGAGCTTTGCAAACCATTCAAAATGAAAGAATATGGTTGAAATTTCCTTCATGTACAAGGTTTACAGGCTATGAATCTCATTTGCCTCAACCAGCAGAAACGCTTAATTTAGCTGGAGATGCGCATTGCGATTTCATATGTAAAACAGGGAGATTTTGTTGCGATTCTTAACAATTGAAAGAAATATGGAGCTTAGGGCAACTAAATCGACTGAACCTCCCATTTCAAACCCTAGAATTTCTCATTAAGCATGGAACTATGGAAGTGAAATCAAGAAAAGTAGATACTAAGCAAAAAACAAATAACGAGAAACACTGAAACAAAAAGGAACCTTGAATGGATGTAAACCAGATTTGAGGTCGCGATTCTGCTTCTCTCTTCGTTCGATCGGATGAAAATCAAAATCAATCCATCATGGAATCGGCGGGAACCCTAATTTCGGCAGAAGGACAAATAAACCCCTTCGTTGGACTGACCACCCCCTGAATGCAGTCCAAAAGCCATGTTGACTTCCAATCTCAGCCGTCGGATCCAACAGTCAACGAAGTACTCATAAGTAGCGGCCACGTTGACTTTGAATCTCTACCGTCGGATCCATCATAGTCACAGAGATCTCCTCGCAGGGTCCGGATCAAGAGAAGACTTTTAAGGTACACTTACACTTTATTTTTTAATATTTATGATGTTTTGTCATATATAGGGCCCAAGCCTTAAAGATAAGAAATAGTCATAAATGGTTAAAAAATAAAGTATGCGTCCCAAATGTGCGTTTAAAATGTATTTTTATTATTCACCCTCTAAAATTAACTGATTCTACTTAATACATATGATTGAACTTTCGCAACGTCACTTTGAACCTTGGGTGTGAGAAAAGGTTGCTACTGATGTAATTTCATTTCATTGTTAAATTAGATGTAGTGAATGAATACATCTTTTAGTCAAAAAAATTGAGGTTTTTATGATGAACTTGTTGACAAAATATCAACCTAATGGTCTAATCATTTATTATTACCAGCAAAGATATAAGGGGGTGGGCCGGCGGAAATTCTCCATGACGCGAGAATTGGGATGGGGCAGAAAATAAAATCCCAACGGCGAGGGAATGGAAATAGGTTCTTATATAGAATCATATTTCAAGAAATATGGATAAATATGAATTTAGAGATTTTACAAACTTAATCATATACTTAGAAATTTAAAAACTCATCTGTACATGGAGAGAGTGAGAGAATTCATAATCAAGAATGGAGGTGAAAATCTTAAACTCTAAACTTTATTCTCCAACACTATTCTCTTCTATTTTCATTTACAACACTCAAACCTTAGTTCTTTTAATAGAAATGTTAAACCTTGACCACCGTAGCTATTTTAATATATTATTTTACTCTGCTTCATTGATCATTAATTAAAAAGACGTAATTACCTAAAAAAATAATTTAAAAATAATATAAAATTACATCTACATTTTAGGGTAGAGTTTCCAACAAGATATATATTAAAGATTTATTTTTTATTTTTTATTTTGTTTAGAAGCTCCGAATATCATTATTATTAACAAAAAGGCAAATATCTTTTTGCGAACAATCAGTCTAAAGTAAACAAAACAAAATAACACAAATCTTATTCTCTGTTTGTGTGTTGAATGAGATTCAGAGATGAACTGCCTTCAAAATCTCTCCAGGTTAACCAACAATCAATCAACAATCAACACTCAACATTCTACACTCAAATCATCATCTCTTTCGAAGCTAATCTCGAAAATCTGATCGAATCTGTCTCTGCTTTACTTTTCCAGATCCTTTTGTGCTCTGCCTTTCCAAGGAGGATCCGCTAAAGAAGACTATGGAAGAAAGCCTTCAAACTTTCCCAATCACTTCTTCTTCTTATCCTTCCGAGTACTCTTCACCTTCCTACTTTCGTTTCCGCAAATCTCATCTTTTTTTTTTACTTTTTTTTTTTTAAGTTTCATGGTTTTGCCAAATTTGTTGGATTTTCATGCAGAAGAGCTCGGCGAGTTCGTCATGTGTTTGGCAGAGGATCCAAGTTAAGGTAGTGTGGATGGATGTTGATCGATTTCAATTATTTTCAATTCTAGTGTTATAACTTGACTTGGTTTTCTTAGGATCGCCGTATTAATTTGATTTCGCGATTGATTTCTTCCATGTATTTTGCTTTTATACGAATTATGTAACTTGAGTCGCAATTCGTATCTTGCAGTAGCAATGTGTAATTCGGTTGCAACTTCGCTTTTTGGAATGTTAATTTGATGGATACAACTACTACATAAAATGAACGTAGCAGAAAGGAGGATTCTTAGGAGAATAAGCAAAATAGAAATTCAAAGACAAGTAGGAGTAGTGTCAATTGACAGAAAGATTAGAGGAGGGCGGTTGCGGTGGTTTGGTCACCGGCAACGGCAAAGACGGCCTACAAACGCCCTTTATAGAAAACTTGACTCTATAGAAACTAAAGAAATGGGCAGACCAAAGTTAAGTTGGGACGCATTAATTAGGAGGGATTTGAATGGTTTGGAAAGCTCACCATCAATTACGCTAAATCGAGCACAATGGAAGAGTTTGATCCATGTTGCCGATGCTAATTAATTTGGGACCGAGGCTATGTTTGAGCTAATTTTCTTGTGTTGTTTGAAATTATTTTGAAAGCGATATTTGTGCAAGAGCTAAATTGCTGATCTCTTGCGCAGGCATCTGCGGGTCGCTCATCTGGTACAGAGATGAGTAATGCTAGACTGGGTGAGGAGAAGTCTGAAGTGTACAGTACTAATATGACCAAGGCGATGGGCTCTGGTAAGTTGGAGCTTCGGCGGAATACCTGTGAAGAACAATTTTTCAAAATACAATTTGGTTTTCCAGCTGTTTTGTTTTAAGAGGACTCTATGAAAATTGATATGTCTGTGATGTCTTTATGTTGGTTTGTTAGTGCGGATAGGCTAGGCGGAATGAACATTTAGGTTGAAGATATTCATCAATTTATGCGCCTTTCCTGATGCTGCCATCTATTCTAGATTTGTTGAGTTGCGGAAATGGCCAATATGTTTTTCATGGGTTAATGTTATATGCATTTACTGTTTTTTGCTAATTTTCTTTCTTTCTTTCTAAATTTATGAATGCAGTGTTAACATATAGACATGAACTTGGAATGAACTACAACTTTATCCGTCCAGACCTCATTGTCGGGTCATGCTTACAGGTGATCTTAAGAATTTATCTGTCGTTTTGTGAAAAATGCAACTGTTTCCTATTGACTCGTAGTAACATTTTTCTTTTCTTGTGGCCTAATTTAGATCCCTGAAGATGTTGACAAGCTTCGCAGCATTGGAGTGAAAACAATATTTTGTTTGCAACAAAATTCAGACCTTGAGTATCCTAGAAAAGCTATTTTCAAAGATTTACCTTAATTTCTTGCTGCGGACTGTTTAATTGATTGTGTTAAAAATAATTGCCCTTTTCACTTGCGAACTGCAGTTCTGGATGGCCCTCAACCGATGGGCATTGTTCCATTCCTTGTGGAGAAATTTTATTCCCTTACCATTTATTCATTAAATATTTGACTTGTGATCATTTTCACAAGGACATAACTTGTCGTTGTTGAGGTCAGTTTTAGAAAGGCCGGTATTTTAAGTATCACATTCATGTGCTTCCTATATGGGAGCTGACACTTGCCAGATATTTTGGGGTCGACATATTTGCAATTCAGGAGTATGCCAAACAATTTAGTGATATTGAACATATACGTGCTGAGATACGGTGAGGATCTGGTGATTTACTAATTATTATCTGGATTTTCTATTGTAAATTCAAAACTTGTATATTTTGTCCATACACAATCACTTTTTGTGGACACAAAAAAATGACCATTAGGGGAATTCCTTTAATTTCTCGCTACATGATGTCTTCTTCTTCTTCTCTAGTTTCTTCTATGCTATTCAATTCTTGTAATTCCTCTCTTACGCCACAAATTATCTAGAAGCCTAACATGAGATGGTCAGGGACTTTGATGCGTTTGATTTGAGACTACGGCTTCCAGCTGTTGTGAGCAAATTATACAAGGCTATAAAACGTAATGGAGGCGTGACTTATATACATTGCACCGCTGGACTTGGAAGAGCTCCGGCTGTTACGGTAGGGCAATTTGTTTAAGCTGCAACCAATGTATTTCTGCTCTTCTGTTACTTCCTCAAACTACATTCTGCATTGTTTTACTATCTTGAATTTGCAGTTTTCTCACAAATACTGCATTCCTCAATTATGAACAATTTCCCTTTATTATAAGATGAAGAAATATTCTTGAAAATCTTTTCTTGCAACCATTTGATCAATTACTCTGTAGTGATAAATACATTTTTGTTCTCATTAGCTAGATTCTTTTTTCCTTTTACTGCAGCTGGCATACATGTTCTGGGTTCAAGGCTATAAACTCATGGAGGCGCATAGTTTGCTTCTGGTAATATTGAAGACTCCTTCATAATTTACTTGCTAGATTAATCGATATTGATTTTTCATTTTTGCTGGAGCAGGGAAGCTCCATACGTGTTCACAAAATTGTTGCTTTATGACTTCCAAATGGATCGTGATCTATATATTTAGTACAATGCACAAATACATATTATGAAAACCTAAATGTAATCGATATAGTTAGATTGAGATCTTCTAAAAGTGTTGGAGTTTTGATCTCTACACTGTTTCCCGATTTGTGAGGGAAACAAATATGAATTGATGCTGAAGAAGGAGAAAACATACACAAAGAGGGACAACCAGGGTCCCCTAGCTCAATCTACAATAACTGGCAAACCTCAACAGAACGAACTAGATGGAAGCCATAACTGACTAGTACAACTTATCTGCTTTGATAGCCTATTACCTTAAGCATATTTAGTGGAGACAAACCATCTTGATGCAAGCACTTAAGAAGATCTCCTCACCAACTTTAGTAGATCAATCCATACTAAAATAACAGATGAAAATACATGCATTTCGGAATTATATAAGGCTAGACCAAGAAATGAGGGACATAGTTACGGTCATGGATGTTGACGGATTGAAGTTTCAAGAGCTTGCAACTTAAAATCCACTGTTCACATAATGCAATTAAATCGTCCGGCTATTCTGCCCAAATTTCAGGTAAATTTAAGTCTGACAGGTGAAATGCTAGTCTGGCCAATTGAAGGCCAATATTTTATAGTTTTCTTTGATATTTTCCAAATCTTGACACTCATCCCACATACCAGCATTCATTCCATAGTCTGGAGTTAAAATCTTTGGTCTCGTTACATAAATCAGGACTAAAATTGTTTTTTAGTTTATAAGGAACTGTGGAAGCAACATAGGCACTCAACATAAACAAATATTGCCAAGTTTCAATCTACTTATGCACACTTTAAACATTTCTTGACTTGCAGAAAAAACGTCCATGTTTTCCAAAGCTGGATGCAATAAGGAGTGCAACTGCGGATGTTGTAAGCTATCAACTCTTTTATTTCTTCTACAAAAATGTCATGCACGTGCACAAGTTATACTTCTATGTAGCATTATTGAGTTCCAATTCATAAATTCAACCATTTTTTTGAAATTAGTTATTATTTTTTTTTATGGGAATTCAAGTATTTTTGGATTGAAGCTTTGTTGTTTTGTGGTTTTTTATGGGGAATCGGGTCCAAATCTGATTTTAGTGTTGAATTACTGTATGGTGTGCCTTGACCGTCTGTTTTGTTCAATGCTTCTTAGTTCTAGGCTAGAAAGCAAGCCTAGTATAGTACTAGTTACTTTTGATTCTCGTACATTAGAATCTTCCTTCACTCAGTTATTTCTTTCTCTGCCATGCATTTTAATATATCCCTAGAAATTGGACACAAATCACTTCTGCTATAACCACCTATCCTAATGTCATTTTAGCACATGTATGAGGCTGGCAGGTTGCCCTGGTTGGAATCCAAATTTCCAGTGCCTGTTTTGCGTTCAAGCATCTGTTTCAAATTGCCAATCGTTATTGATCTCTAGTTTCAGTTCTACACAGATACTTCTCGTGTGAATCCCCCTTTGAGGTTTTCAAGTTATTTTTCAGTCACCCATTAAGTATCGTTTAATGCTTACTTGTCATCAGTATGTATTATTAATAAGTCTAGCTATTTTCTGTTATCTTTTTTATAGTAAAGCTATTTACTGACATCAAAATATAACTTTTAGCTCACAGGGCTGACCAAGAATCTTGTCACTTTGATTTGGGATAACGCCAGTAGCTCCTCGGTGGAAGTCTCTGGACTTGACATTGGATGGGGCCAGGTAACTATATTCTGAATCATAAGAACATACTATTACGTCTTCTTCAGATAAAAACAATGCAATTTATTGACAAGACAATCTTAATATTTTGTTGGCCATTCAGACGCTAGTCATAGGCTCCTATTTCTTTTTTTCCTTTTTTTTTGTGATTGAATAGCACAGCTATTGCTCATAATATCAATGTTATTCTTTTCGCTTTGGCATCATGGATCTGTTGCAGTAGCAAATCCCAGCAGCTGCTGAACGCTTGAATCCTTAGTATTTGTGATCATGCGCTATGTTACTTTTTTCATTGTGTGGAATCATGACATGTAGACATCCAGTTGCAGTCTTGACTAGCAATTTCGTTTCCCATTGTCCATCCGCGGCTCAGGTTGAGCGAGAAATTGTACAAGACATCAGACCATTATATGACTGAAAATTACTGAAATGAGACATGGCATATCCTTTTTTCCTTATTAAATTTCATACTTCGTTAGTTAGAAATCAAGCTTTAGTAGTTAAACCTTTCATCAGTACGCCTCTAGAATAAAGAATGCTGAGATTGGACTGTATTTTATGGTATCTTTTTTTGGTTTGCTTTATTGCTTGCTTGAAGACAATAGCGAAAAGAAAAATTGGATAACATTTTACTCAATGCAGAGCATGATATTCTTCTTCTAACCTTTACTGGAATTGTCTTCTTGGATTTTGTAGAGAATCCCTATGAAATTTGACGAAGAAGAAAGCTTCTGGATTCTTCAGAAAGAGTTACCAGTAAGTAAATTGCATATCTGTGCTCCACTTTTTGTCTTCAAATTTTGGCCCTGTCAAGTATTTGAAACACTTTTTATGTGGATAACTATTGACCAATCCTGTATACTCTTCGTGGATTTTTTTTTTTTGATAACTTGTATTAAAAATGTGGGCCCGCCTGCGTCTATCCGCAGGTCTGTGGATCTCACCAGTACCGATATTGTCCCCACCTTAGTCACCTTCAACTCAAGGTCTTACTCCAAAAGGCCTTGATTCTATTTGGGGAAAGATTCACACTTAAGTACGTATTTCTTTATGAAGTCACACTCAACCAATTTTGCTTCACATATCCCTAACAATCTCCACCTTGGACCGAAATACCACTAAGGTGCCTTTGGCTCTATTTGAGACCGACTTCCCTCCAAGATGCCTCATCGCATGATCTGCGATCGCTATCATCTTGAGGGGAGATGACACGAGAAACCCGCGACTACCAACATACATGCCTTGTCCTAGCCGAACCATCGACTCTCATACCACTTGTTGAGCCTGCCCCGCGCTTGTATCCAGGTGTTTGTGGATCTCACTAGTATCGATATTTCCCCCACCTTCGACTCACAGGTGTCGGGTTTTACTCCAAAGGACATCGGTTCTATTTAGAGAGAGATTCACACTTAAGTACTTCTTTATGAAGTCGCACTTAACTAATTTCGGTCCACACATCCCCAAGAAAATGGAATAAATATTGACAGCATGTTGAGATGAATCAACCATAATTGTCGTACTTGTACCTATCAAAACAATTTGCGGAGTCATAACCGCTCTGTGGGTTTTGGTGTAAGATAAAATAAAAATGAAAGCTCATATTGCATCATGGTATTAACAATTGTTGCAATTTCCTACTGCTTTGGACGATTTCGAAGCATGAGAACTCATGCTTGCATCGTCTGACCAGATTCATGTGCAGAATTTAAGAACATATTAATTTACAGATCATTTATTTCAAATATATTTTGGTGGGAACCTCCAGAGTATGCTTCTTGGTTTAGAGGAATCGAGGAAAAAATAAATTGGGCATTCATAAAGGTTCTGGTCATTTGCAGGAGGGACATTATGAATACAAGTACGTGGTAGATGGTGTTTGGACAATCAATAAACGCGATCTGGTGACTAATCCCAACAAAGATGGTCATATTAACAATTACATCGATGTAAGTTTTTGATTCTCCAAGTCGAAGTTAAATGCGCGTTTGTCTTTCTCACATTTTTTTTCTCCCTCTCTTATTGCAGGTATTCAGAAACGATATTGATAGTGGCGCCCAGGAATTGAGAGAGAGGTTAGGTAGAGGCGATGAAGACCTTACCTTGGATGAACGCCGCAGAATCAAGGAGTTTCTAGAGGCCCAACCAGACGATTAAAAATGAATAATAGCTGAAAAAAAGGGTAAAAGTAAAAGGCAGGATACGTAATCGTAATTTGTAATTACGCCCTGGGAATACATTATGAGGATATGTCATGCTATATAATTGGCATTCCCAAGTAGACTAACTAAAAGCTTCCAGGTGCCGTAGCTTATTTTACAGTTCATGTTTTGCATATTTGATTTGTAAATATGACTATGAGATTTAGCTTTCATGTTATGAACATATACTGAAAATGTCTTCCAAGCATGCTTATAACTTTGAAATGAAAAACAATAAAAACAAGTTGTCGTCAGAAGTTGAGCTCATTATTTCCAAGCAACTAGGGCAGTAATTTTTTTTTTTAAATTTCTGTAGCTGTTTGGTTGATTTATAAAACCTCTGTATTTCAGTATGCATCTTCTCACAGTTGTCTGTTAATTTGTGATATAATTTCTTTGTACATAAACAAAAATCATGGTTAATTTTGGTAATGTTTTCTAATGGTTATCCTAATGCAGGAGGGACCTGTATATTTTTTTTTCCAAGAAAGTTCTGAATTTTTTTTATTAATCAGAAGGAAAAACTCAGATTGTAATAGGATTTCCAATATGAAGTACTTACACATGGCTCTTAGGGTTATCTATCTATAATATGACATTTTATCCGCAGCAGTTTGAATTTGTTTCTCTTCTTTTTTTGTTTCTTTTTGTCCAAGCCACTTGGTATCCGAAGTTCAATGAGTTCCGACTAATCCGGGTTCGAGTTGGGTGGAATCGTTAAGTGGTGACAAAGCTCTCTTTCAAAGGTTTTAAATCTGCTTCATATGCGACGCTCAAAGTCGAGACCTTTAGTTAAGGACGTTGCAACTACTTGGGTGAATGTGCTTCTTGCCAAGTTAGAGCCAAAGGCCCAAAGCCTGAAAACCCTGCCTTGTTATTTCAACATGGAAGGACGTATCATCAAACGTGCAAACAAGCAAGTCATCACCACTTCGAACCATAAATTAACTAAAACTTAGTGCCCTGCACGTTCTAGTTAATGAACTAAAGTCCATCTCCACCTCCTCAATGAACCACAACCACCTAATCATATTCATGAACTTCTCTAAGTATAAATTAGAAATTTGTGTAGATATATACAAGAAGCAGCCATTATATATATATTCACATCAACCTCATATCGAAAGATCAATTCAGTCTTAATTGAGACACAAAAATGGGGATGCCTCGACTGGTGACATTGGTAGTACTGTCATGTATCATGTTGGGCTGCATCAACTTCAGTGAAGCTTGGAGGGACAAACCCAAGTCCATCCACATAGAAGGCAAGGTCCTGTGCCAGGACTGCACTGGTGGCTGGAATGACTGGGTTAAAGGAGCCAAACCAATCAAAGGTCACATTTTTCGTTATAATATCAAATGTTCGAATTCCTTCTTCTTTTTTTCGACCCCTCTCTACTTAGGATCGACAATATCTACCAAAGTCAATCGATCACCACATACATTAGTTTCATGTAGCTTCTCATAATAAGAATAAAAAAAAAAATCCAAACTATACTCATGTATGTACGTACACATATTTTGTGAATGCAGGGAGTAGGGTGTCGGCGACGTGCATGGACGAGCGCGGCAAAGTGATATACTACGGAAGCGATGAGACAGACGAGGAAGGCGAGTTTGACATGGTGGTAGACAGTAGGGAGGTGTGTAAGGAGCTGAGGCCGGAGTTGTGTTCTGTGAGGCTGGTGTCATCACCGAGCCCTATATGCAATGTTGCTACAGATTTTGGTGGCGGGAAGTCAGGAGTGAAGCTCAGCAGACCCAGCTTCGTTTATAGAGACTTGGTTAAGTATAGGCCTGACCCATTTTATTATACTAGCCCAATGTGTGAGGAACCGGACACCACCGAGGCACAAGAGGACCAGGAAGCCAACTACTACTTTTACAAAAAAGAAACCACTTACTAGTAAAATGTTTTAGGGTTATTTTTTCACATTGAGATGGGAAAATTATGCTATTGCAATATATATATGTGTAACTTTGCAGTTATGTGTCGAACAAATAAACAAAGAGAAATGCACAAATGCATGGATTTTATTTTCTTGAGAAAAGATAAATCAGCTTTAATTAAACTGTTGGGGGGCGTGTGAACTAAAATATAGTAGTTTTATAGCAACTAATAATGACTTCAAAACTTTACACCTGCGTTCACAAGCACTGCTAAACAATATGCATTTTAGGGACATTCATCTAGAGACGCTTTTTGCCATATGCATCCTTCCATTAGGGACGTTTTTTTTTTTTTTTTTTTGTTATATATATCCCAAAATTGTGGCCTAACACACTTAATTCGGAACATTTATTGTTTGTGTACCTAAGTTGGGGAAGTTTGTTGTTTATACATCTAAAATATGGAGACCTTTGTACTATCAAGTGTCCCTAGAACGCTTGTAAATTATGTTCCTTCATTAGTGTCGTTAGATAAGCATCCCAATAGACTTCATCGTTGTAGTAAGATGGTTAAATTGAAGATATATAAAAAATCCTGCCCAATTTGATATAATAACGAGAAGTTCTAAGGCAGAAAGAGTGGTATGTGGATCTCAACCAATCTCGGTGTATTACACGACATCAGGCTAGATTAGTGCCCAATCTGAGCTACTCTAACAGTTTCCTTCACCTACAAAAACACAAAAGTAACTTACTTTAAACACCGACCCAATCGGACGCTGTACATTTTGCCTCGAGATGTGCATGCACACAGCTCAACATATATTACACGACATCCAACTGAATCAGATCTCAAAATCGGTGCCCACAGTAGGTTACTCTAGCAGTACCCTTTTACCTAATCTTTTGCCTTATATTATTGAGGTTTCTTCCCTCTTCTTGATTGCCAAGGCATCATGTAACAGGTGACTAGACTCTTTGGACCAATGCGATACATCTACAAAAAAAATAGTATACATATAGCTTTTGAATTTAAAAAATAAATTAAAAAAAAAAATATTACAATGCCGATTGAAGCTCAAAAACTCAACCCAACCACGCACACACGCACAAAAGACTTACAACACCACAAGCACAGATGCTCATTGCTCACTGAGCAGCAGTAGTACATAAAATACATCGCATCCGAGACACGCCCGACTGCGTTTCATCGTCTTCTTCTTCCTCGTCATCATAGTTGTTATACCCAGATGAAGGATTTCTGGAGGACTGTTTGACAGAGTTTGTGGAGTCCATGAGGCAGGTGGCATGGTAGGCATGGCAACAAAAGAATACAACAATTGAAACATTTTGGATGGAGAGAGGATCAAAGCACATGCAACATCTACCATCTGCCCTTGTTCGAGATTTCACCTCCGTCATTCCAATGTTCGCTACTCTCGAAGATGCCTGAGCATTTGCTGCTTCATCCCTCTTTGATCGTACTTCGTCTTCTCCACCGTTGAAGTAGACAGCATGTCGAGCTTCCTTGTAATACTTAACTAAAAGGTTGACACAATCCGCCTGTACATTTAACAGAAACAAAAAAGATTCAGAAAGCCGTCGCTGAATCGATGGAATCAAATATCAAATTGATCGCGAAGCTTGAGAACTAAGAGCGCACCTTAAGGATATCATTGCATCCATGTCTAAGAGACGTCTCCGTCCTGTAATCTGTGATAATCTTGACAAGACGGTCTCGAAGTCTGCAAGTCAGCAAATGGCAACGCATGTTATTCATGTTTGCTTTCTGGTATCAAATCAATATACATTAACAGCGTAAAAAGAAGATTAAGACTAATGAAATGAATGAGATACAGATGATTGGAATCATTTTCTTCTGTATAATAGCCTTCAATGCCCAGATAAATTCTAACGAACTCGTTTTAGCATCAAGCACCGTGTTTGCAAAAACTCATAAGGACGAAAAATGCCTTCGGATTAAAAGTGTGGATGCTGACCTCGGTATTTTTAAACCATTGGGGACCATATTTACAATGTATAGCGGATCGAGATTCCCAACAGTGTGCTCCAACAGTACGCCAACCTACCAATTTTTCAGAATAGTTTTAAGAAGCTGAACTCAGAAGAATTGGTATTTAAATACAGAAACAAATATATATGTATAGTGCATAGATGCATACAACACTCTATAAGTCAACTTATTCAAACAAAGAGCGCCGATTACATACCATTTCAGGTTTATTGAGGCATTGCTTGATTAGTTCTTGCCAAAGTTCATCATCTTGTTGCAAACTTATGAATTCTACAGCCTGAACGAAATCACAAGCAACATGGCCAGAAAGAAGAAGCAAGATCATGTAAGCGTACAAATAAGAGATCTTAAGAGAGTGAAAGTTCAACAACTAAAACAAATCTCCCACCTCTTCTATATCCTCTAACTTATTAATGATCACAGAAAGTGCTTGTTTTGAATTACCCATCCTTCCTAGGATGAAGACCTGCTCCCTCAAAAGATCTCTTCCGACGCAAATCTCATACGCCTGACAAAGAAACTAAAGATAGTATCGTGCTTTTTACCAAAGTTGCAAACTAAATTACATGATTGTCAACTACAAACCTTCTCAAGTTGATAATGCTGACTGCTGCGTAGAAAAGGAAGTAGCATTTTGGGAGCGTAATCTGCATAAAGCTCCACCTACAAAGACACAATGGAAAAAAAAATATCAGAAAAAAAAATCTAAAGGTAAAATGTAAACAATAATTTATGAGAAGAAAGAACAATATATGACTCAATATTTCATGAAGAAAAAACTACTATGGATGAAAACACTCCAATAAATAGATCATGAAAATGGGAACCATAGAACCTTTAGACAAGAACTAAATCTCTTGAACCATTCACTCTAACCTAAAGTGCCAGAGTCAAACACTTCACAAATGTCCCGCAGATAAAATTACTTGGACACTTCATTGCAGTGTAAGCAGGAAAAACAAAAAAGGACTTCCTAATATGAAAAATCAAAAGGAGGGATACAAGAAGAACAAGAAAAAAAAAGGAGTGATAGAAGGAAAAATTGAAAGAATATGAGCTCGTAGCCTAGTACGAACACGCGCACACACACATACAAGTGTCGTGTCTAAATACTTCGTTGCTCAAATTTTTGGACAGTTAAGCTGAACTCCATGTTTTCAAAATTAGCAAATAAACAGGTCCAGACGATTACACAAATGTCTAAACTTGGTACCTGCACCCGAATCCAAAATCACCAATTTACTTTTAGAACAACTCAACCTTAAAACCAAATTAGCCCATAAAATCATCTGATGTTTACATTATTCTACAATAATTTCAGGCATTCTACCAAAAACATAGTGGCATACTTCAAGACCAATAACCAATTTCCCAAAGGGTAATGTTATTTTGGCATACTAAAGGTTAAGGGTATATATTTAAGCTCCATTGTATAATTACCCATATATCTATTCTATATAAATATCTATGCGCACGAAGCCCGATGTGTCAACTACAGTCTCCAATTAGGTGTGTAACCTCGTTGTGTGACTTTCATTTGACATTGTAATGTTGTCCTTTTTCTCATCTCCGTATCTGATTATTATGAGAAAACTGGACAAAAACAATGAGTTGTAAACAATGAGTTGTTCGTCTAAAATGAAGTTATCCACCCATCATTCTTTAATTCTCCCAACTGAGAAGCATTTATTTTTCCAGCACACCGAGGCGTCTCCTGGAAGTCTCAAAAAGGAATTTTCCTTTTCTCCATAACAAGAGAGGGGAAATAATGTAATATTCTCCATTTTAGAACCATTTATTTGCCATCAAAACACAATTTGCAAATTTACTAGTCTCGGACACCCGACAAAGACCATAATTACTACTTCTAGATCAATAGATCATACAAACACGAATATGCAATTCTCTTTTTCTGGATGGCAGAAAATTATTACTTGAATAAAGGCTAACCACTATAGACAATACTAGTCCCAAAGTACAAAAAACAATATCTATGGTTCTAACATAACAACAAATATTCAATATTGACACCCAACAATTTTTCAGCAACGCCACCATAAAAGGGAAAAAAGGGTCAAAATGTCCAAAATCAAATACAGCATCAAACTAAATAAATCACCTAAAAACCAAAGGAAAAGCACATTTCCTTAAAACTCAAACTGCTGACTAAAAATAGTTCAAAATATATAAATAATAATAATCACATAGAAAAAGCCAGGATCAAAGTTAAACCAAGTGTAGCTCAATTTGTTAGCACGAGGTACATGCCCCTGTATATACCTGCATGTCATGATAATCCTTCCCGGCATGCGGATTTGTTTCAAATAGTGAATGTAGATACAAATGCAAGAAATATCTTGAATCACACCTCTTGCTGGCCTTGAGAAGTTGTGAGACAACATCGTCCGGAGTAATTAAATCTCTTTGCTGGACCAGCAAAGGAACTGCTCGTTTACAATCAAGCATCATCAGTTCAACAACCTGATGAGTAGGCATTTGAGAATAAATTTTAGATAATAATGAATTCAATCAATGAGAAGGCAAAAGGCGACATTGTTAAGAAAAAAATAAAAATGCGAAGAAAATGTGAGAAGAAATTAAAGGTCATGGAAAACTTGAGAGGCAACCTAGCGGAAGCAATAGATGTACAATAACAAGACAAAGGAGCAAATATCTTCATGGGGTCTAATCAAAACCAAACCTTGTCACGAATTGAATCATGCAGGTTATATTTTTCGATGAAGTCAAACAGCTCAGGCTTCATAATCTGGAAAAGGAGCATAAATAGGAAGCTGAGACTATATTACATACATAAAATGTTTGTCGCTGTTAAGTGAGAAATCAATGGATATGGTACTACTCACATCTGCATACAGAGAAAAAGCTTTTTCGTATTGTCCAGTGGAAACGTACAGCTCAGCCAATGCCTTCCAAGAAAAAAGGAAAATCACAGAGAAAATATCAAAATATGATTAAAAGATATGTCAAAAGCTTAATAGTGTAAAGGAAAATTTTAGCCAAGCCAACCTCTCGTAGTGCATCAGTCATAGAGGAAGTTTCAAGCTGGGGTTCTATTGCTGTGATTACAGGCAAAGCAGAATATAATTCTGGCGGCCAAGACTTGACTATTGATAAGAGATCCTTGTGAAAAGAAGGGTTTGTTGCTAGAGCCACAAGAGCAACCTTCGGCATGGAAAAAAAAAAGAAAAAAAAGAAAAACTGAGTAGAACTGAGGAGAAAATCCATCAACAACAAATACACGATCAAATTCACTGGTCAAACATAACTCAGCAAATTTACAGACCTCATAGGCTGTATCACGGAGCCTCGGGTTTTCAGTTGGTATATAAGGAACCAAAACAGGAAGTTGACGTAGGTGAGCAAAATGGAAAACCCACCTGCAAGGAAGTCCTATTATTGACAAGAAATACAAAAATGATAGCAAGGATCGAGAATTTGACTTCGCATATGATTTTGCTCACTTTAACTTCGGAATTAATTTGGGGAAGTGTAATTCGAAGTGAGAAATTATGGTAAAACTTCGACAATAAAGAGAAGTATAAATAAATTCATCGAAGTGCTAGAGACATTTAAAAAGTACGATTTTTTACAAGATTTTGCATCTTTTCTCTTTCAATACTTGATGTTGAAAACTTCAATTATGATGGGACTGATCATTTTAAATATTATTTCTATCTTTTTTAGGCAATATGTTAGAATCCTTTTTTTATAAGTGAGAATGAGTTGTGGTCTAGTTTATTCTAACATATTATCATTCTATAATGTATCTTTTAGAATAAATTGGCTCTAATTGTATCAGTTTTCTACAAGTAAGCATTACCATTTTTCCCCAACTTTGATGAAAGTTTTGTAAAATTTCATTCACATCTAATTCTTAATTCGGTGCTTCAAAAGAACTAATTAATTCGGAGAAGTTTGGAGAACTTCGGAGAATTTTCACGCCATGCTTAGGAAATTTAGTAGTTTCTATTAACTAATTTAGTAGTTTCTCTTTTTAATTAGTAGTTTCTATTTTCTAGGTAGCATTACTAGGAAAGTTTCTTTTAGAGTAGGTTTCTTATTTTCTAGTGGTTGATATTTCCTATTTCCTATTATTCTTTTCTATTTTGATTGTAAGAAAAGTCTATAAATTGAAATATTATGCAATAAATGAAATAAAATATTACTTGTGAAAAAATAGTCTTAGGAGAAGTAGTCGCATAGTCTTCTATGCAAGACTTGGTCACGGATTATACCTCTCCCATGCAGAAGCAGATCCACGCAGTAATTTGGGGCACAAGGACGCAGCTTCAGCATACTTCCTTTCCAAAATCAAATGATCAAGGTACCTTGATCCCACCTAAGCATAATAGAATCTAACATTCTTTAATGGAAAGACAAAATAACTTATGCATGTATGAAAGTCATACAGATGACCATATCTAGTGCCATAGAAGAAGATGAGTCTGTAGAAAAGAAAGAACTGTGAATGAAATCATGAATATGTGTGTGTATGTGCGCCAAAGGCATATGATCTTGAATGCTATTCCTATGGTCTTTGCTCGAACTTGAAAACTTGTCCAGCGACCTAAACAATAAATAGTTTGGAATTAAATAGTTGTGACTCGAAAAAAAAAAAATACTTGTGACTCTCATCAATGAAAAACAAGTAAGCATTGTCACCCAAGATGAGACACAACACCTTAAAGATCCAGCCCTCGTCAGCACCAGTACAGCGTTACAGACTAATTGGGTAATACATATATGCAGCTAACGCAGTAAAACGTGCACATGTTGCAGATAAGCAAAGCCTACACAGATTAAATCAATCATTGGACACCTTAAAGGTATTAAGACACCAAGGTTGAGGCCCAAGGAAAGTAAAGCCTTCCAACTCAAACTAGAATCATCTATTATTTTAGATATGATATGAAAATTATAAATGAATGATTCTTAATACAAAGGCAGCTCAAACTCACAGCACATATTCAAGTTGAATGGGGTTGTGCAATCATAAATTCATAATGATCTAAAAACATTTCATCGAAAGATCCTTTCCTTGTTGCTTAAAAAGGCTACTTGCTCACTTCCTCTTGGTCATCTTCCAGTCAAGTATGTTCACACTCCTTAGATTTCAAACCTAACCAATACTGACTTCTGAGCGCTGCATAAGTGATGTGGTAGCTATATAAGGCTCATTATAAAAATTATACTTTGCTATATATATGGGACGTAAAAGTGTGGATGTAATAGAGTTTTGGTATAAATAGCTGAAAACCAATAGAGTACGGAGCTTTTGTGAAATGAATTAAGGAATTGAATAGAAAAAACCTAGATTGGGTGTTTTAAGTTTCTTCTTCTTTGTTGGTTTGCTCTTCAATTTTCCTCCTTTGATCCTCTCTACATCAATAAGTTGAGGCTACCTAAAGCAATCATAAGTTGGCCATCAGGATCAGAGAAGGTTTGGCAAAAACCTTTAGAGAGACTAGGCCAAGTTGCACCCGATTATAAGAAACCCCAACAACAAAGCCTCAATCCCAAATAAGTTGGGATCGGCTATCTAGATCAAACTTTACCACTCCGCCCGATTCATTGCACTTGAGGGTGTGCTTTTATAGCCCTTTAAATCCTTCATAATTAATGCATCCCAAGATACCTTAAGTTCTATACCATTGAAATTCTTCAATTTCTTTTGTGTCTAGTTTTGTAACTGGGGCATTTGCAAGTCGTCTTTGGGCATGTGCACATCTTAACCAATGAAACTGCCCTTCCCACTTAGAAGAGACCCAATCACTTAGAACAAAAGGTTAAGGCCATTGATGCACTAAAATTAATCTCTCTTTGCTCGACAAAAGAAATTCCAAAAAATTAGCAAGCATCCTATCAATGACAAACCACAATCCACATACAGACACAATTATTTTGAAAGGTAACATTAAGTGCTAGGAATGACCCTAAACATGATATGAACATGTCATAACTTATGAAGAATAAAGCTAATTGTATATAATCGCCCTCAATCCTTCAATAATCAATGATTGAACTATTATAAACTAAGAAATAAAAAGTGTAGAAGTTGCATGAGAAAATGCCCATGATTCGAACATATACTTAGATTTGAGTCCAATGGGATCAGGTAAAACTTTAAAGTACCTCATCAAGAAGCTCAGTTCGGCCTTGTCCGGCTTCAGCTGCAGCCAAAGCTTTTTCATGCCATCCATGCTGAAGAAGCCAGGAAATATGATCCTCAGCATCCCTATTGAACAGAGAAAATTAAG
This sequence comes from Stephania yunnanensis, assembly GCA_039657365.1. Taxonomy (NCBI): domain Eukaryota; kingdom Viridiplantae; phylum Streptophyta; class Magnoliopsida; order Ranunculales; family Menispermaceae; genus Stephania; species Stephania yunnanensis. The sequence goes on from CM077580.1 coordinate 6,828,635, forward strand.
ATCTTCAAGCCAGATAAATTTGCGCATAAAAATTGTTTGTATGTTTTCATGAGTTTCAAATGCTAAACGAACTCATGCAACACTTCTGAATTTATCTTTCTTCATTGCAAGTTGGATTAAGTTTTTTCTTTATTTTTTCTCTCTTTTTTTTTTCACAAGGCTAGATGGAGAGTTTCACTTATTGAAGACTTGTAGCACTAAAAAATGCTCTTCGAACTTTGTGAAAGCATGACAATAAGTATGTCTGCCCTTATTGTCAGTGTTTACTATCATAAAAACTCTGCTAATATATTATGTTCTTAAGTTGCTCAGCTAGAGTGCAGACCCTTGACACCTCTAGCCTACTCTATCCAATTCTCACATCTTTCTGAATATCATTTCCCGCTGAGCACACATATTAAAGACAAGTTTAAATTTTTATCAACCTGGGCTTTGCTATAACAACATCCTTTGGAGATACTACATAGTACAGAGGCTCATCACCAGCAGCCCATTGACCACCAGCATAGCTGCTACCTGCATGTACATTATGAAATTCATAACTAGCATACTCAATTTATAAACAGTAATTCTGCAATTCTATTCCAAAGCAGAAAGACAAATAACCTGAGAAAGGAGCATGCGCGAGGGAGTAATCCTTTGCCTTGTAGTGCTCAAATCCATGTACTGGGAGTGCATCAGTTGCAAGTTCTTCATTTTTCCATGAGACTATGCGAACTTCTGGCCTTTGAGCGGTTCCCTGACAGAGATATTGATAAATACTTTACAAATGCTCATATCTTTTTTATTTCCCTTGCTTTTGAAAGACTTAACCATGTAATTATGAAAAACAAGCAATCCTTTTCACATGCATCGGTCAAAGGAACCCTGAAGACACTCTAACTCAACCAATCAGTTTAAGAAGTAATACTTTACAATTACGAGTACGTTTTCCCTTTCCCCAAGCTGAAAGACTCGAGCCATTTTATGCATCAATGATGAATCATAAACATGCTATCCTTCTAAAGTCTATAACGGCATTACTTGAGGAAAAGGACAAGCATTAACAATGGAACCCACATAGGAGTGGTCCAAAAAATCCCAAGACATTCTGAACAGATAAGTTGGTGGATCTAAGCTGATTTTTCATGAGGTAGTGAGACTTCATATCAAGAATATTGAAGTAATGAATTCATTTCTACAGTCAGACTTCCATCTTCCTGCTGTATGTTTAATAACAAAATATTTGATCCCATATAATGTTGAAGATGAGCTACCAAATCACAAGAATGACATATAGCCATCAAAATTACCAAATAAGTTTTAACAGTGCATTAAGCATGTCTAAGGTGATAAAGTAATTCAACCTCAGTTTCACAAATAATGTGAAAGAAATTGTCAGAGAGTGGTACCTGGCGTGATGGTACTGCACTACTGAACTCTTTGTCTCTATCATCTTTCTCAGGGATATAAGCTAGCACGACCAAGGCATCACCATATGGAGCAATTCCGGATATGAAATAGCTAGTTTGAAAGGATGCTACAATATCAACTTGCTTCGTAGTAGTTAAAGCAACATGCCTCTGTGTCCCATTCGTTCCTCTGGAAGAATTATCTCTTATTGCTGCAATTTTTACAGATGTTCCCCAGCCAATGACCAAGAGAGTATCATCCTAACAACATTCCAACAGTTAAAGCGTGTTGCACCAATAAAAAATGACGAAACTAAATCTTTTATTCCTACCATATCTTCTGCAAAACAATTATACAAAACAACTTTTTGCTTGTGCTGGCTAAGTCCGCAGTTTTTTTTTTTTTTAATAAGGAAAAGAACAGATTTCCATTTCACTAACATTAAGTACAAGGGCATAGAGATGAGAAGTCCCCAGTGAAGGTTCCATTGATATCTACATGTCTCTTGAGAAAAAATATATTACGTAAAACAATCACAATAAATGCACAAATTTCATTTACCTGCCAAACTAAGTGAGGGAGCAAAAGCTCAGGGCGTGGACTTCCTCGTGGCCTTTCAATATATGTGATTCGTTGTTCATTTGATGTATCATAAACCTTGACACCCTTATCATTAGCCCAAGCAATAAGACTTGTTCTCCACTTCAGGACATGTATTGGACCTTCCCCAGAGTGCAAAACCTGTTGAAACACATGCAAGTGAGACTCAACGTCATGGAAAAACTAATTTGAACTTCTTCTATACCCCCAAACAAAAGCAACCACATATGACGAAAATAATCTGCACCTGGTCACGATAACCAAGCCATTTCTTTGCATTCAGAACCAATTGACCTGCTAAACCACCAGCAACAAATCTTCTTGAAGCTTTTCTCGAATAATCTGGATCTATCGCAATAGCTTTTATTGGTCGATGATAATCAATCTTAAGGTTCTCGTCAGTGAAAAGGCTGTTTATTACCACGAATCCATCATCCGAGCAACTCCCTATATATTCACCCTCTAAATCAAAGCTAAGGTCATTAACTGTAGCAGTATGCGCAGTGAACTCCTTCACCTGTGAACAAGCACTCTCATCAGATACACCGAGCTACATCATCTTGCACGCCAGAGTTAAAGTGCTGAATAAGTATCTCAAACTGATCTAGGATGGATTCCTGCACTCATCCCAAATTCTAGGAGGGAGGATGAACTCAATAACGAAGCCGTTTTAGCGCAATATTGCAAAAAATAAAATCATGATTCATGACTCAACTAGATTCCAAGAACTTCTTCAATCACTGTAGAACTAGAACAGTTGGAAAGTGCAGTCCGGAGTCAATCCTAATGGTTGATTACTATCCAAAATATTCATTATAAGCAGCTAGGATGAGAAGAACCAACAAGAATTTGACCAAAAGGAGCCCCTCCAATATCAAACTGATTATCAATTGTAGGAACCACAAGCTTATGATCAATCAATGAACACGCATCGATAACTTAGTCACGGATGTTGAGGATCCTATCTAATTAACAAGAATTTGACCAAATGGAGCTCCTCCAACACCATCTAATTATCAATTGTAGGAACCACAAGTTTATGATCAACCAATGAACACATATCGATCGCATGATCACGGATGTTGAGGATCCTACCTAACTAACAAGAATTTGATCAAAAGGAGCTCCTTCCTCCTTCAAGTTCAAATCATTCATCAATTGTAGGAAACAAAAGTTCATGATCAACAAATGAAAACGTATGGATCATCAATGCACATATGTTGAGGATCCTACCTATACCTAGTAACCTAGCCCTAAAACTTCATCAAAACAGCAACAAAAGGGATTCAACGCCAACTACACATAAATCCAATGCCCTAACCCACCAAAACCCAAACACAATCCAAAACAAATCAACCAAAACACCAAATTCCACAAAATTCAAAATTGAATCGCAGCGATCGAACCTGATTTCCGAGAAAATCAAGGATATGGACGGTGCCGTCGTGAGTGCCGAGCGCGATCATCCGCTCGGCCACTGCGATGCAAGAGGCGGTGTCGTTCGCGAGGAGCGAAGGTATGCTCCCTCCCATCCTCTGGTACTTGAGCCTCGGCTCCTCTTCCTCTTCGTCCTCCTCTTCCTCCTCTTCTTCGTCTTCCTCTCGCTCGTCGTCTCCCTCCACGCCGTTCTCTGATGGGCTCTGCTGCGCCATTGTTCGACCAATCAAAGCTTCTGGTTCGGTTGGTTGGTTGGTTGGTTCTTTGTTTGTAGCGACTAACGAGATTTTTGTTTTCTGGAGAGTCGAGCTTCCTCTTCTTCTTCTTCTAATTCTCTCTCTGTGTCTGAGGGTGTGTTTGGTCAATTATTAATTTGTTCAGAACAAAAGGAAGTTGACGAGATGCCACCTGTACTGTGTTTTTTTTTTTTTTTCCTTTCTTTTTTCTCGTTTCTTAATTAAATTTAAACCAACAACTTGGTACGAGTGGCAAGGAACTGCTACCCCTTAAATAAAGGCCTTCTTTGGTTACAAGTGGATAACTTGCTGGGAGTTGAGAACTAATCTTGTTTAGTTGCCCAACTTGCCTATAGGTTATTTCCCAATTTACATCATCGAGTGTGAGATATCTCCCCACTACCCCCTTTATGGCATGTTTGTTTCAAATATTAGCAAGACCCAAGACCATGAAATTAGTTTATAATGTGACTAACACGTGAGTTTATGTATTAGTCCATTTTTTTATGGGACTTGTTTGGTTTGGAGGTTTAAGCTTGAGAATAAATGTGGTTCTAATAGGTACATTTATTAAAGTACCCCTCTATTTAACTTACATCTCTAACAAAATCATCAAAGTCGATTTTGGTCTTCATCACTTTCGCTCCTCGTCCGAGTCCGCGATCTCGCAATCTTTATTCCCGCATCTTCGTCATCGTCCTCGATTTTCATTTTCAAATCTTTGTCCTCGTCATCATCTTCGTCATCGTCCTCGGCCAAATCTGCATCTTCATCATCGTCCTTGATCATCGTCTTCGTCATCTTCACCATCTTCGTCTTTGTCTTCGCTCCTCGGCTGAGTCTGCATCTTGGTAATTGTCTTCGTCATTGTCCTCGGTCTTCATCACAATCTTCATTCCCGCATCTTCATTTGATGGAAATTCGATGGGGATTCAATTGAGTTGGAGAGAAGAGTGTGTAAAAATGACGGGTGATTTGGTAATCTGTAATGGCCAAGCATTGGGACTAGTTAGTCCCACCTAAATTGGTGGTTTACTTTAGTCACCTCTATTGGGTATTAGTTAATCTTGTGGCCTAGTTAATCCACGAAGCGAACACCGACTTAGCCAATCCAGTGCTTAGGGAGTTATCTCTCAAGAGTTGTGGACACAATCACCCCCATTAATGACTCATTTATTAACAATCTCTCTCTTGTTTAAATGTTATTGATGTCAATTCATATTTTTTATTATTTAAAAATTTGAAACTTCCCTACAACGTTAAAGTTAAACAAAACATGAAAATATTAACTCCAATGAGATAACTCCCAACAAACACCGTGAGTTAGCAAAAACAAACCAAATTAAACGAGGCCAAAGTCTTGAGTTTGAGTCTCATATATGAAAATTGGGTTGGAAGGGTTCTCCCCCAAGTGGTTGGTCAAAGTAGTAATCCTTTAAGCGATGTCTCGAGTTCGAATTTCATGTATAGAAAAAACTGGATCAAGAGGGTCACCTAAATGAAGTCTGACAATGCGCGAACGTGGATTAGTCGATGCAATTGATGAAGGTCACCCAAGAGGGGGGGTGAATTGGGTTACCGAGTAGTTATTGCCCTTTTAAAACTTTATGCGCAAATTACAACTATAATGCATACACTATCAATGAATATATATATGCTATGCAAGTGAATGGAATGGAAGAGATGGAAAGTGACACACAATTTATAGTGGTTCGATCCAACGATCTACGTCCACTACCTAACCTCCCCGGTTAGGATTTTTAACCCCCACTTATATTGCAAATAAGTGTTACAACCTAAGCATACAAGCCTAGAGTGCCTAATTACAATTAGGACTTCCCACCTAGCCGCAACTAGGATTTGTGCCTAGTCTCAACTAGGTCTTCCCCTTTGACTTAGATTCCACTAAGTCTTACAATCATACAAATACAATAAGTTGCTGAAAAATAATGAGATACACTTTACAACACAAAGTGGTATCAAATTCAAACACTAGCAAGCCTCCTAGAGCCTAACAACTCTTATGCATGCAAGTATGAGAATAAATGGAATATGCAAATATGTCACTGATTTTGTTGCAAATCCCAAATGTGAAATCGTTTTAAAAACTTAATATATTAGTGTAAAACCGATTTCAAGTCTAAGAACAATAGTTTAACAAAAATCAAGTTTAAGTGCAAAACTTTTGTTCAAATCAATCTTAGGGTTTGATAAAATAAATTTAAGTGCAAAACCCAAGAAGAAGGTGTTCAAACACACAACAAAATGATTTTCAAATCAAATACACAAAACTATGTAGATTAAGCACAAGCAAGATTTTAGATCTAGGACTTTCTTACAAACAAGAGAATGACAAAAGAGATCAGCTTTGAAGAGATTCTTGTACTCCTTTGAAAGCTTCAAAAGTGTTGGATTAGAGAACTAAAGAACAGCCACAAAGATCTCCTTTTGCTTCTTCACAAAAATCAAAGTTCTTCTCTTTGTAGATTTTGAGTTTTTGAGTGTGTTTCTTCCTACTTTTTGACAAAACCATGTTCTTGGTGGTTTTATAATGTTAGGTATTCCATCTTGACAGTTTATGACCGTTCTAGGGATCCAAGGGTCCAAAATAGATCAAGAATTCAAATTAAAGTGTGTTTTCCAGCTGTAAAAAAAAAGTTGTCAGATATGCAATTAGCGCGCTAATGCTGAGACCTAGCGCGCTAACTCTGCACTTAGCGCGCTAATGAAATCATTAGCGCGCTAACTGCAGGGACCTCAAAACAATTATTTTGTCCCTTTGTGTTAGCGACCCTTAAACTCGTCCGGGACCTAACCAACCCTTATATAACATGTTATACACGTTTATTATGAGTCATTAAGCCTAATTGGGTGGTCCGGATATTTTTACAAATCCCAAAAACGGAAATTCACGATTTCATAATGTATTAGGGGCTTTTCTACAAATTTACAGTTTTCTTTTCGAAGACCTTTCAAAAACGAGTTTTTCTTTTTCGAAAACATTTACAATGATCTCTAATATGCAAATGACCATCCACACAAAGTTTCACATTGTTTAAACTCATAGACCTAGTTATGTGTTTAAATTCCACTTTGAAACTTGAAGTAAACTTATAACTTTGAAAAATGGTTTAAGAAACTTGATATGCATGGACTAATGCATTTGGCTTGCGTGAAAGAATTTGTATACCTTACATTGAAATTACAAATTGCGGTTTGAACTTTCATCTTCATTTCTTCATTAATGCCGAGTCTTGAACTTGTATTTCTTGAGTACCCTTGATATGTTGTTTTGCATCCTTTAACAAAAACTGAAATACACTAGATGTTTATTAGTACATTTTCACCTTGTTTGTTTCCATCAAAATCTCGGTCGGAGTGTGAGTGACTAACCACTTAGTCCAACAATCTCCCCCTTTTTGATGATAACAAACAATGTGAACTTTAAAGGTGTAAAACGTAATCTAAATGTATATCGCATTCATGATTTTATATTTCATATATGCAAGTTCAAAACACATCAACCTTTTCAAGTTCAACCACATTTTTCTCCCCCATTTGATACCATCAAAAAGTGGGGCCAAGCATCCCCATAAATAAACACAATAGAAACAATACGAGAGAAATATACTCTCCCTCTCACTTTATGCATATCAAGAAACAATAGACGGTAGCGATACAAATGCATAGACGATAAAACATAGTGAAGCAAGAAATATCCATATAGAAAACTCAGAGATACGCAAAAAAAATTCATGATATAGATAGCATAAAGCAATGAGAGCATAGTTGTGGCTTAAACATGAGTTTGACAAAAAAATCGAAACATTTAAGACTGACATATTGGAGGGAAAAGTGAAGAAATTGACAAAGAAGGGAGAGGATTGTTACCTTGTAGGAGTGGAGATCACGGTGGAGACGACACAAGGAGAGTAGAATCTGCAAGAGGAGAGGAAAAATTTGGGAGAGATGTGAGTTTTGAGGGTAAAAACGAATTTATAGACGCCTGGCCGAACGACATTAGCGCGCTAATGATAAAATTAGCGCGCTAATGGGTCGATTCATATTCTGGGCCAGTACGCTATTAGCGCGCTAATGGGTGTTATTAGCGCGCTAATTCCCCTCTGGAAATTTTTGGTCAGTACATCATTAGCGCGCTAATTTTAACTATTAGCGCGCTAATTCCTCTCTGGAATTTTTTGACAAAAATTTTTGGATTTTTGCAATATAGCTCCGATTCTCCTCAAACTTCATGGACACTTCACTAACACCATATAAAAAGGTTTGGAATAGCTAAAACATATGTAGAAGGTCCGATTCTCGAAACATGCCTAACTCACGCCGAATTTTAGAAAATTGTTCTCTAGGCAAAGGCTTAGTGAATATATCAGCTAGTTGATCCTCTGTGGGCACATGGATGAGTTTAACATCACCCTTTTGGACGTGATCACGAAGAAAATGGTGTCTAATCTCAATATGTTTTGTTCTTGAGTGTAACACCGGATTTTTCGATATGTTTATCGCACTTGTGTTATCACAATAAATTTCAGCACACCCAACTAGGATTTGATAATCCTCAAGTTGTTGTTTCATGTATAGAACTCGAGCACAACAACTCCCTAAGCAGACACATATTTCGCTTCCGCCGTAGATAAAGCAACGGAATTTTGCTTTTTTTGAACCATGAGATAAGTGAATTTCCTAGCAAATGACAAAATCCGGAAGTACTTTTCCTATCGACTAGACTTCCCGCATAATCAGAGTCAACAAAACTGCGGAGTTCGAAACTCTTAGTTTTGTTGAACCACAATCCTAAGTCTTGTGTTCCACTTAGATATCGAAATATGCGCTTTACACATTTTAAGTGGGACTCCTTGGGATCGGATTGAAATCTAGCACATAAGCACACACTGAACATAATGTCGGGTCTACTAGCGGTCAAGTATAGGAGGCTACCTATCATTCCACGATAAAGTTTAGGATCTATGGGTTTTCCTAGTTGGTCTTTATCCATTTTGATGGTGGAACTACTAGGAGTGTCGCATGCTTTCAGATTTTCGAATTTGAATTTCTTTAAAATGTCCCTCACATACTTTGCTTGATTTATAAAAATGCCATGTTTGGATTGCTTTATTTGCAAGCCTAGAAAGTATGTTAGTTCTCCCATCATGCTCATTTCAAATTCATTTGTCATTAATGATGAGAATTCATTACATAGACTTGTGTTGGATGACCCAAAAATGATATCATCAACATAAATTTGAACAAGTAACATATCATGTTTTTCGATCAAAATGAACAAAGTGGGATCTAGCGTTCCTTTCTTGAATCCTTTTTCAAGTAGGAATGCACTAAGTTCTGTCATACCAAGCTCTAGGAGCTTGTCTTAGTCCATACAAGGCTTTTTGAAGATGATATACATGACCACGGGTGTTCATGATCTTCAAAACCCGGTGGTTGTTCTACATATACCTCTTCATTAATGAAGCCATTTAAGAATGCGCTTTTAACATCCATTTGATATAGTAAAAACTCATTGTAGCAAGCATAAGCAAGTAACATTCGAATTGCTTCTAGTCTTGCTACGGGTGCAAAGGCTTCCTCATAATCAATTCCTTCTTCTTGATTGTAGCCTTGTGCAACCAACCTAGCCTTGTTTCTTACAATTTCACCTTTTTCATTCTTTTTGTTTCTAAAAACCCATTTGGTGCCTATGGTTGTGTGGTCCTTGGGTCTAGGTACTAATGTCCATACCTTGTTCCTAACAAAGTGGCTTAGCTCCTCTTGCATAGCCATTACCCAAAATTCATCTCCTAAGGCATCATCTATCTTAGTGGGCTCGGTTTGTGATACAAAAGCTATATGTCCTTCATCTCGATGTAATGTGGACCTAGTGATTACTCCTTTGTTTGGATCACCTATTATTTGTTGGGATGAATGGCCAATTAGAAGTCTTGAATTCTTAGGCGCACTTGTGTCGGATTCTTTACATGCCTCAACTTCTTGACTATTTGAAGTTTGTCCTAGGGTGCCATCATCTTCATCATCGATCCTCAATTTTTCCAAGTTTTGCATCATCTTAACTTTGGGATCCACTTTATCAAATTTCACATGGATAGACTCTTCTATGGTTTTGGTTGATCTATTAAACACCCTATATGCTTTGCTGTGCATAGAGTAGCCAAGGAAAGTACATACCTTTGACTTTGGGTCAATTTTGTCTAATTGATCCTTATCATTTAGAACATAGCAAGTACAACCGAACACCTTAAAGTAACTTATGTTGGGCTTTCGGCCTTTCCATAGTTCATAAGGAGTCTTTTTCACTTGCTTTCGGACATTTACTTTATTTATAACATAGCATGCCGTGTTAATGGCTTCGGCCCAAAAGTGCTTAGCTATGTTGTACTCATTTAGCATAGTCCTACACATCTCTTGGAGTGTCCTATTTTTTCTTTCAACAACTCCATTTTGTTGGGGTGTTCTAGGAGAGGATAATTGGTGTGTATAACCTTGTTTAGCACACAAAAATCCTCCAAGTTTCTATTTACAAACTCACCACCTCTATCACTTCTAATGATGGTGATTTTGTATCCCTTTTCATTCTCAACTAAAGCACAAAATTTTACGAACACATCAAACACTTCATGCTTATGAGAGAGAAAATACACCCATGTATATCTAGTAAAATCATCAACAATGACAAAGCAATATGATTTACCTCATAGGCTTTGTGTTTGGGTGGGTCCGAACAAATCCATATGGATAAGTTCTAAGGCTCGAGTCACATCACTTGTTACTTTCGTCTTAAATGACGATTTCACTTGTTTACCGAGGATACAAGGTTCACACTCCTTGTCTTTCTTAAACGTGCATTTGGGTAGACCCTTAACTAGATCATGCTTAGTCAATTTTGACAAGTTCTCCATGCTAGAATGTCCTAATCTACGGTGCCACAACCATGCATCACATTCACTTTGTGCACTCAAACATGAGACATTTTGCATATTCATCTCATCAAAGTTAATGGCATAAACATTTTTATCTCTATATGCAATAAATAAGGTTTCATGCTTCTCATTCCTAACAATGCATTTCGATGATTCAAACATAACATGAAATCCTTTGTCACACAATTGACTAATACTTGAGCAAATTATGTTTCAATCCATCAACAAGATAAACGTTAGAAATAGAAAGTGAATTGTTACCGACGGTTCCGAGACCAATAACTCTTCCTTTGTTGTTGTCTCCAAATGTAACCTTTCCACCATCATGCCGCTTTAGTTCAATAAATTGATGTGCATCTCCGGTCATGTGTCTTGAGCACCCACTATCCAAGTACCATGGGGTGCTCTTCCTCGCATCCTACACAATGGGAAACACACTAGATTTTGGTACCCAAACACCTTTGGGTCCGAGAATGTTAGTGTAGTAAACATTTTTAACTACCAATGCTAGTCTACCCACTTTGGCCTTTTGTAATGCACATTTCCCGACCACATGAGTCTTGTTGCATTTAGAGCATCTACGATCATCATTTAGCAATTTCTTGTAACTTAACAAGTTTGCTCCATAACCTATGCCTCTTTTGTTGAGTGCACGTCGTTGTGCTCCCAACATCATGTCAAACATTTCTTTACCATTTGTAAACTTATGCACCGTGCTAGTCAAGTCCTCTACTTCCTTGACTAAAGCATCTCTCTCCTCTATGACTTCATTTAAGTCACTTTGGAGATCATTAATGGTCTCATTTTGTGACTCTATTTCACTAATTGCAATGGTCAAGCTCTTTTTGAGTTGTTTGGTCTTTTTGACCTCCTTTTCCAACTCTTTCCTAAGCTCATCAAGATTTGGAACATCATCCAAATCATCAACATTATCAAAGTTAAAAGAGTTAGAATTTACCTCGCCTTGTGCCATGAGACAAAGTATTGCCTTCTCACTTTCCGATTCGGATTCGAACTTGATGATGATGAGTCATCCCAAGTTGCTTTGAAACTCTTCTTTCCTTTCTTCTTGTCAAACACCTTCGTGGATTTGCAATCCGCCTTGATGTGACCCGGTTTGCCGCAACCGAAGCATATGGTTTCATTTGATTTTCCTCCCTTGCTTCCACTTCGAAACTTCTTCTTATACTTGTCTCGCTTGTACATGGCCCTGTTGAGCTTTCTTGAGAGCATAGCTACTTCCTCCTCAAGATCATTGTCATCACATGATTTTTCATTTTCAATGATCTCTACCGATGCACTAGGGGAGCTATTTGCCTTCAAGGCGATATCTTTTCTTGAACTCTTAGTACCTCCACTTAATGCTTCCAATCTTGCTCGGTCTTTAAGTTCAAATTCATGGACTGTTAGCTCTCCACACAATGCATCAAATGTGTAATCTCCAAGATTTTGTGCCGATTGGATAGCATACTTCTTGGCATCCCATTCCTTAGGCAAGCCTCTAAGGAATTTATACACCGAGGTTTCTTGATCATAATTCTTTCCAAGATTCTTGATCTCATTCAATAGTTTAGTGAATCGAGTGATGGCGGTGGCTATGTCTTCATCGGACCCAACTCGGAAAGTTTCATAGTGCTCCTCAAGAATTCTTAACTTGGTCTTCTTCACTTGCATGGTACCTTCATAGTGTACCCCAAGCTTCTCCCATACTTCCTTAGCCGTTTGACAAGCACTTACTCGGTTAAATTCATTTTCACTTAGCGCACAAAACAAGTGATTCATGGCTTGATCATTTGAGAGCTCAATCTTTATCTCCTCGGCGGTGTACTCTTTCAAGGGCTTATCCGGTGGAGTGTAGCCACTTTCAATTGCATCCCATAAGAATCTATTTTGTGCTCTAATGTAGAATTTCATTCTCACTTTCCGATGAGCATAGTTAGTTCCATCAAAATACGGAGGCCTACTCGAAGAGTTGCCTTCCCGAAGGCGAGCCGGATCTAAGGTTTGCATCCTTGCACAAAAAGAACACTCGAAGATACGTTAGTAATACTTTGAGCAATAACCCGCTCTGATACCAATTGAAGGTCACCCAAGAGGGGGGGTGAATTGGGTTACCTAGTAGTTATTGCCCTTTTAAAACTTTATGCGCAAATTACAACTATAATGCATACACTATCAATGAATATATATATATATGCTATGCAAGTGAATGGAATGGAAGAGATGGAAAGTGACACACAATTTATAGTGGTTCGATCCAACGATCTACGTCCACTACCTAACCTCCCTAGGTTAGGATTTTTAACCCCACTTATATTGTAAATAAGTGTTACAACCTAAGCATACAAGCCTAGAGTGCCTAATTACAATTAGGACTTCCCACCTAGCCGCAACTAGGATTTGTGCCTAGTCTCAACTAGGTCTTCCCTTTGACTTAGATTCCACTAAGTCTTACAATCATACAAATACAATAAGTTGCTGAAAAATAATGAGATACACTTTACAACACAAAGTGGTATCAAATTCAAACACTAGCAAGCCTCCTAGAGCCTAACAACTCTTATGCATGCAAGTATGAGAATAAATGGAATATGCAAATATGTCACTGATTTTGTTGCAAATCCCAAATGTGAAATCGTTTTAAAAACTTAATATATTAGTGTAAAACCGATTTCAAGTCTAAGAACAATAGTTTAACAAAAATCAAGTTTAAGTGCAAAACTTTTGTTCAAATCAATCTTAGGGTTTGATAAAATAAATTTAAGTGCAAAACCCAAGAAGAAGGTGTTCAAACACACAACAAAATGATTTTCAAATCAAATACACAAAACTATGTAGATTAAGCACAAGCAAGATTTTAGATCTAGGACTTTCTTACAAACAAGAGAATGACAAAAGAGATCAGCTTTGAAGAGATTCTTGTACTCCTTTGAAAGCCTCAAAAGTCTTTGGATTAGAGAACTAAAGAACGACCACAAAGATCTCCTTTTGCTTCTTCACAAAAATCAAAGTTCTTCTCTTTGTAGATTTTGAGTTTTTGAGTGTGTTTCTTCCTACTTTTTGACAAAACCATGTTCTTGGTGGTTTTATAATGTTAGGTATTCCATCTTGACAGTTTATGACCGTTCTAGGGATCCAAGGGTCCAAAATAGATCAAGAATTCAAATTAAAGTGTGTTTTCCATTTGTAAAAAAAAAGTTGTCGATATGCAATTAGCGCGCTAATCTTTGAGACCTAGCGCTAACTCGCACTTAGCGCGCTAATGAAATCATTAGCGCGCTAACTGCAGGGACCTCAAAACAATTATTTTGTCCCTTTGTGTTAGCGACCCTTAAACTCGTCCGGGACCTAACCAACCCTTATATAACATGTTATACACGTTTATTATGAGTCATTAAGCCTAATTGGGTGGTCCGGATATTTTTACAAATCCCGAAAACGGAAATTCACGATTTCATAATGTATTAGGGGCTTTTCTACAAATTTACAGTTTTCTTTTCGAAGACCTTTCAAAAACGAGTTTTTCTTTTTCGAAAACATTTACAATGATCTCTAATATGCAAATGACCATCCACACAAAGTTTCACATTGTTTAAACTCATAGACCTAGTTATGTGTTTAAATTCCACTTTGAAACTTGAAGTAAACTTATAACTTTGAAAAATGGTTTAAGAAACTTGATATGCATGGACTAATGCATTTGGCTTGCGTGAAAGAATTTGTATACCTTACATTGAAATTACAAATTGCGGTTTGAACTTTCATCTTCATTTCTTCATTAATGCCGAGTCTTGAACTTGTATTTCTTGAGTACCCTTGATATGTTGTTTTGCATCCTTTAACAAAAACTGAAATACACTAGATGTTTATTAGTACATTTTCACCTTGTTTGTTTCCATCAAAATCTCGGTCGGAGTGTGAGTGACTAACCACTTAGTCCAACAATTGATACCAAACACTAAGTGAGAAACCAAATAAATAAATAAATAATTTTAATTTGATGCGCCAAAAAATCTAATTTGAGGTTTTTTGTCAAAAAAAAAAGATTACTAATAAGAGTAGCGTTATTAGATTTTATTGTTTAATAGCATATTTAATTAAAAGTGGTGCTTCAACGAAGAGTAGCTGAAATGTCTAAGGTCAAGCATTTCGACCAAAATGGATAAGGTTCGAGTCTCATAAAATGTAAAATAAATATTAGACATTCAATTAAAATCTGAAATCGTTCAATAATCATCGTGAATTTTTTCTTGTAATTGAGATAAAATTATCTATTCATAAACTTCTCTAGGGAGTAAGGATAAAATAAAAATAAATAAAGTGGTGCTCGAGGGCTGAGGACATGAGGGTGAAATCCACCTTTACTTATCCTGTAATCTCTTGATATATAGTACTTATAATATATATATATATAGGAAAAGTATTCATATATAATCGTTGTGTTCTCACCTACATTGGTCTAGTTGACCAATTACAAGCAACTGGCCGATGGCCAGTAATTTGTGCTCCCAAAATATGTAAACCATTTTTTTCGATCACGCGTTGATGCTGCCCAGTACACAGTGGGCCAGACACGAGATGGCCCAGCCCATTTTCTGAATTTGATCAGTAGCCTTCACCTTTTCTTAAAGATGGGGAGAGAGGGCCCAACAATAGTATGCATAATCGAGAAAAAGAAATGTGTGATCACTAGGCCTAATATTTCCAAGTTTTATGCATTTATCCTAATATTTCAAAAGTCATAAAAAAAAAAAAACATTTTCAAACACAAACTATCCCAACAATTTAAACTCCTACTTTTAAGCGTCATTTGGAGGGCAAAGCTTAATGCGCATGAGTGCCTTTTCGAGCTTGCTTATTTTTGTTGTAGCCTTGTAGGTGTTCCTCTAGAGTTGTACATTTGGCTGTGGGTAGGAAGAAGTTCTTGGTACACATACAATCCGAGGCGGAATCATAAAATTTAATTAGGGAGCGACTTATATTATTCGGACTATATTTATAGTATATAAAAAGCGTATCGAGTGTAAGGGGGTGGGAGAGTAGTCGAGGAGCAAGAGAAGTGGTCGGGGCCGGGGTATTACAAGAGGGTCTCGGAGCCGGGGGCGATCGCCCATCCTGCTCCCCCTCTAGTTCCGCCACTGCATACAACAACAATTACAAAAGGAAAATGCAAAAGTAACCTACTTTAAACATCAATTCAGTCAGATGTCGTGCACTTCGTCTTGAGATGTGCACGCACACGTCTCAAAGTGTCTTACACGACAAATGACTGAGTCGGTGCCCAAAGCGGATTACTACTCTGACAAATCCCTATTACAAAAAGCGAACGATTCTAAGTCCGACTTGATGGTATGGAGTCTATTTTCATCAATTGATATAATATATATTTTATATAATAGTGTTAGGCACAAAAATCTGCATCACCATCTAAAAAAAAGGAAATAATTTTTTCTAGGCCTGGAAATATATATATTGCAGCCAAATAGTGTTGTTTTAGAAACAAATAGATCACAACAACAAATAAGCACAACAATACAACGTTAAGACGTGAGCTGGAAATTTTTGTGACAGGCCCGTGAATGATAATGCCACTAGCTTAAAGTCAAAAAATTACGAGCGAAATATTTTTGATACATCATATGTATATATACATTTGCTGCATAGTCGATGGAGATACATGTACATTCGATTACGTGCTTACACACATCTCAATGAAAAAAAATGTATTTACTATTTATATTCCCTTTTTGATATTTTCAAATCATATATGCTCGAAAAAGTCTGAAAACAAATGAAATGATCAGATAAAGGGTCGAAGTCTAAGAGGTGCAGAAGTAATTTGTGGTTACTCTAAGTGTCCACTTTCAACAACAATATAGTTTCAGTCCCAACTTAATTGGAATCAGCTACATAGATCAAACTTTTTCATTATACTCGATTAAGTGCAATTGATGGTGAACTTTCTAGACCATTCAAATCCCTCCTAATTAATTCATCCTTATATTAATTTTGGTCTACTCCTACCTCGTCGAATTTCTACAGTTTCTATTGAGTCAAATTTTTTAGTGTGGGCATTTGTAGGTCGCCTTTTAGGTGACCAAACCACCGCAACCTCCCTTCTCTAATATTTGTATCAATTGGTGCTACTCATACTTGTCTTTAAATTTCTATATTTCTTATTCTATCTTTATGAGTTTTACTACACATCCACCTAAGCAGCATCATTTCTACTACGTTCATTTTGTGTAATTGTTGTTGCTTTACCACCCAACATTCACTTCCATAGAGCATAGCTGGCCTAAATACGGTCCTATAAAATTCTCCTTTTAACTTAATAGGAATATTTTGATCACAAATCACTCTTGTTGCACTCTGCCATTTTTTCCATTTAGCTTGAATTCTATGTGTGACTTCATTCTCAATATTACCATTATTTTGTATGACGATCCTAGGTATCTAAAGTGATTCACCTTATGAACTTCTACTTCCCCTAATTTTACCACTCCATCATCTCGATGTCTAGTATTTCTAAACTCAAAATGCATGTATTCGGTCTTCCTCCTACTCAACTTAAAGCCTTTAGATTCTGTATTCCTTCAAAGTTTTAATTTCCTCTTCACTCTATCTTTTATTTCATCCTCTAAGACAATATCATCTACAAATAACATACACTATGATATATCCTCTTGAATATGCGTAATTAGTTCATCCATAATTAAATTAAATAAATATGGGCTTAAAGCCGATCCTAGATATAGTCATATCATAATGAAAAATTCTTTTGTAGCTCCTCCAAATGTCTTTATACTCGTTACTACTCCATTATACATATCCTTAATAGTGTCTATGTATCTAGCATGTACTCATTTTCTTTCTAGAACCCACCAAAGAACATCTCTAAGAACTCTATCATATGTTTTTTCTAAATCTAAAAATACTATATGAAGATCTTTTTTCTTTTCTCTATATTTTTCTAACAATCGACTTACAAGAAAAATCGCCTCTATAGTTGACCTCCCAAGCATGAAGCCAAATTGGCTCTCTGATATTGTTGTTTCTCTCTTTACCCTATTGTTAATTCCCTGGTAGTTTGAGCAACTTTGAATATCTTTTGTGTTTCTGAAGATTGGCACAAGCGTGCTTCTTTTTCAATCCATTGATATTCGTTTAGATTTTAAAATTTTATTGAAAAGTTTTACTAACCAAGTCAATCTAATTTCTCCTAAGCATTTCCAAACCTCTATGGGTATTTCATCTAGGTTACATGCTTTCCCTATTTTCATTCTTTTTAATGCCTCTTTAACTTCTAAAATTCTAATATTGCGTGTATAGTTTACATTTCTTTCTTAGTGTAGGTTTTCATCTACTATAGTATCAACTTGACCATTATTAAATAAACTATTGAAGTAACTTCTCCATCTCTCCTTAATATCATCCTCGTGTCTTAAAACATTTTGATTTTCGTCCTTAATACATATAACATGACTTAGGTATGTTTTTTTTATTTCTTAATTTGGCTACCCTATGTATATATTTCTTGTCATCTCTATTACCTAACCTTGTATATAGATCTTCCATGAAATTTGTTTTAGCTTGACTAACTACTTTTTTAGCTTGTTTTCTAGCTTCTCTATATTAATTGTACGCATCTTCATCTTAACACTTAAGTATTTTCCTATACATCTCTCTTTTAGTCATGATTGCTCGTTGGACATCCTCGTTCCATCACCATATTTCCTTCTTTGGTGGTTCCAAATGTAACGACCTAAATTAATTAAATTAGAATTAATGTTAATCTCAGAGATTAACGATCGTAATCCGGGCGTTACGTGGACAACTCGGTTAACTCGGACACGAGAAGTGAGGAAATACATTATTTATGGATGGTGGTTGTGTAACAACCCAAAATCTCTAATTATGTTTAATTCTTTAAACAAGATCATCGACCGGTACTGTGAGACCCATACCGTGATATGTTCATTGACCGAGGCAAGATGGCCGATGTATATTTTATATTTGTCGTAATGTATGCCTAGTGTATTGTATATGTGTTGACTATTAAGTCATTCATACGGGTATATTGGTATCGAGACGAGCGAAAACGTACCTTCAGCTGCGTGTCGACTTGGGACCGATGTAAAGATTTATGAGGTAAGTTTAATGTGAGCTAACTATGATTTTATAGTAGCTTTAATGTGGCCATGTTTGGTATTAAATTAGTGAGCCTAAGTTAGTGAACTAAATCAAATAATCACATGATATGCATTGAGACACGTATTGATCAATCTAAAGGCTAAATGAGTCAACTATTGGTGTCACTTAAGCTTGACTTGTGGGATAAGTGTGTGAAGGTGGTCCACTAGTTGAGTCTCGATATACGTATTTGAAAATGGATGTGTGGTTACGGTTCAACCTTATCCATTCTCATAAAAAGATCACAAATCAAACTTAGCAACTAAGTTTCTTCTCATTTCATTGATTTGTCAAAAAAAAAAGAGGGTGTGCTGAGGTGATCTTGGTGGTGGAGATGAGCTTGTTGAAGGTTTGGTGAAGAAGAAGATCAAGTTCATCAAGTTAGGTAACTTCACCATTCCATTAACAAAGCTTGGTCAATTCAATGAATTTATGAATTAGACTATATGGGTTGTTCCCAAGGCATCAAAATGGCCTATGTGTAGAGAAAACTTGGAATTCTGATTGCAGAATTTTGGGTTCTGTTGCACATAGCGTGCTAGGTACGAAATCTAGCGCGCTAATATTAATTAGCGCCCTAGATATGGCTTATTAGCGTGTCAATTGCCCTGACAATACAAAAATCAGCAATTTTCAAAAATGACTTAAACACTATAAATGGTTTTAAAACTCTAAGTAGAGGTCCAAACCTACTCTAAAACCTATCAAACGACTTCAGGGAACTAAGAAGAGATCTCGGGAGTTCGGGAACACGTCTTGGATTGTCGGGAGGCCGAATAGGCTAGGATAAGCTTTGTAACTTATAAGTAAAGCTATGAGAATTCTATATTTCATTTCATTTACTCTTATCGTTTTATAATCTATTTGTAGACATTGCTACTCAAAATCTCACGTCATGTTATTCTTGTTTCTATTCATGTTTGAATATTGTTGACATGATGCCTTGTAAAATGTTTCATTGACTCCAATTTCTACTCTTGATGATATTCTTGATAGATAATTGATTAAAAGCAAGCTATTGGGATAAGTTGGAATAGATTATATTTGTATTCTATTTCTTTGGGCTTTGTAGCTTAACTAGTTTTGAAATCCTAGAGACTCAAAACTATTGATCTTTGAAAACAAAAGTGGGAATTATCTAGTGGGAATTATACAAGAGATGTGCGGTTCACAGGGACATAGTTCTACCGGGGTTTCGGCACTCACCACTACACTTGCGCGACACACGAGGTATGAGACTCGGAGTGGTCGACAAGAATAAGATAGATGATTTATATGCGTTGAGCGCAGCTCCGCTATTTGTATGGAATATGTTGAGCGCGACTCCATATAGTAGTGGAAAAAGTTAGGTGATAGTTCTCACCGCCGACCGGACGTAGATCATCTCGACTTAGCCTGTGTCAGTCTATACATTTTTAACTATGGTATTTACTTGCATTACTTGATTCAACAACTTTTTCGCTACTTTATGCTTTTAAATACCTTTTTTTATATTTCGGAAATGTGGAATATAATTCTCCAGTTATTACTTAAATATCAATATACTCACCGTCTAGTTTGTGACGGCGGGTGTTGGTCCGTCAAGCAGCAACAAACTGGGGAAGAAGAAGATCGACGACTTTCCTTGAGCGTTTTGGCAACTCTCCTATCTCATTTTGTATGACTCGACTTTGGCTGTATTATTATGTTTATATATTTACTGTACATTTTGAATTATATATTGGGTTGAGCGTATAGTTCCCCGTTTTGAGACTTATATATCATACCGTGTTATTATCTTTATGATATATATACTTGCATGTGATGTTGTTTTCCTGTTTTTTCACATTTAGGATTTTTGAATAATAAGCGCTTCCGCATAACCTTTTAACTACGTGATAATATTAAAATGATAAAAAGTTTTAATTAACTCTAAAACCTAATAATATCTAGACAAGTGTATCGAAAAATATAGGGACGAAAGGCCGACTAATACGTAATTAAGTCTTACGTGGTTATGATTAAGGCTTGGTTACGGGATTAGGCCAGGCGGTGCCCTATTTAGAAGAAGGGGTCGTCACAATTGGTATCAGAGCCTCAAGATTTTTCTTGATAGGTAAAACATAAACACGAATAATATACAAACTTAGTTGTGGAAACCAGATGACCTTTGCCTATAAATCATTAGTTGGGAAGTGAGTGAAAGTGAGATGGTGATTTCTTATATGTACTTGTTAATTGCGATATGTATATATATATATGCGTTATATCACGTAGTAGTCGATTAACATTCACTATCCATTTCCAGACCCCGATGGCTGATACGCGAAGGGGTAGAGATGCAGAGACTAGTGACGGTCATTTTTCTACTATTACGGAGGATTTAGAGAGGTTGTTTGATCGAGTGACAGCTCAGGATCAGCAGTTGATCGATTTCATCGCCTTGATGACTGCCTGTTTTGCTTCACCGGCATCGACATCGACTCCTACGATTGCTACACTGACTTTACAGGCGCCGACACTTCCTACTACGGATTTAGTAGGGCCGATAGTGCAAAATATTCCTAGCGTGACCACACTAGTAGTGGAGACAGCTGAGGTAGTACCGTTTCCCATGCCTACATCCTCTAGCACATCAGTTGAAGTTCAGCTTATGAAGAACTTCATCTGACTCAAGCTAGCCTACTTCGATGGAGTAAGGGATTTTCAGAAGTTTAAGAAATGGATTTTTTTCACTCAGGAGAAGCTTCATAGGATACTGAAGATCGATGATAGACTTCGGGTAGAGATCTCATCGTATACTCTCGAGAGAGACGCCGACGTTTGGTGGCATATGCTAGTAGCTACTCATGGAGAGTTTGAGACATGGGATGCTTTTAAGCAGAAGTTCTATTAGCAGTACTTTCTGTAATGACCCTAAAAATCAAACTCGTGCGACGTGTCATTTCAGGGTCGTACGTAGGACCCACTTGTCGTGATACACATGTCCAAATCTCGAGAGTCGACACCGAGGTATGTTATTTTTGTTTGGTACTTGTATTATTTAGTATACTAAAAGATCGAAAATCTAAACTAATTAATTTTGGAAATGTGCGGGTAAAGTACATGCAGGGCATATCAGTGTCGAGACGAGTGGAGGCATACCTCGAATTGCGTGTCGACGTGAGACCGAGGTATCAATTTATGGGGTAAGTCTAATGTGAGTTACATGTGAATTTATGTTAGTTTAATAAGTGGCTAATGTGGTCACATTAAATATAAGCATTAATGTGACAATGGTTAGTGAAAATAAAACAAGGAAGCGCTAGATGTGCATCGAGACATGTATTCACCCATCATGAGACAAGGTGTCAACTTGTTGAGTCACTCAATGGTGACTTGAGGGACAAGTAGGCAAGGTGGTCGGTGGTCCATGAGATGAGCCTCGAGATGCAGTGCACACATGAATCAATGACTAAGGTGTAAACACATATATATATATATATATACAAGTCAATGAATCTTATAAGTCAACATTCTCATTTCATCCTCATCAAAGAAGAATCGGTAGGCAAGGAAGAAGAGGGAAAAAAGAGATTTTTGGAGAAAAGAGAAGAGGAGATCGGGTACTTCAGTGAGGTTGGAGAAGTGTTGGTGATCAAGCTTGGTAGAACACCAAGAAAGGTAACTCCACTAACATAACTTGGTCATTTCAAGAATTCTTGAATTTAATGTTGTTGATTTTGGGTGATTAAATGTTGTTAGGGTTTGATTTTACATCTCATTTGTGCATTTGGCAAGGCAATTAGAGGGTCTTGAAATTGAAAAAGAAAAAAAGAGAAGTGAAACAGAGGCATTTCATGCCTCTGCAAATGGCCCATCTATTTCGTTCATCTTTCGTGAATGAAAGAGAGGGGAACCGGGTTAGGCCAGCTCAAGCCCAGCGGGCTGGGCGATCTAGGCTCGCCCAAATAGCTGAATCGGGCCGGTTTAGCTGGCTCGGTTCAGGGAAAAAGGGGCCCAAAGGGGCCACAAACTAAAAAAAATTAATTAAAAAATTAATTAAAAATAAACAATAGAAAAATAAAAAAATCAGGAAAATTCAAAAAAATTTAGGAAAAATTGGGAAAAAAAGAAAAGGTTGAGGAAATGATAGATTAGTTGGTTTTGATGTTGTCAGAAGTTTTACGCCGAAAATTTCCTCGAAAAGTGTGTCGCAAGTACGATTTTCCTAATTGGAACACTTTTAGGATTTAACAATTTTGGATTAAAAATCTCGTAAATAGGTTCTAACACAATGTAA
This sequence comes from Stephania yunnanensis, assembly GCA_039657365.1. Classification (NCBI taxonomy): domain Eukaryota; kingdom Viridiplantae; phylum Streptophyta; class Magnoliopsida; order Ranunculales; family Menispermaceae; genus Stephania; species Stephania yunnanensis. The sequence goes on from CM077580.1 coordinate 6,851,704, forward strand.
ACTTGCTCATATGATTATCAAGGGCAGAGTTTACTAATGTCGGGTATTGATTACGAAATTGGAGGCGTATCAGAGTCGATTTGAGTGCGTTTTGACTCGGATACAGGTAAGTAAACCAGCTAAGAAATTTTATAGTTATTTATTTAGCTTTAATTTGTTGTTATTGCTTTGTTCATAATTTCTTTTGAAATCTCTATTGGTTGAGTGATACATTGGTAAGTGAGTCATGGTTATTATTTATCTATGATGTGAGCTCTTATCTGAACACCATTGATATCTCTCAATTGAGTGTATGTTGGGGGCACTTATTCAGGTCTGTTGATATCCTGATCCCGAATCAGCTGGGCTTTTACTGCTACTCAACGAGCTTTTGGTTGGGACTCCTTGCTATTCGATTTTTGTATTCTGGACCCTCACTTATCGATTAATTTATTTACAGTCTTTTATATTCACGTGTTCCCTGTTCCTTTCTTTCTATCTACATGAATTAGACTGATTTAATTATTTCGAAATACTGTATATATGTCCTGCTTGGCGTTACTTACCTGGGCTCATCATTCTTGTGTTCGACAGAGTGCAGATCCACAGCCCAGTAAGGGGAAGACTCCACAGCTAAGATATATCATTTGAGGATACCGGAGTAGTCATTTCCATTTGTCCGACATAGGTGGTTCTTTTTTATTAATAGATATACTTGTTTTGAAACACTTGGATTTGGGTTTTTGAGAGATATTGGACATGTATATCTTGTATTTACTCTCCACTGACTGTTCATTGATGATGATATACATATTCAAGGTTTCCACATTCTAGGTTGTCAAAACTTGTGTCTTTGAGGTTTTTCATTTAGTTTGAGGTTTAATTGCTTCCGCTGCTTGATAAATAGTAAATGGTAAAGGAAGGCTATCTGGGCTTGCCTGACTCAGCGAGACGGGCTCGGGGGTCCACGTAAGTCTAGGCTGGGTGGGGCCTAGTTTAGGATTGTGGAACTGGAGCCGTTACAGTTGGTATCAGAGCCGAAGTTTTAAATACTAGACTCTTGATTTAAATCACAATCCATTAAGACGCAAACTAGCAGAAGTTAGAAAAGGTTGAACTTAGAGTGGAACCCTATGATCCTAACCTAAGTCTTAGTTTGGAAGTGAGGAGAGTGGGGGAAATTTAAAACTGTACTACGAGCTATTTGATTTGTTTTACTATTAACTATCGCTAGCTATGTTCTGATCGTGAAAATCGATTTCTTTTCAGTTAGCGATGGCCGATCAGCCAGATACCAGCGATAGTGGTACGAGGGACGTAGATGGGAGATTAGATGGCTTGTCATAAATGATTACATCTCACAACCATCCGCTTCAGGAGATTTTACGACTGCTGTGGGCTCAGGCGACAACTTCACCTTCCACGTCAGTAGCTCTAGTTACCTAGGCTGGGTGTGCTCCTACAGTCCGTGACCCACCTGCAGCACCTCCAGTTCAGGCAGGACTTGCGGTGGTCGAGGAGGCACATGATCAGGCCGAGATAGTACCTCCTACACTTGAGACATCGGTTGAGGATACGCCGAGCGCGCCGACTAATACAAGTGTTAAGGCTATAGCTGAGGCGAGGCAGGCTCGCGAGTTTCAGAGGCATCATCCGAAGAAGTTCCATGGGGGTACTAACCTCGAGGCTGGATAAAGGTATATGAGGAGCCACGAGAAGATACATGATGTACTAGCCATACCAGCTCATATGCAGCCGAGTATATCATCAGTTTCACTGTTCAGCGAGGCCGATGTATGGTGGCGCACTACAGTCGCGTCAAAGGGAAGCCCAAGGATTGGGCCGAGCTCAAGGAAAGGTTTAACGAGAAGTACATTCCTATTACAGTTCGTAACCGGAAGAGGACCGAGTTTCAGACCATTTGACAGAAGACCAGGGAGTCAATTATGTAGTATATGGACCGATATTTACGTTTGATGGAGTATGCTGGGGGTGCGGCCAACATTAACGCTGATCAGGCTTACTACTTTGTACACGGTCAACTGGAATCTAATTGTTCAGTTGTAGTGACGACGGCTCCGAGCACATTACAGGAGGCCTATGAGAGGGCTATGACTAGCGAGAGGTTTGTGAGCACACACGCTGGAGTACTGGTTGCATTGACGGCACCGTGACAGTCAGTGGGGGGTTCTGGAGGTGATTGGAGGAGGAAAAGATTTAGACAGTCGAGGTAGAGAGATCGAGCTCAGAGTGTGGGATCTGTTGCATCTCCTCCTTATGCAGCGCATACTGCACCAGTGTCAGTTGGTCCAGTGCAGAGCTATGTTAGTGCACCACAATAGCCAGCACCGTCAGGTCCTCAATATCAGTATTACTAGAGGACTGATGACAGAGGCAGTGTCTAGAGGCAAGGTCAGAGTTCTAGTCAGGTGCAGAGACATGGACAAAGGTCTAGTTAGGCACAAGGACAGGGACAACGTGGTTCGTCTAAATCAGGATCTCATAGGGGTTGTTGGGAGTGTAGAAACTTAGGTCATTTCATAAATGCGTGTCCATGACTGGGCCGAGGGTAGCCGCAGCAAGGGCGAGAACATGTTCACGCAATTGCTGGACCAGATAAGACTGCCAGCCGTAATCTGATTGAGGGTACATTTATATTTGCAATAGATTCACGCATGCTATGTTTGATTCAGGCTCTATTGTTTCCTTTATTTTGGGTCGTATGGTTGATGAGTTGGGTTTGAGACCTACTAGACTAGAGAGGCCCTTAATCCTCTGTACAACTATTGGGGACAAGATCTATCCGAACTTGTTATGTGTTGATTGTTCTTTTGAGCTCGAGGGTTATATCATGCCAGCAGGCCTGAGAGTGTTGGAGTTCCTCGAGTTTGATGCATTGTTGGGCATGGATTGGTTGGGTACTTATCATGCACAGATCCATTGTTTCAGTAAGAGAGTCACATTTTATATTTTAGGGCATCCATAGTTTAGTTTTCAGGGGATCTCGACTAGTTTGCCTATTAGAGGTAGAGTCGTCACTAGTGTAGATGTCGAGATGTTCACTAGTGTATCGAGTACGATGGAACGAGTTGTGACTAAGTTGGAGGAGGTACCAGTGGTATGCGAGTTTCCTGACGTCTTTCCAACAGAGCTACCAGGACTACCACCATCTAGGGAGATTGACTTTATCATTGATTTAGTCCCGAGAACCAAAACTATATCTATTCTGCTGTACCGGATGGCTCCGAAGGAGTTAGAGGAGCTGAGAGGACAACTTGATGAGTTGTTGAAGTTAAGATTAATCCACCTGAGCATGTCTCTTTGGGGCGCGTCAGTCTTGTTTGTTAAGAAGAAAGATGGCAACCTGAGATTATGCACTGATTATAGACAGCTCAACAGGGTGACAGTGAAGAATAAGTATCCACTTCCTCGCATTGATGATTTGTTCGACCACTTGACTGGAGCACAATGGTTCTCAAAGATTGATTTGAGATCTGGGTACCATCAGCAGAGGATTAGAGTAGAGGATAGGGAGAAAACTATATTTCGCACTCGATACGGGCATCACCAGTTCACAGTCACGCCTTTTGGGTTGACTAAAACCCCAGCGATGTTTATGGACCTGATGCATCGAGTGTTGAGATAATATTTAGAAAGGTTCTTCATTGTGTTCATCGACGACATCCTTATCTACTCTAAGACTCGCGAGGATCACAGGGATCATCTCAAGATGATTTTGCAGACTTTGTGGGCTCATAGACTGTATGCGAAGTTCGGTAAATATGAGTTTTGGCTTACAGAGGTCGAATTTATTAGACACGTCGTCGAAGCCAGCAGAGTGTTAGTGGACCCCACTAAGGTCAGAACTGTGATAGATTGGCCTACACCACGGATAGTGACAGAGATCCGCAATCTCTTAGGGTTGGCAGGCTATTACCGACATTTTGTCCAAGATTTCTCAAAGACTGCAGCACCAATGACGTAATAGACGAAGAAAGATATAAGTTTTCAGTGGAATGATAGTTGTGAACACATCTTCGGGACTTTGAAGGAAAAATTGACTACCGCACCAGTTTTGATATTACCTGAGTCAGGAAATGGTTTTGAGGTGAACACTGATGCTTCTAAATTCAGTTTAGGCTGTGTATTGATGCAGGATGGTAGAGTGATTGCCTATGCGTCTCAACAGTTGAAGATTCATAAGAAGAACTACCCTACACATGACTTGGAGCTAGTGGCAGAAGTCTTCGCATTGAAGATTTGGCATTATTATCACTATAGAAAGAAGTTTGTGTTGTTTATTGATCACAAGAGTTTGAAGTACCTATTCACTCAGAAAGAGTTGAATATGCGATAGAGGCGTTGGCTTAAGTTCCTCAAAGACTATGATTTCTCATTGGAGTATCACCCGGGGAAGACCAATGTTGTTGTAGACGCATTGAGTCGCAGATGGGAAGAATAAAAGATTGTTACTTGCCATACTTGCCACATGACACCTGAGTATGGTTTACTCGAGGCGGTCGAGTCGATGTATTATGTTGATATTCTGATCGGTACCAGAGAGTTGATTTGTGGGCAGATGAGGACTCAAACAATGTCGATTTAGATGGTACTTGAGGGTCAGCAGACAGATGAGCAGTACTAGAGATTATTGGAGTTTTCTCAAAGTTCGGATAATCCAGATTGGAGTCAGTCAACAGACTCATGCCTGAGATTTAGAGGTCGACTGTAGATTCCATCACTGGTTGAGTTACGTGATGAGATACTTGATGAGGCTCACCGCTCACATTTTACGGTTTATCCGGGTTGGACCAAGATGTGCGATGATGTGCGTCATCTTTTATGGTGGCCGGGGATGAAGACCGATGCTTCTGATTACGTTAGAGCGTGTGAGGTATGCTAACGAGTTAAAACTGAGCATCGGAGACCCAGTGGGTTATTACAGCCACTTCCCATTCCTCGGTGGAAGTGGGAGCACATTGCTATGGATTCTGTCAGTGTTTTACCTTGATCTCAGCGCAGACATGATAATGTCTAGGTGATAGTGGACAGGTTGACGAAGTCTGCGCATTTTTTACCGATCTCTACCACACATCGTGTGGATAGGTTGGTGAGTTTGTACGAGTGGGAGATCATGCGATTACACGACGTTTCGTTATCAATTGTGTCTGATAGGGGGCCACAATTTACGTCTAAGATCTGGCCGAGTATGCAGCCACAGTTCGGCACGCGGTTAGATCTCGATGCCGCATATCATCCACAGAGTGATGGACAGTCAGAACGGCTGATTCAGATACTTGATGATATGGTGAGAATGTGTGTGTTGGAGTACGGTGGGTCATGGGAGGAGTATCTTCACCTGTGTGAGTTTGCCTATAATAACAGTTATCAGGCCATTATTGGTATGACACCGTTTGAGGCACTAACGGGAGGCCATGCAGATCTCCTTCTTGCTGGACTGATCTAGAGGATATGACAACTATTGGGCCAGAGATTGTAGTGGATCACACAGATAAGATATGCTTTATCAGACTAAAACTGAAAAGTGCGCAAGATAGGTAGAAGAAATACTATGACTTGTATCACGGGGAGTTGGAATACAAGGTCGGGGACTACATATATTTGAAGGTGTCTCCGATGAAGGGTCATAAAAGGTTTGGGATTAAAGGAAAGCTTGCACCGAGGTTCATTGGTCCGTTCATAGTTAATAAGCGAATCGGCAAGGTTGCGTACGAGTTAGAGTTGCCACCTCAGTTGTCGGGTTCCACTCTGTATTTCATGTTTCTATGCTTCGACTTGATAGGTCGAAAGAGGGTAAACGACCGACAGTGGATTTGAGTTAGATAGACTTAAAGGAGGACAATACTTATAACGAGCAGCTTATTCAGATTTTGGACCATAAGGTAAAGATTTTGAGGAACAAATAAATCCCATCAGTCCTTGTCAAATGGCAGCACCACGGGGACGAAGAGCTGACATGGGAGCTCGATTCGTACATGCGCGAGTACTTTCCATACCTCTTCTGATTCAGTAAGCTTTTCCTTTATAATTTGTTGTAATTTCAAGGACGAAACTTTAATTAGTTGGGAAGACTGTAACGACCCTAAAAATTGAACTCTTGCCACGTGTCATTTTAGGGTCGCACATGGGGCCACTTGTCGTGATACACATGTCCAAATCTCGGGAGTCGACACCGATGTATGTTATTTTTGTTTGAAGCTTGTATTATTTAATATACCAAAAGATTGAAAATTTAAACTAATAAATTTTGGAAATGTACGGGTAAGATACACGTAGGGCATATCGGTGTCGAGACGAGCAGAGGCGTACCTCGAATTGCTTGTCAACGTAAGACCGAGGTATCAGCTTATGGGGTAAGTCTAATGTGAGTTACATGTGAATTTATGTTGGTTTAGTAAGTGGCTAATGTGGTCACATTAAATATAAACATTAATGTGACTATGGTTTGTGAAAATAAAACAAGGAAGCACTAGATGTGCATCGAGGCACGTATCCACCCATCATGAGACAAAATGTCAACTTGTTGAGTCACTCAATGGTGAATTGAGGGACAAGTGGGACAAGGTGGCCCATGAGATGAGCCTCGAGATACGTATGCAAACATGAATAAATGGTTATGGTGTAAACATATCTATATAAATCAATGAACCTTATAAGTCAACATTCTCATTTCATCCTCATCAAAGAAGAATCGGTAGGCAAGGAAGAAGACAGAAAATAGAGATTTATGGAGAAAAGAGAAGAGGAGATTGGGCACTTCGGTGAGGTTGAAGAAATGTTGGTGATCAAGCTTGGTAGAACACCAAGAAAGGTAACTTCGTTAACAAAGCTTGGTCATTTCAAGAAATCTTGAATTTGATGTTGTTGTTGTCGTTGATTTTGGGTGATTAAATGTTGGGTTTAGGGTTTAATCTTACATCTCATTTGTGTATTTGACAAGGAAATTAGAGGGTCTTGAAGTTGAAGAAGAAAAAAAAAAGAGAAGTGAAACAAAGGCGTTTCATGCCTCTGTAACGCTTTTGTGAATGAAAGAGAGGGGAACCAGGCTGGGCGAGCTGGGCTTGCCTAAATAGTTGAACCGGACCGGCTCAGGGAAAAAAGGGCCCCAAACTTTTAAAAAATTAATAAAAAATTAAATTAAAAAATAAACAACATAAAACCAAATAAAAACCAGGAAAATTCAAGAAAATTCAGGAAAAATTGAAAAAAATAGAAAAAGTTTAGGAAATTATAGAAAAGTTGGTTTTGACGTTGTCAGAAGTTTTTACTTTGAATAATTTCCTCGAAAAGTATGCCACCATTACGATTTTCCTAATTGGAACACTTTTGGGATTTAACAATTTCGGATTTTAAAAATTTCGTAAATAGGCTCTAACACAATGTAAATTTGCCCATATAATTATTAGGGGCATAATTTACTAGTCTCGGGTATTGGTTATGGAATTGGAGGCGTGTCGAAGCCGATTTGAGTGCGTTTTAACTTGGATACAAGTAAGTAAACCAGCTATAAAATTTTAGAGTTATTTCTTGAGCTTTAATTTGTTGTTATTGCTATGTTCATCATTTCTTTTGAAATTTCTATTGGTTAAGTGGTCCATTGGCAAGTGAGTCATGGTTATTATTTATCTGTAATATGAGCTATTATCTAGATGTCGTCGAAGTATCACAATTGAGTGTACGTTTAGGGCACTTATCCGGGTTTATGGATATCTCATAGTTGCAAGGGTTAGGGCTGGTAGGCCGTGTCTCGTCCTGAACCCGAGTCAGCTAGGCTTTTACCGCGACTCAACGACCTTTTGGTCAGGACTCCTTGCTATTCGATTTTCGTATTCTGGACCCTCACTTATCGATTGATTTATTTAGAGTCTTTTATATTCATGTGTTCCATGTTCCTTTCTTTCTATCTGCATGAATTAGACTGATTTATTTATTTCGAAATGTTGTATATGTCATGCTTGGCGTTACTTACCTGAATTCGTCATTCTTGTGTTTGACGGAGTGCAATCCATAATCCAAGAAGAGGAAGGCTCTACAACTAGGAGATATCATTTGAGGATACCGGAGTAGTCATTTCCACTTGTCTGACATAGGTGATTCTTTTTGTATCAATAGATATACCTATTTTAAAACATTGGAATTTGGGTTTTTGAGAGATCTTGGACCTGTATATCTTGTGTTTACTCTCCATTGACTATTCATTGACTATGGGATACATATTCGGGGTTTTCACACTCTAGATTGTCAAAACTTGTGTCTTTGAGGTTTTTCATTTAATTTGAGGTTTAATTGCTTCCGCTGCTTGATAAATAGTAAATGGTAAGGGAAGGCTGACTAGGCTTGCGTGACTCAGCGAGACTGGCTCGGGGATCCACGTAAGTCTAGGCCGGGCAGGGCCCAATTTAGGATTGTGGAACTAGGGTGGTCACACTTTTTGCCTTCAGTAATGAAGAGGTTAATAAGGGAATTCATGGAATTGAGACAGGGAACAAATGAGCCCATGATGTAGTACATTGATAGATATGATTATTTGAGACAGTTTCTCGGAAACTTGGTGAGAGACGACTTCAAGGATGTGTACCATTTCGGTGATGGACTTAGGCCAGACATTGGTTATCATGTAGTCAATATAGGCGCTAGGACACTCACCGAGATCTACGAGCAAGCTTTATTACATGAGAAATACTATTTGGGCAAAGTCGTCGTTGGAAGAACACCGAGTCTAGGTTTATCAGCAGAACATACCATAAAGTATGAGAAGAGGAGATAGAGGGGTAAGGGAGCAAAGGGATGAATAAAAGTTCTCAAGGGTCGGGGACAGCCACTCATCACCCACTGGCTATGCCTTACATATCATACATTGCTCCAACATAGAATACTGTAGGCAGACTTCCCTTGCCACCTCCCATAAGGCCAGCATTGTCAGCTCCCGCCGTTACTGCACTTCCCATGCCACATGCTCCACGGTAGCAGCCGCAGGGTGGCAAAGGACGAGGTAAAGGCCGAGCCGAGATACTAGACAGAGACAGTTGCAGAGACATGGTCAGTATTAGGCACAGGTTCAGTTTTAGACTCAGGGTCAGCGCAGACAGATTACATGCTACAGATGTGGACAAGTCGAACACATTGTGAGAGAGTGCTCGCATCCAGCAACAGTCTATGCACAGCAGGCCCGAGAGGAGGTTCATATGATAGTCCAGCCATACGTCGACGCTACACGAGGTCTCATTGAGAGTACGATTTCCAATGGTGGTAGAGATTTATATACATTATTTGATTCTGGATATACTATATCTTTCATTACTTATCACTGGTAGACATCCTAGGGTTGACATCTGTTAGGCTTAGCATACATTTGATCTTGAGTACCGCAGTTGGGGATAGAATTTGCCTAATAGCTTTATTGAGGGATTTATGGTCGAGATAGATGGGGTAGAGTTACCTGCTGATTTTAGAGTCCTTGAATTTTTAGAATTTGACGCGATTTTAGGAATGGACTGGTTAGCAGCATACCACGCTTAAATCAACTATTTCAGTAAAACAGTGATATTTTAGGTCCCAGGGCGTCCGACATTCACTTATAGAGGCAGTCGGTGAGGATAGTAGGTACGAGAGGTCGACTTAAGACTAATAAGGAGATGGAGGTATTTATTTCACTATGCACAGTACCAGAAAGTCGAGGACTTAGGTTGGAGGATATATCAGTTGTTAGAGAGTTTCTTGATGTATTTTCGGAGGATTTACCTGGTTTACCATCGCCGCGAGAGGTCGACTATATTATTTAGTTGGTACTGTACATTAAACCAATTTTCATACCACCACACCGTATGACACCATGAGAGTTAGAGGAGTTGACGACTCAGCTTCAGGATTTAGGCAGAAGGGACTCATCACACCTTCTATGTCACCGTGGGGAGCACCCGTCCTTTTTATGAAAAAGGATGATACTTTGAGACTTTGTATCTGATGCGAAACATGATTTTTAGTGTGTTAAGTATGATTTAGTTAATTATTTAGTAAAGTAACTGATGATTTGAGGCTTATTTAATGTATGTTTTGAGTGTATTAGGTTCAAGGGACAATGAGACAGGACGACAAGCGGGTAACGTGAAGAAATGAAGAAAAAAAGAGAAACTGCTGATCTTGGTGCTGCAGTGGCGCCACAGCGCCACCACAACGCCGAGTCCAGGAACATATAACATTATGGGCACTGTGTGGGTGCCATAGCGCTGCCACAACGCCACAACAAGTAAACCAGATTTTTGCCTATTTTTAGGATTTTAAACCTATTTTTCTTGGACCAAAATACCCATATATATAGTGAAGAGAGATAAGAATTAGGATATCTTTTGCTTTAGAGAACCAAGAAGAACGTGTGAAGATTGAAGAATAGCGATCAAAATCTTGGATTCTATTTTTAATTTTAGGTTTAATTTCATGTTTTCTTGCTTTCTTATCATGAATTGTGTTGAATTGAACTCACTTATGGGATAATCTCTTGTTCTAGGGATCTTTGGATCCTAAATTGGATTCTTTTGATTTTAATGTGATTATATTTGTTCTTTCAATTCAATGTTTTGATTTGTGTGTTCTTGTGTTCTATGCTATACTTATCTTGATCAAGTAGGTGTAGATTCAAGGGTTTGAGAGTCACCATGACCATTGAGACTTTTGAACCTGGATTAGGGGAAACATAACCTTAGAACATATGACGCATCGACCGATAGTCATTGACTAGGGAGGCAATTGAATTTGATTTTTAATGCGGTATCTCACTTATGCTATTCATGCCAATCGGCTGAGTCCGAGTGAGATGTTAGAATCTCCATCACCGAGACCTTAGGATAGAGTGAATTGTAGGAAATTCGCCTATCATTGCATGAATTGAGAGACTTTATAATTAAATTGGATTCAAAGGATACAATTTGGGTGAATTAGATTTCCTAGGATATTTTCTTCATAACTTAAGACCTATTTTAATTACTTGCAATTAGTTAGTTTAAATTATTTAATAATTTTTTTTACAAAACCCAACATTTAAGTGCCTAACTCTATTTCTTAGTTAGACTAAATATTAGCGCTTGACCGTCCTTGTGGATACGATATACCCGACACCAACACGAGTTGGTGCCACTATTACTTTGACGTTTGCGGTACACTTGCGGTCGCTGTCAAGTTTTTGGCGTCGTTGCTATGGATGGTTGCTAATTTTAGTTTGATTAGGATAGTTTGTTTAAGATTTTATTTTCAATAATTTTAATTTATTTATTTTTAATTTGAATAACCATTTTGCACTTGATCTACTTTCTTTTGTTTTTGGTGTTTTATGGATGAAAAATGTGATGATCCTAAATTTTTATGTAACATGTGTACCCTAATTGTGTGTATAAATGTTGTGTTAAAAATTGGGTAGAAACCCTAAGATTCAAATGATTATAGATGTGGGCTCACATGGGACCCAACTTTAATTAGAGACCAAAATTAAAGGAGTGAGAATGGCAAGTTGACCTATTCCTACGTAGAATCTCACCCAAAATAAGGAAAGAGAGAATATTGAGAAAATTTGGTAAACTTGATATAAGGAATGATTTAAGGGTTGTTAATCTTTCTAAGAACGTGGGAGAAAGAAAAGAGGGAGATCACTCTAACCACAAACGCGCAGGAAAGTAAAATGAGTTTACAACAGATCGAGAGCAGGTCACTTTTGGAGTTTTCAAACAATAGGTAATCCTCTCTTATTTGATTTTAACCTCTTGCTATTTTGGTTGGTATTAAATCGTGTTCTATCAATTTACTCGTAATAGGCTATACCAATAATTTAATGAGATCTAAAAATGAGTCTTCTTGTTGAATCGAAATGGAGTCCCGACCAAGGACAAATAAAAAAAATGGAGAGGGGCAGACTGCGCTTCTAGATGAGAAGAGCGCACATAACTCTCCCCTTCAATAAAAAAAAGAGAGGTTGGGCCAATCAAGCCCCCCCCCCCAAAGTGCGCTGCATCAGCTATACAGTTTAGGATGAGAAATGGGGAACGCATGTGCCTTTCCCTCCCGCAACCATGCGTTCCCCTCTCGCGGCCAGACTGGCTGGTTGGGCCGATCCAGGGGGCCTTGATCGGCCCAGCTGCCCAAATATATATATATATATATATATATATATAAATTGAATCTTAAAACAATTAAGATAAATTCATTAAAATGAATTTTGAGTTTTAAATATGGAATAAAGCGGTGAAACTTAAATTATTATACTTAAGTATAAAGTGGTTTTCAAAGAGAATTTCGAAATTAGTTTTTCTATCAAGTTAACTTATTTGGTTAATCAACACCTAACTTATTTAGGTTGACTGAACGTCGAAGTGCGCTCGTAAGTGCCAATTGGAGATTTTTGGATATTAGCATACCAGGTAAGTTGAAATTTAAGTTATTGTTTTTATGATTATTTACCTTTCTACTAGACTATATGACAGGGATCATGTAAGTAGAACATATGGGTAGATTGAGGTGCATTGTTAGACATTGTATGTAGATAACTTAGTGGAACTCACTAGGAGTCCTTTCACCAGATACTACAAGTTCAGGACAGTTGGACCGTACAAGTGAGAATAACAAAAGGGCAATTGTCTAGAATTAATATCTAATAATCGAGAATATGATTAACTCCAATGTTCTCAATAAATGTTTGGTAGTAGGTGCTAAGTCCGGTTGGACTAGGTCGTGGACTTTGTGATTGGTAAATCTTTCACAGTGTAAGGTAATGGAGTGTTGATACCGCTATGGCCATAGTAGGGCCAATCTTCACGAACTTCAGCGTGATTAATGTGTCTATCACAGTAGCTCATACATATCTAGCATTTACACATTTTGATGCATCGATTACGACTTTTGTTTATATACTTTCTTGTTTATTCCCTTCGTCATATTAAATATTTGCAAGCCATGCATTTTATTTATTGTTGCATTTATTATATGGAATGTTCATAACGCCAGTAACTTAACCTAAACTTACTGAGCACCATTGCTTCTTTGTGCTCACCCAACAATTTTCCCCCACAGATTCTTCGTCGAGAGTAGACAAGGGAAAAGGAGTAGCTCCAGCTGTCTAGAGGATTTTCTGACTGTTGATTGGTATGGTTCGAGATCGAACCAATACTTTATTTTTTATTTATATTATTTATCATGGGATTTGAAATAAACCGAACTAGAGGAGAATTTATTCTAGTTGAAAACTCTTGATTTTTAGCATTGGCATTATGTGGAAACATTGAAATAAGTTTTAATTTATCATACTCCGCTACATTTATGATTACTTAATTTGAATTCCAATTCGATGATGAAAGATAATGAGTTGTTCTTGAAAAGTGGCTTACTAGTTAGGTTCATAACTCAGTGACCGAGTTGGTTAGTGAGTTATGGATTCATGATTCATTTAGGAAAATGGGTCCTGACAAAAAAATAGAGAAAAATGCAGAACTATCAGGTAGGGGAAACAACTAGTGAGATCCTTGCTAGACTTTCTACATTGGCTTATCAAACAGGATTGACTCAAAATGATACAACATACCAAGCTCAACCAGTTACAAATGGTGTGGTATGGACATAATATCATCAACCGTATTATGACCCGTATCAATTTCAAGGATTTGTTGGAAGTCAATGACATTGCAACTATATGCAAGGAGATGAGTCATGGTATAATCATCAAGGTTTTAACAATCCTTACATTGAACATGTTTATCGATCTTAATGGAGTTCTCATGACAATTGGCAACCACGACAAGATCAAGAGTTTGATGTACTATCATATCTCAAATCGCTAGAGAAATTGTTAAAAGAAATGGTTGAGCGGAACGAGCGTAACCTCAAAAGTATGAAGAAAGATTAGAAATGTCTAAATAATCATTTCATGCAAGGAAAGAGGAAGATGGTCAAGTCATTTTGAATTTGGAAGAGAATTTAGAGCAAATTGCAATATTCACAAATTCAAGACAAGAAGTTGAAGTCAAGTCCAATGAGAAAGAAGTTGAAGAGTTTGGGGTAAATAAAGAAACATGTCATGAAATATTAAAAGAGGTAGAAAAACATACTCTAGATGATTGCAACAATATTGGTAATTCACTTGAACAAGTATATTCACTTGAGAATGCTAAAGATGTGATTAACACCGAGGACATTGAGTCGCATGATAGTGGTGTTGATTCAGAAAGGTTTAAAGCAATAAAAAGTGAAAAATGTCATGAAAACTTCAGATCACATAGTTTGGGGTTTGTGCAAGGGACGATTAATTTTTTTGATTATTCCTTTGTTATATCATCGTTATCATATCCGCAAGACTTGCAAGAGCAATGGAATGGTGAATAAGTTGGGATCTTTATAGAGATACTCGAAAGGGTTACAAGGAAAATCTGTTTTGTCGATGCATTGCAAGGAGTGTAAAATGATATAAGGCTTACGAATGACGAAGTGACATGCAAAAAAATGATTAGAGGATTTGAGGAACTCCACGAAGGTACAACATTGAAGTAACCATGATACACTACGACGTTCACTTGATAGCCGTGGTGCATACGTCGGGCTGAGGACGAAAAACATAGCGCTATTGGGAGGCAACCCAGAGTTCTTTTATTTATATTTTAATTCTTATTTAGTCGCATTTGCTTGAAAAAAAGGAAAATGATTTGGTTATATCATGTGGTTAATACTTGTTTTAATGCTATTTCAGGTCTAATATTAATTGCCAGGTGATTTTCATCGAATTGGTAGACCGCAGGAGACCACGATGACCAAAGAAATGTGAATAAGATCCAATTTTGGGGGAGTACCAAGGGAAGGACCGAACGATTGAGAGAAACTTAAAATGCATCAACACCAGTCAGGGGAGTATTTGCTTTCAAAACTTTTTATTTTATTTTACTTCTTCAATGTTGTGATTATTGTAAATGATTATGTTTTGATGCATGTTCTTATCCTCCTTTTTGCCCATGATTTGGTTCATTGAGGACAATGAACATCTTAAGTTAAGGGTGCATAACACCTATTTTTATTTTGGGGAGGTTGGGTGATGGAAGTGTCGAGTATTATGCAAGCATTCGCATATTTGTTGGAGAACTCTTTTGATTCTTTTCCTATGTGGCTGATAGTGTATGATACATTTTTTTATCAAACCAACGAGACAATATACCTGAGGAAGACTAAAGAGCACATACTTAAGTATTTAGCTTGGCTAGATCGGGGTTTCTCCGAAAATGTCTGGTGTAGGGAAGGACTTATACAAATGCAAAAAGGGGATGAACTTAAAGTATGCAGGTTTTAATAAGGATTCGAGAATTCTAGAATTTATTTTAGATCCACTTGAGGCGATAAATTCCGAACTAAAAGGATTGAGGAGAGGAGTTAGGCCATGTTAGAATGCTTTACATAATATCATATACTTCTTTCCTATACATTACATTGCTAGTTACCCCGTTGAGCCTTGATTACTATGAATTTTTGACACCCTTCAGTATCCCGAGCTAAAAAAAGCCTTAGTTTATCTAAAAGTTAGATTGATGAGCAACCCTTATCTATGATTAAAAGAGCTTGTAAATTTTGAGTAAAAAAAATATCAACCCGAAAAAAGGGGAATATCAAAAGAGAATAAATAAATCCACCAAATATAGTCCGAAGAAAAAGAAGAATATGGACTGGTGTAATGAAAAAAAAATTTATGAATGAACTCCTAAGTGAATGTTAGTTATTGATTTTTGAGAGTTTATTTTTGCTGATGAGTTCTATGTATGTAAGGAAAAGGGTTTGTGTATTCTATATAACTTTGTTTGAGCTTAAAAACTCACTTTTTGATACACCGAGCTGTGGCCCAATTACAACCTATCAAAGACCTAAGGATTCATGTCCTTTTAAGTTTGATGATAGTGGAGAGTGGAACAAAAAATATGCTTATAGAATCTCATGGAAGTTGATGTTTTAAATGAAAAATTATTGAGGTTTCGAATCCTTTCGGTGAACTCTCTTGAGTGGCGGCTAGAGTTTCAGAACTGCACTTAGGTTGTTGAAAGTGAGATCGTATGAAGGTTAGGTTGAAAGGCTAGGTTCGCTGGTAATTGAAAATCTTTGGGTTTATTCAATATTTGGTTTGAATTAGAGATTTAAAGACAACACAAAAATAAATAGCTAAGGAAATATGCATATTGGAATACGTTTTGCTTGTATATACTCGGTGTGTTTGAGCTTTGGATCGGAGTTGTTAAATAAGTTAAGTAGTTTAGTGCAGTTAATTTAAATAAATTATATCAATTTTGTTCATGTATCTTTGCTCGAGACTAGCAAAGTCTCAAGTTTGGGGGTGTGATGCGAAACATGTTTTTTAGTGTGTTAAGTATGATTTAGTTAATTATTTAGTAAAGTAATTGATGATGCGAGGCTTATTTAGTGTATTTTTAAGTGTATTAGGTTCAAGGGATAACGAGACTAGACGGTCAGCAGGTAACGTGAAAAAAGGAAGAAGAAAAGAAAAGCTGCTGATCTTGGCGCTGAAGCGGCGCCACAAAGCCAACATAGCGCCAAATCTGGGAGCCTATAACATCATGGGCGTTGTGCGAGCGCCATAGAGCTGCCACAGTGCCATAACCAGTAAACCCAATTTTTGCCTATTTTTAGGATTTTAAACCTATTTTTGTTGGACCAAAATACCCCTCTATATATATGGTGAAAAGAGATAAGAATCATGATATTTTTTGCTTTAGAGAACCAAGAAGAATGTGTGAAGATTGAAGAATAGTGATCAAAATCTTGGATTCTATTTTTAATTTTAGGTTTAATCTCATGTTTTCTGGCTTTCTTATGAATTGTGTTGCATTGAACCCACTTATGGGGTAATCTCTTTTGTTCAGGGATCTTTGGATCCTAAATTAGATTCTTTTGATTTTAATGTGATTATATTTGTTCTTTCAATTCAATGTTTTGATTTGTGTGTTCTTGTGTGCTATGTTATACTTACATTGATCAAGTAGGTGTAGATTAAAGGGTTTGAGAGTCACTATAACCATTGAGACTTTTGAACCTGGATTAAGGGAAACACAACCTTAGAACGTATGATGCATCGACCGATGGTCATTGACTAGGGAAGAAATTGAATTTGGTTTTTAATGCGGTATCTCACTTATGCTATTCATGCCAACCGACGGAGTCCGAGTGGGATGTTAGAATCTCGATCACCGCGACTTTAGGATGGGGTGAATTGTAAGAAATTCGCCTATCATTGTGTCATGGCCCAAATCTCTAACCCCGTTTTAATTCCTTAATCAGGATCACCGACCCTTGACGTGGGACCTACACTGTGATACGTACACCGACCGAGGCACGTGACCGAGGTATATGGTATTTTTGTATTGATGTATGCCTACTGTTATGTATTGCGTAGGCGTCGAGACGAGAGCGGGGGACACGCCTCGAGTAGCGTGCGAGCTGGGGGAACCGGGTAGTTAGCATTTTGGTAAGTCTTATTTAATACTAATATCAAATAAGGAATTACTTATTAGCATATACAGTCAAGTAAATAATATGGAATATATATTGAGTGACTAGCGACGCAGCGGTACACAGATATCATGATTCGGATATAAACCGGGCTTTGAAACGCCCGAAAACTCGGACGAATGTCTTAGATGTGTCACAATTAGGTGTCAACACACCTAACATCAGCACAAGTGGCAAAATCAAACACAAACCTGTCTCAATTTTCCCACCAGGTGTCACCACCCCACCTACCCACTTATATCACACACTCACACTCACGCACACACTGTTCACACACACACAGAGAACCGGGAGGACGAGAGCGAGGAAGAAGAAGAGGAGAGGAGGATGAGAAGAAGTGATGCGTCTGGAAGGAGAGTGAAAATATTACAATTGAGGTGAGTCATTACTGTTGTTGTTGTTTGGGTAGTCGAGAGTAGGGGTTCGGCGATGGCAGGGGTGCCTCCCCTGCCATCGGCTCTACCGGGGTTGGGGTGGAGAACCACCCTAACCCATCACCGGATGAGAGAAGAACAAATAAAAAATAAATAAATAAATTTACCTCCCCGATCGAACCAGAGAAGAAGACCCTGTTGGGCTGGGCCCATAACGGGCCGGGTTGGGTCCGACCCGTTTGGGTCAACCCGACCCTAACCGAACCAGGGGGGCGGGTCGGGCCGGGCCGGACCCTGACCCGGCGGGATCGGGTCATACCGACCTGGATCTTGCTGGATCGGGTCGGGTTGACCCGGACCCACTAAAAAAATAAAATAATATATATATATATATAATTAGTTAAATTAATTAAACTGATTTTTAATAAATAAATCCCAGAAAATAGAGAAAAATATATTTGTGACCCAAATCAATGGAAATTCGAGATTTTCATAAAAAGTGAAGAATTCGAAAGTCGGTCGAGACGTTATACGGGGGTTTTACCTCAAAAAACGCGAAATGGGTCGAATGACCGAAAATAAATAAGAAAAGTGTTTCGAAATTTGTCTCGACTTCGATTTAGCCTAAGTGAGACATTATTGAATATTAGAGAATTACGGGGGAACTCAGGCGGTTGGGCACGCACTTCTATTCGTCGAGGAATCGACTAGACTAGGACAAGTGTGTGACTTGTAAGTACAACTGTGAGAATATTATATTTCATTTCATTCTCTTATTGCTTTATTGGTCTATTGGTAGACATTACTACTTGTCATCTCACATCATGTTGTTCTTGTATCTATTCATGGATGAATATTGTGACATAATGCCTTGTGAATTATTTTATTGCCTCTAATTCCTACACTTGATGTCATTCTTGAATATAATTGATGAAAAGTATGCTAATGGACTACTTTGAATTTAAATAGCCTTTTATTCGATTTCTTTTGGGCTTTGCAGCCTAACTTGTCTTGAAATTCTAGAATTTTGGAATTATTTGTTTTTTAAACGAAAGTAAGGATTATCTAGTGTCCATTGCACGAGAGATGCGCGGTTCACGGGGACATAGGTCTACCGGGGTTCCGACCTCACCACTACATTTACGCGGCACATGAGGTATGAGACTCGGGGTGGTCGGCAAGTATGAGATTGATGTTGTAAAGCGTAGAGCGCAGCTCCGCTATTTATGTGAGATATGTTGAGCGCAACTCCATATCGTAGTGGGAAAAGGTAGGTGATAGGTCTCACCGCCGACCGGACGTAGATCATCTCGCCTTAGCCTGTGTCTGTCTCTACATCTTTAACTGTGGTATTTACTTGCATTACTTGTTTCAGCAATTTATTTCGCTCCTTTATGCTTTTAAATACCATTTTTTTATTTGGAAATGTGACATGAAATTATCCAGTTAGTACTTAAATATCACTATACTCACCGTCTGGTTTGTGACAATGGGTGTAGGTCCGTCGAGCAGTAGCAGACCGGGAAGGAGAAGATCGACGATTATTCCTGAGCCCGCGGTGCGTCACTGCATTAATTGTAGGTCTTATTTTGATATTTTGATATTATATGTTATATACGTCTTTCAGATACTATTTGGGGTTGTATATTGGGTTGAACGTTAGTTCTCTGAGTTGACTTAGACTATTTGGCTGTTGGATTGCATTTCGAATACTTTATATATGTGATGTCATTTCCTGGTTTTCCACTCTTAGGATTTTATAAATGGCTTCCACATAAGGTACTCATTGCTTCCGCATAATCAATAAGACTTCCGCTAATTAATTAATTAACTTTAAATTTTAATTAACTGGTAGGACTAGTGTATTACTTATCATGAATACGAGAAAAGAGACGTTTAGGTTGTAAAGGCTGACTAATACGTAGTTAAGTCCTGCATGGATATGATTAGGGCTTAACTACGGGATTAGGCCAGGCGGTGCCCTAGATTAGGAGAGGGGCCGTCACACATTGCATGAATTGAGAGACTTTATAATTAAATTGGATTCAAAGGATACAATTTGGGTGAATTAGATTTCCTAAGATATTTTCTTTATAGCTTAAGACCTATTGTAATTACTTGCAATTAGTTAGTTTAAATTAATTAATAATTTGTTTTTACAAAACCCAACATTTAAGTGTCTAACTCTATTTATTAGTTAGACTAAATATTAGCGCGTGACCGTCCTTGTGGATAAGATATACCCGACACTAATACGAGTTGGTGCCACTATTACTTTGATGTTTGCCATACACTTGCGGTCGCTGTCAGTATCAACTATAGACAGTTGAACAAAGCCACAATTAGGAACAAATATCCACTCATGAGGATTGATGATTTATTTTATCAGCTGAGATGAGCACGATTTTTCTCCAAGATAGACCTGCGATTAGGGTATCATCAACTTATGATAAAGGATGAGGATAGGTCCATGACAACCTTTAGCACGAGATATGGACATTTTCAGTTCACAGTCATGCCATTTTGGGTGACTAATGCTCCAGCAGTGTTTATGGATTTGTTGCATCGGATTTTCAGACCATTTCTTGACCGTTTCGTGATAGTCTTCATCATAATATATTGATATACTTGAGGACTAGAGAGGATCACAAGGAGCATCTCATGGAGACGTTGCAGACCTTGAGGGAACATAGACTTTATGCTAAGTTCAACAAATGTGAGTTCTGGCTCTCTGAGGTCAAGTTTCTAGGGTATGTTGTCAAAGCAGCAGGGATAGTAGTGGATCCAGCCAAGATTCATGCAACTATGAATTGGCCAGCATCAATTATGAGTTTTATGTGTTTAGCAGGGCATTATCACCGATTTGTGAAGGATTTCTCGAAGATCTCTTCACGGATTACTAGATTGACTCAAAAAGATGTTAGATTTGAGTGGTGTGAGGAATATAAGGAAACATTTGCTTAGTTGAAGAGATTATTGACTACTGCGCCAGTGTTAGTATTACCAGAGGTTGGGCAGGGATTTTCAGTATATACTGATGCTTCTCATAGGGGTATGGGGTGTGTGTTGATGCAAGGTATTGGTACAATAGCTTATGCATCCAAACAGTTGAAGGTACTTGAGTAGAATTATCCGACATAAGATTTAGAATTAGCAGCAGTAGTGTTTGCGCTGAAGACATGGAGACATTATGGAGAGAAATTTACACTTTTTACTGATCATAAGAGTCTGAAGTATCTATTCACATAGAAGGATCTGAATATGAGATATCGCATATGGTTAGAGTTTATAAAGGATTACAACTTTTCCTTGGAGTATCATTCGGGAAAAGCGAACATAGTCACACATGCGCTGAGTAGGATACCTATTGGAGTTGTGGAGATTCCTACCAGAACTTGGATTGATATTTGCGCTCAGATGAAAGTATAGACCGTGTTTACACAGAAAATTTCAAAGGGTCAGAGGACTGAAAGGTTGTACTCTAGGTTTAGTGAGTTGGAGCAGAGTGTTGATTATGTTGATTGGATGGAGACGTATGACCAGTGTTTGAGATTCAGGGGCAGATTGCAGATACCGTCATTAATAGAGCTAAGTGAGGAGATTCTTCAAGAGTCACACCGTTCCCGATTCACCATTCAACCAGGTAGGACATGAAGATGCATTTTTGGTGGCCTGGGATGAAGGTGGACGTGTCTAAGTTTATAAGGAACTGTGGGATTTGTCAGCGAGTGAAGGCTGAACATTGCAGACCTCGAGGATTGCTACAACCTTTTCCCATTCCATGATGGAAGTAGGAAGTCATTTCTATGGATTTTGTTAGAGGATTGCCGAGAACCGCCAGGAAACATGATTCCATCTCAATTTTTGTTTATAGACTTATGAAGTCTACTCATTTTCTACCAGTAGCTGCACATTACACATTTGATCAGTTGAGTATACTATTTGAGCGAGAGATTATTAGGCCGCATGGGGTACCAGTGACTATTATGTTGGACAAAGATGTTATGTATACGTCCATGATATGGCGGAGTATGCAGGAGTAGTATGGTACGCACCTACAGTTTAGTACAACTTTTCATCATTAGACCGACGGGCAGACTGAGAGACTGATTCAAGTTCTCGAGGATATGTTGCAGGCTTATGTTTTGGAGTTTAGCAGATCATGAAAGGAGTACCTACCATTGTGTGAGTTTGCTTATAACAACAATTATCAGGTCAGTATTGAGATGACGCTTTTGAGGCTTTATATGGTAGACCTTGTCATTCCCTATTATATTGGGCTGAGCCAAAAGACCGGGAGATCGTGGGGCTTGAGATTGTTGTTGATCACAAGATGAAGGTACAACTGATTTATCAAAAACCCAAGGGAGCCTAGGATAGACAGTGAAAATATACAGACAGATATCGCGGTGATCTCACGTACGCCAAGGGAGCTTTGTATATTTAAAGATTTCCCATCGGAAGGGTCTTCGGAGGTTTGGAGTGAAAGGTAAACTTGCACTGAGGTTTTTTGGACCTTTCAGGATGAAGAAATGGGTCGGGAAGGTTGCGTATGAGCTTGAGCCACCTCCACAGATGTCAGGAGTTCATCCAGTCTTTCATATCTTTATGCTTCGTTTAGCTGAGTCGAGAGCAGGTAATCGTCCAATTGTAAATTTGAGTCAGATAAACTTGAGTGAGGATATTTCATATGAGGAACAACTTGTGTAGATTTTGGATTGATTGGTATAGAACTTGAGAGGCAAGTCTATCCCAAAAGTATTCGTCAAGTGGCAGTTTCACAATAATGTGAAACTCACTTAGGAATGGGAGGAATATATGCGAGATAGGTTTCCATACCTATTCTTGTGAGGTATGAGTCCTAGTTCGAAATTTAATTTCGAGGCCGAGATTTTCATTAGTTGGGAAGAGTTGTGACGACCAAAAATTTCTAATTGTGTTTAATTTCTTAAATAGGATCGTAGACCTGTACCGTGGGACTCACCCCGTGATATGTTCATTGACCAAGGCAAGATGACTGAGGTATATTTTATATTTGTTGTGATGCATGCTTAGTGTATTGTATATGTATAGACTATTAAGTCATTCATACGGGTATATTGGTATCGAGATGAGCGGAGACATACTTCGAGTTGCGTGTCGACGTGGGACCGAGGTAAAGATTTATGGGGTAAGTTTAATGTGAACTAACTATGGTTTTATAGTAGTTTTAATGTGGCTATGTTTGATATTAAATTAGTGAGCCTAAGTTAGTGAAAAAAATCAAATAGCCTCCTGATGTGCATCGAGACATGTATTGACCAATCTAAATGCCAAAGGAGTCAACTATTGTTGTCACTTAAGCTTGACTTATGGGATAAGTGTGTGAAGGTGGTCCACTAGTTGAGTCTCGAGATACATATGTGGAAATGAATGTGTGGTTGTAGTTCAACCATATCCATTCCCATAAAAAGATCACAAATGAAACTTAGCAACTAAGTTTCTTCTCATTTCATTGATTTGTCAAGGAATATATGGCGTGCTAAGGTGATCTTGGTGGAGGAGTGGAGCTTGTTGAAGGTTTGGTGAAGAAGAAGAAGATCAAGTTGATCAAGTTAGGTAACTTCGCCACTCCATTAACAAAGCTTGGTCAATTCAATGAATTCATGAATTAGACTATATGGGTTGTTGTTTTGCGTTATGGTAGATGTTAGGGAACTCTAGTAATGTGTATGAGGGTTTTCAAGGCATCGACATGACCTATGTTTATTGCAGAATTTTGAGTTTTGCTGCACATACCGCGCTAGATAGGAAATCTAGCACGCTAATATTAATTCACGCTCTAGATATGTCTTATTAGCGTGCTAATTGCCCTGATAGTGCAAAAATCAACAATTTTCAAAAATGGCTTAAACACTATAAATGGTTTTAAAAATCTAAGTAGAGGTTTAAAACCTGTCAGGACCCATTTTCCCAGATGAATCCCGACCGGCCTAGCTCGATCTATAACTCACTAACCAACTTAGTCACCGAGTTAAGAACCTAGCTAGTGAGCCTTCTTTCGAAATCAACTCAACCTCCATCATCAATTTGAAATTTAAATGAAAGAATTATAAACGCAACGAATATCATAAACTTGAACTTAATTTAATGTTTCTACGTAAGGTTAACACTGGAAATCAAGAGTTATGAAACCTTGTTCTGACTATTCTTCCAATTTGATCTTCAAATCCTCTAACTCCTTAGGTGTCATATGATATAGTGGTATAGATATCTGCTTTGTTCCGGGCACAAAATCGATAATGAACTCAATCTTTCTATGCAGAGGAATACCTTGCAGTTTAGAGGGAAAGACTTATGGGGATTCTCGCACAATAGGTATCTTCTGAACCTCATCTTCCTAGCCTTCTTTTCCCAAAGTGGTGACTCCCTTCATCCGTTCAGTCTCCTGAATAGTCGTCACCTTTCCTCGAGTAGTGTGTTGAGGAGGTGTTCCGCATCTGAATAAGAATGGAGGAAGGTTTCGCACTTCAAAAATGATTGTCTTTTGAAAACAATCAATATGGGCGTGATATGCAGAAAACCAGTCCATTCCCAATAAAGCATCATAATCAAGGAACTTTAAGATTCTGAGGTCGGTGGCTAAGTCATGCCCATCAATCTTGACTACACAGTCTTGAAAGATGAGGTTGGGGTATATGTTTTCACTAACTGTGGTGCTTAAGACAAGTAATGTACTATCTTTGACTGGTTTCAACCCTAATTTGTCTACCCTACTGTCTGATATTAATGAAATGCTAGAGCCTGAATCTATTAAAGTAAACATATCCATACCACAAATATTAATAGTACCTGTAACAAGTTGATGGGTGGAGTCTGGATCTCGCTTAGCCGCAGCCATCATCCGTTCCCTAACAAGCTGAGCTACACAGCTAACAGACGCTGATGGAGCATCCGAACATTGATTATGACAGTGTGACCTTGCTTCTCACACTTAAAGCAAGTGATGTGTGCCTTGAACCCCGGTTGCCATGCTGAGGCAACTGTCCTGTACTCTTTGACCTCTGACCCAACTGAGTCTTCTCTTGACTGCCTGACCACTGCGATGCTTTGGAGGAATTCACAGAACCACCTACTGATGCTGCTGGTGCTGTACAAGTTGTTGCCATATTACCCGCCCCTGTCGGTTGATGAAATGAACCTCCAGATGTCGCGTTACCCTGATAATTGTCTGTCATACGCCTCTCGTCCTGTGGCCTCTTAAAGAATCCATCATTCCCTTTGCTCTGACCCTGATTATATGTCTGTGACGTTGTAGGAGCAACCTTTATCGTACCGTCTTTAACCATAACGGCTTCATAGTGTCGTGCACTAGCTATTGCCACCTCATATGTCTGGTGTACGAGCACTGACAATATACCTCGAATTTCTGGCCCGAGACCTCCCACAAATCGCTTGATTCTGGCTCTTTTTGTTGCCGCCATCTCCGATGCATATTATAACAGCTTATGGAACCTCAACTCGTAATCTGCCATAGTCATGTCGCCTTACTCAAGTGTAATGAACTCTAAGTTCCTCTGATCTCTCACTGTCTCATGAAAATACTTCTCACTAAATAGTTCCTTGAATTGCGCCCAAGTAGAGACCTCGCCCTCAGTCCTTATGATCATGCACCACCATTTGTAATATGCTTCCTCAAGGCAAAAAGACGCAAAGTTAACCTTCATTTCGTCATCTAGATCCATGGCTTTATGTCTCTTCTTTATAGCCATAATCAAGTTCTCAGCTGCATTGGGATCATTTGTTCCATAAAACTTAAGGATTCCATATTTCATGAATTCACACTTTAGCTTAACTAGTAAGAATGATCGCTTTTCATTATTAGGCACTACTGCTGGGGCTACTTGTGTTGTTATAACTGGGGCTGCTGGTGCTGTAACATCCCTCGATTTCTAACACGACTTATGTGACACGTGTCAGGATCGTGACCCGGCCACGCGATACTGGACGGTACTTCGAACCTTGGGAGTCGACACCGAGGTAATTTTACGATTTTTGATATGTGTAATAGCATTATGGATTAAATGCGTGTCACGAGCCACTCGAGCGATTTCTTTTTTTGTTTATGCGTGAGTTCTCGCCTAGGTAGCCGGGGGAGGAAATACAGTAAAAGTGTGCACGTAACGGAGAAAAATACGGGTCGATGAGGTAAGGTGAGTCCGGGAACCCAGGGGTTGAGGTTGGGGACTCGTGGGTGGGCAAGGCACACCTAGGACACACCCCACCATATTGATTTGAAATTTCAAACAAAAGAAACCAACCACCCCACCCACTCCCATCACTCACACCTCACACTCCCATCACTCACGTCACACTCCCATCACTCTCTCTCTCCTCCCGATTTATCTTCTCTCCCACTCACCTCGGTCAACTCTCTCCCATCACTCACGGCTTCAAACCTCTCTCTCTCTCTCGCGTTTCATTTCTCACTCACGGCCTCTCTCTCCCTCAGCTCACCGCCGCCTCTGCTCTCTCGCCGGTGACCGGACCAGGGACCGGAGGAAGCCGCCAACCGGAGGTAACACTCTCACCTCGGTTTCTCTCTCTCTCTCGCGTTTCACTTCTCTCACGGGCTCTCTCTCTCTAGGTTTGCTCACCATTCGGTTGGCCGAGACCACGCCGTCGTCGGAGGTCCCGTGGTGACGAGGAAGGTCGCCGGAGGTCTCACACTCTCTCTCTCTCTCCCGTGAGCACTCGACCACTCTCCCTCTCCTCACGGTTTGCTCTCCCTCTCGGCTCACGTTTCTCTTCATTTCTCTTTGTTTTGGTTGTTGTTCGTCACACTTATTACGTGTGCGTGTGGTTGCCGTGACGAGGACCGGCCGTGGGCGACCTCCGGGAGACCCACCGGAGTCCAAAATGTCCCGGAACCACCCCCGCATGGCCCATGCAAAGTACTTGTTGTATACATACAACAAACTCGGTTTTTGCTAAGTGTTGACCCTCTCGCCGGAAAAGGTCCTCACTGGCGGCGCCACCGCCGGACCACCAGGACCGGAACGTGTCGGGGACCCCACCAAAACTCGTATGTGGGTCCCACAACCCTAAAAGTGACCAAAAACAGTTTTATAGGTGCAAAGGAACCGATATTTCATGTGATGTGTACGTTGGAGGCTCGCCGGAAACCACCATCGCCGGCGGTCCTACCGGTCGAACCACGATCATTAAAGGTTGTCGAGGTCTCACTTAATATTAGTTGACGTCTAGCAATCCTCGGCTATGTCCGAAACAAACGTACGTAAGGCTTTTGGAATTAGTTCGTGTGATGCCATCGTCGAGTCGAAAAAAAATATATAGTTGCTATTCAAACGTCGCGTGGCGATGAATGGCTATGATGTCGTGATCATGTTGCCGGTCCGCGAGACCATGACGTGACCCGTATACGACTGAGCCGAGCCTATGACTCGCGATGAAGCGAATACGTAGTTTGTCTTCAAAACCCGAGAAAGAGTGTCTTCTTTTATTTATTAAAATGTATGACCGTCCGAGCCATTCAAAACATTGGAAATAATGATAAGTTTAAACCTAAGTGTTAGTGAATGACTCGACCTATTAACACGAGTTTCCGACCTTGTCAGGTAACGGGAAACTTGAGGATACGCGTTAGGAGTCGCGGGAGTTTTACGTGGATTACGATAATCTCAGGTAAGTACACTTGCCTTAAAAAGCATTTGTACGTTAGTAAGCCAGCTAAGAAGATATCATGTGATTCATTTTCACTTTTCTTGTGTTCGTTATTATCCCATCATTGGCATTCCATTCTATGTTCTTGTATGTGTGTTCTTGGCATAAGTACGTCTCGAAGGTACATGCGGCCTGCACTAGAAGGGATAAAACGCGGGCACTCGAGCGCACGAGTGTTTGACCACCCCTAGTGATTGTGTGATACCATGTACTGGATTGTTGTGGATTGTTGTGGATGGTTGTGGATTGTTGTGGTATTGTTGTGGAATATGGACTACTTATTGCCTCTCTTGACTCGTAGAACACGCATGTTTCGATTGCTATCATTTCCGATCTGTCTATCATGCATTCTTGCTTATTTATATTCCCGCATTTCAGCATACCGCATGATATTTAGACTGTCTTGTTTGTCGTTTCATGAATTACTGTTATATTCTTCTGGCTTTACTTTCAAATTCTCTCAGTTGCTCACCGTCTAGTTTGTGACGGTGGGTGCAGATAAGACGGAGAGCAGTAGGGGCAAGGGACCGTGTCTAGGAGACTTTTTGTGAGCAGATGGACGTGAGGTACCGAGATGTAGGCTCGTACCTATCCTTTTTGTATGACGTTTATGTATATACGTATATGGTTGTTTTGGAACCGGGAACTAGGTTTGAGGTGATTTCCATAATTTCATTTTGTTGACTTGGATATGACTGTCTTGGGGGTTTCCACATTTATATAGATTCCTAATTTCCCTTGATTGAGTTATTTCCCATTATTTGATTAGAACATGATTTTTGCTTCCGCTGTATTATAACTGCAATAACTCTTTCATAAACCTTAAAAACCTTAAAATTTTGATAAGTTGAGGCTGACTAGGCTCGTCCAGTTCGCTGAGAAACTGACTCGGGACCTGCACGGGTCTAGGCCGGGCGTACCCAAATGCATTGGGAATTTGGGGCCGTCACAGGTGCAATAGGTGCCACTGGAGGGTCTACTGGTGTTGTCTCCTATTAGTTGACTGGGTCTGTTTCCATCTCCACTTGAACTGTTCGCGCTACATTGGCTCTATCACGATTATTTTGAGTTATATACGTCTCGAGAAGTTCTAGCATTCGACTGATATTATGCTATTGACTAGTGATTCTAGTCTCCATCAGTTCTCTCATCTCCCTCTCATGAGCCAACAAATTTGCCAAGTCATTGGGAATCACTCCATCTGCCATTTCCAGCTCGTAGGAATAAGAGAAGGTGAGAACTTCAAAGCTTATATCTATCCGATATGATTATATACAATAAACAAATAATTAGATAAGATTTTTAATTTCCTCTTTCCTAAAACTTTTTGGTTAATTTAAATCGCTCTGATACCACGTTGTCAGGACCCAACCCATTTTCTCAAATGAGTCCTGACCGGCCTAGCTCAATCTATAACTCACTAACCAACTGAGTCACTGAGTTAAAAACCTAGCTAGTAAGCATTCTTTCGAAATCAACTCAATATCCTCCATCATCAATTTGAAATTTAAATGAAAGAATTATAAATGTAGCGAAATATCATAAATTTGAACTTAATTCAATGTTTCCACATCAGGTCAACACTGGAAATCAAGAGTTAATTAACTAGCATAAATACTCCTCTTGTTCGATTTATTTCAAATCCCAAACCCATGATAATTAATATAAATAAAAACCAAGTTTTGGTTGGACCTCGAACCATACCAATAAAAAATCAGAAGAGTCCTCTAGATAGCTGAAGCTACTCATTTCCCCTTATCGACTCTCGATAAAAAACCCGTGGGGGAAAATTGTTGGTTGAGCACAAAAGGCAATGGTGCTCAGTAAGTTTAGGTTAAGTTACTGGCGTTATAAACATTCCGTGTAATAGATGCAACAATAAATAAAATGCATGCCTTGCAAATATTTTATATGACGAAGGGAATAAACAAGAAAATATACAAACAAAATCATAATCAATGCATCAAAATGTGCAAATGCTAGACATGTATGAGCTACTGTGATAGACTCATCAATCACGCTGAAGTTCGTCAAGATTGACCCTACTATGGCCATAGCGGTATCAATACTCCATTCCCTGAAATTGTGAACGATGTACCAATCACAAAGTCCACAAACTAGTCCAACTGGACTTAGAACCTACTACCAAACATTTATTGAGAACATTGGAGTTAATCGTGTTCTAGATTAATAAACATTAATTCTGGGCGACTACCCTTTTTGTTATTCTTACTTGTACAATCCAACTGTCCCGAACTTGTAGTATCTGGTGTAAGGACTCCTAGCGAGCTCCACTAAATTATCTACATACAATGTCTAATAATGCTCCCCAATCTACCCGTATGTCCTACCAACATGATTTCTATCACATAGTCTAATAGAAAGGTAAATAATAATAAAATTAATAACTTAAATCCCAACTTACCTAGTACGCTATTTTCCAAAAATCTATAATTAGCACTTACGAGCACACTTCGACGTTCGGTCAACTTAAATAAGTTAAGTGTTGATTAACTAAATAAGTTAACTTGATATAAAGCCAATTTCAAAATTCTTTTCGAAAACCACTTTATACTTATTTATAACAATTTAAGTTGCACCTCTTTATTCCAAATTTAAAACTTAAAATTTATTTTAATTAATTTATTTTATGTTCATATATATTATTTTTTTAAGGTTTTGAGCACCTGGGCCGATCTAGTGGGCCTAAATCTGCCAGTTGGGTCGAAGGGGGCCTGCGCATGCGTCCCCCTTCCCTCCCCCAAATCGCGCTGGGGAGGGGGCGGGGCGGCACATGTGTTCCCCCCATTTTCCCCCCTACTGCGCTACTGATGCATCACAGTTTGGGGGGGGGGGGGTTAGGCCGATCAACCCAACCTTCCATCCCTGCTGGTTGGGCCAAAGGCCGAACCTCTCTATTTTGATTGAGGGGGGAGGAGGAAACACTGATGCGTTCCCCTCCTCTCGCTGTACCATGTGCAGTCCACTTTCTTCAACTTTGTTTTTTAGCAAAACTCAACTTTTGTTTGACCATATCAAATCTCCAAAAGAAACTCTTTTGATTTCAAAAATGGTTTCATGAACGGAGAAAACTTGTTTTAAGATCTCATTTAAATACTGATTTAGCCTAATACGACTAAATCGATAGAACACGATTTAATCCCAACCAACATCGTAAAAGGTTAAAATTAAATAAAAGAGGATTATCTACTGTTTGAAAACTCCAAAAATGACCTGCTCTCGATCTTGTATGAACTTCTTTTACTTTCCTGCGCGTTTGAGTTTGGAGTGATCTCCCTCTTTCTTTTTCCCACGTTATTAGAAGAGATTAACAATCCTTAAATCATTCCAAATATCAAGTTTACCAAATTTTCTTAATATTCTCTTTTTCCTTATTTTGGGTGAGTATCCACGTAGGAATCTGTCAACTTGCCAGTTCTAACTCCCTTAATTTCGGTATCTAATTAAAGTTGGGTCCCACGTGGGGCCAAACATATGATTATTTGAATCTTAGGGTTTCTACTAATTTTTAACACAAAATTTACATTCACAATTAGGGTACATTTGTTACATAAGAATTTAAGATCGTCATAAAACCCACTCTAAAACCTATCGAACAACTCCAGGGATGTAAGGGGAGATCTTGAGAGTTCGGAAACACGTTTTGGAATGTCGGGAGGCCGGATATGCTAGGATAAGCTTTGTGACTTGTAAGTAAAGCTGTGAGAATTCTATATTTCATTTCATTGAATTCTTATCATTTTATAGTCTATTTGTAGACATTGCTACTCGAAATCTCACATCATATTGTTCTTGTTTCTATTCATGTTTGAATATTGTCGACATGATCCCTTGTAAAATATCTCATTGCTTCCAATTTCTACTCTTGATGATATTCTTGATAGATAATTGATCAAAAGCATGCTATTGAGATAAGTTGGAATTGATTAGATTTGTATTTTATTTCCTTAGGCTTTGTAGCTTAACTAGCTTTGAAATCCTAGAGACTTGGAACAATTGATTTTTGAAAAATAAAGTAGGGATTATCTAGTGTCCATTATACAAGAGATGTGCGGTTCACGGGGACATCGGTCTACCGGGGTTTCGGCACTCACAACTACACTTCCGCGGCACACTAAGTATGGGACTCGGTGTGGTCAGCAAGAATGAAATAGATGATTTATATGCATAGAGCACAGCTCCGCTATTTGTATGGAATATGTTGAGCGCAACTCCATATAATAGTGGAAAAGGTTAGGTGATAGTTCTCACCGCCGACCGGACGTATATCATCTCGATTTAGCCTGTGTCAGTCTATACATTTTGAACTATGGTATTTACTTGCATTTCTTGATTCATTAACTCTTTCCCTACTTTATGCTTTTAAATACCTTTTTATATTTTGAAAATGTGGCATATAATTCTCTAGTTATTACTTAAATATTAATATACTCACCTTCTAGTTTGTGACGGTGGATGTAGGTCTATCGGCAACAGCAAATCGAGGAAGGAGAAGATCGACGACTTTCCTTGTGCATTTCGGCGACTTTCCTATCTCATTTTGTATGACTCGACTTTGGTTGTATTATTATGTTTATATCTTTACTGTACATTTTGGGTTGTATATTGGTTGAACGTTTAGTTCCCCGTTTTGAGACTTATATATCATACTCTGTTATTATCTTTATGATATATATAAATGCATGTAATATTGTTTTTCCTGATTTTTCACACTTAGGATTTTTTAATAATAATAGCTTCTGCATAACCTTTAAACTATGATAATATTAAAATGATAAAAAGTTTTAATTAACTCTGAAACCTAATAATATCTAGACACGTGTATCAAAGAATATATGGACGAAAGGCTGACTAATACGTATTTAAGTCTTACGTGGTTAGAATTAAGACTTGATTACAGGATTAGGCCGGGCGGTGCCTATTTAGAATAAGGGGTCGTCATAGGTAGTGTATATGTGGTGTTTAAAAAATTATTATTATTATATTGCATTGTGCGCGTGCATATTTCTATCAGGCAAGTTTGTGTGACAGGTGTTCCCCTCGAAAGACGTGTCAACGAGGGTGTCGGATAGGCGAACTATGGGTACACTGGGAAACTAGACTTATTCATGTCAAGATAACTAGTTAATCAATTAAAATGGGTAATGTGACCATAAGCCAAGTAAAATTCAATTAATATAATATGCTATGGCGTACCTCGATTTGCGTACCAAGATGTGGGGCATCGAGTGTCGGGTAGTCGAGGGTTAGTGAGATCACAAAACTTGTCAATTTGGTGAATAAAAACACTAACCATATATATTATAATGGGTCTAAGCTAATGTAGTCGAATCAAATAAATCAATGCATATAGTTTGATTATTTAAATTAGAAACCATGAGATTTTCCCACAGATACGTGTTGACACATCTTGGAACCATGTGAGTAGCAAATTAGTATCACTTTGATTGGGTTAGTGGGAGTTAGTAGGATACATGTCAAGGTGTGGATCATTAAATGAGCTTCGAGATACGTAAATACATGGAGATCATTGGCTAGGAATCAATATTATCTTAATATATAAGATCAACACATGCAAGGAAACCATTTTCATTTTCAACTTATGAATCAAGAGAACTTGCTGGAGAAGAAGGAGGTTGCTGGAGAGAAGGAATCCATTAAAGATTGGTGAAGATTTCTCAAGCTAGGCGGTACATCAACTAGGTACACATCTATTTGTGAGATTAAAATTATTTCTGATTTTTGGCTAATTCTAGAGGGTAGATGATTGAATATTTGCAATTAGTTTATATATTTGGGTTCCTCATTTGAGGATGATAATCCAGCTATATTGAAGTTCTTAATTTGGATTTGAAATCATAAAGATATGAATTTTTGAAATTGCAAGACCAAAAGTAAAACTCTGTATGTTATATTAGGAATTAGCCTATGTAATTTTGTCATAACTTGTTCATTTTAGATCTAAATCGACCCAAACTGGTGACATTTGAAAGCTTACTTAAAGGATAACAACTTTACTTAACTAGAGATGTTGTAATTCGATTATTTTCATGTCCAAAAGTGCTCTATAAATAGGCACTGAAATTCAGAAGAAAAGTTTTGAAACTAAACTTGTTAAAGACATAACTCCCTAACAACTTATCCAAAAATCACGTTTTTGGATATTTTGCCGCCTTATGACCAAAAATCACGTTTTTTGGAAAAATAGATTGGGAGGAATATATTTTCTAAGTCCGTTGGTCGGATTAGGTTCTAATTAGAGCTATGTTTAGTAGAATCATGATATCTCTTTCATTTTAAATCGAAATTTTGCAAACTAAACCTTTTCAGATAGTTAAGATAGAGACCGACGATCTTTGTATTAATGGAGGATTTCAAGATTTAGACCATTCCATGCCTAAAAATGCGTTGTAACATAAAACTAAAATTGAGACTTAATTTAGTCTTCAAGCTGATTTGAGAAGATCAATTTGAAACATATTCAACTAATTTGAATACACAATAAACACGCTTAATTGACTTTAGGGACTTAGGGGACCGTAGCTTGAGTATCTGGGGAGCTTGTCTGGTCAAATTCGGGTGTCCAAGGGAGTCGAAGCGCTTGTTGAGGTGCGTAAACCCATTGGAATACCTCACAGAATTCATGATTTGGTTTATCGATCTCGCTTTTAATGTGTGATTGTTGGTGGGCACACATGCATATATATATATATATATATATATATATATATTGATATACGTATATATTGGTTGTGGCTAAACCGCATGCATGAGTTAGTTATGATAGTGCTCGTGTCCATGGCAGTAGAATATATATACGAATGTCGGGAGGGATTAGAGTGGTCCTGATGTGTAAAAGTGTCGAGAAAGGATCATGTCGTTTACTGAAGTTGAGGTTTAGCCACTATAAGCCTGTCAGTATATACGTGGTTCCTATTCGATTTATCAATTACCGGCTGCTATATGTCAGAGTTTTCTCGTGATTGTACGAATGTTTACTGATTAATGCTTTATTTCTGAACTAGTTTAATTGGCTTGTCATGTGCTGCTTACATTCATGGGAACTTGACATACTATTGTCATGTGTTATATTCGCATGTCTCGTAGTTTATCAATTTTATTTCATGAATATTGTGTGAAATTCTCTTAGAATTTCACTCACTGGACTTGCCAATGTATTTGTTGAGTGATTGAGTGCAAATCCTTTTCTCAGCAATGGCAAGGGCAAGAAGGTACTGGTTAACTACCTATGAGATTGTGGAGCCGGCTCGTATGTGATATCAGTATGTATTTATTTTAATTTTGTTGGGTTTTTGGGACCATAAAACACTAATTATATGTATATGGAGTTTTTGTTATACTTAACTCGCCTTGATATATACATGATATCTTTTGCCGGGTTTTCCACTATTTAGGATTGTTGAATACTGTATAACTTACTTAAATTAATACTTATGCTGTAAAATTTCATTATAACTTGATAAATTGATTAATCGGCTAATAAAATCATAAATAATTATATGGAAGTTAATTAGCTAAGTTATGAATAAATGGAAAAATGTAAGTAGCCAGGTAGGTCGCAGAACGTCAAGGATAAGCAGGCCATGACGTGGCAAGCCTTAGTGACGTAGGATGCGACGTGACAGGTAGCAAGGCGGCCTATAATTTGGGGCCGCCACACCAAGCCTTTAGATATACCTAATACGTTTGATCCTACTCTGCTTATGGAACTACTCATTTTTAGCCACATTGTATTAGCATCTAAGTCAAAATTTCAAACATTTTCCTTTGGTAGTTTTTTTCTAAACTCTACTTGTTTACTACTTTTTAGGTTCTACCACTTTATTCTAGGGTCGATGACTCTTTTATTCCTATTAAGTCGTCGTTTTAACTTAATATCAAGTACTACTAACTGATGTTTGGTAGTAAGTGCTTCACCAAGTATTATTTTGCAGTTTCTATATATTTTTTTATCTATTTTTCTTATTAAAATAGATACAAAAAATATAAAGATACGGTTGTGTACTTGACAATTTGCACAACAAAAGAGTTTTTGAAGAAGGAACTAGAAGCACTTCGCCTAGTTTTGTTTCAGATTCGATGCTCATTTTTGAATTTCAGAGCTCTAATGTTGATGTAACATATTGGATTTTGAAACTACAATAAAATATAACCTTAAAAAAACCACCATGCAACTTTTAGTAACATAATTCACCACAAAAAAATAAAAAATAAAAAATTGGTGTACATGTGTGTCCAGTTTATAAGAAATAACATACAAAGATGCGATTGTGTACTTAACAATTTGCACAACGAGAGAGTTTTTGGAGAAGAACTCGAAGTACTTTCCTAGCTTGTTTAATTTTGTTTCAAATTCGGTGCTCACTTTGACGCTGCCATGAAATTGATTTTTTAGAGCTCTAATGTTGATGTGACAGATTAAGTTTGAATCTGCAATAAAATGTAACTCTAAAAAAAAAACCACCATGGAATTTTTAGAAACAACTTCACCGTAAAAATAAAAACGAATATGGATATGTGTCCAGTTTAAAGAAAAAAGACAAAGATGCAATTGTGTATTTGACAATTTGCACAACCAAAGAATTTTTGAATAAGAACTCGAAGCACTAGATAATATTGTTTGGGCGTTCATCACTTTTTGGTACTGCTCCTAATTTAAAAATCATTCGGTTGAAAAAAAAGAATAACGATGTGAATAATTCAGTAAAAATAAAAAAATAAATATTTTTTTTTATTAATCTCATACTTTATATTTTAGATCGATTTAACACTCGTGTGATCGTGCGTCAAAATGTAAGGAAATATTCTTATAAAAAAAAATGTAAAGAAATAATTTTTGGAGAAAAAATATAAGGAAATATTCAAATCCAAACAAATCACCCACTCCCACGTAGAAAATCCGCACCGGCGAACATATTATAACAAGATCGATGAAATCCAACGGATGAGAATCGCCCCACGTGGGCAAGGTTTGAAACTTTTTTCTTGCCTTGTATGAACGTGGGCCCTCCGCAAAACTATAAACAACTGCAGCAACAGTAGATTATGCATCGAAATGCGGACACAAAAAAATCACACATCTCGATTCCCATCCAACGGACTCTCTCCTTTAATCTGCATTTCAGTCCGTGACAAAATGGATTATTGATAGTGACATAATCCGTTTCGTTCCACAGCTGCGTTCGCGTGGGATCAAACGTTACAGTAGCATTTTAAGGGTATCGCTTGCGAAATGACCAAAATAACCTTACTTACGCCGTGTATCCATTATTCACTCAGTAACGCACGGCAGGGGCAGTCGTGGGAAAACGAAATCAGGCCAACTGGTTCTCTCAAGTTGTCATTTAAAGTAGATGAAAAGATGATTAATTGAAATCAGGTGCGAAATCGTTTGGGCCGATTCGGAGAGAAAACGAACTCAACAACTTCAACTGCTCTCACAGAGTTGAAGAAAACCTTATCGACCGCCATTGAAGACCTCGCAAGCTTTTTTTTCTTCGTCGATCGCATTTCGCTCTTCTTCAGAGGACGAATAGAAGAGTTGCGATTGAGAGGCAGAGAGAGAGGTTTCGTTGCGATGGCAAGGAACTCGCTGTCCAGCGACGCGGAGGCGAATGAGGAGCTAGGGCTTATGAAGCCTGGGTATAGGTCATTGGCGAGGAGGATTTTTCAATCGGAGAGCCAGAGAGATCAGGCGGACGACGATCGGCGGCTCGATCGGCAATCGCGAGGTCGATCGCTGCACGGTCGAGGAATTCGCAAGGGTTTCTCGATCAGACCAAGTCCTATGTGCTGCGGCAGAGTTGTGTTATTGTTCGCGTTGGTGCTATTGCTGACGCATTACAAGATGTTGCTGTCTTTCAGGTCGGTGAGTGAGGAGAAGACGGCTTTGAGCGAAGAATTGATGAAAGGAGCTTCACTGTGGTTCGTGCCGAACGTGAGAAGATCTCACAAGCTGAGCGATTTGGATCGGCATTTGAGGTCTCGTCGCGAAGAGCAAAATCCAACTCTTCGAAAGCCAAGATTAGCAATCGTCAGTGTTCGTCATTTCTACTGCAGTCCTTGATTCTTGATTTCTTAATCATACAAATCTTCGTCTATTATTTCTTTGAAAAACTTCGATTTCTCGTCAAAGATCAGTCAGAACTACTGTATACATAACAATCCATACTTCACTATGTATCGAGTTGGTTGTTCTTGATTAATCTGAGTTGCGATTTGTTGTTGCTATGAATCTCAGATCTTAGGAAAGATGGACAGAGATCCATTATCAGTGAAGTTGTTCACTATGCTGAAGAGTCTGAAGGAACTACAGTATACGTTTGTGGTGAGTCATTTCTTGGAAAGTTTCTTGGATTTTAGGTTGTTTTCTCGCATGGACCACATGTTTCCGATTGTTCAAGTTAAGGCCTATTAATTGTATGGTGCTCCAGAACATTAATTGTGATTGCTATCTTCTTCATTTATTGCATCTTTGTTTCATGATACATAACTCTTATCTTGTTTAAAAATTAGTTGTATCAGTCTATATTCATCGACATCTGAAAACTTACTATTTATATTAATGATGATGTAAATCTTTATTGGTTGAAAACTTGAAATGAGACTGTCAGACTCATACTACTTTGCTATGAGCGTTGCTAATTAAAGGTGTCCCTACCGATAGATGTATTCTTACCCCTGCCTATTTAGATCCGTGCACTAATCTATAATACAGTTATGCGACAATTTTGATTTCTAACAAACAAACTCATGAAAATATCACTGTTTGTCAAGCCACCAAGCCACTAGGACAGGTCAATTGGATGGATCATCTGGTCTCTCGTCTGAAATTGAAAGAAAATGTATTTGATCGCGATTTTCATCCAAAGTAAATTCATTTACTGCTTTGGTCTGAAACCGCCAAAGTAAATGTACTTGACAGCGTGTTATGCCAGTTTTCACTTATTTTCTTTGAGTTGGGGCGTTCAAGCTCGATTTGAATGTTAGCAATCATATTCTGTTCGAAAGTATGAGTTATTATTAACTGATTTTCCTCTGAGTTCTGTTGCCTGTATAAGGTAGTTTCGTACCTTTAGAGTTACGAATACTGGTGTTCAAATTCAAAATAGCTGAAGACATGTAAGCTTGTTATATGTGCAAGAGAGGGAAAGTATTATGATTTAATTAGATGGGTGAAAGTTGTTCTTTTCTTTTGTGTGGCCTTCAAGGTAGGTGAATTGTGGACATGAATTAGACTTGAACAGTATAATGAGATTTCTGTCTCCATTTCTTTTACAAACTTAAATTTTGTTTTTCTTCTTTTATACGAGCTTTATGTCAATTATGTAATGGTATTTCACTTTTTTTTTTCCAAGCTTAAGTGATTTCGTATTTCTGAAGATGTTTGCAGTGGAGGATGGTAAAGCACGTCAATATTGGGAGCGATTAGGTGGTCGAGTTTCCATTTTAAGTCCTACAAGTTCTGGCCTTACTGATTGGTCCATGTAGGTTTGTTATGGATCCTATATATGCATTTGTTTTTGTTTTTTCTGGTGGAATATATGCTATATTTCCATTCAATTCAAGTACTATATAATTGCTTTTTTATTTTGGATTTACTAAACTATGCTTGAAAAAAATGTAACTAGTTGCTTTCTAACTTTTTTTTTTTCTTGTTTTCTATATTGTTGCTGTTATGTGTTAATTTTATCATAATGAGAAATTCTTTTGAACTACGAAAAAATTTTCTATTATGATAGGACTATATCAAGGATCAACTTTAAACCCATATCTCTTTACTATAGTTATGGATAAACTAACTAAGCATATTGAAGATGATATACCATGGTGTATGGTATTTGCAGATGATATTGTCTTAGTGGACGAAACAAAAATGGAGTGAATAGGAAATTAGAACTTTGGAGGAATGCATTAGAATCTAAAGGCTTTAAGTTGAGTAGGACGAAAACCAAATACATGCACTGTGAGTTTAGAAATACTAGACATTGAAATGTCTAGGACCTATCATATAAAATGATGGTAATATTGAAAATGATGTTACACATATAATTCAAGCTGGATGGAAGAAATGAAGGAAACAGGTGTGATTTGTAATTGAAATATTTTAACTAAGTTAAAAGGAAAAGTTTTATAAGACCGCAAGTAGGCCAGCTATGCTCTATGGAAGTGAATGTTAAACGGTAAAGCAACGACAACTACATAAAATGAACGTAGCAGAATTAAAGATGCTTAGGTGGATGTGTGGTAAAACTCGTAAAGATAGAATATGAAATATAAAATTCAAAGACAAATAGGAGTAACACCAATTGACGCAAAGATTTAGGAGGGGCGGTTGCGGTGGTTTGGTCACCTGCAAAGACGGCTTACAAATGCCACCACTAGAAAACTTGACTCAATAAAAATTGAAATAATTCGACGAGGTAGGGGTAGACCTAAGTCAACTTGGAATGCATTAATTAGAAGGGATTTGAATGGTTTGGAAAGCTCACCATCAATTGCACTAAATCGAGCACAATGAAAGAGTTTGATCCATGTAGCCGACCCTAGTTAATTTGGGACTGAGGCTATGTTGTTGTTTTTGTTGTTGTATTTTCAGTTTCGAAGGTATTATAGCAAGCTCTCTTGAAGCAAAGAAGGTCATTCCAAGGTATGAAGTGTTAGATTATATGCCATCTTTATGGGTCTTTATATGTTATTTTTCTTTAGTAGTATACATGTAGATCTTTGTAGGAGGTATAGCGGCTATGGCCAAACAGTTTAATCAGTTATTCCACTTTGCATCTTACTGTGGCAACTCCTACCATTTCTCAAGTCTATGCACTTAAAGTTTTTTTTTTTTAAAATATTTTAACATCTATCCATTGTAACACTTGTGCTTCTGTTGAGCTTAATCTGTAACATCTTATTTATGTCTTTAGCATTTCTTTCATCATTAATGCACAGATGGCTGAATATTATTCATGTACATTTTTTTCTTATATCTTTGTGTCATCCGAGAAAAACCAGGCCTTTTCTCGTCTATCTGCCAAAACCTCCGTACTTGAAAATGGAACTTTTTATGCTTCACATTTAACTTTCTTCTTCTTGTCATTTGTTTCTTGTACTCCAGTAGTAAATCAGCAATCAGCAATCATAAATCTTTATGCCTGCACATTGCAGTACTTTTTCTTATTGTACTCTTATGATGCGAGTAGTGATTTTCATATGTATGCAGCCTTCTGCAGGATCCTTTTTGTTCGATACCACTAATATGGATTATTGGGGAAGACACTCTAGCAAAGCGCTTTCCATTTTATGTGGAGATGGGCTTGGAAAATCTTATTGTTGAGTGGAGAAATTCTTTCCGTCGAGCTGATGCGGTTGTGTTTTCAGATTTCTCCCTACCGGTAAACATTTGTCTTATGCTTTATGTTGATCAAAGAACTTCTGTTCGAGTCTTGAATTAGTCAATCCTCTTTTCTGACTATCTCCATCGTTTGTTTCATTTTGTCAGATGTTATACAGTATGCTCGACACTGGAAATTTCCTTGTGATACCTGGCTCTCCTATTGACACATGGAGTGCAGAAAACTATCTAAAGTTTCATCCTAAATTGAAACAAAGGGAGTCGACCGATCTGGTGGTTGTTGTTGTTGGAAGCACTTTCTTGTATGAAAAAGTTCCATTGGATAATGCAGTTGAAATGGGGGTTATAAGTCCTTTGCTCATGAAGTTTGCAAAACCGACGACAGATGGATCTTCTAAGTTCATCTTCATGTGTGGGAACTCTTCTGATGGATACAGTGAGGCTCTGCAGGTTATTAATATCCATTCATGATTTCAAGCATTTTTTTTTTCTCATTATGTGCCGTATATTTATGTATCACCTTGTTGTTCATACTATTTTAAGCTAAACCTATGTAGAATGTAGATACTTCTTCTACGAGTTATGTAGGCGACCAAAGTTCGCATAAAGAAGGAGGGTTGCGCTATGTTGACAGCGCAGAACTCTGCACTCTCTATGAACATGGATAAAAAAGAGACAAGCGTTGGGGTGTCCCCAATCGATGACACACTGCATCCAGAGGTTTAAAATATTATTAAAGCACGTTATCAACTAAAATAAATTGAACTGAGTTGATGTATTTGATCCATGTAGCTTCTCAATTAATTTGGGATTTTTAGGCTTTGCTGTTATTTTTGTTGTCATCGGCCATACTATTTCAAATGGCAACTGTGGTTGGTGTGGAGTTGTGGATGTTGAAAATTGTGAGACATCTCACTTCTCAGTTAAAATACTTGATCTTCAATGTAGTCTCCCACGAATGGGTATATATTTTATAGTTATTGGTGCAACTTCTCATTGGAAACAAAGCTACCCTAACTTTAAATTGGCATGCTCATTTTCCGCAGCTTGTTGCTAGAATTAACTGAAGTGTGTATTTATTAGATTTTCATCTTTGTTTCCTTTTTAGTTTTTTTCTTTTATCTGGATATTCTTCTTCCTTTTTTTAAGCCTAAACAAGATTGAAGTAAAGGAGTAGGAAATATCATTATACCAAAAAAGGTTTTGATTGTGTTATTATTATAAACAATTTTGAGTTGAGTTATAGACTTAAAAGTTATTGTGGAATTGTGAAATCAATAATCCTCATTTCGAGAAAATGATAATTACATATAGATTTTGTGAACTTTCATTCTATTTGCTTGCATCAACACATCATGTTCCCATGCAT
The DNA here is from genome assembly GCA_039657365.1 of Stephania yunnanensis. NCBI lineage: Eukaryota > Viridiplantae > Streptophyta > Magnoliopsida > Ranunculales > Menispermaceae > Stephania > Stephania yunnanensis. Next base: position 6,894,092 of record CM077580.1, read on the forward strand.
GCTCCCAGAGTTCTTAACCAAATTTCAGAATTTTTTTGTAGTTGTAATAATGCTTATCGTGCTGTTATTCCCTATCTCTGCTGTTTCCGAAAAGCTTTTATCTTCACATATGTACTCGATACATTTTCATGAACTCCTGTAATTTATTTGCACTATGAGGTATAATATTATTAACAAAGTGGATTGTCTCTTTATAGGAAGTTGCTTCAAGTCTACATCTCCCTCAAAGTTCTTTAATGCATTATGGTCTCGACGGTGATGTGAATCGTATTTTGGTTGAGGCTGATGTTGTTCTTCATGGCTCATTCCGAGATGAACAAGGTTTTCCTCCATTACTTCTCCGAGCCATGTCTTTTGGAGTGCCTGTCCTAGCACCCGATTTACCTATTATAAAGAAATATGTGAGTGCGGCTTGGTACATGATTCTTGATCTTTTATACTTGAAGCATGAGTGTTTTTATGGTGTATCTTGTTTCTATAAATAAAGTTGTTTCCATGCAGATTGTTGATGGATATCATGGATTGCTTTACGAAAAGCATAATCCCGACAAGTTAATGCAAGCCTTTTCAATTTTAGTGTCAGGGAGAGGGATTTCGGAAAGTGCGCATAGGATTGCTGCAGCTGGGAGGCTTCACGCTAAGAACATGCTGGCATCAGAATGTATAACTGGTTATGCGCAGCTTCTTGAGAATCTGCTTCAATTTCCATCAGATGTGTCACTCCCTTTTTCTAGACTTAATAGTATGGAAGTTGTCTGGCAATGGGGTTTTTTAGGGAAGGAACCAGTACAAATCGATTCTGAGCTGCCAATTTCTGAGACTATTACAAAAGAATTGGATGTTGTGCATGCTCTTGAGGTGAAGTTTGCTGCCCTGAAAAGTTCTGAGAACGGAACAGATATTCAGGACAAAGAGCATCCCACTTCAGATGATTGGGATATTCTAAGTGAAATACAAATGTCTGAGGAGCATGAAATGCAGGAAATAGAGGAGGTTGAGTTTTGGTCTGAATTGTTCGATAACTTATTTTGAGCCACCTCTTTCATTTGTCATTTCTTTTTTGCTTCTCTTTCTTTTCAATTATCCATTTTTTGGTTTTGCTTTTTATTATTTTCTTTTCAATCGTGGTGCTAAACTGATGATGATGCTGAAGTGTCATGTTTTATACAGCTTGAAGAGCGGGTGGAAAGACCCTTAAGCTCATGGAATTCTGTCTACAACATTGCTCGGAAAGCTAAAAAAATTGATTTTGAAACAAACGAAAGAGATGAAGGGGAGCTTGAAAGGATAGGGCAGCCATTCTGTATATATGAGATTTACGACGGAGCTGGCACGTGGCCATTTCTGCACCATGGTTCTTTATACCGTGGTTTAAGTCTCGTGAGTTCCCTTGTTCCTTAAGTTTTTTAGTCATGCTTCACTCTTTCTATCTATGTCTATTAGTTTTGTCTATTTTTCCATGTTGATGATCATCAGTGCCAGATTTGTAATTTCATTTTATGCCAATTCAAATTTGCTACCTTTCTGTTGTTGGTCATTTACATCAAATCAATTGTTTGGAGATTTTCTTGGCAATCAACTTTCCGTGCCTTGTAGGTATATTGTTTATAATAGAACCATTTTTGCATTGGCATTCTTAATTCTCATTCATCTTCTTTCAGTCTGCAAGGGCTCTTCGATCAACATCAGATGATGTGGATGCAGTCAGTAGACTACCTCTCCTGAATAACACATATTATAAGGATCTTCTATGTGATTTTGGGGGCATGTTTGCTATTGCAAATAAGGTCGACAATGTTCATACTGCACCTTGGATTGGGTTTCAGTCTTGGCATGCTACAGCAAAGAAGGTCTATTTCACACTTATCTTTGCGACCGTTCTTGTATATTGTTGCTTTAAATTGCTATAACAAGACATTTAGTGATTGAAATAGCTCTGATGTTAAAACGTTTTGGATGGAGTCAATGGTCCTTTTATCATGTGTTTGGGGAATCTTTGGTGGGATTAGGCTTCCAACGATATATGGGAATCCGGACTTCTCAATGTTCTCATCATCCTTTCAAGGCCAGTTAATTTTGAGATTTTCTGTTGGAACTTTGAACTGATTCATTAGGTATTTCTTTCTCGTTTACCCCTGCTGTTATTGTCGCCCTCCTTTCCACTTCTTAGAAATTTGTGATATGGAGAAAATAGTAAATTTGTGAAATATATCTTGTTTAGTAGTCATCTATAAAACATGATGGGATGTAGAAAAAAATTGAAACAAGATGGAAACCATAGTCATTGTGAAGATTAAGTTCATCTGTCATCCAATGACCATTCCCTTTCGAGTAAAAAAATTGAAACAGCCCAACTCCCTGCGATAAATCATGGCACATACTATGTGGGCCAAAATTCAGTTTATGTGATGCTAGAGAGCACTTGGCGTCTTAACGTGATTCACTGTCGGGCTTTAAGGTTAGCATTCAACTCTATTTAATCAGCTAGCGAGGTCCAGCCTGGTCCAGGCCTGACCTGTGAACCTATTTGTTTGATGCCTATACCTGGCCTGAGCATCTTGGAATCAGAGAGGTTGATTAGGCCTGTTGAATAATTGGATGTTTCCATCTTGTTTTCGGAATGGGCCATTTATTGGTGGTGGTCTAGCATATCTTGAGGCATTATGGCGAGTGGGGGCGAGTCATTTGATTTATTAAGTGCAGTTATAACTTGAGCTTACTGTTTTCCTTTGCATCTCTTCCTTACTGCTATAAGTAATTTCCTAATTCTTTTATTTTCTTGTTTTTATTTTCTTGAGATATTCTCTAGCTTGTAGCTTGCATTTAAATCTGAATTTTGTCACCTAGCAAAATGGTTCTCTTTTCAGTTTTGACGATGAAAAGTTGTTTCCTTACAGAAACCAGATTTATGATTGAAATCAATTTCACCCTTTAGTGAAATAAAGTTTGAACAGTTTGCACCTTACAAATTTTAAATTAAACGGACATGTCCAAAGACTTCTGGGCATCTGCTGGCGGCAACTTTTGACTTCTTCTCTTGTTTCAGATTTCTTTGTCTGAGAGAGCGGAAAAAATACTTGAAGAAATCATACATGCAGAAACTGAAGATGCGATCTACTATTGGGTACCATTAGAGATAAATGGGGCTGTCAGCAAGTATGATTTGACATTTTGGTCCCTTTGTGAGATTTTGAATGCCGATCATTGCAGGTTGGTATTGCATGAATGGGATCTGTATGCATGTCTATGAATGTTCTCTGTGATGGAAGATTAATGTGGATATTTTGAGGCTATGGTCTTGTATTTAAATCTGAAATTGCTATAGTGATAATCCTTAATAATCTTCTTGTCTAACGTACTGAAGAGGAAATGATGGTTTAGAACTGAAGGGAACTGATAAAATGATGGGTTTTAGCCATTCCTTGTGTGTTTCGCTTGTCAAAGATGATGGTCATGAAGAAGTAGGATAGCAATTTATGTGTTTGCTCTTATACAGTTGGAATTGGAACTTCTAGTTGGTTTGCCTATGTTTCTACCTATGGAATGCACTCAATTAAAAGATGCATTGATAGTATGTTACTGCTTGTACCTTTGGAAGACGAACCAAGCTTTAGTTACTACATCTTTTATTTATTTAGTTTGCTCAATTGTCCGACCTTATTAGTGGATGTATGGTTGAACTTATATATGTTTTGTTCTAGAGTTTTATTCTTCCAAATCCTGCCTTATTATTCTCATATTGTTTTATGTGTTGTATTTCCTCGACAAAAGGAAGAAAGGTAAACTTATGCAGTGGTTTATACTGCCTGTGCTGTCCTCACTTCATTGTAATGGTTGTGTAATGTTATTCTGATACTTAGACTGCTCGTCTGAGGTTTATTCTTCAATACTTGTTCTAAAAGATTAATTCAGCAGAATAATGGTCTCAGTTTTATCTCCTATATTTTCCTGATTCTATTGTGTGCAGGAGTGTTTTCGAGAATGCATTTCGCCACATGTATAGCTTACCTGAAGAATTTGATGCTCTCCCCCTCATGCCTGAGGATGATCTTGGTCACTGGTCTGCTCTTAATAGCTGGGTAATGCCCACGTCATCATTTCTAGAGTTTATGATGTTTTCGAGGTAAGCATATGTGTGCATGTGTATATTTTCTTGGCGTTTACCTTTCCATATAGAAGGGAGGGGGCTGAGGCTTTGACTGATATCTGACACCTTGTAATTGCAGAATGTTTGTTGATTCGCTCGATAGCTTGAATTCTGCTAAAGAGACTTCTTGTGTGCTGGGAATTTCAGAAGCAGAGGTAAGCTACATGGGATTGTTAATGTCTTTTAGCTTTTGGTTTCAAATGAACTTGTCATTGAACTATTGCTTGGTGGTTTGACGAATTGACACAGCGAAAACATTGTTTCTGCCGAATACTGGAAGTCCTGGTCAACGTTTGGGCTTACCACAGCTATCGGAAAATGGTTTACATTGACCCAGTCACTGGCTCTCTTGAAGAGCAGCATCCATTTAAGGATCGGAAAGGGCCAATGTGGGTGAAGTTCTTTGATTTTGCATTGTTGAAGAGCATGGACGAGGATTTGGCAGAAGCGGCAGATGACCAAGACTACCCGAGAGAAGGGTGGCTCTGGCCTCAAACAGGTGAAGTGTACTGTCAAGCAATTTATGAGAGGGAGAGAGAGGAGAGATACAGGCAGAAAATGGACAAGAAGAAAAAAGCGGCAGAGAAGGAAGAGCGAAGGCAGAAGTTCGGTAAAAGGCAAGAATCACTGGGAGGGAAAATGAATGAAACCATGGTCCATGGGGAAGGAAAAAGAAAGCCAGTTAGTAGCATTACAGGTAACGGTGATTTATTTATCTTCACACAATAATATTTAGCGCTCGAGATTAGTTGGCTAATAGGTAGTTCAAGTGAGTGAAAGATGAATTAATGATTCTTTTCTAACACGGCACCGAAGATGAAGCGGGTGATTTACAGAGGTTAGTTCATACATTCTTTTATTGTTTACCTGGGGTTTGCGTCTCTGAGATGTTAAAAGGGGGGGGACACTGGGAAAGCTTCGACAGATGAAATTTTGGTCGCATTTTTTCGTTGCATTCTTATTTCTACACTCGCTCACAATTGTGTATATTCACAGAGAGAATACCCGAGCAATTTCGTTGAAATTATTCCTTTTTGGACAAATTATATAGGGTCTTATGAAACTTAGTGGATCAACAGCACCTCTCTTTTGTATTTATTGATTGTTGTGTACAAAAACATTAGGATCTTTACAGTGTTTTGAGATTTGAGACGTCTCTTACGAATCTCAAAAGAAAGAAAATGAGAAGCGTTGGATATTCCTTTTGGTACATAATTGGATATTGATTCTTGTGAATGACGGACCAAATTCAAGAAGAAATTGATTCTGTTTTTTTTTTTTCTTTTTGGATTCTTCTTTATTCTATGTGAGACAAATCATTCGAGTTACCAACTTTCCGGAGGACTCGAAAGTGTCGACTTTAATGTGAGTTGAACTTATCACCTCCTTAAACCTTGTCCTACTTAAGATGCTTTGGCATCTAGTATTATTTTTCTTTTTGGTACATTGGCATCTACTGTTTTTCATGCACGTAGGTTTGTTATAATGTGTTGAATTATATGTTAATCTGTGTATGTGCTTAGTAATAACCGTCGATCCAAGAAAACAAACTGAGGAGATTTTCCAAATTTGTTCTAAAGGTCTTACCAAGCCTTTGGCTTTACCGACGTGTTTTCCTAGCAACATGAGATGGGTTTTAGATGATCTTCCCAACAAAAATGTTGAATTTTTCATGGGAATTATTTATAGCTAAGTTGTATTTTAAAAATAATTGCATATTCTATCTTTATGTTATGTTTCTCACACACATGCCATTAATTAGGAAAATTATAAATGTAAAGAAGACTTCACAAAGACTCCATCACTTGATTTGTTAATCTAATGAAAGAAGGGTTGTCAACATGGTGCTCCAGCATATATGGGTATTGCCAGCCTTGCTAATCCTTGTTGTTTACACAAAGGTATCAGCTCCATTAGAACATCAAGCAAAGCATTCTTAATATAAGTATCCAACACTTACTTTTCTTGTCTTATAATTGGGTGCATCACATCGAAGCCACGATTCGCATCTCCATCAATCGCCCATCTCATAAGTTTTTCTTAAAAGTAACTTTCTCTTTCATTTGAACTTGGAGAAAAGGTTATTCTCTAGGAATCTTAAGCCCTACTTTATCCTCTTTTTTTAGCATGAACTGATACCCTTTTTTTCACCAACAATTTGATACCATTCTTAGTCTTCAGGTAGAAAATATCTGAACGCCCAAAGACCCTTGAAGCTTGAAAGCTATAGCTTCAACAAAATGCACGAATAAAACAAGTTTTGCGGCTCAAATGTGCTTTTTAATTTAGGATAAGTTTATTGGAGTTAATAATATATTCGCATGAGTTTGAATCTCTTTTAGCACTTCCTTACTTTAGTTTCACTAAATGTATTGGAGTTAGTCAAACGCTTCAACTCCATAACTCGAAAGAAACTAAGTTGTAATAATATAGTTACCACAATTAGAATACGCTACTTCTCTCTCAATTAGGACTACGTACATGACACCCCGGCCAAAGTAATCTTTTAAGAAAAGAAAAAGAAACTAAATTTTAATGGCTATTGAGAGGGAGAGTCATGGTCCATGTTTCTCCCCCTTTGTTCTCAATGTATTGCTTGTCTAACCAAGTTGGTCATGTGGTCCTGCTTTTTAGGGCCATTTGATTGTATATACTGAACCTTTGAAAGTCCATGATCATGTAAGAAGATTTATTATTATTATTATTATTATTATTATTATTATTATTATTATTATTATTATGTATGCTTTTATTTTCTTTTTCAGACATTTAATGCATGATGTGGTTGGTCTTGTACCTAAAGCATTGGTGTTAATTAGTCTTTTCTAAGATTACTAGTGGGGATAATCAATCACATTGTCATCACATGCAACTGTCTAAACACCACAAATTCAACGGTCCAGATTAAATGGCACAAAGTACCATCTATGCACCCTTATTATGTAGTAACATAAATCACCATAGTCTAGTTCAACAAAAAAAAAATGAAAAAAAAAAAAGTTTCTAAGATTAAAAGAAAACAAACACACACACATACACACAATTTTTCTACCATCTATTTACTTACTTTTTCAGATTTTAAGAAAGTTAATAATAAAATAAGAAAAAATGAAAAAAGCTTCAGAAATCCACGATTATTAGAAAAGCTAATTAATTGTTCATTAAATAAAAAATAATATGATTTTAATGTTATTATACCACGTGTATTACACGTGCTGGGTATTAGCTTTACACATAGAATAATAAAAGAAAAAGAGACAATATTTAATTTTGAGGGATAGATGGACCATACTTATATCTACAAAAAAGGGAATAAATCGTAATATCAGTTTTTATTTTTCTTCTAAGCTTTCATTGCTAAACCGAAAATTGAATTTTGGTAGACATGACATGCTGCCTACAAATTTGAGATAACAGCTTATCGTGACCAAACTTTTATAACGTCATCATCACAACCATATGATCATCAGCCAAGGCCATTCCCGTAATTTTACCTCCCTTTTTTTTTTTTTTTTTTTTTTTTTGAGTTTTATATCTATGATCGTAGGCTTGTGAATATTTTTTCAGCCTCGACTACTTAAACTCAATTAAATTCATGAGAGTCATTCAATAACTCAACTTGTTAATTAAAAAATTTGACAAATTTAGAGATCTAACAACAGAGCTACATACTTCAAACTCTTCTACTTTATCCGATTATTACTCGATTTTTTTATCAGTAATTTTTTTCCTTTCAATGCATTCAATTAACATATCCGAATTTATATTAGGCCTGGTCTTTAATATCCAATTTAACTAATTAATTTTCTTGTAGGTCACCAAGTCCATCTAATCTACATTAGACACCACCTATTCCATCTCCAGTTCTCAATTTGAATTTCATTTCATTTCCAAGCAAATCAATAAAAAGCTAAACTGAGAGAGTCCTTGGGCCCACTGGAAATCGACCGTCCATTTCTGTCAAAAGTGGGCACAAGGACACGTGTCGCGCAATGGGAGCGTAATTATCAAGAACACCCGCTAACACTATGCGTAGACTAGTTGCCGACCTTTGGCCTCCAAACAGACGCAAAGAACAGCCAAAGAAACGTCAGCACCAAATGCAACTCTCACTCTCCAATCCAACGGTCCTCAACCCTCCAAACACATAAACCCATCCTCCACCGTCCGATATATCAATCAGATTCATTTTTTATTTTTTTTTTATATGCCTTGTCCCTAGTCTAGAGACGTTGTTTTGTTGTTGAATTCTAAGTTACAGGTGGGTTGGGTTAGGCATCTCCTCTGTTCTCCTCTGTTTTCTTCTCTCTCTTTCTCATGTCATTCTCTGAATCCTCTGTTATCATCGAGAGCACTAGAGAGATCAATCAAGATTTGATCAATAAAGAGCTGCATTGACGACGACATTGTTGGGCTCTGATCGTTGAAATGGTAATGTAACTAATGTCGGTTTGATCGAATTGATTGAATTCATCTACTACAGACTAGTCTATAGATACCCTTTTGAGGGTCGATTGAGATTTCATGTTTTTGAGATTGTTTGGTTGATTGGCGATGCAGGAGTCCTCAATGTTGGTGCCTTGTTGGTTAGAGCCACTGTTGTCGACTGGGTTCTTCTCTGCTTGCAGAACGCATGGAGATTCCGCGAGGAGTGAATGCAATCTCTACTGCCTTGACTGCAAATGCGACGCGTTCTGCTTCTACTGTCGGTCTTCTAGGCACAAGGATCACCGTGTGATTCAAGTGGGTAGTCTTGGTTTGATGAGAAAACTCTAAAGATTGAATCTTTTTTTAATTTGAGTGAATGAGAATTTGTTGTTTTTGATGAATGTGATGTTGAGTTGTTTGAATAAATGCCGGTATGGGTGGGTGTGTGTGTGTGTGTGTTTGATGGATTGGATTGGATTGGATGGTGTGTATGTGCAGATAAGGAGGTCTTCATATCATGATGTGGTGAGAGTGGCTGAGATTCAAAAGGTGCTCGACATAGGTGGAGTTCAGACTTATGTGATCAACAGTGCTAGAGTTTTGTTTCTCAATGAGAGGCCACAGCCTAGGACTGGCAAGGGAGTTTCCCACATTTGCGAAATCTGCGGTCGGAGCCTCCTCGACCCCTTTCGATTCTGCTCATTGGGGTGCAAGGTAGGTAACTCATCCATCCTTCCCTCCCTCCATTCAGTCAGTCCGTCAGTCAGTCAGTCAGTCAGCCAGCCAGTCAGTCGTATATATAATGTGATCATGGACGACTTCATTGACACATTGTGATTGAAATTGGTCTTTTTTGTGATGTTGGTTGTGTTTGTTTGTTTTGGTTTTGGAAATGTGTGTATAGCTAGTTGGGATTAAGAGGAATGGAGATGCAAGTTTTGTGATTGATGGGAAGAATGAAGAGATGGAGAGAGAGGGAGTTTCGAGGCAGAGAATGTCGTCGGAAGTCGAGGAATTGCGCGGCGACGAATCAAGACACCATCATCATCCTCATCAAGACATGTACCCTACACCACCACCACCTTCAAATCCTCCAAGGAGAAGAAAGGGCATTCCTCAAAGAGCACCATTTGGTTCTTAAACAAGTACCTCTTAAAAAATATAAATTGCAAAGTGCCCTTCAAAGTTTAACCAACAAATCCAATCTCTTCATTCATAATCCCAATTGGGAAGTCTTGGTGGTTCAATTCATGCACAAAATTAAATTATGATGACTACTATATGGGCTCCTCTGTGATCTGGTTTTTTCTCTTAATTTGATGTGAAGAAGCAATAATGGAGAAGAATAATTATAGGGGGGGATTTGGAATTGCAAGGTTGTACATGATGGATAGATGGATCACAAAAATTAAATTTGATTTGGATTTATTAAAGTCATTATGGGAGCTAGGCCGTTAAATTGTATTTTAGAAATCTCCACCACCAACCACATGAAACGTTTAACTACTGCTTTTTCATCACTTGTTTAAATGCATGGAATGGGCACATCAACTTTTTTGATTTCTTAATTAATGGTGGTATTTTGGGTCACATATCACAACCTTGCACAATGGGGCCTCTCTCTCTCACTCTCTCTCTATAGCTTTTCATGCATGAAACGTATGAAACATGGAATATAGCCGGAATTAAGGGCTCTAATTGTGTAAATTAACCGTCATCTTTACTTCCAAAAGTTAGCTCTTGAGATTCTTTTTTGCCTAAATTAATGTTTTAGATGTCTCAATTTCTATGCAACTTAAGATATTATATTAGGCATGTTATCTACCTTCCTCAACCGTTTAAACATTTATTAATGTTAGGCAAAATTTTGTTATGCAATGAATACATTTGTTTTTTTTTTCATGAACAATGAATACATTTGTTAAAAGTATTCTTTGATGTCACAATGTATGAAAGAAATTGTGATCTAAGTTGGGTGCATTGTTGAATAAATGAAGATCTATCACAAGTGAAACAGTAGTTATGATCAGTTGATGAAGTGTGAGGTTGTTCAACTCTGAATAGGTAGTTGAAAACAGACAAGGATTTGGAGGCATGGGACTATAGGAGATAAGTTTGTTGGGCAAAATAACTCACAAGCCCATAATGATTTTTGTACTTTTTCAATAAGGCCATAGATGGTCAAATAATTCTCCCCACTTTAGGGCATTGGTTCCATTTGATAAAATTCTAGTATTCACCCCCATTAAAGAAAATAAAATAGTGAGAAAAACATTAACAGGGGTGTATTCAATTGAGATTTTAATAGACTTTTGGTTACTTTTATTGACTAAAAAAGTTTAGGGGTATTCAATTAAAACTTTTAGAGAGTCTCTAAAAGTAAGGTGTATTCAATGTAAACTTTTATAGACTTGTGAAAAGTCTCTAAAAATTTTGGGGTATTCAATTTAAACTTTCAGAGAGTTCATAAAAGTAAGGTGTATTTAATTTTTTAGTGAGTTTTGTAGATTAGTTACAAATTTTGACTTTTGTAGACTTTTTTTATAAAAATACACATAAAGAAGTCTTCAACTTCTCCTCACCTCAACCCAAAAACTTTTAGAGACTTTTAATTTTTGTTGGTTACATTTTTCAATAAGAACTTCATTGTTCACAAGATGACTTTTTCTTATCAATGGTTTTTTATCAACTTCTCCAATCACTCCACAACTCTTGGATTTCATTGCTCACCCATTATACTCTCATATCTATGTTTATGAAAATGGATTGATGTCATTATTAACAAAATTTCATTCTTGCATCATTATACATTTTTTATAGTTTTTTTTGACAAAGAAGTTTCGTTTATTCAGTGTATTATTATAATCTAAAAAAATGTAGTATATATTATTATTTTTGAAGAAAACAATTGTATAATTTTTTTAAAATGCAAGAAGTGCATTTTTTTAGAATTTAAACTATCATTATTAAAGAAAAAATATATTTTTTTTTGCTTAAGTCAAACAAAAAAATAAAGTGCAAAATTTTTACACTAATATTTCCAATTATCTTTTCTCAAAAAAAAATATTTCCAATGATCCTACCACTAAATGATGATTTATTTACCTGTTTATTATGTTGATATTTATTTACTTATTTGTTATGCTACTACCTGTTTTTTTTTTTTTACTAAAATACAACAATACTTTTTTAAATATTAGTAAAAGTTATTAAGAAAAAAAATATAATTATTTATTTTTTTATAATAAAGTGCACAATATTTGTTTTATTTTAAAAATCACAATAATCTATTAGTATCATCAAAATCATGTTTAAGAAGTTCACAAAAGTCACTAAAAATCTTAAATGTTGATAAAAATCATCATAACGAAATCTACATAAAAGTTTATCAAAGTCATTCAAAGTCTACCAAAATCTATAAAACTTCATAAAAGACATTCACTTATAAAAGTAACTAAAAGTCTATTAAAATCTCAATTGAATACACCTTTGTAAGTTCTTTTTTTTTTTTTTTTTTTTTTTTTTTTTGGAGAATGGGATGCATTAATTAGGAGGGATTTGAATGGTTTGTAAAGCTCATCATCAATTGCACTTAATCGAGCACAATGGAAAAATTTGATCCATGTAGCCGACCCCAGTTAATTTGGGAACTGAGGCTATGTTGTTGTTTTTGTTGTCTTTTTTTTGGAGAAATACTAGAATGACTTTTTTTTAAAAAAACCACTCGGTAGCATCATCTGGACTATCTGAGTTTAGTCCGAGTTTCGCAACATATAAGTGTGGAGAGAGCTTCCAATGTTGGTGTAGGGTTCGAACTCAAATAACTAGTTAAATTACAACGACCTTAGACCTGCTTCTAGTCTTGGTTGCAGTCTTGCATAAGGGTATCTTTTTAAGTCACAGGCCCTATTTTTTTGAGTCTCATAAATGGGCTAAGTATTAGGCAAGATTACAAGAATAATGGGCTTGGCTTGGCCCATGAGACAGTTTTCTTTCTCATTTTTCTTGCTGAAAGAGGTATGTGTTACATCTACCAAGAACATCAAATTCTTTTAATTGCATAAATTATATATTTTTATGATAAAAAGGAAAATAACTTGCCTCCAATGAAATTCCAACCCGTAAAGTTCTATATAAGCAACGTCATTTCAATTAGTAATTAAGCTACCCATATATATTTATATGGAAAATGTTACGGAGTACTTGGTGAATACACCGTCTCACCACACTCACCTATGCAACACATACTAGCAAAATGCCAGATTACATGTTTCGAGGTGTATAATACGATTATTAGTGTATGCTACATAGGCAAGTATGATTAAAGAGTGTATTCACCAACTAAGTCTATCAATTTTGTACTTATGTTTATTTATGTAAATCTACACACTCATGCACTTCACTCGCCAGTGCATTGGTGTTTCTATCGGCAAAGGCAGGATATATATATACTCATGACTAATTAAGGGGAGCTGTCCGGTCCCTAGATGCGTGGACAATCAAAGTTGCTTATGTCAAGCCCAATTTAATGTTTAATGGTGTAAAATACTATATTTCGTGTGGTGTAAATTATAAATGCACCTAGCTAATATCCAATGTAATAAATTAGCTTATCCAACTTAGATTATGAACGAAAATATTATGTATCCCGTCAAAGTATCTTTGGTGATTGGTGAGAATCGTCATGGATTCGACTCAAACAAATATCATATGTGTCTCGTGTAAAATAATTGCATAAGAATAAGATGACTCTGTCATAAAATGGCTTGACATCCCTCTTTGACCTTGAAGATACATGCATGATGCATATATCGTTACCAAGAGAGCATGGACCGACCTCGACAATGAAGTGCTAGAATCTTTAAAAAATAAAAAATGAAGTGCAAAATGACAACGGTCCCAGTAGTCACACTAGAAGTCACGTAAGGCCTTTAAGTCATTCATGTGTACATTAAGATGTTGGTACACACAAATTTTGACCCATAACATGCAAATTAAGGCTCGCATGTATGGCTCTTATAGGCTAATCTATCTTGGTGTGTGATTTACCTGTTGTTATTTTAATATTTTCCAATTCAAAAAAGTTGTTTGGACCCAAAAAATGCTTTGAGTCCAGATTCAAAGCACTTTTCCATAATTTTTAACATTCTCGAAGACTTCAAAATATTTAGACCTAACTATTCTATGTGTGTTTAATTAATATAGATAAAAGTAAAAGGGTGATTTACAAATATACAAAAATTAAAAGTCTGGACTCAAAGAGTCCCCTAGCACTACCATTTCCAATTATTTACTTTAGTAGTACTTTTGTGGTCATATGCATCTGTATACGTTTTGGGAAGTGAGCTGAAAGCCCCATTCCGCTTTTAAGAGTAGTGACCGTTCACCAATTTAGAGGCCGAAAAGTGTGCTATATACACTACAAAGGGTATTGGACTAGCTACGGGGAAATCTGTTGCTAATCTGGTATGTGTGTTAGCGACGGTTAGCGACGGTGTGTCAAGTTTGGCGATGAGATCTCGTTGCTAATTCCTCTGCCACTTCTCGTCGCAAATTTGCCACGTGATTTTGGTTGAATCTCTTTTGACCATGTCACATGAACAATTAACGATGGGGTCCGTCGTTAAAACCTCATCGCCAATTATCCACGTAGATTGGGGGTTAGCGACGGGCTAAATTGGCAATTTTTTTTTAAAGTTGATATATAATATATATAATATTTTATATTTTATATTTTATATTTAAAAATATTTTATATTTATAAAATGCAAAAACTATTATATATAATATAATATAATATTTAAAAATTTAAAATTAAATATTTGAAATATAACTAACTTATTAAAATTAAATATTAAAAAAATTATTAAATCTTAAATGAAATTAAAAGTAAATATTTAAAATATTTAATTATTATATATATTTTTTATAAATGCAAAAACTATTATATATAATATTTAATAATTTTATGAAATTTCTTAAATTCAATAAAAATTAAATTTTAAATGAAATGTTTCAAAATAATATTATTTATAAATAATATTTAAATTTAAAAATTCTTTATTAAAAATTATTATTAAAATAATATATTTTAATCTATACTATATAATTTATTTGGAATAACTATAAGGACAAAAAAATTAAAGTTAATAACTGAAGTCCACCACTCAAAATGAATTAAATACAACAAAAAGTTAATTACAAGTATGAAAATGTACAAAATAAGATATGAACAACCTAAGACTAAATATATAAGGAAGTCAACTCAATCGTCGAGATCGTCGTCGGTCTCTGAGTCATCAGTTGGAACATCTCTTGGAGGCATTGGTGTGAATGAAATCCCAAGTCTATCTATTAGAGCATGCTCCATGCGATTCTACTGGCCTTGGACCTCTTGCGACTGATTTTGGGTTAGAGTGTGATCATGCATAACCCGAAGAGTGTGTGTCTGCATCGCCTGGAAGCCCTCCGCAAAAGCTCGACGGGCTCATTAGGAGTAGAAATAAGCTGAGAAGATCCAACTCCATCTCCATCTCCATCTCCATCTCCATCTCCAGCTCCTCCAGCTGTAGCATGTCTGCGCCGCGACCCCGATGGTGTCCACCCTAGTTCATATGTCCGTCCTTTGTCGTCGCGCTTAACGACGGAAAATATAGCTCACTCTCATCTATTGGGGGCTGCGGTTGTGTCAGCTCAATCGCCTACGCTAAATCGCCGTTTAAATTAAGAATTTAAAACATTTACAAGTCATTAATACCTACCATTAATTAACTAAACAAAATTTAAAAGCAAAATTATTTACTTACGACGATCTTCTCTACTCTCGAATCGAGGAAAGTTACGCCGTCATGATCTTTCATATGGAAGTATAGACATAGCTCTAAAGCAGTCGGATGCCGACCCAACTTCTCTGTCTACAAAACATACATTTAAAAAGGATTAAGTTTGAGACTAAATCTATGTATATTATATATATAAACTTATTATAACATATCTTACCAACTTCTCCACGTGCTAATAAATGGATATTGAACCACCTAGTATGCATCGCGATCCTTATATCGGGTTCCCCTGTCTTAGTTCTCCGATTTTTACTTGCTCGCTCTGACTTCTTCTTAAAATCAGGAGTGGACCGCATATTTTTATAGTGGTCGAAGATCTCAGCAGATACATGTGCAGACTTCTTATCTTTGGAGCACATATTGCTATTAAAATCAGCATACCGAGTGGCAATCTGCCTATCATACGCCTCTCTAATAGCTGCGTCATCTGATGGCTCCTAGTCGAATAACAACTATAGGCAAAAAGTAATAAAATTTTAAATTTATCTATAAACACTTTTCGATTATATATTGTTTGTAAATCTTATGTAAATGAAACAACATAACTTAAACAACTTTACATTCCATTGATTCCAGTAAATATCTCGCATGTGCTGCGGGACATGCACCCAAGAATAACCATCCTTGTGCAAGGAGTGTTTGTATGCCATAGTCATCTCCTGTGCAGCTCTGTCAGATGGGTGTAATTTTCATCCACTAAATTGAAAATGAGGCGTTAGACCGAGTTTATAAGAAATAAGTAAACGTAACACTTCGTATGTATACTTACTATTTGTCATCTTTCACGACCAAGAATATCTGCCTCGAGAGTTGGCTAGTAGTATTGCTTCGTCGTCGTCCGTGTGGGGTCGTACCTATGGACAAGTCACTCAAACGATGTGTTAAAGAACTCGGCGGCTGTTCTACTGGTTGACCCTGAGAGGGCGAGGCATACAAATCATGACATAGTGGTGGTGGGACTGTACGATGGTCGTGCGTACGATCATGAAGAGGTGAGGGAGATGTTGATCCCCCTGATAAAAAGTAGGTCCGACATCTGGACTAAATGTACCACGACCATCAACGGGTGAAGTGGGTAGGGAGGAAAGTAAAGTATAATACATCGGCATAGAGGTGGGATCATCACCAAAAACAGATGGCAATGACATGAAATATGTAGATGGATGTGATGAATGTGCATAATGTGGGGGAAACATCTGATGGAGAAATGAGGACTGTAGAGAAGGGTGGTATGGGTACAGATGAAATAGAATTTGCTGAGAAGGGTGGTATGGGTATAGATGCAGACTTTGATAACCCTGAGTAGTCTGTGCCGGTGGAGTAGCATCATTATGAGAACGACGATGTGATCCATCTGATCGTCGATCTCTAGTAGCGCTGGATCGTTTGCTGGATCGACTACCAGATCGTCCCCCGGATTTCCACCGGAGCCCTCACAGATGATGGGCGTAACCTCTACTTGAAGACATAACTTTATAAAAATAAATAAATACTAAATTAGAATTTTGAGTTGAACCTCCAACATTTGAAATATTACGTAACAAGTACAAAAAATAGAATTGCATCATTTACCAACTGAACATGATAGTGTCATGATTCATCGTCACCGTCCTTATCATTCGATGAGAAGTCAGAGTTATCGCTTTTATCGTCTTCTTCATCGACGTCTGACATGTATGCCCCATTAGGATCAGCTAGCGAAGTTGAAACATTATTGTCAATATCGACCTCAATATCATGCTCAGGTAGCTGCTTCTGAAAAGCGTTTTGTTCTATAGGCTCATTATCAACATTTTTGACTAAGTTTTGTTTATCGATAAATTTCGGTTTAAGTATGTACATAGCTTGCCAATTATTACGTGCATTTCTTACACTTGAGTATGAATGAAAGTACACCTGACTAGCTTGCATGGCTAGTATGAAAGGCTCATACTTGTTCAATTGCAGATTTCGCTGTACATCGACGATTTTTAAGGATCGGTGAACTCTTGTCCCGACATTAATCGTGAGTTTGAACCATTGACACTTGCACAACATAGTACGTAGGAACCCACCGTATTCAATTTCAATCACTTCTTCTAATTGCCCGTAAAATTCATTGTCGCATTGTACGTAATTCGTGTCCCTAACGCAAACCCTGCTACTACGCATATCTTTGTTTGAGCGATGCGATACGGTCTAAGATTTGTAGCCATTAACAAGATACGTGCGGTATACGGTGCAAAGTCGACTATGGTCGTATAACAACATTTGAAGTGTTATATCTTAAATAGATGATGAAGCCTACCGCAAAAAAATGTTTAATTCATAAACTTCGATTTCAAATAAACAACAAAAATAAAGAATTATTTTAATATCCATGTACAAATGACTTATGAATTGTTCAAACCAACTTGAGAAATGTTTCTCAAGATGTTTATCGATGACACTTTGTGTAATATTCACATGTTTGGAATGCAATTTCGATACGTAAATCTTAAGAGGATAATTGAAAAATGCAAGGATTGCGATTGAATAAATTGAAAATAATAATTAAGATTAAAGAATATCTGATGAATCGAGCAACCTCGGGACAATTTAACAACACATATAAGTGTGCGACATTACACACGTCATCCGTGAGATAACGCTTCTTTGATCTCTCGTAGTCCTGACCTGGGTGGGTGAATATTGAGAAATGACCATTAAAATTTTGGCTTGGTCCGACTCCACCATCGTAATTGCAAGGCGGACAATTGTGGGAGGCGGAGACGCGTTCCTCAAAATAATAGGAACAAAATGTGGCTGCTTCTTCCACTAAGTAAGCATTTCATATCGAGCCCTCAACCCTTGCCTTATTCCTAACATTATTTTTTAAATGTTTCAAATACCTAAATTTGTAAAAGTAAGTTAGTTAAAATGTATATATTAAGTGTTATATAAATTGTTTACGAATCTAGTTGATTACCTCTCGAAAGGATACATTCACCGAAATTGTACTGGGCCAATAATGATAACCTCGTATGTCAAATGGATAGGGAGATGCTCCATTTAGTCGAAAAAATTTGGCGAAAATATATTTTCCAACTTACATAATATCTTAGGAATGTTTTCATGTAAAAGTCGAAGATTCTCAACATTTAAATTTCTAGCAGTTAAATCTCTTAAGAAAATGCTTAACTTGCTAATTGTAATTCATATGTCATCCTTTAAGAGATCTCGAAAAATGATTGGCAGCAATCGTTACATGAAAACATGACAATCGTGGCTTTTCATCTCAAACGTCTTCAACTCCTTAGAATCTACGCAGCGATTGATGTTAGATGTGTAACCATTAGGGAAGTTCAATTCTTTAATTCACTTACATAATGCTTGTTTCCTTCGTTTGTCTAGCGCATATCGTCTTGAGATATTTCTTAGAAATTGGATCATAATGAAGCTATGGACGATTAAAAATCTCTTTTAAGTTTTTCCTACACTTCGCGTTATCTTTCGTCTTCCCTGACACATTTATGATTGTGTTGAAAATATTGTCAATGACATTTTTTTTCAATATACATCATGTCTAGGTTGTGCCAGATAAGGTTCGTCTTCCAATAAGGCAACTCCCACAATATGCTTCGTTTTCTCCACCCGCTAGTCATAAATATTTCGTTGTTTATTGCATCTGATCTCAATTCAGTGACTTTCATCAGCCCTAAAGCTTCAATTTCTTGCAAGATATCTTCACCTGATTTATTAGCTGGTGGCATGACGGATAAGATTCTATCTCTGGGAAAACTAAACTCGTCTTTCCACTCCTTCGAATATCGCAACAAGAAACGTCGATGACAATCGAACCAACTCGCTTTCCCTCCGAACCTCAACTGGAAAGCGTCGGTATCTTCCATGCAATAAGGACAAGCAGTTCTCCCGTGCGTGCTCTATCCCGACAACATGTTGTACGCTGGAAAGTCGTTAGCAGTCCATATAAGTGCAGCACACTTAAAAGTTTGTCTTAGTTGATACGTCGTAGGCAGACACTCCGTCATACCACAACTCTTGCAATTGTTTCACCAATGGTTCGAGAAACACATCAATTTTTTGCGACGGATTAGTTAGCCCAGGTACGATACTGTTAAGAACATCACTTCTTTCTTCATACACATCGAGGGAGGCAAGTTGTACGGTGTTAGAATCACCGGCCACGAGGAGTACTATTATGGCCCCAACTTCTAAACAGGGCACCGCCCGACCTAATCTCGTAATCAAGTTTTAATCATAACCATATAAGACTTAATTACGTATTCGTTAGCCTTTCGTCCCTATATTCCTCAAAACACATGTTCAGGTATTATTAGGTTTCAGAATTAATTAAAACTTTGAACCATTTTAATGTTATTACATATTTTAAAGATTTTGCGGAAGCTTTTACTACCTAAAAGTCCTAAGTTTGGAAAACCAGGATAACACAACATCACATGCATGTATATATGGAACTATTCACTCAACCCAAATGTATAACCTAAATATACAGTAAAAATATAAGCAGTAATAATACAATAAAAATCGAGTCATACAAAATGATATAGGAGAGTTGCCGAAGTGCTCAAAGAAAGTCGTCGATCTTCTCATTCTTCAGCTTGCTGCTGCTCGACGGACCTACACCCACCATCCCAAACTAGGCGGTGAGTATAGTAATATTTAAGTGATAACTGGAGAATTCTATGCCAAATTTTGAAAAATATAAGAATGTTATTTAAAAGCATAAAGTAGCGAAATAATTGATGAATCAAGTAATGCAAGTAAATACCACAATTAAAAATGTATAGACTGACACGGGCTAAGTCGAGATGATATACGTCCGATCAGCGGTGAGATCTATCACCTAACTTTTTCCACTACTATATGGAGTTGCGCTCACCATATCTCACACAAATAGCGGAGCTGCGCTCTACGCTTATACAACATCAATCTCATTCTTGGCGACCACCCCGAGTCTCATAACTCGTGTGTCGTGCAAGTATAGTGGTGAGTGCCGGAACCCTAGTAGACCCATGTCCTCGTGAACCACGTATCTCTCTTGCAATGGATACTCGATAATCCCTACTTTAGTTTTCAAAGATCAATAGTTGCAAATCTCTAGGATTTCAAAACTAGTTAAGCTACAAAGCCCAAAGAAATAGAATACAAATCTAATCCATTTCAATATATCCCAATATCATGCTTTTTATCAACTATCTATCAAGAATATCTTCAAGAGTTGGAATTGGAATCAATGAAACATTTCGCAAGGCATCATGTCACAATATTCAATCATGAATAGACACAAGAACAACATGATGTGAGATTACAAGTAACAATGTCTACCAATAGACCATAAAACCATAAGAGTAAATGAAATGAAATATAAAATTCTCACAACTTTACATACAATTCACACGCTTGTCCTAGCCTATCCGATCTCTCGACACTCTGAAATGAGTTCCCAAACTCGCAAGATCTCCTCTAAGTCCCCTGGAGTTGTTTAATAGGTTTTAAAGTGAGTTTGTCGTCATTTATAGTGTTTAAACCATGTTTAGACTTTGCTGATTTTGTATTAACAGTGGCAATTAGCGCGCTATTTTACACCTCTAGCGCGCTAATCAAGATTAACGCGCTAATTTTCTATATTAGCGCGGTAATTGAACATTGGTCTAGCACGCTAGATTATCGACCTAGCGCGATATGTGCAGCAGAACCCAAAGTTCTGCATTTTGAATTCTAGGTTTGTGCGACACATAGGCCTCATTATCACCTTAAGGACCCTCATACACATTATAAGAGGTCCCTAACACCCACCCCGACACAAAATAGCAACAACAACATCAAATTCATGAAATCACAAAGTGAATGGAGTTAAGAAGTCACCTAGCTTGATGATCTTCTTCTTCCTTACCAAAGCTTCAATGGATACACACTTCTCCAATTCACTCCAGCAGCCTCTCTTCTTTCTTTCCTTCAAAGCAACGATTTTGGTGATGAAGATAAGAAACCAAACTTGTCTTATATACTCCAATTGACCATGTTGATATGTTTAAACTATAACCATTGATTCATGTGTGCACACGTATCTCGAGGCTCAACTAGTGGACCACCTTGTCAGACTTGTCCCTCAAGTCATAAGTGAGTAACTCAACATGTTGACTCTTATCTTTGATGAGTTAATGCGTGTCTCGATGCACATCTTTTGTACATTGTTTTATTTTCCTAACTTTAGGCACATTAATATTTTTATTAAATGTGACCACATTAAACCACTAAAGCCACTTAAAAAGAAACAAAAATTCACATATCACTCAAGTTAATTAAGCGTACCCTATAAGCTGCTACCTCAGTCTCACGTCGACATGCGACTCGAGGTACGTCCCCGCTTGTCTCGATATCTATACATCTGTATAAAATTGACTTAATAGCGTACACATATACAATACACTGGGCATACAACACAACAAATATAAAATATACACCGGCCCTTGCCTCGGTCAATGTACATATCACGGTGTAGGTCCTACAATACGAGTTGTTGATCCTGTTTAAGGAATTAAACACGGTTAGAGATTTTGGGTCATTACAAGTACGGTTTGTCAATCATTCGAAAAGTTGAAACCCGTTAATGCATAAGCCAAGTCAAACATTACGAACCTTAGAGCGAATGTAGGATTTACTTGATTGAAGTGGTTCCATGCCAAGGAATCGGAGAAATGCTACATATTACCCTCTTATCTGATGTGTTCTGCGTGCCACCACATGTGTTTCGTAGTAGCTTTTGAAGTGTACAAACGTTTGAGACGAGGCGCCAAAAGGAACTAAAGCATTGTCTTATGCGGGCGTTTATTAGAGCTAAATCTAAATCTTTCGCAAAATTTACAAGATGTAACCTCGGAGTCAAGCTCCCAATAAAACATGTACAAGTTGGGACAATAGTCAATTCGCTCATATGTGAGACCCAACCAGTGCATCAAGCCCTTACATTTGTAAAAGCTATCTATCAAACAGTTGTCTGCGGATAACATGTCTTTACATACTTACAAAATCTCGTCGAATGCTTGCTCGAAATATGATAATTGGACTTTATCGTCAATAAAAGTGTCATTGCTGAGAGTTTATTCATTTTCTTGCAACCCGGCCAAAGAGGTTGATTCGCCACGTCAATCATTTCAAAAAAATGCTTCACTTCAGGGCTCGACTCCTCTTCATGATTCCAATCGAAACTGGGGCCCGCAATGTTGTGTATCATATGATGATATGATGTCGGATATTCATCCATTGGATCATCACCTCCATCGTCTTCATCGCTTACTATTTCTTCCTCCCCATGCGCGGTCCAACGATATTAACCGGGAGCGAATCCACCCTTCACTAGATGAAGCTTTACGGTGTCTACATCGTAGTATTTGTCGTTGCGACATTTTCGACAAGAACATCAAATTTTCGCTTCGTTCAAGTAAGTGGTACAGTGTTGCATGCCAAATTTTATAAATTCCTTCACGCCATCCACAAACTCTAATATAATGTAACCGCTTTCAATACGGTTATACATCCAATCTCGAGACACAGACATCTTGAAAGACCTAAACAACCCCAATAGAATACACGTACACATCAATCACTATATAAATTTTATTCAAGTGTTAATCGTAATTAGTCGAATCGATTGCATTTGCACATACTTTGCGTAATATATTTTATACATATTAGTCGATTGTTTAACGTAATTAGTCGCATTGGTTGCAATATATAAGCATTGTTATATAAAAATTATTTGGTTCAACCAATTCTAATTTCCTTATTATAGTTAAATTACTTTTAACTACTCTATATTTATTTATAATATAATATATTATACTGTTCTATTTTTGTCCTAATCGAAATTTAATTTGTCCAATAAATTTGCATCATTTTATTAAATTGTTATCAGTGCAATTTACCGTATTAATATTTCATTTAACTTATAACTTCATACTTGTTTTAATTTCAACTTAACATCATATATATATATATATATATATCTGTATGTAAGCGTTGTTATATAAATATTATTTTGTTCAACCAATTACAAATTTCTTTATTATAGTTAAATTGTTTTTAACTACTCCATATTTATTTATAGTATAATATATATATATATATATATATATATATATATATATATTATACCTACTCTTTTATTTTTGGCCCTAATCGAAATTTAATTTGTCCAATAAATTTGTATCATTTAATTAACTTTATACTTAAAGTTGTTTCAACTTAACATAATTTTTACTATAGTTAAATTGATTTTAATTTGATTTTTTAAATTAGCGTAAAAAATAATTAAATAATAGTTTAATGGACATATTTGAAATTCAACTAATTTAATAGTAAAACATTACAAAAGAAAAACATATATATCAATACTAAAAAAAAAAAACATACAATGAACATCACGAATAAAAAAAAAATTCAAATCACAAGCATGCATTTTATTTGTCACAAAAATCAAAATAATAAATATCAACATACATAATTTATTGCAACATATTGATCAATTTAACATACTTTATTCACCTAAAAATACATGAAATACAAATTTTATTTTCCAAAATTTTATTCCAACATAAAATACAAAATTACAAGTTTTTAATCAAACCATTACATTTTTTAATTTAACATGCATACATTTACAAAATTTATTCCAAATTTCCATTCTAACGTAAAATACAAAAAACCCTATTTTCCACAAAAAATGCAAATTATATATCACATAAATAACAAAACTTCACAAAACAATTATTATAAATAAACTTAAATAACAAAAAATAAAAATAAATCGACTATAAAAAACATAATTGTAACGGCCCGTTTTAACAAATCCCGATTAACTAATAAATTACGGGTTAGTATTATAAGCTCAGACCCACGTGGACGTCATGAAAAAGTCTATGTCACGCCTGATCGGAGAAATATGTTATTTTTGTGTGGCGAGTGTTTAATTATTTTACTATTGTTAAATAGTTTCGCGCCGCGTTACTTGAGAATTTCGTTTGGTCGCGTTGTGCGCGAGTAGTGACGAGAGTGTACGACGTCGCGGTGTGCGCGTAACGCGGGTGTACGGGGTAGTATGGGATTGAGTTGTCACATCACTCATCCCATCACATCACACATCACATCACCATACCCATCCATTATCATTATTTCTCTTTTCTCCAAATTAATAAAAAAAAAGTTTATTTTTTTGTCATTTTAAACGGACAGATAGAGAGAGAAAGAGAGGGAGAGAGAAGAGAGAGAGAGCTCCGGCGAGGACCAACAGCGCCGGCAAGGCTGGAGGTTGCGGACGGAGGCTCGCGGTGACGCGAAGGCACAAATGGCCAAGCGAACAAGCGCGTTTTGGGAATGACGAGCGGCGGTGCAGCTCCGATAGTGGGAGATGGCTAGACGGCGGCGCCGGCGAGGACGAACAGCAGCAGCTCAGCGGCGGCGCGAGGCAGCGAGGCGTGGCGCGACAGCGATGCGCGGCGTGACAGCAGCGGTGGCGTGGCGGTGGCGGCGCCGACAAAGGGGACGAGGCATCGGCGGTGAGGCAGCGACGGCGGCGTCGGAGCGGTGAACGGCGTGGTGGCGCTTTTGTCGGACCGATCGAACCTCGACGAAGGGTGCGATTCAACGAAGTTCGACGACGCGATGGAGGTGAGGTTACTTCACCTAATTTAATGGTGACTTGAATGATTTAAGTAGCATAGCCCTAAATGATAAAAATTTTATAATTGGACACCAGGGACTTAGGCTACCATAGTCGGGTGTTGGGTACGTATCTCGAGGCGAGTGCGGGACGTTTTGAAGGCGTTTGAGGTAAGTAAACCTACGAGAAAATTAGTTAAAATTCTTTTGTTGCACTTGCTTTATTTTGCATTCTAAATTATTCCATTGTGCTTTCCATTGCTGTTCATTAACTGTTCATCCACTCCCACGTGTGTATGTGTGTTTGTCGACGGGGTCGGCCATGGCACGAACTCACACCCCCCGTGCCGTTCGAGTAATTGGCCATGTTAGGGCTACGCGGTGACTATTCTTCGCGAAACCCATAGGTTGAGAAATGTTTGACGAAGACTTAAGTCTACGCCAATGGTTCCTCTCGAGAGATGTTTGGATAGGGTTCTACCGTTCAATGGTTCCTCTCATTCGACCGTGAGATGTTTGGCGAGGTGGTCGTCAATGGTTCCTCTCGGTTTAGCTACGAAGATTCCCGGATGTCGACCAGGGTTCTTTGTCATGCTACACTCATGTCCAAATTTGACTTCTGAACGACTTATTTTCATGCGAATTTCCTTATTCTTGTCCTTTATTTAAATAGCATGAATTGTAGTCGTTTCATTGGAATTCGTGAATATTAGCTAACGTTCTCTGGGATTTACTCACCTGGGATTTGTCATTGTTTTTGGCGACAAATCGCAGATCTTGCGACGAGCCGAGGCAAGGGCATCTCAGGCATCTACGACTGAGTTAGGAGAGCCCGTCATTTGCGTAGGTGTTGTACGTGTTTATTTACTGTTTTATGAATTTTTGGGGAAAGAATTGTATACATGATACATGTATATGCTCATCTTTAGTACCTTTGTTGCTCTTGATATACATGGTATCTATTGCCGGATTTCCACACTATAGGGTTAATCATACCATGCAAACTTTTTATTTCTACCGTGTTTGCATGCTTCAAAGAATTCCGCTTAAATGTTAATTTATAATAATTTGATAAATCGTGAACAACTTAACTTAGTCAATTTAATGTGAATATCTATAACATTTTTCATAAATACTAAGTTAAGGGGAATAGGGTACGTTTAAAGGTGTAGGTCGCATGCAGTCAAAATTAAGTGTGCGGTGACGTGGCATGCTTGGTGACGTGTTCGGTGACGTGGCGGTGCCCGATTTGCCTCGGAGTTTGGGCATCATAGTTGGTATCAGAACTTAGGTTCAGGCGAACATAAGGGAAAGTTTAATGGCTTAAGAAATTGTGATACCAACATCATAGTTGGTATCAGAGCCTAGGTTCAGGCGAACCTAGGGGAAACTTTAATACAACCAAATAAAACTTAACAACAAACATTAGATGTGGAAACCCGAAGATCTTAACTTAGAACTTTAGTTGGGAAGCAAAGTGAGCGGGTAATACTAAGACTTATATGTGTATGTATTATTGATTGTAATACTTATGTATACGTATTGGGACGTTGATTTGCGCACATTTACGATTTGCAAATTGGACATGGATGGACGGCCGGTTCTCCACATGAATGATGTAGGCCATACGAGCGGCTCGACACTTGCCAATTCGGATCAGACCTTGCGTGACACGGTCGCAATCCATAGTTTGCGGCTTGAGGAGATATTTGATTGCTTCAAGCGCAGCAGCGGCAATATCGACCATTGCTACACTCGCCGCCACCACTACTGTAGAGCATACAGTTGTCGCACCGACTGTTCCGGCGACTTCGCTCACGACCACTACTATTGAGATACTTCCAACAGTCACTACACCATGGACTACGCTGATCGTGGCACCGATATTGATTCCACCTTTGAGATCACATTCGAGACCTTCTTATTAGCTGAAGTGGAAGTTGATTAAGGAGTTCGTTCGTGTTCAGTCAGGCTACTATCATGGAGGCGAGACCCAGAGGTAGCTGAGAAGTGGATCTGTTCATACGAGAAACGTCACAGACTTTTGAGAATTCATAATAGCATACGAGATATGATTTCGGATTCATGCTTAGGGAAGATGCTGCAGTATGGTGAATCGCCCACACAGCCGCCCACGGAGAGCTGAGTACTTGGGCAAAGTTCGATAAATTCTTCTATGATCTATATATCCCGATCGAGGTTTAGCTGAGACTGAGAGATAAGTTCTTGACGCTGAGGCATGATGGGTGGACGGTGGCGCAAAACATGGAGAGATTCACACACTTTCGTACCTTGTGATGGACGTAGCTGGAACCCAAGCGATTTCAGGTCCATTATTTTATTTGAGGACTCCGACCAGAGATTGAGGGAGCGCAGATTGTATGCCAAGTCCAGTGAGTGCGAGTTTTGGCGTTCGGAGGTGAAGCCCTTGGGACACGTGATCATCGACATATGTACTTCAGTGGACCCGAGTAAATTCAAATTGTCATCGACTGGCCTTCACTAGAGTGCGCGACAGACATCAGGTGTTTTTAGGATTGGCAGGATATTATCGACGCTTTATACATGACTTCTCCAAAAATCGCAGCGCCGAAGATTAGATTGACCAAGAAGGATGTGATCTCCTATTGGTCCAGTGAATGTGAAGCGGCTTTCATCGAGTTAAAAAAGAAGTTGACTTCAGCACCGTTGTTATTATTGCTCGAGTCGGGCAAGGACTTGATTGTTCATAAAGATGTTTGTGGCACCGGATTGGGATACGTATTGATGTAGTGAGATAAGTGATAGCTTATTTATCGCGTTAGTTGGGGACTCATAAGAGGAGTTGTCCAGTGCGCAACCTGGAGCTCGCAACAACTATGAGTTTGTCAGAGGTTCCAGATACTGCAGAGGCAAATATTTTTGGGCAGATGCGAGGATCGACAATATATATTTCGAGCGTCTTGGAGTGTCAGAGAGCTGATGTGATGTATTCGAGGTTCAAGGACATGACACAGAGTCTAGGTTAACCAGATTGGCACGAGTCCATTGATGAGTGTTTGATACATCCAGGTAGATTGTTGGTTTTAGTAGTGGCAGAGTTATGCGATGGTATTCTTCAGGAGGCTCACAGCTCCAAGTACACAGTGCATCCCGGCAGGACCAAAATGTACTGTGATATGTGATAGTTATTTTGGGGGCTAGGGATGAAGGCAGATGTCAGCCAGTATGTGGGAGTTGTGAGGTGTGTCAGCCGATTAAGGCTGCGCACAGGATGACTGGAGGACTATTGCGGCCACTACCCGTCCCCCAGTGGAGAGGGGAACGCATCAATGTGGACTTTGTCAATGGGTTGCCGACGATTTTGTGTAAGCACGATGCTATTTGGGTAGTCGTGGATCGACTGACAGAATCACCGCATTTTATCCCAATCTCCATGTAATAGAGCTTTCCACATGCTGAGCATGCTCTTCAAGCGAGAAATCATCAGACGCACAGAGTGCCAATAACTAGTGTCAGACAAAGACAGTCGACTTACTTCGCAACTTTGGCATGCCATGCAAGAGTAGTATGGTACCAGATTGCGGTTCGACATGGCTTTTCATCTGCAGACTGACGGGCAATCTGAGAGACTTATTCAAATCCTCGAGGTCATGCTAAGAGCTTGTGTGCTACAGTTTGGAGGGTCATGGGAGGAATTTTTGTCACTTGGTGAATTTGTCTACAACAATAGCTATCAGGCTAGTATTGGGATGCCACCATTCGAGGCGCTATACGGGAAACCATGCAGATCATCGGCTTACTGGGCAGAGTCCGAGGACGTAGTTGCCGTTGGGCCTGAGATTGTTGTAAATCACACAGAGAAAATTAGGCTGATTCGTCAGAGGTTACTGGCTGCTGAAGATAGACAAAAGAAGTACGCTAGCAAATACTGCGACAGTGAGTTATGAAGTGGATGATTTAGTCTACTAGAAGGTTTCTCCCTTCAAGGGCCTCATTGGGGAGTGAGAGTCTACGTGTGAAGGCGATACCTCCACTTGTTCCAAAGTAGAGATTGAATTAAATTTGAATTTCGGGACGAAATTCCTTTTAGTTGGGAAGATTGTAACAGCCCGTTTTAACAAATCCCGATTAACTGATAAATTACGGGTTAGAATCATAAGCTCATACCCACGTGGACGTCGTGGAAAAGTCTATGACACGCCTGATCGGGAAAATATGTTATTTTTGTGTGGCGAGTGTTTAATTATTTTACTATTATTAAATAGTTTGCGCCTCGTTACTTGAGAATTTCGTTTGGTCGCGTTGTGCATGTGTAGTGATGAGAGTGTACGACGTCGCGGTGTGCGCGTAACGCGGGTGTACGGGGTAGTATGGGATTGAGTTGTCACATCACTCATCCCATCACATCACACATCACATCACCATACCCATCCATCATCATTATTTCTCTTTTCTCCAAATTAATAAAAAAAAAGTTTATTTTTTGTTATTTTAAACGGACAGATAGAGAGAGAAAGAGAGGGAGAGAGAGGGAGAGAGAGAGAGAGAGAGAGAGAGAGAGAGAGAGAGAGAGAGCTCCGACGAGGACCAACAGCGCCAGAGAGGCTGGAGGTTGCGGACGGAGGCTCGCTGCGACGCGAAGGCACGAACTGCCAGGCGAATAGGCGCGGTTGTGGGAATGACGAGCGGCGGTGCAACTCGACGATTGGAGATGGCCGGGCGACGGAGCGAACGATGAGAACAGAATAAGCGGCCTGCTGCGCGAGCAGCGTCGCAAGCGCGAGGCGCGAGCGTGGCGAGGCGGCGAGGCGTGGCGCGGCGGCGAGGCACGTCGTGACAACACGGCGGTGGCGGCACCGACAGCAATGGCGGCAAGGCAGCGACGACGACGGCAGCGGCGGCGATGGCGGCGTCGGTGCGGTGAACGACGCGGTGGAGCGTTGTTGGACCGATCGAACCTTGACGAGGGGTGCGTTTTAACGAAGTTCGACGACGCGATGGAGGTGAGGTTACTTCACCTAATTTAATGGTGACTTGAATGATTTAAGTAGCATAGCCCTAAATGATAAAATTTTATAATTGGACACCAGGGACTTAGGCTACCATAGTCGGGTGTCGGGTACGTATCTCGAGGCGAGTGCATGACGTTTTGAAGGCGTTTGAGGTAAGTAAACCCACGAGAAAATTAGTTAAAATTCTTTTGTTGCACTTGCTTTATTTTGCATTCTAAATGATTCCATTGTGCTTTCCATTGTTGTTCATTAACTGTTCATCCACTCCCACGTGTGTATGTGTGTTTGTCGACGGGGTCGGCCATGGCACGGACTCACACCCCCGTCGTTGTTCGAGTAATTGGCCATGTTAGGGCTACGCGGTGACTTTTCTTCGCGAAACCCATAGGTTGAGAGATGTTTGACGAAGACTTAAGTCTACGTCAATGGTTCCTCTCGAGAGATGTTTGGATAGGGTTCTACCGTTCAATGGTTCCTCTCATTTGACCGTGAGATGTTTGGCGAGGTGGTCGTCAATGGTTCCTCTCGGTTTAGCTACGAAGATTCCCGGATGTCGACCAGGGTTCTTTGTCATGCTACACTCGTTTCCAAATTTGACTTCTGAACGACTTATTTTCATGCGAATTTCCTTATTCTTGTCCTTTATTTAAATAGCATGAATTGTAGTCGTTTCATTGGAATTCGTGAATATTAGCTAACGTTCTTTGGGATTTACTCACCTGGGATTTGTCATTGTTTTGGTGACAAATCGCAGATCTTGCGACGAGTCGAGGCAAGGGCATCTCAGGCATCTACGACTGAGTTAGGAGAGCCCGTCATTTGCGTAGGTGTTGTACGTGTTTATTTACTGTTTTATGAATTTTTGGGGAAAGACTTGTATAACCGATACATGTATATGCTCATCTTTAGTATATTTGTTGCTCTCGATAAACATGGCATCTATTGTCGGGTTTTCACACTATAGGGTAAATCGTACCATGCAAAATTTTTATTTCTACCGTGTTTGCATGCTTCAAAGAATTCCGCTTAAATGTTGATTTATAATAAATTGATAAATCGTGAACAACTTAACTTAGTCAATTTAATGTGAATATCTATAAAATTTCTCATAAATACTAAGTTAAGGCGAATAGGGTACGTTTAAAGGTATAGGTCGCAGCTGTCAAAATTAAGTGTGCGGTGACGTGGCATACTTGGTGACGTGTCCGACGACGTGGCGGTGCCCGGTTTGCCTCGGAGTTTGGGGTCGTCACAATAATATATAAAATAAATAAAAAATTATACCTAAATCCATAATTAAGAAGGAGAAGTGAGTTGGGGCGGTTGTGACGAGGCGGAGGCAGGGCGGTCGGCCAATGAGAAGGCGGAGGGAAATGAAAGGATAAGGTCACGGTGAGGGAAATGGTCAAGGTGAGGGAGAGAATCACCGTGATGGAGAGGAGGAGGATAGAGAGGAGATGGAGAGGAAATGAGTGGCAGAGATAAAAAACCAGAGAGGAAGAGAGAGGGTTTTGGTTTTGATCTGATTTTAGGGATTAGTGATGGGATTAGCGACGCTATTTTTATATGTGGCCTCCTTGTTTCCTACCACTTGATGTTCTCTTCGCCACGTGGCGAAGAAAATCTAGTCATGGGCAGGAGTTTTTCTGCCCAGAAAATAGCGACTTCACCGAAATCAGCGATAGGTCTTTTCGACGGGGGGCCGTTGCTACCCCGTTGCTATTTGCATCCATTTTTTGTTGTGATATAGGTCTCTTTTAGTTAGGGTTGGAGTTATCTCCCGAGAGATAACTTACAGGGAGTTGGGAACAAATCTTGTTTGGTTGCCCATAGGGACTGAACCAGCCATAGGCATTGAAGGGGGCAACTTTAGCAAAATTTTTGAAACTAAAAATACACATTATGAAAGGAAGAATTAAAAAAAAAAAAAAATTTACCTTAAAAGTATTTTTTTTTATAATGCATTTAGTTTAAGAGTAGCTAGTCATTGATGTACTTGTCATATAAGCATATCCAATTTCCTTTGCTATTATATGTTGTATTTGATTATTTAAAGATTAAATAGAGTTGCTTTTAATTGATTTATTTTATCAATTAATAACATTTTATCCAAATAATTAATATTAGTTTGTTATAAAATACAACATTTAATCGAGCACGATGAAAAAGTTTGATCCATGTAGCCGACCCCAATTAATTTGGGACTAAGACTATATTGTTGTTGTTGTATAAAAATACACACACAAACTTTTGTATAAAAAATAGCATGCATGATGGGAATAGTTTCCAAAACTGAAATGCATTTGATTAGGGTGCACATAATTTTTTTCTAAAGGGGTTGGTACCAATATAACATGCAGACCATCCCCAATGTTATATGTGTTATAAATGGGTTACAAAAATTTTGAGGGGGCAAGGCCCCATTCACCCATAGTGTGCTTTCGTCTTTGGTAGCCTAACTTGCCTGCAAGTTATCCCCCAACTTACATCTTAGGGTGTGAGATATCTCCCCACCACCCCTTAGGGAGTTAATGCTTAGGAGTTGTGGACACAATTACCCCTCATTAATAACTCATTTATTACCCATCTCTCACTTGTTTGAAGGCTATTTATGTCAATTCATGTTTTTTATGGTTTAAAAATTTGAAACTTCCCTACAAGTTTAAAGTTGAACCAAACATGAAAATATTAACTCCAATGAGATAACTCCTAACTAACACTGTAAGTTAGCAAAAATGAACTAAACGAGGCCATAGATATATGTTTCGGCGGACTCCGTCTCTAATTGATGCTTTTGATTTTATTTGTTTTATTGTGCATTAATATCTTCCTTTCTCTCCATCTTTCTTTCTCTTTTTCAAAGAATATGTAGAGGCGGTGATAGAGTTGTAATGATGTTGAAGAGGTTGAAGTCATGAACAAAAAGAAGAGAAGAGATGTTGAGAGTATGAGGAGAAAAGGGTTGTTGGTCACGGGTAACTAATTGTGGAGCGTAATGGTGAACGGATACCCTCTTGGGTTAGGAACCATCAATTCACCTTTTCAAGCTTAAACAAAAGAGGCTTACGTTTTTACCACCAAATTCCCCTCGACCAAATTAGGCCACAAAAGAACTACAAATATTATTTTATTTTTTTGTTTCCCTCAAAATACAAACGAACTAGCTAGTTAGCTCATTGAAAGTAGTGTTAATAGAATATGCATAATATTTTGCATAGTTCTTTTGGAGTTCACAATTAGGTGGAGTTTTGGAAAGGGCACATTCGAAAGTAATAGTATCCTCTAGGAGGAATCGGAATCTCATATCCTCGAATGAATGGAATATTTCTTTATGTAGGACCCACACCCCACAATTATTTAAGTAAATCCAAACGCAAATTAGATTACTTTTTAACCAAGCTTATGAATGATCACATTGTCAAGCATGGCTCTCACATTGAATTGTAACATCAAACATGACTTCTACATTGAATGTGACTTATACACTCTACGTAACTTGTATTCAACTCCAATGTATGATCACTTATCCATGTATTGTCATGTAACTTGTAATCTTGTATGATATGAGACTTTGGTGTAACTTGCACACTTTGTGCAAGTACTTATTCTCATTATGACTAAGGGCCTATATAAGTCCTTTACTTGTAAAGAACACACCAATGTATGAATGAAATCTCTACATTTTCATCTCTAGCTCTCTTCTCTCTTGTCTCTTCTCTACTTGTTCTAGTAGTTCTTAGTTTATGCC
The DNA here is from genome assembly GCA_039657365.1 of Stephania yunnanensis. Taxonomy (NCBI): domain Eukaryota; kingdom Viridiplantae; phylum Streptophyta; class Magnoliopsida; order Ranunculales; family Menispermaceae; genus Stephania; species Stephania yunnanensis. The sequence goes on from CM077580.1 coordinate 6,927,911, forward strand.
TTATATGCTTAAGTCTCTAGGAAGTCCAACTCAAGTTCTAGTTTGCTTACAACTTAATTTTCAACACATTCATATATTTTGGCATATATATAGGGTGTTTTTACAATGGAGTTCAAATATATACCCATGTCATGGGTACTACATATCTCACCATTGGATTACTATGAGATTTTAATTTAATGGTGATTGATGTAGTGCATTTAATGCAAAACACATTAAATACGCAATAAATGTTATGTAATTGGATTCCATTGTATAAACGCCCATATATATATATGGAAGTTCTACCATGGTGAATGAAAAAATCACAATGGATGGTGATATTTACTTCTAGCCATTAGATCTTCATCTAATATTCTGCTACATTTAATATTAACACAACTTTCAATATTCATCAATATAAAATAAAAATAAATTTAACGTAAATCAAAAGTTAAAAAAAAAACTTATGATGTAATCTTTAGTTGATTTGAAGTAAGGAACAATATCACTAGACATACTGAGTTTATTCTCACTAGGTATATGGTCAGATTTATTTAAATGGGTTAATTATGAAAATATATCATGTTAATTTCTTATTTTGTAAATTTTTAATGTCACTAACTTTTTTTGTCGGAGAACGCCACATTGATAATTATTAGGAGAGCGAGCATAAAAGCAAAACATAATCAACAAAAAAAGTTTGCAAGTTTTCTTTAAAATAAAAAAAACCTTATGCATGTCTTGATATTATTGGAGGTTTAAGAAAAAATAATTATTGGAGAAATAATTTATATATATAGCTCAAGATGACTATATATCAATTAATAGTCAATAATGTCTACAATTAATAATTGATTAGGAATATACTGTTAATTATAATGATGAATTAATGTTTTGTATCAACAATTTTTTAACAAAATTTAATTTGCTTATTTATGATAGTTTGAGTTTCCAACATGAAATGAATTAGATATGCATTTAATTATATTTATGACAATTTATGTTACATACTATGATAGGTTGCAATGGAGATCACCCTTCATAGTGATTTTCCTCAATCATCATGGTAGAACTCCCTTATATCTACCATTAAATCAAAATATTATTTGACAAAAAAATCAAAATATCAAGAGAGAGTAGGGATAAAGACATTTAATATAACGTTAATCACTTTCTCTCTTTCAACAAAAAGATACCCCTTTTTCACCGTTAGATCATAACATCAAGAGTGAGAAAATGTAGATACATTTAAAGCATTAATTACACTTGCTCTCAACAACAAAACATGACTTTCTTTCTTGTATAAGAAAATTGTTATAATGATACATAAGTCACACACCTACTCTCTCTCTCTCTCTCTCTCTATCTCTCTCTCTCTCTCTCACTCTCTCTTTTTTTCAATTAATAAGCATTGACCATATATGTTCTCTCTCTTTTCTCTCTACTTGTCTCCTTAATTCTTTCTCTTCAATTGTCGTTCTCAAGATCTATGCGTACATGCTCTTTAATTCTCCAGATTCGTTAATTCTTGAGATTTGTGCATACATGCTTTTTAATTCTTGAGATTCGTGAGTAAGTACTCTTTAATTCTCGCGATACGTACATACGTGCTTTTTAATTCTTGAAATTCGTAGTTACGTGTTTTTTAATTCTTGAGATCCGTATGCACGTGCTATTTAATTTTTGAGACTCGTGCATACGTGTTATTTAATTCTCAAAATGTGTGCGTATATCCTCTTTAATCTCGAGATCCGTGCATACATGCTCTTTAATTCTCGAGACCTGTGTGTACATTGAGATGAGAATGGATTTTGTCTTAAGATCCGTGCGTACTTGGACATGAGATTGAATTAAGGGGGTCATGATTCTTGTGAAATGAGCTAGCACAAGCTCAATAAAATATTAACCTTACACTTTAAACTCTAAGCATGTCTTACTCTGACCTTTATCAAGGCATATATGAAGAGGGCCTAAGACGTGGCTAGGCCTCGCCATTGTTGTGCCGAAAGCCTTGTCAAGATTTGAGCAAAGATGTGCCTAGAGATGACCCAAACAAGAGTAGGTCTCGCCTAGGGGCATGATAGGTCGTGTAGAAGTACTCTCGCCTCTTGATATCGCACCCTTGACTTTTTCAAAATATTTATTGATGGGCGTGCTCATCAAGTATATGGGCGAGCCTGAACTCGAAATATATGCGATCAATATCACTAATGTTGATATTCGATAATCAAATATAAGATGAACATCATAATTAATTATTATGCGAGCACGGAGATGACAAAAATGAGGTACTCGTCTACGCTACTAATCTTTCTGCCTTCATTGGACCCTACTAAATAATAATAATAATAATAATAATAATAATAATAATAATAATAATAATAATAATAATAATAATAATAATAATAATAATAATAATAATAATAATAATAATAATAATAACACAACAAACTAAGCATGATGATGATAATGATGATGATAATAATAATAATAATAATAATAATAATAATAATAATAATTGTAACGGCCTAAATTTAATTCATCGTTATTAATGACGTGGTTGTAGACGTGGCTGACAGCTCGACGTTCATGGGACTCGCAGTTAGGCTTGTGCGCGCCTGAAGCTAGGTAAATGGTTATTTTTGCTTGCTGAATTGTTAATTTGCGATGTTTATATTGAAATAGAGTAAATGACATCACAATGTGTGATTATATTACATTTGACGAGCGAGACCGTGTATTAAGTATTTGCCTCAATATGCGTGTCGATGCCGGGGGTACCGAGTAGTTTAACTGACTTAACACTAGGCCGAGGGAAACAATACACACATAAAATGAATTAAATGGGTTAAATAATTAATTTTTAATGTATATTTAGTGGTTAGGGACAAGGTAATACGCGTATGTCGCGGTTCGAGACGCGAAACATGCCGTCGGAACACCTGAAACACCATTTTTTGAGTTAAATACATGGGTGAGTGTGCCATCAGTGTCACAATTAGAGTCATTAGAGGTTGGAAATAGAGTAAATGGTGTGCTTTGGATGATCTTGAGATGCACAAGTGAGATGAGATGCAAAGTCATCTATATAAGTCAAAATTGACTCATTTTTCACCACCTTTTCTCTCTCCTTATCCTTCTATCCGAGATTGAAGACAAGAAACCAGTGGTTTTGAAGATCAAACTTGGAGATTTGAGGAGCATAGAGTGGGGAAAACATCAAAAGCAATGTGAGAATCACATATACATTAACCTTCTCTATCTTTTGATCTAAATTTTAGAGTTGTTGTGTCACGACCCAAATAATTAATACTAGTTTAATTCATTAATCATGACCAAATGACCGTGACGTGGAACCCGTAGCGAGAAACGTGTCACTACCGAGGCACGGTGGTCGAGGTATATGTTATATTTGTTGTGTTGTTTGCCTAATGTATTGTACACGTGTTGACTACTAAGTCATTTACGGCTATGCAGATACCGAGACGAGCGAGGACTTACCTCGTGTTGCGTGTCGACGTGGGGTAAGTGTAAATACTTAAATATCATGGCACAAAAAATTATAAGTTAGTGGTTTTAGTGATGCCACATCAATATATATATATATATATATATATATATCAATGGGCCAAAGTAAAGAATTAAAACAAACATCACTAGATAGACACATAGATACACACACACTAATCTCTAGGAAGAGTGTCTCACATTGGAGTCACTTGAGAGTGACATAAGGGACAAGTGGTGTGAGCAAGACTACATGATGTGCATCGAGATACGAGCGTGGTTGGAGATGTGTGGCTTAGAAATACACCAACCCAAATTGTATATATAGGGTCAAATGCACCCCAATGTCCAACTCTATCTCTTTTGATCTCTCAAAGTCGGTTGGACAGAGAAGAAGAAGAAACCGAAGAGAGAGAGAGAGAGAGAGAGAGAGAGAGAGAGAGAGAGAGAGAGAGAGAGAGAGAGAGACTGAAGAGGCGACCGAGGTGAGTTGATGGTCGTTGATTGTGTCGTTGTTATTGGTTTGAGTTGGGGAACTCGAACGAAATGCCATGTGCCACGGCAGTTCGTCCGAGATCAAGGAAGGCAATGGAGTAGTCTTCCCTGCATATAAAACCCAACCTGGGATTGGGGATGGAAGCCCAACCCTAGCAAAATCCAAAAAAAAATTGAAATAGAGCTGACGCTATGTGTTTCGTGAGGTTGGGGACGATGATCCTGAACCGGGCCGATTTAGCTCGGGTGAGCCAAACCCAGATTCGGCCTGGTTCAAGCCAAAAAAGAAAAAAAGATGAGAAAAAATTGGAAAAAATGCAAGAAGAATTTAGAAAAATCCTGAAAAATTATATTTTGACAAAATAAATAGAAATTGATAAGTTTTTATGAAAAATAAACTATTTGAAATTTGGACGACTTTTATGGGATTTTACCTCGAAAAGCGCAAAATTGACAAATTGGTATCGAATTCGATTTCGACCAATTTAGGAATTTTAAATTAATATTGAACTAAATTGATAGATTATCAAATGTTAAGGAACTCAAAATGAGAACGTAGGAATTTGGGCACTCGTTTCAGAGTGTCGAATGATCGACTAGGCTAGGAAAAATGTGTGAATTGTAAGTAAACTGAGTGAGACATTGCTTTACATTTCATTCCATTTAGTTGTTCGTTCTCGGTTATTTGGACTGAATTGCCTTTGAAATCTATATGCTATGACTTGTTCTATTTCTCAGTTTATGAGGTTGCTCATGGCATACTTTGTTGATCATTATATTATCATTGACTCTAAATCATGTCCTTTGTTATTTTGATTGTTGTTGTTTTGTAGTCCGTGACATGGCATGCTATTAAGTTCGTTTGTTTGTGATTGTAAATCTTGCTATTTGTGCATTAGTATGCAATCATATTGTGGAGTCCAATACCGTGTTATCTTTGGAAAATGAAAGTGGTTCTTGTGTTTAGGGTCATTTAATGATGATAATAGAAATCCAACTTTCATATGGTGGTCACTAGACTTTCACGGATGTCAGGGGATTTCTCCACTACCTTGCATGACACACGAGATAACGTGCCTCGAACGAGGTAACCGGAGCTCGGGGTTTGTTGGCGCAAGAATAACTTGGGTGAGCATGACAAGTTTTAAAACTCGAGAGTGTTGGCAAGTATACATTCCGGTGATGAATAATTCACTTGGAATAGAAAAGGCGTAATCGTAAGTACGACATTTTTAAATTACGATGTAGAGCATAGCTCCATCTGTAGTGAAAAAAGCTGATGTGATGAAGATCATGACCGATCGAACTTAAACCATTACTACTTAACCTTGAGTCAGTTTCACATTTGTTTAACTCAAGTATCTTTTGCATGATGTTTTCTTCAGCATAGTTGTTATATTGATTATGCCACTTGATACTTGTTGCATGTTTGGGAATGTGGATAAATGTCTCTAGTATTACTTAAGTAATTTCATGTACTTGTCGTCTAGTTTGTGACGGTGGGTGCAGATAGTCGAGTAGCAAATCGGGCAAGGAGAAGATGGCGATTACCTCTGAGCCGATGGAGGACTGCTACGACATATTTTTGTAGGTTTTGTATTCTTTTGTATTACATTTTCTATGTACTTGATACTTTACTTTTAGGTTAAGTAATAGGAACCCTGGCCATACATATGTTGTATATATCGTCATTTTAGTTTTATATATGCATGTGATCTCTATTTCCTGGTTTTTCACAATAAGTTAAGCCTAATGTTATAATTTCCACCAGTAACCTAAGAAGACTTCCGCTGAATAACTTGTTAGTTTGAAAAATTCAAATTAACTCTGATTTGTTAGGTATTTAAACCATCTAGTTGACCGTAGGTTGTATCGTGTTTTTAATATTGAATAATTGATAGGTTTTTAGGTGTTTAAATAAGGCTAACTAGTTCCTTTTAGGTCCTTTATGGGAGATTAGGGCTTAATTAAGGATTAAGTAGGGCAGTGCCCTTATTTGGAGAAGGGGTCGTCACAAGTTGGTGATGGTTTGGTGGTTGTTGGGTTGTTGTTTTGACGAGTTTATAGTGCTATGAAGTTGAGTTATTATTGGTGTTGGTGGGGTTGCTAAAAACCCAAGATTTTCAGCAATTTTGTCGTCCAAAACATGATTAGCATGCTAATTATGTCACCTAGTGCGATAATGTTTTGCCTAATGAAGAACGTATAACTGTTTGGGAATCAGGGCACTAATTCCCAGACTAAGCACGCTAGATTATGCTGTTTGTACATTATTTTTGTTAATTCACTTAAAACACATCCTAATGACTAAAAATCAACTATAAATGGAAATAAGTCATTTGAGTCAGTAATTTGGGATATCTGGAACTAGGCGGAGTCGGACCGGGGGTGATTGACGGGACGCGAAGTGCGGTTTGAGGTGTGTAGTATCCCAACTGAAATTTCTTGGGCAGTGCTTTATTTTGCTTTTGAATTCACATTATGTCTTTCATTAATCTATTCTTGATGTGTTATAATGGACGGACGTTGAGGCTCTCCATTCATGTCATTTATGTATGTACATCTACTGGGCCATAGCACGTGTGCCATCTCGGTGAATAGGGCTACCCGAGAGTTGTGACAGACACGTCGGGTGGGTCGTAGGTTCCACGCCGACCACCTAGCGGATCCAGATATTGGCCTTACTTGAGTGCTACTCGCCGAAAGTAGTCTGTTGGGAGTCCGAAGTATGGCGCTAGTCTGACCCTAGGCTCTAGGAACACACACTTTGAGCTTTCACTATTATATATGCATGCGATGAGCACAGTTGCTTGTTTTTACTTCCGCATGTTTATTTAATAGTTTTGTTTAAATTCGGTATTTACTATCCGTATTGCTCACTTAATTTCCTCAGGAATACTCACTCTGGACTCGTCATCTGCCTTTTTATGATGGGTTAATTGCAGATGCTAGTACGAGCCGTAACAAGGGCAAGCTACCAGAATATTTGTGATTAGAGACATTTAGTCAGGTTTGTACGCTTGTATATATCTATTTCATTTTATATTGGGGACTTGGGTTTGTGAAATAGCCCAAGACTCTATATTGTTGATATTTTGATGCATTAAGGTACATTATTGATCTATGATGATATATGGGTTTTTCATTGTAGGTGTCACAGTTAATTACACGACTTTAATGTTTTATACACTATTTGGCATGTTAAAAGACTTTCGTTATGGTTATTTGGGCTTAAAATGATAGTATATGCAGATGATTAGAGTTTATTAACAATTTAAACAGTAAATTATTGTAATTTGTGGTTAATAGTTATTAAATGGTGGATGAGTTGACATGTGGGATACAACTGGTGTTGGTAGGCCAGGTTGTAGGCTCGCATCGGACCCCGTGGCGGTCCATTTGAAAAATGGGTCGTTACAATAATAATAATAATAATAATAATAATAATAATAATAATAATATTATTATTATTATTATTATTATTATTATTATTATTATTATTGTAGTATCTCGAGGAGCATTGTCAACTCAAAACTAAAACTTCAACTCACTTAACTCTAACATCATGTTGTCTTCTCCCGAGTCTCCCCCATATTGTTCAAGTACTGCCTCCAGTTCTAGGGTCGTTCATGACATTTTTAGGGCCCAAGGCGAAACAAAAAATTAGGGTCTCAATAATTGATTAGTTTAAATTAATTTTAATACAAAAACATAGTCTCTGTCCCAAATTAATTGGGGTCGGCTACATAGATCAAACTTTTCAATTATGTTCAATTAAGTGCAATTGATGGTGAACTTTCTAGACTATTCAAGTCCCGCCTAATTAATGCATCCTTATGTTAATTTTGGTATACCCATACCTCGTTGAATTTCTACAGTTTCTATTGAGTCAAATTTTTTAGTGGGGGTATTTGTAGGTCGTCTTTCAGGTGACCAAACCATCGTAACTGCCCTTCTCTAATATTTGTATCAATTGGTGCTACTCATACTTGTCTTTAAATTTATATATTTCTTATTCTATGTTTACGAGTTTTACCACACATCCACCTAAGCACCATCTTTTCTGCTACGTTTATTTTATGTAATTGTTGTTGTTTTACTGCCCAACATTCACTTCCATAGAGCATAGTTGGCTTAAATGCGGTCATATAAAATTTTTCTTTTAACTTAATAGGAACATTTCGATCACAAATCACTCTTGTTGCACTTTGCCATTTTTTCCATTCAGCTTGAATTCTATGTGTGACTTCATTCTCAATATTACCATTATTTTGTATGATTGATCCTAGATATCTAAAGTGATTCACCTTAGGATCTTCTACTTTCCCTAATTTTATCACTCCATCATCTCGATGTCTAGTATTTTTAAATTCACAATGCATGTATTCGGTCTTCGTCCTACTCAACTTAAAGCCTTTAGATTCTAACGTATTCCTCCAGAGTTCTAATTTCCTATCACTCTATCTTTTATTTCATCATCTAAGACAATATCATCTGCAAATAACATACATCATGGTATACCCTCTAGAATATGCCTAGTGAGTTCATCCATAACTAAAGTAAATAGATATGGATTTAAAGCCGATTTTTGATGTAGTATTATTTTTAGTATGTTAGTATTAATAAAGAAATATAAATAATAAAAATCGGATGTAAATAAAAGGATAATAACATATAATTGACGAGTATTAACAATATTTTGTTTAGTATGTTTATGTTTCTCATTTTTTTTATATAATTGTTGATATATAGTTGATTTTTTTTTGAAATCACATATGCATTATTGGATTTAAGTATATGTTGGATAAAAAAAAAGTTAAGCATATGATTTTTGTGGTGTCACTCTATCATTATTTATTTATTTATTTATTTTAAAAAGGAGTCATTCTATCATTATTAATTAAATTAGTTAGTATAGAGTTTTTCTTATGAAGTTTTTGAGTTTAATACAACTGAAATATAAAAATAGTTTTTTACAAAAAATATAAAAACAAATTAATTTGTGCTTAAAAAGTACTCATATATATAAAAATAAAATAAAAAATATACAATATTTAGAAAGATGTATGGGGTACTTTTGTTACTTAAGTTTCTTGCATTTAGATATACGGGTGATAATAACGATGTTTATCTAAAGGCTTCCACATATGTGTGGTAATTACGAAAATAGATAAGTAATTAACATCTCAACATTTATTAGGAGAGAGAATTTATGACACATTAGGATAGAAAGAAGGAAGTTGGACTCGTGACATTTTTGAACTCAACACAAATTTATGACAAAAAGCATAACTTGCTTTACACATTCACGATAATAACAAAGGTCTACAAAGAGGGTTTATAAATACATAAAAATTGGAAGTCCGGACTCAAAGAGTCCATCTAGCACTACCCGCTTAAAAAAAGGGAACTACTGCAACCACACACTTATGTTGCACATAATTTAACAAATTCTTGGTATCTCTCTTTATAGTTAGTTTAATTGTAATGTTTTTAAATTAATTGATTAAAAATAGAATTTATTTATTCCTAATTTATCTTTAGACATCAAATATACAAATTAAAAAAATATTATAATTCACGTAATAACAAAATAACAAAAACAAAACAAAAGAATAAACTTTGTCTATATTTAATAGTAAAAAGTAAATCATGCTGATAATTAATCAATAATGCCAATGAAAACAATTAATTCATGTAATAAAAATATTAAAGATCATAATGTTTACCCAAAAATTAGATCTCAATGACATAAATAATAAAATAACTAAATAATTAAATAGTCAATACAACAACAACATAGCCTCAGTCTCAAATTAACTGGGGTCGGCTACATGGATCAAACTTTTCCATTGTGCTCGATTAAGTGCAATTGATGGTGAGCTTTGCAAACCATTCAAATCCCTTTTAATTAATGCATCCCATGTTAACTTTGGTCTGCCCCTACCTCGTCGAATTTCTACAGTTTCTATTGAGTCAAGTTTTCTAGTTGGGGCATTTGTAGGCCGTCTTTGCAGGTGACCAAACCATCGCAACCGCCCTTTCCTAATATTTGTATCAATTGGTGCTACTCCTACTTGTCTTTGAATTTCTATATTTCTTATTCTATCTTTACGAGTTTTACCACACATCTACCTAAGCATCCTCATTTATGCTACGTTCACTTTATGTAATTGTTGTTGCTTTACCGCCCAACATTCACTTTCATAGAGCATAGCTGGCCTAATTGCGGTCCTATAAAATTTTCCTTTTAACTTAGTAGGAACATGTCGATCACAAATCACCCCTGTTGCACTCCGCCATTTCTTCCATCCAGCTTGAATTCTATGTGTGACATCATTTTCAATGTTACCATCATTTTGTATGATTGATCCTAGGTATCTAAAGTGGTTTACCTTAGGAACTTCTACTTCCCCTAATTTTACCACTCCGTCATCTCAATGTCTAGTGTTTTCAAACTCACAGTGCATGTATTCAGTTTTCGTCCTACTCAACTTAAAGCCTTTAGATTCTAATGTATTCCTCCAGAGTTCTAATTTCCTATTCACTCCATCTTTGGTTTCATCCACTAAGACGATATCATCTGCAAATAACATACACCATGGTATATCCTCTTGAATATGTCTAGTTAGTTCATCCATAACTAAAGTAAATAGATATGGGCTTAAAGCCGATCCTTGATGTAGTCATATCGTAATGGGAAATTCTTTTGTAGCTCCTCCAAATGTCTTTATACTCGGTACTACTCCATCATACATATCCTTAATAGTGTCTATGTATCTAGCATGCACTCTTTTTCTTTCTAGAACCCACCAAAGAACATCTCTAGGGACCCTATCATATGCTTTTTCTAAATCTACGAATACTGTATGAAGATCTTTTTTCTTTTCTCTATATTTTTCTAACAATCGTCTTACAAGGAAATTAAATAGTCAATACAATAGAAAATAAAGTAATTAATCACGTAATAAATATAATTTGAAATATAAGAAAGAACTAATTTTAGATCTAGACGTCGTCCCGAAATACTACGAATCTGTATTTTTTTATAAATAAAAGTTGTTTAAAAACCAAAAGATATAAAATATATGAAGAATGATGTAATTGTAATCTCATAATAACTAAAAATCGTAATCTTCATTAAAAAAATGAAAAATACCTACACAAAATTACTACGAATCTATATTTACTTTTTATAAGTAAAAGTTGTTTACAAATCAAAATATATAAACTATATGAAGAATGATGTAATCAATGTAATTCTCATAATATATTACTAAAAACATAAATCTTTAATTAAAAATATGAAAGATGAAAAATAATTACTCTAAATTATATATTGCTATTATATTTTATTTTTAAAAAACTAAAAAAGCTGCTATTGTATAAAAAATAAAAAATGAAAACAATGTACTTAAGCTATTAAGTAGGATACTGATATTAATTAGGCTAATGAAAGTGTTGATTATGCTATTAATGAAGTAAATTACTTAATACGCTAAAACATTTCAATTATATGTAGAGTTGACATGTGTCAACAATGTACATAGCTTTCTATACAGATAGTATTTTTATTAGGGTAGTGCTAGGTAGACTCAAAGAGTCCAGACTCAAACACTACAAAAAAACAGCAAATCAGCAACGGAATTAGAAACGGAACTTATTTCCGTTTCTAAATCAGAAACGGAATTAGAAACGGAATAAGTTCCGTTTCTAAATGTAACAGTTAGCGACGGAACTGACAGGGAAATATTCGAGACGGATTTGAGACGGATCGAGACGGAATTAGAGACGGAATTAGAGACGGAATTAAATTCCGTCTCGAAAATTGGCGCCACCATTCCCGCCAAATTCTTCATTTCTTATGGCCGTTCATCATTCCTCGAGATTTGTATTTTTCCGATCCCGGCGTCTTCTCCTTCCCGCACCCACCCCCCCCCCCCCGCAACAAAACACGAAATCCCCAAATCATTCCCACGAAAAAACCCCAAAAACCTAAATCCGTCTCTCCGTCTCGTCGCGCCGGTCGATCGTCTCGTCCCCAGACGTCCATCCCGTTCGATCGTCTCGTCTCTCCGTCCGGTCGTGCGAGCTGGTCGCTCCGGTGCTCGCTTCGGACGTCTGTTCCCGGTGGTCTTCGTTTCGCCGTCTGGTCTCTGGTGCTCTCCTGTCTCTGGTCTTGCCGTCTCTCTGGTCTCTCCGTCTCGTCGCGCCGGTCTCCGTCATCGCCGAGATCTCTCGCTCTCTCTGGTCTCTGATTCGGATCGGGTTAGCAAGGAATTTTTGTTTTGGAGTCTTACTACAATCTTCATTTCTTATTTGTTTTTTAATGTTCATTATAATGCGAGGCAACACTCATGATCAAGAGCTCTTGAGCTTTCATAGAGATCATTCACCTTTTGTCGGTTTTGAGGAAGTCTGAGCCATTTGGTCGTTATATTGCGAAAAATTTGCGTCTGTCAGGTTGGCGTTCTAGTCCCCTTGTTTATCTAATTTCGCAAATTTATGGAATAATCCGTCGGGTGACATGAGAATTATTTAAGTTTCCGCTATGGTTCATTTGATGGATGATTTTCTAGTAAACATCGGAGTTGAAGGCAAGAAGCTATTTTATCTTGAAAGACTTTCCAATTTAAATTAACCATGTGCCTTATGTATTTCCATCTATCAATAAATATTTGGGGTGTTAGGTGTTCCTACGTACATTATATGCGGCATCCCGGGAATATTAAAGTCGTAATACTTGTTAGCATTGCAAAGTTGAGGTGGTTTTATCATGATAGGATTTATCATGATAGGATTTCCTATTGCTCCTTCTAAAAAATCAAATTTCTTCTCTTTGTAGATCTTGAATTTTGAAATGTGTTTCTTCTCCCTTATGTTACAACCAAGTTTGTGGTGGTTTTATCATGATAGGATTTCCAATATGACCGTTTATAGCCGTGTTAGGAATCCAGGAAATCAAAAATTCAAATGTGAAGCTTGATTTCCAAAAGTCAAAAATATCTCGCGAGAGGGTAATTAGCGCGCTAATATCTTTGGAATTAGCGCGCTAACTGCAGGGAACTCAAAAAAAGTTTTTTCTCCTTTGTGTTAGCGACCCTTAAACTCGTCCAGGGCCTAACCAACCCTTATAAAACATGTTATACATGTTTATTATGAGTCATTTACAACAATCCTTTTGATAATGCCCAAGCTTCTTACATAAAGAACATAACTCAATCAATTCCTTCTCTTTAGATTGCGATGACTCATTAATGACTTCCTAACTTTGTCAATTTATTCTCTATTCATGAGTTTAATGTGGGAACCTCGTTCTTTCACTTAGCTATCAATTTGTTCTCTTTAGATGGTGTAGACTCTTATATTCCTTTGAAAGCCTCAAAGGTCTTTGGATTTGAGGACTTAACAATGACCACAAAGATCTCCTATTGCTCCTTCTAAAAAATCAAATTTCTTCTCTTTGTAGATCTTGAATTTTGAAATGTGTTTCTTCTCCCTTATGTTACAACCAAGTTTGTGGTGGTTTTATAATTATAGGATTTCCAATATGACCGTTTATAGCCGTGTTAGGAATCCAGGAAATCAAAAATTCAAATGTGAAGCTTGATTTCCAAAAGTCAAAAATATCGCGAGAGGCTAATTAGCGCGCTAATCTTGGAATTAGCGCGCTAATGCTGCAGCAACTCAAAAAAAGGTTTTTTCTCCCTTTGTGTTAGCGACCCTTAAACTCGTCCAGGGCCTAACCAACCCTTATTAAACATGGTATACATGTTTATTATGAGTCATTTACAACAATCCTTTTGATAATGCCCAAGCTTCTTACATAAAGAACATAACTCAATCAATTCCTTCTCTTTAGATTGTGATGACTCATTAATGACTTCCTAACTTTGTCAATTTATTCTCTATTCATGAGTTTAATGTGGGAACCTCGTTCTTTCACTTAGCTATCAATTTGTTCTCTTTAGATGGTGTAGACTCTTATATTCCTTTGAAAGCCTCAAAGGTCTTTGGATTTGAGGACTTAACAATGACCACAAAGATCTCCTATTGCTCCTTCTAAAAAATCAAATTTCTTCTCTTTGTAGATCTTGAATTTTGAAATGTGTTTCTTCTCCCTTATGTTACAACCAAGTTTGTGGTGGTTTTATAATTATAGGATTTCCAATATGACCGTTTATAGCCGTGTTAGGAATCCAGGAAATCAAAAATTCAAATGTGAAGCTTGATTTCCAAAAGTCAAAAAATATCTCGCGGAGGCTAATTAGCGCGCTAATCTTTGGAATTAGCGCGCTAACTGCAGGCAACTCAAAAAAAAGGTTTTTTCTCCCTTTGTGTTAGCGACCCTTAAACTCGTCCAGGGCCTAACCAACCCTTATTAAACATGGTATACATGTTTATTATGAGTCATTTACAACAATCCTTTTGATAATGCCCAAGCTTCTTACATAAAGAACATAACTCAATCAATTCCTTCTCTTTAGATTGTGATGACTCATTAATGTGCGAACCTCGTTCTTTCACTTAGCTATCAATTTGTTCTCTTTAGATGGTGTAGATCGCATTTCCGATTTACAATATTCTCCATTTTGGAGGCTTCTTATCATCTTAATCATTATTATTTCATTACTTGAATAGACAACCTACTCGACAAGGGTTACGTTCGACTAGGAATGTCGTCTACAAACAAGATCGGATGTACAACCGGCTCGACAACGGTTATGTTCGAATTGAATTCGCGGCGAAGGTTAAAGAATTTATATCATTTGCAAAACAACATTGTCCTACATACCAAAGTGAACGGAAGATTAGATGTCCGTGCAATTTTAAGAAATGTCGACTTGTTCCGTGCACGGACGTCGAAACGGTTGAGCACCACCTATGTAGGTATGGATTTGTCCGGGGATATCACGGTTGGTACGAACATGGTGAGAGCGGAGATGAAGGGCCGCAAAATTTTCACGCAATGGATTGCCATATTGATGATGCCGATGTTCGAGGCTACGATCCGACACCTTACCGCGAGATGCTACACAACGTGGCGGGTCCAAGTTTCAATTGGAATGTCGTGGAAGAATCACCAAACCCCCAAGCACGCCAACTATATGACATGATTGATGCAAGTAGGGAACAATTGTGGCCTGGTTGCGAAACCATGACAACGTTGTCCGCAATGGCAAGATTACTTGCGATCAAGTCCGAACATCATATATCTCGAACGAGGGTATAATGAAATCATTAAACTCATGAAGGATTGTTTGCCAAATGACAACTCAATGGTTGAGAATTTTTATGCCACTAAAAGACTAATGCGAGGTCTAGGTCTACCTGTTGAGAAAATAGATTGTTGTGAGGACCAATGTATGATTTATTGGGGAGTGGACTCGAGTTGACGTCATGTAAATTTTGTGGGAAATCACGATACGTTGCACATCGACGAGGTCGTGGTCGGAACACAAAAAACCGCCCTGCAAAAGAATGTACTACTTCCCTTTGGGCCCTCGGTTGCAACGATTGTATGCGTCTCGAGTCAACCGCAAAACATATGCGATGGCATGGAGATCATTCATCGCTGAAGATGTTATGCAACACTGTTTACGATTCGATTGCTTGGAGACATTTTAATGACGTCAATAAAGACTTTGCCGCGAGGTTCGGAATGTTCGTTTAGGATTGTGCACCGATGGTTTTCAAGTATTTGGGATTTCCGGAAATCGTACTCTTCGTGGCCCGTGATTTTGACTCCTTACAACCTTCCACCGTCGATGTGCATGAAATCGAGTTTATGTTCTTAACGGTTATCGTTCTGGACCGACCAGCCCAAAGCGAGAAAATCGACGTGTTCCTTCACCGCTTGTGAAAGAGTTGCAAGATTTATGGAACATTGGGGTGGTTACATACGACGTTTCCACCAAGACAAATTTCGTCATGCGAGTTGCCCTTTTATGGATTTCGTTAGTGATTTCCCCGCATATAGCATGTTGTCCGGTTGGAGCACACACGGTAAGTACGCTTGTCCATATTGTATGGAGGATACAAATGCATTTCAATTGCGAAATGGAGGTAAGACATCGTGGTTTGATTGTCATCGTCGTTTCTTGGAGAAGTCATCACCATTAAGGAAAGACAAAAAAAATTTCATTAGAGGCAAAATGGTCATAATCGATGATCCGCCGCGCTTTGATCTGGTGAAGAAATTTTGGCAGAAATTGAATCGTTAGGCTTGATGAAGGTGACAGAAATCGCTGAATCTGTGAATGGGCGAATAGCTAAGAATTCGGGATGGAGGAAGAAGAGCATATTCTCGGGACTTGCCGTATTGGAAGACAAACTTGATCCGCCACAACTTAGATGTCATGCACATCGAGAAAAATGTTTTTGACAACATTTTCAACACTATTATGTGTGTCCAGGGCAAGAGTAAGGACAATGCAAAATCGAGGCAAGATATTCGTGAATATTGTCACCGACCTTCTCAACACATTGATTCGGCGACAAATACTTACGTCCTTGGGTGCTATGCTCTTGATACATCAAGAAGACAAAAATTGTGCGAGTGGGTTGAAAAGTTGCGTTTTCTGATGGTTACGCATCGAATCTTGGTCGATGTGTAGATCCAAAGAAAGCTGCGAATGTTCGGCATGAAGAGCCATGATTGTCATATATTCATGCAACGGTTGATACCAATTGCATTCGAGAGAACTTCTCCCAAACCCGGTTTGGGTTGCAATTAGCGAATTAAGCCTATTTTTCCGGTCCCTTATCTGCGAAATGTGTAAGTATCCAAGATATGGAGGTCTTAGAGTCGAAATTCCAAAAATCATTTGCAAGTTGGAAAAAATTTTCCCTCCAAGCTTATTTGACTCTATGGAACACCTACCAATCCACTTGGCCTACGAGGCCCGTCTGGCCGGTCCCGTTCAATTTCGATGGATGTATCCATTTGAGAGGTACTATCTTGAGCCCTTGATATTATTTTCCCATTCAATAGGTTTTATATCAACATTTCCTATAACATTCATATAGGTACCTTAAACATTTGAAGAACAATGTGCGAAACAAAGCAAAGGTTGAGGGCTCCATGTGTAATGCTTATTTGGTCGAAGAGGTCACATCCTTTTGTTCTTACTACTTCGAAGATCACGTCTTTACGTTGCATGACAAAGTGCCACGTAACGACGATGGCGGTATCGGGCCCACACCGAACTTCGTTGGCAATTTCTCAATTTTCACTTATCCCGGTCGACCCATGGGCAAGTCGAAGGAGCGGTACTTAACAGAGCAGGAGTATAATGCCGCTCATTCGTACATACTGCTCAATTGTCCAGAGATCGCTCCTTACGTTCAGTATGTCCATCATTTTCTTTCATTAATGCAGTACATTCATTGTTCATACATTATTAATACATCCGACTTACACGTTCGTTTCTTCTAGGATATTCGTCGATGAAATCACTCAAGCAATGGGGGAGTCGCAAGTTGATAGTAGTCTAGAGCACAACTTCCCCATTTGGTTTCAAACATATGTAAGGGCATTACTTTTGTACGTTATAGATTCAAATGTTTCTCCCATAACTAATGTGTCATATTGCATCTCTAATTTTGTCGAATAGGCTCGAATTCTATAGTTGACGAGACGCTCGTTGATCTTTCTGTTGGTCCTAGTCGATCATGTACTTGTCTACCCTGGTTACCTTGTTAATGGGTATAAGTTCCACTCCGCAACATATGACGTTAATAGATCGACGCAGAGCAGCGGTGTTTTGGTGAAGGGTTCAAACTACGCTGATGTTTCCCATAACTATTATGGAGTACTGCAAGAGGTTGTGGAGATTGAGTATACCGGCCTCAAACGTGTGGTCTTGTTTAAGTGCGAATGGTATGACCCTACACCGAATCATGGTGTGAGGACTCACCCAACACTTCAATTGGTAGAGGTTCAACGAAGTCGACGATATAACAACTACGATGCAAGCCACTCAAGTCTACTACCTTTCGTACCCTTCTATGCGGAACGATCGACAAGAATGGCTAGCAGTTTGTTGCTGTCAGCCAAAATTCGCTGACGAGGAAACTAGCAAAGACGATAATGACCAGGGCTCGGCAGATATTGCTTTCCAAGATGGGATGCCCACCACGTGCGTAGTCGATGATGCAGACGCCGATATCAACAATCTGGATGTTCCGACTGGGACTCGATTTATTGTTGAAGCGGGTCCAAGCGATGAAGTTTATAGTGGAGATGAATCAGAAGAAGAATCATCACCTTCTACTCATGAGAGTGAATTTGAAACGGATGATAGCGAATAAAGTTTGTATATGATATGTCAACGACCAATAATGTAGTTACTTTTATTTGCATGGATTTTGTTCTTATTAAGTCCAATAATATAGTGAATTTCTTCTTTTTTTTTCTTATGCCCTTTTTTCGATCTTTTACTCGTGAATATTGTTAATTAGGTATCATGGCCGGACGTGGTCGTAGGGGATGTCGAGGTTTGCCATTAGGAGGCCATCGTGGCGGTGGAGGTCGTGGTTCGATACCTCCATCATCGATTCCGACTTCTCGGTCTCTCGAGCACGATACAGCCGCTGCGTCACCTTCCCCTTCCATACCGTCGGGGTCGTCTGTACCATCTTCTTCGTCATCAAGGACTATGCCTACTACACACTTCCCCACACCTTCTCCGACATCAATGACTCCTTTACCCACGAGGCCGCACCCCACCACAACATCACCGGCAAGCATCCCGACAGGAAGACGTAAGAGCAGGGTTGGAGGTGACAGGCCCTCCGCGGCCACCTCAGAGGCCAGGGATGGAGGCCCCTCGCGTGCAGGGGATCCCTATCACTCTGATTGCCAATGATACGTAAGTTTGCGTTTAACTTTTATATGTCAATTTCAATATGGATGTCAAATATTGAATAAGTAGTTTTGTCGAATATGCATGTTCATGAAACACAGGGAGTTGCATCCTTCGCACTTTTGTGCACGGAGGATGACAAAAGTTTTTAAATGATGGATGATTCCCTGAAGGGTATTGTTGGAAGTCGGTGCACCGCCTCATCATAAAGACCAATACTGGCGACAATGGAAGGTAAACAAAACTACCATGTGCCTTATGATTTATACTATTTTCTCAAATAAGTGCTAACAATAGCAATCGCCAATTTGTAGATATTTTTTAGATGGGATGATGCGCTTCCCGAGGATCTCGTGCGAGCGGTGTACGACGATCTTGCAGCACAAGGTACACCGCGTTGATGCACAAGTTGAAGAAGAATCGGGTGCGGCGGTTTATGTTACGAGATGAGGCATGGAGGAGATACTTGCGATCGGGAGAGCGAGGACTTCCAGCTAGGTCAGGCAAGCGACGGAGAATAGGAACACCGAGGTCGAAGGCCCCGGGACTGGACCTCGAAGCACGGTGGTGGTTCCGTGTCATTTGCGACTACCCAAGAAAGATTGGTTAGTATTTATTAACATCTAGGATATTTTGTACATTTATACTCTTGTTCACTATGCTTGGTCCGCACGCAGTGATTCATCCGAGACGCCACCGTCGGTGAATGATTTGTACTTGCATCTCCACACCGTTAATCACGACAGACGACATTCATCGATACTAGATCGAGCGGTTCTATGTAAGTATAGAAATGAAATGTAAAATATTATTAAGTCTATCACTTACCCCATATCATGTACTTTGTTTGTTGTGCATATATGCGGGAAAGGCTCCAGAGCGAGACGTCGGGAGCGACCTGTGCTACACCGGAGCAATCGGTGGATGATGAGGCGGTGTACCTCAATGTGGCGGGTGAGTCTTCCAAAGGACGTGTCTACGGACTCGGGTCCGTAGGGAGAAAGAAGAGGAGATACGGAACTCCTGGTGCTAGCACGTCGCAGACGCCGGATGTGGTGCCGCGGGCGAGTTCGATGTCGTTGCGGAGCAACTACGAAAGGTTATGCACTTCATGCAACGGCGTCTTGGGATGGACATGGACGAAATAGACCTAGCTGAGCACCAACCACCACCACCGCCACCACCACCGCCACCTCATGACCAGCAACAGCCGCCGCAAATAGATCCGGTCGATCCACCCCAACAAGGGGACAATGTTGGGCGTGAGACGTAAGCGTGGCTCTCGAGAGATGAGCAGGTTGGTGATACATAGGTACTTCACTTGTTGTTTGTTTCAAATGCTTAGATTAAAAGTTTTATAGTGTAGACAACTTTAGAAATTCATCGAATTACTTTATGATTCACACTTCTTTTTGTGCATTTTTAGGTCGATGTTCCGCTCCCTATCGTGGATTTTATTTTTTTTCGCTTTTGCTCCCCCAATTCTTTTTTTTGTTTTGAAGTAAAATATACTATAAGTAGCGAATGTTAGCAGAATTAATCCATGGGAGAAGAATACATGCTGGCTGTTGTGTGCAAATCTTATGCCGTTGCAGGTTCTCTCGAGTGCTATGATGAAGAAAGTGGTAGAATCGACAGGGAGCGACATCTTCATGCAATAGCAAATGAATTTGGGAAGTCGATAAAGGGTCGTTTTTCGGTCATCAGTGTTCGGCACATGTAGGCTCTTCTTCTTCTATTATGGCATGTCCGTAGAAGAAGAATAGCCTACATGTTCTCAACATGAGATGACCGGGAAAAGGACCCTTTATCGATTTCCCAAATTCATTTGCTATGGCATGAAGATGTTGCTCCCTCGTCGATTCTACCACTTTCTTCATCATAGCACTCGAGAGAACCGCAACGCATAAGATTTGCACCTACACAACAACAAAGATGTTTTCTTCTCCCATGGATTAATTTCGCTAACATTCGCTACTTATAGTATATTTTACTTAAACTGAGGTAAAAAAATTTATTTTGGGGAGGATAATGTATTAAAAATAAAATCCATGATAACTTATGCATCAACTGGGCGTCGAAAGGCGGGTTTGTTGAAGCCTGATGTAGTAGAAGGTTCTGATGATGAAGTTCCTTTACTTTTATTTTTCCTGTTTTCGGAAAGGCGGGTTTTAGTTTTTCCTATCGTTCTCGAGGGAATGGGTTCATTGCTTTTGACGATGAGCATGTTGTAGACGATTTGTTTCATTTGCATGTTAAACTCATTTTTTTTTTGGTGGTGGTGATTTTGGTCCTTATAGGACTCCAGGTGTCGGAGGTAGGCGTGGTGGGTATAGTGGAGGCGGTGAGCTTGGTGGGGGTTATGGAGGCTTTGGGGCAGTGGCTTAGGTGCTTATCGAGGTGAATCTTCTCTTGGCTATTCTATTTTAATTAGCGATCGAATCACTTCCTTTCAATAGTTTGTCGTGTAGACTTTTTAAGTTACTTGAATGAGTTTATTGTTGGTGGTTTACTTTGTTTCAAACACTAGTATATTATAGTTAAAACCAAGTTTTTGGTGGTTTTATAGTGATCTCCTATTGCTCCTTCTAAAAAATCAAATTTCTTCTTTTTGTAGATCTTGAATTTTGGAATGTGTTTCTTCTTCCTTATGTTAAAACCAAGTTATTGGTGGTTTTATGTGATAGGAATTCCAATATGACCGGTTATAGCCGTTCTAGGAATCCAGGAAATCAAAAATTCAAATTGAAAGCTTGATTTCAAAAGTCAAAAATCCCAGCGGTGGCTAATTAGCGCGCTAATACTTGAAATAGCGCGCTAACTGCAGGGACCTCAAACTAATTAATTTATCCCTTTGTGTTAGCGACCCTTAAACTCGGCCAGGACGTAACCATCCCTTATAAAACATGTTATACATGTTTTACAACTCAACTTACATGATAGGTCCAACTTATAGAAACATTGTTCGCCATCTCCTATGCGTAGGAAAATAGCAACATTGACACCAACTTCAGTCCTGTGATTGCATTTGCTTGATGATCATGTTTTTTTTTTGGAAGCATTCTTATTCAACATTGTATGGTTTTTTTATGTTCTTCAATGCTTTTCTTGAACCCCAGCTGGTTGTTTTTTTTATTTTTTGAGTAGGAACACATGGCTTGTCGCCTTTGGAGCACACAAGAGTTTAGATTGGGTGAGAGGATGAGTTCTAGAATCATACTTACATGATAGGTTTGTGCTTAACTTTCCTCTTTTCCCTTTTAGCATTCTTGCACTTATGCCATTCTTCTCTTTGTAGATCTTGCAGTTTTGAATGTGTTTTGTCTTCCTTATGTTAAAACCAAGTTTGTGGTGGTTTTATCATGATAGGAAATTCCCATATGACCGTTTATAGCCGTGTTAGGAAGCCAGGAAATCAAAAATTACAAATTTAAAGCTTGATTTCCAAGATGGAAAAATATCGCGGTGGCTGGCTAATTAGCGCTAATCTCGGAATTAGCGCGCTAACCTGCAGTACCTCAAACTAATTAATCTCTCCTTTGCCTACTTCTTTCAGGTGCATACTCACTGGTTGTTGCCCTCAGATGGAGATTCAGAAATGCTTCAAAGCTGCGTTTTACTTATTAAATGAAGTCCTTTTTGTGTATACTTCCAAATTTTGGACCTTTTGTGAGTGTTCTTTTTTTTTTTGCTTGTTGAACGATAGGTGTGGTTGGTTTTTGTGTATACTTCCAAATTTATGGAGCTTTTGTAATACATTACAACTTTCAGTGGATATATAAATTTTTGGGCTAATTTTGAGTTTCACATTTTTTCCTTCTCTTTTGAATTTTTGTTGATATATATTTTTGATGTATGGATGCGCAATTTGGCTTCTTTGGGGGATGTTAGCACCCTCAAGGAGTTGTTGGAGGGGGTGCAGGCGATGGAGTATGTATGTCATATCGGGTTGTATTTTGATTTTTTAGGTTGGAGAATCGATTGGCTTATGTATCAGTGCCATATTTAAACAAAACAGAAAATTAGAGACGGATTAGCAACGGAATTCAAATTTTCCGTTGCTATTCCGTCTCTAATTTTCCAGAAATATTTTTATCAATCACAAACGGATCAGAGACGGAAATATTAATTAAGTCTCGATTCCGTCTCTAATTAGCAACGGAATCGAGACGGAATCGTAAACGAATAATCCGTCTCGATTCCGTTTCTAATTAGAGACGGAATCGAGACGAATCTTTGCATTCCGTCTCGATTCCGTCTCTCGATTCGTTCTTGATTAGAAACGGAATCGACACGAATTCATAAATTTATTAATTCCGTCTCTCGATTCCGTTGCTAATCAAGAACGAATCGAGACGAATGCAATTACAAATGTACCATTTCGAAATAAAATCCATTTCTCGTTCCGTCTCGTTCGTTTCTAATTTCCGTCTCAAATTCGTCTCTATTCGAAACGGATATTTTAAATCTCTATTCCGTCTCTAATCGAAACGGAATCCATTTTCCGTTTTCGATCGTATCGACGATATTTTTTGAGACGGAACGCGTTCCGTCTCTGTTCCGTTTCTGATTTAATTCAGAGACGGAAATTTCGCAAATCAGAAACGGAAAATTCCGTTTTTGATTTGCGATTTTTTTGTAGTGAAATAACAATAAAGACTTATATACCCTTTTGAGTAGTATTGGTGTTAATTAGAGGTAAGGGTAATTATGTCTTTTTATATAATTGAGTAATCTAAGTTAGTAGTAAAAATCATTTGAGTCTGGACTCAAAAAGTCCAAATAGATTTTTTGTTTTTATTAATAAAGTGCATTTGAAAAAGACAATTAATTACTCTTTAATGCGGCATAAGTGCAACTAAGTCAATCTTCGGTTAAGTAAAAATAGCTTAATCGACGACCGATCAACGTGATATATAATTGGATGATTAAGGTTCCTATGATGTGCAGTAAACCTATTTATGGGCCTGCGTATACGTTCAGTCCATCAAGACTCGTCCAACATGACCGGTCTTGAATCGACTAATTAAGCTCAAATCCAGTTCAATCTATAAACATTAACTTTTTTTTAGTTTTAAAAATATTTTTATATGTAAAGTACAAAAACAAAAAAATATTTATTTTTATAATAAAAATTTATAAGCGATGGTGTTAGGATAGGCTTGGGCCAAATCTTTTACGCCTAAGTCAACATGTTTGCTAGGTGGCCTTTGATTTTCGATTAAATTACAATTTAAGATGTAATCAAATCCAATGCAAAACATAATGATCTAGACTTTTTGGATGATGATAATGAAGTAATCATGCAATATATACCTAGATATTTAGTGATTGCTTTAGTTTTATTTTTTTTATTTTTATTTTTTCAAAGGTTGTGTTATTTAGCCTATTCTTTTATTTAGAAAAATCATAAACTTCTTAGTTAAGAAAAAAAAAATCAATAAGAGTGTAATTGTTTTGATTCTGATCGTGATTAATTTAGGAATTCTATTTATTGAGATATTTACATGATTCGTTATTTCAAAATGACAAAATAATGAAATAAGTGGAAACTAAACAATTATATGAAAAAATTAATTTTAAATAAATTTAACTTTTTTATATCCGTGGGTATCCAGGCGAGCCTGACTATTCTCACGAGACCGTTACATAATCGGCTTGTACATAACCCAGTGACCCAAGTGAAATTACCACACCGAGAACCATAACCGAGGTCATTCGCTAGACTCACACAATTCACCTTTACCCTTATCGTTTGTAACAACCAGAAAGAGTTTTAAATAAATTTAACTAAACATATTATCGGTAAACAAATTAATTAACATGTTTAAATAATAGTTTTTTTATAATTTTAATTTATTTCAAAAATATAAACTCTATTAATAATACAAAAAATATAAAAGGTATAACTAATAAATAAAATAAAAAAGTTCTGCAATTAATATAAAAATAAATTTGTCTTAAGATAAGTGTATCCGATAAAGGAACTAACCCTCCATTTTAAATTATTTAAATGTGATTAAGTTGGTCGTACTTACCCAAAATTATAGTGTGGGCAATCGAGGCTACATGCTAGATGATCAAGACGACTTTAATTGTAATTTGTACTTCCTAAAATAGTTTAATTTAATGCAATATATTTTTATCATTTTTTTGAAGATTTTTTTGTGATTAACTATAATTATAAAAAAGAACTTTTTTATCGTTTCGTTTTGCTTATTCATTTTATCAATTTTTTTTTTTTTTTTTTAATTTGTAATTTGCATTCTAACAACTCGTTGACCCGAAAATATTGTCTGTGAAGCACACATGAAATCTTTCTAAACCCATCAATAAAAACTTAAAGAATTTTTATTATCATCAACAATTGATTTTCAAAACATCTCTTGCATATTTCCGTATCAAAAAGCTAAATAAAAAATAAAACCTTCAACAAAATGATTTTTTCTTGGTTTGGAAGATTAAAGTAATAATAACATTTTCTTAGAAAAATCGTGTAGCAAGGTGTATCAATCAAGTGTGTCATCTTATAAGAGAGAGAGAGAGAGTGTGGGTGTTTAGATGTCTTGTAATTGTAACACTTCTTTTGAGAGAGAGAGAGAGAAGTCATCGTTTTTGTTGAGAGAGAGAGAAAGTGATTAATACTTCATTAAATGCATTTATCATTTCTCTCTACTTTATTAAATTGTAAGTTCTTTTCTTCTGTCATGGGTATCAAAAAGATCAATAAATCTACTTGGACTCATGAGTCCGAACTCATAGAAAAGTTTTTTAAATTTTTGTAAATATTTAAGAGGTATAATAAAAAATTTACAAGTGATTATGATTGTTTCATTAATTGTTCGAATATGTATTTAAAATTAAAAAAAGTTAGCACTACCCAAAAAGATAAACATGGCATGAGTACCTCTTTTCAACCATAAGATTAAACACAATCAAGAGAGATAACATGATTGAAGCATTTAAAACATTAATTACTTATTTTGATTTTTTCTAACTCCATAAATATGTTGGGTTTTTCTCTCTAAAAAAAGAATTAGTAATCTTGACACCTTTAAGTCACACTATAGTTTCTCTCTAGAAAAAAATTAAGAAGAAAAGAACTTGCTATAGCTATTTAACACTTTTAAGAAAAAAAGTGCTAAACGACATACTTAAGTGATATTAATTTATAAATATAATGCTAGCATGACACTATTTTGAAATAAATAAATTGAAAACAAAATTGATTTAGGGTGTGTTTGATAGCAGGGAAAATGAAAAAAATCATGGAAATTTGTTTTATTTTTTAGTATAACTGTTTTTTTCGGTGTTTGATACATTTGTAACCGCCCAGAGAAAAAAAACTCACCCCCCTAATTTTCCTCATTTATTTTCTCTTATTTCAACATGGAAATTGGAGATTTACTCTCACGCAATACCCAAACTCGGACTCCAAGTTCCTCTGATCATCACCACCAACACCGAAACAAGGCTTCTCCATCTCCGCCACCACCTCCTCCTCATCCTCGTCTCTCGAAAATTTATTCCCTACTTGTTTTCACCATCGCCCGTCCTCGTCCTCAAATGCCGAAGCAACGGCCCGATCAAGCACGTCTTCACCATCGCCCCGCCGCAGCCTTCAAGAAGATGTCCTCCCGCCTAGAGAATTCCATCGGCGACGTCTCCCGGCTCCTCCGCGTCTCCGTGCCTTCCGACGAGCGCGACGACGATTACCTCGGCCTCTCCTCCCATCGCCGCCAACGAGCCTATCCTCTCGTCTAATCTGGGAACAGATCGCCACCCTCCACAAGGGCTCTCTCGACGACAGATCCGATGTCGCCGCCTCTCTCGTCTCCCTCGCCGGGGACAACGATCGCTACGGCAAACTCATCATCGAAGAGGGCGGAGTGGCGCCGCTCTTGAAATTGGTGAAGGAGGGGAAGATGGAAGGGCAAGAGAATGCTGCGAGGGCTATTGGGCTTATGGGTCGTGACCCTGAGAGCGTTGATCATATGATCCACGCGGGTGTGTGTTCTGTTTTCGCCAAGGTTTTGAAAGAGGGGCACATGAAGTTTCAGCCATGGTGGCTCAAGGCGGTCTCGAACTCGCCGCCCATCATCCTAAATGCCAGGATCTCTTCGCCCAGAACAATATAATCCGTCTGCTCGTCAGTCACAACCAGCTTCATCTTCACTTAAGTCGAGTTTCTAAGGAAAGATTTAGTTTGGTTTTCGTTCAAATTTGTATTTTTTATTGGTAGATATAGTGGTTGGTATGTGTTTGTTGTGGTGTATGGTTGGATTTGAATGAGGTTATTATTTTGATTATCGAAACTAGGTCGAATATAGTGGTCAATTCGTGGTACTGCAAAAAATGAAAAAAAAAAATTACATTAGTTATCAAACAGCAGAAAATTGAAAAAAAAAATTCTCACTTGCAATCAAACAACAATGAGAAAATTCTTTTAAAAAAATTTTCTACAAAAAATTTGCCGAAGTAAATACTTTTTTCTCATTGAAAATTCTTTTTGCTATCAAACACACCCTTAGTTCTAATTTATTCTTAGCTATCATGTATATAGTACAAATAAAAAAATTGCAATTCATCTAATAAAAAAACATAACAAAAGCAAAAAAGAATATACTTCGTCTATAATTAATAATAATAATAATAATAAAATTATCTTTAAATCAACGTCCCGTATCGAAAATAGAGATCAAATCTTCTATGATATGATCGCATGCAACTTACGTGTAACCAAAATGATCTCATGTTTGATTAAGGTTAAGTTGACTAAATTACCCTTAGTATGCAGTCCTAATGATTTTTGTAGTCTAATTAATCAAAGTAAGACATAACAACTTTGACTAGCGTGGTATTCTCTTTTTTTTTTTTAAATAGAAGGCCTTCGTTTTGTTAAGTCATCATACATATAATGGAAAATATCTTTTTTTAATATTTCAAATTAATTAATTATTTCATCAAATTTACTTTATTAAAAATTTTTTTTTGAGGACTTACTTTATTAATAAGCTATTTAAATGTTTAAATAATTTAGTTATTTTTATAACTATTAACTTTACTAGAACAATCAAATATAGATAGATGGGTATTTATAAACATATCATAGAACAACAAATTTATGTGTTGTGGCAAAAATAAATGTCACTTTTTAATATGCTTCTTAAATAATCAATCATAAATACATGATATTACTATATTATAATATAAAAATAATATTATAAATTAAATATGCAGTTTTTGAATTGGAACTCCATTATTTGAATTTCTAAAAAGTAATTATCATAGATTGTACAAACAGATTTATAAAATAAATAAATAAAAATACATAAAGGTATAATGCTTAATAATATATAAATATATAATTTAATAATTTAATAATATGAAAAAATAAACTAATATTTAAATCTTGTTAGAAAAAATATATTGGATTTAAAAATATTTAACATAAAAAATTAATTTATAAAACGAGATTTCAATTTGAAACAATATAAAAAGTAGTTATTTTTCAGTCCATAAATAGTAATACTTTATTCATATTATGCTTAATATCTAAAAATAAATTAAAAATAAATAAATTTAATTTTAGTTAATTTATTTATAACATTATCATGTAATATGGTTGTTCATAATTTTCACATAGTATCATATAATATATATCGTTGTTTTAAAATATTATTTTTTAGGGTTAATGATAAAAAATATCATAACCTTTACAAATTGTATCAATTATATTATAACTTTTGAGATTTATCAATTATATCCTAATTTTTTGGTTTACTAGCAATTCTATCATCAATTAATATGGACACTTTTTCTTTTATAATATATGCTAACACATGACTCTTTTCAACTTTACACCTTTAAAAATTATTCATACATATACATTAGAGTTTTTTTTTTTTAGGATATGCATTAGAGTTGAATATTCATAATAAATATTTATATATAGAATACACATAGCTGCATATACATTTCTACTCAATTACTTAATTTATACATGATATTCATCATCTTACATAATATTTCTATTGTCAAATTAAACAATTATACATGAGTAATCTTCCAATAAGTTTTAGATGTAATTTTCATCATATGTATATACACATGATATTTAACTTACATAATTACATTGGTGATCTATAAACTAATTAAATTTGAAATAGATTATTAATGTATATATCATTGATTTATGTTTTTTTTGTGAGTCCTCATACACTTAATTTATACATGAAGCTTAAAAGATTTTGATATAAATTGTTTAATGTCGATAATCATGAAAATAAAATTAGAAGATTATGTTGATTTCAAAGTAAAAATATCCAAATTAGTTAAGGATATATATAATTGCTAGTAAATTAAAAAGATTATGATATAATTGATAAATTTCAAAGGCCGATTAGAATATAATTGATACAACTTATAAAGGTTAATATATTTTTGATCATTTGACCTATTTTTTATAATATAATTTCAAACGTAATACGTGTCTTACGTGTGACTTTACGTATTGGCAAATTAATATACGTGGTCTAATTTGACAAAAAAACACATGATAAGTCATAATAAAGTTTTTCCTTTTAACTTTTTAATTTTTTTTACCTAGTTTACTTGAGTTCAACAAAAGAAAATAGGACTTCTCATGTATGGTTGGCTTAAAATCTCGAAAATTAATATAAAACAATATGAGATTGTGTCACCAGACATACACATACATGGGACATTGATTCATTGAATAACTACTTTAGAATCTTAGGATTTTTCTTGGGTTTCTTACTTATAATTATGCTTTAATAAAATTTATGTGATGATAAATAATGTGTGTGTGCATTTTTTTTTTTTTTGGTTTTTTAATTACGTCCGATGCCAACCGCATCAATTAATCCAAGATTGAACATTGTCGGGCTCTCTATGAGGGGTGACCCCCTCTCAATTCATTTTTTTTTTCACAAGACTTGAACTCAAGTTTTTGCTTAAGGGGAACAAAGCTCATATAAATAATGTGTTTACATATGCACTATTAAATAATAAAACCATATTAAAAAAATATATTAATTAATAAATAATTTGTTTGTATAAGTAATATATGTAATAAATATAATAGAAGAAAGATGAATATAAGGATGTCCTTTTATGCCATTTTGTATTAATCAATTACTTAATCAACAAGTTAATTTTTTCAAAAAAAATCTTGATAAGCTAAGTTAAGGCTCTATTTGCTAAAACTAGTTGATAATCTAGTTGCAGATGAAAATTCAGTAGCTGATAACTGAAAGCTAATAATTAATTAATCAATTAAAATTGTTTAAAAATGTTAGCTTATCGAGTAGCTAATAAATGTAAAATAATATTTACTTTTTAAACAACATTTATTTATAAGAAAATAAATATAGCTTGATACTATTTCGGGACAATGTCTGGGCCTAAAACTAGTATTATTTTATTTGTATAATTAATAATGTAGTGAATTAATTAAATTGATCATGTTCTCTCAAAATAAATAAATCCCTCCTTATATAATTGAAGCTAACACTCTATAATTAAAAGCTCATCCCCTCTAACTTGATTTCTCAGCTCTGTGGCTGAG
Source organism: Stephania yunnanensis (assembly GCA_039657365.1). Lineage (NCBI taxonomy): Eukaryota > Viridiplantae > Streptophyta > Magnoliopsida > Ranunculales > Menispermaceae > Stephania > Stephania yunnanensis. Next base: position 6,958,352 of record CM077580.1, read on the forward strand.
TATATATGTAATATTTAGTTTTAAAAATAAAGTTTTATGATTTTTCATGATATATATAAATTACCTTAATTTAGAAGGTTAAAAATATCGGCCAAAACATTTCTAGTGAGAAGATAGTTGGTCACTTTCAAATAAAGTAAGATTTGGGGAGGTGACTTGTGAGTTTGACTCCCACTTAAATAAAAAAAAGTTTAAAAAATCATCACTTTAAAAAAGAGTTAAAAATTATACTTCAAAAAAACAGGAGTTAAGAAATCATCAAATCTAATTATAAACATTTTCCTAATCATATATAAAAACATGAAGAAAGAGCAGTGGCAGTGCGAAATACATGGAGATTTTTCAGGATGTTTTTAGCTATAGCTGTTTTAGAGCATGTCCATTGGAATATTGATTGAATATCAAAGTGCGACACATATGATTAAATTGACATTGAGATGAAAAAAATGTTTTTAATGATAATGCATATTTAGAATGTCATGCCGATGTGGCATAAAAAAATTGACACGGTTAATTTTGGATGTGAACTCTAGACATTCAAATTAACATATACATAGGACCAATATATTTATTACTTATTTTGTTTAGATTTTTACTTTTACATTTTAATTATCAAAATTATAAAAAAATATCACATCATTAATTAACGTACAATCCACATCTATCATTGAAGATCAATTTTGAAATCTAATGTCTATCTGAATCACTTAAGGTGACATTCTCTTCGTGTTAATGACGTGATCAAAATTCATGACCACAATTTATATTTACCATTCAAGATGCTCTAAATTATAATAGGTGAAGTAAGAATTTGGCGTCGCTATTAGCTGTTGAATTGCTCACAAGAGTCCAAATGTCGCAAGTACAATTTCACCTAGGAAAAATGAGAACAAGACACCAAAACTGCTCAAACGCTAGGGATAGGGATGGTCCAAAAATCATTTATCACCTTATGTGGACGTTAGAGTTTTAATTCTCCTAACAAGTGCACTGCATGTGTGTCGACGCACGAATGGTGGGTTTGGTTAATTTGGTGACCCACCTCATCGAACCCCCTAACAATTACTAGTACTAATCAATTAATTAATCTGACAAAGTTAAATTAATTAGAATATTCAACTTGAAACGTTGTTGAGTGATAGAGAAAGAAAAGAAGATCAACAAATTAAATTAATGAATCCAATTACGTAAGACTTAATTAATGTTGAATTAATTGAAGATGCCACTCGTGGAGGGTAAATGCATGGAGAAGTAACACTAGTTATGTAGGTAGGGAGATGGAATCCAATGCATTATGGATGTGGACTCATGAGACGAGAAGATAAGGTCATAGTCTTCCTACATGTGTCATGTGTGCGTCACATACATTCATTTTTTGAAGATATGCATTAATGGTTTAATTTGCTACTAAACTCAAATGAAAATTAAGTTCCAGGGTTAAAAGATAAGGGTGGCTGTGCTTCTTTTTTTTTTTTTAGTAATAATTGGCCATTTGTTTTTTTGAATTATATATATAAACCTTGTAAATAAAATAAAACGTTGTCTCTTTCAAAATATTGTAACATTTCTGAAAGGCTACTTTAATTATTCTCCTCTTGCCTATCAAACGATAGCTCCATCGATTTCGCTTGTGCTCACACCTCTTCTTTTTTGTTTTTTTATTATATTTGTTGTAACGATGTTCCTAACACCCGTAGAAGGGTACAACAATTTATTACAACGAGAGTCATAAAAATACATACTATGAAGCTCAGAATAATATCTTCATAAAGGAGGGCAACAACCCCACGCAAGGGACAACAACCTCCTGAAGGAGGGGCAACAACCCTATGCAAGGGGAACAAACCCACAAAGAGGACCAAAAACCCTAAATTTCTAAAACAAAACAAAAGAAAAACAACAAGACTATTAGTACTTCTACCACTGCAAGGGCACACGACACAAAGACGCCACTCATTTCACCGTAAAGTCGCCACCAAAGGTTTCAAAGATGAGCAATATTGTCCTCACACCCTTCAAGATACATATAATTGACATTACTAGTACGTAGTCCTCATATATCTCTTGACATGTATAATTAAAGAGTGTCCAAGTTTTATGCCCAATAGCTAATTAATATGTGAAGCTTAAACAATTAAGTGGCTCAAGTAAGGCTATACATTAAGCTAGGTTTAATTAAGTTTAATTATAAAAAGTTAAAATATTAAAATAGAAAGATAGAAACACAGAGTATGTACCATTTTTTTTAATTAATTATGGGTATTCAGACACTTGTCTTACTAATCCAATGAACCTTGAAATTGTGAAAAAAAAGACTACTAATAATCTGACGTTTAGCTGTAATCGAACTCAAGACCATGCGTCTAACCCACATAATCTCACCTTCGCTCTTATCACTTCGGGTTCACAAGCGCCAATTTTAATTAAGAGGTGTATATATCTAGCTACCTATTAAAATAATCGATAGAAAAAAAAAAACATATATAACAACACAAAAAAAAATGTAAAAAACACAAGACCCCCAACCAACCTTCTCTCTTGTTTCCTTCTCAAACACGGCAAACACACACATTCATAATCTTCGATCTCATCATTTTGAGTCGTCTCCACACACACCCCCCTCAGCAACCCCTCCTCCTCCTCCTCCTCACCTTCTCATCTCCATCAACATGTCTGTAGAGTACTTGGCATCATCAACACTAGACATGATGGTTCATGGTACTACTACTACTCTTCAAGTTCAACAACAACAACAACAACAACAAGTAGTACGACATGAGATTGTTGTCAATGAATCACATAACATTGACAATGATGATGATGAAGAGCAGTGGTGTTGTGTGACACCCACTTCAAAGGATCAAAAGATACCAATTTTGCTAAGTTGCCCCCCAGCGCCCAAGAAGCCAAAGAGGAGCAACGTGGTGTTGTCGTGTAAAAGAAAGTTGTTATGTTCATCTGAGCTTCAATTCTTTGAATCAACAACAAGTGGTCGTGAACAAGTAGATAGCTTCTTCAAAGCCTATGGCTTTGGTGACTCCAATTCTACTTCTTTAGCTGGCAGAATTGTTTCGGGCAAGATCAAGAAGGGTAATTAAGAATTATTAAAAGTTAATTAGTTGATATGATACATATGTTAGTGCAGTTCTTTCGTTTTCTTAATTTGTTCTGTTTTATGTTACACAATTTGATATATGTATTGTTTTTTTTTTCGTCAGTCCTTGTAATTAATTGAAGTACATGTAGCAATTTGTTTAGTGATCATCATCATCATGATCTACAATTATCATTTTTTCCATATATATTACTTATGAAGCTACTAATAAATTAATTAGATCCAAATTCTGTATTGTACATATTTGTAATTCATCTCTTCTTAATTATATATAGAGACTTTTTTTTTTTTAACAAAAAATCTTTGTGGTGATAAAGAACATTAATTACAGTAATGTAGATGTTGATAAGCTCATAATCATGGGTTGGTGGGGATTAATTTCTTATTTCATTTTTGACATTTATATTCTCTATATTACTAATTGATAGAACTGATGGACTAATTGGCTTCATATATTTTCCTCTTTTGACTCTAACTATTGGTGCTTAAACTTATGACATCTATATGTTGCCAGATGTGCCTCGTATCATGCAAATAACGTGGTTTTATGGATATCTCATGACAATAGCTAAAAGGGCGTGTTTAATTTATTTACATGTGGTCACTTTTGAAGTTTAATTTACAATAATTAATTAGAGCTTCTCATTTTCTCCCTCTAATTAATGCACGTCATCTTTTGGAAACTGGAACACATGAATAAGGTCCTAACATTGATTAGATGATAATTGATCAGTTTTAATAGTAGTATTACATAAACAAATAGAGATTATAGGAGGTTTCACCTAACCCAAAAGTGACTCAATTAAGCGTACGTGCGGGTGAGCCCACCGGTTCGAACCCAACGTCAGGTCAAACTTATCATGCTATATAGTATATATATATATATATGCCCGCCCTCTTCGACAATAGAACCCAATTGTATAATATTTGATTATGATGATAGTATTACCTTTTTTATATATATATAAAAGTAGAGGAGTGAGAAAGTTAAGAAGTTATCTTTTTTCACAATTTTAATTTTTTAATTTTTTCAGTTTTGTTATTTTTTATTTTTTTATTTATATTATTATCGATTGTCTCAAGAGATATAATTATATATTATGTGTGCATCTATTAATAATTAATAATAATTTTTTTTGAAAATAATAATTAATAATGATTATATTATCAACTAATAGATTAATAGAATGAATACTTTCAACTCGAAACTATAGGGTAAATACATGGAATGAAGTGTAGTATAAATTTTTTTAAAATCATGGGCAAATACATAGAATTGAGTATAGTGCAAGTTCGATTCCCCCTATAAATTTCACTTCTCATCCATTTTTTTAAGTAATAATTCTCTCGCATCTAGTTTGAAGAGATTTCGGGGAGTGCGTTGTCATCATCTGGATTTTTGTTTGGGTCTCTAGGAGCACATGTTTGTGGGGCTCCTTGCATTTGAAGGGATGTACAAGAATCATGGGTTGGCTTATGTAAGGGGTCAAGCACGACTTTTTTTTTTTTTTTTTAGTTTTTGCTTGACATATATAGATATATCAACTACGACACCCATCAGTTTTGTAATTTTTTTGCTTTTGCACATTTTCACACGCGCGCTCTCACACATATATACTTCCGATTTATCAAAAAAACAAATTGGAAGGAAAAAAATACAGTATAATTTCACATCATTCATTTCATTTTTTTTTACTTTTACTAAAAAATATGGTGTTATTTTGAATTCATCACTTGAAAGAGAGGTATAAATGTTACCTTTCAGTATTGAGCAGAAGATATAAACATAATATCATTCAAAAAATATCGATTTGAATATTTAGTTAATAATTTAATAAACCTTCCGTGTCAATGAAACAACTAGTTTCCATACATTCAGATGAGCTGGTCAACAATTCGTCCAAATCATCTCTCCACTACTCCATGTGATGACACGTGGGCGGCTTTTTAAGAATTGGACCAGTCATACCCAGCTCATCAAGTGGCCCACCATTATCTCATCTTCTCCACACTTGCCAAATTTTGTTTATTACCAAACTCTATTGAGAGTTTTGCTAGGATAGGTCGGTGCAGGTTCTAAATTGGTCGATTTCTCCCCAATACTTCAATCAATTCCAGGGCTCCATTCCCGCATTTCTTAATCAGAAGTCTAGATTTTAAATTTTATGCATGAAAATTTTTAAAACTTTTAATTGGAGATTTTTTTTTGGCCTTCCCTTTTTCGTGTTCAGAATTAATTAAGTAAAATTTTTAATTATATGACTTGAATTTAATTATGAAGAAAAAAAAGTAAGAGTTGCTGTGGTAAAATAATATATATATATATATATATTTCTAGTAGTGTACATATTACCGATATATCTTAGAAAGTTTTGAAAATCCCAACTAATCAATACGTGCATGTAAGTTCAATCAATCATGGATAGTATTTATTATTATTATTTTTCGATAAATTAAATATCTATGCATAGGTTAGTAATAAGAAAAACAAAAAGATGATTCAAGATTTGAATTCAAAGGATTGTATTTTATTCCTTACACCACATGTATAAATATACAAATTAGCTATATCAGTAACAACGGCCGTAATAGATTTAGCCACTAATTGAGGTATAGAAAAGATAAGAAAATTAATACATATTATCTATAGAAGGAAATAGACCATGTATCCAAATATGTACATCTAATAGTCCTCCTCAAGCTGGAGTATGTAATTAATATACCCAACTTGTGATGCAATTTATGGAACTGATATTTGCCCGATGATTTGGTGAAGATGTCGACAACTTGATCATGTGAGGAAATAGGAAGAAGTTGGAGTAGTCCTTGTTAAAGCTTCTCACATATTACATGATAGTCTATCTCAATATGTTTTTTACGCTCGTGGAAGACATGATTGACAACAATATGATGGACAATTTGGTTGTTACAATAAAGAATAGTTTTAGTAGAAAATAAGGAAATACCAAGATCTTGAAATAAGGTGGAAAGCCACACAATTTCACGAGTTGTCAAAGCCATCGAGCGGTATTCAACTTCGACAGAGGAATAAGATACCGTGAATTGCTTTTTTACTTTTCCATGAAATTTGACTTGAGCCAAGAAAAATGCAAAATCCTATAGGTGAACGTCTTGTCATTGGACAACTTGACCAATCTAAATCACTATATGATGTGAGTTGTAATGAACTCCTAGATGATAATAGAATACCTTGACTAGGAGTTTTCTTCAAATAACGCAACAAGCGGTTCCATCAATTGCACTTAATATAGCACAATGGAAAAGTTTGCTATGTTGACATGATGAAAGTGTGGCTTCCGAGGTTGATTCATAAATTGACTTAAGATGTTAACAGTGAAGGCGATGTCCTGGTCTTGTAATTATGAGGTAGATGAGTCGACTAACTAATCGACGGTAGATGAAAGGATCGACAATAGTTCGCCATTGTCTGTATCAAGTTTAAGATGTTGCTCCATAGGGGCATTTGCAGTGCAAGCACCAGTGAGCCCATAATCATAGAGCAAATCAAACACATATTTTTGTTTACTTAAATAAATGCCTTCTAATGAGCGAGAAACTTCAATGCCAAGGAAATATTTGAGTGAACCTAAATCTTTAATGCGAAATTGACTGAAAAGGAATCTTTGACTTCAAGAATAACATCAAAATTATTTCCTGTAAGCACAATGTCATCGACATAAATTAAAATGAAAAGACAGGAAGAACCATTGCGCAATGTAAAAAGAGAGTGATTTGCATGAGATTGAATAAATCCAATAGATAATAAAACATTAGAGAATTTCACAAACCAGTTGCGAGAAACATGTTTCAATCAATAAAGGGATTTATTTAATTTACAAACTATATTTTTCTCTCCCTTACGAGGATGACCAGGTGGCAAAAGCATGTAGCCAGCTTCATCTAAATCACCATGTAAAAATGCATTTTGAACATCAAATTGATGCAATGAAAATTCTTTATCGTTGCTACAACTAATAAGGTTCCCACTGTTATTAATTTTTTCAACGGGTGCAAATGTTTCATGGTAATCAATACATTCAGTTTAGGTATATCCATTTGCCACTATACGTGCCTTATAGCGTTCAATGCAACTATCATCATGACGCTTAATTTTATAAACCCACTCACAACCAATCAGTTTATGATGATTTGGTAAAGAGACAATAGACCAAGTGTTGGTAGCTTCTAATGCATTAAGCTCAACTTGCACTGCTTGTTGCCATTCTGGAATATGTTTAGCCTAAGAAAAACTAGTAGGTTCATGCGATGGTCCCAACTACTAAACAGGGCACCGCCCGACCTAATCCCGTAATCAAGCCTTAATCCAACTCATCTAAGACTTAATTACGTATTAGTCAACCTTTCGGTCCTATATTCCTCTAAATTCATGTATTGCTCTATATTATCATTTTAATATAGTTTAAAGATTATGTGGAAGCCATGATAATTCAAAATTCTAAGTGTGGGAATCCAAGAAAAGACAGTAGCACAAGCATGTATATATAGGACACTATTCACTCAATCCAATGTGCAACCCAAAATGACATAAACAATAATAATACATCAAAAGTCGAGGCATACAAATGAGTGAGGAGAGTCTCCGAACTGCTCAGAGGAAGTCGCCGATCTTCTCCTTCCCCGGTCTGCTGCTGCTCGACGGACCTACACCCACCGTCACAAACTAGACGGTGAGTATAGTGATATTTAAGTACTAATTGGAGAATTTCAGGCTACATTTCCAAATAAACGAATGGTGTTTAAAAGCATAAAGTAGAGAAATAAATTGCCGAAACAAGAAATGCAAGTAAATACCATAGTTAAAGATGTAAAGATAGACACAGGCTAAGTCGAGATGATCTACGTCCGGTCGGCGGTGAGAACTATCACCTAACCTTTCCCACTACTATATGGAGCTATGCTCAACATATCTCGCATAAATAGTAGAGCTACGCTCTACGCTTTCCAACATCAATCTCATGTTTGCCGACCACCCCGAGTCCCATACCTCGTGTGCCGCGCAAGTGTAGTGGTGAGTGTCGGAACCCCGGTAGACCCATGTCCCCGTGAACCATGCATCTCTTGTGCAATGGACACTAGATAATCATTACTTTATTTTCAAAGATAAATAAATTCTAAAATTCTAGGATACCAAGATAAGTTCGGCTACAAAGACCAAAGGAAATTGAATACAAGTCTACTTAAATTCACATTATTCCATTAGCATGCTTTTTAGCAATTTCGTTCAAGAATGACATCAAGTGTAGGAATCAGAGTCAATAAAACAATTCACAAGGCATCATGTCACAATATGCAATCATGCATAGACACAAGAACAACTTGATGGGAGATTTCAAGTAGTAATGTCTACCAATAGACCAATAAAGCAATAAAAAGGAATGAAATGAAATATAAAATTCTCACAGTTGTACTTACAATGCATACGTTAGTCCTAGTCTAGCCGATCCCTCGACAATTTCGAATGCATGCCCAAACGCCTAAGTTCTCCCGTAGTTCCTTAACATTTAATAATGTCTCAATTTAGGTCAAATCAAAATGAGACACATTTCTAAAACCCTTTTTGTATTTATTTTCGACAATTCGACCCATTTCGTGTTTTTCGAGGTCAAACCTCCAAAAAATGCTCGTCCGAAATTTCAAATATTTTATTTTTCCTAGAAAATCATTATTTGCTATTTATTTTGTCGAAATATAATTTTTTGGAATTTTTTCTAATTTTTCTAAAATTCTCCCAATTTTCCTACATTTCTTTTCTATTTTCTATTTTTTGTTTTGTTTTTATTTTTTTATTTTTGGGTTTGGGTTGAACCGGGCCTAACCGGTTCAACGGCCCGGTTCACCTAACCCAGTGTCTCCTCCTCTATTCTTTTTTTTTTTTTGGGTCTGAATAGGGCCGAACCGGTTCGGCTCACCCAAGCCGAACAAGCCCGGTTCACCCCCTTTTTTTTCTCTTTGGGCATGAATCGGGCCGAACCGAGTTCGGCTCACCCGAGCCGAATCGGCCCGATTCAGGCTCATTTTCTTCCTATCGCGAAGAAACAGAGCATCGACTTTGTTTCTGAAGTTTTTTCTTTTTTTCTTCGTTCGTTGTTGGGGTTGGGCTTCCATCCCCAACCCTAGGTTGGGTCTAGGGCTGGCAAAAATACGGGAACGGACGAAAACGGGACTGAACACTCATTTTAAAAATGTTAAAATTTGGTGTCCAGTCCCGGTCCCGTTTTTAAAACGGGCACTATTTTTTTGTCAAGTCCCGTATGTTTGTAAAACATACGGGACCCGTTTTGCCCGTTTTGCAGAGACGTGCGAGAGCAGAGAGAGATGCGGGAGAGGCAGAGAGAGAGAGCCGAGGCAGAGACGCGCGAGAGCAGAGAGAGATGCGCGAGAGGCAGAGAGAGAGCCGCGAGAGAGAGCGAGAGAGATGCGCGAGAGAGAGAGAGCCGCGAGAGAGCGAGAGACGTGCGCAGAGAGAGAGCCGCGAGAGGCAGAGACGTGCGAGAGCAGAGAGAGATGCGCGAGAGGCAGAGAGAGAGCCGCGAGTGAGACGCGCGAGAGAGGGAGAGGCAGAGAGAGTGAGACGAGCGAGAGGGAGAGAGTGAGTCTGTGAGACGCGCGAGAGAGGCCCGAGAGGGAGAGAGTGAGGCTCGAGAGAGGCCCGAGAGCGTGGGAGGCCCGAGAGGGAGAGAGTGAGACGCGCGAGAGAGGAGAGAGTGCAGAGACGACGAGGCAGACGACGGTCGACGGAGCCGTGCGTTACGAAGAGAGAGTGAAAGGCGGATGGAGACGCGCCGTGCGTGGCCGTGAGAGGCGGTGAGACCGTGAGAGGCGGTGAGAGGCGTTAGGGTTTCTGCCTTGCTGCCTTGCTGGGTTTGTTTGAGAATGACAGTAGAGAATCTAGAGATGACGATGAGAAATGAGAATGAGAAGAGAAAATGAAATGATAAATCATAAAGTTAAAAACTTTAAATAGTGAAATTACTTATATGCCCTTCAAATTAATCACAAACGGGTACCCGTTTTTTTGAAATTTCTGCCCGAACCCGGTCCCGTATTTTTAAACGGACACAAAAATTTGTCCAGTCCCGTATGTTTGTCAAAAAAATATTGTCCGGTCCCGTTTTAAACGGGACCGGACAAAGCGGGCAAACCGGGACCGGGCATATTTTGCCAGCCCTAGTTGGGTCGCCTATGCTGGGGAGACTACTCCCTTGCCTTCCTAAAGCTCGGACGAACCGCCATGGCAGTTCGTCCGAGTTCGCTAACTCGAACAACAACAACAACCGTTAGAAACGACAACAACAAACGACACCACTCACCTTGCATTACTTCGAGCTCTCGGTCTCTCTCTCCCGCTCTCTTCCCGTCTCTCTCTTTCCCGCTCTCTCTTTCTTATTTTTTCTCTACTTTCTCTCTCTCTGTTTCATTTTTTTTCCTCTCTACCACCGACTTTGGAGATAATTTGAAGATAAGTGTATATTTTGGTCTTAGTTGGCATATACGTATATGATGGGCTGGCTTGCATGTGAGTCACATCGCAAAACACACACGTATCTCGAGGCATATCGTGTGGTTTTCAACACCACACTTGTCCCCCAAGTCACTTATGAGTGATTCAAATGTGTGACACTCTTTCTCGAGATGTGTGTGAGTGATTTTCCATGCCTATCTAGTGTTGTATATTTTAATTTCTTAACTTAGGCCCCTTTTTTTTTTTGTATGCTATGTGATGTTTAGGTGGCCACATTAACACCACACATTTCCACAACTTTCACATTTGATGTAAATAATTAAAGCTTACCCCGATGTGCCGCTACCTCCATCCTACGTCGACATGCAACTCGAGGTGCGTCCCCGCTCGTCTCGATACCTGCATACCGGTAAATGACTTAGTAGTCTACACATATACATTACACTAGGCATACAACACACAAATATAAAATGTGCCTCGGCCCTTGCCTCGATAAATGGACATATCACGGTGTGGGTCCCACAGTATGGGTTGTTGGTCTTATGTAAAGACGTAAACATATAGTTAGAAAGTTTGGGCCGTTACAACTCTTCCTAACTAATGAAAATATCGTCCTCGAAATTTAAAATTCGAACCAACATGTATACCTTACTCGAAGAGGTACGAAAATCTATCGCACATGTAGTCCTCCTGTTCCCAAGTGAGTTCTGTATCATCGTGAAACTACCACTTGATGAGTACTTTTGGGATAGACGTGTTCCTTTACTATTGTACCCTTCGATCTAGGATCTGAACATGTTGATCCTTGTATGACATATCCTCAGTCAAGTCAATCTGGTTCAAATCTATAGTCGGACGATCACCTACTCTCGACTCAGCTAATCGAAGCATGAATATATGAAACACTAGATGAATGCCTGACAACTGTGGAGGTAGCTTAAGCTCATACGCAACCTTTCCGACCCGTTTCTTAATTATGAAAGGTTCGATAAATCTCGGTGCAAGTTTGCCTTTCACTCCAAACTTCTGAAGACCCTTCCGAGGGGAAACCTTTAAATAGACAAAGTATCATTCGGTGTACGTGAGATCACCGCAATATCTGTCTGCATATTTCTTATGTCGATTTTGGGCTCCCTTAAGTCTCTGACGAATTAGTCGTACCTTCTCCGTGTAATCGACACTAATCTCAGGCCCCACGGTCTCTCGGTCCTCTAGCTCAGCCCAACATGATGGTGAGCGACATGGTTTACCATACAAAGCCTCAAAAGGCGCCATCTCAATACTGGCCTGATAACTGTTATTATATGCAAACTCACATAACGGTAAGTACTCCTCCCATGATCCGCCAAACTCCAAGACGCACGCCTGTAACATATCCTTGAGAACTTGTATCAATCTCTCAGTCTGGCCGTCAATCTGAGGATGAAAATTCGTACTAAACTGTAGGCGGGTACCATACTGCTCCTGCATACTCCGCCACATCCTGGACATATACATAACATCTCTGTCTAACGTAATAGTCACTGGTACCCCATGCATTCTATTAATCTCCCGCATAAATACTCAACTGATCAAACGTATAATGTGCGACCACTGGTAGAAAATGAGCAGACTTTGTCAATCTATCAACGATCACCCAGATGGAATCATGTCTCCGGGCGATTCTCGGCAATCCTTTCATAAAATCCATAGCAATGTCTTCCCACTTCCACCGTAGGATGGGAAGAGGCTTTATCAATCCTCCAGGTCTGCGATGTTCAGCCTTCACTTATTGACAGATCCCATGATTTCGAATAAACATTGACACATCCGCTTTCATCCCAGGCCACCAAAAACGCCTTTTCATGTTGTGGTACATCTTAGTCCTACTTGGATGAATAGTGAATCGAGAACGGTGTGTCTCCTGAAGAATCTCTCTCTCAATTCTGGTACTGACGATATACATAGTCTGCCCCTGAAGTGCAAGCACTAGTAAGACATCTTCGTCCAATCAACACAATCTGCGCTCTGCGCTAACGCACTAAACATGGAGTACAACCTATCAGTCCTCTGACCCTCTGCCACTCTCTGTGTAGATACGGTTTGTATTCTCATCTGCACGCAAATCTCAACTCGAGTTGCAGTATGAACCTCCGCATCTCCAACATGTATCCTACTCAACCCATTAGCGACTACATTCGCTTTTCCCGGATGATATTCCAAGGAAAAGTCGTAATCTTTCATAAATTTTAACCATCTGCGCTACCGAATATTCAGATCTTTATGTGTGAAGAGATACTTCAAACTCTTATGATAAGTAAAGAGTGTAAATTGCTCTCCATACAAATAATGTCTCCATATCTTCAGCGCAAATATTACTGCTGCAGTTCTAAGTCATGTGTCAGATAATTTTTCTCATGCATCTTCAATTGTCTGGATGCACATGCTATTGTACCAATACCCTGCATCAATCCTCATCCCAAACCTCTATGAGCAGCATCAGTATAGACGAGTCCAACCTCTGGTAACACTAACACTGGCGCAATAGTCAATAACCTCTTTCAACTGAGCGAATGCCTCCTCACATTCCTCAGACCAATGAAATCCCACGTCTTTCTGAGTCAATTTCGTAATTAGTGAAGCGATTTTCGAAAAATCCTTTACGAATCGGCAATAATACCCCGCCAAACCCAGAAAACTTTTGATCTCAGTCACTGAAGTCGGTGCTGGCCAATCGATAATTGTTTGAATCTTGGCTGGATCTACCGATATCCCTACTGATTCGACAACATGCCCTAAAAACTTGACCTCTGATAGCCAGAATTTACATTTACTGAATTTGGCATATAGTCTATGCTCCCTCAAAGTCTGCAACGTATCTCTGAGGTGCTGTTCGCGATCCTCCCTCTTCTTCGAGTATACCAGTGTGTCGTTGATGAAGACTATCACGAAACGGTCAAGAAATGATCTGAAAACATTATGCATCAGATCCATGAACACAGCTAGAGCATTGGTCAGCCCAAACAGCATGACTGTGAATTGAAAATATCCATATCTCGTACTGAAAACTGTAATGGATCTATCCTCGTCCCTGATCCTAAGCTGATGATACCCTGAGCGCAGGTCTATCTTTGAGAAAAACTGTGCTCATATCAGCTGGTAAAATAAATCATCTATCATCGGGAGTGGATATTTGTTTCTAATTGTGATATTATTCAACTATCGATAGTCGATACAAAGTTTCAACGTACCATCTTTTTCTTCACAAAAGGACGGATGCTCCCCATGGCGACATGGTAGGTGTAATGAATCCCTTCTGTACCAAATCATGGAGATGAGTTTTCAACTCTTCTAGCTCTCACGGTGCTATCCGATATGGTGGTATGAAAATCGATCTCGTACCTTGTACCAACTCGATAATGAAATCAGTCTTTCACGGCAGCAGTAAACCAGGTAAATCCTCTGGAAACACATAAGGAAACTCTCTAACAATCGGTATATCTTCCACCCTAGGTCCTCGACTCTCTGATATAGTGTACAATGCAATCAATGCTTCCATCTCATCACTAGTCACAAGTCGACCTCTCGTACCTACAATATTCGCTACACTACCTTTATACGTGAATGATGGACACCCTGGGATCTCAATAGTCGATATGAGTGTGGTATGCTGCTAACCAATCCATACCTAAAATCACATCGAACGCCAAACATTCGATGACTCTAAAATCGATCGGTAACTCTACTCCATTTATTGCAACGAGACATTTCTCAACAATAATATGAGGGCACACTCTATCCCCGACTGCAGTACTTAAGATCAAATGTACGCTAAGCCTAACAAGTTTCAACCCTAGGATGTCTATCATGCGATTAGCAATAAACAATACGGTAGAGCCAGAATCAAATAAAACATATAAAGCGTGATCGCAAATAGAAACCGTACCATCAATAAGACCTCGTGTAGCGTCGGCGTCTGGTTGGGCTACCATGTGAACCTCCTCTCGGGCCTGTTGTGCGTACACTACTGCAGGGTGTGGGCACTCTATCACGATATGTCCAACCTGTCCATATCTGTAACACGTCAAATTTTTACGACCACGAACCCCGACCACGAGACCGACCCGTGCTCGATCTCGACCCCGTTTCGCACTGTTCCAATCTTTGTCTCGTAACTCGGCGTCTGCCTCTACCTCTTCCTCGACCATCCACCACCCTACGACTGCTGCCGTGAAGCCTGTGGGGTGGGAAGTGTAGGAACTACAAGAGCTGGTAGGGCTGGTCTGATGGGAGGTGGCAAGGGAATTCTGTTCACGTTGCTCTGTATTGAAGCAATGGATGATACAAGAGGCACAACCAGTGGGGGTGTAGCTGTCCTCAAACCCTGAGATCATCGGTTCCACCTTTTTGTTTCCTCCTCTCATACTCCATGGCTTGCTCTACAGATAGCACATGACCCGGTGCTCCACCACCAACAACTCTGGCCAGATAGTATGTCTCATGTGCTAGGGCTCGCTCATAGATCTCGGTGAGTGTCCTCGGACTTGAACTGATGACGTAATACCCAATATCGGATCTGAGTCTATTACCGAAGTGATACACATCCTCCGACTCATCTCTCACCAAGTCCCTAGCAAACTAGTGCGATAATCGTATCGGTCCATGTAATGCATCATAGGCTCCTCGGCCCCTGTCTCAAATCCATACACTCTCGTCTCAATCGCTTCATGACGGAAGGAGAAAAATACTGCTGATAGAACTTCTGCTTGAAAGCATCCCATGTCTCAAACTCTCCGTGAGTGGCCACTGTCATACGCCACCACATGTAAGCATCTCGCTCGAGCGTATATGATGAGATCTTTGCCCGAAGTCTATCCTCAATCCTCAGTACCCGATGAAGCTTCTCCTAAGACACTCAATCTTCTGAAAATCCCTGACTCTATCGAAATAAGCTGGTTTGAGTCTGATGAAGTCCTTCACTAATTGAACTTCCACTGAAGTGCTAGAAGATGCGGGCGTGGGAGACAATATGACGTCAACTGTCTCCACCACTGGTGCAGTCACGGCTATCGACGCTGCTAAAGCTGCAGTAGGAAGTACTGGCGCATGGACAATCGATGTAGCAGTCGTAGGAGTTGATGTCGATGCCGGTGCAGCAAAACGAACATATCACGGTGTGGTCCTACAGTACGGGTCGTTAGTCTTGTGTTAAGAAATAAACACAGTTAGAAAGTTTGGGCCTTTACAGTTCTACAAGAGAAGACAAAGAATTAAGAAAAGAATAATGTGCATGAGAGAACCTATGATAAGATAAAAATCTTGCATAGGAAAAGTCGTACCAATTGATGATCAATGTATTTGAACATTAAAACAATGGTAATTCTTCAATTTTACCGATGGTTGTGAGACTCGTGATGTTCGTCTTAAAGGAGGATCAACTTGAACTAAATTTAAATTAGGTTCATTATTATTACAATGAACAATAGGGGTGACAATATGGATATTAGGTGATCTAATAGGAGAAGATGCTTTATAAAATAACTTTTCATCTATCATAGATGTTTCATGATCATTTACTAATGATAAAGGCATATTATTTTAGGAAGGAGAAGTGTGTGAAATTAAAGATTTACAAGGAAATATCTTTTCATGAAAAATGACATCATGACTAACATAAATCTTTTGAGTTTGAATATCAAAATTTTGTAGCCTTTTTGAGCAAAAGGGTATCTAATAAAAATTTAGGATGGGCACGTTGATCAAATATTTTTTGGATACGAGTGTTACGACCAAAACATAAGCAACTAAAAATATGCAAATGTGCATATGTAGGCAATTTATTAAATAATAACTCATAAGGAGTCTTTCCATTAATTATTTTAGATGGTGTCCTATTAATCAAATAAGTTGTAGCAAGGATGCATTCACCCCAAAATTTTGCAGGTAAATTTGCTTGAAATCAAAGTGCACGTGCGACATTAAGTAAGTGATGGTGCTTGCGCTCAACTATGCCATTTTGTTGAGGTGTGTAGGCATAACTATGGTGATGAATAACATCAAGTGAGGCGAAAAAACCATTAGTTATTTTATTAAAAAAACTCGAATCCATTATTACTAAGTATTTGCTTAATAGAAACATTAAATTGATTTTTAAATCAAAACAAGCAACAAATATTATTGGGGCATGTGCCCCAGGTCAATCCATTAACCGTCTTTATGAATACTTTTAGTTAATAAAATAGAGGATTTCATTTGCTGTTTATTATAATTAATTTGCATGTTTACATTATAATAAGATCCATAGGTATTTACAGAAATATCCTAAATGTCCCTAGTCGATCATTATACTCGGAACTATAATGAATTAAGACTAGTGTGAGTCTTGATTGATGATCATATGATGATTATACGTATAGGGATACAAATCAAGATCACAAGTACTTATTAGGGAACAAAGTACTGGACCGACCCGCTATGAGAACATCACATGGATTAAGTCATAGTTGTTTCTCATGATAAGTATATTTTTCAGTCCTCTGACTTGAGATTACCAGAGACTTCAACATTAGGAACATAGTGATTTGACACTATCAAACGATGTCTTTAACCAGACGATTATAAAGGTTGTGATTGGTTATTGTGTGAGCAATGTGATGAAGTTGTGTAATCGAGATAGAATTTGTCACTCTCATATAAAGAGAGATATCTAGTGGATCCCTCGATGTGTTAGACTGTTAAAAGTCCTAGTCTAAGTGAATTGATATTAATCAATGTCACTTGGATGTTTTCAGTCTACCTAGAGATCGAGACTAGTACGATTGAACATGTTGGATGACAATTCCATGCTTTATGTTTGATCAAAAGGATATCGTGTGACAAAATGATGTTATATACACTATTGATTAGGTTGTATCGATTTGATATTCGTACAACTAAGGTAGTCATAATGTCTTGCTAGAGGCCGCTTATGACTTGTATACCAAAATGTGTTTTGGTACTCCGTTACCGTTGTATGAGCCTATTGGGTCGCACACTAAGAATGGTTTTGCGAGATTTTAAGATGGTTCAGAAAAATAAATTTTATATGATAAAATTCATGACAGAAACGTCCTTGTGGTGTATTACACTTATACTTCTTTAAGTAGGGGTATTTGTGTAATTTACTAAACCGTCTATATACAAGGGTTGTATAAATAGACGCTTTAAGTTAGAATACTCGTACGAAAGATTAAAAGGCCGAAACTCTATTTTCGTTTTAGAAACGACTTAGGGTTTTTTGTATGCTCTGGATCGTTTTGGAGAGAAACAAAAGGTTTGGTATTCTCTTGAAGCTAGCACTTCGAATCTCGGCCGCCGTTCGTGTATGGACTACTGGTAGAGGGCGTTCGTCGTTGGTAGCGCCTTAGAGATCGATCAACCTTCAGAAAGGTATATTGCGACTGATGTATGATTAAGTTTTTCATGGTTTAAACGTTTTTAATGGAATTAGATTCGGATCCTGTTGGGGTTTTTGTCAAAATTGTTTTGTAATCTCCGCTGCGCGTGAACCCCAAAACCCTACAGTGGTATCAGAGTCTTTGAGTTCGATTCTATTAAATTCATTGCATGTTTTCTTCTGATATATACATGATATATGATTGAAAGCATGTTAATAGTTGATGTATATGTGATATACATAAGTTTTCTGTGAGATTAATTATCATGTTTTGTGTATATGATACATATATTCGTGATTTAATTGAAATTAGTTTCGTACATGCTAGTAACCATGCTAGGTTAATTCGAATAAATTCAATGAGTTGAGTTTCGTGTTTTGTGATCCATGACACCATTAGGTTCGATTGGGATAGTAGTTCATGATTCAATTACATGTTTGTGGTTATTTGGATGAGGACCGAAATTACAAATAATTAATTTTTGAAATTATTTATTTATTTTGTTATATCTATTCTGTTATGAAGTTTCTATTTGATAAAGATAGACAACAAATTAGATTAAGAGATATAAGCAAAATCGGTTTCGTTATCCCTATTGGATAGGAGATAAATATGGAGAAGTTTGTTATTGGTGATATGCTAGGATTCAAATATCTTAAGTCCTAATTGGATTAGGATAAGATGATAAGTTAGATGTGGGTCCGGGTTAATTAAAAATGTTTTAATTGACTTAATTTTGGATAAATTAAGGGGTAAATTTAGGATAATAAAGTCAGCGAAAAATATGATTTTCTATAGCGAATTTTAATTTTCGAAATTGAAATTCGTCTTCTAAAAAAAAAAAAAAAAAATGGGGCGTCGCCCCTCGTACTTCGTCCGCTATTAATAATGCCAATGGACCATTGTCTAACTAATCATAGCGCAAGGAAATTCTTTTATTAGTGAACAGTATAAAAATCTCCAAATTGTTTAGTGATTTAACAAATCAATACAAAAAAAATATAATATTCCATTGTTTACATAAAAATCACTAAAACTGAATAAAATCCCTCCATTAAATTTTAAGTCTCATGCCATCCATTTTAAACACTTGTCAAGGCCTCGATCACACTAATACAGTTCCAGCCATAGCTGGGTGTATTGTGTTATCTTGGTGAGACAAGTTGGATAAGAGTTACCTAAATGTTTAAAATAGTTCGACTTAATAAAGCTATCAAAATAGTTTTGGGCTTTATGCACATGATGAGATAAAAACATGATAAGACATAAGATGTCCCGTATCTCATAAAAGTATCTAAAAATTACATAAGATGTAATTGGTAACTGTTACCTACCTACATAATCTAGTTATGTGTTTCATGCCATAGCTGTCATAGAATTAGGTGAAATATGGATTTTAGTCCCCTAAATAAACAGTATGTTTTAGGAGGGTTTTTAATTTAGTGGGAGTCTATTCCTCTATACTAAAATAAACTTTGCATAATCTTTATTGTAGATCAATAGCCTCTTCAAGTAACAATAATCCCTTGTCAATGCGATCCATCCTTGAGAAGGATAAGCTATATGGGACAAACTTTCTTGACTGGTTCAGGAACTTGAGAATTGTTCTTAAGCATGAACACAAGTTGTATGTCCTGGATGCTCCAATTCCCGAGGACCAACCAGCTAATGCTACGAAAGCTGTGAAGGATGCGCATAATAAGCATGTCAATGATTCTACTGATATTGCATGTATTATGCTGACAACTATGGTTCCCGAACTTCGAAGGACATGGAAGTAATGGAAGCCTACGACATGGCTATAACGCTCGAAGGAAATGTTCCAACAAAGCAAGCTAGGCAAGAAAGGTTCGAAACAGTCAAAAACCTACATTCTTGCAAGATGACTGAGGGTGCGTCAGTTAGTCCTCATGTTCTGAAGATGAACGGCTACGTTGACCAGCTTAATAGACTCGGATTTCCCATAAGCCAAGAGTTGGCTACGGATTTGATCCTGAATTCATTACCAAAAAGTTACTCACAATTTTTGATGAACTACAATATGAATAATATGGAGAAATTAATTTCAGAGTTGCATTTGATGCTCAAAACTGCTGAACAAAATATCAAGAAACCCTCTAGTAATGTGTTGATGGTCCAAAAGGGAAAGGGAATGAAGAAGAAAGGCAAAGGCAAGGCTAAAGTTGTCAAGGCTGCTGCTACACCTGTCGCAAAGCATGTGGAACAAGTCAAGCCCCAGCCTGTTCCTGCTTCAAAACACCCTAAAGAAAAGGAAGGAAATTGTCATTTCTGTCATGCACCTGAACATTGGTTCAGAAATTGCAAACTCTATCTGGAAGATCTAAAGAAGAAAAAGGGTAGTGTGACTGCCACTACAGGTATTTATGTTATTGAAATTAATTTATCTACTAGTGATTCATGGGTATTAGATACTGGATGTGGATCTCATATTTGTATAAATGTGCAGGACTCACTGAAATAGAAAGTTGAAGAAAGGAGAAGTCATCCTCCGCGTAGGGAATGGAGCAAGAGTTGCTGCCCTGGCTGTTGGATCATATGACTTAGTCTTACCTAGTGGACTTATCTTAACTTTAAATAATTGTTATTTTGTGTCTGCCTTGAGCAAAAAGATCATTTCTGTTTCATGCTTGGATATGGATGGTTTTGATTTTATTATTGCGAATAATAGATGTTCCATTTCTCGTAAAGGAATATTTTATGCAAATGCTGATTTGTGTGATGGTCTTTATATTCTAAGCATGAAAAGGTCCACTGATACTTCAGTCTTTAACATAAATACAAAGAGATTTAAGTCAAATGATTTGAATCAAACCTATCTTTGGCATTGTCGTCTCGGGCACATAAATGAGAAACGCATAACGAAGCTCCATAAATATGGACTTCTAGATTCATTTGATTTTGAAACATATGAAACATGCGTATCTTATTTATGAGGCAAGATGACTAAAAGTCCCTTTACTGGACACAGTGAAAGGGCAAGTGATTTATTGGGTCTAATACATATTGATGTATGCGGTCCTATAAACACAATGGCTAGAGGAGGTTATCAGTACTTCATTACATTTACTGATGATTTCAGCAGATATGGTTATGTATATCTAATAAAACATAAAGCTAAATTATTTGAGATGTTTCGAACGTTTCAAAATGAAGTGCATAATCAACTTGGTAAAACTATCAAAATACTTCGGTCAGATCGAGGTGGTGAATATTTGAGCTAAGAATTTGATGATCATCTTAGAAATTGTGGGATTATCTCCCAATTGACTCCACCAGCAACTCCACAGTGGAATGGTGTTTATGAAAGGAGAAATCGAACCTTATTAGATATGGTTCGATCTATGATGAGTCATGCAGATCTTCCATTATCCTTTTGGGGTTATGCATTACAATCTGCAGCTTTCACTCTAAATCGAGTTCCTTCTAAAGCGGTTGATAAAACACCATATGAGATATGGTACGTGAAGAGACCTAGTTTGTCTTTCCTTAAGATTTGGGGCTGTGAGGCTTACTTAAAACGACAAATCTCAGAAAAACTAGCACCTAAATCTGACAAGTGTTTATTTGTGGGGTATCCTAAGGAAACAAAAGGATATTACTTTTATAATCCCGTTGAGAACAAAGTGTTTGTTGCTCGGTATGGTGCCTTTATGGAAAAATAGTTTATTTCAAAAGACACTAGTGGGAGAGAAATAAATCTTGAAGAAGTTCAAGAATCACATATAAACCCTGAACCGCTACTGGAAGTTCAACAATGTTCTGAACTAGTTGAACCTCCGCAAGTGACACAAGGCCCACGTAAATCTGGTAGGGTAAGACATGAACTAGAGAGATTCAGATTTCTCATTACTGATAGTCGTGATGTGTTGCTTATGGATCAAAATGAGCCCACCACTTATCAAGAGGCTATGTCTGGACCAGACTCAGATAAATGGCTAAGTGCCATGAACTCTGAGATGCAATGCATGTATGATAACCAAGTTTGGAACTTGGTTGATTTACCTGAAGGTGGCAATACCATTGGATGTAAATGGATTTTCAAGAAGAAAACTGACATGGATGGCGATGTGCATACTTTTAAAGCAAGACTTGTTGCAAAAGGTTTCAGGCAGACTCAAGTCGTTCATTATGATGAAACTTTTTCGCTAGTAGCCATGTTTAAATCCATAAGAATTTTAATTGCCATTGCTGCATATTATGACTATGAGATATGGAAAATGGATGTAAAAACAACATTTCTTAATGGAAAGCTACTTGAGGACGTGTATATGACACAACCTGAAGGTTTTGTACATCCTGAGAATTCTAGGAAGGTATGCAAGCTTCAAAGATCTATTTATGAATTAAAGCAAGCTTCTCGGAGTTGGAATCTTCGTTTTGATGAAGCAATCAAGGATTTTGGTTTTATTAAGAACGAAGATGAGCCTTGTGTATACAAGAAGGTCGGTGGGAGTGTAGTTGTTTTTCTGGTACTGTATGTTGATGATATATTACTCATTGGAAATGACATCCCAACATTGCAGAATGTCAAGTCTTGGTTAGGGAAGTGTTTCTCAATGAAAGACTTAGGAGATGCAGCCTATATCCTAGGGATAAGAATCTATAGGGATAGATCTAAGAGGCTAATCGGTCCAAGTCAGAGTGCTTACATAGACAAGGTGCTGAATAGGTTCGGTTTGCAAGACTCTAAAAGAGGATTATTGCCAATGTCTCATGGCATAAGTCTCAGCAAGAATCAATGTCCTAGGACAAAAGATAAGCGAGACCGTATGAATAAGATTCCATATGCATCGGGTATCGGATCTATCATGTATGCCATGCTATGCACTCGACCTGATGTATCATATGCTTTGAGCACAACAAGCAGATATCAGTCAGATCCTGGTGAGAGTCATTGGATAGCAGTAAAAAACATCCTTAAATACTTAAGAAGGACTAAGGAAATGTTCTTGGTCTAGAGAGGTTTTGAAAATGATCTAGTTGTAAATGGTTACACAGATGCAAGTTTTCAAACTAATATAAATGATTTTAGATCGCAATCTGGATATGCGTTTACTTTGAATGAGGGTGCAGTAAGCTGAAAAAGTTCGAAGCACGAGACTGTGGTAGATTCTACAACAGAAGTTGAGTATATTGCGTCGTCCGATGCAAAGCAAAGGAGGCAGTTTGGATCAAAAAGTTCATTTCTGAACTAGGTGTGGTTCCAAGTATTGCTAACCCTGTTTGTTTGTATTGTGACTATAACGGGGCAATAGCATAGGCCAAGGAACCTAGATCACACCACAGATCCAAACATATACTCAGGCGTTTAGATCTCATCAGAGAAATTATTGAGAGGGGAGTCGTAAAGATTTGCAGAGTACCTACTGAAGACAACGTTGCAGATCCATTGACAAAAGCTCTTCCACAAGCAGAACATGATGGTCGTGTTAGATCATTAGGCATTAGATGCATGTATGATTGGCCCTAGTGCAAGTGGGAGATGTTGGGGCATGTGCCCTAGGTCAATCCATTAACTATCTTTATGAACACTTTTAGTTAATAAAATAGAGGATTTCATTTGCTGTTTATTATAATTGATTTGCATGTTTACATTATAATAAAATCCATAGGTATTTATAGAAATATCCTAAATGTCCCTAGTCGATCATTGTACTAGGAACTATAATGAATTAAGACTAGTGTGAGTCTTGATTGATGATCATATGGTGATTATACGTATAGGGATACGAATCAAGATCACGAGTACTTGTTAGGGAACAAAGTACTGGATCGACCCGCTATGAGAACATCACATGGATTAAGTCATAGTTGTTTCTCATGATAGGTATATTTTTCAGTCCTCTGACTTAAGATTACCAGAGACTTCAACATTAGGAACATAGTGATTTGACACTATCGAACGTTGTCTTTAACCGGACGATTATAAAGGCTGTGATTGGTTACTGTGTGAGCAATGTGATGAAGTTGTGTAATCGAGATGAAATTTGTCCCTCTCTTATAAAGAGAGATATTTAGTGGATCCCTGGATGTGTTAGACTGTTAAAAGGCCTAGTCTAAGTGAATTGATATTGCTCAATGTCACTTGGATGTTTTCGGTCTACCTAGAGATCGAGACTAGTACGATTGAACATGTTGGATGACAATTCCATGCCTTATGTTTGATCAAAAGGATATCATGTGACAAAAGGATGTTATATACACTATTGATTAGGTTGTATCGATTTGATATTCGTACAACTTGGGTAGTCATAATGTCTTGCTAGAGGCCGCTTATGACTTGTATACCAAAATGTGTTTTGGTACACTGCCAACGTTGTATGAGCCTATTGGGTTGCACACTAAGAATGGTTTTGCGATTTTAAGATGGTTCAGAAAAACGAATTTTATATGATAAAATTCATGACAGAAATGTCCTTGTGGTGTATTACACTTATACTTCTTTAAGTAGGGGTATATGTGTAATTTACTTAACCGTCTATATACAAGGGTTGCATAAATAGACGCTTTAAGTTAGAATACACGTACGAAAGATTAAAAGGCCGAAACTCTATTTTTGTTTTAGAAATGACTTAGAGTTTTTTGGTATGCTCTGGATCGTTTTGGAGAGAAACAAAAGGTTTGGTATTCTCTCGAAGCTAGCACTTCGAATCTCGACCGCCGTTCGTGTATGGACTACTGGTAGAGGGCGTTCGTCGTTGGCAGCGCCTTAGAGATCGATTAACCTTCAGAAAGGTATATTGCGACTGAGGTATGATTAAGTTTTTCATGGTTTAAACGTTTTTAATGGAATTAGATTCGGATCCTGTTGGGATTTTTGTCAAAATTCTTTTGTAATCTCCGCTGCGCATGAACCCCAAAACCCAACAAATATACCCATGTAGTACATGAAAAAATTTGGAAATGAAAAATGCTTGAGACTTTTGTTGCATCAAATATACCCATGTAGTGCGAGAAAAATCATCTACGATAGTTAAAAAATAACGTGCACTCGTAAGAAGAAGGTTCACTATATGGCCCTCATACATCAATGTGAATTAAATCAAAACAAGCAACAAATTTATTAGTACTCAAAATAAAAGGTAAACTAGAGGCATATTTGAGCATTTATTTGAAAAAAACATTATGGTATAAAGAATAAAATGTAGATGAAATGTTAGAACTCGGATGTCCAAGACGCCAATGCTATAAATCCACATAATGAGAAACTGCCGCAAAAGAAGTAAAAGGAATGATGTTGGTGTCTAGATAGTAAAGGCCATGACATTGTTTACCCACTTCAATCACTTTCTTTGATAATAGGTCCTGAAATATACAGTAGTTAGGAAAAAGATATACATAACAATTTAAATCTTTTGTAAGCTTACTAATGGAAAACAAATTAAACTTAAAAGAAGGAACATGTAAAACATTGTGAAGTATTATGTTCTCTGTGATTCTAAGTTCACCTATATGTGATATAGTGACATGATTGCCATTTGGTAATTTAATGGGTGGGCCTCGATGGAATTTTACAGTATTCAAAAAGAGTGCACATGCGTGAGGTTTTATGTTGTGAGCTATGCGGTGGAAAGAAGGAGAACTTGAACCATATATTGCGGGAATGTCCATTATCTTCTCTTGTATGGAAATAGTTCCTAGGCGTGTCACAAATGGATTCTTTGTTGGAGTCGCATATCAACCAATGGATTACCGATAATTTAAGTAATAACATGATCTTTAAGGGTGTTGGATGGCCTACTTTCTTTGCCACCTGCTATTGGATGCTCTGGACTAGACGTAATAAGCTATCGGCGAGGAAACGGTCTCTCATAGAAACTGTGCAATACGATTATGGCTAAAGCGAGATCCTTTCATCAGGCTAATGAAATGTTATAGCCCTTTAGTCTGCATAAGAATACTCGTACGGAGCACTTGATCGGATGGAGGTTTCCACATTTTCATTGGGTGAAAATCAATACAGATGGAGCTGTGAAAGGGGAGCATAGACAGGCGAGCACGGGGGGTCTTATCAGGAATGACGTAGGTGATTTTGTTACTGGCTTTGTCTCTAATCTTGGCATATGTTCAGTGTTTGAGTCCGAATTATGGGGAGCGCTTCATGGCCTACAATTGGCATGGAACTGGGGCTTTTCTAAGGCGATACTGGAGGTGGATAATAAGAGCGTGGTTGATTTACTGATGGGGAAGGTTATCCCAAGAAACACCCACCATCATCTTGTCTTTTTAATTCTGCAACTCATTGACTTAGATTGAGAGGTTATGCATACTCATCGTGAAGGGAACCGAACAGCAGACTGGTTAGCTACTTACGCTACGAAACATTCAGTTGGGACACATGTACTTGACCTGTGTCCCTCGACCTTATCAGTGATTCTAAGGGAAGATTTAAGTGGTGTATCCTTTCCTAGGATATGTTATATGTAACTAGACCTTTGGTCTCTTTCGAATATAAAAAAGAATTTAAATCAAATGTCATATGGTATCTGCACTCAATAACCCAACTAGTAGTAAGAGGAACAGAAAAGTTGGCAACTATACCTGCAAAATTGACCAAAGGGCAGTGTAACGACTCTAAAATCTAACTCATGCCATGTGTCATTTCAGGGCCGTACGTGGGATCTAATTGTTGTGATATGCATGTTCAATTCTCGGGCTTCGACACCGAGGTATATTATTTTTGGTTGATGCTTGATTATTTATTATACAAAAATTGGACAATTTAGATTAATTGATTTTGAAATTTTGCGAGTAAGGTGCACGCGGGGCATTTAGGTCGGTAGAGATGTTAGGTATAACTTAAGCCATTTTGATAAAAATTAACTTGGTTCATGAATTAGTTATTTAGGTTGTTCTAGTACCTAAGTTAAAAATTTAAATCAATTATATGTTTGATTAGCATAAGTCCAATTTAATGTTTATTGGCTTTGGGATTAGCCTCGGGATGAGGGTGTAGAAGTCAAACTAGGAAAGTATATGGTCTTAGAAATAGGTGTGTTTTCCAAATTTGGCCACATAATGAGAAGTATTGTTGGCACACTCTAGGCCACAAAAGTTAGACCAAACACTACCCACTCTCCAAATCCCTAATTTGAGAGAGAAATAAGAGAAAGAGAAGTGGAGGTTGATGGTCATTGGAGTTGGCTGAGAATACAAAATAAAGCTTTGGTAAGTCTCTTCTCCACCATGATCTTGTCATTCTAATCCCACTTCATTAATTCTTTGTGCTACTTGATTTTAGGACTTAATGGAGGAGTTTAAACAACTTTTTTTGTTGAAGTTTTCATAGTGGGAACCCACATTATTGTTGATGTTCATTATGGTTGTCTTGTTCAAAGAGTGGATCATAGTGCATTAGGCTTAATGGATGATTTATTGTTGTTGTCCTGGTGTTTATAAGTAGCTAAAAGACCTAACTATGACTACCAAAGCTTGTTGTAAGGTTTAAAGCTAGGTTGTAACACTTGAAAGTAGTCATCCATGTTCCAGTCAATCATAGTTCAGTAAGTCGTAGTTCAACCATTCTTTGGCAGTCAATTTTAGGTCAGTCGACCATAGTTCAGTCACTCGTAGCTCAACCATTTTTTTTCAGCACAACCGAATATGGTCGCTGCAAAACGTGTTTAATGGAATTAGGGCTCAACAAAATTAAGTCATTTCATTTCATAGTACATCATGTATCGAGACATCTAAATGTAGTTATTATAGTCATAGATAAGCCAATGATAGCGTGGTCAGTTAAGGTTATGGTAGATCGTGGTACACCTACATGTAGCAAAGCCAAATGAGACTTTTAAAGGAGACTCGTCAGATTGTAAACCCTTACACTTGAGAGTCCCAACTCAGTTAGTTATAACATAACCAGTGGTCTTGTTGCCATGGTATAAATGGTTTGTCTAAGAAAAGATATAGTCGACTGCAAGCATATTCAACCACTAAACATGATTCGGTCTCTATTGACCAATCTAACATTAGATCATCTAATCACAAATATAGTCACTAAGGTTGAAATAAGATTTAAGTTTAAATTGTGAACTATAATTTTCTTAACACACTTAATACCAATCTAATTAACACAAGGGACTTAGAGATATTGGTGGGTGTTTGGTATCGGGGATTCATTGGGAGATGTGTCGAAGCTGCAAGAGCATATTTCTATGATATCGAGGTAAGTAAAACTGGTAAAAAATGCACGATATTTCATTTTAAACAGTATTTCATTTTAAGCTATTGAATATTGTTGTTCATTGCTTTGTTATCTATCCTTGGGAACTCCATTCTAATTGAGTTGTCCGAGGGCAAGTGAGTCAATGGTGATCCTTTGAAGGAGTGGCTAGCCGAGGTAACATACCAGAGTCATGACCTTGGGATGCGCTGCACTAGATACTGATTCTTGATGGGGTGTGAGCTCTTAGCGTGGTGTCCCAGGAAGTCTCATTATCTCATAGGTTTAGGGCTTGTGAATGTACCAAGTCCTAGAACATGAGTCTTGATGGTTTGCCAAGACTCAACGACCTATTGGTTGGGACTACTTGCACCTATCTGTTTGCATCCCTGGACACTTTTATATCGATTGCTTTTAATTTATTTATTATCTTTTATTTATTTATGCGTCCTCGTACCTTTCATTCTATCTGCATGAATATAGACTTATTTATTTATTTATCTCAAAATGTTATTTAGTATCCTACTGGCGTTATTTACCTGGGCTCTTTATTCTCGTGTTTAAGTAAGTGAAAATCCGCAATCGAGCAAAGGAAATGGGCTTGTACTAGGAGATCTACTATGAGGACTTTGGAGCGGCATTCCCTGTCGTACTTTTGTAGGTTTTGTATTACTTATGTATATTATTTTTATCACATTGGGTATATGGGCTTTGTTAGATACATTAGGACATGTATGTGATATTATATCTCTCTCCTCTGTTCATTATACATGTTAACTGTGATTTTGGGTTTCCACACTCGAGGATGTCCTGACTGATTGGTTTAAAGTTGTTTAGATTTGTTTGAGTTGAAATCACTTTCGCATAATTGATATCTTACAAATTTAAATAATTCATGATATATGTTAAATTTTGCTGCCTTGTAATGAAAAATGGTTAGGAAAGCTGACTAGGCTTGCGTTGACGTCGCTAGAATTGACTCGAGGTCCACGTAAGTCTAGCCGAATGGGGCCCAGTTTGGGTTGTGGAACATGAGCCGTCACAAACAGTGTAGTACGCAGCGATGGAGTCATTCCTTTGTACATGATTGACAATGGTCCACTGAATTTCAAAAATCC
The DNA here is from genome assembly GCA_039657365.1 of Stephania yunnanensis. Lineage (NCBI taxonomy): Eukaryota > Viridiplantae > Streptophyta > Magnoliopsida > Ranunculales > Menispermaceae > Stephania > Stephania yunnanensis. Next base: position 6,987,690 of record CM077580.1, read on the forward strand.
TCGGTGCATTTTCTTAAGAGAATCTTTCATGCAGTTCAACCCAAACTTTGTGAATCGTCTTCATATAGATGAAACTGGAGGTTGTTTCTTTGTTGACTGAATTGAGTAGCCGTGATAACACCATGGTGTTGCAACGATTCCAACATGAAAGAAGATGGGGGCTTTCAACTGGTTTGTTAATATTGCCATTACAAATCCAAGTTTATTCTTTGCTTCCATTGCCATTGAAAAAGCTTTGCTCCATGTAAAATAATTCTCATTATTTAATTTTTTGACAAGTGAGATTCTCGAATTGTCTAACTATGAAAGTAATATGGAGATGAAAAACTTGGCTATGAGTAGACAACATGGTGGTGGGATTTAAGAATTTAGAGATTAAGATATTTATTCATTGAGTCTTCACATGTATATATACAAATTACATCCAAATGTTATTCCATCAGAAGTGGAACAACATTGATCTACTAGAATAACAATACAACAACCTTTTGAATTTGGGATAACAACATACATTCAAGCTCAAGATAATAACAACTATTTGAATTTGAATTTAATTTAAATGGATCAACTTGAATCATGTGTAATTCTATCAAGATCGAGCTCTGAGCTCGTAGACACGGTGATGGGGTTGGAGTCGTCAACCTCCATTAATGAAAGAAGTTATTTCTCTGATGACATAATAAGAAAAGCAATAAGATGATTCGAGATTTGAATATAAATGATTATATTTTATTCCTTTACACTGCATGTATAAAAATACAAATTAGCTATAGCAGTAACAATGGGTATAATTGATTTAGCCACTAATTGAGGTATAGAAAAGGTAAGAAAATTAATACATATAGAAGGAAGAGATTCAAATATTTACATCTAATAGTTAGTTATGTATAAGATCGATTAAGTTGGATGGATATACATTTATATAAGAACTACCGTCTCTCTCTATATTTTAGATATAATGGATATACCCCCTAAATCTTCTTGAAGCCAAAATAGCATTATTGAGCAAAGTACCTTTCAATGTTAACATTTGATTGGATGAAAAAATCTTTGAGAAAACAAAAGTAGGGGTGTTTAGGTAAATTCGACTTAACTAACATAAAAGTGGGGATTTAAAAGTGATACTCATCGAAAGAGAAAGAGAGTGTGTGTGGAGATTGGAAAGTGTCGAAAGAGAAAGAGAGTGTTTGGAGATTGGAAAGTGATAAACGTGGAGAGAGAGAGAGAGAGAGAGAGAGAGAGAGAGAGAGAGAAAGAAAGAAAGAAAGAGTGAAAGATAACCGTTTGGTAATTATCTTATATTTTTTTGTGGATTTTGGTAGTTATGTAAACTGAATATTTTGATTTAATTAGTCAAGTTACTAGAAATATTCACGTGCATGGCACGTGCCCTCCTACTAGTATATATATATCTATATATCTTCCATACTATAGAAAGATGAAAGAGTTACTATTCATTGTACTGTGTCGTGACAATAATGCCCTTGTTGTAATGTGTATGCATCACACTTGCATCCTTTGTTTAACTTTAAGGTATAATGACATTTGTATCCCTTTGTCAATTATTTATTGGTGTTGTTGTTGGACTTTTTGTTGTTTTTTGTTTTCTTCTTCTCAACTTCAGTTGCCCTACATCACATCTTTGATGAGGATGATTCTCCTTTTACTTCTCTGTCCATGTCATTTTATGCGCTTCTTCAATTCATCTTTGCTGATTCTTTATTGTTTATTCATGTTCTTCTTTAATTGATCTCCACTGATTCTTTATTGTTTTTCCCACAATTTTCCACCTTCGTCAATTGACATCTATCTTTTCGATTTTGCCTTGAAAGTCTATTTTCATTTTTATTTAGAAGTTATTAAAAAAAATCCCATTTTCGGTTGCTTCATGAGAAACCCTATATTCAAAGACGACCACATTTTTCCTTATGTTCCAAATGGTGTGTTGTTTTTTTGAAAACATCGCATTATGTTAACTATGTCAAATGTATTTTGTATTTTAAGTGATTTCTATATTTTATTTTGCATTTGCTTGTGCTATTGAAGTCATTGTTGTAGAATTGCAGTAGTTTCACAATGCATTTTCTCAGCTAATTACTTTTGAATCAGTATAGTTAAGTTTCATGTGCTCGTGTTATCGATTTATTGTTGTTATATTTTTTCCACATGGCCATTTCTCAAATCAAAATATGTGTTTTTATAATGATATGCTTTATATTCATTATTACTACTTAACTAATGCGTCCTATATTCCAAAAAACCTACCAAAACTATATTATTGTTATAATTATTAAATTTACTATGTACAACATTTTCTTTTATGTTTTCGTTTGCGGTCTGCGATGACAATTTTTTTTGACCTATTTCGCTTGAAAGTTATGGGTGTTTCATCAGAAATGTCTCTTTCTACTTTTACATTTCATTTTCTCTTCTCTTGATGTTATGGTTACTTATGTTGAAATTCATATATGTAAGGGAATGATGGTGGTTTCATTAGAATCGCTTCTATCTGATTTTATTGTAGATGTTCTTACTGAAGCAGGTAAAGGTTCATTGACAGATTTGTTCAATGCGTCTTTGACGTGTAAAACTATCCAGTCCTTATCAGAGAATGACAAAATTTATCGACATATACATCTGATTACAACGAATGTAAATACTTATGTCGTTCAGTTCTTATGTTGTTCAGCTCTTCCGCAAATGTTACACTCTTGATAACTATGAAGCAATTTTCTTAAAGGAATAGTAATAAAATATTCACTTTCTGTATTTATATTATTCGTGTTATGATGTATAGACAACTATCTGCAATTACTTATTTCAGGTCTTATATTTCAAATACCGCAACGTTGGCGGTGGAATAAAAGAAAATCATCATGCAACCTTATGGGTGACAATCATGCATCATATATGAATGGAACGTTGATGATGATTCAATCGAAATATACAATTGGAGATGGCATACAATATTTGGATAATCACTTGTTGCGTCAATTGCATCGAACATGAAGGTTGTAATCAACTTCATCAAATATGACGTGCTTGTCAACTTTTATTAAGAAATCACTTAGGTAATAAAGTTTATACAACTTCACTTTCAATTTATTCGATGTACTATTGCACAATTTCATCTTTCTTTGATGCTGCACATGAATGATGATATTTATCCTCAATATTCTGTACTTGTTATTTTTGGACGATTGAATTAGCTATATTCGTTGTTGTTAAAAAAAATTAGCTACATTCGTCTTAGATATAAGTAATTAAGTTAATAAGTCCTTTTTCATGTTGTCTATGGTGCATCATTCAAACATTTTGTATTTTGTAATCTCTTTCGTCAAGTTAACACCATTAACTCATGATCAAAATTTCTATTTTGTTCTAATGGACGATTGAATTACATATTACATGATCATTTACATAAAAATATAATGATAACATTATATTGTTGTTATCTAAATACTTTTAATGTAGTCATAAATTAGTTTAACTAATTAATGATATCACGACAACAATGTATATTTTTTTCGTTAAACAACATCAATGTTAGCTAACAACAATGATATAATCAAATGCTATAGTAATAATATAATGTAATGGTATAGTATAGTATAATATTGACAACAACAACTCATAAAGTTCATATAGTAATCTGGTGGTAACTATAGAAACTATATAATGCAATAACAATTGGGGTCCACTAGAAAATGATGTACTGAATCGATTTCAAACAATTAATCATTTTCTATGCATACATCGTTCTCTGAGTTCCATTTCTTTTGCGACTTCCCACCACCGACTCTTACTGTCTCTGAGAGCTTTTTTTTGTGAATTTCTTTACTCGACTTCTGTGCATCTATGTTTCCTTGGTTTCCTTCTCCTCTGCAACACGACCATTTGAGAAATAGAGGTAAAGTCTTTTCTTGCAAATTAGTGACTTCATAGTTCAACTTTTCACCTTGTCATACAAATACTTATCTATATTATTTCCTTTCATTAATTTAGATATATTTTCAACTTCTTTTTTTAGTAATTGAACATTTTAATAAGAGTGCCATAAGTGAAACTATTACAATATTCCTTGAATTTCATTTTTTTATTTTTTAATTTATTATTTCATTTCATTTAGGAAGAACTATAACTTTCTTCTCAATAATTCATGTATTTTCTTCAATGGTTTCCTTCAGTACAATTTATATGTTTTTGTTATAAGTAAATAATATGTATGTTTCATTTTTTAATTGTGTAAATATGACATGTAATGTCTTTTCTTTCACAAAATTAATATGTCATTCGTGTGAAGAAACAAAAGACATGTGTTTTACAATGTAACAAATTAAATGTTGTTTATTCTTATTAGTTCTCTGTAGCATATGAAAATAAATCTACCCACTATAAAAAATAGTGATTTAAATACGGATTAAAAAGGGAAGATCAATAAAAAAGACACGGATTAGCAACGGAAAGACAGTTAGAAACGAATTAGCAACGGAATTAATTTCGTTTGAAAATCATCATTGCTAAATATTTAGCAACGAAAATTATTTTCCATTTCTAAATAGAGACGGATTAGAGATGAAAATAACACTGAAAAATCATTTTAAACTTGCTTTCCGTTGCTATTCCGTTGCTAATTAGCAATGGAATTCAAACGAAACGCAAGTCATAAACCATAACATATGCTTAAAGTTCGTTGCTATTCCGTTTGTATGCTCATAATTCTTTTTTCATTGCATTTTATTACAACACGGTTCTTTTAAACAACAAAACATGCAGATGACCTTCTCCAACACATTGCACCCCCTTCAAGAATCTTTGGGGGTGCTATAACATCCTTTAAAATCAAATCTTATATAATTCATTTACACAAAATATCAAATATTATATATTAAATTAAACCCAAAAAAGAGAATTCTATTTCAATATGCACAAAAAGTTGTTTGAATTTTGTTTACAAACCCAAAAACCGTATTTACAACTAAAATACCTAACTTTCGTCATAAGGTGCTTCTCATCCAGCCAATCATGGATGTCTTCATCATCATTATCGTGCTGCCGTTGTGGTGAACGAGCTGGATCCATCCCAACCTATTGATGATGCTCCTGAGGTGGAAACGACGGTAGTGGTGGTGCTTAAAAGGTGTTTGCTCCAAAGTCCATACGCATTCCCAACCGGCTCTGCATGAAAGCCTCGAACTATGCAAGCCTTTGAACAACCGCATGAAGCTATGAACGCCGCACCATCGGCTCCCGGGACGTACTGGCACTGGGATCTTCATATCTCATATTCTTCTTGGCAAGTGACCCGAGCCCATAAACACGCCCCTTTGAGCACTCTCCTGCCGCGTCGTAGTAGAGTTGTTTCTCATCAATCGACTGGTCCGGTGTAGCCTGAGTGTGCTCCCCACGCCTCCTCATAAGCTCCGCCTGCATGAAAACAAAGTCGTCAAAGAAAAAAATGAAAATAAATAATTGAGAAAACGAAAAGAAATTAAATAGGCCAAAATCATTTATAATGCTTTAAAATAGCAAAAGTCAATGTAAGAAAATAAGCAAGTAACTAATAGATAATTAAAAAGCAAGTAATTACTGGATATCTTCCCTTCAATCATGTGCACACTAAGATATTTGAAATTGAGAATGCCAAAAAGGACTTACAAGGGTTATTTTTCTCTTACTAGGGTGGACAATGATCATGGAAGAAGGTTAGGAGATTTTTCAACATTTGAAGATCGCCATGAAATGAAGAGCTTTGAAAGCATTTTTAATCTACAAAAGGGTTTGATATGGAAAAATGTAGTTGATAGCTTCATTTAATAAAGTACATGAAAATGAGTCTCATTAGAAGTTATGGCAATTGAATAATTTACATGCATATATAAATCTCATTATAGGACCCTCAAATATAAGCAAAGAGATGAGTTTCTCATAAGTAGTACTTTAAGCTAATATTGCACCTACAAATATGATATAAGTGGAAGAGATAGAACACAAGCCTTTGTAGAAGAAAGGATTTGCATGAAAAAATATTATATTAAGCTTAAGTTGGTCGTGTTTGTTTACTACAATGAAAAACAAAGATTAAGTGTTTTATGCGACAAATCCGTTTGTTTACTATAATCTAATGTTTACAAATCCGTTATTTTAATCCTATGTGACAAAAACATACAATCAAACACATATTTAGCTATGAATGAGATTTCCTTGATCCCCACTTAATGTTGATGATTTTTTAAAGTTTGCTTCACTTCGCTCTAATCTTAGGAAACAAAAGCACTATGTCAAGATACCTTAAATATCTTTAAAAAAATCACCAAGAACATGCATGGTCCATAAAGCTGTGATAGAAACATCAGACAAGAACATGGTCCATAACAAAACTTATGTAAAAAAAGAAGCAAGTAATTAATAGCTAATTAAGAAGCAAGTATAATCATAACATTTATTTATAAGCAATTATAAATTTTATATTAACAAGACACTTGCATGAAACAATGCTGATTTGTTATCAATGAATGTCACTCCATCATGATCTTTCATATAAATATGAAATAAGACATCATTAGGAGTAACCTCATCATCTTCATCCCTATCCAGAGCCTACACATATACAAAAAAATTAAAGTTTACAACATAGTAGTCGCGACAAACTTATAAGTTTTAAGGAAACGTCAAATAACAATGACACTTACTAATACATCTTCATAAGTCCGAAAAACCATGTGCCACCAGTGTACTTTGAAGGGCCTGTACCAAGGCCGCCTTGTCATTTTTTCTATTATGTGAATCCTTCTCAGACCTAGCCTTGAAATCTACGATTGCGCAATACTCACGCGATATCTATTCCATGCCTCATTAGTGACAAAGTCCGCCTCACGCCAAGGGTTATTTTCCTCTTTTACTAGGGTGGACAGTGAGAATGCAAATGGAAGAGGTTTGGAGATTTTTCAACATTTGAAAATCATCATGAAGTGAAGAGCTTTGAAAGTATTTTTAATGCACAAGAGGTGTGATATAGAAAAATGTACTTGATTGCTTCATTTAATAGAGTACATGAAAATGATTCTCATTAGAAGTTCTGGCAATTGAATAATTTACATGCATATATAAATCTCATTATAGGACCCTCATATATAAGCAAAGAGATGAGCTTCTCATCAGTAGTACTATAAGCTAATGTTGCACCTACAAATATGACTCCTTCACACCATACTCTTTCATCCAATTATATTAGCCGCTCCTTTCAGATATTGCGAAATATGCAAAGACACTCCTTCCACACTCCAATGTTGAGCTCCATTGAAGAATATTTATGATAAAACAATATGGACAGACGGACACTTGTCTTTCAATTTCATTGTAACAACAAAAATGGTGGTTCACTTGTTCGTTTCAATACATTTGTATGTTTATATAGGTAGTTCAACACATGTATGTAACTAGTGCAATACATACATATTGATTAGAGAAACGATATTTTGAGGTCAAGTAAATATCTTGGAAAGCTTCTATTATTAATAAATATTGTCATATGTACTATAAGCTATGAATGAGAGATACAACAATAAGACAACTTACGTTGTGTTACAGCCACCTAATTTCAATACTCCAGTTTTCCATAGTTTTGAAGCGGTAACACCAAAGCCAAAGGTACATAATTGAACCTGCCAATTTTATTGTTATCCAACATCTTATGCTTTATATGGAAAAAAATAAAATAAAATTGAGGTCTCCCTAGATAAAATCCATTTGAGGGTATGTTTCTTTTCTCCAATTTGCATTGATAAGGTCATTTAAGAGGATAGGAAACTATTAACTTTAGAGAATGATGGTGGGTCAATGTTGCGGTTAAAATGATCATAATATGAATAAATATAAATGTCAGCATGCCATATAATAACGTCATTTTTTAATGGTATTTGACATCCTTCTAAACTAGATCATAAAACCTTTATTTAGGTAAATGCGTACTACAACGATGAAGATGTCACGATTTCGACGGGGAACTAGATTTTAGTGCAGCTACTGAAGATGGTTAACCTTCACCCTTTTAACCTGAAAGATGAGTTCCATTTGTTATTATTATTATTTTTTGTATCATGTAATTTTTTGGCATTATATAGTTGCTTAAAGACGTAAGAAAGCTCTTCCAACTTTTGCAACTTCATGTTACTGTTCCTGTGAATTCTATCCTAAACTGTAATTACATTAACAACTTTGTGACTTTACAGCAAGCTAGCATGTTAAAACTGATAAAACCAAGTGTAAGCTTAAGTTAATCATGAGAAATGAACATTGAATTGGCCAATTCGCTACTTTAACTACCAACCATGACATCTTCGAATGGACAAAAAAATTGTTAACCTTCCTCGCATAGAACTCCCGTGTTCATAAAACCCACCTCAATAGGACAAGAGTTCTAGGGAAACACTTTTGGCCATTTAATCATCGAAAAACTAATCTTTCTAGCGGCCAATGCATCTCTTAACAAATCAACAACAACAATAACAAAGAAGCCCATAACCCAAATTAGTCGTGGTCTGCTACATGAATCAAACTCTTTCACTCCGCTCGATTTAATGTAATCTCTTAAGAAATCAAAAAAAAACACATAATAATTCCTTAATCAGGTAGCTGAAATTCAGTATTCTAGTATTTTTTTTTTATCCTAAAATGGACATCACACAACTTACTATCATATTTTTTTTGAAGCCTTACTATCATAAAATTTGGAATATTAAATGGATGGTCCCCCAGTAGCTACTGGCACATAGAGGAAGAAGGGGGCTTTAAAGTAAAAAACTAAAAACAAATACCAGAAACTAAATCAAAATAAAAGGCTCTAAAGTCTGAATTCAGAAGAAACTATAAATTCTAATTGCCCTTTTTTTACAATATAATTAATACAATTTGAGTTTTTTGATCTCCACTTCTGCTTGAAAGATGTCCTACTATGTAAGTTAAGCCTTTTTTGTAAAAAAAAATTGGCACCCTACCAAGGGCGGGGGCATAGGGCTCGAAACTGATTTAAGGCAGGGGCATTGCATTCGAAAGTGATCTGAAAATCTCTTTGTGAGAATTCTCTAATGAGAGAATGCTCTGTTGCTATGAAATTGAGAAGAAACAGAATTTGTATTGATTGAATAACTGGTTTGTACAACACATTAAGTGTGCTATATATACACTTCAAATAACAATACGAACTAACTAACAATAATAACGACTTCCTAACTAAACTAACTGACTTACAATAGACACAACAGAAATAACTGAAATACAACAAACTAACTAACAGTTTGTTACAACCATGGACCACAATACACACGAAAACCAACAGCTTAACCATGATCAAACTGTCCACATGTTATTGCTTTGTCATCAACTGAATCTTGATCTCTAATATGCCTCCTCAAGCTGAATCTAGGTGAACAAATTAGATTCAGTTTGAAAGAAAGGAAAATAAAACGAGGAGTAGTAAGAACTTTGGTAAACAGATAAACAGATTGATGTTCAGTAGGAACATAACGAAGATCAAACATTCTAGCAGCAAGCTTTTCCTGCAAAAAATGAACATCAACTTCAATATGTTTAGTCCGAGCATGAAAAACATGATTTAAAGCTAAAACACGAGCACTAGTATTATCACACCACAGTATAGGCTTGGAAGAACAAGCAAAGCCAAGTTCACGAAGAATAGAGGAAGTCCATAAGATATTAGTAACACCCAAAGCCAATGCACGATACTCAGCCTCAGGACTAGAGCGTGCTACAACTGATTGATTCTTAGAATACCAAGTAATAAGATTTCCACCAAGAAGAACACATACACCACTAGTAGAACGACGATCATCAATGTCACCAACCCAATCAGAATCAGTAAAAAAATCAAGAGAAAGTGAGGTAGCAAGGCGAAACACAACACCAGTTGTAAGAGAAGATTTCAAAAAAATGAAGAATTCTTTTGACAGATGCCCAATGAAGATCAGTAGGATGCTGCTGAAATTGACTAAGTTTGTTAACAATGAAATTGATATCAGGACGAGTGTATGTGAGATACTGCAGAGCACCCAAAGTACTTCGATACAAGGTAGAATTCGAGAATGGAATTCCATCAGCAGCACTGAGTCGAACACCAACAGAATATGGAAATGACAGTGGCTTAGAATCTAACAAGTTTGTCTTCTTAAGGAGATCAAGAATGTATTTATGTTGAGTTAAATACTATCCTGAAGAGTCGCGATGAACTTCAAAACCAAGAAAATAATCAACATCACCCAAAGTTTTGAGAGAAAACTTGGAATTTAACCAAGTAATGAGTTGCTAAATCAAAGAAGAATTAGACCCTGTGATGAGAATATCATCTACATACACAAGAAACATTAAAATAGAAGAACCAGATCGCTGAAAGAAGAAACTAACATCAGTTGAACTGTTAGGGAATCCCCAAGTGAGCAAAGCTGTTTTGAGCTTAGAAAACCAAGCCCGAGGAGCCTGCTTTAGACCATACAAAGCTTTGTTCAGTTTACATATATACTTAGGATATTTCTTACTAATGAAACCTTCAGGTTGGCTCATAAACACATCTTCAGAGAGTTCACCATTGAGAAAAGCATTGTTCACATCAGGCGATTTAATAGGCCACTGATAAGTAACAACAAGAGTGAACATGATATGAAAAGAAGATGGCTTAATAATAGGTGAGAAAGTATCTCTAAAGTCAAGACCATGAATTTGATGAAATCCCTTAGCCACAAGTCTTGCCTTATACTTTTGAATCTCCCCAGTAGGTCTAGTTTTAACTCAAAAAACCCATTTACAACCAACAACACTCATATCAGAAGTAGGAGGAACCAAAGTCCAAGTGTTGTTGTTGTCCAATGCTTGAATTTCATCATTCATAGCAGTATTCCAATTTAGATCAGCAAGAGCAGCTTTAACAGACGTAGGTTCGGTAGAGAATGCACCAAAGCATATGGAGAAGTAACAACCAATGCCTTTGGTTTGAAAACACCAGTCTTACTTCTAGTCTGCATAGGGTGAGTGTTAATATGAGAACTGGTAATGACAGGTTGTGGTAATTCAGTAGGTAAAGAAAGTAGTGATAGTTCAGTAGGTAAAGATGGTGGTGGTAAATCAGAAGGAAGAGAACTAGAAGAATTAGATGTAGGGGAAACAGAAATAGGTGAATTAGAAGAAGAAGAAGAATGACAAAACTGAAAAATAGATAAAGGAAGACTAGAAGAAGAAGAAGAAGAAGAAGAAAAAGAAGAATAAGAAGAAGAAGAAGAAGAAGAAGAAGAAGTATGAATAGATGAAAAGAGACAAGGATAAGGAAAATCATCTTCATTAAACACAACATCACGAGAAATATAAATCTTGCCATTTGAATGTAAACACTTATAACCATGATGCCTAGGACTATAACCAACGAAGACACACTTGGAAGATCAAAAATTGAACTTGTGTTGAGAGTAAGCAGTAAGGTTTGGATAACAGGCACAACCAAAGTTTTAAAATAGGAATAATCAGGTAGTTTTCGAAAACATACCTCATATAGAGATTTAAAAGTAAGAACAATAGATGGTAAACTGCTAAGAAGAAAAATAGGTGTTAAAAATGCTTCCTCCCAAAAAGAGAAAAGTAATTTAGAATAAGCAAGAAGAATGAGACAAATTTCAAAAATGGAATGATGCTTTCTTTCAGGGACACCATTCTATTGATGAGTATATGGACAAGAATAATGATGAACAATACCAGATGCATTGCAAAATTTTTCAATAGGTTTATATTCAAGTTCCATATCAGATTGAAAAACTTTCAACTTGGAGTTAAGTTGAAGTTCAACATGTTTAACAAAATGAATAAAGGCAGCATATGCGTCTGATTTCAATTTAAGATGATAAAACCAAGTAAACTGACTGAAAGCATCAACAAACACAATGTAATACCTTGAACCTTGAGAAGACAATAATGGAGATGGACCCCAAAGATCAGAATAAACCAATTCCAAAGGCTTAGTAGCAGTTATAGTGCAGGAAGTAAAAGGAAGTTTGTGCATCTTAGCTACTTTACAAGAGTTACAAAATGATATGCAAGATTTATTTATAGATATGTTTAATGAAGATAAAACTTTTTGCAACACAGAATTAGATGGATGTCTTAGCCGAGCAAGCCATACATCATTATTAACAAAACTAAGCAGTGAAGTATTACAAGAATTAGATGAAGAAAAAACAGTTGGAACAGAGAAGACTGAACCAGATGTAAGTGGATAACCTTTTGAAAGACAATATAAGCCATTATGGACCACTCGTTGAAGCAAGGTTGTCTTCAAATCCTTGTCCTTGATAGAGAAAGAATGAGTAAACTCAGTAATGACATTGTTGTCACGAGTAAGCTTTGAAATACTTATAAGATTCTTAGCAATCTTTGGAACAAGAAGAACATTATGTAATTGAAGAGAGTAAGAAGGAAATGAATTAGATTTAACCACAACATTACCAGTATGGGAAACTTTTAACAACTCACCATTACCAACAATGACTGATTACCTTTGTATTCAGTTTTATTGAGTAGAGCATGTAACGACCCAAAAATTTGACTTGTGCCATGTGTTAGGTAAGGGTCATTTGTGGGATCCACTTGTCGAAATGCGTATGTCCGAATCTCGAGTAGAGATGCTAATTGTTGAGAAACGTATACGCGGATAGTTCGGTGAGCAGAAACACGAACGGGGACGCGCCTCGAGTCACGTGTCGACGTGGACCGAGATAGTGGCTCTATGTGGGACTTAAAACTTTTAATTTACTGGTAAATGATGGATTGGAAGGCTGACTAGGCTCTCATTGACCTTGTGAGACTGGATCGGGGGTCCACGTGGGCTTAGGCCGGGCGGGGCTCAATTTGTGGAAAATTGGGGCCGTCACAGAGCAGATCCATCAGAATTCATGTGACTCGATGCTCCACTGTCCATGTACCAATTTGGATCAATAACATTCTCAGGAGTCACCGTCATGCCTTGAAAATGATTAATTATAGCTTGAGGTGCAGTTGGTTGAACATTATGAGACATTGATGATGAATCTGTGCAAGGGGACGTCGATTCTGATTAATATGACTTGTAGAACCTGAAGACCGACTTTGAGGACCATAAAAGGATTGATCAAATCTATTATAACATTGAAGAGCCACATGTCCATGACGATAGCACAATTGACAAAACACATTTCCTCTATTACCAGACCTTCCTCCACGATTCTTGAATCCACCACGAAAACCATTGTTAGATCGATTTTGAAAAGATGCAGAACTGATTTTCATACCTTGTGACTTCTTGTCACTGTTTTCAACAAAATTTGCTGAAATATTATTCATGTCTATTTGTGAAGCTTGATTAAGATCTTCAATTCTCTGTTCATGCATCATCTACATATATTGTGCATCTTGCAATGATATATTTGCTCTTTGAGAAGAAATTAAAACCACAACAGGATCAAATTCATGACCAAGACCATTCAGTATTGATTGAATCATATCAGATTCAGTAACTACTTGACTTACTAACCTCAGTTCAGCAGCTATTGTCTTAACTTTAGAACAACAACAACAACATGGCCTCAGTCCCAAATTAACTGGGGTCGGCTACATGGATCAAACTTTTCCATTGTGCTCGATTAAGTGCAATTGATGGTGAGCTTTGCAAACCATTCAAATCCCTCTTAATTAATGCATCCCATGTTAACTTTGGTCTACCCCTACCTCGTCGAATTTCTACAGTTTCTATTGAGTCAAGTTTTCTAGTTGGGGCATTTGTAGGCCGTCTTTGCAGGTGACCAAACCATCGCAACCGCCCTTCCCTAATCTTTGTATCAATTGGTGCTACTCCTACTTGTCTTTGAATTTCTATATTTCTTATTCTATCTTTATGAGCTTTACCACACATCCACCTAAGCATCCTCATTTCTGCTACATTCACTTTATGTAATTGTTGTTGCTTTACCGCCCAACATTCACTTCCATAGAGCATAGCTGGCCTAATTGCGGTCCTATAAAATTTTCCTTTTAACTTAGTAGGAACATGTCGATCACAAATCACCCCCGTTGCACTCCGCCATTTCTTCCATCCACTTGGATTCTATGTGTGACATCATTTTCAATGTTACCATCATTTTGTATGATTGAACCTAGGTATCTAAAGTGGTTTACCCTAGGAACTTCTACTTCCCCTAATTTTACCACTCCGTCATCTCGATGTCTAGTGTTTCCAAACTCACAGGTGCATGTGTTCCGTTTTCGTCCTACTCAACTTAAAGCCTTTAGATTCTAATGTATTTATCCGAGTTCTAATTTCCTATTCACTCCATCTTTAGTTTCATCCACTAAGACAATATCATCTGCAAATAGCATACACCATGGTATATCCTCTTGAATATGTCTAGTTAATTCATCTATAACTAAAGTAAATAAATATGGGCTTAAAGCCGATCCTTGATGTAGTCCTATCGTAATGGGAAATTCTTTTGTAGCTCCTCCAAATGTCTTTATACTCGTTACTACTCCATCGTACATATCTTTAATAGTGTCTATGTATCTAGCGTGCACTCTTTTTCTTTCTAGAACCCACCAAAGAACATCTCTAGGGACCCTACCATATGCTTTTTCTAAATCTAAAAATACCATATGAAGATCTTTTTTCTTTTCATCTTCAATATCAGATAACTCCACCTATGTTGTACACTATGTGCGCTACATAGCCGGTCCCAAGTCCGGATAAAGGAGGAGGGTTGCGATAGGTTGACAGCCAGCGTAAAACTTTTGTCACTTTTCGTGAAATGGATCAAACATATATAAACATTGGGGCGTTCCCACCTAGCGACGCGCTGCATCTGAGCCCGGGTGTAGTGAGAAATGAGCAAGGGTGTGTTTCACATCGCCGCCTGGGTGTGAAGAAAAATGAGCAAGGGTTCCCACACATAGGACGTGTGTGGGTAAAGAAGCTAGTCCCTTCACATCGTCGCCCGGATGTGAAGAAAAATGAGCAAGGGTTCCCACACAAAGGACGGGTGTGGGTAAAGAAGCTAGTTCAAAACAAAAACGAAAACAAAAACGAAAACATAGATACGAACACTAGATCTTTTAGACAAAATAGAAATAGAAAAGAAAAACAAATACAAAGGGGAGAAAAAATTCGTTTAGGAACATGGAACATAGGAACACTTACGGGGAAATCAATAGAACTAGTAGATACCATGATTAGAAGGAGAGTCAATATTGCTTGCCTTCAAGAGACAAAATGGGTAGGAGAAAAGAGTAGAGAAATAGGAAGCACAAGGTTTAAATTGTGGTACACTGGTATAGATAGAAAATGCAATGGAGTAGGAATTGTGGTGGATAATGATTATAAGGATAAGGTCGTAGAGGTTAAAAGAATGGGGGATAGATTGATTCTAGTTAAATTAATTATTGGAGACAAAAAAATTAACATACTTAGCGCATATGCACCACAAGTAGGATTAAGCGAGAGCATCAAACACAAGTTTTGGGATGATATGGATGGATTTATGCAGAGTATACCATTAGATGAAAAGGTTTTTATTGGAAGAGATTTAAATGGGCATGTCGGGGTAAGTAACGATGGGTTTGAGATAGTTCATGGAGGTTTTGGTTACGGTAATAGAAATGAAGAAGGAGAATCAATTTTAGAATTTGCTTCAGCATATGATATTGTCTTAGCAAATACTAGTTTTAGGAAGAGGAGTCGCATATAATTACTTTTAGTAGTGGTCATAACAAGAGTCAAATAGATTTTCTTTTAACAAGAAAAATAGATAGAAAACTATGTAGAGCGCAAAGTAATACTTGGTGAAGCACTTACTACCCAACATAAGTTAGTAGTACTTGATATTAAGCTAACACAACGGAAAAATATGAATAAAATAGTTAGCGACCCTAGAATAAAGTGGTGGAACCTAAAACATAGTAAACAAGTAGAGTTTAGAGAAAAACTACTAAAGGAAAATGTTTGGAATCTTGACTTAGATGCTAATACAATGTGGCTAGAAATGAGTAGTTGCATAAGGAGGGTGGGATCAAACATATTAGGTATATCTAAGGGCTTGAGACCTCCAAAGAAGGAAACATGGTGGTGGAACGAGGATGTCCAACGAGCAATTAAGACTAAACGAGATATGTATCGGAAAATACCTAAGTGTCAAGATGAAGATGCGTACAATCAATATAGAGAAGCTAGAAAACAAGCTAAAAAAGTAGTTAGTCAAGCTAAAACAAATTTCATGGAAGATTTATATACAAATTTAGGTAATAGAGATGGCAAAATATATATATATATAGGCTAGCCAAATTAAGAGATAAAAAGAAACAAGACCTAAGTCATGTAAGATGTATTAAGGACGAAAATCAAAATGTTTTAACGCGCGAGGAGGATATTAAGGAGAGATGGAGAAGTTACTTCGATAGTTTATTTAATGATGGCCAAGTTGATGCTATAATAGATGAAAACCCACACCACGAAAGAAATGTAAACTATACACGCAATATTAGAATTGTAGAAGTTAAAGAGGCATTGAAAAGAATGAAAATAGGGAAAGCATGTGGCCCAGATGAAATACCCATAGAGGTTTGGAAATGCTTAGGAGAAATCAGATTGACTTGGTTGACAAAACTTTTCAATAAAATTTTAAAATCAAAACGGATGCCAATGGATTGGAGAAGAAGCGCGCTTGTGCCAATCTTCAAAAACAAAGGAGACATTCAAAGTTGCTCAAACTACCGGGGAATTAAACTCATGAGTCACACTATGAAACTTTGGGAGAGGATAATTGATAATCGTCTTAACTTTAGAACAAATTCAGAAATTGAAGATGAACCTTTCTTGATGTTGTTTAAGTTCTTCTTAAGCTGCAGAACTCGTGCCATGGATGACTGAGCAAACAAGCTCTCCAATGTTTTCCAGATCTCAAAAGAGGACTCACATTTAGTGACATGTCCAATGACATCTTTGCTTATGTTTGAAAACAACCATACCATAAACAAATTGTCACATATGTTCAGAACTTCATCAGTTACAGCTGAATCTGATGTAACTGAGGACCTTTTGTTTTCAATGAAAAAATCTAAACCTAAAGCTCGAATTGCAGCTCTTACTTGAACCTTCCAGTAGATGTAATTACCTTCATCAAGCTTTGTAGGTAGATTGAAGTTGAGAGACTTTGCAATTGTAGTTACATCAGCAAATGTGCTGAGACCACCAGGATCTCTTTCATAAGAACTAGCTTCTGCCATTGCAGGAAGCTCTGATACCATGTGTGAATTCTCTAATGAGAGAATGCTCTGTTGCTATGAAATTGAGAAAAAAAAATAGAATTTGTATTAATTGAATAACTGGTTTGTACAACACAGTAAGTGTGTTATATATACACTTCAAATAACAATACGAACTAACTAATAATAATAACAAATTCCTAACTAAACTAACTGACTTACAACAGACACAACTGAAATAACAGAAATACAACAAACTAACTAACAGTTTGTTACAACCATGGACCACGGTACACACGAACACCAACAGCTTAACCATGATCAAACCGTCCACATGTTGTTGCTTTGTCATCAACTGAATCTTGATCTCCAACACTCTTCATATTAATTGGAGAAAACTATCACAAATAGCAACACAAACAAATATGATCAAGATCTGATCGATTTCTTACATCTAAACAAACAAAAGCGATTGGTGAAACCATAGACGACCTACGATCCCAAACGACAATCTTCACAACTGAAACAAAAAGAAACGACTTGAACTCAACGGTGAGATAGTGCGAGAGACGAAACACTTAACTTCAAGTGAACTTAATGGAAGAGGCAAAAGCCTGAGAGGGAGAAACGTTGAGAGAGAGAGAGAGAGGGTCTGGACGTCAAGCCACGCGGGCGGCGGAGTGGGTGGACTCGAAATGTGTCGAACCAGCATTGGCCTGACAACTGCGATGAAAGCCCAAGCGCCGATGGGGAGCGGGCTGAGGACGAGGCTGGCGGGGAGCGGAAGAGACGAGAGTTTGAGAGGAAGATGGCGTCGGCGGGTTTGGGGAGGAAGCACATATCTGTGTTTTGTGTTTTTGGGATCGGTGGGGGTGGACTCAAAATGTGGATTTGGGGGAGCAGTTGGGATTTACATTGTGTTTTGCGTTTGTGGGTGTGTGGGTGTGTGTGTGTGGGGGATTTGCAATGCTGCTCTATCCGGATGTTTGTTTTTTTAATCTCACCATTCAATTTAGCAATGGAATACAGATAACATTTAGCGACGGTTGCTAATCTATTGGTAATTTAGAATCCGTTGCTAATTTGTTACAACAACTAAATTATAACAGATTAGCAAGGGAATTTAAGGCGAAAAACTTTCGCGGGTTTTTTTACCAACGAAATCTTTCGTTGCTAAATTCTGTTGCTAATCCGTTGGTAATCCATTTCTAATTGGTTAAACATTTCCCCTCCCACATTCTTGTTGTTATTCCTTTACTAATTAGCAACTAACACTTATTTCATTGCTAATTCCGCTGCTAAATCATTGTTTTTTAGTAGTGACCAGTTTTTCATTAATTGCTTATGCTCACTTCCATTTCCTATATTGTAATCAATATATTATATGTTTTCCTTCTATTACAACATTTTTGCATTATGGATAATAGCCGTTGTCGAACAAGAATACGTTCTATTCAATTTGACAATATTGATTTGATTAGTGTAGTACTCCACAAGACGTCAGAGATGTAATTCCTTCATACGACATCGATAGTGTATCACAAATAAATGTACATTCTGGCAACATGAATTATATATATATATATATATACATATATACTTTGTTCACAAAGATATCTCTATGTGTGTTATGCTTTGCTATAAAGATAACATAATGAAACGTAAATATTTCATATTTAATCCAATGTCATTTTTTATATGCTTTTCTAATAATCTAACTTTTTCCTGTTGTTGCTAACATTATGAGGTTTTATATAACTTAGCGGCTAGCCAACGTCATAAAAGGAATCAATTGCCATATGCAAAGAATAAGACACACAACATGCAAGGTATATTGTCAAATTCTGCTACTAAATATGGTCGTTCGATACTTCTTCTAGATATATTAACTAGTGCTTATGTACTTCAACTTCCAACAAGACGTACTTACCATAACGCAAAAATATTTGTACATGAAACAAGAAATTTTTATTGTTCGAAAGGACAAATTTTCCTACCAACAAAAAATGTACCTGATTCATTATATGGTTTACTAACTTCAACTACAGAAGAATCGCAACATTCTCGTACATATATTCGTAATTATAATAATACATTTTTCTTTTACTTTGTTCGGTGTAAAATATGACAAAACTTTTGTAAAAAAACAAAGGTATTTATACGTTTTGAATTTATAGTCAAATATATAATTACATCAACCACTTAATACCATTCGAAGAGCAACCTTCATATTTACAACTATATTTCTACGATATTGATAATGACGTTGAAAATCATTTAAATATGTGTAATAAAATGAATGAAACAATAGTAAGTAAATTAATTTCTATACTTAGAAAAAATCCATATTGCACTTTTTTTTGAAATCTTAAACATGTTCCTGACTTACATAGTTGCAATATTTATATCAAAGCTAATGTTGGATTAGATCAACGTGTTTATAATGCTCCAAAAACATTTGAGGTTGCTGCAATATGGGTTGATGATGGATCTGATTGTCAGCCAACAAAACGTGATAGTATTGTTCACACACATGCTGGCGATAGTGTTAAAGTACAATATTACTTTGGTCGCTACAATGGTTTACAGTATCCATTACTTTTCCCATTTGGTGATAGTGGTTGGCACGTAGGGATTCGTAAGAAAAAATCAATATTATTCATTCCGACAATTCCGTAGTAGATTTGTTTCACGTCAATGACATATTTACAATTGAAGATTTAATCACAAGAGAAACATCAGGTCAGTTAACATAAATCTATATTCAATTACTGAACAAGCTATGCATTAATATTCCATGCAATTTTTTTACAATACGCAAAACATCACTTATATCCTGTCTCTTATATGTTTTTATTGCATATATTATTTGCAGTACTTTCTTCAACACAAAAACGAAATCTCATTTCATGCAGAGCGTACTACTATTACAAGTTACAAATTAGGTCTTCAACTAAATCGTACTCATTACATTGTGGTCGCCTTTTACAACAATATGTCGTTGACATGTATGTCGAAATTGAAACACAACAATTAGATTACATTTGTTGCAATCAAAAAGAAATACGTGCTGAATTATATCAAGGCATTATGGATAACATACAAGTTGGTAAAAATGAAGGATCGAAAATAGGTCATTGCATTGTTTCCCCTGCATCATTTATTGCTGATCCTAGAGATATGAGACAAAGATATATATGAATTCTATGACTTTAGTTCAACGATTCGAAAAACTAGATTCATTCATTACGATGACGTGCAATCCTAAGTGGCCTGAAATTAAAAAAAAACTACAATTTCACGATGAAGCTCACAATAGGCCTGATTTGCTCACCCGAATTTTCAAAGCAAAATTAGAAGAACTAAAAATCGATTTGTTTAAAAAAGAAATATTTGGACCAGTTGTTGCTTATGTATCTGTTATAGAATTTCAAAAAAAGTACTTCTCCATGCTCATTTACTACTCATACTTAAACCCAATTATAAAATACTTGATCTAGGTACATTCGATCAATTTGTGTGTGCTGAATTACCTAATAAAAGAAAATACGCGCATCTATATAATGCAATAGTTAAACATATGCTACATGGTCCGTGACGTTCTCTAAATACCACAAATATTTACGTGAATAAAAATTGTAAATGTGAAAATAATTATCCTAAACCTTTTTATTCCGCTAAATGTTTTGATAAATATTATTATCTAAGATATCGATGATGCAATAATGGTATAAAAACTAAAGTCAGAAACTCCTACTTAGATAATCATTGAGTGATACCATATAATCATTTCTTGCTCTCAAAATATAATTGTCATCATAATGTTGAAATTTGTTCATGTATAAAAGCAGTAAAATATTTATACAAATATATTTATAAGGGTTATGATCGTATAACGTTTCAATTGAATGATACAAAAATGACAATTTTGTCGATGAAATTGAAAGATTTCAATGTGCATGTTGGATTTCACCTCCAGAAGCAATGTGGAGAATTTTTAGCTTTCCTTTAAATGAAATATTTTCACCAGTAATTACATTACAATTGCATTTAGAAAGAAAACATACAGTAACATTCAACAATAATGATAATCTTAAAGAAATTATGCATGATGACAATATATCGAAATCAATGTTAACTGAATGTTTTGAAATGAATAAAAACGATAGTTTTTGTCGTATGTTATTATATCGACAAGTTCCTTAACAGTACGTCTGGAATCGTCCAAAAAACATTTGGACAAAATGGGAAAAAGTACAAGCTATTGCTAGAATTGTAACTACAAATCTTATTGAAGATGAAAGATATTACTTACGGCTTTTGCTTAATCATATAGTTGGTTCAACATCTTTCAATTTCTTTAAAACTATTAATGGTATTTCAGTGACTTCTCTTCATGAAGCTGCTTTGTGACGACCCCTTCTCCAAATAATTATTCAGTATTAAAAACACGATACCACCTCTAGTTAACTAGATAGTTCAAATACCTAACAAATCAGAGTTAATTTAAAATTTTCAAACTTAATAAGTTATTCAGTAGAAGTCTTCTTAAGTTACTGGTGGAAATTATAACATAAAGCCTAACCTATTGTCGAAAAACCAGGAAATAGAGATCACATGCATATATAAACAAAAGTGGTGATATATATAACATGTGTCCAGTCAGATGTTCCTATCACTTAACACAAAATAAAAATATCATGTACATATAAAATGTATTACAAAAATACAAAACGTACAAAAATATGTCATAGCAGTCCTCCACCGACTCAGAGGTAGTCGCCAATCTTTTCTTTGCCTGGTCTGCATCCACCGTCACCAACTAGATGGTGAGTACATGGAATTATTTAAGTAATATTGAGAGACATTGATCCACATTCCCAAACAGGCAACAAATATCAAATGACATAATTTAATTAGCAACTATACTGAAAGAAACATCATGCAAAGAGATACTTGAGTTAAGCACATATGAAACTGATTCAAGGCTAAGTAGTAATGGATTAGGGTCGGTCGGTCGTGAGCTACGTCACATCAGCCTTTCCACTACAGTTTGAGCTCTGCTCTATATCATTTCATTACAAATTGAGCTTTAGATCAAAATTTCAAAAGGTCGTACTTATGATTACGCATTTTCTATTCCAAGTGAATTAGTCGTCACCGGAATGTATACTTGCTAACATACCCGAGTTGTAAAACTCGTCATGCTCACCCAAGTTATTCTCGCACCACCAAACCCCGAGATTCGGTTACCCTGTTTGAGGCATGTTACCCCGTGTGTCATGCAAGGTAGTGGAGAAACTCCCTAACATCCTAGAAAGTCTGGTGACCCCCGTATGAAAGCTGAATTTCTATCATCAAACGACCCTAACCACAAGAACCACTTTCACTTTCAATAATGACTCGGTAATAGAATCCAAGATATGTAACTCCATACTAATGCACAAAGGATTAGAGTCAAAATAAACAAACTAACTTAATAGCGTGCTATATCACTAACTTCCAAACCTAACAATTAACATGACAAAGTATATGAATTGGAATCAATGACAGTATATAAACAACAGAGTATGCTACGAGCAACGTCATAAAATGAGAAATAAACAAGGCATAGCATATGGATTTCAAAGGTAAACTCAGTTCGAATAACTAAGAATGAATAAATAAACGGAATGAAATGTAAATAAATGTCTTACACATTTTACTTACAATCCACAACAATTCCTAAGCTATACGACTTCTTGTCGCGTCACTGTATGCACCCAACACCCCGTAATATCTCCTTCAGGGCCCTAACATTTGACAATTTATCAATTTAGACTCAATATTAATTTAAAAGTCCTAAATTTGTCGAAATCAAATTCAAGACCAATTTGCCAATTTCGCGCTTTTCGAGGTAAAACTTTGTAAAACTCTCGTCTAAAATTTTAAATAGTTTATTTTTCATAGAGGTTTATCAATTTCTATTTATTTTGTCGAAATATAATTTTTCGAGATTTTTCCCAATTTTCCTAGAATTGTTTCCAATTTTTTTTTCCAATTTTTTTTCTTTTTTTTTTTAGGTCGGGTCGAGCCGACCTTGGCCAGGGCCCTGAGCTTGGCTCGCCCCATGGGCCGAGCCTAGCCCAGTTTCCTTGTCCCGACCCATATGGGATGATGAACGCGCGCTCGCATAGCGCGCGTGTGCATCTTCTCCAACGGACCAGGGACATAGTCCCTAGTTCATTTGGATCAATTTTTTTCTTGAGGAGGTGGGGTTGGCTCCCATTTCCAACCCCAACTGGAGCCGATGGTAGGGGAGACACCCCTGCCATCTCCCTCCTTAGACCTCTCGGCCTCCAGGGCCGGACCCTCCATGGCCACGACAACAACAACGACACAACCAACAATGACAATCAACTCACCTTGATCGCTTTTTCGGTCTTGATCTCTCTCTCTCTCTCTGTCCGTTCTTCTTTTTCTTCTTCTTCTTCTTCTTCTTCTTCTTCTTCTTCTTCTTCTTCTTCTCTGTTTTGTTTTTCTTTTTTTCTTTTTAAATGAGATAGAGATTGACTAATATGGTTAATTGAATTTATATATGGTTTAGGATGGTTTGCATGTGAACAATTCATATCAAACCACACACATATCTTGAGACACATCTTGTGGTCTTCAACACCACACTTGTCCATTGTGTCACAAGTCAGTGACTCTAAACATGGACACACAAGTCTAGAGATGATGGTTTGTGTATGTCAATGTATATTTAGTGAGGCCCATTTAATTTCTCTACTTTAGGCCCATTTACTATATATGTATATGTATTTAAGATGTGGTGTTTGTGCCCAATTTACACTAATTTATTAAGCTTACCCCACGAGCTGCTACCTCGGGCCCACATCGGCACGCAACACGAGGTAACTCCCTGCTCATCTCGGTATCTGCCTACCTGTAAATGACTTAGTAATCTACACATGTACAGTACACTAGGCATACAACACACAAATATAATATTTACCTTGGTCACCGTGCCTCGGTACTAACACGTATCTCGCTATGGGTCCCACGTCACATGTCATTTGGTCATGCGTAAAGAATTAAACATGTATTAATTATTTGGGCCATGACAATACTTCCCAACTAATAGGAAAGTTCATCCTCGAACTTAAACTAAACAAATTTAAAAATATATCTAACTCGAAGAGGTACGAAAATCTATCTCGCATATAGTATTCCCGTTCCCAAGTGAGTTCTGAATCTCCATGAAATTGCCACATAACTAACACCTTCGGGATAGACTTGCCTTTCAACTATTGTACCCTTTGGTAAAGGATCTGAACTGGTTTCTTTTCATATTAGATATCTTCACTCAAATCAATCTAACTCAAATCCACTGTCCGTCTCTCGCTTGCCATTGACTTAGCTAGTCGAAGCATCGACATATGAAATACAGGATGAATTCTCAACATCTATGGAGGTAATTCTAGCTCATATGCAACCTTTCCAACCTGTTTCTTGATCTTGAAAGGTCCGATGAATCTCGGTGTTAATTTACATTTTAAACGAAATCGATAATGACTTACGAGGATAAACCTTTAGATACACTAAAGCTCCCTCATCATACGTGAGATCACTGCGATACATGTCTGCATACTTCTTTTGCCTCTCTTGGGCTCCCTTAAGCTTCTGGCGAATCTGCCTTACCTTTTCTATGTGATAGAAAACAATTTCATGCCCTAACAAATCTCGGTCTTCTGGCTTAGCTCAACAAGACGGTGAGTGACACAATCTGCCATGTAACGCCTCAAATGACGCTATTTCAATACTCGCCTGATAACTATTATTGTATAAAAATTCAAACAACGGTAAATAGTCTTCCCACAATCCGCTAAACTCAAGTACATACGTCCTGAGCATATCTTCGAAAGTTTGGATCAACCTTTCAGTCCCCATCAGTCTGAGGTTGAATGGTTGTGCTAAACTGTAAGCCCGCACCATACTGCTCCTGCTTACTCCGCCACATCCTGGACGTATACATAGTATCTCTATTTGATGTAAGCATCAAGGTACCCCATGCTGCGTGATAATCTCTTTCTCAAATAATACACTCAGTTGGTTAATTGTGTAATGAGCTGCAACAGGTATGAAATAGGTAGATTTCATCAATCTGTCCACAATCACCCATATGGAATCATATCGATGAAACGTCCTAAGCAGTCCTCGAACGAAATCTATGGCTATGTCTTCCCACTTCAATCGTGGAATGGGAAGAGGCTGTAGTAATCCTCAAGGTCTACGATGCTCAACCTTCACTTGCTGGCAGATCCTACAGTTCCTGATAAACTCTGATATGCCCTCTTTCATCCCAGGCCACCAAAAATGTCTCTTCATATCATGGTATATTTTGGTCCTTCATGGATGAATAGTGAACCCGAAAATATATGAATCCTAAAGAATCTTGTCTTTCAGCTCTGCCACCGCCGGTATCAACAATCTGCCTCAAAATCTGAGATATTGATCTGTCGTCCCAGTCCAGTCAGTACACTTGGAACTCTGGGCTAACCCACTTAATCTCGAATATAGAACATTAGTTTTCTGATCCCTTGAGACTCTTTGAGTCGACACTATCTTAAGCCTCACTTGAGCACAAATCAGGACCTGCGTGTCATTGGGAATATCTGACTGACTCATCATCGCCGCTGCCTCGAGTAAGCCATACTCGTGCATCATATGACAACTAAAAGTCTGGGCATCTCCAATCAGAACCCTACTTAGCGCATCTGCTATGACATTAGCTTTTCTTGGATGATATTCCAAAGAAAAATCATAGCCTTTTAAAAATTCTAACCATCTGCGTTGTCTCATGTTCAACTCTTTTTGTGTGAAGAGATGTTCAAACTCTTATGGTCAGCATAGAGCGTGAACCTCTCACCATACAGATAATGTCTCCATATCTTAAGAGCAAACACTACTGCTGCCAACTCTAAATCACGAGTTGGATAATTCTTCTCATGTATCTTCAGCTATCTTGTAGGCCACTGTGCCTTTCTCTTGCATTAACGCACAACTTAAACCCATAAGAGAAGCATCTGCGTACACCATGAAACTCTTTCCAGCCATTGGCAATATCAATACTGGTGCGATAGTCAACAATTTCTTCAGTTGAGCAAATGCTTCCTTGCATTCCTTAGACCTATGGAACTTAACATCTTTCTAGGTCAACTTGGTTATTAATGAAACGATCTTTGAAAAATCCATCACGAACCTTCGGTAATAGCCTGCTTACCCCAGAAAACTCCTAATTGCACTTACTCACATCAGCTCTGGCCAATCCAAAATCGCCTGAATCTTTGTTGGATCTACAACAATACCTACTGCTCCAACAACATGACCAAAAACTTTGATCTCTGACAACCAAAATTCACACTTACTGAATTTGTCATATAGTCTTGGCTCCCTCAAAGTCTACAACGTCTCCTTGAGGTGTTGTTCGTAATCTTCTCGAGTCTTCGAGTACACCAATATTTCATCAATAAACATGATCACAAAGCAGTCAAGAAATGGTCTCATCACTCGGTGCATCAAATCCATAAACATGGCAGGAGCATTAGTCAAACCGAACGACATGACTGTGAACTGATAGTGTCCATACCTCGTATTCAATGTTGTTATATATCTATCATCCTCCCCGATCCTTGGAGAAAAACTGCGCTCTTAAAGTACTGTCTTTCTTCTTCATAAATAGGATTGGTGCTCCCATGGTGATATCGAAGGTGTTATGAATCCCTTCTCGACCAATTCTTGCAACTGTTTCCTCAATTCTTCCAATTCTCGTGGATCCATGCGGTATGGTGGTATAGATATCAGTTTTGTACTGGGCACCAACTCAATAATGACATCGGTCTCCCTCAGTGGTGTTAATCCAGGTAAATCTTCAGGAAACACATCCGGAAACTCACACACAATCGAAATCTATTCAAGTTTAGGTCTATGACTTTCTGCAACGATATATATCGATACCAAAGTCTCCATCTCCCTACTAGTCGCAAGCCGACCTCGAGTGCCCTTGGCTCTCGGTGTACTACCGCTATACATGAATATTGGATGCCCTGGAGTCTCAAATATCACTATTTTTGCAAAACACTCGATATGAGCATGATATGATGTGAACAATTCCATCCCTTGCAACGCGTCGAATTCCAAGAATCAAGCACTCTGAAGTCCACGGGTAACTCTACCCCATCAATCTCTACTGGACATTTTTCCACCAGAGAATTAAGGTACACTCTATCTCCCGCTACATTACTCAATATCAAATGTACTCCGATACTAATCGGTTTCAACCCTAATATGCCTACCATGCGACCAGAAATGAAAGAGACTATAGAACCTGAGTCAAATAAAACATGAGACCGTCGACAACAAATGGAAATCATACCCTCTATGAGTTTTCGTATAGCGTATGCGTCAGGCTGTGCAACCACATGAATGACCTCTCAACGCTATGGTGGAATCACTGTTGATGACTACGGACAATCTCGAGTCACATGTCCAACCTGGCCACATCGAAAACAAGTGATTGCTCTAAGCTGACCCTGCATCTGATCCTGGGCCTGTGCAGATGCTTGTGCCTGTCGGTGACCTGGTCTAGAACTATCTCATCCTCATCCCCTACCTCGACCTCTGCCTCTACCACTGTGCTACTGACGTAGAGCTAGTGGTGCTTGTAAAGCTGGTAAATTATATATAGCGGGAGCTGACATTGAAGTTCTGACTGGTGGTGGTACGGGAGGTCTACCCACGATCGTCTGCAAAGGTGTAGGAGATGCTAGATAAGGCACAATTGCCCCCTGAACACATCTAACCCACCTCCTCGGTCCTTTGCCCCTATTTCCCCTTCTCTTATTCTCCGCAATTTGATCAGGTGTCAGTGCAGGTACTAAGGGTGTCCCGTCAGCCACTCTGCCCAAGTAATACGTCTCATGAGCAAGTGCACGCTCGAATATCTCACCCAACGTCTTGGCACTTGAAATGACAACGTAAAAGACAATATCAGGCCTCAGCCCATCACCAAAATGATACACATGATCCATATCCTCTCACATCAGATCGCCGGCAAACTGTCTCAAATAGCCGTATCGATCTCTATAGCTCATTAGTGACTCGTCGGCTCCCTGTCTTAGATTTATGAAGTCATTCCTCAATCTCTTCATCACAGCAGGTGGGAAGTACTACTGATAGAACTTAGTCTTAAAGGCATCCCAAGACTCAAACTTGCCCTCACCTGCTATCGTCGCATGCCACCACACATCGGCGTCTTACTGTAAGGTGAACGACGAAATCTCTGCTTTGAGTCTATCCTCAATGCGCAAGTCTCTGTGCAATTCCTCCTGGGACAGGACCCACTTCTCAATCTTCTTAAAATCTCACTAACCGTCGAAGTATTCGACTTTTAGTCTGATGAAATCCTTCTCCAACTGAACCACTGTTGTCGAATTAGATAATGGAGGTGTGGAAGTGTGACGGCCCAAACTCCGAGGCAAACCGGGTACCGCCGCGTCGCCAAACACGTCACCAAGCATGCCACGCCACCGCACACTTAATTTTGACTGCCTTCGACCTACACCTTTATATGGACCATATTCACCTTAACTTAATATTTATGAAGAATTTTATGGATATTTAGATTAAACTGACTAAGTTAAGTTGTTCACGATTTATCAAATTATTATAAATTGGCATTTAAGCGGAAGTCTTTGAAGCCTGCAAACACAGTAGAAATAAAAGTTTGCATGGTATGATTAACCCTATAGTGTGGAAACCCGACATTTGATACCATGTATATCAAGACCAACAAAAGTACAAAAGGTGTGCATATACATGTATCAGGTTCACACGTCCTTCCCAAAAAGTTCATAAAACAACAAATAGTTACATACAACCACTTACGCAAAAAGTGACGGCTCTCCTAATTTAGATGTAGTCGCCTAAGACGTCATTGCCTCGGCTTGTCGCAGGATCTGCGATTTGTCACCAAAAACAAAGACAAATCCAGGTGAGTAAATCCCAGAGAACGTTAGCTAATATTCACGAATTCCAATGAAACGGCTACAGTTCAAACAATTTAAATAAAGGACAAGAATAAAGAAAATAGCATGAAAATAAGTCGTTGGGAAGTCAAATTTAGACACGAGTGTAGCGTGACAGAGAACCCTGGTCGACATCCGGGAATCTTCGTAGCTAAACCGAGAGGAACCATTGACGACCACCTCGCCAAACATCTCACGGTCGAATGAGAGGAACCATTGAACGAAAGACCCCATCCAAACATCTCTCGAAAGGAACCATTGACGTAGACTTAGGTCTTCGTCAAACATCTCTCAACCTACGGGTTTCGCGGAGAATAGTCACCGTGTAGCCCTATCATGGCCAATTACTCGAACAACGAGGGGTAGCTAGCCCCGGGGTGTGAGTCAGTGCCATGCCAACCCCATCGACAAACATAGATACACACGTGGGAGTGGATGAACAATAATTGAACAACAATAAATAGCACAATGGAATAATTGAAATGCGAAATAAAGTAAATGCCATAAAATAATTTTAACTAATTTTCTCGTGGGATTACTTACCTCAAACAAGTCGCAAACTGCCTTCGAAACGTTTCGCACACGCTTCGAGATGCGTACCCGTTTATGGTAGCCTAAGTCCATGGTGTCCAATTATATAATTCTTATTATTATTTTAGATTCTCATTGAATGAATTTAAAGTGTGAGACCAAAAATTTGAGATTTTTGTTTTAAAAGTTTAATTTCGGCACACTTTTCGAGTTATACCGGGTGTCAATGCCCTAAATGTCCGCAAAACTGCCTTTTTATATTTTTTCCCATTTTAGTATATTTTTTCTGATTTTTATGGATTTTTCCTTAATTTTCTAGCCATTTTTCCTAATTTCCTTATATTTATTAGATTTAAAATGTATTTTATTTATATCTTTAAAAAATTTAGGGGTGGGTTAGGCCCGAATCGAGCCCGATTCGGCCCGACCCAGGCCTGGGTTGCGCAGCCGCGAGGCTTTGCGCAGCCCGACCCACAGGCCCTTAGGCGATCAGGCCCATTGGGGCCTGGCTAGCCCGACCCACATGATGGGCCAGCAGGCCTAATCCTGCTGGGTCCCCCCCCTTTTTTTATACACAACAACCAGTCCAACCACAACAATAACACCAACACCAACAACCTAACAACAATAAATTTCTCTCACCTTGATCAATGGAGGTCTTCGCGAACGTCGTCACTGCCGACGCCGCTGCCGGAGTCCGCCGACGCCGCTGGTGAGCTCCGCCGCGAGCCGTCCCTGACCTCACCCTATTTCTCCGTTCGTTCGCCCTCTCTCTCCTTCTCTTTCTTTCTTCTCCTTTCTCCCTCTCTCTTTTTCCTCCATTCCTTCTCTCTTTCTTCCGATTTAAAGAAATTTTTTTTTATTATTTGGAAAGGAGAGGGAGTAATGATGAGTGATGGAGAGGGGGTAATGATGAGTGATGATTGATAGGGTGATGTGATGTGTGATGTGACAGCTAAATCCTATACTACCCCGTACACCCGCGTTACGCGCACACCGCGACGTCGCACACTCTCGTCACTACACGCACACAACGCGACCAATAAAATATCAAATAATGCGACCCTAATTATTTAATATTAGTAAATTAAATAAACACTCACACGAAAAAATAACAAAATTTACTTCGTTAGGCGTGCCCTAAACTTTTCTGCGACGTCCACGTGGATCTAAGCTTAGGGTCTTAATCTGTAATTTGTAAGTTAATTGTGATTAATTAGAGCAGACCGTTACGGGAAGATGGTATAGACACTGTCTCTACTGCTAGAGCTGCTATCGCTGGTGTCGCATGTACAACCGGTACTACGTTTGGTACTGTGGAAGTAGCAGTTGCAGTAGGACTTGACTCATGGCTAAGTAGTAATGGATTAGGGTCGGTCAGCTGTGAGCTACGTCACATCACCCTTTCCACTACAATTTGAGCTCTGCTCTATATCATTTCATTACAAATTAAGCTATAGATCATAATTTCAAAAGGTCGTACTTACGATTACGCCTTTTCTATTCTAAGTGAATTAGTCGCCACCGAAATGTATACTTTCCAACATACCGAGTTGTAAAACTCGTCATGCTCACCCAAGTTATTCTTGCGCCAACAAACCTCGAGATCCGGTTACCCCGTTCGAGGCACGTTACCCCGTGTGTCATGCAAGGTAGCGAAAAAATTCCCTAACATCCCGAAAAGTTTAGTGACCCTGTATGAAAGTTGAATTTCTATCATCAAATGACCATAACCACAAGATCCACTTTCATTTTCAATAATGACTCGGTAATAGAATCCAAGATATGTAACTCCATACTAATGCACAAAAATTAGAGTCAAGATAAACAGACTAACTAATAGCATGCTATATCACTAACTTCCAAACATAACAATTAACATTACAAAGTATATGAATTGGAATCAATGACAGTATATAAACAACATAGTATGCTATAACCAACGTCATAAAATGAGAAATAAACAAGGGATAACATATGGATTTCAAAGGCAAATTCAGTTCCAATAACTGAGAATGAATAAATAAATGAAATAAAATGTAAATAAATGTCCACTCAGTTTACTTACAATCCACAACAATTCCTAAGGTATTCGGTTTCTTGTCGTGTCACTATACGCACCCAATACCCCATAATATCTCCTATAGGGTCCTAACATTTGACACTTTATCAATTTAGATTCAATATTAATTTAAATGTCCTAAATTGGTCGAAATCAGATTCGAGACCAATTTGTCAATTTTACGCTTTTCGATGTAAAAGTCTTGTATGAAATCTCAAATAATATATTTTTCTTAGAAATTTATCAATTTCTATTTATTTTGTCGAAATATGATTTTTTGGGATTTTCCCAATTTTCTGGAATATTTTCCATTTTTCTCCTCTTTTTTTTTTTTTTTTTTTTTTTTGTTTGGGTTGGGTTGACCCAACCCTGGCCAGAGCCCTAGGCTTAGCTCACCTCATAGGCCGAGCCTGGCCCAGTTTCCCTGACCCGGCCCATATGGGATGATGCACGCGCTCGCGCATTGTGCGCATGTGCATATTCTCCAACGGACCAGGGACATAGTCCCTGGTTCGTTTGGAGCAATTGTTTTCTTAAGGAGTCCCATCTCCAACCCCAACTGGAGTCGATAGTAGGGGAGACACCCCTGCCATCTCCCTCCTCACACCTCTCGGCCTCTAGGGCCGAACCCTCCATGGCCACAACAACAACGACACAACCAACAACGACAATCAACTCACCTTGATTGCCTCTTCGGTCTCGGTCTCTCTCTCTCTCTCTTTCCCTTCTCCTTCTTCCTCTCCTCTCTTCGATTTCTTCTTTTTCTTTTTTCTGTTTTGTTTTATGTTTTTTTTTAAATGAGATAGATATTGACTAATGAGGTTAATTGACTTTATATATGGTTTAGGATGGTTTGCATGTGAACCATTCATCACAAACCACACACATATCTTGAGACACATCTTGTGATCTTGAACACCACACTTGTCCCTTATGTCACATGTAAGTGACTCTAAACATGGACACACAAGTCTAGAGATGATGGTTTGTGTATCTCAATCTATATCTAGTGAGGCCCATTTAATTTCTCTACTTTAGGCCCATTTACTATATATGTATATGTATTTAAGATTTGGTGTTTGTGCCCAATTAACATTAATTTATTAAGCTTACCCCACGAGCTGCTACCTCGAGCCCACATCGGCATGCTACACGAGGTAAGTCCCCGCTCGTCTCGGTATCTGCATACCCGTAAACGACTTAGTAATCTACACATGTACAATACACTAGGAATACAACACATAAATATAACATTTACCTCCGCCACCGCGCCTCAGTAGTGACACATATCTCGCTACGGGTCCCACGTCACAGTTCATTTGGTCCTGCTTATAGAATTAAACATCTATTAATTATTTGGGCCGTGACTGCTGTACTCCATAGATTATTAGAAATGGATAATAGTTCACAATTATGTTTGCATGAAGCAACATTATACGAAATGTCGTTTTCTTTGCATAGACTATTTACAACCATTTTGATTCATTGCAATCCTGAAAACCAACAACAATTATGGGAATAATTTAAACAAAAAATGGCGAAGATTTTATGAAAAGTAATAATGATTTACAAACAAGCGAGAAACAAGCGTTACATCATGTTAATTGTATTTTGAATTATGTAGGAAAAAATATTCACGATTACCACATAACAACTTTATCAATTTCTTTCGATGAAACCGACGTTCATATAACATAGATAGAAGATGAACTACAACTTGTTGTTTCAATTGAAGATATTTTAGCAGTAGAAAAATTAAATACATAACAAAAAGAAGCATATAATATGATCATAACCAAAGTTTTACAAAATGAACCTGCACTATTTTTTATAGATGGTCCTGGAGGAACAGGAAAAACATTTCTTTGTAAAACAGTACTAGCAAGACAACAACAACAACAACAACAACAACAACAACATAGCCTCAGTCCCAAATTAATTGGGGTCGGCTAAAACAGTACTAGCAAGAATCAGATCAAAAAACTACATTGCTTTAGCAACAACGTCTTCTGGAGTTGCAGCTTCCATTTTACTTGAAGGTCGTACTGCTTATTCACGATTGAAAATCTCAATTAATATAGAAGCTAATGGTACATGCAACATAAGCAAACAATCAGGCTTAGAAAAGCTACTGTCACTAACGAAATTAATTATATGGGACGAGGCACCGATGTCACATAAACAAACAATTGAAATCGTTGATCGGATAATGCAAGATATATGTAACAATAAATTACTTTTTGGAGGGAAAGTTGTTGTCTTTAGTGGTGATTTCCGACAAATTCTTCTTGTCATTAAAAATTGAACCAAACTTCAAATACTTAATTCAACAATTTTGACTTCATATCTTTGGCCGCCATTTATAAAAAATATAATTAATTGAAAACATGCGAGCTATTTACGATAAGAATTTCATTGATTTGTTGCTTCAAATTGGAAATGGAACAGAGAAAGCAGATAAAAACATTATATTGATATTCCACCTTCTATGACTATTTCTTATATAGATAGCAACATATCATTACAAAATTTAATTCACTATGTATTCAGTGATATAAATACAATGATTGAATCATATATATTATCAAAAAAGCTATCTTGACAACAAAAAATGATTTTGTTGACGAAATAAATACTTTTTTGATCGAAAACTTTCCCAGTGATGCGATGACATATTATAGCTTTGATGAAACTCTTGATAACAATAAACATACTGTCACTGAGGAGTTCCTTAATGATCTTGTACCAAATGGTATTCCTTCACATAAATTAATTTTAAAACTAAATTGTCCAATAATGCTTTTACGCAATATAAATCTAGCTGAAGGATTATGTAATAGTACGCGATTAATATGTAAACAATTTGGAAAAAATGTCATTGACGCCGAAATTGCTTGTGGTGACTACCAAGGTAAACGAGTATTCCAAATCAAACTGATAGATCACCATTTCCGTTCAAAAGACGCCAATTCTCAATTCGTCTATGTTTCACAATGACGATGAATAAAGCGGAAGGACAAACTTTGGAAAATATTGGTATCTATTTACCACAACTGTTTTCTCTAATGGCCAACTTTCCATTGTGATGCCACGTGCGAAAAATGCACAATGTTTAAAAATTTTGATTATAGCATCACACGATGAAGTAAATTTGAC
Source organism: Stephania yunnanensis (assembly GCA_039657365.1). Lineage (NCBI taxonomy): Eukaryota > Viridiplantae > Streptophyta > Magnoliopsida > Ranunculales > Menispermaceae > Stephania > Stephania yunnanensis. Next base: position 7,022,787 of record CM077580.1, read on the forward strand.
AAAAAAAAAAAAACATTGTCTACAAAGAACTACTATCTTTAATTGACGATTCAATATAAAAGAAAATGGACAACTTATGTAAGCTTTTTCTTCCTATATGACTACATTAATTCAATTTAATTGAATATTTATGTTATTCTTTTACCTTTTACCTTTCACCAAATCTTAATAAATGCTTATTTTGCAGGTTCTTTACTATCCATGCATTGAGGAAAAATGTAAGTGAAATTTACTCTTTCTTCCAAACTTTATTTAAAAATATTATATACCTCATATTACGTTTTTCCAGCTATTTTATCAATAAATGACATCATCTTACCTAATACGCTACTCATTTACATATATGAACTGCTCATTAAAGTTGAAATCGTTATTTTCTACTAATTTATTATCATCATATGTAATAACTATACCATATAATAAACCACTATGTCCTACGTTTTTAATTTATATCATTATCATTTACATTTTTTTCTATTGTAATTATTATTATCACTATGAAAATATATCCTATTATTCGATAAAAATATTTTATCCTAAAAACAAATATACTATCATCTTTATCATACAACAAACACCATGGATAGACTACTTCTCCATCTAATAATGCAAATGTTTAAAACAACAAAAGCAACATAATTTTCATCCTGTCTCTTTTTGCTTCTTCTCCGAAATACTGCACAATTACACACTCACTTCCTCAAAATAATAAGATAACAACATCTTGGAAACAATAACTTCCCAAACACAAGAACAATGGAAATAAAATTGCATTTTTAGCTATTGTTACCAAAATGGTGTGCTCTACTAAAAACTTTCATACAAATACAATGTGTTCACCAACATCGGTTACCATCAATTCTAAGTAAATTCAACATATTTTTAATTCTTCTATCATCTGTTTCTCTATTTATAGCTAAATAGTTGGCCATGTTTCTTTGTTCACTATATCATCATGGCAACTCATATAATTAAATTAATTTATCACTACTATCAAGAAACTTAGCCTATTATATGTCAATGTGCCATCCCATTGATACATAATTACACATAGATAGTATAAACCACTACAACCAAATACATAAAGGACGAAAAATAGTATTTCCTTTCTTTTCAAACATAAACCATTACCACTATTCAACAAATACATAGACTTCTCACTAACACCCATTTCTATCTTACTATTCTTTCCATAAAAATAAGACAAACATTGATAAAAAAACTATTGCATACATACATACATACATCTATATACCTTGTCATATGTATTTCATTACGATCATAATTCTACATACAAGAAATGCTTCCATACATACATACACATGTCACTAGCACACTTTTCACAGCTACTTATATCTAATGTATATAAATAATAAATGTACTTCCTTACTATCAGTTGTATTATCTACCATATCATATTTATTTTACTTCAGCTACTAGAGTAATTTCTTAAACATATAAACTCACAATACTAAACTGCAACACTATTTTCAACAATATCTTCATGAACTAAATCATCACAATATATCAGTCATATTCTCGTAATACACGTCATGTTGTATTGTAGATAAAGTGCCACAGATATACCCCTCCCAATTACATCTATACCATCTATACATTTTAGCTTCTCTATTCTACCCTTATATGTACTCCAACTAAATAATTAATTACACTACTAGATTTACATAAAAGTAAAGATATGATCAAATTTTTCTTAAATATTCTTCTAGATGATCCATCAAATTACAACATCTGCAAAACATGTATTGCATAATTCATAGTTTCTCGCCACCTCACATATTTTTCCCTACATGCAAATGCTTATAAATACTACTCTATTCAATGAGTCTTCTTCAAAACATAACATACTTGAATAATATACCTTTACCGTTCACCATGCCTAAAACAAAGAAATTCTTAAACGATATCAAAGACACCTCAATAGACTGGATTGCACATGTTTTGGTTCAAAAAAATTGAACTTAAACTTTCTTTAAGCAACACCACACGTCTGTAGAAACTCATTCTGTTGATGAACAGGTAATGAATTAATACTACTACCTACATAACCTTTTATAAACAAAATCATTCGGATGATATAGTATTCTTTCCTCTTTTACCGTAATTCTGCCTTACACAACTGCCTATTCATCATACCATAACTTCCGATTAAAACAACGACGACAACAACAACTACAAATACTATAAAAAAACCAATGTGATTGACATTATTTATTAGTAAAATATAATTTACCATAATATCACCTCTTAACTACTACAACACACAAGTGCACATTATATTTTCTTTGTTTATGTCATCATTACAAATATTTCCTTCTTACTTACCAAGCAAATTGTCCAAAAAACAATTGAGGTATTAATTTTTATATTTGGTGTAGGGTACGAAAATAGAAGCAACTATTTTCAATGAAAACATCGACCAATTTCATTATACACTCAAACAAAACAAAGCCTACGCAATCTCTCATGCATGCTTCCAACCCATTAGCTGTAACGGCCCGCTTTAATTAATCCCGATTAAGCGGCTAATTACAAATTAATATCATAAGCTCAGACCTACGTGGACGTCATGGGAAAAGTCTATGACAAGCCTAATCGGGAAATACGTTACTTTTGTGTGGCGAATATTTAATTATCTTACTATTGTTATTAGTTCGCGCCGTGTTAATTAAGAATTTCGCTTAGTCGCGTTGTGCGCGTGTAGTGATGAGAGTGTGCGACGTCGCAGTATGCGCGTAACGCGGGTGTACGGGGCAGTATGTGATTTAACTGTCACATCACATCACACATCACATCAAAAGTCACATCAACTATTCATCATCATTGCTTTTTGGTCCTTTCTCACCAAATAACAAAAAGAATAAAATAAAAATAAAATAAAAATAAAAATGTGTTTTGTTTAAAAACGGACAGAGAGGAAGAGATGGAGAAAGAGAAGGAAGAAGAAGAGAGAAAGAGAAGGAAGGGAGAACAGAGAGAGAGAGGGTGAGTGATGCGCAGAGAGGAAGCTCCGGCGAGGAGCTTGGCGAAGGCAGCGACGGCGAGCTCAGCGGGACAATGATGCGAGCTCGGCGGTGGCGAGTTCGACCCCATTAATCAAGTGAGTTTCGCTCATTCTCTCTTCGATTTGGAGTTCTTTGAATCGATTGTGTGGTATTGATGTTTGGATTGTTGTTTAAACAAAAAAAAAAAAAAAAAAAAAAAATCAACCGATCGAACATTGTGTGTTCGATCGTTGAGGAAGACGCACACGAGCGCATGCGCGCGCGTGTGCGTCTCTCTCATGGCCGGCCCGAGAATGGCGAGCCTGGACCATTCTGGTCCAGTCGGGTCGGAGTCCGACCCGTTTGGGTCGACCCGACCTTGTGCTACTGATAAAAACGAAAAAAAAAAAATGGGAAAAAGAGAGGAAAAATTGGGAAAAATCATGGAAAAAAATATAAAAAAAGTAGTTTTGAGGACTTTTGGGGCATCGGCACCCCGGCACAACTCCAAAATGTGCCGAAATTAAACTTTTTGGAAATAAAAGCTTAGATTTTTAGTCACACATTATAAATGCTTTTAATGTGACTTTAAAATAACAAAAGTGGTATAATTGGATACCAGGAATTTAAGAGACTGTAGTCGGGTATCAGGCGCGTATCTCGAGGCGTGTGCGAGAGGTTCGAAAGCGTTCGAGGTAAGTAAACCCACGAGAAAGTCAGTTCAGAATTTACTTATTTTCCTTGTAAATTATTTATTTCGCATTACTTTTCCGATTCGATTTGCATTGTTACTCTATTCCCGCGTGTGTTTGTGTATGGTCGACGGGACGGTGATCTCAAGAGATGTGTTGGACGGGGTCTACCGTTCAACGATTCCTCTCATTTGAGGCGTTGGGCGGAAGTCTAACTTCCGATCAACATGTTTCCTCTTTCGGACCGTGAAGAGGGGTGTTGATTTCTTCACCTTCGGGGCCTTCTCGGTTTAGTTTTTGTCCCATGTTAAATGACTATACACCACACTTGCATTCCGTATTGTTGATTATCTCACGACTTATATTCATGCTTTATATTTCAGTTCATTTACTTTATATGCATGAATTGTAGCCGTTTTCTTGGAATTCTTGTGAATACTAAGCTGAATTTCTCTCGGGATTTACTTATATCTGGGAATTGTCATTGTTTTTGGTGACAAATCGCAGATCTGCGACGAGCCGCGGCAAAGGAGTTTTAGGCGACTACGTCTAAGTAGGGAGAGGCCGCCACTTTTTGCATAGGTAGTTGTATGTATCTATTAACTACTTTATGACATTTTGGGATGACTTGTATACCCGATACATGTATATGCTCACCGTTGTACTTTTGTCGCTTTTGATATACATGGTATCTATTACCGGGATTCCACACTATAGGGTTAATTATACAAATGCAAACTTTTCCTTCATACGGCGTTTGCATGTTTTTTTTTAAAAGGCTTCCGCTTGATATTTAATAACTTAATAAGTTGTGAATAACTTAACTTAGTCAATTTGATGAGAATATCCATAAAAAAATCTTCATAAATATTAAGTTAAGGCAAATAAGGTATGTATAAAGGTGTAGGTCGCAGGCAGTCAAAGTTAAGTGTGCGGTGACGTGGCATGCTTGGTGACGTGTCTGGCGACGTGGCGGTGCCCGGTTTGCCTTGGAATTTGGGGCCGTCACATTAGCACTAAATCTCAAAACGTCCCTAATGATACCAGTGAACCTTAAACAGAAATATTTTTGTTCAAGAATTTCCTGCTACAAATGTCTTTGCATAAGAAATTACATTCACACCACTGAATGAACTACAACAGTTTCCAAATTTGAACAACTCAGTTACTACGTAATTCTTTCTCACATATAATATTACACTATATTTTCAATAACTAAAATCCCAAACAAATTATAATATTCTTGTTTTCGTCCTACATATATAATAACCGTTGCAATAAAGATCGATGAACCACGTCACATACAAACAAGGAACTGAGAAGCTACAATACAAGAAATAACTATCATTGATGAAAAGTAAGTCCATCTTTACAATAGCTTCTAAGCTTCACGCATTATCTCCATATATTTTTTTTTATATAAATGCAGTTTGCTCCCTATAACCCTTACCATGTGGGAAAACTTCGCGCTTAAATATGGAGAAAGCATTTCAACCACCATTTCATGTAAACCATTCATTGTTGCTCTCCATTTAAAAGTTGGCTGTGACGTCCCCTCTCCTAATATAGGGCACCGCCCGGCCTAATCACGTAATTAAGCCCTAATCATATCCACGTAGGACTTAACTACGTATTAGTCAGCCTTTACAATCTAGACGCCTCTTTTCTCGTGTTCATGTACCCATTTATAAAATTTAAAGTTAATTAAAACTTTTTCTTAAATTAATTAATTAGCGGAAGTCTTATTGATTATGCGGAAGCAATGAGTAACTTATGCGAAAGCCATTAATAAAATCCTAAGTGTGGAAAACTAGGAAATGACATCACATATATAAAGTCCTCAAAATGTAGTGAAACAACAAAATAGTCTAAGTCAAGTGGGGGAACTAACGCTCAACCCAATATAGCACCCCAAATAGTATCTAAAAGACATATATAACATATACAATCAAAAGATCAAAAGAAGACCTACAATCGATGCAGTGACACGCCGCGAGCTCAGGGATAATCGTCGATCTTCTCTTTGCTCAGCCTGCTGGTAAACGGCTCTGCACCCACCCACCGTCATAAAAAGGACGGTGAGTACAAGAATAAAACAGTAATCCCCGATGACAAGTTTAAGTTGCATTTCCAAATATTCAAATGGTATTTAAAAGCATATAAATGGAAAATTGGAAAATAAATCATATGCGAGTAAATACCAGAGTTAAACAAGTGATACTGACACTAGGCTAAGTAGTAGTGATTTAGGTCCGGTCGGCAGTGAAACGTGTCACTCCGATTCCATCATCATATAGCACAAGGGACTCTAACTCAAGTGTTACCAGAGACTCTAACCCCGGCGTGTAGACCACCTCAGGGACTCTAACCCCGAGTGTCATACAATGTCAAGTAACAGGTACCGACATCCCCAGGGACTCTAACCCCGTGAGTCGCGCACACATCGATCGAGTATGGGACCTAAATGCAAAAACTACTTTTTAAATTTCAAGAAATACCAAGGATCGATTGTCAAGGCATAGGCACATCTACACACCTAAACAAATAAAGAATACAAGTCCTCTTAAACATTTATAAGATATTCACTAGCCTAATAGCATGCTATTTATCACAAATCACATTTTAAACAATAAGAATAGACATAGCATGGGATAAAATCAATGAATTAAATTAAATGAATGGATATCATGCAAACTAGACTCATCAAGTGAGCATACACACAAAGAACACATGATATAAGAGTACAAAGGCAAAATAGTCAAAAGGACTATGCAAGAATAACAATTAATAGCCCGTTCTGGTCCCAGCCCAGTAAGGGGTGCACACGCGCATCTTCTTCATCCCGATCGACTGGTTCGATCGGTAGAAGCAATTTTTTTTTCTCTCGTCACTCGGGTTGGCGTCCATCCCCAACCCCAGGTTGGGTCGCCTATGCAGGGGATACTACTCCATTGCCTTCCTCGAGCTCGGACGAACTGCCATGGCAGTTCGTCCGAGTTCCCCACCCGACACCAACAATACAAACAACCACAACATCAATAGAAAATCCACTCACCTTGTGTTCACGTCGAGCTCTGTCTCTCTCTCTCTCTCTCTCTCCGGTTCCTTTCCTTTTCTTCTTCCTCGCTCTCGGCCTCCCTATGTATCTCTGTGTGTTTTGTGTGTGTGCGAGAGAGTGTGTGGTGTTGGTGTAAGTGGGTAGGTGGGGTGGTGACACCTGGTGGAAATTGAGACTGGTGGGTGTGTAATTTGTGCCACTTGTGCTGGTGTTTAATGTATTGACACCAAATTGTGACGCAGCTAAGACACTTGCTCGTGTTTCCGGGCGTTTCGATGCCCGATTTCGCGTCCGCACCGTGACATTCGCGTACCGCCGCGTCGCTAGTCACCCAATATCTATTCCATTTGACTTATAAAATGACTTAGTAAGTCTACACAATACATAACACTAGGCATACATCAATACAAAAATATCATATACCTCGGCTACGTGCCTCGGTCGGTGTACGTATCACAGTGTAGGTCCCACGTCAAGGGTCGGTGATCCTGATTAAGGAAATTAAAACGGGGTCAGAGATTTGGGCCGTGACATTGGCATCCACAATGGTAATCAAAATAAATTCACAACATACACGTAATAAATTAAAAAATACCAAAAGAACTTAACACTATACTAACACTATATTATCTATACCCTTCGAACCAACAGGCTTATCATTGTCAACAAAATCAACAACAATGATGCACATGACATATGATGATAGACACTGGCATCATCTTAAAGAATGGTATAAATACTCACCTTCCATTCTTCAAAATAATATACATTGGCAAAAAATTATATTATATATATATATGTATATATCTATGTATATATACATATACATATATTGCTCTACTGACACATATCTCTATTACAGGTCAGAATTACATAGAAGAACTCTTTATTGCTTCATTGAAGAAGAGGCTCCACTAAACATTCCGAACATGTCCTTTGCCACAATGACAATGCACACACTTTCTCACATCATCGATCTACCTGCCACTGTTTCCTAAGTAAGCAAACTGAAATCTACATACATACTATTGCAGCAACAACATGACCACTAAAAGAAAAAAAAAATCTTCTTACAGGTCACTATCTGCACTCTTAAAGTAAGGATATTGATCAAGCCCCAAAACCAACTGTATTGGTATATTAGCTGCAACAAAAGCAAAAGATTCATCGCTGCCGAATACAAAGAGCAGTTCAACTGTATACAATGTGCAAATACCAACTGCTGCAGACTTCCAAGTTGCAAAAGGAAACAAAACAACTTTTCACTTTCATAAACATATATGCATATTTCATTTATTGATACATAAATATTTCTACTTACTTCAACCGGCACAAAATTCAAGTCCATCTAGAAGATGCTTCCAGCTCTATAGATGTTGTTGCTTTCAACATTCTGTTCGACAATTCTTGCAAAAAAAAAAAAAAAAAAAAAAAAAAAAAAAAAACTTCTCTAATAATGCATCTTTAAGAACAAGTACACTCTATCACAACAATAACAAATACATATATAAGTATTATATACAAATACTTCACATACAAAAGACTAACTATATCGTATTTTCATACACAGGGATAACACTTCAATCCTGCAATAACTTCTCCTATTATAAATAAAGATAGACCATGTGTAATATCGATTACAATGGACAACATGGAAAACAACATTGCAGCAATACGGAACGTTATATACTTAATTCATCTTTTTACACAACAATCCATTTTCTCCAACAGATCATACTCCTATGGAAGTAGCACAATTTCAATCTCGCAACTAAGTTGCGAGTCATCAACAGAAAGATTAACTTCTTACAATAGTGATAAAGGCAAAACACCTGGAGCATACGATGATAGCGACGAAACTATCATTTTCACTCCAAAGACCTCTTCCACAGCAACAAAAAGAGAAGCATCAAACACTTTGGGTCTTTCGAAAAAATTGTACAAACATGATAATCCAATGTAAATATCAAAAGAACACAACAACAACCCTTCCTATCAATATGTATATATATAGTTCATATATATTTCACTATCTAATTAAATATCTACACTTCCATGTACCAATATATTATGTATGATAAATAAAATGTCCTTCTTTTTCCTTGCAAGACTTACAATTGCTTGAATATTATAATTCCCTATGATCATAAACTACACTACACCAAAGCTTTAAAACAACACAAAAGAAATCTGTGAGTACAATGTATAACATATCTACAATAGCATAACATATATATAATTTTTTTTTTTTAAAAAATCCTAACATATATAGATTCATTACTGAATATTTGTTTTGATGAAAATACATTACTCTATATGATGACTACCATATTCATTAATATATCGAACAATAATACATGTCGTTATTATAATATTATTGTACTAATGGCCTGTTCGCTTCACATTTTAGTGAATCCTAACACATGAGATTAATTAGTGATGGGACTAACACATGGGTTTAGATAGTTTAGTCCCATTTGTGTATCTTGTTTGGTTGGGGGTTTTAAGGTTGGGATTAAATGAGGTTGTACATGTACATTTACCAAAATACCCTTACATAAATCACACATCCTCCCCCCATTTCACACATTCCTCATCTCCTCCACTGCGAATGTCTCATACCTCTCTTGCTTGAGTTGTTGTTGGTGAGCTACTGCTGTCATATTGTTACTGTTGTGTATATTCTGATCTTTATGGAGTGGGGGAGGGTTCATGAATTAATCAATCACCAAACCGAGCCTTTTCAATCAATCACCAAACCGAGCCTTCGCAGTGATTAAATTCATGAATTATTCAAGCGCACTAAAAATTCTGATCTTTGTATATTTTGATCTTTGTGATTAAATTCATGAATTAATCAAGCGCACTAAAAATTCTTCTTTCTAACAGCCAAAGAGAACGATGTAGATTTCATTTCTCTACAAAGCAAAGATAATTTCGGGAAAAATTTCTGATTCGTTAGGCAGTGGTGACGCAGTGAAACTGGTGATTCGACGAAGAGGACGAACAGGACGAAGAGGACGAAGAGAAAACCATGTTTGGTCGAGATGGAGATTTGTGATTTAATGAAGGTGTTGTGTTAATGTGAGGCGTAAAGTGGTAATCTCCACTAACCACCCACTATGGATTAGCTAATCCCACCAAAAATGGTGGTATTGTTTAATCCACTCCCATGCCCATTAACTAATCATGTGGCCTAGTTAATCCTCCAAGCGAACACCGGATTAACTAGTCCAGTGTGGCTAATCCGACCTAAGACGGTGAAGCGAACATGCCATAAGAGATAAACGCATTATCTCCTAAATTAATAAACCTAATATTCCATCTCGAAATTTTAAGCTTATAAAATTAATTACCAATAATTGCTTACAAGAAACACTATAAAACATTTATCATAATATACCATACTGCTGTAACTTTCCAAACAAATTAATGTTCATTGAAATCTATATGCATTACCAACATCTATAAATACTTTTCACTCGTCACTATCCTATACCATCTACCGTTCTCTTCTACTACATGCCTCAAATGTTTTTTTTTTATTTCGAAATACAAGCAATACTCCTTTTATTAACATATCTATGAATATATGCAAAACAAAAACACAACAAAAACTGGAAAAAAACAACGGTAAACCAAAAGATCTATTGCCCTAATCTTCCTCACCAATCTCTCCTTAATCTGTTTCTCACCTTTCTTCTCTACATTTCCTTTGTTGATGCAAAACACTTATCAACATCCCAACTCGTTACGCGCACACTAACAAAAAATCACTGACCTCAAATCACATTTAGCAGTCGCCACACAAACACAAAAGTAAAACCAACAAGATGATCAAACGAAACAAATATCTAAAAATGAAGACAACCATGCACGATTTTGAAGTCGTCCCGAAACCCTTTATACTTGCAAAATATCTAATATTTAGAAAAACCTTACCAACATCATGAGAATCGAACGTCATCATAAAATCTTTGAGACAATAGTTGCTAACGAAAATAACAAACTAATATTTGAGAAATTCCATAGAAGCAGACTCATTGTTTAGATAATTTCACCTTTTTCATTAGCAACCAAAGTTTCAAAAAAATATCACTCTCTTTCTACAGAAGAAAATGCATCTGCAAAGAATGCTTTATGATTAATCTACTAAGATACACACACACACACACACACACACACACACACACACACACACATATATATATATATATATATATATATATCAACTTCCCATAAAAACATTATTTCTATCGATACAACCAAGAAAGGACATCACAACCATTTCCTAAGAAATAATTAGTGTTGTAAACTAAGTTGTAAGCTAACTAGAACTTAAGTTGGACTTGCTAGAGACTTATGCATAGAAGACATAAACTAAGAACTACTAGAATAAGTAGAAAAAATGAGACAAGAGAGAAGAGAGCTAGAGTTGAGAAATGTAGAGATTTTCATTCCAACATTGGTGTGTTCTTTACAAGTGAATGAACCCCCTTATATAGACCCTTAGTCATGATGAGAATAAGTACTTGCACAAAGTGCGCAAGTTACACCAAAGTCTCATGTTATACAAGATTACAAGTTACATGACAATACATAGACAAGTGATTATACATTGGAGTTGAATACAAGTTATGTAGAGTGTATATGTTACATTCAATGTAGAAGCCATGTTTGATGTTACAGTTCAATGTGAGAGTCATGTTTGACAATGTGATCATTAATAAATTTAGTTAAATGGTCATCTAATTTACAACAAATACAATCAGCTCCGACATTTTCAATCACATAAAACCTTTAAACGTTTCCCAAGTAACCTTCAGATTCTAAATAGTAACCTCTAAATACCCTATACCCTTTTCCCTCATTTAAATGACACAACATATCTTAATAAAAACACAATAACTATGTAATATATAAACACAGAAAAAAACTGAAAATGTACCTACAAACCGCCCTACTACTTTGCTTGACACATGACACGCTCTCTTTTATAAAGATAGATTCCTATCATTACATGTATTGTACAAATCACTTCACACGTTCCACTTAAACAGGTGACAACACATACACCATGTCTTCATTACACTATTTAATATAAACAACTCATACCAGTTACATTATAGCAACCATGATCCTATGCCACTAATTATTTTTCTTGCATTCACAACATCTATGATACAGACAACCTAAATATTATTATCTAAAGTAGTCATTGTAGTTAACATAAATATTTTGTACATACATAATTCCAATGGCATATACTGCTATATAGTAATTTATCTTAATTGACTTTTAAAATTCCTGATAAACTAAATTACACATACACACATATATACAATATATATATATATATATATATATATATATATATATTGTAAATTGAGTTGGAACTTGCTAAGAACTAGAGAAGGAAATAGAAGACTAAGAACTTCTACTACTACAAACTACTACTACAAAAGAGAAGAGAAGAAATGAGATAGTTGGAATGAGAAGTCTTCATTCAACTTGGTGTATTTTTACAATGAGGTTGACACCCTTTATATAGGCAATTTGGTGATGATGATAAATGTACTTTATACAATGTGTACAAGTAACACATACACCCCATGTCATACAACACATTACAAGTAATTTGACAATACATGGAAGAGTTGGTGTACATTGGAAATGGTTACAAGTAACATGACAATACATAGACAAGTGGAGGTACTATTAAATGAGAAATACAAGTTACATGACTACACAATATGTTGGTGTACATGTATGGTCATCCATATTCTACAACACTCCCCCTTGGATGACACTTGCTTAGAGATTGTGCCTTGTTAAAACTTCTACTATGAAAAACCATGTGGGAAAAAATATAGTAAAAGAAAAAGAGTACACTAATCTCATAAATATTAAGATGGATATAATATTGTTAAGATTGCCTCATTAAAAACCTTGCTAGAAAAATCCAATGGGATAAAACCATAGCTAAGGAAAAAAGAGTGCAATACACTAATCAATAACTCCCCCTCATGTGAACATGGGTGAAACTTGTTCAGTTTCTTTACTTGCAATGTCTTTAAGTTTACGCAAGCCAACGCCATATGTAAGCCTTTTAAATGTCGTAGTTGGTAAGGCTTTTGTGAATAAATCAGCAAGATTATCACTCGATCGGATTTGCTTGACATCAATTTCACCATTCTTCTGAATCTCATGCGCATAAAAGCACTACAAAAAAACAGCAAATCAGAAACGGAATTAGAAACGGAAATAAGTTCCGTTTCTAAATCAGAAACGGAATTAGAAACGGAATAAGTTCCGTTTATAAATTTAACAGTTAGCGACGGAATTGACACGGAAAAAATCAGAGACGGATTTGAGACGGATCAGAGACGGAATTAGAGACGGAATTAGAGACGGAATTAAATTTCGTCTCTAAAATTTGGCGCCACCATTCCCGCCAAATTCTTCATTTCTTATGACCGTTCATCATTCCTCGAGATTTGTATTTTCTTGGATCATGGCACCCTCTCCTCGTTCCCGCACCCCACCCCCTCCCAACAAAACAACGAAATCCCTAAATCATTTTCACGAAAAATTCAAAAAACCTAAATCTGTCTCTCCGTCTCGTCCAAATTCATTCGATCGTCTCGCCCCCAAACGTCCATCCCGTTCGATCGTCTCGTCTCTCCGTCCGGTCGTGCTAGCTGGTCTCTCTCGTCTGCTCTCGTCTCGTCCGTCTCGTCGCGGTGGTCTCCGTTTCTCCGTCTGGTCGTGCTACCTGGTCTCTCTCGTTGTCTCTCGGGTCTCGCCGTCTCTCTCGTTTCTCCGTCTCGTCACGCGGTCTCCGTCATCGCGATATCTCTCGCTCTCTCTCGGTCTCTCGATTCCGGTTAGCAAGGCATTTGTAGTTTTGGAGTCTTACTACATTTTGATATAATCTATTTGTTTTTGATTGTTCTTTATAATGCAGGCAACACTCATGATCAAGAGCTCTTCAGCTTTCATAGAGATCATTCACCTTGTGACGGTTTTGAGGAAGTACTGAACTGCTACAATGTTTTCGCTCAACTTTTGCGTCTGTCAGGTTGGCATTCTAGTCCCCTTGTTTATCTAATTTAAAAAAATTATGGAAAACCAAGGGCGACATGAGAATTTTTTAAGTTTCCGCTATGGTTCATTCGATAGTTCGATCTTCTAGTAAAGATCGGAGTTAAAGGCAAGAAGATTTTTTATCTTGAAAGATTTTCCAATTTAAATTAAGCATGCAGACTTCATAAATTTCCATCTATCAATAAATATTCGGGGTGTCCGGTGTTCCTACGTACCTTATCTGCGGCATCCAGGAATATTAAAGTCGTAATACTTGTTAGCATTGCAAATATTATTCTCATGAATGAAATATGTTATAGATTTTCACTTAAACTGAAGCTATATATGCTAGGCAAGGTAGTCATATATATGCCTTGATGTTCAAACATAGGAAATGAACATAATGTGGCTGACCATTGTGTATACTAGGTTTTCTTAGCGGCTCAGCTATACTAGTCTAATAAATGGATTTAAAAAAAATTTATTTTCTTGAAAGGTCTTAGCTATTATGGTCATGGAATCCTTTTTATTTTTGTAAATTGCCTTGGCAATTGGCCGTGTTATAGTACTACCTTATTGTTTATGAACTGTGAAGGAACAAACTATTGATCAGGTGACATATTTTAAGAGTTTAGTTCTTATAATTGTTATTACTTTATGAGGTTTTATTTTAACTGTTCTTGAGTGATTTGATTTGTTCCTTGGTTGATTGTGCGGTGAATGAATGAGTGCACATCGTTCGATTGTTTTTGAATTTCGATCTTGAATCTCGTGTCTTTCATTGCTCTCGCTCTCGGTCGCTTCAGTGCTTACCGCTCCGCTCTCCGCTCGTCAAGGTAACACAAAAAAAAAATTTAACACCCGAATTCTCTTCACATTGTATCTGCTCACATTTTCCCCGGATTGGCTTTCATGTGCATTAGTTGGTGTTCTTCACTTGATCTATTAAGTTAATGTTGTGTCTTTTGTTTGGTTTAGAAGTTTTTGTTCGCTCTTCTCTTACATGCATAGTTTTTTAGGTTATGCTTGTTCTATTTTTAGGTTTATTAATATGTACTATTTCATTTCAACCTTTTAATTGAGCAATTTAAGATTTATATTGATTCCGTATTTGGTTGTTATTCCATGTTTATTTTATCGGTAAAGCATGTCATCCGTATTTGGTTGTTATTCCATGTTTATTTTATCGGTAAAGCATGTCATGATCAACATTATAATACATTAGAATCATGTACTGAGGTAATTACTTTGTCGTTTGATGTTATAGTTGTTAGTAATTTCATATTCATGCACTTGCTATGGATGATTGATTAGTTAGGTGTTGTTGGTTACGATTGAATAGTACCTATAATTACTTAATTTCTACTACTAGTTAGGGTTAGAAACACTAGGATTACTCTTTTAGTGAATGTTGCTATTTCACATTACATTTCTAGAGAATGGAATAAACCTATAACCTTAAGGACGTATGAGTGAACAAGTAGTAGACGCGTTGATACTATGTGGTATTTGTATGCCTCTGATATCGATATAGGTTAGGCGCACGGCCTCAACTTCGATTCCCCACACAACTAAATGTCTGCTCGGTGGTCTCTTTTTGCAATCCTAAGGCATGTGGGACGAGTAAGACAAAGTGTTTGGATACCACGAGATACTCAAAAATATTTTTTGAGAGAAAATACTTAGTGTCAAATAAATGACCAAAATCATTTATGGCAAGCATAATTGAAGGTCACCCAAGAGGGGGTGAATTGGTTACCGAGTAGTTATTGCCCTTTTAAAAACTTTATGCGCAATTTACAACTATGATATATACACTATCAATGAATATATATATGCTATGCAAGTAAATGGAATGAAAAGATAGAAATTGACACACGATTTATAGTGGTTCGATCCAACGATCTACATCCACTACCTAACCTCCCCGGTTAGGATTTCAAACCCCACTTATATTACCAATAAGTGTTACAACCTAAGCATACAAGCCTAGAATGCCTAATTACAATTAGGACTTCCCACCTAGCCTCAACTAGGATTTTCCCACCTAGCCGCAACTAGGATTTTCCCACCTAGCCTCAACTAGGATTTTTCCCACCTAGCCTCAACTAGGATTTTCCCACCTAGCCGCAACTAGGATTTTCCCACCTAGCCTCAACTAGGATTTTTCCCACCTAGCCTCAACTAGGATTTTTCCCACCTAGCCGCAACTAGGATTTTCCCACCTAGCCTCAACTAGGATTTTTCCCACCTAGCCGCAACTAGGATTTTCCCTTTCGACTTAGATTCCACTAAGTCTTACAATCATTCAAATACAACAATTTTGCTGGAAAATAAAGATATACACTTTACAACAAAAGTGGTATCAAATTCAAACACTAGCAAGCCACCTAGAGCCTAACAACTCTTATGCATGCAAGTGTGAGTATAAATGGAATTATGCAAATATGTCACTGATGTTGTTGCAAATTCCAAATCTGAAATCGTTTCAAAAACTTATTATATTTGTAGAAAACCGATTTCAAGTCTAAGAACAAAAGTTTAACAAGAATCAAGTTTAAGTGCAACACTTTTGTTCAAATCAATCTTAGGGTCTTAAAAATTTTAATTTAAGTGCAAAACCCAGGAAGAAAGTGTTCAAACACACATCAAACTGATTTTCAAATCAAATACACAAAACTATGTAGATTAAGCACAAGAAAGAGTTTATATCAAGGATTTCCTTACAACCAAGAGGATGACAAAAGAGATCAGCTTTGCAGAGACTCTTATATTCCTTTGAAAGCCTCAAAGGTGCTGGATTTGAGAACTTAAGAACAGCCACAAAGATCTCCTTTTGCTCCTTCTAAAAAATCAAATTTCTTCTCTTTGTAGATCTTGAATTTTTGAATGTGTTTCTTCTTTCTTATGTTAAAACCAAGTTTGTGGTGGTTTTATAGTGATAGGAATTCCAATATGACCGTTTATAGCCGTTGTAGGAATCCAGGAAATCAAAAATTCAAATTTAAAGCTTGATTTCCAAAAGTCAAAAATAGTCAAGTAAAGTGGCTAATTAGCGCTAATATCTGGAATTAGCGTGCTAACTGCAGGGACCTCAAAATAATTAATTTATCCCTTTGTGTTAGCGACCATTAAACTCGTCCGGGACCTAACCAACCCTTATAAAACATGTTATACATGTTTATTATGAGTCATTAAGCTTAATTGGGTGGTCCGGATATTTTTACAAATCCCGAAAACGAAAATTTACGATTTCATAATGTGTTAGGGGCTTTTCTGCAAATTTTCTGTTTTCTTTTTGAAAACATTTCAAAAACGAGTTTTTCTTTTTCGAAAACATTTACAATGATTTCTAATATGCAAATTGACAATTCTCACAAAGTTTCAATTTGTTTAAACTCTTAGACCTAGTTATTTGTTTAAATTCCATTTTGAAACTTGAAGTAAACTTATAGCTTTTGAAAAAATGGTTTGAGAAACATGATATGCATGAACTAATGCATTTGGCTTGCGTGAAAGAATTTGTATACCTTACATTGAAGTTACATATTGTGGTTCGGACTTTCATCTTCATTTCTTCATAAATGCCGAATCTTGAACTTGTATTTCTTGAGTACCTTGATGTGTTATATTGCATCCTTTAACACAAACACTTAGTCCAACAATCTCCCGTATTTCTTGAGTACCCTTGATGTGTTGTTTTGCATCCTTTAACACAACCGAAATACACGAGATATTTATTAGTACATTTTCACCTTGTTTGTTTCCATCAAAATCTCTAATTTAATGTGAGTGACTAACCACTTAGTCCAACAATAATATCATCAACATATCATATCAAAAATATGAACTTACTCCCACTAACATTAAGATATATACATTGATCAATGATGTTTTCCTTAGAAACAAAACATGTTATTGTATCATTAAACTTAAGATACCACTGTCGAGAAGTTTGCTTAATTCCATATATTGATTTCTTAAGCTTACATACAATATGTTCAGTACCAACAATCTTAAATTCTTCAGGCAAACCGATGTAAACTTCTTCATCGAAACTCTCATTTACTTAAAGTCGTTCGTACATCAATTTGCTACATCTCTAAGTCAATATGAGCTACTAATGCCATAATTATTCTCGAAAAAGTATTTCTTAGAAACCGGAGATAAAGTTTCGTATAATCAATACCATATTTATGAGTAAAATATTTGGCTATAAGTCTAGCTTTATATCTCTCAATATTACCACTAGAGTCACGTTTATTCCGCAATTCAACGAGATCCGTAACTTCATTTTGAGCCATCGAGTTCAACCCATCTTTCATAGCATCGATCCATTTGTCAGAATCAACGTGATTTATGATTTTTTAGTAAGATATTGGATCATTACTAATTATTATATCATAATCATTTTCTTGCATATATACCTCAAAATCATTTACAATAGCTGATTTTTTCGATCTTTCACACCTTCTTAATGCTATTTCTTTTAGTTTGCCTACAACTGCCTTATTGGTGTGAATTATATCGAGGAATTGCCATTGTTCTTATAAGTAATGGGCATAAGGATGTGATCCCTTACTTCTCAAATATTTACATTTTATGGCGTAATACTCTCATTGACTTCACCATTCTCAATAAAATCAGTATTTCTAGTTTCTACAATTTTTGTACTATGATTAGGACGATAGATTCTTGTTTTCCTTTATGGTTTGGATCATAAGAAATCCTTACAAGATCTTAGAAATATGGATAGTAGCACCCGAGTAAATGCACCAAGTGTTTAAAGAAACTTCAAGAAGATTTAATTCGAACATACAAAAGTAGTAGGCTTATCTTTCTTTTTGAATCATGTCTTTCATTTACAACAATCCTTTTGATAATGCCCAAGCTTCTTACATACACAACATAACTCAATCAATTCCTTCTCTTTAGATTGTGATGACTCATTAATGACTTCCTAACTTTGTCAATTTATTCTCTATTCATGAGTTTAATGTGCGAACCTCGTTCTTTCACTTAGCTATCAATTTCTTCTGGATGGTGTAGATCGCTATTCCGATTTACAATATTCTCCAATTAGTGAGATTTCTTATCATCTTAATCATTATTATTTCATTACTTGAATAGACAACCGGCTCGACAAGGGTTACGTTCGACTAGGAATGTCGTCTACAAACAGAGATCGGATGTACAACCGGCTCGACAACGGTTATGTTCGAATTGAATTCGCGGCGAAGGTTAAAGAATTCATATCATTTGCAAAACAACATTGTCCTACATACCAAAGTGAAAGGAAGACTAGATGTCCGTGCAATTTTAAGAAATGTCGACTTGTTCCGCACTGGACGTCGAAACGGTTGAGCACCACCTATGTAGGTATGGATTTGTCCGGGGATATCACAGCTTGGTATGAACATGGTGAGAACGGAGATGAAGGGCCGCAAAATTTTCACGAAATGGATTGCCATATTGATGATGCCGATGTTCGAGGCTACGATCCGACACCTTACCGCGAGATGCTACACAACGTGGCAGTCCAAGTTTCAATTGGAATGCCGTGGAAGAATCACCAAACCCCAAGCACGCCAACTATATGACATGATTGATGCAAGTAGGGAACAATTGTGGCCTGGTTGCGAAACCATGACAACGTTGTCCGCAATGGCAAGATTACTTGCGATCAAGTCTCGAACATCATATATCCGAACGAGGGTATAATGAAATCATTAAACTCATGAAGGATTGTTTGCCAAATGACAACTCAATGGTCGAGAATTTTTATGCCACTAAAAGACTAATGCGAGGTCTAGGTCTACCTGTTGAGAAAATAGATTGTTGTGAGGACCAATGTATGATTTATTGGGAGTGGACTCGAGTTGACGTCATGTAAATTTTGTGGAAAATCACGATACGTTGCACATCGACGAGGTCGTGGTCGAACACAAAAAACCGCCCTTGCAAAAGAATGTACTACTTCCCTTTGGGCCCCTCGGTTGCAACGATTGTATGCGTCTCGAGTCAACCGCAAAACATATGCGATGGCATGGAGATCATTCATCGCTCGAAGATGTTATGCAACACTGTTTCGATTCGATTGCTTGGAGACATTTTAATGACGTCAATAAAGACTTTGCCGCCGAGGTTCGGAATGTTCGTTTAGGATTGTACACCGATGGTTTTCAAGTATTTGGGATTTCGGAAAATCGTACTCTTCGTGGTCCGTGATTTTGACTCCTTACAACCTTCCACCGTCGATGTGCATGAAATCTCGAGTTTATGTTCTTAACGGTTATCGTTCCCGGACCGACCAGCCCAAAGCGTAAAATCGACGTGTTCCTTCACCGCTTGTGAAAGAGTTGCAAGATTTATGGAACAATGGGGTGGTTACATACGACGTTTCCACCAAGACAAATTTTGTCATGCGAGTTGCCCTTTTATGGACTCGTTAGTGATTTCCCGCATATAGCATGTTGTCCTATTGGAGCACACACGGTAAGTACGCTTGTCCATATTGTATGGAGGATACAAATGCATTTCAATTGCGAAATGGTGGTAAGACATCGTGGTTCGATCGTCATCGTCGCTTCTTGGAGAAGTCATCACCATTAAGGAAAGACAAAAAAAATTTCATTAGAGGCAAAATGGTCATAAATGATGATCCGCCGCTTTGCGGTCTGGTGAAGAAATTTTGGCGTAAATTGAATCGTTTGGCTTGATGAAGGTGACAAATCGGCGCCGAATCGTGAATGGGCGGATAGCTAAGAATTCGGGATGGAGGAAGAAAAGCATATTCGGGACTTGCCGTATTGGAAGACAAACTTGATCCGCCACAACTTAGATGTCATGCACATCGAAAAAAATGTTTTTGACAACATATTCAACACTATTATGTGTACCGGGCAAGAGTAAGGACAATGCAAAATCGAGGCAAGATATTCGTGAATATTGTCACCGACCTTCTCTACACATTGATTCGGCGACAAATACTTACGTCCTTGGGTGCTATGCTCTTGATACATCAAGAAGACAAAAATTGTGCGAGTGGGTTGAAAAGTTGCGTTTTCTCGATGGTTACGCATCGAATCTTGGTCGATGTGTAGATCCAAAGAAATCGCGAATGTTCGGCATGAAGAGCCATGATTGTCATATATTCATGCAACGGTTGATACCAATTGCATTCAGAGAACTTCTCCCAAACCCGTTTTGGGTTGCAATTAGCGAATTAAGCCTATTTTTCCGGTCCCTTATCGCGAAATGTGTCAAGATTCAAGATATGGAGGTCTTAGATCTGAAATACCAAAAATCATTTGCAAGTTGGAAAAAATTTTCCTCCAAGCTTATTTGACTCTATGGAACACCTACCAATCCACTTGGCCTACGAGG
Organism: Stephania yunnanensis; assembly: GCA_039657365.1. Classification (NCBI taxonomy): domain Eukaryota; kingdom Viridiplantae; phylum Streptophyta; class Magnoliopsida; order Ranunculales; family Menispermaceae; genus Stephania; species Stephania yunnanensis. Next base: position 7,044,014 of record CM077580.1, read on the forward strand.
CCCGTCCGGCGGTCCCGTTCAATTTCGATGGATGTATCCATTTGAGAGGTACTATCTTGAGCCCTTGATATTATTTTCTCATTCAATAGGTTTTATATCAACATTTCCTATAACATTCATATAGGTACCTTAAACATTTGAAGAACAATGTGCGAAACAAAGCGAAGGTTGAGGGCTCCATGTGTAATGCTTATTTGGTCGAAGAGGTCACATCCTTTTGTTCTTACTACTTCGAAGATCACGTCTTTACGTTGCATGACAAAGTGCCACGTAACGACGATGGCGGTCTCGGGCCCACACCGAACTTCGTTGGCAATTTCTCAATTTTCACTTATCCCGGTCGACCCATGGGCAAGTCGAAGGAGCGGTACTTAACAGAGCAGAGTATAATGCCGCTCATTCGTACATACCGCTCAATTGTCCAGAGATCGCTCCTTACGTTCGCATGTCCATCACTTTCTTTCAATAATGCAAGACATTCATTGTTCATATTTTAGTAAGACATCCGACTTACACGTTCGTTTCTTCTAGGATATTCGTCGATGAAATCACTCAAGCAATGGGGAGTCGCAAGTTGATAGTAGTCTAGAGCACAACTTCCCCATTTGGTTTCAAACATATGTAAGGGCATTACTTTTGTACGTTATAGATTCAAATGTTTCTCCCATAACTAATGTGTCATATTGCATCTCTAATTTTGACGAATAGGCTCGGAATTCTATAGTTGACGAGACGCTCGTTGATCTTTCTGTTGGTCCTAGTCGATCATGTATCGTCTACCCCGGTTACCTTGTTAATGGGTATAAGTTCCACTCCGCAACAAATGACGTTAATAGATCGACGCAGAGCAAGCGGTGTTTTGGTGAAGGGTTCAAACTACGCCGATGTTTCCCATAACTATTATGGAGTACCGCAAGAGGTTGTGGAGATTGAGTATACCGGCCTCAAACGTGTGGTCTTGTTTAAGTGCGAATGGTATGACCCTACACCGAATCATGGTGTGAGGACTCACCCAACACTTCAATTGGTAGAGGTTCATCGAAGTCGACGATATAACAACTACGAGCCGTTTGTACTAGCAATGCAAGCCACTCAAGTCTACTACCTTTCGTACCTTCTATGCGGAACGATCGACAAGAATGGCTAGCAGTTTGTTGTCTTTGTCACCAAAATTGGCCGACGAGGAAACTAGCAAAGACGATAATGACCAAGGCTCTGCAGAGATTGCTTTCCAAGATGGGATGCCCACCACGTGCGTAGTCGATGATGCAGACGCCGATATCAACAACTGGATGTTCCGATCGGGACTCGATTCATTGTTGAAGCGGGTCCAAGCGATGAAGTTTATAGTGGAGATGAATCGAAGAAGAATCCTCACCTTCTACTCATGAGAGTGAATTTGAAACGGATGATAGCGAATAAAGTTTGTATATGATATGTCAACGACCAATAATGTAGTTACTTTTATTTGCATGGATCCCGTGTTATTAAGTCCAATAATTTAGACCGAATTTCTACTTTTTGTATGCCCTTCTTTTTCGATGTTTTACTCGTGAATATTGTTAGGTATCATGGCCGGACGTGGTCGTAGGGGATGTCGAGGTTTGCCATTAGGAGGCCATCGTCCAGGCGGAATAGGTGCGGCACCGACATCTGGCGGCGAAATACCAACTGGCCCTCGTGGTCAGGCCACAGGAGGGGTCCATAGAGGTCGTGGCGGTCGAGGTCGTGGTTCGATACCTCCATTATCGATTCCGACTTCTCGGTCTCTCGAGCACGATACAGCCGCAGTGTCACCTTCCCCTTCCATACCGTCGGGGTCGTCCGTACCATCTTCGTCGTCATCAAGGACTATGCCTAATACACACTTCCCCACACCTTCTCCGACATCAATGACTCCTTTACCCACGAGGCCCGCACCCCCGCCCACAAAGATCGCGGCGGCAAAGATCCCGACAAGAAGACGTAAGACCAGGGTTGGAGGTGACAGCCCTCCGCGCCACCTCGGAGGACAGGATGGAGCCCCCTCGCGTGCAGGGGATCCCTATCACGCTGATTGCCAATGATACGTAAGTTTGCGTTTGACTTTTATATGTCAATTTCAATATGGATGTCAAATATTGAAGAAGTAGTTAAGGTGATATGCATGTTCATGAAACACAGGGAGTTGCATCCTTCGCACTTTTGTGCACGGAGGATGACAAAAGTTTTTAAACGATGGATGATTCCTGAAGGGTATTGTTGGAAGTCGGTACCGCCTCATCATAAAGACCAATACTGGCGCCAATGGAAGGTAAACAAGACTACCATATGCCTTATGATTTATACTATTTTCTCAAATAAGTGCTAACAATAGCAATCGCCAATTTGTAGATATTTTTTAGATGGGATGATGCGCTTCCCGAGGATCTCGTGCGAGCGGCTACGACGACAAAGCTTGCGAGCACAAGGTACACCGCGTTGATGCACAAGTTGAAGAAGAATCTCAAAAAAATGGCTTATGTTACAGATGAGGCATGGAGGAGATACTTGCAAAGATCGGGAGAGCGAGGACTTCCTGTGCTAGGTCTAGGCAAGCGACGGAGAATAGGAACACCGAGGTCGAAGGCCCCGGGACCGGACCCTCGAAGCACGGTGGTGGTTCCGTGTCATTTGTGACTACCCAAGAAAGATTGGTAAGTTTTTTGTAACATCTAGGATATTTTGTACGTTTATACTCTTGTTCACTATGCTTGGTCCCGCACGCAGCCGATTCATCCGAGACGCCACCGATCGTGAATGACTTGTATTTGCATCTCCACACCGTTAATCACGACAGATGACATTCATCGATACTAGATCAGAGCGGTTCTATGTAAGTATAGAAATGATATGTAAAATATTATTAAGTCTTTCACTTACCCCATATCATGTATTTTGTTTGTTGTGCATATATGCAGGATAGGCTCCAGAGCAGACATCAGGAGGTGACCCAGGCTACACCGGAGCAAGCGGTGGATGATGAGGCGGTGTACCTCAATGTGGCGGGTGAGTCTTCCAAAGGACGTGTCTACGGACTCGGGTCCGTAGGGAGAAAGAAGAGGAGATACGGAGCTCTGGTGCTAGCACCTCGCAGACGCCGGATGTGGTGCCGCGGCAGAGTTCGATGTCGTTGCATGAGCAACTACGAAAGGTTATGGAGTTCATGCATCGGCGTCTTGGGATGGACATGGACGAAATAGGCCTAGCTCAAGAACAACCACCACCACCGCCACCACCACCGCCACCTCATGACCAAAGAACACCGCCGCAAATAGATCCGGTCGATCCACCCCAACAAGGGGACAATGTTGGGCGTGAGACGTAAGCGTGGCTCTCGAGAGATGAGCAGTTGGTGATACATAGGTACTTCACTTGTTGTTTGTTTCAAATTATTAGATTAAACGTTTTATAGTGTAGACAACTTTAGAAATTCTTCGAATTACTTTATGATCCACACTTCTTTTTGTGCATTTTTAGGTCGATGTTCCATATTTTATCGTGGATTTTAATTTTTTCCCTTTTGCTCCCCCAAATTTTTTTTTGTTTTTAAGTAAAATATATTATAAGTACCGAATGTTTGCATAATTAATCCATGGGAGAGAAAAACACATCTTGTTGTTGTGTGCAAATCTTATGCCGTTGCAGTTCTCTCGAGTGCTACGATGAAGAAAGTGGTAGAATCGACGGGGAGCGACATCTTCATGCAATAGCAAATGAATTTGGGAAGTCGATAAAGGCTCATTTTTTTCGGTCATCTCGTAATTCGCACATGTAGGCTCTTCTTCTTCTATTATGGCATGTCCGTAGAAGAAGAATAGCCTACATGTTCTCAACACGTATGACCTAAAACGACCCTTTATCGATTTCCCAAATTCATTTGCTATGGCATGAAGATGTTGCTCCCTCGTCGATTCTACCACTTTCTTCATCATAGCACTCGAGAGAACTCGCAAGGGCATAAGATTTGCACACAACAACAAAGATGTTTTCTTCTCCCATGGATTAATTTCGCAAACATTCGGTACTTATAGTATATTTTACTTAAACCGAGGTTAAAAAATTTATTTTGGGAGGATAATGTATTAAAAATAAAATCCATGATAACTTATGCATGAACTGGCGTCCAAGCCAACTAAGATATACAGAGGATAAATGGACAATGAATGTACTCATGACGATGGTGGTTTGTTGAAGCTCGATGTAGTGGAGGGTACCGATGATGAAGTTCCTTTATTTTTATTTTCCCTGTTTTCGGATAGGCGGGTTTTAGTTTTTCCTATCGTTCTCGAGGGAATGGGTTCATTGCTTTTTTGACGATGAGCATGTTGTAGACGATTTGTTTCATTTGCATGTTAAACTCATTCTTTTTTTGGTGGTGGTGATTTTTGTCCTTATAGGACTCAGTGTCTCTGAGGTAGGCTTGGTGGGTATAGTGGAGGCAAAGTGACCTTGGTGGGGGTTATGGAGGCTTTGGGGGCAGTGGCTTAGGTGCTTATCGAGGTGAATCTTCCCTTGGCTATTCTATTTTAGCGACTAAATCACTTCCTTTCAATAGTTTGTCGTGTAGACTTTTTAAGTTACTTGATTTACATATTGCTGGTGGTTTAGTTTGTTTCAAACATTAGTTTATTATAGTCAGATACCGTAGATAATTTGAGGGAAAAGATGGCAGATATAGATAATCATGTGGGTGAAGAGACTGGACCACAAATTTCTTCTCTTTGTAGATCTTGCATTTTTGAATGTGTTTCTTCTTCCTTATGTTAAAACCAAGTTTGTGGTGGTTTTATAGTGATAGGAATTCCAATATGACCGTTTATAGCCGTTCTAGGAATCCAGAAATCAAAAATTCAAATTTAAAGCTTGATTTCCAAAAGTCAAAAATAGTCATAAAGCTGGCTAATTAGCGCGCTAATATCGGAATTAGCGTGCTAACTACAGGACCTCAAAATAATTAATTTATCCCTTTGTGTTAGCGACCCTTAAACTCGTCCAGACCTAACCAACCCTTATAAAACATGTTATACATGTTATACAACTCAACTTACATGATAGGTCCATCTTATAGAAACATTGTTCGCCATCTCCTATGCGTAGGAAAATAGCAACATTGACACCAACTTCATCCGTGATCGCATTTGCTTGATGATCATTTTTTTTTGGAAGCATTCTTATTCAACATTGTATGATTTTTTCTTTTCTTCATCGCTTTTCTTGAATCCCAAACTGGTTTTTTTTTTTTTTTTTTTAGTAGGAACACATGGCTTGTCGCCTTTGGAGCACACAACAGATTTAGATGGGGTGAGAGGATGAGTTCTAGAATCATACTTACATGATAGGTTTGTGCTTAACTTTTAGTTTTTCCTTTTAGCATTCTTGCACTTATGCCATTACTTATCATATGCATGTTGAAATGCAAGCCTTTCAAAGCTTGATAAATAATCCAACTCAACTTACATGATAGTTGCATCTTATAGATACATTGTTCGCCATCTCCGATGCGTAGGAAAATAGCAACATTGACCCCCAAACTCACAACAACAACAAAACTTCAGTCCTTGACTGCATTTGCTTCATGTTCATGTATTTTTTGGAAGCTTTCTTATTCCTCATTGTATGGTTTATTTCTTTTCTTCACTGCATTTCTTGAATGTCAGCTGCCATTTTTTTGTTAAAGTAGGAACACATGGCTGGCTTGTTTTCGAGCACACAGCATTTTTAAATGGGATGAAATTTGAGTTTAGGATCAAATTTGAACTGTGAATGTTGCATTGATGGGAGTTTGGGGGTCAATGTTGCTATTTTCCTACGCATTGATGGGAGTTTGGGGATCAAATTTGAGTTTAGTTTTTTTCCTTTTAGCATTCTTGCACTTCACCATTATCCTCTTTCATGTTCCTTATTAGCTCTAGTACTCCTCTCTACTTACATATGTGCATAATTGACAAAAAACCAAAGCAAACTCAATCGAAAATAAATTTAAAAATAGGTTCGGAGCCGACTTTTTTATGTATGATTATTATTAATTTCTATGTTTCTTCAAATCCACCATTTTTCTCATTCGCTTCCAATGTACATCCTTAGTTCAATAATCTCTCCTTTGCCTACTTCTTTCAGTGCATACTCACCGGTTGTTGCCCTCAGATGGAGAATCAAAAATGCTTCAAACCTGCGTTTTAGTTATTAGATGAAGTCCTTTTTGTGTATACTTCCAAATTTTGGACCTTTTGTGAGTGTTTTTTTTTTGGGTTGTTCAACGATAGGATTGGTGGTTTTAGTGTATACTTTCAAGTTATGGAGCGTTTGTAATACATGACAATTTTTCGTGGATATATAAATTTTTTTGCTAATTTTGAGTTTCACATTTTTTCTTGATCTTTGAATTTTTGTTGATATATATTGTCGATGTATGGATGTGCAATTTGGCTTTTTTGTGGGATGTTAGCACCCCCAAGGAGTTGTTGGAGGGGGTGCAAAGCGATGGAGTAGGTTATATCGGGTTGTATTTTGAATTTTTAGGTTGGAGAATCAATTGGAATATGTTATCGTCTCATATTTAAACATTTCGGAAAATTAGAGACGGATTAGCAACTAATTCAAATATTCCGTTGCTATTCCGTCTCTAATTTTCCAAATTATTTCTATCAATCACAAACGGATCGAGACGGAATCGAAACGGAATAATCCGTCTCTCGATTCCGTTTCTAATTAGAGACGGAATCGAGACTGACTATTTGCATTCCGCCTCTCGATTCGTCTCTCGATTCCGTTGTCGATTAGAAATGGAATCGAGACGAATTCATAAATTTATTAATTCCGTCTCTCGATTCCGTTGCTAATCAAGACAACGAAATCGAGACGAATGCAATTACAAATGTACCATTTCGAAATAAATTCCATTTATGTTCGTCTCTCGTTCGTTTCTAATTTCGTCTCTAAATCCGTCTCTAATCGTAAACGGATATTTTAAAATCTCTATTCGTTTCTAATCGAAACGAATCCGCTTTTCCGTTTCGATCGTATCGTCGACGACGTTTGCAGAGACGAACGCGTTCGTCTCGTTCGTTTCGATTCCAATCGAGACGGATTTTTTCAGAAATCGAAACGGAAAATTCGTTTCGATTTGCGATTTTTTTGTAGTGAAGAATTTTGGCGAAATATGTTTTGTTCTGTCCTTTTTATGAATCCTTCACTTAATTGTGCAATACATCTTTGCATTATCTTCATATAATATGGTTGGAGAATCTTTTATTGAAGGCAATCCACATGATTCTTGAATATGTTCAATCATGTTTCTCAACCAAACACATTCACGACTTGCTTCATGAATTGCAAGTAGAATGATTGGAAGAAGTAGCAACCATAGTTTCTTTTATCGACTTCCATGATACTGAAGATATTACCAAGGTGAATACATATCCCGTTTGAGAACTAAGCGCGCGCGGATCGAGATAAAAATCCAAAGATCAAGATAACCTTGGAGATTCAATTTTATCCCTCTCGAGTAAAATAAACCCATGTCACTTGTTCCTCGGAGATATCGAAAAATGTGTTTAACACCATTCCAATGTCTTCGAGTTGGTGAAGAGCTGTATCTTGCAAGTAGGTTGACAGCGAAAGCAATATCGGGTCTTGTACAATTTGTAAGATAAATAAGTGCACCAATTGCACTTAAATATGGTACCTCCGGACCAATTAGCTCTTCATCACTTTCATGAGGTCGAAATGAATCCTTATCCACTTCAAGTGATATGACAACCATTGTAGAGCTCAATGGATGTACCTTGTCCATATAAAATCTTTTTAATATTTTTTCAATATAATTTGATTGATGGACAAGTACTCCACTTGAAAAATGTTCAATTTGCAAACCAAGACAAAGTCTTGTTTTTCCAAGTTCTTTCATCTCGAATTCCTTTTTCAAGTATTCGGATGTTCTAACGATGTCGTCGTGGTTTCCCACTATATTTAAATCATCAACATATACAACAATAATCACAAATCCTGTTGATGATCTTTTAATGAAGACACATGGGCAAAGCGGATTATTTACATATCATTCTTTCAGTAAATAATCACTAAGACGTTTGTACCACATTCGTCCGGATTGTTTCAATCCGTACAAAGACCTTTGTAATTTTATAGAATGCATGTTATGAGGTTTTGATTTTATTTCTCTGGGTATTACAAATCCTTCAGGGATTTTCATATATATCTCACTGTCTAGGGATCCGTACAGATATGTTGTAACGACATCCATTAAATGCATATCAAGCCCTTCAGAAACTGCAAGGCTTATCAAGAACCGAAATGTGATTGCATCTATAACAGGAGAATATGTTTCCTCATAATCGATACCAGGTCTTTGTGAGAAACCTTGAGCTACAAGTCTTGCTTTATATCTTGTAACTTCATTTTTTTCGTTTCTTTTTCGTACAAATACCCATTTATATCCAACTGATTTTACGTCATCTGGCGTCGGTCCAAAAACCTCTCGTTTCCTTAACAAGTATAGCTCTGCTTGGATAGCCTCTTGCCATTTTTGCCAATCATGTCTTTTTCGACATTTGTCCACTGATCGTGGTTCTGTATCATCATCATTTTCACATATTTCAAAGGACACATTGAAAGCAAATATATCATTAGGAACAATTTTATTTCGATCCCAAATCTTACCAGAGTTTAAATAATTTATCGAGATCTCATTATTTTCATCTTTTTCCTCTTTTTCTAGAGGCAGTTGTTCCTCGTCAGAATCAACTTTTTCTGACAAATCCTTATCAAAGGATTCTTGTGCTTTCTCATGAGTATTTTGATTTGTATTTATTTTTACTCCCGTTTTCCTCTTTCGATGAATTGTATCCTTTGAACCAACTGGTCTTCCACGATTTAAACGTTTCGTTGGTTCTTGTGCATTTTGTTGCACATAGACATCAATTCTTGCAGGAGCATTTACAGCTGGAATATGTGATTTTGTCACTTGTTTTGCATCATTAAATGCATCAGGTAATTGATTTGCAATTTGTTGTAAATGAATGATCTTTTGAACTTCAAGTTCACACTGATTTGTGCGTGGATCATAATGTGATAAAGTTGATGCATTTCAAGCAATTTCGCGCCATTCCTTTTGAATTGGCTTCTTATCTCCCCCTAATGGTGGGAAAATTACTTCATCAAAGTGACAATCAGCAAAATGTGCAGTAAATAAATCCCCTGTTAAGGGCTCAAGGTATCTTATAATGGACGATGAGTTAAATCCAACATAAATCCCAAGTTTTCGTTGTGGACCCATCTTAGTTCTATTGGGAGGTGGTATATATAGGAACATACACTGCACAACCAAAAATTCTCAAGTGTGAAATATTTGGTTGTTGACCTAAAATGAGTTGCATAGGGGAATGTTCATGGTATGCAGTAGGCCTATAACGAATGATAGATGCTGCATGAAGGACTGCATGTCCCCAAACTGAAGTTGATAACTTAGTTCTCATGATTAAAGGTCTGGCAATTAATTGAATGCGTTTGATCAGAGATTCTGCCAAACCATTTCGAGTATGCACATGTGGAACATAATGTTCAATGGTAATTCCTATAGACATGCAATAATTTTTAAATGCTTAAGATTGAAATTCTCCGGCATTATCAAGACGAATGGTCTTGATTGGATTGTCAGGGAATTGTGCTCTTAACTTAATGATTTGTGCTAAAAGTCTAGCAAATGCAACATTGCGGGTTGAAAGCAAACAAACATGTGACCACTTAGTTGATGCATCTATCAAAACCATGAAATATCTAAATGGTCCACAGTGAGGATGAATAGGACCACATATGTCTCCCTGAATGCTTTCTAAGAAAACTGAGGATTCCACAACAATTTTACTTGGGGATGGTTTAACTATCAATTTACCTTGAGAACAACTAGCACAATTATAATCAACAGCTGAAAATATTTTGTGACTCCTTAAAGGATGTCCATGCGAATTATTAATTATTCTTCGCATCATTGATGATCCTGGATGACCAAGTCGGTCATGCCATAAAATGAATGTCTTTGGATCATTAATTTTCTTATTCAAGACGACATTCGTTTCGACATGCCTTATATGAGTAAAATATAATCTAGAGGATAAAGCTGAGAGTTTTTCTAACACTTCTTTTTTCCCATTTGAAACCAATGTGACATAGAGAAATTCTCTATTATTTTCGTTCACGGTTTCAATGTGATATCCATTTTGTCGAATATCTTTAAAGCTCAAGTAAATTTCTTGGATTTTTCGTGAGTATAAGGCATTGTCAACATAAATTGTTGTTCCCCCAGGCAACATAATATTTGCTCTTCCAGAGCCATTAATCAAATTGGACATGTCAGATATTGTTTGAACATTAGCCTCAGCTAAATTCAAACTAGAGAAATATTCTCTATTTTTAAGGATTGTGTGCGTTGTAGCACAATCAGCAAGACATATATCGCTCTTATTTGATTCATGATTTGAACACATGATTTGTTGATCCATCTGGACAAATAATATTTGGTAAATTAGAAAAGAGTCATATTTCATTGATAAAAACTCATAATATTTTGCCTTTGATTTTGAAGGCATGATAAAGGTAACAAAAATTTTCGGGTATATATATGACAATATTTAGGCAAAATAGCCTTTCATATATGACCAAAAAAATGGTCACAATTATGAGCGTTCATTGTCAATAATTATTTACCCTTTATAGTGGTGCACCACTTTTGTTCCACCTTTTGTTGGAATTGTCAATCGACCTTTACCTGATATTTTCACCTTTTCCATGTCCATAAACTTATTATTGCGATCATGATCATTATATGCAACATATGCTTCTTAATTTGAAGCTGATCTAATTGGACGGGATCGATATTATATTTATAATATCTCATTATTTTACTCAGCTACCATGAGACAAGAAATCAATCATTAATATTTATTGGATTGACGTGCGCACTCGATATTTGTTGCAAAGAATAAATCGAGGCGGGCCACGTGACCTTCTTTTTATTGTCTCATCGTCATATTTCCGCATAGCCTCAACATAGAGGTAATTAAAATTGCGGAATTATAATTAATATTTGACTGATTAAATTTTGTAGCTTGAGACTCAACCGCTCATTTTGAGCTTTTGGAGCATTACTTTTTTTTGATATTTATATATTTATAACTCCATAGGGTGAAAATATATATGAAATATTCACTTTTCAAATCTCAAAAGAGATATTGGCAAATGATTGTGTACAACATACAGCCTTGCATAGATGCAAGCTTTATTCATAATTTGTAATATCTAATTATCATGACAAGAATTATAATAAGGTAACAAATTCAATTATGATTGATTAATATTTTGAAAGTAAATATAATCTAAAATAATTTTCTCTTGTCTTTTATGTAAAAAAAACATAACATATGATTAAGTATATGTTCACAACTTGATTTATTAATAATCAAATGTACTATTCGTATGAGTTGGTGGGACAACCTCCAGGTTGGGTGGCGAGACAAAGTCTGCTTAATGCCATGCCTCCTCGAACGGTATAACCCGTCTCCCTTTCAATGTTTAGCTTTACCGGGGACAAGGCTTACCCACTATCAACTCAAACTTATAGCATTATTTGTATTATAAAATCTAGAATAGAACGATAATTAATCGTTTGTAGTTTTAAGAGAAAACTAGTTATGTCACATATTGACTTTTGATTTCTGATGTAGAATATCGTACAAGACGCAACTACAGAGCATACTTTCGCAATCGGTGACGTTATGATGTATAGTATATGAATAAAGTATGCATATAGAAGTGATGCATGTAATAAATATATATCTTTTTTCTATTAAAAATAGCAACTGCTTACTGCCTATAACCATATGAAACTTGTTAAAAAAAACCTCAATAAATTAATTTAAACTTCTCTCTTCTTATAATGTAACTTTTTTTTCTCTACTGATGACTTATTACAAATATAAATATGACATATATTTCCAATAATAACAATCGTCTACTAAAGACACAAAAGCAAAAAACCTTCTTACATGGAAATATCTCTGTCATAGAAACAATACACCTTAATTTACTACATACAAAGAACGTATTTAATGCATCTATTCATTGTACGCAGTTTTCCCACTTTCTTTTTGAAACATTGTTTTCCCACTTTTAAGCTTGGTTGTGCAATAAATGGTCTACATTCCTTGCCATACACGGTTCTATCATTCACTGTGAGACAAATATCCTATTTTGCTTCTTTCCCATAAACACACTGCAGTTATTCAAATTCGCTTTCTTTGTGCTTTCTCGCAACTATAAACAATCTTCAACAACTACTTTATTTCTCTTATTCCTATCACAATCATCTCTCTTATGTGCTCCATCTTCCTTTATTGATATTCACTTTCATGCAATCGTCCCTATCTGCCACTAATTAAAGTCTTCATCTTCGGCAGCCAACAACCTGCAACTGACATCATATTTCTTCGAATATTTGATTTGCAGTCACCGTTTGAACATCCATCAATGCATCGCCTTATTTATTGGTTACTATCTAAAAAACCCTTGGTACTTTTTACCCTTTTGTCTATTCTTTCTCTTTTTCTTCCAATTTACATGACTCATTCTTCTATTATAGTATCATACTTAACATTTACTTGACCATTTCTTCTTACAAAACTCAAAAACCCTATAAAACTAATGTCATTTTTATTTTTTCTGTTTTGTTAAAACCTCAATAGTAATATCAATTTGTTTTTGTCGTATACTGTACATTTCTTTCAATGTCATACTATTTCTGTACTTCCTTTGAAATAACTACTGATAGCTTTCTTATTTTTAACTTTTTCTACTATTCTTCTTTCCTTCTATACATTATATAACATATTTCTCTTGAAACATGAACCATTAGCACTGTTGAACAAACACATCAACTTCTCACTATCACTTATTATAACACAAAATATGTTGAAGATACTATTGAATACCTACATGCAACAGACTATTGAATACATATATATACACGTCATTGGTACCCAACACCATAACACATATACCATTTTCATTTGCAACAATCAATTTTTCCATCACATACAACCTTTAAACGTTTCTCAAGTAACCTACACATTATAAACAGAGAGCTCTAAGTATCCTATACTCTTCTCTCTGTTGCAAATAACACAACATATCTTATTAAAGATGAAATACCTATCTAATACATACACATACAAACAAAAACAAAATTTACCTATAAGCTGCCCTACTACTTTCATTTACACATCACACGCTCCTTTTGATAAACCTATATCCCTCCCACTACACCTACTATACAAGTCACTCCACATGTTTAACTTAAACAAGTTACCCATCCTCACCAATATTGATGTCATATCACCAATAACATACACAAAACAACAAAAGCAACACAAATATTTTCATTTCTACAAACACCATATCTTCATTATTTTATTTAATACATACAAGAGAGTTATATCAACATATGATAAAATAGTTATATATACATCTATAATAAAGGAAGTAAAAAAAGTCATGTTTGTTGTAAACTAAGTTGTAAGCCAACTAAAACTTAAGTTAGACTTGCTAGAGACTTAAGTATAGAAGGCATAAACTAAGAACTACTATAACAAGTAGAGAAGAGGGGACAAGAGAGAAGAGAGCTAGAGTTGAGAAATGTAGAGATTTCCATTCCAACATTGGTGTGTGAATTACAATGGAGTTGGCACCCTTTATATAGGTCATTTGGTGATGATGATAATTGTACTTATTCAATGTGTACAAGTTATACATACACCACAAGTCATATAACACATCACAAGCAACATAGACAATACATGGAAGAGTTGGTGTACATTGGAGATGATTACAAGTTACATGACAATACATGGATAAGTGATTATACATTGGAGTTGAATACAAGTTATGTAGAGTGTACAAGTTACATTCAATGTAGAAGTCATGCTTGATGTTGCAATTCAATGTGAGAGTCATGCTTGACAATGTGATCATTCAAAAGCTTGGTTAAAGGGTCATCCAATTTACAACAATGTTTACTATATTACATCCTAAAGACAGGACATACTACAACATTCCTGTTTGCAAAAATATTCCAATCCACTACATAATTAACATATCACTATATATACAAAATCATCTATTGCCACACTATTCTATAGCATAAATACATTTAAACATATTTCTTCATAAATATACGTATACATTAAAATAAGTCCAAATTAAAACGACAGACATTATTCAGCGACTGTGAGTGCAGCGAGTTGTCCCCACATGCGAAGCGCGTGCCCCACCTAGTATATATATATATATATGTATATCGATTGAATACATTTGATTGATATATTTGACATGTAACGTTGCATGAGATATGTATGAGATAGATTATGATACATAGTATTTGATTTGAGTCAAATACGTAGCTTGTAAATGTTTTTTTAGAAAAAAAAAAAACAAATTTTTCTTGTTCACAATAATGAAAGTTTGATGCATATGGTTTAGGGTTAAATTGGTGAAAAAATTCTCACCCATCTTGCAACAATACCACATATTAAAATATATACAAAAAATTGATGTTTAAACTTAATCCTTATGAAACTTAGATTAAAAAAAAAAACTAATAAATTTCAACTACCGTACCAAAACGATAGTTGATAAAGTCTTTTTTTTTTATGAAAAGTTGATAAAGTCATATTATCTTAATAGAAATATGAAGATTAGTTAATACCTTGCTACAATACACTAAATTACTAGTTTTTTATAGGAAATAAACTTAATAATAGTTCCTGTTGGGACGCGAACCTCAACTTCTTACACCTATATAACCCTATACGAAATCATTGGGCCACATGAATGGTTGGTAAATTACTATCGAACTCACAACCTCCTCAAATCTTGTCCTTTAGCAAGTGACGCGTCTCCATCTCACTGGAGATGATTAGAGGTAAATCACTAGTAATTATTTCTCTTTCATGCAATCACTACAAAAAAATGTAAGATTAGGGACGGGAAGCTTGTTGCTATTTCGAAATAGAGGTTGGTGTCGGAAATAGCGACGGATTAGCGACGAGACCCGTTGCTATATCTCGTCGCTATTTTCTGAACGATTGACAAAAAAATTATTCTAAAAAATAGTTTTACTTTTAAAATGAAAACAATATTATTTTAAAATTAAAACACTGATTTTTTACAAAAATAAAACAAATTAAACAAAACAAAGCTAAATCCTTAAAAAATAAAACAATTTTATTCAACCAAAACAATTTTATGAAACAACATAGCAACAACAATGATGACGACAAAAAAATCAAAGAAAGATCAAAACATTAAAAAAAATCAAAACAACTAATCGATAAATCACAAAAAAAACATAAAAATCTAACATATAAAAGAAGGCCTTGTCCGGCGACGGTGGATCTCGGCTGTGAGTGATACGGCGATGAGGGAGAGATGGGGCGTCACTGGCGAGAAGATCGACGAGAGCGGCTGGAGAGAGGAGGCGGCAGGAGAGGGAGGCTGAAGAGTGCGGTGGTGAGAAGAAGATTCACCATCGTCATCATCATGACGCACTCCCTCCAGTCATCGAGAGCCCCACCATTCAACAAACACAACAACAACAACAACTCGTCTTGCCCGCGAAGGTCACCTTTCGGGACTCCGTTGATGGCCAGATCAGTCATGGCGATGTGGAGGAGGAGGAAGACCGAGTGGTGAGAGTGGTTAAAGATCTGAGGAGCTGGTGGGAGAGAGAGAAGAGGGGGCGGTGGAGAAAAGGTGGAGAGAGGGGCGGTGGAGAAAAGTTGGAGAGAGGGGCGGTGGAGAGAGGTGAGAAAGGTTTTTAAGTGGGAGGGATTAAGGTTTACAGTGAAAGAAAGTGTGTGTGGGCCCCACTGCCACGTGGGCGAGTTAATTCTCCTTTGAGCGTGTATTTTTTTCGCCCAATAATTAGGACAGGGGTCGTCGCTAACCTTATCGCTAAATTGGTCAACAAGTCAAAGTGTGATGGCCCCGAATTTCGAGGCAAACTGGGCGCCACGTCACCAAACCATGCTATGTCACCGCACACCTATCTATGAGGCCCGCAAACTATCTGTTTTGTAATCCGACTAAGTAAATTCGTTGTTTTAAAATATTAATATTCTATCGAAATATGCTAAGTTAAGAAGTTTTACAACTTAATTTGTTTATTTTAATTCTTTTTAAGTTATTTTTAATAGCGGAAGTCTTAATAAAATGCATATAATTAATGTAAACAAGTTATGCATTAATTAACAACCTATGGGGTGGAAACCCAACAAAAGGATACCATGTATATCAATTAAGGTGACAAAAATGTATAATAGGTGCCAATATACATGTATCAGGTGAAAAAGTCTCTCAAAATGATCCAAAAAATATGTATATGTAAATACAAACACCTACGAGTAAATTAGGCGAGGCGCTCCAGATCAGAGGTAGTCGCCAATCATTGCTTCCCCGACTTATCGTAGGATCTGCAACTTGCCACCAACAAACAATGACAAGTTCCAGTGAGTAAATCTCAAGAGAGTTCAGTTAGTATTCACAAGAAATCTAAGAAAACAACTACAATTCATGCATATAAAGTAAATGAACATGAATGTAAAGTATGAATATAAGTCGATGAGATAATAAAGAATATGAAACACGAGTCTAGTGTATAGCTGTCGAGCCCCGGGACAAAAATACTAAACCAAGAAAGCCCTGGAGGTGAAGAATTTCACACCCCCTAGCCTCTTCACGGTGGAAATGAGGAACACTATTGGTCGAAGGTGGACTTCGCTCAACGGCTCAAATGAGAGGAAATATGTGACGGAGGTGAGCCTTACGTCAACTAGCTCTCGAGATCATCGACTCGCTGAGAGATATCTCATGAGTAGTCTAAGGTATGACCAACATTATAGCGACAATTGGATTATCATCAATGAGAGTGCCAAAAAGGGGTCACACCATCCCTTCGACCATACACACACGCAAGAATATAATAAATATGCAAGTTGAACTGACGAAAAGTAATGAGAAATAAATAATTTACAAGAAAAATAAGTAAATTCTAAATTGACTTTCTCGTGGGTTTACTTATCTCAAACAATCGCAAATATTTATCCAAATGTCTCGATCACCCCTCGAGATACGCACCCGATGCCCGAATATAGTCTCTTAAGTCCATGGTATCCAATTATACCATTTTTTTATTTTAGAGTCACATTAGGTAAATTTATAATGTGTGACCAAAAAATTGAGATTTTGTTTCAAAAAGTTAGTTTCGGCACACTTTTCGAGTTATACCGGGTTACTAATGCCCCAAAAAGTCCTTAAAATTAATTTTTTTTATTTTCCTATTTTATCATATTTTTCTTGGATTTTTTTATTTTTCCATAATTTTCTAGCTATTTTTCCTATTTCTTGATATTTATTTGATTTAAAAATGTATTTTATTTAATTTTTAAAAATTTTAATTAATTAAAATTAATTTTGGGTGGGTTAGACTCGAATTGGGCCCGATTAAGCCCGCCCTAGGCCCCGGCTCGCCCAGCTCGCCTCGAATCTTCACGACGACATGTATTTGTAACATCAACTATGTAATTACTGGGCTTGGGCAATTCATAGCCATATGGGCTCTGGCCACAGCCCAACTCTTTTGGGGGTAGTGCCCACAGTTACCCTTTTCTTCTTCTCAAATCGTCTCTCGCTCCGCATAGACGATTTTTTTTTTAAACACAACAACAACAACAACAACAACAACAACAATTACAACAACAACACCACCAACAACCTAATAACAACAACACACAACAACCACCCAACAACACCATTACCATTAAAAATATGCCTAATACCATTTGCTCGACATCAAGGACTCCTTTACCCAATGTGGCCTCGCAGACTCTGCATTACAAAGATCACCAAGCAAGATCCCCCACAATACGACGTAAAGATTAGCAGGGTCGAGGTGACAGCCCTCCGCGGGCACTCCCAAAGTAGACAGATTGAGCCCCCAAGGCGTGCATGGATCCCTATGGGATCGATTGCCAATGATACGTAAGTTTGTATTCTCGACTCATATATGTCGCTTTAAATATGGATGTAAATTATTGAAGAAATAGTTAAGATGTTATGCATGTTCATGAAACACAGTGGAGTTGCATCCTTCGCATTTTTGTGCACATCTGGGATGACAAAAGTTTTCAAAAGATGGATGATTCCCGGTGGTGTTGTTGGAAGTTTGCACCGCTCATCGTAAAGCACCAATACTAGCGCCAATGAAGTGTAAATAGGACTACTAAATGTCTTATGATTTATACTATTTCCTCAATGTCTCGTAACACATAGCAATCGCCAATTTGTAGGTATTTTTTAGATGGGATGACGCGATTCGGTGATCTCATTCGAAGCGGCATACAACAAGTGTCATAGTGCACAAGCGTACACCGCATTGATGCACTAGTTAAAGAAAATCGCACAGGCAGCCTGTATGTTACATGATGAGGCATGGAGGAGATACTTGGAGTACTCGTGAGAGCGAGGACTTCCTTGCTAAGTCTAGTGCAAGCGACGGCGAATAGGAACACCGAGGTCGAAGGCCCGGACTGGACCTCGAAGCACGGTGGTGGTTCCGTGTCTTTGCGACTACCTAAGAAAGATTGGTAAGTTTTTTTTAACCTATTGGTTATTTTTTACATTTATACACTTGTTCACTATGCTTGGTCCTGTACGCATAATGATTCATCCGAGATGCCACCAACGGTGAATGAATTGTATTTGCATCTCCACTCCGTAAATCACGACAGGATGACATTCATCGATACTAGATCAGAGCGGTTCTATGTAAGTATAGAAATGAAATGTAAAATAGTATTAAGTTTACTTTAAACCATATCATGTATTTTGTTTGTTGTTGATATCTCATAGATAGGCTCAGGAGGAGATGTCGAGCTCACCCAGTGCTACACTGCGGACCAATCGCATGGATGATGAGGCGGGGTGTACCTCAATGTGGCGGGTGAGTGTCCCAAGGACGCTGTCTACGGCCTCGAAGGTCCCGTAGGGAGAAAGAAGAGAGATATGCAGATCCTCGGTGCTAGCACGTCCAGATGCCGGATATGGTGCCGCGTGCAGAGTTCAATGTCGTTGCAGAGCAATTACGAAAGGTTATGGAGTTCATGCAGAAAGCATCTCGGGATGAACATGGACGAAGTTAGCTCTATCTCAAGAACAACCACCACCACCGCCACCACCACCGCCACCTCATGACCAAAGCAATGCCGCTTAAATAGATCTCGGGGTCGATCCACCACAACAAGGGGACAATGTTGAGCGTGAGACGTAAGCGTGGCTTCCGAGAGATGAGCAGCTTGGTGATACATATGTATTTTACTTGTTGCTTGTGTAAATTCTTAGATTAAACGTTTGCTTTTGTAAATAACTTTATCAATTCTTCTCATTACTTTATGATTGACACTTCTTTTGTGCATATTTAGATTGATATTCCATAATCTATCATGGATTTTACTTTTTTGACCTTTTCCGTCTTTGCTAGAAAAATTCTTATGTAAAGAAAAATACACTATATCTACAGAATGTTTGCATAATATTTGGGAGAAGAAAACGTGTTGGCTGTTGTGTGCAAGTCTTATGCCATTGCAGGTTCTCTCGAGTGCTATGATGAAGAAAGTGGTAGAATTGACAGGGAGCTACATTTTCATGCCATAGCAAATGAATTTGGGAAATCGATAAAGGCTCGTTTTTCGTTCATCTGTGTTGAGAACATGTAGGCTCTTGTTCTTCTAGAATTAGCTTTGTGTTGTCGATCATGTACGCTCTTGTTCTTCTATAATCGCATGTCCCTAGAAGAACAAGAGCCTACATGTTCTCAATACGTATGACCGAAAAACGACCCTTTATCGATTTCCCAAATTCATTTGCTATGGCATGAAGTTTGTGGCTCCCTGTCAATTCTACCACTTTCTTCATCATAGCACTCGAGAGAACCCGCAACGCATAAGACTTGCACACAACAAATGACCAAAGATGTTTTCGTCTCCCAAATATTCTCGCAAACATTTCGTAGATATAGTATATTTTTCTTTACATAAGAATTTTTCTTGGGGAGGAAAAGGTCAAAAAAGTAAACAAGATGATAGATTATGTATGAACTGGGATTCCAAGGCAACTAAGATATACTGAGAGGATAAAGGAAGAAAACATTTACCTGCAACTCATGGTGGGCTCGTTCATCTCAAAGGTATGCATCCAATAACTGAGCAAAGACACCGAGTTTTTGCAAGGAAGTGAAACAATTGTCATACTTTGTTTGGCATAACTAAGGAATCTGTAGGGTTTATACACAATATTGAACATTATAACTAACCTAAGAATTGATTTGGAATGTTTTTTTTATGTGAAAGTTGATGATTCTTAGGTCTAAGTGTTGAGTCGATCTTGTGCATCACCGTGGCATTTGTTAGTTTCTTATAATTGATTGCATTTCTCTATTAACATTCATTTATTAGTGTTCATATCTGCTTTTTTTTTGCTAGTGTGTGTGTTTAAGTTGTATACAATAGTTTAGTCTCACACATCCTCCATTAAAATCAGATTTTTCATATATTTGTCTCCTAAACTAACAAAATTCCATGTGGTTAGGTCCCTTGACATTTCATTATTAGTATGGAAAATGGTATCCTAATAAGGGTTTTATTATTTTTGACGCTTTTGGTAAGCATCAAGATGTTTGGTTCCATGATGTTTTGAACTCATGTGTTTATAGAACACTGATTCGCCTTGATAAATATTGGGATTTCCACATTTTCACTTAAAACCTTAATGCTTATTAATTGTATCATTGCCTAAGCACATGATGATGTTTTATACTAGTTTGGACCAACATACTATATATCCATCGAACCAGTTCATATAATTGATGGTTAAAAGTTTTAAACTATTAGAGTTTTATTTTATCTCGTCAGACATTTGTGAAAATATATCACATTATATCATTCTTATTGCTTAATATTCTAAGTCTTATCGTGACTCGTTACTATGGAACTTCTATTTCAATAAACATGGGATAATTTTCTAGTCAAATCATTTGTCTATAGTTAAACATTTAATTGAATTCAATAATATTGTGCTTACATCTTTACAGTTCAGCAGGAGTCAGTGAGGGATACTAGGTGGGAATTCTTATGCGGTTTGCAATTGGATACCTCCTAGCTGAATTTGAATTGTGAAACACAACTCATTCTCTCGAGAATTTAATGAACTGGAAAGCTGATTCTTTTCTGGACTTGGCCGGATCTAAAAAATAGAAAACTGGAGTCGAAGGAAAAATTCTTGAAGAAGCAAAACCATCAACAAGTCCCTTTCTCGCTCTTGGTAATGTGATCAATGCTTTGACCGATGATTCCCCCGGCCGAGTAAACCATATTCCATATCGTGATTCTAAGATTACTAGATTCTACGAGATGCTCTTGTAAGCCATTTTCCCTTTCCTCGATTTCTCCATGTTCAATATGCCGTATACTTGCTTTTATGGTATATGCTTTACTCACACAACTAATTGATCTATCCATGAGACTCCTGAAATGCATTTCCAGTGCCATCTAGTGTCATATTAATCATAGTGGAATTTGATAATTTGTTTTTGTAGCAACATTGTGTGTGAAGAGTGAAGGCACCGCTAAATGGCTACTTGATGAGATAGCTCGCATAGACGCCGAGAGATCATTAATGCATTGTGTGAGAGCCTCAAACATCTCACTGTTGATGCTTTGGCATGTCAATGTCTTTTTGAGATGAGAGCATTTGTGTGATAATTCACTGTTTGCATGGATCGTTATCGCCTCTCGATTACTAGGTTTCCAATTTGTTTTTTTTTTTTCGAATCGCCTTGTGTCTCGTGCATTTGCAGTTTCTTACTCTATTCAAGGATCTGCCCAATTGCTCCCCCTTATATGAAAAACTAGGACCGTAATGACAAGATCTTGCTTTAGAGCCGCCAATTTATGTGGAGCAATGCCAAGAACTTACAGTGTTGATGTACTCATGTTAAGTAAGTCATGACCCGTAACAATCATGCTTTTCAATTACTTGTTTATGATGCTTAAGACACTAGTTTGCCATAAAAGATACAATCAGTACTAAGGATGCATTTGACGATGCATATTCTCGTTTATCGCCCCTTTCCTCGAACTCTCCATGTTCAATATGCCTTATACTTGCTTTTATGGTATATGCTTTGCTCACACAACTAATTGATCTATCCATGAGACTCGGGAAATGCATTTGAGTGCCATCTAGTGTCATATTAATCATAGGGAATTTGATAATTTGTTTTTGATAAGGAAGACCTCTAGTGAAGTTTTAACTAGAGTTACGGTTGATCTTTCACTAAAAACCATTTTGGAATTCGCCGTACTTTGAAGAATTGATCATGCCAATCATGTTTATCAGAGTATTTGAAATTTTTTATGGATCTATTCGAGTGTAATTAGTTGTCTCCAGTTTTAAATTAATTAATCATTTGTTCCACAAGAGCATAAACAGCTTACATTTATATCCTTATTGATACATACTTTAATCCTATGTATTTATACTAGAAAAGTAGAAAGCACACCATAATTGATTCTTCCTTCTTTTTCCTTAACTTCTTAAAAACCAAATTTCTTGAAGGACGTGAGCAAATAAATTTTCCCTATTCAAACAAAATTTTAGCCTTTAATTATTTTGCAATTACCCCTACAATTAAGGACTTGCTTACTTGCCACTGGGTAACTTTGAATTTTCAGGTGAAAACAAAATTTAGCAGTAAACTGATTTTTTTTTTCTCATATTAAATTCTTGCTTTTGTTATTTCTTTTTTCTCATGCCTGAGTTTAAAGTTAACTAAATTAAAAAATTAAATTAACAAACTCACTTTATTCGGAGATCTTCGCGAGTGTCGCCGAGTGGAGAGAGCACGCGCGATATATGTGCGATCGAGTTGAGAGAGTGATGGATAGCTTGGTGGTGAGGAGTTGGAAGTGGAGAAGAAAATGAAAATGAAAGGGGAAAAGAAGAGCTCGGGTAGAGAGAGGGACTGAGTGAGGAGAGAGATTTTTATTTTTATTTTTTTTGTTTGATTTTGGAGATGATAGATAAAAAGTGGGGAATGGTTTGAAGTATGGTGATTGATAGGTGATGTGATGGGATATGTGATGTGAGAACTAAATCCCAGACTATCCAATACATCGCACACGCACACCGCGACATCGTACACTCTCGTCACTACATGCGCACAACGTGAGCAAGCACAATTCTTAATTAGAGTAGCAAATTATAAAATAATAGTAAAATAATAAACATTCGCCACACGGAAAAAATAATTTTTACCTCGTTAAGCGTGCCTTAGACTTTTTCGCGACGTCTAATTGGGTATGAGCCCATGATCTTAATCTGTAATATGTCAGTTAATTAGGATTAATTAAAGCGGGTCGTTACAATCTTCCCAACTAAAAGGAATTTTGTCTTGAAATCCAAATTTAATTAAATATTTACCTTGGAACAAATGGGGTATCGCTCCCGCACGGTAGACTATCTTTCCCAAGTGAGGCCCTTGTTTTTATGATATTGTCATCGAACGAGTACAAGTGATATTTCTTTCCTTCTGAGAGTTTGTACCTTACGATCAACTATCTCAATGGGGTGCTCCTCGTATATCACGTCCGGTCTAACCTCGATTCTAATCATATCAACCATCAGTCTCGGTCCTGATATGGTTAGCCTCAACATAGAAATGTGAAAAACATCATGCACCCCTGCCAACTGGCTCGGCAATCTCAACTGATAAGCAACCTCCCCAACTCATCGGACTATCTAAAATGGCCCGATTATCTTGGTGCAAGCTTTCTCTTGATCCCAAATCTCTGATGGCCCTTCAAGGGAGAAACCTTCAAGTAGACCCAATCATCCACATCATAACTAAGCCCATCACGATACTTGTTCACGTACTTCTTTTGTCTATCCTGAGCAGTATGTAACCTCTAACGAATCAGCCTAATTTTATGTGTGATCTACAACAATCTCAGGCCTAACGGCGGCTACGTCATCGGGCTCTGCCCAACAAGTTGGTGATTTGCATGGTCTACCGTATAACGCCTCGAATGGTGGCATCCCAATACTGGCCCGATAGCTATTGTTGTAGGCAAACTAACAAAGTGGCAAAAACTCCTCCAATGACCCTCCAAACTGTAGCACACAGGCTCTGAACATGTCCTCAAGAATTTGAATAAGTCTCTCAGACCGCCGTCAGTTCGCATATGAAAAGTCGTGTTGAACTACAACCGGTATCATACTACTCCTGCATGGCCTACAAGAAACTGCAAAGTAAGTCGATTTTCTTTGTTTGACACTATAGATATTGGCACTTTGTGCAGTCTGATAATTTCTTCGCTCGAAGAGCGTGCTCAGCTATGGAAAGCTATATTTCATGGAGATTGAGATAAAATGCACTGATTTCATCAATCGATCCACGACTACCTAAATGGCATCGTGCTTGCGCAAAGTCGTCGGCAACCCACTAACGAAGTCTATAGTGATGTGTTCCCATTTCCACTGTCGGATATGTAGTGGCTGCAATAGACCTCCAGGCCTCTTGTGCTTAGTCTTAACTTGTTGACACACCTCACAACTCCTCACATACTGGCTGATATCTGCCTTCATCCCAAGCCACCAAAATAACCATCGCATATCATAGTACATTTTGTTCTTACTGTATACCTGGATCTATGAGCCTCCTGAAGAAAACAATCGCGTAACTCTGCCACTGGCGAAGTCCACAATCTACCTCGTTGTCTCAAACACTCATCAACAGACTCGCGTCAATCCGGGTAATTTGGAATGTGTGTCATGTCTTTGAACCTCTAATATATCACATCAGCTCTTTAACACTCCAAAATGCGAGGAATATATATCGTTGGTACTCTCATCTGTCCGCAAATATGTGCCTTTGCAGTATCTGGAACCTTTGACAAACTAATAGTTGTTGCCGCCTCGAGTAAACCAAACTCGTGGGTCATTTGGCAAACTATTATCTCATTGTCTGGTCCTCTCCAGGCTGATACTCGATGGCAAAGTCGTAGTCCTTCAGCAATTCCAACCACCGTCGTTGTCTCATATTCAAGTCCTTTTGGGTTAAAAGATACTTCAAACTTTTATGATATGTATACAGTGTGAACCTCTCACCATAAAGAGTGTCTCCACATCTTTAGTGCAAATAAGACCACTACAAGCACCAGGTCGTGCACTGGATAGTTCCTCTCATGGGTCCTCAACTAAAGCGATAAATAAACTATCACTATGTCTCCCTACATCAGTACGCATCCCAATCCGGTGCCATAAGCATTTGTATGAACAATCAACTCCTTGCCCGACTCTAGTAACACCAACAACGGTGCAAAAGTCAACTTCTTCTTCAACTTTGCAAAGGTTACCTCGCGTTCACTGGACCAATGGAAAATCACATCGTTATTGGTCAATTTAGTCATCGCTGGTGCAATCTCGGAGAAGTCCTGTACAAAGCGTCGATAATATCATGCCAATCCGAAAATGCTCATAATGTCTTTCACGCACTCTGGTGTAGGCCAGTCGATGAGAGCGTGGATCTTACTCGGGTCCACTGAAATACCTCTCGGTGATCACGTGTCCCAAGAATTTCACCTCAGAAAACCAAAACTTGCACTTACTAAACTTAGGCGTACAATCTACGCTCCCTCAAAGTCTTCAACGTCTCTCTGATATGCCTCGTGTGGTCCTCATGAGCCCTGGAGTAAATAAAAATGTCATCGATGAAGACTATCATGAATCAATCTAAAAACGACCTTAAGACTCGATGCATCAAATCCATAAACACAGCTGGCGCGTTTGTCAACCCAAACGACATGATAGTGAACTTAAATAACCCGTAGTGGCGTACTGAACGTCGTCTTAGGTACATGATCCTCTCTGATCCGCATCTGATGATATCCAGATCTCGAATCAATCTTGAAGAAGAACTATGCTCTAGCCAACTAGTCGAATAGGTCATCGATCTAGGTAAGAGATACATATTCCTGATTGTCATTGATTCACCTTTTGGTGGTTTATACATATCCTCATACTACCGTTTTTTTTCTCACAAATAAGACCGGTGCTCCCCATGGTGACATATTCGGGTGTATGAAACCCTTATTCGATAGATCCTCTAGTCGAGCCATCAACTCCTCGTGCTCTGGTCGTGACATATGATAAGGTGCCTGTTTATTATAGGTCATGTGCATGGTACTAACTCAATCATAAACTCTACATGTCTTGGCGGGGGTAATCCAAGTAAATCCTCAGGAAAAACATCTGGGAATTCGCGTGCTACTGGGACATCCTCAAGTCTGGTCACTGGCCTCTCATCGGACTCTACTATCCTTGCAAAGATATTCATCTCTTGAGCGGTCGTTAACCTACTTCTCGTGATTGGAAGTGATGTCGCGACTCCGATAAAGGTGAAATCGGGAATCCCTAGTATCTGAAAAATGACAATTTTTCTAAAACAGCCAAACTAAGCGTGGTATGCCGCCAACCAATCCATGCCTAATAGTATAACAAACTCTAGGTCTCTAATACTCGGAGATATATGGGTAATTGATGACCACCAACCTCGATTGGATAATCTCAGCAAATTCGATTAGGATATATCTTATCTCCAGCGGTTGTGCTGAGGATAGGTGGGTGCTAACGCTCTCAGGTGTTAACCCCAACTCTCCTACCATTTGTCCCGAAATAACTGATAACGTACTCCCGGAATATATCAATGTATGCATAAGGCGACCAAAAATAATCAACGTACCATCGACGAGCTGCTGAGACGCATCACGGTCTAGTGTAACAATTGCGTGCACTTGCTCTCTCGCTTGCACTGGATGAGCTGATAGTAGTGGTGTCGGCTCCCTGGTACACTCACTTATTTAGTGCCCCTTCTATCTACATCTGAAACATGTGACATTATGCCTATGTTCGAGTCTTGAACCCGTGTCTACTAGCCTTATGGCCCTGTCCCTACCACTGCTAACTCATGCATCTGCCTCTCGGCCCTGACCTTTAGTATGTCTTTGCGGCTGCTAGACTGCCATAACTTATTGTGGTTGCGTTGGTACGACTGCATGTGCGTTGATTGTCTTACCGTCATCATATCTACGCATTCGTCCCCTTTGATCTCTCTGATCGCGATTCCTCTTGCCTTTCTTGTCTGACCTCCCTTGCCTCTATGGCTTCCGTGTTGCAAAAAATGACTCGTGGGCTAACGCCCTCTTATAAACTTCTCGTATAGTCCTGGCTCCTGTCGACACAATCGCACCCCCAATCTTTGGTCGGAGTCTCGAATAAAGTAGTGGACTTGAAGTCGCTCGGTCCCAGCTACGTCCATCGCAAAAGTAAGCAGGTATTTGAATCTCTTCATGTATTGCGACACTGTTCGACTACCCTGCCTCAAGCATCGAGAACTCCTCTCTCAGTCTCAGATGAATCTCGATCGGGATATACTGATCATAGAAGAATTTCTTGAACTCTGCCCAAGTACTCGACTCTCCATGGGCGGCTGTGTGGGCGGTCCACCATACTACAACATCTCCCCGAGCATGAATCTGGAAATCCTAGCCCCTATGCTATCGTGAATCGTCAAAAGTCCATGAAGTTTCTCGTGTGAAAGAATCCACTTCCCAGCTACCTTTGGGTCTCCGTCTCCATAATAGTAGCCTGGCCGAAAATGAATGAACACCTTAATCAACTTCGCCTCAACTGATAAGGAGGTCTCGAATGTGATCTCTTGGGGTGGAATTAGTGTTGGTGCCACGATTGGCGTAGTCAATGGTGTAGTGACTGCTGGCAGTATCTCGGTAGTAGTGGTCGTGAGTGGGGTCGCTGAACAGTCGGGGCGACAACTGTCTGCTCAGTAGCGGTGGTGAGTGTGGCAGGGGCCGGTGTGGCCACTGCCTGCGCTCGAAGCAATCGAAGAATCTCCTCGAGCTGCAAACTATGGAGTGCGACTATGGAGTGCGACTATGTCGCACAAGGTCTGATCCGAGTCGGCAGGTGTCGAGCCGCTTGTCTGGCCCCCATCATTCGTATGAAGAACTGGTCATCCATCCATGTCGAATTTGCAAATCGCGAACGTGGCGCAAGTCAGCGTCGTAATACGTGTACGTAAGTATTACAATCAATATATACACATATAAGTCCTAGTACTAGCCAATCATTTTGCTTCCCAACTAAAGTTCTAAGTTAGGATCTTCGGGTTTCCGCATCTAATGTTTGTTGTTACAATCGGTTGTATTAAATATACAAAGGTTCTTATACCAACTGTGACGGCCCCAGATTTCGAAGCAAATCAGGCACCGCCACGTCGTCGGACACGTCACCAAGCCATGCTACGTCACCTGCACACCTATCTATGACGGCTCGCGAACTATCCGTCTTGTAATCTGACTTCGTAAATTTCGTTGTTTTAAAAGATTAATATTCTATCGAAATATGCTAAGTTAAGAAGTTTTACAATTTAATTTGTTTATTTTAATTCTTTTCAGGTTATTTTTAATAGTGAAAGTCTTAATAACATGCATATAATTAATGTAAACAAGTTATGCATTAATTAACAACCTATGGGGTGGAAACCCAGTAAAAGGATACCATGTATATCAGTTAAGGTGGCAAAAATGTATAATAGGTGTTAATATACATGTATCAGGTGAAAAGTCTCCCAAAATGATCCCAAAAATATGTATATGTAAATACAAACATTTACGAGTAAACTAGTGAGACGCTCCAAATCAAAGGTAGTCGATATCACCGCCTTCCCCATGTTTGTCGTAGGATCTGCAACTTGCCACCAACAAACAATGACAAGTTCCAGTGAGTAAATCTCAGAGAAATTCAGTTAGTATTCACCAGAAATCTAAGAAAACGGCTACAACTCATGCATATAAAGTAAATGAGCAGGAATGTAAAGCATGAATATAAGTCGTAAGATAATCAAAAATATGGAACGCGAGTGTGGTGAATAGCTGTCGAGCCCTGGGAGGAAAATATTAAATCGAGAAGGCCTTGGAGGTGAAAAATCCACACCCCACCTTCATGGTTGGAATTAGGCACTCTGTTGGTCGAAAGATAGACTTCCGCCCAACGCCTCAAAGGAACGGAAATCTGTGACGGAGGTGAGCCTCACGTCAACTCGCTTTTGAGATCATCGACTCGCTGAGAGATATCTCACGCATAATCTAATGTACGAACACCACCGTAGCAACAATCGGATCATCATCAACGAGAGCGCGGAAATGGGTCACACGGTCCCTTCGACCATACACGGACACACGCGAGAATAGAGTAAATATGCAAGTTGAACCTGGGAAAAGTAATGGGAAATAAATAATTTACAAGAAAAATAAGTAAATTCTAAACTAACTTTCTCGTGGGTTTACTTACCTCAAACAATTGCAAATATCTATCCAAAATGTCTCGCTTACGACTCGAGATACATGCCCGATACCCGACTATAGTCTCATAAGTCCCTGATATCCAATTATACCACTTTTTTTTTATTTTAGAGTCACATTAGGTAAATTTATAATGTGTGACCAAAAAATTGAGATTTCGTTTGAAAAAGTTAGTTTCGACACATTCTTTTTTAGTTATACTGGGGTGTCGATACCCCAAAAAGTCCTCGAAATTTAATTATTTTATATTTTTCCCATTTTATTATGTTTTTCTTGATTTTTCTGGATTCTTTCAAAATTTTCTAGCTATTTTTCCTATTTTTTTATATTTATTTGATTTAAAATGTATTTTATTTAATTTTTTAAAATTTTTAATTAATTAAAATTAATTTGGGTGGGTTGAACTCGAACCAGGCCCGCCCGGCCCACATGGGCCTTGCTCGCAGCCCAACTCTTTGGGGGTAGCCAGGCCCATAGGTTACCCCTTTCTTCTTCCAAATCGTCTCTGCTCTGAATAAACAATTTTTTTTTTTTAAACACAACAACAACAACAACAACAACAACAACAACAACAATTACAACAACAACACCACCAACAACCTAACAACAACAACACACAACAACCACCCAACAACACCATTACCATTAAACTCTAAATTTCTCCACAAAAGTTAACAAAAATTAACAAACTCACTTCGATTCGGAGATCTTCGCGAGTGTCGCCGAGTGGAGAGAGCACCGCGAGATATGTGTGACCGAGTTGAGAGAGTGATGGAGAGCTTGGTGGTGAGGAGTTGGAAGTAGAGAAGAAAATGAAAATGAAAGGGGAGAAGAAGAGTTCGGGTAGAGAGAGGGACTGAGTGAGGAGAGAGATTTTTATTTTTATTTTTTTGTTTGATTTTGGAGAGGAGAGAGAAAAAATGGGGAATGGTTTGAAGTATGGTGATTGGATAGGTGATGGATGAGATGTGTGATGTGACAAATAAATCCCAGACTATCCCATACACCCGCGTTACGTACATAGCGCTGTTCGATTTTGGGGTTCATGTGCAGCGAAGATTACAAAACAATTTTGACAAAAACCCCGACAGGATCCGAATCTAATTCCATTAAAAACGTTTAAACCAAGAAAACTTAATCATACCTCGGTCGCGAAATACCTTTCTGAAGGTTGATCGATCTCTAAGGCCTTGCCAATGACGAACGCTCTTTACCAGCAGTCCACACACGAACGGCGGCCGAGATTCAAAGTGCTAGCTTCAAGAGAATACCAAACTTTTTGTTTCT
This sequence comes from Stephania yunnanensis, assembly GCA_039657365.1. Taxonomy (NCBI): domain Eukaryota; kingdom Viridiplantae; phylum Streptophyta; class Magnoliopsida; order Ranunculales; family Menispermaceae; genus Stephania; species Stephania yunnanensis. The sequence continues at coordinate 7,074,877 of CM077580.1, forward strand.
CTCCAAAACGATCCAGAGCGTACAAGAAAACCTTAAGTCGTTGCTAAAACGAAAATAGAGTTTCGGCCCTTAATCTTTTGTACATGTGTTCTAACTTAAAGCGTTTATTTATACAACTCTTGTATATAGACGGTTAAGTAAGTTACACATATACCCCTACTTAAAGAAGTATAAGTGTAATACACTACAAGAACGTTTCTGTCATGAATTCTATCATATAAAATTCATTTTTCTGAACCATCTTAAAATCTCGCAAAATCATTCTTAGTGTGAAACCCAATAGGCTTATAAAATGTTGGCAGTGTACCAAAACACATTTTGGTATACAAGTTATATGCGGCCTCTAACAAGACATTATGACTACCCAAGTTGTACGAAGATCAAATCGATACAACCTAATCAATAGTGTATATAACATCCTTTTGTCACACGATATCCTTTTGATCAAACGTAAGGCATGGAATTGTCATCCAACATGTTCAATCGTACTAGTTTCGATCTCTAGGTAGACTGAAAACATCCAAGTGACATTGATCAATATCAATTCACTTAGACTAGGCCTTTTAACAGTCTAACGCATCGAGGGATCCTGTAATGGCCCGAAAATTCTACTCGTGCCACGTGTCATTTTGGGGCCATTACAAATGGTATCAGAGCATGGTCCATGGAGGAAGCATAGGTGTCTTTAAACTGATACCACATCACGAGTGGTATCAGAACGAGAGTTTCGAGGAACCTCGGGAAATTAATTGAAAGAGTATAAGACTAAAAAAAAAAAAAATTTATAGATGTGGAAACCCGATGTACTTGCCTTAGAACTTTAGTTGGGAAGCAAAGTGAGCGGGTAGTACTAGGAATTTTATGCGTATATGTTGATTGTAATATTTATGTATACGTATTACGACGCTGAGTTGCGGCTTGTTCGCGATTTGAAGATTCGACATGGATGGACGACCAGTTCTTCATACGGATGCTTGTGGCACCGGATTGGAACGCGTACTGATGCAAGGAGACAGAGTGATAACTTAGCTATCGCGTCAGTTGCGGACTCAGGAGAAGGGCCGACAGTGAGACAATAATTTATCAGATGACTTATGAGTTTTGTTTACTCGAGGCAGCAGCAGCTATGAGTTTGTTAAAGGTTCCAGATGTTGCAGAGGCACATATTTACAAACAAATGAGAGTACCGATAATATCTATTCCGCGCGTGTTGGAGTGTCGGAAAGCTGATGTGATGTATCAGAGGTTCAAGGACATGACACAGAGTCTAGAAAAGGAAATTGGCGTCGAGAGACATAGGACCGTTCAGAGTCGCAGAACGAGTTGACACGGTGGCTTACATATTGGGCTTGCCAGAAGAGTTAGCTGGGTTCATCCGCATTTCACATTTCAACGTTGACATTCGCTAGGTTTGGGCCGAGATCGACGATTGAGTTGGAACAGGTGAAGATACAGTCTGACGTGACCTATGAGGAGAGATCGATAGAGATTGTCGACCTTCAAGTACAGAATCTTCGGAACAGGAAACTCGCGAAGGTCTTAGTTCGTTAGCAGCATCATAGGACGGAGGGACGCACTTGGGAGCTCGAGTCGACGACACGTTACCCTCAGCTATTCTCTGGTATGAGATTCGGGTTACAGTTAAATTTCGGGACGAAATTTTGGGAAGACTGTAACGGCCCAAAAATTCTACTCGTGCCACGTGTCATTTTGGGGCCGTTACAGATCCACTGGATATCTCTCTTTATATGAGAGGGACAAATTCTATCTCGATTACACAACTTCATCACATTGCTCATACAATAACCAATCACAACCTTTATAATCGTCCGGTTAAAGACAACGTTTGATTGTGTCAAATCATTGTGTTCCTAATGTTAAAGTCTATGGTAATCTTAAGTCAATGGACTGAAAAATATACCTATCATGAGAAACAACTATGACTTAATCCATGTGATGTTCTCATAGCGGGTCATTCCAGTACTTTGTTCCCTAACAAGTACTTGTGATCTTGATTCGTATCCCTATACGTATAATGATCATATGATCATCAATCAAGACTCACACTAGTCTTAATTCATTATAATTTCCAGTATAATGATCGACTATGGACATTTATGATATTTCTGCAAATACCCATGGATTTTATTATAATGTAAACATGTAAATTAATTATAATAAACAACAAATGAAATCTTATATTTTATTAACTAAAAGTATTCATAAAGACAGTTAATGGATTGACCTAGGGCACATGCCCCAACAACCGCTACATCGTACACTCTCGTCACTACATGCGCCCAACGTGACCAAACGCAATTCTTAATTAGCGCGGCTCGAATTATTAAATAATAGTAAAATAATAAACATTTGCCATATAGAAATAACAATTTTTACCTCGTTAGACATGCCCTAGACTTTTTCGCGACGTCCGTGTGGGTCCGAGCTTAGGATCTTAATCTGTAATTTGTCAATTAATCGAGATTAATTAAAGCGAGTCGTTACACATAGAAACTCCCAATCGCTAAATAGCGATCTCTAAATAGTGACCATCGCTATTTGAGTCATTTTTTTTTATAGTGAATTATAATCACTTTTATGTACCTACCTCTCCAAATCCCTCATGCAAGGATGAAAAACATATAGGTTTATTTGAATCCCTTCTCTCTTTTAATGGAGACATATCAAAAGCGAAATATTTGGAAAGATATAGATCTTGATTAATTTCAATGCTACACGTTCCATCATAAGAACTAAAAAAGCTTTCTCAATACATTCTTGTGCGTCATCAGTACATTATATGTCCCTTTAATTCTCATCCGCCTTTCCTGATTTATTGTCTTTTGTTGGTATATATATATATATATATATATATATATATATATATATATATATATATATATATATATATATATATATATATATATTTCCAAAGATCTTGGATGAACAAATATCAAGATTAATTCGATCAAATCCAATCCGACGGATGAAAATCAAGCTCGAACGGGTCACTATTTATGTGTCCAGTGTGTCCACAAACCGCTAATGTTTCATGTTACTCTTTTACTGCATGCCCACGTAACACAACGGTGTTCAGACCCTCTTTGACACTTGTCCACAACGTGTCAATCTCTCCACTCACACAAAATCTCGACATAAACAACTGTGTTACCCTCTTGGATTCCACAAGCAGAAGAAATGGCACCAAAACGTCGACCTTCAAGAGTGGTGGTGACGAGGAAGACAAGAAAAGTGGTAGAAGAAGAAGAAACAGTAGTCGATGTTTCAGTAATTACATCATCACAGTTGGAGTCAGAATCACAAACAGCAGCGGCAACAACAACAGCACAAGATGAAGAAACAGAGAAAGTTAAAAAAAACATTGTAGAGATACCTGTCCAAGAAGGGCCTGCTTCAAAAGCTGAAGCAGTAGTATCACAATCACAAAACAAGAGAAAAAATGAGGGAAAAGAGAAGGGGAAGGAGATTAAAGAAGGGAGTAGTAAAAAGGGTAGGGAAGGAAGAAGAAGAAGAAGAAGAAGGGGAGGTTTTCTTCAAGTGAAGGGTATGGGTACTTGTCAAAGGTGTTGAAGCAGGTGCACCCTGAACTGGGGGTGTCTTCAAAGGCAATGGCAGTGTTGAATGGATTCATGAATGACATGTTTGAGAGATTGGCTAATGAGGCAGCTAAGCTCAGTGTTTATGCAGGGAAGACAACCTTGTCTTCTAGGGAGATTCAGGATGCAGTGAGGCTGGTGTTGCCAGGGGAGCTTGGAAAGCATGCTATGGTAGAGGGAACAAAGGCAGTTTCAACATATATGTCCAATGTAGCAAAGCAAATCTAATGAATAATATATAGAGGATAGAAAATAAGCAAGTACTAATTGATTGTTAATTTTATGTTGGTATAACTTGATGTTGATCGTATCTGCATTTACTTATTGGTACTTTTCTATGTATGATTTATCTGTTTTGTGGTTTGTTTTTAGTTGTAGGTGCTTAATTTCTGTTACATTGTTTTGTTGTATTATAGGCGCAGCAGCAACGCTGGGATGGGATGACCTACATTTGAATGTACGTTTTACTTGTTATTACCACCTTAAACATTTGAATCTATGTTATGTTATATATATATATATATATATATATATATATATATATATATTAAGTTGAGGAAATTAGGAGGCCAGTCAACCTACCACTATTCAAACATTAGATCATTAGATATCTGCTTCAGTCAGTGGCGCTTGGTAGAAATCTAAAACAGATTTTTCAAATTATACATTCTAAATTGAAAAGGGCTAGAATGACCATGAGTACCTAACATGGAAAATGAGTGATTCTAATTCTAATTCCGAAGTCACATCGGAAGTCACATTTAAGGCTATTGTCTATTGTAAGCCGATGTGTCCGATCATTTTAGTATTTTTCTTAAATTTTACTCCCTAAGTTTCAAATTTTTTTTTAGAAGTCTTGTTTGTTTTGTACACTTAATCATCAAGACTAAAAATGCCGTTTTTACTTGTCGAGATATCTCTTTAATTAGTAGAGAAGAGGGGAAATTTATAATTTTTGGAGTAGTAAAGTAAAGTTGTACTTTTTTTTTTTTTTTTTTTTTAAGTTAGGCTAAAGTTATTCAAGTTGTACTTTTTACTTATTTAAGTTGTGCTTATTTAAGTTGCGCTTGTTTAAGTTGTGCTTTTTTTTTTTAAGTTGTGCTTATTTAAGTTGTATTTTTTTTGGTAAGCATGGGATTTGGATATGTGAAACAAACATAGCTCTTATATATCTTAAGCCTATGTTTAGTCCCTTATAAAATAATACTGGATTTATTACAAGAAATTTAAGTAATACAACATTTACATTTAATATCATATAGGCTAATAATTTTAAATAAATAACGCACTAAATATAATGCACCTCAAAAAGTACAATATATTATGCTTGTTTGGTTAGGGGTAGAGTTATTTCTCAGGAGATAATTTACAAGGAGGAACTAATTTTGTTTAGTTGCCCAACTTGTCTGCAAGTTATTTTTAACTTACACCTAGGGTGTGATATCTCCCACCGTCCTCTTTAAAGAGTTATCTCTCAAGAGTTGTAAACACAATTACTCTTCATTAATGACTCATTTATTATTCATCTCTCTCTAGTTTGAAGTTTGAAGGCTATTTATGTTAATTCATATTTTTTATTGTTTAAAATTTTAAAACTTTCTTACAAGTTTAAAGTTGAATTAAATATGAAAATATTAACTCCAAGGAGATAACTTTCAACTAACACTATAAGTTAGCAAAAACAAATCAAATAGAGTCTTAATAAGTTTACAAAAAATCTAATTGGACTCTTTGATTTCGGACTCTAAAGTCTTTTACTAGTAATTTAGGTTATTTAATTGAATAAAAAGACTCAATTACACTCACCCTGACTGCCGACCACCACTGATTGTCGTCGACCACTGACCATCGCCGAGAGAGAGGCGGCCAGATCTGACAACAACTCATGAGAAGCCTACCTGAAATTAATTGGAGAAGAAGAGATTGGACTTGTGAATACATGTTGGAGGAGAATAGGGAAAGGAGTATAGTGGATGTGGTATCATGGGTGTGTTGGAAACCTTGGAGGATTGAAGAGTTGAAGAGTAAGAGTGCTTTGTGAGGTGGGGTTTTCACGATTTTCTGAATCAAAATCAGTGTTTGGTGTGTCTGGTTATGTGAGATCTTCAATGTTTGACTATACATTTTTTAAATAAAAAAATCTATTTGGACTTTTTGGTTCTCTCTTTCCCGGCCAGATCTAGCCAAGAAAGGCAGCTGACCATCCTCCCTCCTGGCCAAATCTAGTCGGGCCAAATCTAGTCGGGAGAGAGGGGGAGGCTGGCGGGGAAAGAGGAGGAAGTCGGAAGCCGGTCGACAGTGGTTGGCGACGACGACAATATTGTCCATGGTCGGTGATTATAGGGGCATTGGTGGCGATGGTGGTGACGGTGTCGATAAGTGGTGGACAGTGAATTGAAGAAGAAGTATTAGATTTGCATAAAGGGTATTTTAGTCTTTGTCCTTATTTGAATCTAGACTCATTGAGTCCATTTAGCATTACCTATAAGTTTATTATAAAATTTTAATCTAATGGTGATTGATGTAGAGCATTTAACGCAAGACACAATAAATGTGTAATAAATACTCGGGGTGCTATTAGACTCTATACTAGTGGTGAGAAGCGAAATATATAGAGTACTTATGAGGAATGAGTTTCTTTACCTTGCCTCATTTGCATTTTGTTTTTTTTCTTTGTTTTTTGGAATTCTCATGTGTTTTTACGCTCGGGTACTATAAGACTCCATACGATGGGCGACCTTTCCCTCCCACCTCAATTCTTTTCATCTACAAAACTTAAACTCAAGGACTTGCATTTATTTTTATTTTATTTTTTTAATTCCCTTACCACTCAGATCAACAACTAATTGTTGGTCCTAGTGATGCATTCATAATTAAAAATAAAATTACAGTATATACTTTTTTTTTTTTGAAAAAAACGTGACGGTGTCAATATTGGATAACTTCGGTGTTTTTCAAAAAATAAGGTGGCTTTAGTTTTAATTCACCAAATAGTGGGGTTTACTTTTAAATTTCAAAACTAATGTATAACTCCTTTTGAAAAGGCGTTATTGATGATGAGGTGACATGGATGTTTGGTGAGGTGGAAGACACTTGTATGGATAACTCCTTTTGAAAATGAGCTATCTATACAAAATTCTAAACTCTATGAATGACTCATTTTGAAAAGAAGCTATCTATACAAAATTCTTCACTCTATGAACGACAAATGCATATCGAGATGAACAACCTGCGTCACTCACGTATCTCGAGGTAGACAACCCATGTAAACAATACGCACGCATATCGACGTGGACAACCCATGCAAACGTCACGCATGTATGTTGAGGTTGAGAATTCATGCAAATTTCAAACACATCTGTCAAGGCGGGCGACCCATGCAACCTTGTGCAACTCATGCAACCTGTTGCAATCCATGCAAACCTCACGCACTTATATCGATGTGGACAACTCATACAACATCGCCTAATCCGTGCAAACCATGCAAAGGTCACACACATATTTCGATGTGGACACCTCATGTAACCTCGTAAAATCTAAGTAAATCATGCAAACGACTCGCACGTGTCTCGAAGTGGTAAAGCCAATGCAAACGTCATTCACGTATCTCGTGGTTGACAACACATGAAAACGCCATGCACGTATGTCGAGGTGGGAAAGCCATGTATTTTCGTGCAAACCATTCAAACATCGCACACATATCTCGAGGTGTAGACAACTCATGCAACCTCGTGCAATCCATGCAAATCATGCAAATGTGAAGCACATATTTCGATGTAGACAACCCACGCAACCTGCTGTAGTCCATGCAAACCATCCAAACGTCATGCACGTAACTCGAGGTGGATAACTAATGCAAATGGCAGAGATGTATCTCGAGGTGGACAATCCATGCAAACTTCATGCACGTTTCTCGAGGGGACAACTCATGCATATCCACTACAGACCATGCACCCCATAAAAACGTCACGTACGCGTATCACGGACAACCAGTGCAATCCATAGTAACCATGCAAATCATCCTTTAAACTTTTGTCTTTCCCACGTAGACATTCCACGTGTACCGAGAAACAAGAATAAGCGTGTTTTGAAAAGACATTATTCTTGTTTGTCTTTTCCACGTGAACATGGACACCTAATACTATTTACACGAATAGTGCATGCGCAATTCGTGTAAATCAACTCCAACCAATTCATGTAGACACCTACGTGAAATCTAAATAACACGAATAACGCCTTTTCAAAAGACGTTATTCGTGTTATTTGTCTAACATGGATCGGACACATAAATAACGCATTTTCAAAAGGCGCTATTCATTTGTCCATGTAGGTCGAGAATTTTTCCTCTCTTAATAGCCCATTTTCAAAATGAGATTTACCTTATTTGACGAATAAAAGGAAAACCCAACTTATTTTATACATTTAAACCACTTTTCACTGTACTTTTGTAATTTTTTCTAAAAGAGGCCTAGTGACGTTTTTGTCTGTTCCTGACCTGGCGACGTATTTTAGATGGATACATTTGCTACAAAAGTTGAACTTAAAAGCGTCAAAGCATCCAATAAACAAGTGACATTTATTTTTCATAAAAAAAAAACAAGTGAAATTTATTCTACAAGATCTTGAACTAGTATTATTTGTGCAATGAACTGAAGATCTAGATCGTGGACCCCTTTTTTTTCTAGGCAGTTTGTCTTCTTTTACTATTTTTCATGTCATACGCACCCGTGCAAGCGCGAATTGGTAAATCTCTGCTGCCTATTAATATTATCCCTAACTTAATTGGAAAGATGTATATACTTATATACTTCTTTATAATTTATTGTTAAAAAGTAGTGCTATATAAACTATATACTTTTATTTTAAAACTCTTATTATTGTTAAACAAAGTTATGTTTTAATTTTTAATACATGTATTACATATAGGTTTTTTAAAACTCTTATCAATTGGTTATTTTAACACCCCCTTTAATAGGGGTTTAAAAATCTTTATTAAATATCAAAATTGTTCTAGTGTGAGTTCGAATTTAAAACTTTTTTATTTTAAATATATCATCGAACAATTAATGAAGCAATTATAATCACTTGTAAAAAAATTTAACACTCGTTAAATATTTATAAAAATTTTAAAAAATTTCAGTCGACGCATCTCCAATATGTACTGTTGAAAGTGCTCATTTTGTCTTCTTTGCAGTAGTTTTGATTTTTAACCAGCCTAGGAACCTGATTCGGCGAGCAAAACCAGGTGCATTGAAAAAATAAATAAATTCGCACGATCAGTGGGCGCTGGGTCGGTCCTACCAGACCACACGCCACCCATATTGATTTCTCCACATTTGGGCATTGAAATGGGCCTTTGGCACGTTGAGACCCTGGCCGTACTGCCCTCTCCCACGCATATCTCGTGCCGTCAATTTGATGTGTATATTAACAGACCAATGATCCAACCTTTTTTGCCCACTAAAGGGGATCATAGTTTGTTCGATTGAGTGGGGAATTGTTAAACGACACGACATGGGTTTTACGGAGCAACAGGGAGGTTAGTGAGGGAATCATGGGAGGTCATGAAGCTCGACATTCCTAATCTCAGTCTTCGTTTCTTCACCACGTATGTGATTTCAACTTTAATGTATTTTTACATGTGTGTGTGTGTGTGTCACTTAATTTTTAGCTCAATTTATGTGTTTTTTGAACGTGGGTTTATGCTAAATTGCTTGATTAGTTTGTTTTCTTGCATGCTACCTTTTTTGAGTTTTTGGTGCTTTTTATTTTTTGGTTAGAAATGTTAATGAAGAAGTGAAATTAGGATTGATGACCTGAAAATAAGTAGAGTGGAATGTGCTTCACAGCTATTTAGTCACTTCATCAATATGAAAAGTGAGTTTCAAGTTTCAAATCCTATCGTTGATCTGGTGCCCGACTGACTCTGGACGAGCTTAAGTTTGGAGGAAAAAAAAAAGGTTAGGGATGCATGCCCATGATTATAAAAAGTTAAAATTTGGAAAATGGGATTGAAGCCACTAAGATTTGGGGATTCCTCTATGAGGGATGTAAGCGAAGAACACTAAATTGTTGACGTAGTTGCTTAGGGTTTTTTTTATTTTCTTTTGGTTGGATTAGGATATTGGAGATAGCTCCTGCTGCAAAGGGCATGTTCTCATTTCTGAAGGACTCTGATGAGATCCCTCAGAACAATCCCAAGCTCAAGGCACATGCTGTCAAAGTCTTCAAGATGGTAAATTTTGTACTACTATTAGATTCATATATGTTCATGGATTACTTGTTATCATAATGACTTTTGTTTAGTTTAGTTAAAAAACACACATGTAAATGAAGATGTAATTGATAACTCTTCATCTTGTATAAGTAATTAATAATTTACCTCTCAAGAGTTTATGTTGTCCAAATTTGAGTTGGAATTTACTTTCTTCTTTTATCAAGACTTGTGAGGCGGCTATTCAACTTTACGAGAAGGGCGAAATTGTTATTACTGACAGCACACTGAAGTACTTAGGCTCCGTCCATCTTAAGAAGGGTATCATTGATCCCCATTTTGAGGTACTTCTAGGGAAAAAAAAAAAAAAAAATTGTTTCAAGTTGAAAACAGTTCAATTTTTATTGCGCTCGATTTAATTCCAACAATGCGATAATTCAGATTGTGAAAGAAGCACTTTGAGGACGGTTAAACATGCAATAGGGGAGAAATGGAACGAAGGGATGTCTCTCGCTTGGGGTGAAGCTTATGATGAATTAGCAGCAGCTATAAAGGCTGAAATGAGAGCGCAAGAAGCGGCTTTAGTCAAAGAATCATGGGAGATCATGAAGCAGAACATTCCCGACCTCAGTCTTAGTTTCTTTACCACGTAAAAAAATCCTTACTTTTACATTTTTATTAGCATTATAGAACTTCTGTTATCTACCTCTTTAATTCTCATTACAAGAAGAAATATTGATCTGTTTCGTTTCATCATCATCATGAGAATCTCCCCTTAATCAATGGTTTACACATTCCTTTTTCTACGTCGATGCATAAGTTTGAAAATGATCCTTGTTATCCAGCTCAATTTCTTCATCTTTCAGTACTTTTATATGTATACATATACTCGAGGATTTCTCGACCCCAACGTTACCCTACCTTTCTCGCCAACTCAATTTTATGTTTCATGTGTATAGTCCACGAACCAATTTTCAAGTTGTGCGACTTTTTGTTGAGTTTTACTACTGCTTGCTTAAAGGGGTTGTTTAAAATGATTTTATCCACTTTTGGACAGTATCCGTTGTAAAAATTAAGTATTTCAAAAGGATTGAAACACCTTAACTTATCCCATTTTTTTTTCTTCAACAGTATCTTGGAGATAGCCCCTGCTGCAAAGGGCATGTTTTCTTTTCTGAGGGACTCAAATGAGATTCCTCAGAACAATCCAAAACTCAAGGCTCATGCTGTCAAAGTATTCAAATTGGTGAGTAGTCTTTAACACTAAATACTTTTTTCGGAGTGGAAGTCGTAAGGGTTCATCATTTCTTTAACTTGCTATTGACACTAATCCCTTGGAAATAATTTGAATTCTTCTTGATTCACATTCAATCTAGAATTCAGCATTAACTATTATATATGTTTCATGAAGACTTGTGAGTCGGCGGTTCAACTTCACGAGAATGGCAAGTTGGAGCTACCCAAAAGCACCCTTAAGAATTTGGGATTTGTCCATCTTCAAAAGGGAATTCTTGCTCCCCATTTTGAGGTACTAAAGCAAAATCATTATTGTTTCTAATGCTTGCATGAGTTCAATTTACATCAACTTACATTGTCATGATTGTATGATCATTAGATTGTGAAAGAAGCTCTATTGAGAACAATCAAAGGAGCTTTAGGGGAGAAGTGGAATGAGGAGATGTGTAACGCCTGGGGAGAAGCTTATGACCGCCTCGCTGCAGCCATCAAAGCTGAGATGAGAGCGCAACAAGAGGCTTTGGTAAAGGAATCATGGGAGACAATGAAGGAGGACATTCCAGGATTTAGCCTTCAATTCTTCACGACGTAAGTGTTAACTAAGTAGGATCTTCCTAATGTTCTATTATTTTTCTTGGCTATTCCTAATGTCCTATTTAAAAAAAAAAAAAATGAAAAAAACTCTGTTTCATTAATATTGTTTGTTGGATCAGGATCTTAGAGATTGCTCCTGCGGCGAAGGGCTTGTTTTCGTTTCTAAAGGATTCGAATGAAGTTCCTCAAAACAATCCCAAGCTCAAGGCTCATGCTGTCAAGGTGTTCAAGTTGGTGAGTGATCTAAAACCCTCAAGAAGAGATCCATCGACAGATTTTATGAACTTGAATTAATCTAACAAGCATACTAATCAATTATGATTTTATCAGACATGTGAGTCCGCCATTCAGTTGCGAGAGAAGGGCGAGATCGTTCTTCCCGAAAGCACATTGAAGCACTTAGGATCTGTTCATCTTAGCAAGGGAGTCATTGATGCACATTTTGAGGTACTAAAACAAATCTGATTATATCTATATATATTTCTATAGAGACATTTTTTTTTTTTCGAGTTTAACCGTCTTGCGGGCGTCTCTCTTTCAGGTGGTGAAGGAAGCTTTGTTGAGAACAGTTAAAGAGGCAGTCGGATCAAAATGGAGCGAGGAAATGAAATGCGCTTGGGGAGAAGCCTATGATCAGTTGGCTACAGCCATTAAGGATGAGATGAAAGCTGCGGCGGCAGCTGATCAATTGTCCTCCAACCTTGATCAAGCTGTTCAAATTACAGCATAATGGGAAGGATAACATTTTCTTGGTTCTCAAACACATTATGGACGCATTTGATTTTTCTTCTCATTCTTATGGTCAAGGCCTAGGGAGAACTGCTGCTTTTGTAATTTATGCTTTCATTGTATGTTTTATTCTTTTGAGTGTTGTGGTGAATAATTGCAAGTGTCAAAAAGTAACTTTTGTTAACTTATTAAGGAATAATAGTTTTAGCTTAATCACTAAAATGCTGTGTACACATTAGCTACTACAACAACTAAGTTAGTACGATAGCAACACATCCTTAATTCTAAATTAGGCGAGGTTGACTACATAAATCAAATTTTTTCATTTTGCTTGATGCAAAGCACTCATGAGATATTTTATATGGCTTCGTAGGCAACAGTCATCAACAAAATTAAATAGGCATATTTTTCTTGATGTCCATCAAATGCGTCATCAAATATGAATCTGTAATGAGATTTTCTATTGTGTGATTGACATATATCAAAAGAGACAAGACCCATGTACCTGATGAGGTATTACAGGTTTGGTAATCAGAAGATATTTGTGTTAATATTGTTACATGTACAAAAGAAATATCTATATTTGATGTAACATTTAATTTTTCTTTTCATCAACTTCCTCCAAAGCTTTTTAATATTTTGTCACTTGTTCCATATCTAATAATTCCAATTAGCTCACGGCGAATAAAGCACTTTCTAGCATTCAAAATGTTGAATTTAAAATGAATAACTGCATGTAATATTAATTAATCAACTTGATTAAATTTGTTTGTATTGCAAGTTGATTAGCTTTTTGAAAGTAACATAATTTTTATTAGGTGAAGATAAAGTAATCATGAATTTGGTTGACGATTGGTCTTGCAATGCAACTTGAATTGGATGCATGTCAGGAAGAACTGGGTCCAATAAGTTGTAAGTTAGGAAACATAAATCATGAAAAGGTGTGATTAAATAAAATGATATGGAGATCAAGTTTGGCTTATTTGCCCAATCTTAACATTATCTGATACGTGTAGAGCACTTACTTTTTTTGCTCCCTTTCATATAAAAGAAAGATATAGTTACATGTGTATGATCATCCCTTTAGTCATGAACAGTAGTACTTAAATGGGTATATAGTCTCTATAGTAATGTGAAACAAAAGCTCTTGATATTTTTTTTTTCCAAAAAATATTAGGATGATCTGTTATGAAACACTCGGGATGGACACCTGGTGATAATGTCATTCATTTATGCATCGATGTTTGTATGCATAAATTTTAATGTGCAAATAGATGGACATCATCACCGAGTGTCCCAAAACAGTTACCCTAACATCTTTTTTCTTCTATATAGCATAACAATCACACCAACAAAACATTAATCCCAAATTAAATGAAGTTGACGCTCTTTAACTTTATTCGATTTAACGCAATTGATGATGTACATGACTAGCATATGCTAAAATAAAATAAGTAAAACCTTTCTTCTCCTATGTAATGCCTAAAACTTTATGCCTTCTTAGCTAATCGAAACCTACTCGAAAAAAAAACCTTAACTACACAAGAAGTCAGGAACCATTACTAGGAGCGATGGAGACGTCATTTATTTGGGCCTTGGGGGTTTTGAATGTTGGCCCCTATCATCATGTCACGATCATTCTATATGTTCAAGTACTAGATATTTATTGGTCGCAAATTTCTAAAATGACACCGCAAATGAGATCCGAAGTGATACTCTTATAACGTGGCATGTGAGTCTCACATAAAAAATGAGTGTGTTGGTGCATAACTCGCAGGTGTGTATCTAAAAGCGCATATGACATCTCTCATAGATGTGGGCCACCACGTCGCATCTCATTTTTACTTACTATCCGCATGTCACGAGTGTTACTTAAGGTGTCATTTGGGGTATAATTAGAGCCGGCAATTTGAGTTATGAAACGATTAACATGATACGACACGATACGTAATAAACATGTCGTGGATTTGACTTAAGTGGGTCTGGGTCATAAACATGTTAACACGTTTATACACGGTTAATAAATGAGTCATTAACATGTCAACATGCTTAACTCGTTTATGACTCGCTTAACACGACTAAAGAATAATGTATAAATAATAAATATGGTATAATAAATAGATTGACACAAAATTCATCCATTTGAATGCATGTTAATGGCATGATTTATTTATAGACATCTTTTATCATATTTTATTTTATATTTGAGAAGACATGTTCATTTTACTTTTAATATGTTATTTATGTTTCAGATTTTATTAATAATTATTTATTAAGAAAAAATAAAACTTTTCACCAAAGTAAAATTTAGATTTGTTTTAGATGATTCTTATAATTTTGTTTATGTTATTATTATGAGTCATTTTTACTTTATATTATTAAGAGTAATAAAAACTTAAATGAAAAAGTAAAGTTAAACTAACAGCTATATATAACCACATTATATTTTATTGGCTATTTTAGTATATTTATTCGAATTTAATCATTTAGATATATTTTACAAAATAGTAACCAAATTATAAAAGTTTAAATAAAACAAAATTTTTAAATACAATATTTAATAAATGGGTGACACTAATACACGACATGTTAATTAACACGACCCGTTTAGACACGAAAACGATTAACATGATTAATAAACATGTCATGTAATGGGTTTGCATTATATGGGTCATGACCTGTTTATGACACGACACGTTTACAACTCACCGACACGAATTGCCACCCCTAGGTATAATTCTAGCATTTTCCTTATTCACTTTATGGAGACCTGTGTTTTTAACGAATAGTTACATGATGCTAAAAGAAATGCTTCAATTGCTAAGTCTTATAATCAAAAAAGTAATTTGTGCTTATCCTAGTTTTGATTCACTAATCTCTAACTAGTAAATCTCAACTGAAACAGCTTGGCGTGCAAAATTGAATCATTCAGACATTTTTAAAAAAATTATATGATAAGAAAATCTTATAATATGGAATCATCCATTTCATTGATTCTCATCAAATCTCAACAAAATCACAAAACATAGAAGAAAAAAAAAGGAGGAAATGTTACATACATATATCACTATTAATTCTAACATCACTAGACATGCCTTGCCTTTAAAGCATGAACGTGAATTCATATCTAGTGAGGGAGAGCACCATTAGAGACCCAAACATGACTTAATCTCGAAAACGACTTCACTATTGATCTTCCAAACACTCCTCCCTTACCTGACTTGCTATCCAAAACAGAGTCCTCTGCACTTGAAGAAGCCGAGGAAGACGAAGAACTCAAACAATCTTCGTTGCCTTCTCTCTCTACCTTAATAGACACACTATTAGGCAACACAATATCTTCTTGAACCATACAAACAACCAAAGTAGTATCAACTGAAGAAGTAGTAGAATTAGTGCCAACATGAATTCTCTCTTCTCCTTCATGATCTCCCCTGACTTCCATCCTTTGTTCCTCAACAATGGGGGACCTACAAACCGGGCAATTCGAGCGAGACGAGAACCACTGATCGATACAAGCGACATGGAACGCATGTCGACAACTGGGCATCAACCGCACCATTTCCTCCTCCTCCAATTCTCCTAAACACACCGCACACTCGCTATGATCTACGCGAAATTGCCCGTCTTTGTTCTTGGAGTAGGTGACTATCGGGATTGATTCGAGTAGTTTTTTCTTGCGTAATTCGTTACCCGTCTCGTCGATTGGTTGGTTGAGTTGGAGGACTGCAGAGTTTGTGCGGTTGCAGCATCTGCTGAGGACAAATTGGTAGAACACTAGGACTAGTGCAGTGCAGGCTATGCCCACCATTGAGATGATTAATGGTGTGAAGAGGATATGTGAGGACTGGGACACTTGAGGGGGTAAGGTCTCCATCAAGGATTTGTTGTTGTTGTTGTTCTTGTTGTTGTGAATTGGTTGAAGAGCTAATAAGTGATAAGAAGGTGTTAAAATGAGGGATATATAGTGTAGGTGCATGGCACATCTCTTGGGATTCCTTCTTGAGTGGGGGATTTCAAGTCTTGTCTCCCAAAAAGGATTTTGGCCATATTTTAATGATTATATTGATGGTGAGTTCAAGTGTAAGGCAAGGACGGAAAGCCGGGTTAGAACTTAAGATATTTGCTAGTACTGATATTGCCTCGAAGATTTAAGGTATGTATATATAATTTAGATGATGAGCTTTGCTTTAAAAAAGCTTCAATACTAATTGGAGTTTCAAATTCTTTAACTAAATTAAGATTTGATAATGGTATGTGTAAGGCCAAGACATGGATTGTGAATGAGCCACTTGTTAAATTGATGGGTGAGCAATGAAATAGTAGAGTAGATGATATTGGTTAGATTTTACAAAAAAAAAAAAAGTGGGAAAGCAATGTATAATGTTTTAAAGGGACAAGTCAGATTTGTTAGGTACAAGGATTATCTCAAGTGTGGTTGCAAGCAAGTGTTTGGATTAGGATTATTATTAAAACCTTGCCCCTACCAATGTAAAGACCTTTTTTCTTTGTTTCAATTTTTTAATGATTGTAATGGGGCCTTTGGTGACCAATTAATATGGTTGCATAGTTGGGAAATCTTAAATGCCACATTCAACTGAAAAATAATGATAAATTAACCTAAAACTTGTTTTTTTTTATTAACAAGGTATCCTACTAAAGGAATTGAGAATCTTGTATTGAAGAAAAAGTATCAAACAGATTATAAGATAGATCATGGAGGCAAGAGTGAAAGCCACTTTTCTCTTTTCCTCTTTCAAACACTGTATGGAATATGAAATTGAAGCATATGATACAATTCTCCTTATGAGTTTGCAAATTCTTTCAAGAACAAAGGTACAAAGAAGAAGCTCATCCGCTTCTTCGGAATTCGTTATCATATATAAGTCAAAACCTCACATTATACTTAATTTTTTGACTCTGCCACTTACTACATTTAAACGAGACCAATATATATATATATATATACTTTGTATTGGGTGGAACAACAACAACAACAACAATATAGCCTCAATTCCAAATTAATTGGGATCCGCTACATAGATCAAAATTTTTCATTGTGCTCGATTAAATGCAATTAATAGTGAGCTTTCTAGACTATTCAAATCCCTCCTCATTAACGCATCTCATGTTAACTTTAATCTACTCTTACCTCGTCGAATTTTATTGTTTTTATTGATTCAAGTTTTCTAGTGAGAGCATTTGTAAGTCGTCTTTGCACGTGACCAAACCACTACAACCACTCTTCCCTAATCTTTGTATCGATTAGTGCTACTCCTACTTATTTTAAATTTTTTATATTTCCTATTATATCTTTACGAGTTTTACCACACGTGCACTTAAACATTCTCATTATACTACATTTATTTTATGTAATTATTATTACTTTATAACGCCCAACATTCACTTCAATATATATACTTTGCATTGGGTGGAGTGCCTGAAAAAACTTTCTTAGAAAGAAAAACTTGCTTTTTTTTTTTTTTTTTTTAACTAAAACTAGGAAAAAAATAGGTTATTTTCAAAACATGACTTCTCCTTAAAGGATCAAATTCAGCTAACTGAGAAATATCTTATGTTGACCATTCCAATGTAAAAATTATTATGCCATGATACTGATGTCCATTGCCAAAGGCATTTTTTCCGCAAGTGGTAAATGTTAATGGGCATCAATCAACCTCCATGCAATGTAATTGTGTAATGTTAAGATCAAGCAATGAACATATCATAACTTTCTTGTTGACTTGTGGGATCAGTTGCTACGTATTGGTAAAGCGTGAAAGGAGTTATGTTTCATCACATGTGCTCATTAATTTGGTACTTGATTTTTCGATGTGCTTTGCGGGCGTGACACTTGCAGTAAGTCTATTCTACCTCTATGTTCTAATAATAAAAAAGCACAAATGACTTGTACATATTTAAATTTTCACAATAATTTGGTTTTATAATACAATATTTATCTAAGAATCCCAAAAGTCGAAGTACATAATAAACACATAATTACTGTGACTTTCTAAGGTGTCATACCCACATTAAAAACACATATACTTACTTAAATTGAAACTACAAATAGAAGATTATTAATCAGAGAATTCAATGCATAAATTTCTCAACACTTCCAGGAATGTCGAGTAATTCATACATACACCAATGATTAATGACACAAGTCAACCAATTTAAGCACAAAGTTACATAACAAGACTAAACATGTCAATATATTTTAGTCTTCACTCCTCTTATAAGTTCTCAAGATAATAGCAAAGGAAAAACCACCATTATATTATCCTCCATAACTGAAGCTTTTGTCTAATAGCAATCCCAATGGCAAAAACATCAATACACAAACAACAACAGCACTTGCACAATAGGTAGCATATATAAGTCAAGCTAATCAGTTCCTGAATATAGTTATGGGACCAAAGAAAAAGCTAAAAGCAATGGTAGAAACCCTAATCTCATTTGGCTGCCCAAGAATTCTCATCATTCGAATTGTGAAACATATAAACAAAAGGATTAAAAGCCATTTGTGTCAGCAATTATCACATGGAATCAACCTTTAAAAAGAAAGTTGAAAGAAGAATTGAACTCATATATAGACAAAGGGGATATAGAGCCATTTGTCCAAATTGTTCACATTTTTGGGCATAGCTAGCACATAGTGTCATTTTCTATAAGCACTAAATAACTTAAGGAGCAGCACTCAAAAACACAAATTATTTTAGCCAATAAGATTTTAGTACTCTGTCCAGACTTTAAGCAAAATTCAACTTAAGAATTGAACATAATAATAAAGAAAATGAATGAAAGAAACTTATGTAAGAGTTTTTGGCAATTTTATTTTCTATCCACTTGAGACATCAACAACAAAGCCTCAATCCCAAATAAATTATTAGGAATCACCGAGCAATACCTTAAAAAGGTGGGGAAGTGGAGCGAGTTCTTATTTTAGACAAGACAAATATGCAAAAAAAATTCGATGAGGTATAATTGTTAGAACTTAGGAACAAACACTCAATAAAAAGGTCAATAACCAAAAAGCCATGATTCATGAACAATAACAAAGTACGTACTCATTCACATAGATAGAAGTAACACTAGGTAAATACCAAATGAAACTCTAACAAAACATAAGCAGAATATTAATGACAAATTAAAAATTAACAATAACAAGCTAAATAAATCAAAACCATAGATTATGCTATATGTATTTATAGTTCAATGAGCCATAATCAAAATAAATATTTTTTTTTACTGTAGAAGAAGAAAACATAGTCCAGATTCTGATCAGCAATAAGGGATTTAGCTGTCACAAAAAATGGAAGGAAAGTTGTAAAATAAGCAAAATTTATAGGGTGCAAATAAGTTATTAGTCTTGGTACATTATTTGCTCTAAGCGAAGCACTAATTTTTTTTATTTTTTTTTTTTTTGTCAACAAGCACATGAAAAAGAAAAATAGAAAGAAAGCGAAATACAGTAGGAAAGCAAATTCAAAAACACTGCATTAATTGGTTGCTTAATTTTCATGGTAGAAACTGTTGTTACTAATCATGGCAAGATTTCTTGAACAATAAATGCCCTTTTTGCTATGTCAGTCGTCGAATAAAGTTCAACCGCTAATGGAGAGCTAATCACGTGTCGTGCATGTCAAATATAACTTGCAATCGAGTTACCAACCACAAAAGTATAGTAGTGGTAAATACTGGGTCGAATCCACATGACTTGAGTTTTACTCTAAGTTAACTAAAAATGGGGGGTTTTCAAAAAGTTCAATGAAATAATTAACTAAACTAGCACAAATAAAAAGATTCACAAAAATAATATCAATGAGAAGAAATCAAGATGATGTCGCAAGCAAGAATCAAGATTCAATGACATTTAATAGTCCTCAATCGTCTAAAAAGTTATTAATTCAATTTCTCATAGATTAGCTATGGAAAATCGACGTCCACCAGAAATTCATAATTTCCCTAATCTTGATAGCTAGACGTCCGCTATTAACTATTTCTCTAATTAATGTATAACCCTAGACATCCGCCAATCGGGTTTAACACACTAATTGCGGTAATGGGAACACTAATCCTAAATAACCGAGTCGCATCCGCTCCCGATTTAACCTAGATTCAATTGTTGCACACTCAAGAACCGAAAGGGTTTGACGACAAACGGGTGAGTGTTTATCACTTTATTGGTCCAAAAGCATAATTACATGGATACTAAAGGTCCAAATAAATGTAGATTGTCTACCTAAAAGCATGCACTGGCCACATACACACCCTAGATCTAAACCATATTCCTTAAAATCAACAACAATGAAATATGAGAAATTAAATCAAATTAAATAAAAATCATAGATCTCACATAGTTTTTTCCATGAATCATGAATCTCACTTGTTTCCCCTTCGACCCAGGCGAAGGTTGGTCTAGCCGGACATCATATCTACAATCTTCAAGTATGAAAAATTGTGTGTGGCGGCTCTAATATGTTCTCTCCGTATGAATACCCGAGTTCCTAATATGAAAAACCACTAAAAATTGCTCTATTGAGGTGAGAGAAACTAATTTTGGGGTTTGTGGAGGTGACTCGTGCGCCGAGGAGCATCGTAAGGCTGTTTTTGGCTTGAAAATAGGTGTCCACCACGTGTCGCAGCACGATTGGTTCGCTTGCTATCATCACGCTGAGGCGGCAGCGTTTGATTGGCCGAAAGAGGTGTTGATGATGCATTGTGCATGGGTGAGTGAGCGCCACGTAGCACGTATGGGAGGCAGAGAGAGTCGCATGAGTTCGTGCCAAAATTTTGGGAGTTTGTGCGAATACGCATCCCGAGGTGAATCAATGAAGGCTGAAGCAAGGAGAAATGTTGGTGTGTGACGTGTACTGTGATGGTGACACGTGGCGGTCCCTGATTGGTGGAATTAAATGGAGACGTTGACATGGCAAGACGTGATTGGAGGAGCTGGCTGTGATGGCATATTGTTGTGTTGGTATCCAATGAAAACGCACCACGTGGTTGACATTACTCGATCTGTTGTCTCCAATTCTACCCACCGCGCAACACGTAACTTGAGGCAAACTGTCCGACATCCGATCACTACGAATAAATACTCAATTTTGAGTATTTTTTCGCCACAAATTCAACCGCGCACTCGGTTTCACATGAAAATGATCAATAAATATAATTAAATATATATTTTAGAGACTTTGTATAATTAAATATACTAAAACAAACTATTAAATATATATATATAAATACTGACTGATCAAATACCCCCAAACTTAAGACTTTGCACGTCCCGAGCATAGTTGTAAATGACAACATAAACTAAATTAGACTCCTAACATAAATATGCACGGACTCAATTAATCCTATACCCGACTCAAAATTCATGGTGTTCCTTTGGTTTACATAGCCACCAAGTTAACTAGTAACTTAGAAAATTTCAGAGTTATGATATATCAAAACTCGCAACTCAAACACAATTAAGATCACACTTTAAAGACATAGATCCGATCAAGACAAAGGTCATCAACTACTCACGAGTTTTCTTGGTCTATACATTAAAGCACGCAAGTTTAAAACTCTCACTTAATCAAGTGAAAGCACTCGAACTAAATATTTTATTTGAGGAGTTTTCACAACTTTATCCTTTATTCATCTTATTTTTTCTTATTTTCATCAAATTTCTCTTTCAAGTAGTACGATCCCTGTTACATTTCTTGTGGACCGTTTTTCTCACTTTTTCCACCACAAGATTCCCTGCTCCATTTCCTGTGGAAACCAGTGGGACTCTCTATTTTTTTAGAAAAAACTCATATTAGCCCTTCTTACTTTCACTATAATCAAGCAAATCCCCAATGTGGGTTAAAAATAATACCTATTGCACAAATTTGACCATCTACTCATTTTCGTTATCTAGCACAAAATCAACCATCAACTAAGTCTCTAATCATGAAATCATAAAAATGCTGAGCTACGGACTCGATTGAGTATTTCTCCTAATTTTCTCTAAGTTTCAAGTCAAAAAGGCAACTGTAATTTACTCATTCATAACTAAAGCCATGAACAAAATCTCGGATGACTCTAAATAACTAAAATAAAAAATATACTAAATACATATATACATAAAAGTGTATCAAATCCTAATGAAATGAGAAAAGAATATGAATGGACAAGAAATGAAAGAAATGATATAAAACACCACCATTACCATCTGATATCCGCATATAAACGCATAAAAAATAAACGATCTCACATG
The DNA here is from genome assembly GCA_039657365.1 of Stephania yunnanensis. Taxonomy (NCBI): domain Eukaryota; kingdom Viridiplantae; phylum Streptophyta; class Magnoliopsida; order Ranunculales; family Menispermaceae; genus Stephania; species Stephania yunnanensis. Next base: position 7,097,522 of record CM077580.1, read on the forward strand.
CGGTCTTTCGCAAAAGAATACATCCAAAACAATCCACAATCCCTAAAACACCCTCAAACTTATTCCAAACATTGTCCTCAAGGTTCAAAGCAAGTCAAGAGGTCTACACATAGAAAACAAACAAGATGGTGAAAGAACGTGATAGATATAAAATGAAGAAAATGATACAAATTCATGCAAAATGATAAAAAATACAAAAATAAATAAACTAAATGATACTTATCTAAGTTTGGGCTGCCTCCCAATAGTGCTTTTAGTTAAAGTCATTGGCTCGACTTGGTCTGAGTATGTCAATCAGTATAGATTGGCGTTGCAAGTGAAACGACCTCCACATTATGGCTCAGGAAGTCTTCATAGAAGATCTTCAATCTGTGGTCGTTCACCTTAAATGCATTACTAGTCTCCAAACTCTGAATCTTCACTGCTCTCGTGATCATACACCGCAGTCACAACATATGGTCCTGTACACCTCGATCTCAGCGTACCTGCAAAAATCTTAAGATGTGTCTGAAATACAAGCACTTTCTGACCAACACGAAAAGATTTCTTAGAGATATTGCTACCATGGAACACTTTTGTTTTTTCTTTATAAATCTCGCATTCTCATACGGGCCGTTCTTGATTTCCTCTAATTCTTGGAGAGTGAGCTTTCTCTCTTTTCCTGCCTTATCGAGCTTCATATTAAGCTATTTCACAGCCCAGTAAGATTTATGCTCGAGCTCGACTAGAAGGTGACAAGCTTTACCAAACACAAGGCGATATGGAGACATCCAATTGGCATTTTAAACGCCGTTCGGTAAGCCTAAACCGCATCATCAAGACGTGAACTCCAATCTTTACGAGTATGATTCACCGTATTTTTCAAGATGGATTTGATCTCCCTATTAGAGACCTCTGCCTGGCCACTCATTTGGGGATGATACGTTGTAGACGTTCGATAAGTGAATTTGTACCTCCTTAGAAGACTTTCAACCGTATGGTTGCAGAAGTGAGTGCCTCTATCACTGATCAGGGTACCTGGGGTACCAAATGTTGTGAAAATCCTCAATTTGAGGAATTCACATACCATTTTAGAGTCGTTAGTGTGTGTAGCCTTAACTTCCACCCAGTTAGACACGTAGTCCACTGCTAAGAGTATGTAAACATTACCAAATGACACTGAAAACGGTCTCATAAAGTCTATACCCCAAACGTCAAATATCTCACAAATATAAATCGGGGTAAGTGACATTTGGTCCCGATGACTAAGGTTACTAGTTTTCTGACAGTTAGGACACGTCTTGGTAAACATGTATGAATCATGAAAAATGGCAGGCCAGTAAAACCCACTTTCAAGAACTTTCCTAGCTGTCCGACGGGGACCGAAGTGGCCACCGCAGGCGTAAGTATGACAAAAGGCCAATATGGAATGACTATCAGTTTGAGGAACACAACGCCTGATAACCTGGTTGGAGTAGAATTTTCATAAGTACGGGTCATCCCATACATAGTACTTAGCATTGCTCCTTACTTTATTCTTCTGAGCATTCGAAAGGTGAGGAGATAGCTCGCCCGAGGTGATATAGTTCACCAAATCGGCGTACCAGGGGAGATCTTCCATAACGACATAGATGTACTCATCAGGGAAATCATCCATAAAGGGGTAGGACTCTCACCATTCTCAATTTCGCTGAGATGGTCTGCGACTAGATTCTCTGCACCACTTTTATCTTTAATTGTGATGTCAAACTCCTGTAGTAGGAGTATCCATCTAATGAGCCTAGGTTTGGCATCCTTTTTACTCATGAGGTACTTCAAGGCAGCATGATTAGAGTAAATGATAACCTTGGTTCCTAAGAGATAAGGCCGAAACTTCTCAAGTGCGAAGATAACGACAAGGAGCTCCTTCTCAGTAGTGGTGTAGTTCATCTGAGCGCATCTAGAGTACGAGAAACATAGTAAATGACATGTGAAGCTCTCCCGATTCTCTGTCCTAAAACTGCACCCACTTCATAATTACTCGCATCACGCATAATTTCAAATGGAAGCTCCCAATTATGGGCTTGAATCACTGGTGTGCTAGTAAATGAGTCTTTAAGTGCATCAAATGCACTCTTACATGCCTTATCAAACTCAAAAGGTACAGTCTTTTGAAGTAGATGGCAGCAATTTTTGAAAATTCCTTAATGAAATGATGGTAAAAATCGACGTGTCCAAGGAAATATCTAATCTCCCGCACATTTGTAGGGTAGGGAAGTTTCTTAATAACATCAATTTTAGTTTGGTCTACCTTTACGCCCCTGGCTGAGACAATGTGTCCTAAAATAAGACCCTGTTCCACCATAAAATGACAATTTTCATAGTTCAGAACCATGTTCTTCTCGATACATCTGCTGAGTACCTTTGCCAGATTGTTGAGATAACTATCGAAAGAATCACCGTAAACGGTAAAGTCATCCATGAAGACCTCAATGAAATGTCTAACAAAATCTGAAAATATACTCACCATACACCTTTGAAAGGTGGCATGTGCATTACATAACCCAAAAGGCATGCGCCGATAGGCAAAAGTGTCAAACGGACAGGTAAAGGTCGTCTTTTCCTGGTCTTCAGGTGTTACCGATATCCGATGAAAATCGGAATAACCGTCAAGTCAACAGTAATGAGAACGACTGGCTAGTCTCTCCAACATCTAATTAATGAATGGTAGGGGGAAGTGATCCTTCCTAGTGGAAGTGTTTAACTTCCTGTAGTTAATGCATACCTGCCATCCCTTTTGAATGCGGGTTGGAACCAACTCACCATGTGAATTAGTGACTACCGTGACTCCCATTTTCTTAGGGACTACCTGGATAGGGCTTACCCATTTACTATCAGAGATGGGGTAAATCATGTCAGCATCAAGAAGCTTCAATATCTCCTTCTTCACGATATCCATCATGAGCGGATTGAGCCTCCTATGGGCTTCTCTTGTAGGTTTTAACCATTCTTCCATATATATATATGTGGTGCATGCAAGTGGAAGGGCTCAAATATTTGATATCCGCTATGGTCCACCCAATAGCTTGTTTAAACTCCCAAAGTACTCGAAGGAGCCTTTCTTCCTCCAAATGCGTAAGTTTGGATGAGATGATCACATAGAGTGTGTCATTCTCACCCAAAAACATATACTTTAGGTGCTCAGGTAATGGCTTCAGCTCAAGTGTAAGAGCTTTAACCAAGGAAGGAGAAAGTTCAGAGTCAGAAGTAGGCAACTCCAAATGATAGGCACTTGGGGGCAAAGGTTGAAATGAATCCAACTCGAAAATAACATCCTCGACATCAGTGTCGAAGGTCAGATAACTCTCGTGGATTTGAGTGGTGTCAAGATGATGCTCTAACACTATTTTAACTTCATCATCGCCACTTGTGAGCAAGGTTGCTCTGAGTGGACCCACACAATCCATGGTACACACCACAGACGACACATCACTAGGGTATCGCATCGCGTCATAGATGTTAAACTTGATGACTTTACCGTTAAACTCCATGGTAAGAGATCCATCATCAACATCTATCTTCGTCTTCGTCGTTTTCAAAAACGGACGTCCAAGGAGTACCGACGAAGCATTGGGGAATGCTCCTCCTTCGTATCTACCATGTAGAAGTCAGCAGGAAACACAAACTCGTTCACTCGGACTAAAATGTCCTCGAAAATACCAACAGGTTTGACAACGGAACGGTCTGCCAACTGAATGACAATACCAGTCTCCTCTAATGGGCCTGCATGCAATGTCTCATAAATAGACAATGGCATGACATTAATGGAAGCGCCAAGGTCACACGTAGCCCTATGAATGCTTAAATTACCTATAACATAAGGTACTGAGAACATCTCATGATCCTTGCATTTAGGAGGCCACTTCTTCTATAGGATAGCCGTAATGGTTTCTCCCATTTGGACTTTTTCGTTGCCTTTCAGTTTCCCTTTATTAGTGCATAGTTCCTTAAGAAACTTTGCGTACCTAGGGACTTGCTTCTGAGCATCGAGGAACGGAATATTGATTTCCACTCGCCGAAAGGTCTCGAGAATTTCTTTTCTTCCTCATTTTTCTTATCTAAGATGAGTCGTTGTGGAAAAGGAGGTTTGACCTTAAATGTGGGTAGTGCTTCCTTTTGAGTAGTTACCATCTGTTTAGGGACAAACGAAGTCACTACTACTTCGTGTTATTCCTCATTTGCTTGGTCTTTGGCATCAAATGACCCATTATTCCTTTTGGGTCCCTCCAGCTCTTTAACACTTCGGAGTGTAACCGCATTAGCACTCGCGTTAGGATCGATTCGGGTAAGGTTGCGAATGCAACTTTCCTTTATCCTCGAGACGTCCATTTTGTTGTGTCATTTCGTCCACTCAAACTTGAAGAGTCCGGACCGCCGAATTGGTTTTGATGATTGATTTCTCGGTGGTAGCCCTGAATTGGGTCATTTCACTCATAAATTGGCTTTGTTGACCCATAAGGGCTTTCAATATAAATTATTGGAGGGTGTAGGCAACGATTTACCCTTTAGGGATGAAGGTCTGATAGTTCTGATTTTGAGGCCCGTAACTTAAGTTCAGGTTGTTCCTCTTCGTTGCATGATTATATGTATTCCCAAATGGGACTCTAGATGGTCCCGGGAACTGATTAGCCATGACATTGGTCTGTTGATTGTCCTCAAAGATAGTTGTGACGACCCCCCATTTCCTACGAACTGTGCACCGCCCGGCCTAAGCCCACGTGGACCCCCGAGCCAGTCTCGCAAGGTCAACGCAGACTTAGTCAGCCTTCCAATCCCTCATTATACGCAATTTCACAATTTTAAGTTGAGTTATTAATAATTTGCAAGTTTTACAATTTAGCGGAAGCAATTACTACATCAAATAACTCAACCATAATGTAGAAAGTTGCACAACTTAATTGTGGAACCCAGTAAAAATGTTATCATCAAAGGAAAGTAAATACAATATATACAAAATTTTCACCTAGCTATGGAGCTTTCCTCTGCTACTCGCATGCGGCTCTGCACTCAGTCAAACACGAGATTGACGAGCCCAGGTAAGTAAAATCCAGTAGGACATATATACAGCATTTCGAAATAACCAAAGCAGTTGAATTCATGCAAGTAGAAAGAAATGAGCATAGAACGCATGAATATATAAACTGTAAACAATTCGATCAACAAATCAATCGATAAATGAGGGTCCGGAATACAAACAAAACAAACAACAAGGAGTCCCGACCAAAAGGTCGTTGAGTCGCGGCAAAAGCCCAACAGACTCAGGTTTATACGAGACACCTGCCTCCCAGCCCTAACCTTTGCGACTATGAGATAAGAGCTCATATCACAAATAAACAGCACCATGACTCACTTGTCGATGGGCCACTCAACCAACCACAATTTCAAATATAGCTATCACCAAGCATCAATCAACAAGAGTGAAATGAAACTATCACAAAACAGTGAACAATAGCCAATGGAGTGAAATAAAATATTGTACAAGTCTCTAGCTGGTTTACTTACAGTTTCCGCGAACAATCAAATTCGTCCTTAAACGTCCGCTCACGCCTCGATTAGCGTATCCGACACCTGACTCCTAAGTCTCTGGTGTCCATTTATACTATTTAGGGCTAATTTATTAAAATTATTCAAATCACAACTAAATTTGGTGAAATAAAGCTCATCATGGCCTTCAAAACCATTTGAATACCTCGCGTCGTCGAACTCGTCGAAGTCAAGCCTCCGATCGGTCGACAACGCGCCACCGCGCCGTTCATCGCGTAGCAGCCCATCGCCGCATCGCGTTGCCGCCGCTGCTCGCTAACCGCGCGCTGCCGTCGATCGCTGCGCTAAGCCAAGCCGCCGCGCGCTGCGCGGCGCTGCGCGCCGCCATCTCGCCGCCACGCCGCTATCGTTTCTTCTATCGGTCGTGCTTCTCGCTGCTACTACTGGTGGTCCGTTCTCCGCGCAACACCACCCCACGCTGCCTCCACGTCGCCGTTGCACCAACGAGCCGCGACGTCCGCATAGCCAAGCCGCCGCGGAGTCGCCATCGCATCGCGTCTCGCGAGCATCGCTTCTCCGCCGCCATCGTCCTCGGCCTCGCAGGCCGTGCCGCTCCTGCTGGAGCCGTTCCTTTGGCCACCCTCACCGCCGGTCCTAGCCACTGGCCGGTGCCGCTCCCCTCTCTCTTTTTTCCGTCGTCTCTCCACGTGTCTCTCTCTCTCTCTCTCTCTCTTTTCCTCTCTCTCTCTCCTTCTATCTGATCACTCTCTTTTTCTCTCTCTATCCGTTTTTCCCTCTCTTTGATTTCTTCCTCATTAAAGTAAACAAACGTGTCCTCGAGATTCGTGAGGAGCGAAACTCAAGGCACATTGAAAACACATTTTTTATGCTTTCCTTAAAAATTAAGCTGCGCGAATATCGAGGCACTAACCCCGCCTCATTGCACAATCTCGATACTCGCACTACACGCATCACGAGATGTATCCAATGTACACGTTAAAACCACATAAAGCCACTATAGTCACATCAAGCCACTATCTCGGTCCCACGTCGAAACGCGACTCGAGGCGCGTCCTCGTTCGTTTTTCGGCTTACCGCCGCATATACTTTTCTCAACAATTAGCATTAAAATCTCAAATTGAACATTCTCGGTATCTCCACTCAAGATTCGGACATACGTATTCGATGAGTGGGTCCCACATACGACCTTGACCTGGCACGTGGCATAAGTCAAATTTTCGGGTCGTTACAATAGTAGGACATTCATTAGTTGCATGATTTGTGGCAGTACAGAAGCCATAAGCTTTGACTTGCACTTTGCCAAAGGAGAGGACACGTTCCATCATGGAGGTTAGTTGGTCAATTTTTTGGTTAGTGGAACTCGAGACACTCCCTGCAGTCAGACTTCGGTAAACAGTAGCATCAAGATCACCATAAAGGCGTGACTCCTGCGCGATGTCCTCATACAATTACTTTATTTGGGCTGGAAGAATCGAGCTATGGCCTTCTCAGACTGGCCATGCTGCGGGCAACTAGCAATCGATCGCTTATAGCGATCCCAATATGCGCCAAATGATTCGCCCGATCTCATTTTGATGTTGCATATACCCTTGATGAGCTGTGCAACTCTATCCTCAGGGAAGTATTCATTTAAAAAGGTGGTTGTCATTTCATTCTAGGAGTTAATGCAGCTATGCAGAAGGTAGAAAAGCTATTCATTGGCTTTGTCTTTAAGGCAAAATGGAAAAAATCTGAGCTTAACCGTTTCCTCGTCCGCATTGAAGGGTTTCATTGACTTGCAGTTAGTATGAAACTCATTCAGGAAAGTGACATGATCTTCATTCTCGCCACTATGGAAGGATGGTAGGAGATGAATGAACTAAGACCTCAACTCAAAGTCTCTGGCATTATCCGGATAGTTGATGCAGAGGGGGTTGTTGCGCCAAAAGAGCTTGAAGCTCTTGATTGGCGTGACCCATGGTGATTTGGCGATTCACAACCATATTCAGAGGATTTTGGCCTTCTTGTTGCCTAAGTTGGGTCTCTCTAATTCACATATGAAATGTTCTCTCCGGTTCAGGATCGAAAGGTAACAATGAACCAGCCGATTTTGACCGAGTGAGGTGTGGTAGCATAAAACAAAAAGAAAAGAAAAGAAAAGAAAAGAAACATAAACTCAGAGTAAGGACTAAGTCCCTGACAACGGTGCCAAAATTTGATCACGTGTCGTACGGCCAAATATAACCGGAAATCGAGTTACCAACCACAAGGGTGTAGTAGTGGTAAATACGGGGTCGAATCCACATGACTTGAGTTTTACTCCAAGTTAACTAAAAACGTGGGGTTTTCAAAGAGTTCAATGAAATAATTAACTAAACTAGCACAAATAAAAAAACTTGCAAAAATAATATCAACAAAAAGAAATCAAGATGATGTCCGCAAGCAAGAATCAAGATTCAATGACATTTCAATCATCCAAAAAGTTATTAATTCAATTTCTCTTAGATTAGCTATGAAAAATCGACATCCGCCAGAAATTCTAATTCCCCTAATCTCGATAATTAGGACGTCCGCTACTAACTATTTCTCTAATTAATGTATAACCCTAGACATCCGTCAATCGGGTTTAACATACTAATTGCAGTAATATGGGTATGTGTGAACACTAATCTTAAATAACTGGGTCGCATCCGCTCTCGATTTAACCTATATTCAGTTGTTGCACACTCAAGAACCGAGAGGGTTTGACAGCAAACGGGTGAGTGTTTGTCACTTTATTGGTCTAAAAGCACAATTACATGGATACTAAAGGTCCAAATAATTGTAGATTATCCACCTAAAAGCATGCACTGGCCACATACATACCCTAGATCTAAACCATATTCCGTAAAATCAACAACAATGAAATATAAGAAATTAAATCAAATTAAATAAAAATCATAGATCTCACATAGTTTTTGCCATGAATCATGAATCTCATTTGTTTCCCCTTCAACCCAGGCGAAGGTTGGTCTAACCGGACATCATCTCTACAATCTCTAAGTATGAAAAATTGTGTGTGACGACTCCAATGTGTTCTCTCCGTATGAATACCCTAGTTCCTAATATGAAAAACCACTAAGAATTGCTCTCTAGAGGTAAGAGAAACTAATTTTGGGGTTTGAGGAGGTGACTCGTGCACCGAAGAGCATCGTAAGGTTGTTTTTGGCGTGAAAATAGGTGTCCACCACATGTCGCAGCACGATTGGTTCGCTTGTTGTCATCGTCGCTGAGGTGGCAGCGTCTGATTGGCCGAAAGAGGTGTTGATGACGCGTTGTGCATGGGTAAGTGAGCGCCACGTGGCACGCATGGGAGGCGGAGAGAGTCGCGCGAGTTCATGCCAAAATTTTGGGAGTTTGTGCGAACACGCATCCCGAGGCGAATCAATGAAGGCTCAAGTGATGAGAAATGTTGGTGTGTGACGTGTATTGTGATGGTGACGCGTGGCGGTCTTTGATTGGTGGAATTAAATGGAGACGCTGACATGGCGAGACGTGATTGGAGGAGCTGGCTGTGATGACGTGCTGTTGTGCTGATATCCAATGAAAACGCACCACGTGGCTGTCATTACTTGGTATGTTGTCTCTAATTCTACCCACCGCGCAACACGTAACTCGAGACAAACTCTCCAGCATCCGATCACTACGAGTAAATACTCCATTTTGAGTATTTTTCCGCCATAAATTTAACCGCGCATTCAATTTCACCTGAAAATGATCAATAAATATAATTAAATAAATATTTTAAAGACTTTATATAATTAAATGTACTAAAATAAACTATTAAATATATATATATATATATATAAATACTGACTTATCAAGATTATGCAACTCCTGCATATTTTTTCTTCTAATGATAGTCAAACAACTCTAGTGATTGTTCACTCACACAAACTTAAACAGAATTAACATTCTATAACTTTTTTTGTTAAAAATTACGAAAAGCCTTTCTGACACCATTGTTGCAAAAAGGGAAAACTAAGTCCACGTCATGTAACTATTGATCCATATATGGTTGGTTCAATTTTGTTAGTCAAATGAAAAAAAAAAAAAAAAAAACAAAAGAAGTGAGGAACCACTTCTAGAGATCTTATAGACAATTTTAGATCGTTCAAAGACAATGATCAATTTCATGACTTGGTTGCTTTCATGTTGATTCTGTTGGGAGTTTGAATCAAGATCATATTGGATAGCCTACAAGGAAAGGATGGGGAGTGCCAACAATTGATTACCACACTATTTATATTGTATATCGTCTTAAAAGTAATAGCTTTTCCATATTTATATACACGAGCTCAAGCAATTTTTAGTATATCAAAAGAAAATCCAAACCCATCATCCCCATAACCATTGCATACTAAACACTTCAGTCTCTCACAATTCTCCATCCTCATCTCCATATTCAACCAAAATTTGTACAAACACGCGCACAATATCACATATGTAATTCAAACCTTATTTATAGATAAATCTCCATCATAGTAAGAACCAACAAATAATCAAGCAAGACTGGAATATTCATCAAAATGCAATTTCATGCACCTCTAAAACTAACAAAGGAAATAAGTTTGCCACATCATTAATATGTACTTCTCGGTATTTGAAACCTACCATTCAAGTAACTAAATATTCAAAGAACAAAGCAATTTTAAGAGGACAATTTTTTTTGTCAAACATGCTTCTATTGTTGTTCCTAACCCCAGGGATACAACAATCTATTACAACGAGGATAAATTATATTTGCATTCCAATGAAATTCAAGCAGGCAGTGCAACACAAAATGTTGGATTGAGACCATTGAAATGCTATTGTCAATTCCTCCATAATCAATCTCGATGTGCACCTGAAAACATTGATACACAAATTTATGCCATCAATCTGATCTGGTTTTCAATTATCCATAGCATTTCATATAGTACTGCTTGTCTGAATCTTTAGCAGCCAAGTTCCAATCATTCGAAGTGTTTCATGACCAGGCTTTGAACTCCTTGTGACCAAGAAGCACAACAACTACACGATTAAGATACTTTATTAGGAGCTAAATATATGTTGACCGACTTAAAGGGCTGAGATTAAGGGCTTATTTGTCTTTTCTCCCACTCACAATAACATTCAATCGACTTAATTAAAGGGCTGAGATTTAGGAGTATATATCTTAGCTGAGGAGAATAAGCGATGGACTTTTTTTTTTTTCTTTCATGATATAAGGGATCGACTTAAACTAAAGTAATAGTAACCAATAGGGGGCAGTTAAGTAACTTCACCCCCTTTTCATATAAATCAGCAAACAAGAAGAGAATGTCGTTGATAGTTATCCCACTATAAAACCTCTCGGTTAATACTAATCTCGTCACTAGAAAACCTTCCGGGTTGTGCATTTCACGTAAATATAATTACTCATTTTCTCTAACCACCTCACACACCTATACTCTTAAGTCCCAAATAAAATCATCAATCATTGCTATTACTATTGTGAATGGAGGCTAATCATCCATTCATGAGAAGAAGAGAGGAGAACGGACGGCATGTTAGGAAGCATTCGAGATTATTGATTTTATGTGCCAAAGCGTGCCTTTTGTGCATTGTTACTTTGATGGTCTACTTTTGGGTGTTTCGGATTCCAAGATTTCATGATGTGATGACAAATAATTCTTCTACCCATCCACGTCTCAAAACTACTTCTTCAAGAGTGTCGTGGAGAATTCTCAAAGTGCAACCGAATAATTCTTATACCCTACCAAGTTTCACAAATATGTCTTCGAGAGCACCGCAGAGATTTCGCAGTGGGCAACTAAATAGTTCGTATACCAATCCAAGCTTCACAAATATTTCTTCAAGAGCGTCGAGGGTAGACGAGGAGAGGCCTAAAAACAATATCTCTACACTCAATCACTGGGGCAACTCATCCGTAAGAACATCAAGATTTTTGCTTTAAGATTTAATATCTTTTATTGATTAGTTTTTTCCACTTGTGCTTTGGTTTAATCTTAATGATTCGAAGATTGATTTTTATCAAGTTATTTTAGGAGTTTTAATTTGGTGAAATTTAAGTTTTTTTTTTAGAGTCCTTTAAACAATTTGTTTAGGGGATATATATTATTAACTTACCCGTTTCATATTATGGAACCATTAATATTAGATTATAGTTGCTTCTACTTTGTTCCTCATTTCCCCTATTTTTCCATGAGATTATTTTTTATTTTATTTACTTTTCTCATAGAGTATCAATTTTGTTTTATAATTATTTTTATACTTGTCAAAGAGGCTTTTTTTTTTTGGAATCAAATTAAGAGGCTATTGTTGATTAGTTGATGGTGTCAATTCTTCAAAGCAATTTAATAACACCCCAAATAGTGACATTAATTGCCAAATACATAGATGATTGAATACCCATTTTGTTTGACAATAAATTTTGTTGGTGCATTCATGTTTTGAAGACAATTCCTGAGATTTGGGCACAACCAAAAAGCAAAGACTATCGCCAATGTATAAATCAATTCAGAAATCAAAAAAGTAAGTTTGTTTGCACTCATGGTTTCTTGTAAATTTTTTTTTCTCAATTCTTGGGGTGTGTTTGTCTCTCTTAGTGTCTGTTGACTTGCTTCTCTAAATTTTTTTTTAGAGCCATATCGGATGGAGAGAAATGGGTATCTAACGGTCCATGCTAATGGTGGTTTAAATCAGATGAGACTTGGAGTAAGAACTCACAAGTGTTAATTTTTTTTATCTTAAATATATATACACCGAGATGTGGTAGTGCATTGTATTAGTTCTTTAATTACAGGATTTTGCAGATATGTGACATGGTAGGAATAGCAAAAATCATGAACGCAACATTGGTTATTCCTTCTCTAGATCATAATTCCTACTGGACAGACTCAAGGTACACATTTTCTCCTATTAGTAACAGAGTAAAAATCACAAGACATATACACATGTTCTCTGATTGACACTTTTGCAGTGAATTCAAGGACATTTTTGATGTGACGAAATTTATAGAAGTGTTAAAGGACGATGTTGAGATAGTAGCGAAACTACCACCTGAATATGAAACGATCACACCTCTTCGTATGACGGACGAACATCCTTGGTCAAGGGCCGATTACTATGAACAAGGCCAGGTTTTGAAATTAAAGAAGCACAAGGTTATGCACGTCACACACGCAAATTCTAGACTTGGTAACAATGGAGTCACAAGTCATATTCAAAAGCTTAGATGTAAGGCAAATTATAATGCCCTTAAATTCGCGCCCGACATTGAAGAATTTGCTCAGAAATTAGTCAAGAGGCTTAGAACAAAGAGCGACCCATGGTACATCGCTCTTCACTTGAGGTAGATTAGTGAATTTTTATGTCTCATATAATTATTGCGTTATTGTATTGTTTTTATCATTGAACATGCTGAATGAAAATTCGCAGATATGAGAAAGACATGCTCGCTTTCACAGGGTGCTCCCACAACCTTACCGCGGCGGAGGATGAAGAGTTGGCTGAAATGAGAGAGAAAACTCCATATTGGTATGAACCTAAGATCATTGATAGCAAAGCAAAGCGACTTGCAGGAGATTGTCCATTGACACCAAGAGAGGCTGCTCTATTTCTCAAAGCAATGGGGTATCCTTCAAACACTAAGATTTACATAGTTGCAGGAGAAATTTACGGAAAGGACAGTCTTGCCGCACTTATTGCTGAATACCCAAATGTGAGCACTCACTTTGATCTTGCAAGAGAAGAAGAGTTAGAGCCTTTCAAGACATTTCCGAATAAACTTGCGGCAATAGACTACACTGTGGCACTAGAAAGTGATGTGTTTGTTTACACATTTGATGGAAATATGGCGAAAGCAGTACAAGGCCACAGAGCATTTGAAGGGTATCGAAGGACCCTAAATCCTGATAGGTACTTACATGAATGACCTAACACATAATAAACTATAATCTTGCATACAACTTTGATGGATGTCATGTATGTGATCTATTTTGTGGTTGTCACTAATGAATGAATACCTTTATTTTACAGGAAACGCATCGTAAATTTAGTAGATGAAATGGACGAAGGCTTGATATCTTGGAAATATTTTTCATTCGAAGTGAAGAAATTACATGCTGATAGACAGGGGGCACCACATAAAAGGGAACCAGGATTACACAGAAAGAGTGAAGAAGCATTTTATGCAAATCCCTACCCAGATTGTATTTGTAGCAAGACGGAAAAATAAAATATAAAAAAAAAAAAATTCAAGGCCAAGAAACTACAGGGCACTAGGGTGATGGTAGTAAAATACATGTACAAATAGAATTCGTATTCTTTTATTGAAGTTCACTTACTTTACAGGTTAATTGTAAAAAACGAATTGACTTGGTGAGTTATGTATGTAGATTCTTTAAGTAACAACACTATGTCACTACATTTTTTTTTTCAGGCAATGTCCCCACATGCATGTTATTATTGCAAATTCTGCAATATGAGTATGTGCATTACACCTTTTGTTGTTGTGCATTACACCTTTTGTTGTTGTGTAAGTTGAAACTGTCAAACATGACTACATTTGCTATTGCATGTATCCATCTGCCAACTAAATAAAACTTGATTTTTTAGTGAAGCTAAGACATGCCATTTCACTAATATTTAATAGCGGCTATACATATTCTTTAGGTTAGTACATGAGGAATTCACTTTCGAGGACAGAGATGAAACACTTGTAGCACTTATGGGATTGGACTTCTTTGGAGGTAGTATTGGTTCTCTAACAATGAAAGAAACGGTAACCCTCATTAGTCTTTCCTAATTTTTTAGAACAGAATGGTATTTGAAATTTTTGAGTTCAAGATTTATTAAACCTTTTACTTTAAAATGTGAATAGCTTAGGGGCTGAAAATGGTAATGATTACATCCATACTTATTAAAAAAGAAAAAGAAGTAAACAGTTCAAATTTCTACACTAGAAAAAAGGAAGAGAACGACGTATTTTTCATACTCTTGAAACTAATATATAAGCTGATGTTATTCACCAAAAAAATACGTATATACACTAATGAAACCAATATCGTTTTGGTTCATAGTCCTCGATCCCTTTCTTATCAAAAGAAAAAGACATTGTTTTTGTTCATAGAGAAGTCTTGGAAAACTAGCTACTGCACTAAAAATCTAGACGGTAATGACAGATGACAACGTGACTGTGGTTCCATTTTATATATTTGATGTCTGGATGTTTAATTTCCAAGTTAAACATATTTCAGCAATTTGTTTAAAGGCTTACCCCAATTTGGAAAACTATATAGGAACATTCCCCAAGTGGACAACAATTATCGTGAGCATTCAAGTTTTTTTAGCTCCTCCCTACTTAGGTTCAACAAAGCCCATGAAAATCAATTGAACAAGCTGTAATATTTTTTTTTCAAAAGAGGCATAATGCCGCAATTGTTACATTCATATAAAACTAATTCCAAGGAAGTTTTCGGTTGTATTTTCTCGACAACTCTTCACTTGGGTAGTGCCAACTTGAAATAACATAAAAAACTGACCGATTTAGAACCTACACTCTAACCATTACAAAAACTATAAACACTCTTGTTGGGAGAAATTGAATCCAAAAATATATAAAGGTTCTTAACATATTTTTGACTAAAGAAATAAGGTTTTGAGATAATAAAATTTTACTTTTTAATCATTCTAGGTGTGGTCGTAAATAAGAACAATAAATGCAATTAAGTCATTGGATGCTTAAGTTTATTGAACAGATCAATGTAAATATACTTAAAATTGCATAAACAACAAACAAGACTAATTTGTTGGGGGTATATTGTAGCTGAAAAACTCGAAAAAAACACCATATTAAGATAGAAGTTTGAGATACCTGACCCTTGTGTTTGCTTGAGCACAGTAATACATGAAAGTCTGCTTTTGATTGTATACTGCTCAAGCTTGTACTTTCCCTAACGTTTCAGTTTCCTTCCTGTATCATTTTCACAAAAGAACTCTAATCATGATAAGATCATATGAAATAGACTGAAGAATTACTATAATAGTTTAGAGCTACAAGTACCTACAACAGGAACATGACATATGCTATATAGAGTAGATCAATGGCTGAAAAAAGATGACCTCAATAATTATGTGTGAATGACAGAGTTGCTATGATGGAGCGAAGTTACAAGTGGCTATGGGAATCAACGTGATGCTAAGGTATCCGATGAAATTTGAAATGGAGAAACATGACCAAACCACAAATAGAGACATCACAACATAATATTACAATTATGAGAATATATGATGGCATTAAATGAAAAGGACGATCAACCATGTACAGATTGAAATCCAAAATAGTTCGGTATAGATTTATTTTATACAACAACAACAACCACCTTCAATCCCAAATTACCTGAGGTATATAAGTTAAAGATATGACTGGAAAATTCACTAATTAGTCTCTATCACATATTCATAATCTTTATAAAAGCACTTCAAAAACGAAGACAGCAGAAATCAAAGAAATTCTCTAAACATAAAACATAAATGACTCTCCACCCGCGTAATTAATAATAATATACCTCACAAGTCACAACACTTCAATCATCGACTTCAAAATGATATGATCTAAACACAAAAACACATCAATAAATAATAGATGGTCCAAATCTACATTTATAACGTTTATATTGTTTAAAAATTAATAAAGCAATATACGCAATGTACAACACAGAGTACTATATATGTAAAACAATACAAATCTATACTTAAAAGGGGGAAACAGTGAAACACAAAAGGACCAAGAACTAAGATTACGATTTTCACAAATGTTAGCTCATATAACTATACACTCTAAGAGAACCATTTTACTACGGATTTAAGTTTTTTAATTAAAAAAAAATAACAAACAATTTACAAGCTTGGGTATTTGCATATTAACAAACCATTAAGAAAACTTCATAAAACAATAATGAACATAAGAGATGTCTTCATACCATATTGTCCTATTGTTGATATGGGGTTGAGTATTGAATCAAAGCCCTTGAATCTGATAAACAAATCTCACCAACTCTATGATTAATTGACATGCAAAAGAAGGAAAGAAGATTATTCTTAGGCCATCATTCTATCTTGTTGATCTTCATTGAGATGAATATTTCTTCAACCTCTACATGAACCAATACTTTACATTAAAAAAAAAAACATTTACATACCATATTTGTTCAAAAAAAATACCAAACCATATAAAACACATTCTAAATCATGAAAACCAATCAATCATTTTCAAAGGATAAAAGACATTATATATTCCAAAGATCATACATAAAGCCAGATTAATTCAATTAAGAAATTCAAGAGATAAGTAAAAAAGTTGATGGCTACCTTAAGATACATGAAAAGAATGAAGAGAAAGGGCTTAATAGGAGTCCAAGAGCAACTACAGCGCAAATCCCAATTGTTGTAGCCCCTTCTAAGAAAGCTTACCATCTCTACAACATGGCCTCAATCCCAAATAAAGCTTACCATCTTTACCATGATAAAAAATAATAAAAAAAAAAAAAAAAAAAAAACACACAAAACACACACACACACACACAAACAAACAAATAAATCTCCATATACTGTCTTTCCTCAAGTTTTAATTCATAGGTTAGTCATAATTTACATATAATTTTTAATGTTTTACCAATCGTAATATAACCATTAAATTTACAAAACATCACATATTTCTTCCCCAACTAATTCACAATCAAAATTCAATTTCTTCACCCTTTTATAATAAACTAATTTTGTGATCGTGCTTCAAATATGTTGTATTGCTTGTGAACCTCAAAAAAGTGTAAAGTGCAAAGGTAAAGGGATAGTACTACAAAAGTTATAGCTTTAAGTGAGAAACTTAATTGCAATTCGCTTCACCTAACATAAAACCAAGATGTTTAGAACAAAATTATTAGGATTTCACATTATGCATAAATTTGATCACTAAGAGGAAAAAAAAAGGTATTAGTGAATAGAGCCCCATTCTCAACGATAACAATCCAAGAATCATATCTACAACAAATATTAATTGAAACCAAAAGGCCATAAAATCATAACAAAACTCATGGAATGCGAATTGTATAAAAGAAAGTATTCATTAAAAACCACTTTTATGTTATGAGCAATGTAATCGAGTCAGTAAATTGACTGAAATTTACATGTCATTTGCAATTTCCATATCAACAAATGCAATTAGCAACAATAGTATCAAACTTTCCCTTGTATATATAAATATCATGGGAGAATTTTTATAATGATTCCATGAGCCCCTTAATAAATACTGCTAGTCACTCAGTAATAACTCCGAGTAATAGTCCTGAATCACTTGTCTTACACTATCCTCCGATTGTTTGGGTCGAATAAAATTAGTCAGGGTTGTTGACGGAAAAAATAATTAGTTGAGCTTGAGTTTGATCAATTTCATAAAGAGTAACAAAAGCTTCACGTCGCCTGTCAACCCTGCCCCACCAAACAAACGAAAAACTAATACGATAAAACATGAAGAGTTTCATCCCTGAGATCAAGAAAAAGCTCAGTATATAGGCTATCTATCTTTACAATTTCTCTAAAAATAACCACAATAAAAAATGTGTGGAGTGAAATCAGTAAAGGAGCAGCAATTTTCCGCCCAATATAGTTGTAAGTTATGAATAGATAATGGCAATCACGTAATGATAAACACACCACAAAACTAAAACAGAATTGTAAAGCAAACCACAAGAAAAAGAGATGTTGACGCAGTTCAGTCCAAGACCAACATCTGCGATGCCACGCCTAAACGTGAAAAATTCACTAATGATAAAGAGTTATAGATTTATATATGCAAGACCCCAACCGGTGATCCCTCACCAGACTTGTTACATTACCCTTTACCCTCACAATGAACTCTCACCCCAAGATCCCTTGTCAAGCCCCCTTGACTGGTTCATCCAAGATCCGCTTGGTAATTACAAATCCATAAAGAAAATAAAACAAAAGTTCAAAAGAATTGCCAGTTGCAACTGTTGAACCTAAAACACACAAGAAGAAGAACATAACATGGCCACTGATTTATACTTGTGTTCTTCCAAAAAAAACAATGTTGATGTGAGCTTTCTACATCCCAAAATAACATGGATGTGTTGATCCTCTCTTCACACGTTTAGAAAGTTGCTCAAAATCTTCTTAGAGATTAATTAGGATCTAAATTCGAAATAGGAATTTTGTTATAAAGAAACTTCTATTTTTGTATTAGTTGCCACTGAGATGTTTACAACAGCCCCAGTTGCAATTGTCATGTTTACAACTGCCCAAGTTGCAATGATTTACAACTTCACATCTAAAACTTGTATTGAGCAAATAATGACAATTAATTCATACATTAACAACAGCAAAGGCATTACTCGTAAGTTTTAAGTAGGTTAGAATGTTAAGTTTCAAAGGATAAATTGTGTTTTTTCATTCATATTTCTTTTCTTGGCACATTTGACAATGCACTCAATAGTAGACAAAGAAGAATTAAAAAAGCAGCAAACAATGTAATTATTCAAGTGGCTTTCTTCAGCTGGTCACATAATATTTTATAAATGTAAAAGCATATCCTACTCATTTACCCTCTAAAAAATGAGAAATATTAGCATATCAATGGTCATTCTGAATTACCTAATCAACAAGTACGGTAAAATTTTGAAAGGAAACATAAACATTTCACTTACAATCTGCAACTTGATGGTCTTCCCATTTTCTCAACAGTCCTAATTTTCTGAAAACAAAAAAAACTTACCAGCCTAATAATGGTCGACACAACAACAACAAAAATTTTGTATGAGTGAACTACGATTGTTTAGCATGGTGGATCAAGCATAATCACTTCGATTAAACTGGTCTACTCAAATTATACACATCGGTTTAACATGGTGTAGAGTGACAAAGGACAGCTATTCAGTCCCCAACTTGAAAACCCAATTTGAAGTTTTTTTAAAGGAAAGAAATAATTAAATTAATGGAACAATATGAAATCTACAGAGCAATACAAAAATTTAGCATCAAGTCAGAACAGCAATAAATTGAATCATATAAAGTTCAATGAGCTCAACGATACTTTGATACATGTCTTCGAGGACCTAGACATGTGCACCATTAATACTCAAAATTGTTGCCAACCAATCACAAAATCTATTTGCTTCAATCAGTGAGTGATTAAGAACTCTTGAACATGTTATTGAATTGTAAATTTGACAAAAAATTAAAAACAGAAGATCAATTGAAGGATTCGATCGAGAGTGTGAGCTTCATAGTTTTATGAATCGACTACTACTACAACAACAACAACAACAACAACAACATAGCCTCAATCCCAAATTAACTAGGGTCGGCTACATGAATCGACTAAGAGACAAGAATTCAAAATCGATCAATGTGAGATATGCGGTGAAGTTAATTTATGATAGTATCATTATCGGAATGTATTGCTTAAAAATCAATGTATTATATCATCTATTGTGTAGAAAATCTTGGCATTTGATTCAAAACGGCATTAATAAGGAATAAATTTGCAAAATAAGTAATCGTCAATGTTTTCATGAGATAGCATACACTACTACAACCAAGGAAAGGGGATTCTCGATTTGGTGACATATATACTTTTGACACATACGTATATTTGTGAGCTTAATTAGTCACTTCTGTAGCACAAGTAAAAGTAGCCAGCATCACATATGCCTCCTTCCACTATTAATTATTAAAGGAAAATGTTTTTGTAACCCACCTTGGACACCCATTTTGGGCATCTAGTGAGCCCAACAAGTGGATGTCCCTCCATGTGATACACCTCAAGGAGGGTGAGCGCACATTTCGAGGTGTTTGCGCACACCTTGAGGCGCACCACAAGGCTGGACACCTCCTTGGGCCCACTAAGTGCCCAAAAGCGGGTTTCCAAAGTGGTTGCTCCAGCATCTTCCATTAGTAAATTAACAATATTTGTCACAAATTCTTCAAGGCAATTATAAAGTAAATTAACATCTTCCATTAGTGCAATGTCAGCCCTATTTCATTTCTACTCTTAAAACAACATATAATCTCAAATTCAGAGACACGTAGTTGACATCCATCACTTGTACCAATCATTTGAAAAATGTGAGAAGAAATTAAGCGTATGCAGCGTTAAAATTGGAAGAAACATTCATAAAACCATACAGCGTTGATGTGAAATCATACCTGGATAGGAGAAAGCCATAGGTTTAAGAGAGAATTGGTTTTGGGGATCTTCAAGTTCTGCTCATAATGGAGTAAGGTGTGGAAGATGAAGGATCATCCAAGGACGTGTTATTTTGAGGCGACCTCACGTGCGATTCTCCTGCTGTCCAGAATTTTTTTTTTTTTTTTTGTCAAATTGATTTGTATTGAGGCGTTAATAATATAATCGGACAAACATCTATTACAAATAGAACTTACAACAATGAAACATGGGACAAATTATGAAAATGCACACTTATAGTGCGACCCCAACCTTAGCTCTAAAGCAGGAACAACTACCCCAACTATGGGGGATTTGTCGATTGAACATGAATTAGCTCTCATTTATAAGGACGAAGTGCCCTTTTGATGGGCCTTGGGATTTGTCGGTCTAAGGTGGAGCCAAGGTGGAGACTAAGACCGACTAACTATATCGGTACTATTAGTGAGATTTACGGACCCGTAGATGCTGGTGGACCCAATAACAACTTGCCTTTAGCTGTAGCACATAGCAAGTTATTTGTAACCCATGTATAGATATGGTTAATTTCATAAAACGACACTAGAAAACTATGACGGCCCCTTATTCTAAACAGGGCACCGCCCGGCCTAATCTCGTAATCAAGCTTTAATCATAACCACATAAGACTTAATTACGTATTAGTCTGTCATTCGTCCATATATTTTTCAGTACACGTATCAATATATTATTAGATTTCAAAGTTAATTAAAACTTTTTATCGTTTTAATATTATTATGCATTTTAAAGATTATGTGGAAGCTCTTATTATTTAAAAATCATAAGTATGGAAAACCAAAAAACACAACATCACATGCATGTATATATCATAAAGGTGACAACACAATACGATATATGAGTCTCAAAATGGGGAAGTATACATTCAACCCACTATACAACCCATAAATGTACAGTAAAAATATAACAATAATAATACAGGAAAAGTTGAGTCATACAAAATTGAGATAGGATAGTCGTGAAATACTCAAACAAAGTCATCGATCTTCTCATTCCCCGAACTGTTGCTGCTCGACGGACCTACACCCACCGTCACAAATTAGACGGTGAGTATAATAATATTTAAGTAATAACTGGAGAATTTTATGTCGCATTTCCAAAATATAAGAAAAGTATTTAAAAACATAAAGTAGCGAAAGGTTGCAGAATCAAGTAATGCAAGTAAATACCACAGTTAAACTTGTATAGACTCACACAGGCTAAGTCGAGATGATCTACGTCCGGTCGGCAATAAGAACTATCACCTAACATTTCCACTACTATATGGGGCCGCACTCAACATATTCCATACAAATAGCGGAGTTGCGCTCTATGCGTATAAATCATCTATCTCATTCTCACCGATCACCCCGAGTCTCATATCTCGTGTGTCGCGCAAGTGTAATGGTGAGTGTCGAAACCCGGTAGACCCGTGTCCTCGTGAACCACGTATCTCTTGTGTAATTGACACTGATAGTCCCTACTTTAGTTTTCAAAGATCAATAGTTCCAAGTCTCTAGGATTTCAAAACTAGTTAAGATACAAAGCCCAAGGAAAGAAAATACAAATCAATTCATTCCAACTTATCCCAATAGCATGCTTTTCATCAACTATCTATCTAGAATATCATTAAGAGTAGAAATTAGAATCAATGAAACATTTCGCAAGGCATCATGTCAACAATATTCAAATATGAATAGACACAAGAACAATATGATGTGAGAGTACGAATAGCAATGTCTACTAATAAACTATAAAACAATAAGAGTCAACGAAATGAAATATAAAATTCTCACAGCTTTACTTACAATTCACAAGCTTATCCTAGCCTATTCGGCCTCCCGACACTCCAAAACGCGATCACGAGCTCCCGAAACCTCCCGTTAGTTCCTTGGAATTGTTTGATAAGTTTTAGAGTGGGTTTGTGTGGCGACCCCAAACTCCGAGGCAAACTGGGTATATCTACGTCGCCAGACACGTCACCAAGCATGCCACGTCACCGCACACTTAATTTTGACTGCCTGCGACCTACACCTTTATACGTATCTTATTCGCCTTAACTTAGTATTTATGGATATTCACATTAAATTGACTAAGTTAAGTTGTTCATGATTTATTAAATTATTAAACATTAAGCGAAAGCCTTTTAAAACATGCAAACACCGTAGGAAAGAAAAATTTGCATTCGTATAAATAACCATATAGTGTGGAAACCCGACATTAGATACCATGTATATTAATGAGCCACAAAAGTACAAAAGGTGAACATATACATGTATCAAGTATACAAGTCCTCCTAAAACATTCATAAAAACAATAAATAAATACATACAGCACCTACGCAAAAATGACGGGCTCTCCTAACTCAAATGTAGTCGCCTGAGACGCCCTTGCCCCGACTCGTCGCAAGATCTGCTATTTGTCACAAAAAACAATGACAAATCCCATGTGAGTAAATCCCAGAGAACTTTAGCTAATATTCACGAAATCCAATAAAACGGCTACAATTCATGCAACAAACAACAACAACAACATAGCCTCAGTCCCAAATTAACTGGGGTCAACGGCTACAATTCATGCAATTTAAATAAATGACAAGAATAAATGAATTCGCATGAACATAAGTCGTTGAGAAGTCAAATTTGGACACGAGTGTAACGTGACAGAGAACCCTGGTCGACATCCGGGAATCGTCTTAGCTAAACTGAGAGGAACCCATGACGACCACCTCCCAAACATCTCACGGTCGAATGAGAGGAACCAATGAATGGTAGAACCCCATCCAAACATCTCTCGAGAGGAACCCATGACGTAGACTTAGGTTTTCGTCAAACATCTCTCAACCTACGGGTCTCGCGGAGAATACTCGCCGCGTAGCTTTAACATGCCAATTACTAGAACTGCGCGGGGTAGCTAGCTCCGGGGTGTGAGTCCGTGCCATGCCCGACCCCGTCGACAAACACAAATACACACGTGGGAGTTGATGGACAGTAAATGAATAGCAATAGAAATCACAATGAAATAATTGAAATACGAAATAAAGTAAGTGCCATAAAAGAATTTTAACTAATTTTCTCGTGGGTTTACTTACCTCAAACAAATCACAAAACACATTTGAAACGTCCCGCACACGCCTTGAAATACGTACCTGACACCCGACTATGGTAGTCTAAATCCCTGGTGTCTAATTATACGATTTTTTTATTATTATTTTAGAGTCTCATTAAATAAATTTATAGTGTGAGACCAAAATTTGTAAAAATTTTATTCCAACAAATTTAATACTTTGCACACTTTTCGAACCATACCAGGGGATCGATTGTGCCGGCAATGCGCAACCGCGCCGCTGTTCCACGTCGTTCACCGTCGACGTTGCCGCGCCACCTGCTTGCGCGTTGCTTGTTGCACCGCTGCCGCCACTGCGCACCACTACCGGCCATCTGCTGCGGCGCATTCGCGCCGCTGCCGCTCCCCGTCGCGCCATTACCGGTCGTCGCGCCGTTGCCGACTGCCACCACTACCACCATCGTCGTGTCGTTGTCGTCTCCTCGCTGGCGTCCCAATCTTCCGCTGCCGCCGCTGCTCTCTCTCCGCTTCTCTGTGATCTCTCTCTCTCCCTCTCTCTCTTTATCTATTCCCTCGCACGTTTTAAAAGAGAATTTTTTTTTAAATCATTTGGAGAGGAGAAGGAGTAATGATGAGTGATGGAGAGGGAATAATGATGAGTGATGGGTTTGATATGGCGATGTGATATGTGATGTGATAGATAAATCCCATATACTACCCCGCGCACACCGCGAGATCGCACCTCTCGTCACTACACACGCACACGCGACCAATAAAACGTCAAATAATGCGACGCTAATTATTTAATATTAGTAAAATAAATAAACACTCACATACAAAAATAACAAATTTTACCTCGTTAGGCGTGCCCTATACTTTTCTGCGACATCAACGTGGGTCTGAGCTTAAGGTCTTAATCTGTAATTTGCCGGTTAATCGGGATTAATTAGAGCGGGTTGTTACAGTTTGGACCTTTACTTAGAGTTTTAAAATCATTTATACTGTTTAAGCCATTTTTGAAAAGTGCTAATTTTTGTACCGTTATCAGGGGCAATTAGCACGCTAATTTCAACTTTAGCGCGCTACCTCAAATATCTAGTGCGCTAATTCAAAGTTCTAGTGCACTAATTAATATTACCGCGCTAGATTGTCTACCTAGCGCACTATGTGCAGCAGAACCCATAATTATGCATTTCAAATTTTAGGTTTTTGTTACACATAAGCCTTGTTAATGCTTTGGGACCCTTCAAACACACTACTAGAGGTCCCTAACATCAACCCCAACACAAAACAACATCCCACAACATCAAATTCATGAATTCACAAACTTGAGCTATGTTAATGGAGTGAAGAAGTTATATAGTTTGATGATCTTCTTCTTCGTTACCAAACCTTCACCGAATTGAAGCTCTTCTCCTCCCCCAAGATTACTCCAACAATCTTTCTTTTCTCTTTTCTTCATTGCCAACGATTGTAATGAGGATGAATGATTATTTAGTTTGACTTATGAGGCTTATATGACTAATGGATATGTTTGAACCATGGTCATTGACCATGTGTGAACACGTATCTCAAGGCTCAGCTAGTGGACCACCTTCATTCAATAATTTCTTAAGTCATGCTTAAATGACTCAACAAGTTAACTTGTTTGACCTCTAGATTTGTCAAAACGTGTCTCGATTCATATCATGTAATTTTTAATTTATTTCAATAACTTAGGCACATTAATGTTTTATCCAACATGACCACATTAAAGCTACTTATAAAACCATAATTAGCTCAAATTAATTGAGCTTACCCCATAAGCCGCTACCTCGATCCACATCGACATGCTTTTCAAGATACGTCCCCGCTTATCTTGATACCTATATACCCATATAAATTGACTTAATAATCTACATATATACAATACACTAGGCATAAATTACAACAAATATAAAACATACCTCGGCCCTTGCCTGGTCAATGGACATATCACGGTGTGGGCCCCATGGTACGGTCATTGATCCTGTTTAAGGAGTTAAAAACAATTAGAGATTTGGGGCCATTACAATTCTTCCCAACTAATTTAAATTTTGTCCTTGAAATTAAAACTCGAACTAGGATTTATACCTGACTCGAATAGGTACGAAAACCTATCTCTCATATAGTCCTCCCGTTCCCAAGTGAGTTCGTATCATCGTGAAACTATCATTTGACGAGTACTTTTGGGATAGACTTTCCTATCAAGTTATGTACCAATCGATCTATAATTTGCACAGGCTGCTCCTTATGTGAAATATCTTCACTCAGGTCTACCTGACTCAAATTTACAGTCGGACGATCATCTGCTCTCGACTCAACTAATCAAAGCATGGAGATATGAAAGACTAGATGAACTCCTGACATCTATGGAGGTAACTTAAGCTCATACATAACCTTCCCGACTCGTTTCTTAATCCTAAAAGGTCCGATAAACCTCGGTGCAAGTTTGCATTTCACTTTGAACCTCTGAAGACCCTTTCGAGGGGAAACCTTTAAATATACAAAAACTCCCTTGGTGTACGTGAGATCACCGCGATATCTGTCCGCATAATTTCACTATTTATCTTGGGCTCCTTGTGTTTTTGAGGAATCAATCATACCTTCTCCATGTGATCAACAACAATCTCAAGCCCTACAATTTCTCGGTTTCTAGCTCACCCAACACGATGGGGAGCGATACGGTTTACCATATAAAGCCTCAAAAGCGCCATATCAATACTGGCTTGATAACTATTGTTATATGCAAACTCACGCAATGGTAAGTACTTCTCCCATGACCTGCTAAACTTCAAAATAAAAGCCCGCAACATATCATCGAGAATCTGAATCAATCTTTCAGTCATGTCCGTCAGTCTGAGGATGAAAAGTTGTACTAAACTATAAGTATGTACCATACTGCTCCTACATATTTCGCCACATCTGGACGTATACATAATATATTTGTCTGACGTAATAGTCATTGGTACCCCATGCAACCTAATAATATCTCGCTCGAATAATATACTTAACTGATCAAATGTGTAATGTGCGACCACTAGTAGAAAATGATCAGACTTCGTAAGTCTATCAACAATAATCCAGATGGAATCATATCTCTAGGCGATTCTCGACAATCCCATCACAAAATCCATAACAATGCCCTCCCACTTCCATCATGAAATTGGAAGATGTTGTAGTAATCTTCCAAGTCTGCGATGTTCAGCATTTACTTGCTGACAAATCTCAAAGTTCCTGATAAACTTAGACACATCCACCTTTATCATAGGTCACCAAAAATGCCTTTTCATGTCGTGGTACATTTTGGTCATGCCTAGATGAACGATGAATCGGGAATGGTGTGACTCCTGAAGAATCTCCTTTCTCAGCTTTGTTAATAATGGTATCCACAGTCTGCCCCTGAATTTCAAACACTGGTCAAACGTTTTTGTCCAATCAACACAATCTGCACTCTGCGCTAACTCCCTAAATCTCAAGTATAACCTGTCGGTCCTTTGACCCTCGACATTTTTATGTAGACACGTGTCTGTACTCTCATCTGACCGCAAATCTCAATCCAAGTTTTTGTAGGAACATCTGCATCTCCAATAGGTATCCTACTCAACGCATCTGCAACTACGTTCGCTTTCCCAAATGATGCTCAAGGAAAAGTCGTAATCCTTCGAAAGCTCTAACCATCTACACTGTCTCATATTCGGATCCTTTTGTGTGAAGAAATACTTCAGACTCTTATGATCAGTAAAAAGTGTGAATTTTTCTCCATACATATAATGTTTCCATATCTTTAACGTAAACACTACTATTGCCAGTTTCAAATCGCGCGTTGGATAATTATTCTCATGTACCTTCAATTGTTTAGATGCATAAGCTACTGTACCAATACTCTACATCAACACACATCCCATACCTCTATGAGAAACATCAATGTACACTAAAAAGCCCATGTCCAACCTCTGGTAATATCGATAGTAGTCAATAACTTATTCAACTGAGCGAATGCCTCCTCACGTTCCTTATACCACTCAAATCTAACATCTTTATGGGTCAATCTTGTAATTGGTGAAGCAATTTTTGAGAAATCCTTCACAAATCGGCGATAATACCCGGCTAAACCCAGAAAAATCCTGATCTCAACCACTGAAGTTGGTGTTGGCTAATCCATAATTACCTAAATCTTAGTTGGAACCAATGCTATCCCTACTGCTCCGACAACATGCCCTAGAAATTTGACATCTGACAACCAAAATTCACATTTACTAAATTTGGCATAAATTTTATGCTTCCTCAAAGTCTGTAATGTCTCTTTAGGTGTTTCTCGTGATCCTCCTCGTCTTCGACTATATCAATATATCATCGATGAAGACTATCACGAAATGATCAAGAAATAGTCTGAAAACCTGATGCATTAGATGCATAAACACTGCTTGAGCATTGGTCAATCCAAATGGCAAGACCGTGAACTGAAAATGTCCTTATCTCATGCTAAAAGTTGTTATGGACCTATCCTCATCCCTTGGTCCTAAGCTGATGATACATTGATCGCAGGTCTATCTTAGAGAAAAATCGTGCTCCTTTTAGCTAATCAAATAAATCATCAATCATCGGGAGTAGATATTTGTTCCTAGTGGCAACTTTGTTCAACTGTCTATAGTCGATACAAAGTCTCAAAATGTACCATCATTCTTTTTCAAAAAAAGGACGGATGCTCCGTATGGCGACATTAAAGGTGTGATAAATCCCTTTTGCCCCAAATCCTGAAGCCAAGTCTTCAACTCCTCTAGCTCTCGTGGTGCCATACGATACGGTGGTATGAAAATTGGTTAAGTGCCCAGTACTAACTCAATAATAAAATTAATCTCTCGCGGTGGCGGTAAACCAGGTAAATCCTCCGAAAATACATCGAGAAACTCTCTAACAACCGATATATCCTCCAGCCTAGGTCCCCGACTCTCTGGTATAGTGTATTGCAAGATCAATGTCTCCATTTCCTTACTAGTCGCATGTCGACCTCTCGTACCTATTTCCTCGTTGAACTACCTCTTTAGATGAACGTCAGACGCCTTATGATATCAAATATCACTATTTTTGAAACTGATCGATATGAGCATTGTATGTTGCTAACTAGTCATCGAACTCTAAAAATTCGAGGACTCTAAAGTCAGCAGGTAACTTTACCCCATCTATCTCGACCAGATATCCAGCAATAAAACTATTAGGGTAAACCTTATCCCCAGTTGCAGTACTTAAAATCAAATGTACGCTAAGCCTAATAGGTTTCAACCATAAGATGTCTACCATGCGACCACCAATGAAAGATACAATAGATCCAAAATCAAATAATGTATATGAGTCTCTGCGGCTGATACTGACTCTGTCTCTGTGGCTATCCCTTTCCCTGTCTAGTATCTTAGCCTCGGCCTACCTCTGCTCTACCACCCTGCGGTTGTTGTCATGGAGCATGTGGGATGGGAAATGCAAGAACGGTGGAAGCTGGTAATGTTGGCCTGATGGGAGGTGGCAAGGAAAGTCTGCCTGCAGTGCTCTGTGCTATGGCAATGTATGATACATGAGGCACAACCATGGGTGAGTGGCTATCCCCACCCCCTGAAAACCTATGTTCCATCCCCAAGCTCCCTTACCCCTCTGTCTTCTCTTCTCATACTTCATGGCTTGCTCTGCTGATAACACTAGACTTGGTGCTCGCCATTAGCGACTTTGCCTAACATAGATCTCGGAGAATTCTGGTGCACATAATAACCGCCTAGTACACATTGGATTCATCTCTTACCAAGTCTCCGACAAACTATCTCAGATAATCATAACTGTCCATGTACTGCATCACAGGCTCCTCTGCTCCTTGTCTCAAGTTTATGAATTCTCTTCTCAACCTCTTTCACCGGCATGAACGATAGAACTTTTGCTTGAAAGAATCCCCCAAATGGGTAGTATGTCTCATGTGATACGATGAAATCTCTTCTCGAAGTCTATTGTAACGGCCGAAAATTTGGTGCCACGTGTCAAGTCAAGGTCGTATGTGGGACTTACGAAATACGATCGAATCAATTTGAGATGAAAATGTTAATTATTGAGTTCGAGAAAATGAAACACGAACGAGGATGCGCCGAGTCCTAGATGTTGGCTGCCTCGTGTTGCTTGTAGCGCGCGGGTATTGACTACATAATAACTTTGATTTGAAATGTTTATATATATATATATATAAGTCCTGAAAGAAAAAGAGAGAGAAAACGAGGAACCAGAGGAAAAAAAAAAAAAGGATCGGGAGAAGAGGAAGAGGTGGAGCTCACTGGCGCCAGCGACGGCACGGAGGACGCCGGCAAGGAGGACGACGAGCTGGCCGACTGCGGTGTGGGCGGCGGTTCGTAACATCGGCTCCAGATCCTTGAATTCATCTTTCACCGGCCAGCCGCGCGAGCAACGCGCTGGTGGTGGAGTCGAGGCAGCGCCGGCGACCGGCAAAAACTATCTCGATTTCGATAATCATAATTGTCCATGTGACTACATCACAGGGACTAGGAGCTCCTCTAAACCGCAGTTAGGGACCTATCCTGTTTATCCTCAAGTTTACAAAAAAAAAAAAAAATTATGCCCAACTATGCAAAATTTTCTTCTCAACCTCTTCATTTAGTCGTGAGCTTGCTCGCTGGAGTCCATTTACATCTACTTTGGGGCCTAGGCGGGAAAAATACTACTAATAGAACTTTTGCTTGAAAGAACCCCATGTCTCAAACTCTGATGGATTGTTTACGGTCTTGTATATTCATGCGTTCTTTATTCTTTTCGGGTAGCTATTTATCATATCGCCACCACTTACTGGGCTCGTCATTCGTTAGCGTCTCAGAGGAGGAAATTTCTAGGTGAAAATTTTGTATAAGTATACAATGAAATCTCTTCTCAACCGTAAATGGTGAAGTCTAATAATCCTCCATCTGCATGACCTTCAGATCGGGGTCCCGTAGGTTTAGGCGGCATCCTCCATCTTCAATACCTTACGAAGCTTCTCCTAAGAAAGAATCCATCTCTCAATCTTCTGCAATGGATAGCGAGCGCGAATTAGCTTCTACGTGATACGACCCATAAATATACATATATATACATATAGAAATTAACAAATACATATAAGAAATCCCCATCTCACTTTCCCTCACTTCCCAACTAATGATTTTTAGGCAAAGGTCATCTGGTTTCTACAACTAAGTTTTATGTTTTATTCATATATATGATATATTTATCGAGAACAAGGGATCTGATACCAACTATGTTGGTATCGTATTGCCTTAAACCATATAGTTCTCTCAACCTATGGCTCTGATACAACCTGTGACGACCCCTTCTTCTAAACAGGGCATCGCCCGGCCTTATCCAGTAATCAAGCCTTAAACCTAACCATATGAGACTTAATTACGTATTAGTCAACATTTTGTCCCAATATTCTTTCCATACACGTGTCAATATATTATTGATTTCAAAGTTAATTAAAATTTTTATCGTTTTAATATTAAAATGCATTTTAAAGATTATGCGGAAGCTCTTATTATTTAAAAATCCTAAGTGTGGAAAACCAAAAAAAAAGCATCACGTGCATGTATATATCATAAAGGTAACAACACAGTATGATATATGAGTCTCAAAATGGGGAACTATACACTCGACTCATTATACAACCCATAAATGTACAATAAAAATATAAACAGTAATAATATAGCAAAAGTCGAGTCATACAAAATGGAGATAGGAGAGTCGATGAAATACTCAAACAAAGTCATCGATCTTCATCATTCCTCGGTCTGTTGATGCTCGACGGACCAACACTCATCATCATAAATTAGACGGTGAGTATGATAATATTTAAGTAATAACTGGAGAATTCTATGCCACATTTCCAAAATATAAGAAAGGAATTTAAAAGCATAAAATAGTGAAAAAGTTGATGAATCAAGTAATGCAAGTAAGTACCACAGTTAAAATTGTATAGACTGACACAGGCTAAGTCGAGATGATCTACGTCCGGTTGGTAATGAGAACTATCACCTAGCTTTTCCCACTACTATATGGAGCCGCGCTCAACATATTCCATACAAATAGCGGAGCTGCGCTCTACGCATATAAATCATCTATCTCATTATTGTCTATCACACCAAGTCTTATACCTCGTGTATCGCGCAAGTGTAGTGGTGAGTGCCAAAACCCGGTAGATCCGTGTCCCTGTAAACCACGAATCTCTTATGCGATGGACACTAGATAGTCCCTACTTTAGTTTTCAAAAATCAATAGTTTCAAGTCTCTAGGATTTCAAAACTAGTTAAGCTACAAAGCCCAAGGAAATAGAATACAAATCTAATCCATTCCAACTTATCCCGATATCATGTTTTTCATCAACTATCTATCAAGAATATCATCGAAAGTAGAAATTGGAATCAATGAAACATTTCGTAAGGCATCATGTCAACAATATTTAAATATGAATAGACACAAGAACAATATGATGTGCGAGTACGAGTAGTAATGTCTACAAATAGACTATAAAACAATAAGAGTCAATGAAATGAAATATAGAATTCTCATAGCTTACTTGTAATTCACAAAGCTTATCCTAGCCTATCCGGCCTCCTAACACTCCAAAATGTGTTCCCGAACTCCCAAAACCTCTCGTTAGTTCCCTAGAGTTATTTGATAAGTTTTAGCGTGGGGTTGGACCTCTATTTAGAGTTTTAAAACAATTTATAGTGTTTAAGACATTTTTGAAAAGTGTTGTTTTTTGTACTGTCAAGGGCAATTAGTGCGTTACCTCAATTATCTAGCACGCTAATTAATCTTAGTGCGCTAGATTTTCTACCTAGTGTGCTATGTGCAACATAACCCAGAGTTCTACATTTTGAATTCTGGGTTTTTGATATACATAATCCTTGTTAATGCTTTGGGACCCCTAAAACACACTACTAAAGGTTACAAACATCAACCCCAACATAAAACAACATCCCATAACATCAAATTAATGAATTCACAAACTTAAGCTATATTAATAGTTTGATGATCTTCTTCTTTTTCACCAAACCTTCACTGGATTGAAGCTCTTCTCCTCCACCAAGATTACTCCAGCAATTTCTCTTTTCTTTCTTCTTCCTTGCCAATGATTGTGATGAGGATGAATGATCATTTAGTTTGACTTATGAGGCTTATATGAATAATTGGATATGTTTAAACCATAACCATTTATCATGTGTGCACACGTATCTCGAGGCTCGACTAGTGGACCACTTTCATTCAATAATTTCTTAAGTCATGCTTAAATGACTCAACAAGTTGACTTCTTTGACCTTTAGATTTGTCTATACGTGTATCGATGCACATCATGTGATTTTTAATTTATTTCAATAACTTAGGCACATTAATGTATCATCCAACATGACTACATTAAAGCTACTTGTAAAACCATAATTAGCTCAAATTAATTAATCTTATCCCATAAGCTGCTACCTCGGTCCCATGTTGACACGCTACTCGACGTACATTCTCGCTCATTTCGATACCTATATACCCGTATAAATTGACTTAATAGTCTACACATTTATAATACACTAGGCATACATCGCAACAAATATAAAATATACTTCGGCTTTTGCCTCGGTCAATGGACATATCACGGTGTGGGTCCCACGGTACGGGTCGTTGATTTTGTTTATGGAATTAAACACAATTAGAGATTTTAGGCGTTACAAAAACTTAGGCTAGCCCACCCATATTTTGCTTCTTATGTCACCTAGGTCACCCCATTACATTAGATAATTAATAACCCTAATGTTTTTCTTAACTCTTTTTTTTCCTTTTAGTACATAGATTTCCTAAACATATATCATATAGTATCTTAGATCTTGTTTGGTTCATTTTTGCCAACTTATAGTGTGAGCGGAGATAACTCCCTGGAGTTAATTCACAATGTAAGTTCATATTTCATTTTTGTTGAACTTTGAACTTACAGGGAAGTTGCAAATTTTAAAGAACTGTAAAATGTAGGAATTGACATAAATACCCTTCAAACATATTTTTAAGATTAAAAAAATATTATTATTTTCACAACATGAACTAGCATTTATTTATTTAGAATAAAGAAACTTGAATTAAATAAAAATAAAATATTATTTACAAAAATATTAAACAACATCAAATAATTATAAGTGTTTTTATATTTATTTGAAATCATTATTAATAATAAATACTAAAATACAACTAATGATAATTCTTAAAAATATTTTCTCTCACTTGAAAAATATTTTTTATGAATAAATGATTTATTTAATCTTGTATTCATGGATTAATAACAAACATTTGAGTTCTTCTAAAGATAATAAAACATTTTTAGGGTTAAAAAGAATAAAACATATTAAA
This sequence comes from Stephania yunnanensis, assembly GCA_039657365.1. NCBI lineage: Eukaryota > Viridiplantae > Streptophyta > Magnoliopsida > Ranunculales > Menispermaceae > Stephania > Stephania yunnanensis. Next base: position 7,131,795 of record CM077580.1, read on the forward strand.
GACAATGGGTAAATGAGAATTTATGAGGGTTAATTGTGTTTATATAACTCTCGAGAGTTATGTCCTTATGGGGGTGGGGAAATATCTCACCCTCTTCCCTATCCCAGGGAGTTAGGCAACCAAATAAGATTAGTTACCAACTCCCTGAGAGTTATGTCCTTGGAGATATCTCCACCTGATACCGAACAAGACCTTAAACAACATCAAAATGGGGCCGTTCGAATCTAGATGCACATTTCAATGGATAATAACAACTTTTTATCAAATGCACGAGTTACAAGTATGTCACCTTTTAAATCATTTCACAGTGTTATAAATAATTATATATATAACAATATATGTTTTTTTAGGAAAATTATATCTATATACTTTATAACAAATTAGTTATGGTGCGATATATGCACACATTTTTAGCACGAAAATTGGTTGGTGCTCAAAGTGAGAGCTTGACTTTGTGTGCTACAAATATAGATAGCTTTTATACCTTATTAAAAAGTGAAATTAAATTTGCGCTAAAGTGGGCGGTATCTCTCTTCTTAGTCATGCCTTAATTTTAATCAAATAATGACCAACTTATAGCTTAGTTACTATTTAGTTCAGGGTAACATAATTTTCTGAGTCAACTCCTGTCCGCCGATAAAGGCACGAGCGACCTAACAGCTTCTAAAGTGGAGGAGACTCAAATTATATTTACCCAAACATGAACACAAAATACTTTTGAGTCGTTGATCATTCCTAACCTTCTCCAATAGAGAGCACACAAAAACACTTTTTAGAATGTGTATAACATCTTGATTTTTGTTAATTTAGTAGGGAGAGTTTTATATTTACTCCAAATATATTTGTTGCATGCATGTAAACTTGCTTTTGATTATTTATACTACTCATCGGGTAGAGTTTTAATTATTCCAAATCTATTTGATTCATGCACTTTCATGTGTGAATGTTAACTAACAAGTAATACATGTTCAGATATTAAAAAAAAAAACAATTAATACCTGTTCTACAATCTTTATAAGAGATTTACCTTTAACTCAAAAGCTTAGATGTATGTAAGACGACAATGTGTCTCATATCATCTTATTAATTTATATAATGAAGAAATTGCGTAACTTTACATAAAAAAAATTGTGTAACTTGTAAATCTAAAGCCTTTTGAGCTCCATTATCATTACCAATTTGATCATAGAAATGTGTATTAATGGTGGAAATTCAATGGTTCTCCGTTGAGCTTATAAAAGAACATTTTACTATCAAACAATATGCTAGAGGATTTGAAGCTCAAAGGGCGATAAGATACTGTTAGCCCCTCAATTTGATCATACTCTTGTATCTGACTGGAGTGGTTGCCGGCTTGCAACAGGGGCCATGACCTCAAGTCACTTGAGTATTTGGTAGGAATGAGATGTGTTTTATCTAGGGCACCGTTAATATCCCTCATTCGCAACGTTCTAGGTACAGCAGATGATGCCACGTCCTGTGACTCGAGTCTGCTTGGCGTTGCCGCAACTCTATGACCCCAACCCTGTGGCACCCGCATTCGGTGATCTTGGACTACTTGGGTGCCTCTCTATTGTTTCCTTTGACATTAATTTCTCGTTGTACTTTCATTGTTTTTACAATCTTATTATCATGCATTCCGTACAGTTTTCTTTCTATCCGCATGACTTTTAGACTACTTCATTTTAGCTTGAATTACTGTTTAGATCCTACTAGCTTTTACTTACCTGGGCTCGCCATTCTCGTGTTTGACTGAGTGCAGAGTCGCAGACGAGTAAGGGAAATGAACCAGCTTTAGGTGATTTGCTGTAAGGACATTGGAGCAACTTTCCCACTTGAATTTGTGTAGGTCTTATATTACCTATTTATATGTTGTTTTTGGGTTGAAAGATATACATGAATGTACATGTTTACTGGGTTCCACAATTAGGTTGCCTAACTCTTTTACATTATTGTTGAGTTATTTAATTAATTGTTTCCGCTAAATTGTAAAAACTTGAAAAATACTAATAACTCAACTTAAAATTATGAATTTACTTATAATGATGGATTGGAAGGTTGAATAGGTCTGCGTTGACCTTGCGAGACTAGCTCGGGGGTCCACGTGGGCTTAGGCCGCGCGGTGCCCAGTTTGTGAGAAATTGGGGTTGTCACAAACATTAATCAAATGTTTTACTCTAAAATGTGAACGACTCGGCTATGTGCACCCAACAAATTGATTTGGGCAAACCACAATATGAGGGCACCCCCAGGAAGGATGTGGGCACTCAAAAAAATTGTCTAAGTTCCCAAAATACCTCTGCGCACCTCCAAGAGAGAATCCGAGCTGATCGAAGAGAGAACAGGGGAAGAAGAAGAACGAATATGAAATCGATTTTTTTTTTGAAGGTGCAGAGGGTTGTTTATCTTCGCATCAACTAGATCTCCATGCCTTTACGCATTCCACAGGTTGTCGAAAATGCCGCTGTTCATCGTTGTAGTAGGGTTTCCTGTTCTAAGGCTCGAAGTTTTATCGGATTTGGAAGGTGAGATTTTGTATATTTTTTGAATTTGGAGGTTTAATCAATGATTATTTATTGTTATCTACGCGTTCTTTGTCGTATGTTTCCTTTAATGTGTCTGAATTTGTTCATTCGAATGCGACTTGATGGTCAGTTGGTAGATTTAGATATTTTTCATTTTTGGATGGGATTGGTAACATTATTTCGTTTTGAGAAATTACAGTTGGTTCTTATTTGTTGTTAACACGAGACTCAATCGCATTTAGAGGTTGTAATGTGTTTTTGGTGCGTATAGACTCGTTCGGTCACACATGACCGAACGTAGTTAATCTGATTGGTCAAAGGAGGCTGAGTAAATGGAATTCATTCGATAGAGGTAGCCCGACCAATACAAGTTGTAGCAATTTGTTGATGAGTGTTAGTGGTAATTGAGATTAAATGATCAAAGTTTAATTTTGTGCAATTTACTTTGACGAATAATGAAAAGTATGGTTAGACAGTCTAGTTGGCCGAATTTTACTTTTCTCCATGAGTTGAATAAAGATGTTTTATTAAATTTGTGAATATTTTTTAGGTAATTTGGTTGTTATATGTCTTTTTTGTTGTATAAGGAGTAATTGTTGTGTGTAAGGTTGATGGGCAAGCTTGTTCGCTCAAACGATATCGATTGAACCTCATTTGTTCTGTTTCGGTCAACCGATCACAACGCTATTGATCAATTGTTCACAACCGATCAGTGGAGCTCTATTCGGTCGTTGGTGACCGACTCGACTGTTTTGAAGTGTAATAATGTTTTTGGTTTAAAATCTTTTTACTAATTAGTGAATGTTGTTGTTGACCTTCTATTTGTTTTATTGTTATAGGTATGGCTCGCACTAAGAACATTGTCAGTCGATAGGAGACCAAGGCCCAAGAATTGAAGGGAGCGCGGGGTGCCCGGATAGCTCAAACGATATCGTATAGAAAATCAAAGGAGTTGAGACGGGGTAAGAGGGCCAATGAGGTTGGTGACTTACTCAACAAGGCATCCGCAGCACCGGACTCGGAGGTGGCAAGCAAGCAGTTGGTCATTCATATGAGCCAAGTGAATGCAGCTGAAGAATCTTCATATGAATCAACTGAGGAAAGTAAGGAAGAAGTCATACAACAAGAAGATACTGAAGAAGAAGGCGAAGAAGAAAGAAGATAACAAAGCAAAAAATAAAGCAATGAAGGAAGTGAAGAATGTAGAGGTGATAATGACAGTGAGAAGAATGAAACTGGAGATGATGAAAAGGAACGTGGAAAAAAGAGGGAGATGAAGGTGGAAGTGGTGATGATAAGGAGAGTGGAGACGAATGAGAGAAAAAGGAAGAAGAAGAAGTTGATGAAGAGGAAGTTGAAGTAGTGGCAAAAAGGCCCATTGCGAAGAGTCGCAGCAAGGCCAAGCTGGGAATCCCCAAAGGCAAAAAGCCAACAATTGACTCCTCCACACTGTTCCAGGTGGGCCCAAAAATCATACCTTATTGAAGAGTTTCAATAATCATGTCATGGTTGCGATATGGAATAACGAGGTAAATATTTACTTTTATTTAATTTTTAATTGATATTTTGTAATTTTTTCATAGTAGACTTTCGATAGGCCAGTTAGAACCGAACTAGGTTCATTTGTTCGTTCGTTGGCAACCGAGTGAAAAGTTTTCACTCGGCCACCTTAAACCGACCAGATGAACTTGACGCAGTTTGTTCAAATCGAACAAACCATTAATTAATTATTTTTAAAATCGTGAATTATTATATTATTTATATATATTGCTCATACTAACCCTGATATTTTTTAGGAGCAGCCCCTGCTCAGATGTATCAATTGTGGGTCTCAGTTGGTGTAGTGGGATTTAACAAAGTGTTGCTGAGACAAAGTTCGCATTCAAAGCATTATTCAGGCATCCAGAATAAGTGCGCTAACCAAGTGCACATACAATAAGGCATACAAGACTCTCATATTAGCCTTTATGGAGAGGTGGCACAGCTAGAGACCAACACATTTCACCTACCGTTCGGTGAAACGTCAATCCCCTGGAGGATGCCAACATGCTGTCGAAGATTCCCATAATGGGCAAGGTTGTAGATTGTGCCTGCATATCTAGGGATGAGGCGATTGAGTTGCTGAGCAGGACACTTCAAGTGTCAGAGATAGAAACGGATAAACATTTGAACAAAAATCTTAAAGTTATCAAGTCCTGGCTGGAGTCACAATGGGGGATTTTCCAAAGCCTTCAAAGAAATGCAAGGTTAAAAGGCAAGTGTTTCTTGCGGTGGAGTGCACGACTCAAGCGTACTTGCGATACCTATTGGGGTGCACTTTGTTCATTGAAAAGATGTCCATGTTGTTCCCTGTTGGAGAATTTAGACGAGTTCCATACGTATGCTTGTGGTGTAGCCGCTCTAGCTTACTTGTATCGACAACTACGATCGGTAACCCATGTGAAAGTATGCCAGATTGTTGGGTATCTGACAAGGCATGTTCAACATAAGTTGGTTTAACGTTTAATTTGAGAATTTTACTTCAACTAAATTATTTTGTTTTCTCTTTTGCAGGGATGGGTCTACAACTACTTTGATATGGTTCTACATGAAGCACGCCCAAACCCAACTTATATTGGGAACCTCCCCCGTATGTCTAGGTGGATCGTGAAGTCAAAGCAGGGCTTGAACATAGATCATGTACACCGGCTTTGCAGAGCACTTGATAGTACTCGATCAAACAAGGCGTGTGCACTCACGCTAGCTATTAGTTTGATATACAACTTTGTATGCCTTTGTTATGAATCATAGATGGTCTTACATGTTTGCTTTTTTTCATTTTATCTGTTAGGTTACGTGGGACCTTTACTCGAGTATGAAGTTAGATGAGGATATAGTCGAGCTCACATTCTAAACGGGAACCATCAAGTATTTTGGGATTGTTATGCCATATCACCTAGACATGTTTTTTAGACAGTTGGGTAACGTACAAAGGATCCCCTCTTCTTCGTACAGTCCTACCTGTTCCCAAAGTCGGAAGGTAGCTTCGAGCTACCTGGTGAAGTACAATTTCCAAGCCAAGTTGTGGGAGAGATGGCAAGATCATGTATAGTCTGCACGATCAAGGGGACAATGGGCGTCCGCCCCATGGGCTGCGAACAAGGATTACATGGGGTGGTACATAGACGCCTCCCACCCAAGAGTTGAAAATCCGTCAAGGATTACGGCTGGAACCGAAAATGACGATGACACATATGATGTGAGTTACACAAGACATTCCTTGTTTCTTTTTATTTTATTATTTAATTTATCGCTACTAATATGTCTAGTGTTGTGTTATTTATGTAGCGGGTAAAATGGGCAGTGAAGGGTGTCACCGCTTGGAAGACGGTGCCGGCTGGAGTAAGAAATAGGGCTTCCGTGGTGACGTGGCAGACGAGGTGTTAAAGCGCCTCACGGTGATTGGTTCGAATGTTACTTCGGGTACCACGACATCTACTGCCACTTTGTCCCAACCTGCAACGTCTAAGCAAAAGGTAACCGCGGCGGAAATGAGACCTTCTAAGACCAAGAGCAAGAAGAGCAGGAATTAAGACCCTTCTTGTATCATACTTGGTGTCGAAATGAGATTTTGAATCATACTTCGTGTTGAATTGTGAAGATACAATTTTGAATTGTGAAGGAATTGATGTGATGTCCATATTGTTATGTTACGTTTTCAATCATATTTCGTGTTAAAATGAAATTTTGCCTTGCATACCTCATTTTTCTTTAGCACTTTGATGAATATGATGCCAATTGGGAAGATACCGTTTCTTAATTTCAATTTTTATATTTGATTAGGTTCACTATAATGTTCTGTTCGGTGGGTTATCACCGAGTAGGTTGTATGCGTTCTGTCATACATGACCGAACAAACAAGTAAAACATACAAAATTGCTTTGTTCGGGCATGCTAGATCGATTTAAATGCTTTTTTTGGTATAATGGAACCGATCCGACAACTACTTATCAGTAACACCTAACCGAACTAAAGAATCACAAAAATTATGATATTCTGTTCGGTGACTTATCACCGATTTAATCACTTTTGTTCGGTAACATAAAATCGATCTGTCAACTTCTCATCAGTAATACATGATCGAACTAAAGAATTACCAAATTATAATGATATGTTTGGTCAATCACAATAGAACAACATAAGTTTACTCGATTGTTGTTGATCGAACAATTGGCTTTAAATGAGTGTTTTGAAAAAATGATTGTGTCGATAACCAAGACATTATATTTACTATATAAACACAGGTGCGGTATGTACAAATTGTAATCAATTTCTATACACGTCATGTATCGGACTTACAAAAAATGAGTGTGTCCTATACGACAACAACATTTATAATTTATAGGAAATAGCGTCGTGTGTGTGACGTACAAAAAGTGTGTCACTCCATTATAGGAAATAGTGTCATGTGTCTAGTACTATTTCTAATTTATGTAAGATCAAGGTGAGTCAAGGTCAACGGTAGTAGGAGTCCTGTCTTGAGAATACACAACTTTTGGTGGGTCTCTCGTGTTCAAGTTGTCATTTCATTCTATGGCCTCAGGTTGTGCATTTGGTTTCCACCTTGAATACAATCGAGGAGATGAGGCGTCCGCCTTGAATAATACCTATACATGAAGATGACCCTCCAAATAATGCCCTATGTCATGGTTATGACACCCACACACCACCTGCACATGCCATAATCCATCTGTATCTTCCTTGATATTTATTGCAAATTGATAACCATGTTTTTTGGTAGCACATTTGCCCCTTGATGTCCCTTTCAAGACCTCCCCATTTTTATCCACTACAATTTTTTCCTTAACAATTTTCACCCTTTCACTAACTTTCATTTCCCTAAGTTTCTGGATGTCACCCCTATAAAAACCAAACCTCTCACACCCCATGTTCATCCTCCCCGACGACGACCATCGCCACCTACATCCGAGCCTTTTGTGACAACGACAAATTATTTTTTAGTTCCCCGACTTCGAACCTATTTGACCGCCTCAACCCTACTTCCAAATGGCATGTCTCGCTTGAAGTCGTTAGTGTAATCAAAATATTCAGTGCGACATAAATTCCCCTGCAAAATGGTACAACATAAATTTCAAAACCAACCCTAAAAAAAGTTCACTCGGTCAATTTAGACCGAGTAATACTATTCTGGTCGGGTACATGTGACCGACATAATTCGTTTCACTCGGTTTGTGTGTACCGGATAAAACAGATATATTTGGTCTTGCTCCATCGAACACAACTTTAAATATAAACATATATCAATCAATCTATAAATACCGAGCAAAAGCCATTTGATCGGCCCTGCGAGATCGAACTAGGGGCGAACTGCTTGATTTGCACAAAAAAACACACACAGTGCCTCAAAACTGAAGATATCCTCTCCATTTTGTAAATTCCCATCTCCTATAAGTTCACCTCCATCTTTTATAGTTATTGGCCACTGAGCAATGCAAACAAACAAATACTTAGCAACACATTCAAATTTTTACAAACCATTAAAATGCTTATCAAAATAATGTAAGTTATACATTTCCCATAAACAACAATGATGAATTCGACTCTTATGAAGATAGAGGGCTCAAAAAGCGCGACTTCTCGTTTTCTCCGGTGGTCGGAGGGGATCGCTGGAGTCGAACTATAACCTTTGTGCGGTGCGCACACTTGGGTGAGAAAAAAAGGTTTGGAAACTTGAAGGGTATAAAGGTCATTTCACGCATAGGGCAATTGTGCAAACAAAGTACAAAAAATTTGTAGTTTGCACATATAAGGGACAAAATATGAATATCGAAAGTGAATGAAAAAGAGATTGGCATTTATAGTTATAAGAAAAAAAAATGCGGCTATGTGCACCCCACACAATGATAATGTGAATATGTGCACCCCACACAATGATAATGACACCCCACACAATGATAATGACACCCCACACCAATTCACTTACTTACCCAAATCGCATCATTCCCGTGTACCCCACCTTCAATGGTCCAATTTTTTTCACAAGTGCAATCGATCCCTTGTCGGCCTGAGTGCGCATTTGTCGATCGGAGGGGGCTTCTGGACATTGTAAGTATGTTATTTCTCATTTTTTCATAATTGAATGAACTCAGTTAACCGGTTTTGGAGGAGACAGTAATGTGAATCTTGTATTGTATGGTTTGTAAGATTCGGTGTATTTGCATCACTATTAACATATAATGGGTGAAGAAAAAGACTGGGAGGAGACAATAATATGGGTTTTGTATTGTTTTTTTTTTCTTTTTCATTTTTCAAACTATATAGGAGACGCGAAGTGATCACCACACAAAACCGAGACACTACATAGGGTCTCGGTTGGATCTAGCATGAGTCTTAGACTAAAAGCAACTAAAACCATGTACGTACTCAGTGGTACTAGTCACGATCATTGGGTACCGAGACTTGAAGAATGGTCTCAGACATGTGCAACCGAGAGTGCACGTTGTTTTTCAAACGTGTAGGACCGAGATAGTTGGGGTGCCTTGAGAAACAATCAAGGTGCCTGATCATCGAGGTGGGGTACTCATTTTTGAACCAATGGGCAATTTGGGAAACTTGACGTGGTGCCCTAAGAAATTGATTAAATGCATTGATCATAGGGGTGCTTTGAGAAATAGTTGGGGTGCACATAGCCGCACTTTTAAAAAAAAGTAAGTAGGGCTCGAGATTTCTACACTACAAAAGGAAGTGAACAAAACATTTGTCAAAACTCTTGAACATATGGGTACATAATGAAGAGATGATTAAATGTTCGTGTATCCTTTTATATGGTTCAATTACACTTAATCGAGCACAATGGAAAAGTTTGATCCATGTAGCCGACCCCAGTTAATTTGGAGCTGAGGCTATGTTGTTGTTGTTGTTGTTGTTGTTGTTGTTGTTGTTGTTGTTGTTGTTGTTGTTGTTGTTGTTGTATCATTTTATATGGTTCGCACCAGATTTGCATACGCTTGTGAAATCAATATCATTTTTGTTTATAGTTCCTTTCTTATCAAAAGAAAAAAAAATATTGCTTTTATTCATAAAGAAGTCTTGGAAAACTAGCTAGCCACCTTACTATATAAGGCACGATAAGACAAAGGTGAATGTGATGGTAGTTCCATTTATATATTTGAGATTAGGATGTTTAAATTTCAAGTTAAATAAATGTTAAATGTCAACAATTTGTTCGAATATTGATTAAAAAAACAATTTGTTCAAAGACATCATTTGCTAAAACATCGTCGGTGACATGAATGATGCATTATTTACCAAGAGGTAAGCTTAGGAGGTAGTGGGTTTGAATCTTGTTGAAGTTTTTGGAGCATATGCCTTAGGTCGAACATTGTTTCTATTATTATTTTTGTTAATGAAATGGAGAATCACATTTGTTGTTTATTATTGTAATTAGTTTGCATGTTTACATTATAATAAGATCTATGAATGTTTACTGAAATATCTTAAATGTCCCTAGTCGGTTATTATATTGGAACTATAATAAATTAAGATCGGTGTGAGTCTTGAATCTTGATTGATGGTCATATGATGATCATACGTATAAGGATACGAATCAAGATCATAAGTGCATATTATGGAACATGGTACTTGACCGACCCGCTATGAGTACACCATATGGATTAAGTCATAGGTGTCACTCATGATAAATATATCATTTAGTCATCCGATTTGAGATTATCAAAGACTTCAATATTACAATCATAGTGATTTGACACAATCAAACATTGTCTTTAACTGGATGATTATAAAGATTGTGATTGGTTACTACGTAAATAATATGTGAAGGTGTGTAATTGAGAAAGAATCTTTCCCTCTCGTATAGAGAGATATCAGTGATTCCTCAATATGATAGACTGCTAATGGTCAAGTCCTTGTGAATTGATATGATCAATGTCACTTGGATGTTTTCAGTTTACCAAGAGATCGAGACTAGTACGATTAAACATTAGGGGAGATTTTTCCGTGCCTTATGTTTGAACATGGGATATCGTACAACAAAAGCATATGATATATACTATTAATTAGGTTGTATAGATTTTGATCTTCGTGCAACTTAGGTAGTCATAATGCCTTGATAGAGACTACTTGCTAGAGACTACTTATGACTTATATACCATAATGGTTTTGGTTTATTACTAACGTTGCATGAACCTACTGGGTCGCACACAAAAAATGATTAAAAATATTTTGTGGGATTTTAAATGACTCGAAACAGTGAATTTTACATGATAAAATTATTAACAAAAAAGTCCATATGATATGACATATTAATACCTCTTTAAGTAGAGGTATAATGACAATTCACTAAGTCGACTTTATACAATGGTTGTATAAATAGGCGTATTAAGCGAACTCACATTATGTGTGAAATTTGGATTGAAATCTAACTTTCGTTTTTAAGAAAATGAGTTAGGTTTTCAGTTGTTTTTTAGTTTTAGGAAGAACAAAAAATTATTTTCATGTTCTCTCTCGGGATAGCACTCAAAATCTCGATTGTCATTTATGTATGAATTTTTAATCGAAGACGTTTATCTATGATAGTGTCTTACAGATTGATCAACATAGATAAAGAAACTAGTGATTAATTAAGGTACGGTTTAGTTTTAATCAATCAGTTTAATGAAACTAGGATTTGATCCCTTGGTGTTTTCGAAATAAAAATTTAAAATTTTCGCTGTGTTTTGAACCTTAAAACCCAATAAAAGTTAAGAAAACAAAAATCGTTCAGACGTAAACACCAATTTAGAAAACTATAATGGAAGATTTTCTTAATTTGTTACATCAACTATACTTAATGAATAATTTGCTTGGAAAAAGTCGAGCCTCTTCTCATTCGGATTAATTAGTTGTTGGTTAATTTATTGGCGGAGATCTATAGACTCACACCCATATATGCGGGTGGACAACAACAACAACAACAACATAGCCTCTGTCCCAAATTAACTGGGGTCGGCTACATGGATCAAACTTTTCCATTGTGCTCGATTAAGTGCAATTGATGGTGAGCTTTGCAAACCATTCAAATCCCTTTTAATTAATGCATCCCATGTTAACTTTGGTCTGCCCCTACCTCGTCGAATTTCTACAGTTTCTATCGAGTCAAGTTTTCTAGTTGGGGCATTTGTAGGCCGTCTTTGCAGGTGACCAAACCATTGCAACCGCCCTTCCCTAATCTTTGTATCAATTGGTACTACTCCTACTTGTCTTTGAATTTCTATATTTCTTATTCTATCTTTACGAGTTTTACCACACATCCACCTAAGCATCCTCATTTCTCCTACGTTCACTTTATGTAATTGTTGTTGTTTTACCGCCCAACATTCACTTCCATATAGCATACCTGGCCTAATTGCGGTCCTATAAAATTTTCCTTTTAACTTAGTAGGAACATGTCGATCACAAAATCACCCCTGTTGCACTCCGCCATTTCTTCCATCCAGCTTGAATTCTATGTGTGACATCATTTTCAATGTTACCATCATTTTGTATGATTGATCCTAGGTATCTAAAGCGGTTTACCTTAGGAACTTCTACTTCCCCTAATTTTACCACTCCGTCATCTCGATGTCTAGTGTTTCCAAACTCACAGTGCATGTATTCAATTTTCGTCCTACTCAACTTAAAGTCTTTAGATTCTAATGTATTCCTCCAGAGTTCTAATTTCCTATTCACTCCATCTTTGGTTTCATCCACTAAGACAATATCATCTGCAAATAACATACACCATGGTATATCCTGTTGAATATGTCTAGTTAGTTCATCCATAACTAAAGTAAATAGATATGGGCTTAAAGCCGATCCTTGATGTATCAAAGGCGACGATCCGGTTGAGACCTATCAAGAAAAAGTTTTTTGGATAAATTTCGGTCCAAGCTGGAGTATTAAAGATGTGTAGACCGAAAGTTAGCCCCACATCAATTAAATAAAACTTCATAATGAAGTATATAAGTGATGATCTCTCTTTAACTAATACTGAGGCTTTTCGAGTTAAATCCCCGTACCAATAAATTGAATGTAGTTAAGTTGGGGACAATCTCGGTATTAGTAGAGATTTACGCTCTTGCGCCCACGTGTGCGGGTGGATGAAGCAACTATAAGGGACACGTCCAAGTGAAGCTTGTGCACACATAAATTGATGTGTATTGAATAGTCACCAACAACTAGGTATGTTGTGTATTGAATAGTCACCAACGACTAGGTATCCAATTTGAGTGTCTCAAAAAAGCAACTCTAACATTATCCAAATCCAACACACAAATCGATGTGTATTGAATAGTCACAAACAACTAGGTATCCATTCCGAGTATCTCAAAAAGGCAACTCTAACATCATCCGAATCCAACACATAAATTGATGTGTATTGAATAGTCTCCAACAACTAGGTATCCATCTCGAGTATCTAAAAAAGGCAACTCTAACATTATCTGAATCCAACACATAAATTGATGCGTAATGAATAGTCTCCAACAACTAGGTATTCATTCTGAGTATCTTAAAAAGGCAACTCTAGCATTATCCGAATCCAAAAACATATAAAAAGTAATCCTATTTTAGGCCTATATACCATTTAGCTAGCCACTTAAATAGGCGAAATTAGAACTAAGAGCAATGTAGTAAGTTGATATGGGTTCCTTCTCCTTAACTAGAAGTTTTGGTTTCTAACTCTTGAAAATGAAAAAAAGTTTAAGACTCATGTTGGTAGAGGCACTACATTTTGGTCTTACTTTCCTCCATTTGAGATGCGTGGAGGGAAAGCTTGGGAGAAGGATGAAGAAAAGAGGAAAAATTACAAATGTACTGCTAAAATTAATATAAATGAGTAAAATAAGTTAGGTTTTTTTTATTCCAAAAATAAGGTAAAAAGGCCTTTTGGAAATGTGTCATTAGTTGGAGAAAAATTAGTCTGCTCAAAATACATGAATGACACATTAGAATGCGCCATTCGTGTATATTGTAGTCTTACGTGTCACGGGGTGGAAATACACGAATGACACATTCGGAGAATGCGACATTCGTGTATACCGCGTAGCCTACGTGTCATGAGCCGAAATACACAAATGGCGTATTCGAACAATGCGCCATTCATGTATTGTCACCCGTGATCGTCCTCTTCCTCGAGAACGCAGGGAATGTATTCGATTCCCTGCGTACTCGAGGTTGTAGTCTACGATTGAGGGGTGTAGGTAGGTGGTCAGACAGTGAGTTTTTAATTGTTTAATGTGGTTGTTGGTGGGTGTCGGATCAAAGAGAGATAGCAACAGATAAAGAGAGCGACTGAGAGAGAGACCGACCGAGTAGTGACAGAGATGATAAGTATAGACTGAGATAGGGTAAGAGGGAGTTTATGCGAGAGAGGGAGAGAGAGAGGAGCAGCAGAGACACCGAGTGAGTGGGCGACGAGAGAGAGACCGAGAGGGGCAAGAGGGGGAAGATGGAGACCTTTGGTGGGAGAGAGAAAATCTCGAGAGACCGAGAGGGGGAATGGAAACTATGCGAGAGAGATCGAGAGAAAATAGTGGGTTTGGCGGAAAGGTGAGAGGGGGAAAGGTGTAACCGAGAGAGAGAGAGAGAGAGAGAGAGAGAGAGAGAGAGAGAGAGAGAGAGAGAGAGAGAGAGAGAGTGTGTGTGTGTGTGTGTGTGTGTGTGTGTGTGTGTGTGTGTGTGTGTGTGTGTGTGTGTGAGTGAGTGAGTGAGTGAGTGGGTGAGTGAGCGTGTGTGTGTGTGTGTGTGTGTGTGTGTGTGTGTGTGTGTGTGTGTGTGTGTGTGTGTGTGTGTGTGTGTGTGTGTGTTGGGTGACCGAGAGAGAAAAGAGAAGGGGTTGGGTTGGGTTGTGGGTTGGGTCTTTTTTTAGTCAAATGCTTTGATAGAGTTAATTGGGTAGGGTAGTGACGAGAGTTAGGTGAGTTGTGGGTTGGGTAGTGACAGAGTTGTGCCGGTTGAGTTGTGAGAAAGTTGGATTTGTTGGGAATTCTTGTTGAGGTTTTTTGTAGTTCAACAGGTTGTTGAAACTGAAGAGGATCGGATTTTTTAGTTTTATTATTAAAGAATAACATCGTTGTTAGTAATATATATTTAGGTAAAAGGTAAAGCTAATTTTTTATTTTTTCAGGGAATATCAAATAAAAGATCAACATAAGTGGGTTTTTTAGTGGTTGCAGGTTGTCAAAAATTAAGAGGTTCAGAATTTTTTATTTTATATTTAAATAATAGCATTGTAGTTAGTAATATTTTCATAAGTAAAAGCTAAATTTTTATTTTTTTAAGGATAATCAAATTAAAGATAAAGGAAAAAAGAGGAAAATTAGTAAGTTAAAAAATTTATTTATTTAAGTTTGATTAAGTTTGACTTGGTATTTTATTAAAAACAAATAAATTTATGTGGAGCTCGTTTGTTAAAAAAAATTAATATGTAGAGTTTGTTTGTTAAAATCAAAAAGTTTTATGTTGAGTTGTTATTTTTTTTAAATATGCACTAATTTGATTGTGATTTAAATGAGTTATTAATTGATGTCGTGTAGACGAATGCGTATGCTCTGTAGGTACGTTATTAAGGCGATACTCTACATCAGAAAGTTTGTTTGCGATTTAAATCCACAATTTGATGAACGAATAACGTTTAATATATATGCAATTTTTTTTACATCATCATTGTTCAATAAATTATGTAGGTCATGGAAAATAGGAACATCCCTTTTCTCTTTTATGCGAACAGTGAAATTGTAAATGGTAGGAATGATATTAGGTACAGCGCACCCCCATTAGCAGTGTTGATGTTTAAGTTTGGGACGAGTAGACAACAATTGATGGATCACGTGTGCTATGCATTCAATATCTTATCTATGGAAACTATGGTAAGGATGACTTATCGTCACGTGATAACCCTCCCCGAGGGTTTACAGTATTTTATCCCTATATTGCTGGAAGACGCGGCGCACTTCAACTCGAAGTGGGCGACAATGGCCAATTTACCATTAACTTCAAAGGTAGATATTTATTTAACATTTGAGCCAATCGACTATTTTCGAAATTGTACAATTCATTTGCAACTAGTAGATGAAGATGTCAGCACGTCAGACACTAGATCGATGATGGAAAGATTACATATGCAATCACCACATGATGATGATGAACCCAACGACGATGATGAAATTAATGACGTGGACGAGGACGTGCGTCCCCCCGAGGATGCCGCACCATCTATCGATTGGGAAAACCTAAATGTTGTTATGGATGACCTAATGTATGAACCTCCATGGGCATAAAACGTGCAAGATGATGAGTAGTTTGCTATCGATGAAGAGAATTTCATGGAGGAAGCAATTGATGATGAAGTTCACCAACCATTGCCGGTGTATAATGAAATCGATTAGGAGGTGGCTAACTCCACTGCGACCCAACATTCTCATCAACAGATTGGAGGGACCTATCTAATTTTGATTTGGGATTAAGGATGTGCTCTGATAACAAAAAAGACTTACAACATGCTGTCAAAGTGTGCATGTTAACAGACATAGTCAATATCATGTGATGAAATCGACTAAAAATTCTTGGGCGATCAAGTGCAGAAATACGCAAGACGGGTGCATGTTGCGTCTTCGTTCTTATTTGCGAAAGAAAACATAATTATGGGAAATCACACAATTAGAAGCATCGCACAACTGTATAAATTTCGACGTAAAACGCGGTCATGTCCAACTCGATGCCAACATGCTTGCGCGAGAGATCCAAAACATTGTCTAGATAGATCAAGCAATAACTATCAATGCATTAATACAAATAATTAAGGGAAAATACGGACATGAAGTAAACTAGAAGCGAATATGGGATGTCAAAAGGAAGGCAGTTGCAAATGCATTTGGAGTTTGGGATAAGTCATATGTTAGATTGCCAAGCTGGTTGACGACCGTGAAGATTAAGAGTCCAGATAACAATTGGGTGGTCACATAAACAATGGGTTTCTGATGAGATAAGGACTGATTGTCCTCAATTTTGTCATATGTTTTTCGCATTCGAAGCATCAATATATGATTTCGGGTTTTGTAAGCCTCTGCTTCAAATTGACGCGACTTTCTTATATAGCAAATATAGTGGTAAGCTAATGATTGCCATCTCTGTTGATAGTAATGGACACATACTACCAATAACATTTGCTGTTGCAGAAACCGAGTCTACGGATTCGTAGGGATGGTTTTTGAGGATGTTGCGTAAACGTGTGACGGATAGATATGATATTTTCATTATTTCCGATCGTCACCCTGACATTCTGGAGGCTGTCAACACACCGACCAATGGTTTTTGTCCCCTAAAAGGATACCACCTTTATTATCTGCGACACTTGGTCAGTAATTTCAACACTCAATTCAAAAATGAGCCCTTGAAAAACCTATTTTCTCGAATAGCTGGTCAACATCAAGTTCAAAAATTTATTGCGCGCATAGAACATTTTTCATATTTATCATCACGAACCCCTCAATGTATGCAATATGTCAATGACATCCCCAAAGAACTATGGACTCAATCGCATGACGGAGGCATACGATACGGATAGATGAATTCTAATGTTTTTGGTATGTATGAAATGCAAGTTATGTTTTGCACTCAACTATATAGTTATCGTTACTTGTAGAGTGTTTTAATGGTGTATTGAAGAGGGCTCGATTTTTGCCAATAATAGCAATCACTCTGATGATTTACTATAGATTGGTGACATACCATGATCGACGTAAACATGAAATCAATGAAGCAATCTCAAGCGGGCAATCGTACACGAAATATGTCACAGATAAACTCACATATTATGAACAAGCTGCAAGGAGGCATCAAGTCAATTTGATAATCGTGACATAGGTGAGTTTAAAGTGCTTATTGGATGACATGGAGATCGCATGCATAAAGGTAACAATACACAAGTCGTTATCCTAAAGGCCCGCGTGTGTAGTTGCAATAAATAGCAATCGTTTGATTTCCTTTGCTCACACGTGTTAGCTGCATGTTCCTTTATTCGAGTGAGCTACTCGCAATTTATTAAACCATACTACCAGATAGATTTGTACGCGCAATGTCACTCCTTTAATCTCAAAGCCATTCCAGATGAGAAATATTAGCCGACTTTTACGACGAATATCATACTAGACCCAAGGTGCAGACGTGGCCGAGGGAGACCAAAGGGAACGCGAAGGCAAAACGAGACAGATCTTCCTAATGTCTCGAGAGCCTTGCAATGTGGCATACGTCATCAAGAAGGACATAAAAAACAACATGTCCCAATAAAGATCGTGATCGAGTCCCCACTAGGAAGAACTGATGCAGCATTTGTCATGCAGAGGGACATAACAAAAAAAGATTTCTAGCCAAAGCTCAATCTTCCAATCAAAACCAATAGTATATTTTGTATATTGTTTGTTCATGGCTTAAGTTTGTAATTAGATTATATTGAACATTTTGAAGTATCCATAAATTTTACGTCATGAAATGTTCAAGTATTCGTTATTGTTTGAACCTTCAATAATGATTTGTGACGACTTTTCGAACAACACAACTAATTTTTAAAACTCCCTAAATTGTAGTTTGTACACAAATGGATCCAGGTCCATCAGATCTTTCACTATTACATCTCTAATCTACACACAGATCCTTGCTAGTGTGGACGGGTTAAATAAACTTTTTAAGATGGATGAATCTAATGTTCATGAATAAATGTATAATATATATGACAGCTTATTTTCAATTATAAGGTGTATGAAACATTGCGCGTGCGTCGACGACAGACTGTCGTTGATTGAACGGTGGAGTATTATTCTCGAATGATCCTATATCTACGTTTCAGTGGGTTTTATGGGATTTCGTGCATATCATTTTTTAGCCTTGATTGGGCTTTGATTACTGCATTTGTTGAAAGATGGCGCCCAGAGACACATACATTTCACATGCAATGTGGCGAGTGCATTATTACACTCCAGGACATACAGGTACATCTTAGCTTACCTATCGAATGTATGCCTGTGACGGGAACCACCGATACAGACTATGTTGAGGTGTGTGACATGCTACTTAGTTTAATGCTTGTTGGAGATGACCATCATGGAAATAAACTTAAAGTCGAATGGCTTGAATGTAACGTACCAGCTATACATGCGACGACGATGAGGAGTCGGTGCGACGGTATGTTTGATCGTACTCTCCAACTAATCGGTGGTTGTTTATTCGCCGACAAGTTAAATCGATATGTACGTTTGATGTTTCTACTGTTGCTCGAGGATTTTGACATAGCTGGATAGTATAGTTGGGGAAGTGTCTGTTTGGCTTTTTTGTACAGGGAGTTGTGTCGCGGATCCGCGAGGGTGCACATGAGGTTGCAGGGGCGTCAATTCTTGTACAACTGTGGGCATGGAATAGATTTCCATTCATAGCACCAAGGCGGCTGGGTGTTCCTATAGTTCAACCTCGAACAATGGATGGAGAAGAGATGATTAATGACGTCGCTTTGGGACACAGGTAATACAAATGTTATATCGTAATTTCTATAATATTAACTACATTTTCATTTTACTAATTTATAGTTTTCTATACAGATGGATCGATGCATTTTTGGTTACTCAAAGTGCGACACACGTTTTATCAGCTTATCGTGATGCATTTGATTCGCAGAATGAGGATGATGTGGTGTGGTAACCTTATACTAAAGTCATCGGGTCTCTTCTCTAATTTGTTTCCACATAGTCGAGTGGCATCGAACAGAAAGAGTTTTGAGACAATTCGGAATGATACAGGCTGTGCCATAAAACTGTTATTACGACACCCAACTGCACCGCATCGAGATGCGAGGACGCCTTCAAGTAAATTGGGCGGCTTTTCATGGAAACTATATACAGATGTGGGAAAATCATGGTGACAACATAGTCACAACAAAACAAGAAGAAGGACATGATTAACAAGACTACATGACGTGGTATCGATCGGTCACTAGAAGATTCATTGGACACGACGGGGCTTTACGTGACTATTCGGTAACCTTTAAACTATTATTCTTCTTTCATCACGATTTACATATTAAATTGTGTGTATTAAGCTCCTGCTTTTCTATCAGTGTAACTTGGTACGACGACTGTAGTGAAAGTTCATTGAGGATGGGTACGAGCAAGGTCTTGCTGCGTTTAATGAAGGCATCAAAATCTTAGATGAAGATGAAAGACAAAGGTCTACTCTATGGAATACTGGAATTGATGTCGAACATACCATAGATGAGGAGAACGAAGAATAAGAAGAAGAATATGATCATGGCGAATCAAATAGAGATGTGAGAAGAAGAAAAACACAAACATAGACTGTGGGTGGGAGCACTAGACGTCTTCGTCCACCACGTTCTTCTTATCGGACAAAGACTGCTTCTGATAGTAGCAGACGTTCTCCTACACCACGTTCATCTCGTCCGAGAGCGAGAAGAACAAAGACTGTTGGTGATAGTTTGCATTGATTGGATGAGGTTGCATGGGTTGTCCACCTCGAGATACATGCATGACGTTTATGTGGTTTACTTCGATTGCACGAGATTACATGGGTAGCCACCTCGAAATATGTGCATGACCTTTGCACCGTTTGCATTGATTAGACGAGGTTGTATGAGTCATCTACCTTGAGATACGTGCGACGTTTGCATGGATTGTACGAGGTTGCAAACCTTATGATACGTGTGTCGTGTTTACATGAATTGTACGAGATTGCATGGGTCGGCCACCTCTACATACGCCCATGTCGTTTGCATGACTTATCCATCGCGAAATACATGCATGGCGTTTGTATGAGTTGTCCACGTCCGTATATGTGCGTGTCTTTTACATCAGTTGTCTATCTCGAGATATATGCGTGATGCGGGTTGTTCATCTCGAGATACGTACGTGATGCGACTTATCCATCTCGATACGTACATGACGCTTGCATGGGTTCACCACTTCGAGTTGAACAAATTACTCATTTTGAGGAGTAAATAAGAAGTTTTGTATTTCGTATAGATGACTCTTTTTCAAAATGTGTCATTCATTCCACCTCATTAGTTGTATAGATGACTCATTTTCAAAATGAGTCATTCGTTCCACCTCATCAACACACATCAATGCATGGAGCCACATCATCATCAATGACTCCTTTTCAAAAAGAGACGTATCTTAGTTTTGTAAATTTAAAGTACCTATCCATATTTCTTGAATAAAAAAGTAGGGTACTGCTATTTAGACACAAGAGTCCAAACTCAAGAGATTTATTTATTTAAATTCATCCTTCAAAATTTGGTGTTATTATTGAAACACCCTGGAGAAATTGGTGTTTTCCCATTGCCCATCTCCCATGTAAACATTTCGTCTTCCACAAAACCTTCACTGATGTGGAAATCTCTCTGATTCCCTAGACAAAGAACACATCGAAATCGAGACTCATTGAAATCACCTCAAATTCCCGCATTGTTAAGTAGCGCGTCGATCCTCCCAAACGCGTCTCACGCCTTTCGCACCGACGCTTCGATCTCGCCCTCATGGAGACCAACCTAGAATGAATAAGTTGTTGCAGGAATGACAGACGACCGCCGCTCGAGCCATCTCCATTAACGAAACTCTTCATCTCGTGCAGCCATTATTGTTGTTGTTGTCATTCTATTATCGTTGCAGAATCACGGAGGACCACAACTACCACAATCATCACAGACCACACCATCTTCATCACCCTCACCTTGTCGACGACTGCTTTCAAAGCGAGAATGGTTCACCGATGAGGCAACAAATCTTTTGAGCGTGAGGTAAGTTCACAAAAATTAGGGTTTGTTTAGCATTAGTTTTAATCCTCTTTTGGATGTAGCAATTGTTTTCACACACCTTAATTTGCCGAACAAAATTAGGGTCCCGTATGTAGGATCCGATGGGTGCTATGGAATCTTACCTTAATGAGGTGTAATGTAGAAAGATCTCTGCATCTTTTGATCTTTCATGGAATATACATAGAAGAACCTCCCGATCGAGTTATGTTTGATTCGACTTAGCATCTCCATTAATTGACAATGCAGTTGATTTTTAAAGGATTTTGATGCAATTATTTTTAAAGGATTTTGCTGCAATTATTTTTCCAAACGATTTGTTTATACCAATGTGAGCCTATGGATCAATTTACTTTATACCCATGAGGTAGTATTTGACTTATTTGATTATCATATGATTGCAGCCAATTTTAAGTCTTCTCTTTTCATTTATTACTTCAAAACTTGCAAATCATGTTATAAGAGCATTATGATTGTTGCAAGATTTATTAGGGAAAATTTAAATGTTTGGTCGAGCATTGTCACTGTTAATTATACTTGACATGATTTGCATTCTATATCCAGTACATTTTTAATGGATTTTGCTAAAAATTGAACATTTTTTGTCCTTCAATGTATTTGTAAATCCTTATGTTGTTTATAAATAGATAATGCTGCAAATATAGCTAGAGAGATTAAAAATTTTAAAACTTTAGTTTGTGACCCTTTTTAACTTTATTCCCTCCAAATTATGCCTTAGCATTAAGTCAAATTTTGTACAATCGTTTTGCACTAGGTACTTATAAGTATTTTGTATGGTATTTGTATTAGAATCGAGGAATTTCATAGACAATGTAGTATGCAGATAATAGATATATTGAATTGAGCAAGTGTCCATTGTTTTCAATCTTGATAATATTTTTAGTTAAAAAATCTATCATTCCACAAATATACACACACAAAGTTGAATTTGTTTGACTCTATATCGCTATTTTTATTTTAGCGTTTTATGAGTTCAACACAATATAAGAAACAACTACCAGTGAATAACCTTTTAGTTGTTGTTAATTTTTGTTGTTGCTTATGTAAATATAGAGGATTTATTCTAGCATAGATCCCCTTGTTTCTAGCCTATGCATGGGAGTGAAAAGAGGTTTAGTGCAATAAATCTCAAAATGAGTTAAAGCATAAAATATGATACAATGTCAATATGCGGTTTATTTTCATATCTGCATGTTTGCGTAGGCTGCCCTTTTCTTGAATTGTTGTTTTTTGGAGTTGATTTTATTTATTTGAAAGGAGAAAAATATTTGTCAATCGAAACAACTCTTATTGCTTGTTATCTCTTATTGTTACTTTGCTCTTAGCATACACTTGGCAAACTATGTTATTGAATGTTTTTTATTGTTGAAGCTCTTTGAATCATGTTGTTTGACTTAAATTTTTTTTTTCTTTTGAAAAGATGGTTTCTATTTCAGTTGAATGTTTTTTTGATTGTTGAAGCTCTTTTAATCATGTTGTTTAACTTGAATTTAGTATCACTAGGCAAAAAAAGGCATTTGGTTTGTCATATCATACTGACTTTTATGCTGACTTATTAGTGTTTAGAAAAATGGAATTTTGTTTGTCATATTATGCTGACTTGTTAGCTCATTGAATATATGTCTTAAATGCTTAGGCACTTTGTCAGTGATTTGAAAGTGGATGATTTACAAATAGCAATAGCAACTGCATTAAGGGACATATTTGGTTCTAGTGATAGTGGAAGCTCATCCTATGAAAATCTTGGTTGTGAAAACAACATAATTTATTTGGCAGATGAGATAACGAGTCTGAATGTAGTTTAAGAACAAGATCTCAACATTAGTTCTCATCCTCTTTCTGTTGTAGGCATGTTGTTTGATATCATAGATGAGTTGCTGACGGCTTATCAAGACCATGTTAAGGAAAAGGGTTTCGTCGTTGCAATAAGATAATGTTAGAGATACAAATGCAAGTAGTCAATTTAAGTATGTGTCAATTTCATGTGATAGGGGACGAAACACATACTTTGAAAAGCATTCTAAGAGGATTAATTGCCCTGCTAAGGTTCGTGCAGTCGGACAAGGTGATAATTGTTGGTCGGTGTCAAAGGTTGTTGTTGAACATAACCATGAATTGATTCCTAACCTTTCACATTTTATGAGGGGTCATAAAAAAATGAGCATGCACATGAAACACCAACTAGATGCGAATGACATTGCAGGCATCAGGCCTTGTAAGAGCATACAGATGCTTCAAGTTCAATCAGGTGGTCCAGAGAACCTAGGATGTACACCTAGAAATTGTCGCAACTTCATCGATGTACGAGTTTTCTTTGGAGAATCACGTGTGTGGTGAATGATTTGCATACATTACGTTTTCTAACATCTGGAACACTAAAACAATTTGTTGAGCAATATAAGGTGGCAATTACGGAGAAGATTCAGAATGAGTTGAAAGCTGATTTCGACTCGAATAATGAAGTGATTAAGTTACATTCAAGATTCCATTGGGAAAGACAATTCCATGATGCCTACACCAAAGATATCTTCAAGAAAGTCCAAAAGGAAATCGCCGATATGATTTACTGCCATTTGGATTCAAATAATGAGATCGATGTTTCATCTGTTCCTAGTGTTGAGAAATTCAATATCAAAGAATGTGGTATCAATAATTGGTATTGTAAGGGATTTTTGTATACAGTGGAATTTAGAGCAAATGGGCAGTAATTTGATTGCAACTGTAGAAAATCTGATTTTTATGGCCTCCTTTGTAAACACATCTTCGAAGTGATGAAAATAAAAAACATTACAAGGGTTCACGAGGGATATATTTTGAGGAGATGGAGGAAGGATGTGTTAAGAAGGCATTCGAGTATCGTATACTCGGGAGGTTGTCCGCACATGACAGATGAATACAAGAAATTCCTAGAGATTAAACGTGCACTTCGTGAAGCAGTTGACTTATGCAAGAACAATCCTGCAGGCATGGGGTTTCTTAAGAGAGAAATAAATGCATTAATTGAAAAAATACGGAGCGGTGATATCCAAGTGGATCAAGCACAACATATGGATAATGATGCTTCTATTCAAGGTCCTAATTATGCTTCTATTCGAGATCCTACTTATGTTCGCTGTCGAGGGAGGCCTAGGGTGAACAGTTTCAGATCAGTCCGAGAAAGAGGAAATAATAGTCAAGGTCGGCAAAATGGGCTAAGGCATGGAAGACAATCAAGGCATGGTGGGAAAAGGGTAATAAATTCTGTCACAATTCATAATAATGGAGAGGTTTGTTAGACCCAATTTCTATAACCGGTCGAATGATGTATTTTAATTTTTTTTTTGGGAACTTTGGTGGAGCTTATTTTATGAAATATTTCACATTTGTTTCAGGACACCATAGTTTGAATGAGCCATTTATAGAAAGTCAAAACAGCAATGCGGCGAGACTGAATAGGAGTCTAAGCCAGCCAAACGGCTCAAGGAATGGAATACAATCAAGTCGTGGTGGGCGAATGCCGATGACTTTTCTCACAGTTTATAACAGTGGTGAGGTTTTTTAGGCTCACTGTCTCTGACAAATTGAATAATGTATTTTAATAGTTTTGGTACTTTTTTGGAGCTTATTTTATGCAATATTCACATTTGTTCTAGGACTATGTAGATCTCAATGAGCCAATTATAGAAAGTCAAAACAACAATGGACGGAGACTGATGCATTAATTGAAGTAATTTCGATTTTTTTCCACATTTTCTCAATTTTTTGTTGCCTCATATTTCAAGTTGCAACACATGATCTCATGGGTCACATCTTCATCTTCATCACTGTAGTCTCGTATTTGGTATGTAAGCTAGATGATGATTTTTTAGCTTTAAACCATTCTTTTTCAGCTTGAAGTTAATCATTTACTCTTGTTAAATGCTGGAAGATAGCATAATTTAAATTTGGGATTTGTTGCATGATTAAGCAAAACTGTCTATCTTTAATCTCTTTAGAATTTAGTCTACTATTTGATTTCAGATCACCTTTTCTTCATTTATCATTTGTTCAACTAATTATTAGGATTTAGAATAAGTGAATATTTATGTCTCTTGCGTTTTAAGGAAATGCAAGTTAATTGATTATGTATTGGAGGTGGTTTTCTTTTTATTGATCCACGGTACTATCATATTGTTGAATTTGTTCACATTAGGGGTATGATATGGGATATGTTTTGAAACTTTTATGATTTCTTAAGAAATTGTTAGGAACTTGTGATTAATATGATTTTTTAGCTTTAAACCATTCTTTTTCAACTTGAACTTAATCATTTACTCTTATTAAATGCTGGAAGATAGCATAATTTAAATGTGGGATATGTTTCATGATTGAGCAGAAATTAACCTTCCTCTTGTTAGAAACTTTGTCGTATAGTTTTCTTGTAAAGTTGTGCTTGTTAGTTGGCTTGTTGCCTTTATTACAGAGTAAGTTTTACCCAAGCAATTTTTTGATAATGTATGTGGAAAATTGAACTTATTTTTTCCCGATTTCACTTGACAACAGAAAAGTCTATCTTTAATCTCTTTAGAATTTAGTCTACTATTTGATTTCAAATCACCTATTCTTCATTTATCATTTGTTCAACTAATTATTGAGATTTAGAGTAAGGGAATATTTATGTCTCTTGCATTTTAAGAAAATGCAAGTTATTTGATAATGTATTGGAGGTGGTTTTATTTTTATTGATCTACGGTACTATCATATTGTTGAATTTGTTCACATTAGGGGTATTATATGGGATATGTTTTGAAACTTTTGTGATTTCTTAAGAAATTGTTAGGAACTTTGTGATTGTAGCTTTAAACCATTTTTTTTTCAGCTTGAACTAATCATTTACTCTTATTAAATGTTGGAAGATATCATAATTTAAATTTGTTATGGTTGCAGGTCCCATCACCTCCTCGACGACCTAGGAGTTCTGTTGACGAAGATGATGAATCATCGTAACCCCGCATACACTAAAAGCATAGTAAGCACTCACATAGGCGTAAGTGGTCGTCAAGTAGAGATCCCCGATTATAGTGAAGAATCATGGAGCAATAAAGACTTGGATATTGTTAAAAACACCATTTTTTTGTTGATAACAAGGTTGTATTCGGCCTAGTTTTTGGCAGCAAAAAGAAGTCAAATTGTCTTATTTTATTTTTTGAACGCATGTCATTAAATGCATTAAATCAAGCAGAATGGAAAAGTTCGATCTATGTTAGTTGATTCTACATTAAAACATGCCATGAAATGATCTTTAAGAAATGTTCCCAACGAGGAACAAGTTGTGAGAACCAAGAGTGAATGGACATTTGTATTTAGTCGCACGACGAATGATGCGCTTATAGAGATTTTTACGTAAATTTGAAAGATAGTTGCTTGTTTCCAGTATTGAATTCCTTCTAGTAGGATGCTGATTAATTATGTTTCACTCATTTTCTAGGAAATAGTCCTCAATTGAATCTCTACTTTCATTTTATAAGTCAATTGTGTTGAGCTTGTGAAACTTGTTGTTACAAAGAATTATTTGCTTCATGGGAGCAAAGATCATGAGATCATGCTGTGAGAATAGTAATAATCACATGAGATGCATCATACCTCTCTCTTGCAAGGACTATTATTGTTTGAAACTAATGTGCAAGAACTTGCTCAACTATATTCACTTGCAAACCATATAAACTTCTTTAAAAAAGAATAAGACTATCATCCTCAACATTTACACTCAGTGGTCCAAAAAACTCATTAGTGTATTAGAAGTTCGAAAAAAAGAAACTTATCGGTGATCCGCGTGGAGCAGCTACTCCAATAAGCAAAATAGTCGAGATTTTAGAACTGACAGGACCAAACATTGATTAATTTTGGTAGTGATTGAGACTTTGCAAGTTGTGACTTCCTCTTGTATTTACATGATTCAGAAGATAGGTTGCTCTCAATTCTCTTCTATATTTCTCCCTTCCCTCACTTCTGTACTCATCATATATATTTGATGATGTAAATTAATCATAGCTACAGCTACTCACAATTGCTAAATTACAACTTTGATCCTCAACTTTAGACTTTGCAGGGAGTTTCTCTTTGAAGTTTTCTTTTCCTTTTCTTCAAAATTGTATGTTCCTCAACTGCACAAGTGCACTAAAGACAATAATAGAATTGGAAAAAAAAAACATGAGAGGCTGCAGAAGAAACACATTATGTTGATGTAACCCATTAAAACTAGCATTTTCATTTCAAACTTGTAACTACAAAATAGGCTATAAGGCCTTAAAACCTCATTGAAAATAAAACGAAAATGACAAATGAAGCAATAGTGTCAGAAATGACAATTACTTCTTTTGCAGGGGAGATCTTTTTCATCTCTTTCGCAGCATCGCGAAAAACATCGTAACAAGCAACAAGTGGTTCATCATCCAAGATGACAACCAACAGTGTTTCCTCATCAATCGATGCGAGAATCGCATCATTAGTTCCTTTGTCTCAGCACGAAGGGTGTGAAACTTGTCTTCCATTTTAGAAAAAAATTTCTTCATTCATTTGGGAGATGGAGTGGACTGCGAACATCCGTCCTTGGCGGGAGTACCTCGATCCATTTTCAGCAGATTGAAATAAGGGAAAACCTTCCTTGCCTTGCTATTGACTTCACTTCCTGGAGACCTTTATATAAAGGAAACAATTCATCTTCAAACCAAACGGTTCATATTCTGCATTAATGGTTTTGCCATTATCAGCCCACATTCTCATCTTCAGCCAACTTGATTCTCATTTTCCTAATGCTCCTTCACATTTGTGCAATCTAGGAATCATGCCCATCACATCTTGTTTGCTGAACCTCATTAAGAGAGGTTTTAATTAGACCTCATCAGATTTTTGTGAAGGTCCCTGCAAGAATAGAAAGTAACGTTAAACATTTTTAGGAGTGCAACATGAATCTACAATGATTAATAAGAAAGAAATTTATTTGTGGCATCTTTAGATTGTTGTGAATGGCCCATCTATTTGTGGCTTCTTCAAAGTCGAAGCCACATTGTCAAGGAAAACAAAACAACAACAACAACAACAACAACAACAACAACAACAACAACAACAACAACAGCGAGAAAGACATCTGAAGTCAAAATCTAGGTCGATTTGAGATTCACTTTCAATTTTCAACAATCTATCGATCTATCAAGAGAGATTGAGAAGGCAAACATGTTCTTCAAATCCAACGCCTCTATTCTTCCTCCTCTTCCAGCCAGCCTTTTTTCTCTCTGTTCCTCTTTTCTTTCTTCAAAAAAACCTAGCGGACAGAGACAATGGAGTTCAAGTCCTCATCAATTCTCTCTTCTCCAGGTGTTGTTGGTGTAACATCATGTTCTTTTGTTGTGTGATGTTTGATAAAAAAACCCTAAATCAAAAAAAAAGTTGCCTATCCGATCTCAATAAAGACTTTGTTTATTTTTATTTTTTTAGCACTACACCTCAATTGTTTATGAGGGCACCCCAAAATATATGTAAATTGGTACACTTTTGGGTGCTCTCATAAATAATTGAGGTGCACATAGCGCAACCTTTTTTTTAACTTTTAGTTCCCCTCTAACATTTTGGCGCCAAGTCGTTCCTATTAATTTTTTTAATGGCAACATCTAAGACTATTTTAAATATTTGTGTTGTTAAATAGGAGTAAAATATGTTGTTAAATACCTATTTTAATGAATTATTTCACTACTAGTGTTGAACGTTGTGTAATGACAACTTTTGAGAAACTGAAAGTTGTTAAATATAGGGTCGTAAAGAATGCGGGGAGACTGACATCGATAGCCCTACTCACACTATCTTTTATTAGTATACGTGCTCGCATATTTGTCAAGAACTTTGCAAGGCGTAGCCACACCTTGATCTCTCCATACAATGACATCTTTCAGTTTAGAGTATATGCTATATGGTTATTATTATTATTATTATTATTATTATTATTATTATTATTATTATTATTATTATTATTATTATTATTATTATTATTATTTCTTCATTTATTTATTATTATTATATACTCATGTCAATGAGCTATTATTATATGAGGTCCTCGGTGACTCGGGGAAACTATCTAGCAGCGAAAGCCTATTTGTACTTAGTGTGTTTGTTATACATGTCACGGAGCTCTTGTGTTACTATCAAAAAAAAAAATTGCGCTATTACAATTATTAGTAATTATAATTACAAATTATTATAATTACTATTGTTAGTATTATTAATAAAATAAAAATATTAATATGTCACGAGGTAGGGGTACTTAGACTATTTGCTATACATGTCACGAAGTCGCGAGGTAGGGGTACTTGGTGTGTTAGCTCTTGTATTACCGTCAAAAAATAATATTCGGACTATTACAATCATTATTAATTATATTTACAAATTATTATTGTAATTATCATTTTTAGTATTATTAATAAAAATAAAAATATTATGATGTCGCGAGGTGGAGGTACTTGGTGTGTTTGGT
Organism: Stephania yunnanensis; assembly: GCA_039657365.1. Classification (NCBI taxonomy): domain Eukaryota; kingdom Viridiplantae; phylum Streptophyta; class Magnoliopsida; order Ranunculales; family Menispermaceae; genus Stephania; species Stephania yunnanensis. The sequence goes on from CM077580.1 coordinate 7,161,676, forward strand.
ATACATGTCACGGAGCTTTTGTATTACCGTCAAAAAATGATATTTGGACTATTACAATCATTATTAATTATATTTATGAATTATTATTATAATTACCATTTTTAGTATTATTAATAAAAATAAAAATATTATTATGTCGCGAGGTGGAGATACTTGTTGTGTTTGTTATACATGTCACGAAGCTCTTGTATTATTGTCAAAAAATGATATTTGGACTATTACAATCATTATTAATTATAATTACGAATTATTATTGTAATTACCAATTTTAGTATTATTAATAAAAATAAAAATATTATGATGTCGCGAGGTGGATGTACTTGATGTGTTTGTTATACATGTCACGGAGTTCTTGTATTACCATCAGACTAACAATCATCATTAATTATAATTATGAATTATTATTATAATTACAATCATTATTAATTATGATGTGTTTGTTATACATGTCACGAATTCGAAAAATGATATTGTAATTACATCATTAATTTTTAGTATTATTAATACCAATTTTAAAATAAAAATAAAAATATTATGATGTCGCGAGGCGGAGGTACTTGGTATGTTTGTTATACATGTCACGGAGCTCTTGTATTACCGTCAAAAAATGATATTCGAATTATTACAATCATTATTAATTATATTTACAAATTATTATTGTAATTACCATTTTTAGTATTATTAATAAAAATAAAAATATTATTATGTCGCGAGGTGGAAGTACTTGTTGTGTTTGTTATACATGTCATGAAGCTCTTGTATTACCGTCAAAAATTGATATTCAGACTATTACAATCATTATTAATTATAAAATGATTTATTATTATAATTACTATTGTAAGTATTATTAATAAAAATAAAAATATTATTATGTCGCGAGGTAGGGGTACATGGTGTGTTTGTTATACATGTCAATGAGTTTTTGTATTACCCTTATATATGTTTTTGACTAATTTTTTCTTTTTGTAAATTTAAACATTAAAATTGATTGTTACTAACTATATATGTGTATCACCATTTTTTTGTCAAGTATCACCGTATTATTATTATAATAATAAACTATTATTATTATTATTATTATTATTATAAATTAATGTATATTACTATTATTACTATTATTATTTTAAATTATTGTTGTTGCTATAATTGTTATTCTAATTAACAACATATTATTACTATTGTTATAACAAAAGTTAGAAAATTTAACTATTGATTCTAATTATATATTTACGGATTAATTTACATTTAATCAAATAGGAAAATTTTAAATTTATTTTTTTTATTGATATGTGTGTGTACGTAATTAATGTATGACAACACAATAGAGACCTTCTTGGGAAATATTATTTTCCTTATCTCTTTTTTAGCCTCTATTTAATAATGATTTAAATTTTCAATTTTTTTAAAAAAATTGAATTTTTCCACTAAAAATACAACAAATTAAAATATTCTTGTAGTGTTGTAAATTGGATGACCCTTTAACCAAGCTTATGAATGATCACATTGTCAAGCATGACTCTCACATTGAATTGTAACATCAAGCATGACTTCTACATTGAATGTAACTTGTACACTCTACATAACTTGTATTCAACTCCAATGTATAATCACTTATCCATGTATTGTCATGTAACTTGTAATCCTCTCCAATGTACACCAACTCTTCCATGTATTGTCTATGTTGCTTGTGATGTGTTGTATGACTTGTAGTGTATGTATAACTTGTACACATTGAATAAGTACAATTATCATCATCACCAAATAGCCTATATAAAGGGTGTCAACTCCATTGTAATTCACACACCAATGTTGGAATAGAAATCTCTACATTTCTCAACTCTAGCTCTCTTCTCTCTTGTCTCCTCTTCTCTACTTGTTATAGTAGTTCTTAGTTTATGCCTTCTATACTTAAGTCTCTAGCAAGTCCAACTTAAGTTCTAGTTGGCTTACAACTTAGTTTACAACACGTTATCAGCACGAGCTTGCTCTAGCAATAAGGAGATCTTGAAGTTCAAAAAGGCTTGTTAAGGAGACAAAGCTAGGAAGGTATAACTTTTATTATTTAAATAAGTTCAATTTATTTCTATATAATCATGGTTGCTTCCTTTTATTACATGCATCACTTCTATATGCATATTTTATTCATATACCATGCATTATAACATCACCGATTGCGAAAGTATGCTCTGTAGTTGCGTCTTGTACGATCTTCTACATCAGAAATCAAAAGTCAATGTGTGACATATAGTTTTTCTCTTAAAACTACAAACGATTAGTTATTGTTCTATTCTTGATTTTATAATACAAATAATGCTATAAGTTTGAGTTGATAGTGGGTAAGCCTTGTCCCCGGTAAAGCTAAACATTGAAAGGGAGACGGGTTATCCCGTTCGAGGAGGCATGGTATTAAGGAGACTATGTCTCGCCACCCAACTTTGGAGGTTGTCCCACCAACTCATACGAATAATACATTTTGTTTATTAATGAATCAAGTTGTGAACATATATTTAATCATATGTTATGTTTTTACATAAAAGGGGAAAACTATTTTACATTAAATTTATTTTCAAAATATTATTCAACCATAGTTGAATTTGTTGCCTTATTATATTACCGACAAGAATTACTTGTCATGGCAATTAGATACTACAATTTGCGAATAAAGCATATATGCAAAAGCGTGTGTTATACACAATCATTCGCCAATTTCTCTTTAGAGATTTGAAAAGTGAATATTTCACTTTATATATATTTTCACCTTATGGAGTTATATATATACATACCAAAAAGGTAATGCTCCAAAAGCTCAAAATGAGCGGTGAGTCTCATGCTACAAAATTTAATCGATCAAATATTAATTATAATTCCACAATTTTAATTACCTCTATGTTGAGGCTATGTGGAAATATGAGTGATGAGACAATAAAAATAAGGTCACGTGGCCCGCCTTGATTTATTCTTCGCAACAAATATCGAGTGCGCACGTCAATCCAATAAATATTAAGGATTGATTTCTTGTCTCATGGTATTTGAGTAAAATAATGAGATATTATAAATATAATATCGCTCCCGTCCAATTAGTTCGAACTTCAAATTAAGAAGCATATGTTGCATATAATGATCATGATCGCAATAATAAATTTATGGACGTGGAAAAGGTGAAAATATCAAGGTAAAGGTCGTATTGACAATTCCACCAAAAATTGGAATAAAAGTGGTGCACCACTACAAAGGGCAAATAATTATTGACAATGAGCGCTCATAATTGTGACATTTTTTTAGTCATATATGAAAGGCTATTTTGCCTAAATATTGTCATATATATGCCTGAATATTTTTGTGACCTTTACCATGCCTTCAAAATCAAATGCAAAATATTATGAATTTTATCATTGAAAATGGCTCGATAAAACAAGCACATCAAGATGTGTTTAAATCGTGACCTAAATATAGGCGATGAGTTTATGTCTTGTGTATCGTGCTACATGCATGTACATTATAATATAAAAGTGAATATTTCTCGAATTCGAACTTAGCGGAGGCTAATGTTCAGGCAATATCGGATACAACAATTTTATTGTTAATGTCTTATTCAGAAGAAGTCTACTCATAATAATAGAAAATTTATCTATATGATTTAATCTGAGTATAATATTCTCGGCTTTAACTTCTGGAATATATAAGACACATTAAAACGAATGTCGTCATAAATCAAATGACATTCTTAATGTGGAAAGATCTATTTGATTATCCATAATCATCAATAATGCGAAAATATCATAAATTCGCACGGACATCTTTTATCGAACTGATTTTTTTTTATCAGCTGGAGATTATCTCAAGGCAAATCAATAGGAGACTTATATTGATTTAACTCTCCATTAATCATATTATAAGATGCCTTGAATCCCTGATAGGGAATTGATTTATAGCAAGTTTTGCTAATTGTCACTTTGATGAAGCAATTTTCCCACCATTAGGGGGAGATATAAGCCAATTCAAAAGGAATGGCGTGAAATTGCTTGAAACACATCAAATTGCATTAAATTTGTTGTATTATGATCCATGTATAAATTAATATGAACTCGAAGTTCAAAGGATCATTCAGTAGCAACAAATTATGAATCAATTACTTGATGCAAGTATTATATACAAAAGAGTGACAATTATATGCTTCAGCATTAAATGGTTCATATAGAAAACGATGTCCATGTGCAACAAAATGCACAAGATGTCTCACCCATGTGAACATGAGGGAGAGAATCAAAATGAGTTATTGATTAATGTATTGCACTCTTTTTCCCTTTGCTAAGGTTTTATCCCACTGGGTTTTCCTTGCAAGGTTTTTAATGAGGCAATTCTAACAATATTAAAACTCTTTATCAAGGTTGGTTAGTGTATTGCACTCTTTTTCCCTTTGCTAAGGTTTTATCCCACTGGGTTTTCCTTGCAAGGTTTTTAATGAGGCGATTCTAACAATATTAAAACTCTTTATCCAAGTTGATTAATATGAGAGCAATGTGTATCATTATTATGCTCCGTATAAAAAAAATTATGAGAGCAATGTACTCTTTTTCTTATACTAGATTTTTTCCTACATGGTTTTTCTAGTAAAGGTTTTAATGAGACATATATAAGTGTATCAATGTGTTGCACTCTTTTCCTTAGCTTTGGTTTTGTCCCATTGGGTTTTCCGAGCAAGGTTTTTAATGAGGCAATCAATAATATTATACTAAAAATCAAGATTGACGAGAACATTGTACTCTTTTTCCTATACTAGATTTTTTCCCACGGGGGTTTTTCTAGTACGGGTTTTAACGAGGCATATTCTCTCAGCAAGTGTCATCCAAGGGGGAGTGTTGTAAATTGGATGACCCTTTAACCAAGCTTATGAATGATCACATTGTCAAGCATGACTCTCACATTGAATTGTAACATCAAGCATGACTTCTACATTGGATGTAACTTGTACACTCTACATAACTTGTATTCAACTCCAATGTATAATCACTTATCCATGTATTGTCATGTAACTTGTAATCCTCTCCAATGTACACCAACTCTTCCATGTATTGTCTTTGTTGCTTGTGATGTGTTGTATGACTTGTGGTGTATGTATAACTTGTACACATTGAATAAGTACAATTATCATCATCACCAAATGGCCTATATAAAGGGTGCCAACTCCATTGTAATTCACACACCAATGTTGGAATGGAAATCTCTACATTTCTCAACTCTAGCTCTCTTCTCTCTTGTCTCCTCTTCTCTACTTGTTATAGTAGTTCTTAGTTTATGCCTTCTATACTTAAGTCTCTAGCAAGTCCAACTTAAGTTCTAGTTGGCTTACAACTTAGTTTACAACATGTAGAACCCTTTAAGTTTTGTAAAAATTTTCACATCTCTCTCTAAGTCTAGATTTTTTAGTCGACGTAGATTAATTGAAAAATTAATTAACAGTAGTTGGTGAAAAAGTCCGAGGAAAACAACTTGACAAATGAGTCAATGACTTGTGGCTTAAATTACTTTAGTAGCATCATTTCATTGGCTGCACTGCAGTTACAAAAGTAACAAAGAATCTCTTCTCAACGATACAATCATAGAAGGGACTTTTTGCCTGATTAATAGAATTTAGAGAAAAAATTAAAAAAAAAACACATCTGCTGAAATAATTCCCAATATAACACACTTAGTGCCACGTAGGATGCCACATGGGACGTGAGTGAGTGACTGGGAGGGTGGAAAACGTGAATGGAAATCACGTTTTGTGCAAATGTGGAAGTCGTGATTTGCAGTCACGACTTCCATTCGATGGAAGTCGTGACTGGAAGTCACGACTTGTACTAGGGTCAAAAAAAAAACAGTGGCCTCTTCTCTGTACAAGTCGTCCTGTTTTCTTTCCCTCTGCCTCACCGAGATCTCCTCTTCTTTGCTCACCTCTGCCTCACCGAGATCGTCCCTGCGTCCACCGTCCCCGTCTCCACCGTCCTGCCTCCACCGTCCCTCGCAGAGCCCTCGCAGGTCTCGTTGACTGCCTTCTCTCCGGGCTCCACCGTCCCTGCCGCCGTCCCTGCCTCCACCGTCCATAGACCATCCCTACCGCCACCGTCGCTGCCTCCACCGTCCCTCGACCGTCCCTGCCTCCACCAACGCTGCCTTCACCGTCCCCTTGCCGCCATCCTCGCCTCCACGTCGCCGCCTCCACTTGTCCTCGAAGAGCTCCTCAAAGGTCACACGCCGAGCCCTCTTCTCTCGCTTTCGCTGGTCCTCGCCGGTCCTTCGCGGTCCTTGATCGCCACCTTCCCGCCGGTATATTATTTTGTTAATTTCATGTTGATATTTGGGATTAATTACAAATTATATTCATTAAATGTGAAGAAGCTATTTACCAAATCCAAAGATGCTTTTGACAAATACTAAACCAAATCCCTTTGAACATCTTCAATTGAATCATTTGCAATGCATTGTCGTGTCTTGAATCATTTGCAATGCATTGTCGTGATAAGGCCATTTCCTATTTAGCTCTTCTAGAAATGAACCCCCTTGAACATCTTCAATTGACTTTGAAATCTCTATAAGACATGTATAGCAGTTACATTTTTGTTTCCAAACAAAGCTAGTCTAGTGACTTTTTTATTTTTTATTTTTGGAAAAAAAAACAACAACAACTAGTCTAGTGATCAAACCGTGCCTGTTCAGAATTGTTCCATTATGGTAATATGTCCAATTAAAAACACTGAAGCAAATCAAAATCTGACATCTATGGAAGGCAAGATTAGGTTCATGTCTAGGTTTTAGAATTGTACTTTTGGTGGGTCCAACTCCAAACTGATTGAATTGATGATGTGGCAACCCTTGTGTTATTTGTTGTTTTTTTTATATATGATAATAAATTAAAGAAGATCAAGTTTAGTGGCATGGTATTGATTGATATGGTATGGTTATGTATCTTCACTAATTTTCTTTCCTTATTTTTATGACCTTTCGATCTATTTCCATTAAATTTGTTTATGCACCTTCTTGTCATAATAGCCTATATATTAGCGTATTTATGGCCATGGTACGTTCTGTGACTACATGTATGTTCATGCATTCTTTAGTTCACTGTTATGACCATCTAGTTTAGTTTAGAGTCGCCTAAAACCTTGTTGAGTGACTTCGGTTATGGATTAGTTAAAAATATCAACTTCCGACATGTAATGTCCTAATATAAATTCTCTACATCAAATTTGAATTGTTCTCATTAGTTATGTATTTTTGTTTTATACTTTTTATTGGACAAAGTCGGAATTGTTTACTTTGGGGATGGATCCTTCTTTAACTTTACTCGTAACTGTTTTTAGTATGAACCACTACACTTTTTAAAGTGTTCATATTGTTGCATTCACTTCTTTTGATCATGTTTTGTATTCTACATATATAGATTCAATAATGGCTGATCGAAGAGTAAGTTTGTTGTGCTATATGAATGGGGACATGGTCGATGGACCATCAGGAATTTCATACACTAAACCGCCTGTTCGACATCTTAGAGCGAACATGGGTTTAGGGTATGAGGAATTTATGAGTTTTGTCTATAATTCTTTGGAGATAGACAATGAAAAGATGATATTGACCATCACATATCGATATCCAGCGTACATCGGTAGTGAAAGGTACCGCCAACTACGTCCCGTGCGAATAGATGATGAGGCGAGTCTCAAAGATGTTTGGGAGATTGTGGCAGAATTACCACCACCAAAATGCATGGAGCTTTATATCGATTTGAGAACGAGAGATTCGTATAATAGTACAAACTGTAATATGGCGTTAGATTATGTGGCTGGACCTAGCACTCAACCAAATATGGAGCGAGTCATTGTGCATCGCCCTTGATGACTGCAAATCCCGAGATGGACGAGGATCCTCGTTCCTGTGATGAGTTGAACACAGTGAAGACGGAGGATATTGCGGTAGTGACGAAGGTACTAGTGAAGAGAGTAGCGATGATGATACCAGATGATGAAGGGGTTGATGCTCATCATGTTGATGATGCCATGATTCGCTACACATTAAATCGAGTCATTGCCGATGATGGCTCATTATCTTGTCCTCCAATTTCGAGCGAGCTTGGGAACGATGATTTTTTCGACGAAGAGGTTTCTTTGGAATTGATGGTGCGCCCGTTGGTGTACGTGAATTTGTCGTACCTTCTCCCGCATTTATGGAATTGAGTAGTGAGGCATTGCAACCCCTCAATGAGAATGCTATGATCCCTTTAAGGTCTTTATGGAATGAGGGAGCAGAATTTCAAAAGGGCATGCGGTTCATGTGTAAAGTAGATATCCAGCATGCCGTGAAGTTGTATAGCATAAAAGAACACAGGCGATTTGTGGTGACTCATTCTACACCTAATGTATGGATTGTTCGATGTAAGAAATACGTAGATGGATGCACTTGGAGGTTGCGTTGTTCGAGAAGAAAATCGCATGGAATGTTTGAGATTAGTAAATATGCAGGACCACATACATGCATCTACGCCAATTTGTTCAAAGATCATGCGCATTTGGACTCCACCGTTATATGTCGTGAAGTTGAAAATGTGGTGAGAAGAGATCCGTCCATTTCAGTTCCAGTGCTTCATCAGATGATCAAGGACAAATACAGTTATGACGTTCGTTACAAGAAAGTGTGGTTGGGGAAGAAGAAGGCAATTGCTAAAGTCTATGGAGGCGGGAAGAATCGTATAAAATGTTACCGCGGTGGATGGCTGCTCTTCAAGAAACCAATCCAGGGACACGTGTGGAATGGCGGCATGGGGAGCCTAATGCGAACAATGAGGTTATATTCAAATGGGTTTTTTGGGCATTTGAACCTTCTATTGCAGCTTCAGACATTGCAGACCAATGATACAGATTGATGGCACATTCTTGTATGGAAAATACAAACACAAACTCCTAATAGCCACTGTTGTTGATAGTAATAGTCATGTATTTCCTTTAGCATTTGCCATCGTTGATGAGGAAAGTCAACACAGCTGGGGATGGTTTATGGCTTGCTTGCGACATCATGTGACTGATAGGGATGGTATATGTGTCATTTCTGATCGACACCCCGGTATATTGTTGGCAATGAACAATCCGCAAAATGGATGGACTCGTGAAAGAGCTCACCACATGATTTTGTCTCCGTCACATATGCAATAATTTTAACATGAGGTTCGGGAGCAAAGAATTAAAGGATATGGTGTACTTAGGTTTGGTGCACAACATCAACCCCGAAAATTCAAGGCAGTCATGACAGAACTTCAAGAAATGAATGCGGAATGTATTGCGTGGTTTAATGACCTTGATCGAGCACAATGGACGAACGCATACGACAAAGGATATCGATACGGATGGATGACTACAAATCTAGCTGGTATGGTTTATCGTGTCCATAATTTGGTACCATTGTTTATTTAATACATTTGATTTGTTACGTTTAGATGCTGATACACATATGCATATTTTGTTGCTACTGTAGAATGCTTTAACGGGGTCCTTAAAGGCGCGCGATTCTATCCCATCACCGCATTAGTGCAAGTGACATTCTATCGTGTCTTGGAGTTCTTCAACAAAAGGCGAGACGAAATAGGTGCAGCCTTAGGAAGGGGCGAAGTGTACACAAGTTACGCGTTGAAGAAATTGTCAAATTGGGCAAAGTCTTCGGCGGGCACAATGTGACATTAGTGAATCGCGATAATGGTACATTTGAAGTCGTCATCGCGCGCCACGTGGCCATCATTTGCGAAAAGGGTCTAACAAGCAAATAGTTAAATTGCAAGGCTCGTAGATGCACTTGTATGAAATGGCAGTGTTATGGCATTCCATGTTCTCATGTTCAAGCAGTCTGCGCCAGTGTTGCCATGGATGCTCATCAATACATTGAGGAATACTACAGATTGGTTGTGTACAGTCAATGTTATGCTGCGAATTTCCATCCCATTCCCCACGAAGATTATTGGCCAAACGCCAGACTTCCATACTCGTTATCTTGGTGATCCATCTCGAAAGCGAGTAAAAAAGGTCGCCTCAACAACGACGTCGCGCACGAGAGATGGATTGGAGAAGCAACCAGAAACAGCCACGTCATATGCAGCGTGAAAATGAATGGAGAGAGACCCCAACCACGCTGCGATGTAGTTTGTGTAAGTAGGACGGACACAATAGACGCACTTGCTCTCGTCGTCAGCAACAACAACCACCGAGTGCTTCATAGTGACTGTCTCATTCAAGCATACTGACATTTAGTGAAGCTAGCTATGCCTCCTGTATGTTGAGGGTCATGATTGTAACTGAAATCTTATATATTTTCATGAGTACCGTTACTTTATTTGATGAATTATCTCCATAGTTTTGTTAAACCTTTCCTACTTATTCATGTTGACATTACTGGTAGTTTGCTACTTCTCATGTTCCTTCATTTGTAATGATGTCCCCTTGAAGCGCGATATGGAGCCTGGGCCTATAGATGATTCGGTTTTGAGTTCGCAAGCTCTCCATAGATCTACCCGAGTATGGCACGGACCGATATGACTTCTTGCCGATTTGCACTACACCGTTATATCAGCGTGTATATATTCTAAACAATGTACCTTATAACTCGTATTTTCATAGGAGCCTGGTATATTGACTATCAGACGGAATTCGGCTGCACTACATCGGTTGGTCCAACTAGATGAACGAATCGTCGAGCATCTCCATGCAGCTGGCTTTTACGGGACGGCGCGAGTAGGTTTCATCTCAATTGATTGGCATCTAATCACTTCTCTTGTAGAGAGGTGGAGACCAGAAACTCGCACGTTCCATTTTCCTGTTGGCGAGATGACTATTACCCTTCAAGATGTACAAATTATCTTAGGGTTGCCCGTCGATGGATTCCCTATCACTGGTCGTGTTGAGCAAGATTACAATGCCTTATGCTTGACACAAATGGGGTTTCCATTCCCTGAAAATAACAGGACCTGGGTGGCCGGATTCAAATTCGCCAACCGTCACGATGGTTTCCAAACCTTCCACGGGATGCGATGATGAGGACGTGCAACGCTACGCAAGAGCGTACATCCTACAACTTCTTGGCGGAACTTTATTTGCTGACAAGTCTAACAACCCTCGTGCACATCACGTATTTGCAATTTTTGGAAGACTTTGAGGCGGCGGGACAAGATACGGTTGGGGTAGTGCAACTCGGCTCACCTATATAGACAGATTATGTCTTGCGGTGACATTGATGGAGCGAGAGATAGCGGGGACCGGTCATTTTATTGCAATTGTGGGCATGGGATAGGTTGCTTTTTCTCGCACCAATTATGGGCCACATTAGAGATGACATGATAGACAATGAAGAATTATTTCCACCTCCTCCATTTGGTCATAGGTAATGATTTTTTTAAAACATTACAATTTCAATTTGAGTATATGTACAACCCATTTTTCATGCATGCTCTGTTTTGTTTGTTTCATTTGGAAAGGTGGAGGCATGCGTTGGAGACCACAGGAACATCGATGCACGTGCTGACGAAATACAGAGAAATGATTGACATGCAAGGACCGGATGAAGTAATAAATATACTTAATCATTCTCTCCAACAAGTGCTTATGTCGACATCTTGTTGATGACACCGTTTTATTCAATTAATGTTATTTTTCATGCTACAAAGTTGTTTGGGAACCGTATCCAGGAAACATTGATAAGTGACACGCCCGCATATTGTAGCAAAGTGGTCGAGCAATTTGGCGAACGAGGGCACCTTTGCTTTTCTTCGCATTGTCGAATCGTACAATTCGGATAGAGTAATGCGACAATTCGGTATGAAACAAAGGATACCTAATTTACATAGCACAAGTATGGAACTACATAAGATTGACTTGAGAGGAAAACGGATAAGGATTGGAGTGCGAGAACATAGTGCTTATGTTTGCTTGTGGAACGAACGTGCTTCCAACATAGCAACCGATGAAATATTAGACGAGCCTTTGGACTTTTACGACCCGTATATGCAATGGTATCGTCGCATTACACGTCGATTCATGTCTCGTCGTGGAGCTATTGCTGAGGCATTGGTAAGTGCAATTTCATTTTTTCCATCCATGAAGTTTCATATAGTTGTTTTCATTTTACTTTCACATACATATTCTTACATAGTTTATATGTAGGCACATGGAATGACATCGATCCATCAGTTGACATTGGGTGATGACGTGTCGATTGCACGCATTAGAGATGTATTTGCATCGACTTTGATCTAGATTTGAAGCGAGATTATCGCATGCATAATGTGCCCACATCATTTGAAGCCTCTCATCATACTTCTCACGATGATACGCGTTCGAGGCATGGCACTCCAGTGTATACGTCATCAGTACCTCTCAATGAGCGTGACACTCCACATACTCCATCCGTTCCTCCCTACATGGCATTCGAGCCTGCGGAAGTCGTTCCATCTTCGCGCCATTTCAATACAACTCCAATAATGATGAATTTCTCTGAGAGTACAAGTACGCATGAAGGTGGAATACGTGATATCGATGATATTCGAGAGAAGATGCTCAAAATCCTAGTGATATGGGCCGGTCGAATGTCCCATTAGCGTTAAATCGTAATGTTCGAGTTGTATCATAGAAGCTACTATGCTCTGATGTCTCTCTCTCAAGCTGTCACACTCTGTTCATTCATGGCTTATAATAACCCAACGTCGTCACCTCTCCGTGGTCACAACCCATCCCCAACCCCACCAATGTCAATTCTCACTCTGTAACCACAAATTACTTTGAATCTTCCTCACCAATCACCAATCATGGCGTCCACCCCTCTCTCCTTCCGTCCCCACCACCTCTCCCTCTCTTCTGCAACCCCAACAACACCCCCACCACCACCACCACTACCTCAATCGATCCGATTCACAAGACTCACAAGATTCACAAGATTCACATCACCCATTTCCCCAAAACCCCATTTCATCTCTCCAGTGATGAAACCTGCCCAGTCCACAAATGGGTACTCCTCGAACTCTCCAGACTCGGTCGGATTCGAACCAGACACCAATCTCATCAACGAAGACCTCCGACCCACGAGCCCAGACCAACGGACCATCTCGGCATTCGAGATGGGGACTCTCTGGATCAGCCTGATCGTCGGCGTCCCCGCCTACTACCTCGCTGGGAGCCTAGTCGATCTGGGCATGGCGTGGTGGCAAGCCATCTCCACTGTCGTCGCTGCCAATCTCATCGTCTTAGTCCCTCTAGTCCTCACCGGCCACGCCGGAGCTAAGTACGGGATTTCGTATCCAGTGCTCGCCCGGGCCTCGTTCGGCATTCGGGGAGCTCACATTCCCACACTACTAAGAGCTCTTGTAGGCTGTGGATGGTATGGGATAGAGAGCTGGATCGGCGGCGAAGCCATCTTCCTTCTCCTTCCGAGGTTCATTAAAGAGTCTGCCCAATCTAGGCCGCTCTCCTGGCTCGGTACATCTCCTATTGAATTCTGTTGCTTTTTAGTGTTTTGGGTACTTCAATTGGTGTTTGTATGGAAGGGAATTGACGGGATTCGAAAACTCGAAAAGTACTCAGCCCCCATTTTGATAGCTCTCACTTCATGGTTATTGATATGGGCTTATGTGAAGGCTGGGGGGTTTGGGCATATGCTGTCTATGTCGTCTCGGTTGTCGAATTCCGAGTTCTGGGCTCTCTTCTTCCCTTCCCTCACTGCCAACATAAGTTTTTGGGCTACTCTTGCTCTTAACATACCGGATTTTACTCGGTACGCGAAGAGCCAGCGAGATCAGGTGATTGGGCAAGCTGGGCTGCCCATTTTCATGGGGGCTTTTACATTTGTTGGCCTTGCAGTCACTTCTTCCACGCAAGTGATTTTCGGGTCTGTGATTTCGAATCCAATTCACCTTCTTGGGAGAATTGGGGGTTTAGCGACGATGATTGTCGCGATTTTCGGCATTAGTCTTGCTACAATTACAACCAACATTGCTGCCAATGTTGTTGCTCCTGCGAACGCGCTTGTCAATCTGAGTCCCTCGATTTTCACTTTTACAAGGGGTGCTCTCTTGACTGCTCTTCTGGGCATTGCTTTTCAGCCATGGAGGCTACTCAAATCTAGTGAGAGTTTCGTGTATACTTGGCTGGTTGGCTATTCTGCATTGCTTGGCCCAATTGGGGGCATAATTCTTGTCGATTACTATGTTCTTCGTCGCACTAGATTGGATATCGGGGCGTTGTATTCGAGCAATCCATTTGCGAGCTATTACTACGCTGGAGGGTACAATTTGGCTGCTGTGGCAGCTTTGGTTATTGGGGTTTTGCCTGTAATTCCTGGTTTTCTTCACAAGGTTGGGATTTTGAATTCAGTACCTAATGCATTGGTCCTCATTTACAACAATGCCTGGATCATTAGTTTCTTCTCGGCTTCGCTTGCTTATTGGATTCTATCTTGTTTGTTTGATGGAAATTGGAAAAAATTGGCTTCTTTAGATGATCCACTCATTCATGATTCACCTTAGTGGATCAGAATTGTAAGACAGAATTGTAAACAGAAACAATAGTTCATGATACAAATAGATTGTGTACATTTGATCATTTTGCGTACCTGAGTTGCAAATTTTTCTTTTGAGTAAGTCTTGCTTTGAGATGAAATGTTAATTGTGATTGATATCTGAGCTCAATCTTCTACTGACCATTTTTTTCTTTTTAAATTGATCAAGTCTTCTATATTCAAATGAAATTCTATGGTTCAATTATTGATGCCAAATATCAAGTTGTATTATTCTAAGTATTTTTCTTGCTTGATAGCAAAGACTTTGTTTCTTTTTGTCGATGGCATTTTCAACAGTTGACAGAAAAACCTCTGCAGTTTACCCTCTTCTCTAACTTTCTCGGCAAGGAGTCATAAAACTTTGCTTCTCAACTCTTATTACTAACACACCTTTCTCATCCATTACTTAATTAACTGTAACCCCTATACTTCATCATTTGTTTTTTAATGGAACATGGGCAATCAACATCAGAGCTCAAAGAGTTGGAACAAGGTGCAGGGCTCATCAATGGCGATCTTATTCCTATAGGGCCACCACAGAGGACCTTCTCGGGCTGGTACATGGCATGTTTTTGGTTTGGCATAGTCACCAACGTGCCGGCGTACTATCTTGCCGGTGGCTTAGTAGATAGTGGCATGTCCTGGTGGCAAGGAGTAGCTACCATTGTTGCAGCAAACACCATAGTTTCAATCTTCCTAATTCTCATGGGCCACCCAGGCACAAAATATGGCATATCCTTCCTGTGCTTGCTCGAACGGCCTTTGGCATTGGAGGCGCCCATATTCCGGCCCTTTTGCGAGCTTTCATGGCCTGTTGCTGGTATGGTATCGATACTTGGATAGGCAGACAGGCTGTCTTCATTCTCTTATCATCTTCAGTGAGACAAACCTCCTTTGCTGATCCTTTTCCATGGCTTGGCACCTCACTTGCCATGCCAAGAGCCAAAGAGCTCAGATCATTGGCCATGCCGGGCTTCCTCTCTACATGGGGTTATTCACATTCATTGGAGTGGCAGTCACTTCTTCCACAGAGGTTGATATTTGGCCATGTCATCTCCAATCCGGTTCAACTCCTCGGTGAAATTGGAGGCACTCTTTTCGATGGTGATTGGCATCCCTGGAATTGCTCTTGCTATTGTCACAACTAATGTTGGTTGCAACGTTGTCGCTCCAACAAACGTACTTATCAATCTTTGTCCTGCTAAGTTGAACTTCAGCAAGGCAACTCTGTTGGTTGCACTAGTGAGCATTGCTTCTCAGCCTTGGAGGATTCTCAAATCAAGTGATAGCTTCATCTACACTGGCTTGCTGGTATATCTGCATTAGTAGGTCCGGTTGTAGCTATATTCGTCGTAGATTAAGTTGGATGTGAATGCTTTGTATTCAAAAAATCCTCTCGGGTACAACTTGATATCTATCACTGCTTTGCTCATTGGGATCTTCCCTGCGATCCCAGGTTTGCTTCATAAGGTTGGGATCGTAAGTTCGATCTATGAGCCTTTGATCTTCATTAGAGCATTGGTTGGTTCACCTGCTTTGTCATTGCTGGAGTTATTTACTGGATCTTATCATGGCTAAGAAGAACCCCCTCAAAATCTCAAACTATAGATCCTTTCTTACCTGTTGTACTATAATTGGTATCATAAATCATTCTTGTCGATTTCTATGCTCTTCATCGCACTAGATTGGATATTGGCGCATTGTATTCGATCAATCCATTTGCGAGCTATTAGCCTATTACTACACCGGGGGGGTACAATGCGGCTGCAATGGTAGCTCTTGTTATTACTTATTGGGGTGTTTCCTATAATTCCTGGTTTTCTTTACATGGTCGAGATTTTGAATTCACTCCCTAATGAATTGGTTCTCATTTACGACAATGTCGGAATCATTAGCTTCTTCTCGGCTTTGCTTGTTTATTGGGACTTGGAAAAAACTAGCTTCTATTGATGATCCACTCATTCCTGTTTCACTTCAGTGAATCTCTTTTTTTTTTTTTTTTTTTTGTGAGACTAAACTGATTTGTTAAGATATAATTTTATACAGCAGTTAATGATACAAATAGATTCTATTTATTTGATCATTTGTGTATTGAGTTACAATGCTGTTTATTTATTTTATTTTTTTGAAGAAATCCTGCTTGGATATGGAAGATTTATACTGATTGATTTTGACTGTGATTTCTCCAATTTCTTCCTTGTGATTTCTCTAATTTATTCCTCTCTAATGACGGGTAAACATAAAGATGGTGTAGTCTTTGGAGATGACACTTGTTCTTTCAGTTGGAGCATTCCACCTCTGGAGCCGCGCGAAGCTACAGTTGCTAAGGTAAGATTCAACAACAACAACAACAACAACAAAGCAACATAGCCTCACTCCCAAATTAATTGGGGTCGGCTACATGGATCAAATTTTGCCATTGTGCTTGATTAAGTGCAATTGATAGTGAGCTTTGCAAACCATTCAAATCCCTCCTAATTAATGCATCCCATGTTAACTTTGGTATGTCCCTACTTCGTCGAATTTCTATAGTTTTTATTGAGTCAAGTTTTCTTGTAGGAGAATTTGTAGGTCGTCTTTGCAATGACCAAACCATCGCAACCGCCTTTCCTGAACCGCCCAACATTCACTTCCATAGAGCATAGCTGGCCTAATTGCGGTCCTATAAAAGTTTTATGTTAACTTAGTAGTAACATTTCGATCACAAATCACCCATGTTGCACTCCGTCATTTCTTCCATCCAGCTTGAATTCTATGTGTGACATCATTCTCAATGTTACCATCATATTGTATGATTGATCATAGGTATCTAAAGTGGTTTACCGTAGGAACTTCTATTTCCCCTAATTTTACCACTCCGTCATCTCTATGTCTAGTGTTTCTAAACTCACAGTGCATGTATTTGGTTTTCGTCTTACTCAACTTAAAGCCTTTAGATTATAATGTATTCATTCGGAGTTCTAATTTCCTATTTACTCAATCTTTAGTTTCATCCACTAAAACAATATCATCTCCAAATAGCTTACACCATGGTATATCCTCTTGAATATGCCTAGTTAGTTCGTCCATAACTAAAGTAAATAGATATGGGCTTAAAGCCGATCCTTAATGTAGTCCTATCGTAATGGGAAATTCTTTTGTAGCTCCTCCAAATGTCTTTATACTCGTTACTACTCCATCATGCATATCCTTACCAGTGTCTATGTATCTAGCATGCACTCTTTTTCTTTTTAGAACACACCAAAGAATATTTCTAAGGACATTATTATTTGCTTTTTCTAAATCTATGAATACCATATGAAGATCTTTTTTCTTTTCTCTATATTTTTCTAACAATCGTCTTACAATGAAAATCACCTCCATAGTTGACCTCGCAAGCATGAAACCAAATTAGTTCTCTGATATTGTTGTTTCTCTCCTTAGCCTATTATCAATTATCATCTCCAAAAGTTTTATAGCGTGACTCATAAGTTTAATTCTCCGGTACTTTGAGCAACTTTAAATGTCATATTTGTTTTTGAAGATTAGCACAAACGTGCTTCTTCTCCAATCCATTGACATCCGTTTTGATTTTAAGATTTTATCGAAAAGTTTTTTAACCAAGTCAATATGGATTAAGTCTAGTGGATCAATCCTCGATGAGATTGTGTTAGACCAATCAAACATTGTCTTTCTAAAGGTTGTGAGTGAATTGATATTGATCAATGTCACTTGGATGTTTTTCTAAGTGAATTGATATTGATCAATGTCACTGGATGAGATCGAGACTAGTACGATTGAACATGTTGGATGACAATTCCATGCCTTATGTTTGATCAAAAGGATATCGTGTGACAAAAGGATGTTATATACACTATTGATTAGGTTGTATCGATTTGATATTCGTAGAACTTGGGTAGTCATAATGTCTTGCTAGAGACTGCTTATGACTTGTATACCAAAATGTGTTTTGGTACACTGCCAACGTTGTATGAGCCTATTGGGTCGCACACTAAGAATGGTTTGCGAGATTTTAAGATGATTCAGAAAAATGAATTTTATGTGATAAAATTCATGACAAAAACGTCTTTTTGGTATGCTCTGGATCATTTTGGAGAGAAACAAAAAGGTTTGGTATTCTCTCGAAGCTAGCACTTCAAATCTCGGCCACCGTTCGTGTGTGGACTGTTGATAGAGGGCGTTCGTCGTTGGCGCGCCTTAGAGATCGATCAACCTTGAGAAAGGTATATTGCGATTGAGGTATGATTAAGTTTTTCATGGTTTAAACGTTTTTAATGGAATTAGATTCGGATCTGTTGGGGTTTTTGTCAAAACTGTTTTGTAATCTCCGTTGCGTATGAACCCCAAAACCCAACAGTAACTTCTCAATCTCTCCTTAATATCTTCTCGCGCGTTAAAACATTTTGATTTCCGTCCTTAATATATCTTACATGACTTAGGCCATGTTTCTTTTTTCTCTTAATTTGGCTAGCCTATATTTTTTTTTCGTCATCTCTATTACCTAACATTGTATATAGATCTTCCATGAAATTTGTTTTGGCTTGACTAACTACTTTTTTTAGCTTGTTTTCTAGCTTCTCTATATTAATTGTACATATCTTCATTTGACACTTAGGTATTTTCCTATACATCTCTCTTTTAGTTTCAATTGCTCGTTGGACATCCTCGTTCCACCACCATGTTTCATTTTTTTGAGGTCCCAAGCCCTTAGATATACCTAATACATTTGATCCCACTCTCTTTATGCAACTACTCATTTCTAGCCACGTTGTATTAGCATCTAAGTCAAGATTCCATACATTTTTCTTTAGTAGTTATTCTCTAAACTCTACTTGTTTACTATATTTTAGGTTCTACCACTTTATTCTAGGGTCGCTAACTATTTTATTTATATTATGTCGTCGTGTTAGCTTAATATCAAGTACTACTAACTTATGTTGGGTAGTAAGTGCTTCACCAGGTATTACTTTGCAGTCTCTACATATTTTTCTATCTATTTTTCTTGTTAAAAGAAAATCTATTTGACTCTTGTTATGACCACTACTGAAAGTAATTGTATGCGACTCCCTCTTCCTAAAACTAGTATTTGTTAAGACAAGATCGTATGCTGAAGCAAATTCTAAGATTGATTCTCCTTCTTCATTTCTATTACCGTAACCAAAATCTCTATGAACTCTCTCAAACCCATCGTTACTTTCCCTGACATGCCCATTGAAATCTCCTCCAATAAAAACTTTTTCATCTAATGGTATACTTTGCATAAATCCATCCATATCGTTTCAAAACTTGCGTTTTATGCTCTCGTTTAATCCTACTTATGGTGCATAGGCGCTAAGTATGTTAATTTGTTTTTATCTCCAATAATTAATTTAACTAGAATCAATCTATCCCCCATTCTTTTAACATCAACGACCTTATCCTTATAATCATTATCCACCATAATTCCTACTCCATTGCATTTTCTATCTATACATGTGTACCACAATTTAAACCTTGTGCTTCCTATTTCTCTACTATTTTTTCCTACCCATTTTGTCTCTTGGAGACAAGCAATATTGACTCTCCTTCTAATCATGGTATCTACTAGTTCTATTGACTTCCCCGTAAGTGTTTATATGTTCCATGTTCCTAAACAAATTTTTTCTTCCATTTGTATTTGTTTTCCTTTTCTATTTCTATTTTGTCTAAAAGATTTAGTGTCCGTATCTATGATTTTGTTTTTGTTTTCGTGTTTGTTTTGAACTAGCTTATTTACCCACACTCGTCTTTTGTGTGGGAGCCCTTGATCATTTTTCTTCACATCCGGGTGATGATGTGAATGGACTAGCTTTTTTACCCACACACATCCTATGTGTGGGAACCCTTGCTCATTTTTTTCACACCCAGGCGGCGATACATCCGAGCTCCGATGCTGCGCGCCGCTAGGTGGGAACGCCCCAACGTTTATATATGTTTAATCTATTTCATGAAAGTAACAAAAGTTTTACGTTGGCTGTCAACCTATCACAACCCTCCTCCATTTTCCAAGAATGGAAAATGAGCTTGGGGCCTCCTTCCCCCACTTTTCGGGTATGAAAAGTGAGTTTGGGACCTCCTTTACCCATTTTTCGGTATGAAAAAATGGGTGTCATAGTCCTTCTCCTTTATCCGGACTTGGGACTGGCTATGTAGCACACATAGTGTACAACACAAGGTAAGATTCAACAATGACTCAAATTATCTTATATTGTGAATCTCGATTTTGATACTTGTGCTTCTGTAGAATTTGGGATTCTTCTCTAATATGCTTTCTGTGTTAGCTAAAAATAAACAATGGATTCTAGCAAATGATTCTAAAAAATAAGGGACTTATTGGGCAGTTGTGTACCTTTTTATTGAATGATGATCCACATTGGTCATTTCCATAAATAATCTTCACATTTCTTTTGAAGTCCACTAGTGAAGCTTGAGTTAAGCCTTTAGTAACAAGTTTTTACTTGATTCTGAGGGTTCATTTCTTCGCGTAGAAACTGGAGGCGAGGTACCATAAGGAGGATGCGACAAGTAAGAAATTCCTCATATCCAAGTTTATTAATTTTAAAATGGTCGATGATAGGTCTGTTATGGAACGATTTCGTGAAGTTGAGAGGATTAGGATTTAGGAATAATTTCTCTCAACATAATCTTGTTATGAATGAAACCATTATTGTGTCTTCAATTATTGATAAATTGCCCTCATCCTGGAAGGAGTTCAAATTAACTCTGAAGCAAAAAAAAGGACATAACTCTTGATGAACTTGCTAACCATCTTTCTATGGAAGATGATTATCGCACGCAGGAAAATGAAAAAAATGGAATGCTCAAGAAATTTCAAAGGTGTATGTGGTGGAAGCAACAAAATTCAAAAAGCCCATGTTGAACATGCCTAACAAGCTTGATGGTTTCAAGAAGCCTATTGGTTCGAAAAAATTGAACAACCAAAATCAGAATAAAAAAAAGCAGAAAGTCTATTGCTGGTTATGCGGGAAAGGTAACCACTTCAAGTTTGATTGTCATTATTGAAAGAGGAAGCAAGGAAACATCATGCTTCCTTAAGCGCTGCGAATGATGCATGAAAACGACAATGATGATGTCATTGCTATGATTTTCGAAATCAACGTCGTTGAAAATGACATGGCTTGGTTGGTTGATTCTGGTGCTACTTGACACGTCTGCAAGAACAAGAGGTTCTTCAAGACCATGAAGGTAGTAAATGAAAATATTGTCTTGTAATTGGGTAATGGTGCTACTGTTGATGTCAAAGGCATAGGTAGTGTAGATCTGAAGTTCACTTCTGGTAAATTGTAACATTCACTAACGTGTATTGTGCACCAGAAGAGAGGAAGAATCGGTATTAGATAGTCTTTTGAATAAGTTTGGTTTTAAGCTTGTGTTTAAGGCTGATAAGTTTGTACTCTCCAAGGGAAGCGTGTATGTGGGGGTGGTTATGCTTATAAGGGAATGTTTAAGCTTAATGTAATCGCTTTATCTAATAAGAATATTTTTTCTGTGTATCTTGTTGCGTTCCCTTCATTTTTATGGCATCATAGGTTAGGACATGTTAATTTTTTAAAATCATATGATATGGTGAATCTAGAGTTGATGCATTAATTTTGAAAAATATGAAGAAAATTGCAATACATGCGTGAAAGCAAAAATCACTAGAAACCTTTTTCCTAGTGTTGAAAGAAATTCAAAATTGTTTGATTTAATACATTATGATGTATGTGACATATATAATACACCATCAATAAGAGGTAATAAATATTTCATAACATTTATTGATGATTATAGTAAAGTGTGTTATGTGTACTTATTGTGTTCCAAAGATGAAATAATGGTCAAGTTTCGGGCCTATATGGCAGAAACTAAGTTGCAATGTGAGACCTTTATAAAATGTCTAAGGTATCATACGGGATGAGAGTAATATGATTTAAAGTACTTTGAATTAACTAGAATAGTCCATGAGACTACAACTCCTATACACCACAACAAAATGGTGTGGTTGAATTGCGTTTTAACTAAAATGGTTAATGTTATGCTATTAAACTCGGGTTTGAGTTGTGGATTTTGGGGAGAGGCATTGTTGACTACATGTCATATTTTGAACAAAATCCTACAAAAGAGGAATAAGGTCACCCCAAATGAGCTTTGGAATAAGCGAAAACCAAAACCTTAATTATATAAGAGTTGGGCTATAGAGCAGTAGTAAAAATACCTGAGCCCAAAAAGAGAAAATTGGGTGAAAGGGGAGTGGAGTGCATATTTATTGGATATGCAAAATATAGTAAGGCATATAGGTTCATGGTAATTGAGCCTAGTAATTTGATTTCAGTGAACATTGTAATTGAATCAAATGATGCAGTTTTTGACGATACCATATTTAAATTTGTTCCCAAAAGTATTCCTGAAGAAAACCAAAAAGGAAAGGAAGTCATAGAAATTGAAAATGACAAAGAAGTAGTAGAATTTCCTGAACTTCGAAGGAGCAAACGAGCTTAAAAAATTAAGGCATTTGGTTTTGATTTCTATACATTCCTAGTTTAAAAGAAACAATAACTAGAAAAATCCTATATTGTTTTAATACAAAAGCTAAACATTAAACAGTTGAGGAGGCGATGAAAGAAAGATATGCAGCTTTCTGGAAAGTGGCATTGCATGATGAGATAGATTCAATAATAGGAAATAATAATTGGGAGCTAGTTGATCTACCTCTCGGGTGTAAATCCATTAATTGCATATCTCTCTTCAAAAGAAAAAAAAGAATTGATGGATCCATTTAAAAACATAAAGACTGGTTGATAAGGGATTCACCCAAAAGCAAAAAATATACTATTTCAATACTTATTCACCAGTAGCTAGAATTGGTACAATCAGATTGTTTATTGCAATTGCAGCTATAAAAAAGCTAGTCATCCACCAAATGGAGTCAAAACATTGTTCCTACATGGAGAATTTGATGAGGAAATATACATGGAATAACCTGAAGGATTCATAATGCCCGATTATGAAATAAAGTGCATAGATTGCAAAAATAATTGTATGGATTAAAGCAAGCACCAAAGCACAGTGGCAGCACAAATTTGACCAGATTGTACTTGCTAATGGATTCAAAATAAATGAATATGTTAAATGTGTATATAGCAAGTTTGATGGAAAAGGAAATGGTGTCATTATCTATCTTTACGTAGATGACATGACGATTCTTGGAATTGACTTGAAACAAGTTCATTGACCAAAAACTTTTTTCAAGCAAGTTTGAAATGAAAGATATAGTGCAAGTTGATTTCATTCTCGGAATTCAGATTGTAAGAGACGAGGGGAGTATTAGTCTGACTTAATATCATTATATCGAGAAAGTTTTCAATAGATTCAATCATTTGAATTGTGCCCGTGTTTCTACCCTGCTAGATCCAAGTATTGAGCTAGTGACAAGTACGTGCAATCCAATTTCACAATTGACGTATTCTAGATTGATTGAATGCTTAATGTATGCAATGACATGCACAAGTTCGGATATTGCCTTGGAAGTAGGCAAATTGAGCAGATTCACAATTAATCCAAGTGAGTTGCATTGGCATGCAATTCGAATAATTTTGAAATACTCGAAGAAAAAATTAATTATGGTTTATGCTATTGTGGATATCCTTCGGTCTTAGAAGGATTTTCATATGTAAGTTGAATTATGAAAGATCAAGATCATGCTTCTATAAGTAGGTGGATCTTTACACTTGCTGGAGGTGCAATCTCGTGGGCTTCAAAGAAGCAAATGTTAATGGTTGGTTCCACCTTGGAATAAGAGTTTATTGCGATGACCTCGACTTCAAAAAAAGTTGAATGACTACGTGAATTATTACACGAGATACCATCGTGCCCTAAATAAATATCTCCAATTTCTATCCATTGTGATAATGAAACCACATTGGAAAAGGCTTATAGTCAAGTGTACAGTAGTAAATCCAAACATATTGGATTGAGACACAACTGTGTCAAATAATTGATAACAAATGGAATTATCACAATTGACTATGTGAGATCTAGTCAAAACTTGGCAGATCCACTTATTGAAGGATTATCAAGAGACTTGATGAATAAAACATCAAGGGGGATGGGTCTCAAGCCCATGAATTAAAGT
The DNA here is from genome assembly GCA_039657365.1 of Stephania yunnanensis. Classification (NCBI taxonomy): domain Eukaryota; kingdom Viridiplantae; phylum Streptophyta; class Magnoliopsida; order Ranunculales; family Menispermaceae; genus Stephania; species Stephania yunnanensis. The sequence goes on from CM077580.1 coordinate 7,186,391, forward strand.
CACCAATAGTAAAAACTCAACTCGAAATTTAACATTACGTTGAGTCTTGAATTCAATGCAGTCAAAGTTCATTATCAATGTGACAATGAGTATTAAAATTTATAAACCATCCCAAGGTAGTTAGTGTTTGGTACCTCCATGAAAAGAGAGGAGATTGATTGTAACGGCCCAATTTTAATTACGCCTTTATTATTGATTATTTTTAGATTTAGACGTCAGCTCAGATCCGCGTAGATGCTGCAGATAGGTTAGGGTGCGATTGACTAGGTAAATAGTGATTGTTTGCTATTTACGATGCCAAATATTAAATTATTTTACCTAGCATCGCATGTGTATATTTATATCGTTGAACCGAGAGAGATAGTGTAACGAAAAACATGTCAATACAGGTGCTGAGCAAACGAAATGTAGGTACACTTGATCAGGAAAATAAATTGGATAATTAAATTAATTAAATGCGACAAAATACAAATTATAAACCTACAGTCTAAGCCAATTGATTGAAATTGGCGACTATGACGCAACTCGTTATGCGTGCCGAGGTGCAGGACACTAGGTGACCGTAATTGAACATGACTAAAAATTTGGTGTCTAATGAGGAGCAAATGGGAACATGCCACCTATACACCTAACACCCCAAAATGAGGCTTACCACTCATTTACCATTCATCTTCCACATTTCTCCCTCTCCACCTCTCTTCAACATATAAAAAAAGTGGGTATTTAGGTGAAGAATAATAAATTCTTGGAAGAGTTGGTTGATTGAAAGTGGGAGATTTTATGAGATCCTTGGAATATTTGGAAGTGATTTGATCAAACAAGCAAGTGATCAAGGTGAGTATCTCTACATTCCTTCAAGTTTCCATTAAAAGAAGCTTCAAATGGAGTTTTAATGGTGATAGTTGATTGTGGTTGAATGTTGGAGAAAAAGAGATGTAGTGGTGGTTTGGTTGTTGTTGATAATGAGGTTGTGTATTGTTGTTTTAGTTGTTGAGTTAGTTTAGTTGAAAAAAAAAAAAACAAAGCAAAAACAGAGAATGTTCTCTGTTGGAAGAAGAAATTGGGGGAGGGGAGGGGACGTACGCACGTTGGGACCTGGTAAGGCTGACCCAGTTAGACCGGGTCAAACCCGGTCCAAGGACCCATCCTTTATTTAAATAATAAAATTTTAAAATTAATTTAAAAATAGTTTAAAATTAAATAAATTATAGAAAAACAAGAAAAATAGGTAGAAAATTATGGAAAATCTAAAAAATTAGGAAAAATATAAAAAAATAAGATAGAAAAGTGGCATTCGAGAATTTTTCGGGCGTGGCACCCCAGTATAACTCGAAAAGTGCGCCAAAAACCAAATTTTTTGGAATAGAGATTTCAATATTTTTGGCCACATGTGATAAATTCACTTGATTTGACTCTAAACTAGTTAAAATGGTCTAATTGGACAACAGGAACTTCGGAGACTATAGTCGAAAGTCGGGCGTGCATCTCGAGACATGGGCGTGACTTTAAAGTGCATTTTGAGGTACGTAAGAATCCATTTGAAAGTTATTGAGGATTTACTTTTCCATTATTGATTTCCTATTCCTTGTTAATGTACTTTATTCCGTGATATATTTGGGTTGGTGGTTGAGTTACTCCCATCCGATATTCGTAGTGTACTTATGGCACACTTGGTTGTAGCACGTGTGATCAGACACTCGGTGAATTGCAGTCTGAAGTACAGTCTAGTCTAATCGAGACGAGTACCCACTTTGTTTCTCTTGTGTTATCTATGCATGTGATAATCGTAGCACAGTTGTCTGTTTAGTTTCCGCATGATTATTTAACATGATTATTGATATCTATTTACTTTCTTACAAATGCTCAGCGTACTTCATTTGGAATCTTACAGACTGTAATCTCTATCTGGCTTTTTGTGATGGTCGAGTGCATATTCCAGTACTAGCAGGGGCAATGGGATTCTTGGCGACTTCATCTAATTGCTTGCGATTGAGAACCCACTAGTATGTGTTATTTTGATATTTTGCTTTACTCTTAGAGTATTGGGAGACGAGATAGAGACTGTACTTGTATATATTACTGCTTATTAGTATTGTCACCTATATACAAAGTACTTTCCCGAGATTTTCCATAGTAGGACTTGCTCTTATAAATGATGTTTTACATGATGATGAACTTATTTGTTTTACTTACTCGAAATTTAAGACTTTCGTTAATTTAAATGCAAAAATTGATTCAAATGTATAACTAAACTAATCAAACGAAATGAGTTAACGCGCATATCGATGAGTACTGATGTGGAAATGGACGTCAAAGGTGCGTAGGACCCAGTAGGTCAATGAACTGACAAGATTACGAGGCAGCGATGTTCCACGTGGCGGCCTCGGGATTTGGGGTCGTCACATTGATATCATTTCTTAATAGTCTTCTAAATGTGCTTAAATTGCGGGGGTGCTAGAATGGAGACTACATAAATGGATGTGAAATGCGGCCGCTTCAAGGAGTTCAAGTGTAACTACCCAAATTTTTTAATTGTGTTTAATTCCTTAAACAAGATCATCGACCCGTACTGTAGGACCTACACTGTGATATGTTCACTAACCGAGGCAAGATGGCCGATTTATATTTTATATTTGTCATGATGATGCCTAGTGTATTGTATATGTGTAGACTATTAAGTCATTTATACGGGTATATAGGTATCAAAATGAGCAGAGACGTACCACGAGTTGCTTGTCTACGTGGGTCCGAGGTAAAAATTTATAGGGTAAGTTTAATGTGAGCTAACTATGGTTTTATAGTAGCTTTAATGTGGCCATGTTTGATATTAAATTAGTGAGCCTAAGTTAGTGAAATAAATCAAATAGCCACATGATGTGCATCGAGACACGTTGTTGACCAATCTAAATGCCAAAGAAGTCAACTATTGGTGTCGCTTAAGTTTGATTTATAGGACAAGTGTGTCAAGGTGGTCCACTAGTTGAGTCTCGAGATACGTGTGCACAAATGATGAAAGGTCATGGTTCAACCTTATCAAGTCAACTATAAAACACATAATTCAAACTTTTGATCAAACTTGTCATCAAAATAGTTGGACAAGGAAGGAGAGCGAAGAAGAAGAACTGCTGGAGAGATCTTGGTGAAGGAGAAGTGAGCAATTCATTGAAGGTTTGGTGAAGAAGAAAATCAAGTTCATCAAGCTAGGTAAATTCATCAAACCATAAGCATAAATTCAATGAATTCATGAATTAAACTATATGAGTTGTTGTTTTGTGTTATGGTTGATGTTAGAGAACTCTAGTATTGTGTATGAGGGTTCCCAAGGCATCGACATGGCCTATGTGTAGAGAAAACTCGGAATTCTGATTTCGGAATTCTGGGTTCTACTGCATATAACATGCTAGATATGGCTTATTAGAGTGCTAAGTTAGAATTAGTTTCCTTATTTCAAAATTAGCGCACTAATTGCCCTAACAGTACAAAAATCAGCAATTTTGAAAAATGGCTTAAACACTATAAATGGTTTTAAAACTCTAAGTAGAGGTCCAAACACACTCTAAAACCTATCAAACAACTCAAGGGAACTAAGGGGAGATCTCGGGAGTTCGAGAACACGTTTTGGAGTGTCGAGAGGCCGGATAGGCTAGGCTAAGCTTTGTGACTTGTAAGTAAAGTTGTGAGAATTATATATTTCATTTCATTGACTCTTATCATTTTATAGTCTAGTTGTAGACATTGCCACTCGTAATCTCACATCATGTTGTTCATGATTCTATTCATGTTTGAATATTATTGACATGATGTCTTGTGAAATGTTTCAATGATTTCAATTTCTACTTTTGATGATATTCTTGATAAATAATTGATCAAAAGAATGCTATTGGGATAAGTTGGAATGGATTAAATTTGTATTTTATTTCCTTGGGCTTTGTAGCTTAACTAGTTTTGAAATTCTAGAGACTTGGAACTATTGGTCTTTGAAAACTAAAGTATGGATTATCTAGTGTCCATTACATAAGAGATGTGTGGTTCATGGGGACATGGGTCTACCAGGGTTCCGTCACTCACCATTACACTTGTGCAGCACACGAGGTATGGGACTCAAGGTGGTCCGCAAAAATAAGATAGATGATTTAAATGCGTAAAGCGCAGCTCCGCTATTCGTACGGAATATATTGAGCGCGACTCAATATAGCAGTGGAAATGGTTAGATGACAGTTATCACCATCGACCAGACGTTAATTATCTCGACTTAGCATGTGTCAATCTATATATTTTTAACTGTGGTATTAACTTGCATTACTTGATTCAACAACTTTTTCGCTACTTTATGCTTTTAAATATCTTTCTTATATTTTGAAAATGTAGCATAAAATTCTCTAGTTATTACTTAAATATCATTATACTCATCATCTAGTTTGTGATGGTGATGTAGGTCCTTTGAGCAGCAGCAGACCGGGGAAGGAGAAGATCGGTGACTTTCCTCGAGCATTTCGGCGACTTTCCTATCTCATTTTGTATGACTCGACTTTTGTTGTATTATTATGTTTATATCTTTACTGTACATTTTGGTTTGTATATTGAGTTGAGCATATAGTTCCCCGTTTTGAGATTTTGAGACTCATATATCATATTGTGTTATTATCTTTATGATATATACATGCATGTGATGTTGTTTTTCTTGGTTTTCCACACTTGGGATTTTTGAATAATAAGAGGTTTTGTATAACCTTTAAACTACGTGATAATATTAAAATGATAAAAAGTTTTAACTAACTCTGAAACCTAATAATATCTAGACACATGTATCAAAGAATATAGGGACGAAAGGCTAACTAATACGTAATTAAGTCTTACGTGGTTAGGATTAAGGTTTGATTACGGGATTAGAACGGGTGGTGCGCTATTTAGAAGAAGGGGCCATCACAGTTGGTATCAGAGCATCAAGGTTTTTCTTGATAGGTAAAATATAAACATGAATAAAACACAAACTTAGTTGTGGAAACCAGATGACCTTTGCCTATAAATCATTAGTTAGGAAGTGAGTGAAAGTGAGATGGAGATTTCTTATATCTACTTGTTAATTTTTATATGTATATATGTATATTTATGTGTTATGTCACGTAGCAGCTGATTCGCGTTCACTATCCATTTGCAAACCCTGATGGCTGATACGCGAGGGGGAAAAGATGCATACACTAGTGGCAGTCAACCTTCTATATTACGGAGGATTTACAGAGGCTGTCGACCAAGTGACAGCTCAAGGGCCAGCAATTGACCAATTTCATCACCTTGATGATGACCTATTTTGCTATACCGGCATCAACATCGACTCCTACGACTACTACACCAACTTTACAGGCACCAACACTTCCTACTACGGATTTAGCAGCGCCGATAGTGCAGACTATTCCTCGCGTGACCGCACCGGTAGTGGAAACAACTGAGGTAGTCTCGTCTCCCACGCTTACATCCTCTAGAACATCAGTTGAAGTTTCACTTATGAAGGACTTCATCAGACTCAAACCAGCCTACTTCGATGAAGTAAGGGATTTTCAAAAGATTGAGAAATGGATTCTTTCTCAGGAGAAGCTTCATATGACACTGAAGATCGAGGATAGACTTCGAGCAGAGATCTCATCGTATACTCTCTCGAGAAAGAGAAAAACGTCGATGTTTGGTGGCGTATGACAATAGCTACTCATGTAGAGTTTGAGACATTGGATGCTTTAAAGCATAAGTTTTATTAGCAGTAATTTCCGCCTTCCGTAATGAAGAGGTTGAGAAGGGAAATCATAGAATTGAGACAGGGAGTAGAAAAACCCGTAATGCAGTACATGGATAGATATGATTATCTGGGACAGTTTGCTTGAGACTTGGTGAGAAATTACTCTGAGGATATGTACCATTTCAGTAATGGACTTAGGCCAGACATTGGTTATCATGTAGTCAGTACAAACGCTAGGACACTCACTGAGAATACAAGCAAGCCTTATCAAATGAGACATACTATATGGGCAAAGTCGTTGATGGGAGAGCACTAGGTCCAGTTTTATCAGCAGCGCGAACCATGGAGTATGAGAAGAGGAGACAGAGGGGTAAGGGAGCAAAGGGATATAATATAAGTTCTTGGGGGGTCGGGAACAGCCACTCATCACCTAGTGGTTGTGCCTCATGTATTATACATTGCTCCAGCACAGAGCACTGTAGGCAGACTTCTTTGGCCACCTCCCATCACGCTAGCGTTGTCGGCTCCCACCGTTCCTACACTTTCCATGCCAAATGCTACACGACAGTAGCCGCAGGGTGGCAGAGGTCGAGGTAGAGGCCGAGGCCGAGATACTAGACAGGTACAGTCGTAGAGACATGGTCAGTATTAGGCATAGGGTCAGTTTCAAACTCAGGGTCAGCGCAGACGTATTACATGCTACAGATGCGGTCAGGTCAGACACATTATGAAAAAGTGCCCGCATCCAATAGTAGTTTACGTATAGCAAGCCCGATAGGGTATGATTTCTATTTGCGGTAGAGATTTATATGCATTATTTGATTATGGATCTACTATATCTTTCATTGTTGGTCGTATAGTACACATTCTAGGGTTGACACCTGTTAAGCTTAACATACATTTAATTTTGAGTACCGCAGCTGGGGATATGGTTTACCTTAATAGTTTTATTGAGGGATGTATGGTCGAGATAGATGGGGGTAGAGTTACCAGTTGGTTTTAAAGTCCTCGAATTTTTAGAGCTCGACGCGATTTTAGGGATGGATTGGTTAGCAGCATACCACGCTCATATCGACTATTTTAGTAAGACAATGATATTTAAGATCCGGGGCGTCCGATATTCACCTATTGAGGCAGTTCAGAAATGACAGTAGGTACGAGAGGTTAACCTGTGATTAAAGAGGATATGGAGGCATTAATTTAACCATACACTGTACCAAAAAGTCAGGGACCTAGGTTGGAGGATATACCGATTGTCAGAGGGTTGTCTAATGTGTTTTCAGAGGATTTAGTTGGTTTATCGCCACCGCGAGAGATTAATTTTATTATTGAGTTGGTACCGGGCATTAAATCGATTTCCATACCACTGTATCGTATGACACTACGAGAGTTAGAGGAGTTGAAGACTCAACTTCAGGATTGGGATAGAAGGGATTCATCATATCTTCTATGTCGCTATGAGGAACACTCATCTTTTGTGGTGAAGAATGATGGTACTTTGACACTTTGTATCGACTATAGACATTTGAAAAAGTCATAATTAGGAACAAATATCCACTCCCGATGATTGATGATTTATTTGATCAGCTGAGAAGAGCACAATTTTTCTCCAAGATAGACCTGCGATCAGGGTATCATCAGCTTAGGATCAGGGATGAAGATAGGTCCATGACAGCTTTTAGCACGAGATATGGACATATTTAGTTCACGGTCATGTCATTTAGGCTGACCAATACTATAGTAGTGTTTATGGATCAGATGCATCGGATTTTAAGACCATTTCTTGACCATTTCGTGATAGTCTTCATTGATGGTATATTGATATACTCGAGGAATAGAGAGAATCACTAGAAGCATCTCACGGAGATGTTGCAGACCTTGAGGGAGCATATAATTTATGCTAAGTTCAGCAAATGTGAATTAAGCAATTATGGATTAGACTTCAATGACTGAGAGCACCGATTTGTGAAGGATTTCTCGAAGATCACTACATCGATCTCACAGTGTTAGTATTACGAGGTTAGACATAGATTTTTCAAGTATACATTGATGCTTCTCAAAAGGGTTTGGGATGTGTGTTGATGAAAGGTATTGGTGAGGAGCATATAATTTGAGGGTACATTAGAAGAATTATCCGACACATGATTTAGAATTGGCGAGTAGTAGTGTTTGCTTTGAAGAATAGAGACATTATCTAATGGAGATAAATGGTATCTCTTCAAAGGTCAATATGAGACATCGCATTTTAGAGGCAGGGTTGATTTTCCTTGGAGTATCAGCGAGAAAAGGATAGAGATGCATTAAGTAGGATACATGATGGAGATATATGGATTCCTATCCAAACTCGAATTGAGATTTGCGCTCAGTTGAGAGTACAGACCGTGTCTACACAGAGAGTGTCAAAGGGTCGGAAGACCGACGGGTTGTACTCAAGGTTTAGTGAGTTGGCGCAGAGTGTGGATTGTGTTGATTGGACGGAGATGTTTGACCAATGTTTTAGATTCAGGGGCAGACTGTGGATACCGTCATTACTAGAGCTGAAAGAGGAGATTCTTCAGGAGTCACACCGTTCCCGATTCACCATTCATCTAGCCAAAACCAAAATGTACCACGACATGAAGAGACATCTTTAATGGTCTGGGATGAAGGCAGTGTGTTTAAGTTTGTCAAGAACTGTAGGATTTGTCAACGAGTGAAGGCTAAACATCGTAGACCTGAGGATTGCTATAGCCACTTCTCATTCCACAATGGAAGTGAGAGGACATTTCTATGGATTTTGTGAGAGGATTGCCAAGAACTGCTCGGAGACATGATTCCATCTGGGTTATTGTTGACAGACTTATTAAGTCTACTCATTTTCTACCAGTGGTCGCATATTACACATTTGATCAATTGAGTATATTGTTCGAGCGAGAGATTATTAGGCTGCATGAGGTACCAGTGACAATTACGTCAGACATAGATGTTATGTATACTCCCAGGATATGGCGGAGTATGCAGAAGCAATATGGTACATGACTACAGTTTAGTACGACTTTTCATCCTCGGACTAATGGTTAAACTAAGAGATTGATTCAGGTTCTCGAGGATATGTTGCGGGCTAGTGTTTTGGAGTTTAGCGGATCATGAGAGGAATACCTACCATTGCGTGAGTTTGCTTATAACAACAGTTATCAGACTAGTATTGAGATGCTGTCGTTTTATGCTTTATATAGTAGACCGTGTCGCTCCCCATCGTGTAGGGAAAGTGAGACGTAGGAAGACAGGAGGCAGGTCCGAGATTGTTGTTGATCACACGAAAAATGTACGACTGATTCGTTAGAGACTCAAGGGAGCCCAGGATAGACAGCAAAAGTATGTGGACAGATATCAAAGTGATCTTATGTACACCAAGGGAGCCTTTGTATATTTAAAGGTTTCCTCTCGGAAAGGGTCTTCAAAGGTTTGGAGTGAAAGGTAAACTTGCACCGAGGTTTATTGGACCTTTCAGGATTAAGAAACGGGTCGGGAAGGTTACTGTGGCAGCCCCAAATCCCAAGGCCGCCACGTGGAGCGTCGCTGGCCCGTAATCCTGTCAGTTCATTGACCTACCGGGTCCCACGCGCCTTTAACGTCCATTTCCACATCAGTACTCATCGATATGCGCGTTAACTCATTTCGTTTGATTAGTTTAGTTATACAGTTGAATCAATTTTTGCATTTAAATTAACGAAAGTCTTAAATCTCGAGTAAGTAAAACAAATAAGTTCATCATCATGTAAAGCATCATTTATAAGAGCAAGTCCTACTGTGGAAATCTCGAGAAAGTACTTTGTATATAGGCGACAATACTAATAAGCAGTAATATATACAAGTACAGTCTCTATCTAGTCTCCCAATGCCCCAAGAGTAAAGCAAAATATCAAAATAACACATACTAGTGGGTTCTCAACCGCGGGCAATCAGATGAAGTCGCCAAGAATCCCCTTGCCCCTGCTAGTACTGGGATATGCACTCGACTATCACAAAAAGCCATATAGAGATTACAGTAATTAAGATTCCAAACGAAGTACACCAAGCATTTATAAGAAAGTAAATAGATATCAATAATCATGTTAAATAATCATGTGAAAACTAAACAGACAACTGTGCTACGATCATCACACGAATATATAACACGAGAGAAACAAATGGGTACTCGTCTCGATTAGACTAGACTGTACATCAGACCCCTAGGATCTTTTCGGTGGGTGTCCCCACTTCCTTTCACTTGGTTCCTTACGGTGCGTTTCCGACAAGTGCACCCTTAATGCAACTCGGATTGCAATTCACCGAATGCCTGATCACACGTGCTACAGCCTAATATGTCATAAGTACACTACGGACATCAGGTGGGAGTAAATAAACCACCAACCCAAATGTATCACGGAATAGAGTACAATAACAATGAATATGAAATCAACAATGAAAAAGTAAACCCTCAGTAACTTTCAAAAGGATTCTTACGTACCACAAAACGCACTCCATAGTCCCGCTCAAGTCTCGAGATATGCGCTCGAACTCCTACTATAGTCTCATAAGTTCCTGGTGTCAAATCAAACCATTTTAACTAGTTTAGAGTCAAATTAAGTGAGTTTATAATGTGTGGCCAAAATATTGAAATTTTATTCCAAAAAGTTTGGTTTAGGCACACTTTTAGAGTTATACCAGGTGCCAAACGCCCGAAAAATTCTCGAATAGTATTTTTTCTATCTTTTCTCATTTTTTATATTTTTCCTGATTTCTCTGGATTTTTTCATAATTTCTTACCCATTTTTATTATTTTTCAGTAATTTATTTTAATTAAAACTATTTTAAATTAATTTTTAATAATTATTTTATTTAATTAAAAGGGGTGGGTCCCTGGACCTGGTTTGACCCGGCCCACCGGGTCCACCTGACCCAGTCTCGGCCCAACCGGGTCGGGCCCGGATCGGCCCGGTCCAAGGGACCGCACGCACACACAAGCGTGCGTCCGTCCATCCCCTCCTCTAGTTTTTCTTTCTTCTTCCAAAGAAAAACCTCCGTTTATTTTTTTTTCTTTTTTCTTTTTCTTCAACAAATCAAACAATTACTACACTTCTACATCATCGACAACAACCAACAATCATTAACACCATTTTTTCTCTAACATTAAACAACAATCAACCATCATCATTAAAACCCATTTGAGCTTCATTTTAATGGAAAATTTAAAGAAGATAAAGATGCTCACCTTGATCACTTGCTTGTTTGATCAAGCCACTTCCAAAACTCCAAGGATTTCATACAATCTCACACTCTCAATGGTTGTTCAATTCTTCAACAATTTCTCTCCATTAAATACGCACTCTCTTTTTTATAGGTTGAAAAGTGTGGAGATGGAGAAAACGTGGAGTGAGAGTGTGAGAATGAGTGATAATCTTCATTTTGAAGATATTATATGTGTATGTGGCATGTTCTCATTTGCTCATCATTAGACACACAATTTTTAGTCTTGTTCAATTATCTCTGGTTACCCGACGTTTCACACCTCGGCCGCATAACGAGGCGCACTATAGTTGTCAATTTCAAATCCACCTATGTTGTACACTATGTGCGCTACATAGTCGGTCCCAAGTCTGGATAAAGGAGGAGGACTCTGACGCCCATTTTTCATACCGAAAAATGGGTAAGGGAGGTCCCAAACTCACTTTTCATACCCGAAAAGTGAGGGAGGGAGGCCCCAAGCTCATTTTCCATTCTTGGGAAATGGAGGAGGGTTGCGATAGGTTGACAGCCAGCGTAAAATTTTTGTCACTTTTCATGAAATGGATCAAATAATCCAATTTATTTTTCGACCTAGTGTATCCACATTTCGCTTGCTCAACACCCGTATTGACACATTTTTCGAGGTGAACGTCCGTTACACTATCTTACTTGGTTCAACGATATAAATGCACACATGCGATGGTAGGTAAAATAATTTAATATACAACATCACAAATAGATAAACATCAAGCAAACAATCACTATTTACCTAGTCAGTCGCACCCTGAATTATCCGCGTCATCCCCGTGGATCTAAGCTGGCGTCCGAGTATGAAAATAATAAATAATAACGACGTAATTAAAATTAAGTCGTTACAGTTATGTATGAGCTTGCGCTACCTCCACAAATGTTAGAGTTCATCCAGTTTTTCATATTTCTATGCTTCGATTAGCTGAGTCGAGAGCAAGTGATCGTATGACTGTAAATTTGAATCAGATAAACTTGAGTGAGGATATTTCATATGAGGGGCACCCTGTGCAAATTTTGGATCGATTGATACAGAGCTTGAGAGGCAAGTCTATCCCAAAAGTACTCATCAAGTGGCAATTTTACAATGATACGGAACTCACTTGGGAATGGGAGGACTATATACGAGATATGTTTTTGTACCTATTCAAGTCAGGTATGAGTCCTAGTTCGAATTTTAATTTCAATGAAGAAATTTTCATTAGTTGGGAAGAGTTGTAACAACCCAAAATTTCTAATTGTCTTTAATTCCTTAAACAAGATCATCGATCCATACTACGAGACCCACACCGCGATATGTTTACTGACCGAGGCAAGAGGGCTGAGGTATATTTTATATTTATCATGATGCTTGCCTAGTGTATTGTATATGTCTAGACTATTAAGTCATTTATACGGTATATAGGTATCGATACGAGCGGAGACGTACCTCTACTTGCATGTCAACGTGGGACTAAGGTAGAGATTTATGGGGTGAGTTTAATGTGAGCTAACTATGGTTTCATAGTAGCTTTAATGTGGTCATTTTTTATATTAATTTAGTGAGCATAAGTTAGTGAAATAAATCAAATGGCCACATAATATGCATCGAGACACGTATTGACCAATCTAAAGGCCAAATGAGTCAACTATTGGTGTCACTTAAGTTTAATTTGTGGGATAAGTGTGTCAAGGTGATCCACTAGTTGAGTCTTGAGATACGTGTACACAAATGATCAAAGGCCATGGTTTAACGTCATCAAGTCAACTATAAAACACATAATTCAAACTTTTGATCCAACTTGTCATCAAAATCTTTGGACATGGGTATGTCGTCGTTCCGACACTCACCACTACACTTATGCAGCACACGAGGTATGGGACTCAAGGTGGTCAGCAAGAATGAGATAGATGATTTATATGCGTAGAGCGCAGCTCCGCTATTTGTATGCAATATGTTGAGCACGACTCCATATAGTAGTGGAAAATGTTAGGTGATAGTTCTCACCGCCGACCAAATGTAGATCATATCGACTTAGTCTGTGTCAATCTATACATTTTTAATTATGATATTTACTTGCATTACTTAATTCAATAACTCTTTCGCTACTTTATGCTTTTAAATACCTTTCTTATATTTTGGAAATGTGGCATATAATTCTTTAGTTATTACTTAAATATCGATATACTCACCATCTAGTTCGTGATGGTAGGTGTATATCTGTCGATCAACAGCAGACCAAGGAATGAGAAGATCGGCGACTTTCCTCGAGCATTTCGGCGACTTTCCTATCTCATTTTGTATGACTCGACTTTTGTTGTATTATTATGTTTATATCTTTACTGTACATTTTGGTTTGTATATTGAGTTGAGCATATAGTTCCCCGTTTTGAGATTTTGAGACTCATATATCATATTATATACATGCATGTGATGTTTTTCCAAGTTTTCCCCACTTTGGATTTTTTAATAATAAGAGCTTTCGCATAACCTTTAAACTACGTGATAATATTAAATTGATAAAAAGTTTTAATTAACTCTGAACCTAATAATATCTAGACACGTGTATCGAATAATTTAGGAACAAAAGGTTGACTAATACGTAATTAAGTGTCAGGACCCGTCTCACTAAGCCCTGACATAACTTAATTATCCCAATTAGGTACCTAATCCTACGGTTAACTACTAACCTCGAAATGATCGTTAATACAATCCTTAAACTGCTCCAAATACTAAATAAGAATCGTTATTAAAACTCAGTTCTCAACTTATTCAAATGGATCGAATTAGGAAATATTACAAAATATTTTTCGTATATTTATAAAAGTTTTGGCAGCACCTCCTCTAAATATGGACTGACGACACCCAAAACCTAATAAACAGCAGAATGGGGAGAGGCCTAAAAGGAATCATAACTCCCCGCAGCTCACAATATGATATCAATATGAAATTATAAACTAGACTACAACTATTAAACCTTAGTTACAAAACTAAATCTCAAACTGAAAACTGTTCAAAGCCTTAAATATACAAAAGTGATATGTTTAAACCTCAATCCCAATTCAAACCTACTGATTTACAAACTTTTCAAAACTTTTTTATCAGTGATACGTGTCATATGCTCACCCTAAAAACCCGAAACAAAAACAATATAAACATACATTACGTACAAGGGAAAAGAGTTCCTCAGCAAAAGTCCTATAGCTTTCTTTTTCCCTTTCGATCTTCCTTAGGCTCAGAACTTGACAAAGCCATTTCGAGAACACCAAATACAGTGTGCACCAAATAAACAATGTCTGATAGGTAAACATCTACCTTGCTTCGTACAACAGGTAATAACAAAGAGATAATAGGAATATTTCACGATAAAACGAAATACCGAAATAAATATACAAAATGAATCCTCATTTCCTATTCCAAGCTCATAACTAGTGGGCCCTCTCACGATGAACCTAGAACAGTACTACAAGTCAATGCATGTTACCCCGGAATCGACCATTATCCGCCTTAGACGCCTGCAGTACGTCTAGTCTAAAGTGGAGCACACCTCACACCCTTATGACCCATAGTATGGGCAACTCTATCTGGATGTCATGAATGCATGATCAAGAGTCTCACTCCCATATTGTTCAAAATATATTCCATATTATTGTAAAAAATAAAATAGTGTTTACTTACAGTCAAACCAACGTAGGTTGGTTATTCGAGTCCTCGCTCGCGCGTTCCTCGGATTCCCTTGTTCCGAAATCCTAATAAACCACTAAAATCCATAATTTATGAGTCTCTACCCAAGTATATCATTTTTCATCAATTTCTCAAAATTCCTCAATTATCTCGGTGTTTAACTCCATTTGAAACCCGATAACAACTTTAAATACTCAAATTTCTTTCTGAGACTCCCATTCCACTATTTAATTCACACTTACTTCATTTTATTGCTATTTTACCTCAAAAACTGATTTATATAATTCTTTGGAATTTAATTTGGTGATTTAAGCTCGATTGGCCTAAATTACGCTTTACGAGACAAACCCCGAGTAAAAGTTTCAAGAAAATTCCAACTTTTCATATTTTTCATAGAAATCTGGGATTTCTATTTATTTTGCCCAAAACCCCATTTTTTCTGAATTTTTGGCCATTTTCCAGGGTTTTCTTTTCATTTTTCAAAATAAACAGTTTTTTTTTAATTTAAAAAGATGAAAGGGGTTTCATCCCTTGAACCGGTCCGGTTCAACCGGTTCAGGGGATCATCCCCTTCCTCTCACCCAGCGAAACGAAACAGAGAAAACATTCTCAGTTTCGTTTCGATGGGTATTCATCATCGTCACTACTAATCTCTCGGGCAGGGCTCCTCTTCTCCACTCTCGTTTTTCATTTCTCTACCTCACCTCCCTCCATCGTCTTCTTCTTCGAGCTCACTGTCCCCTCTCAGTTTTTGTTGAAATATGTGATTCAAATTAGATTAGGGTTTAGTAGTGAAATTAGTGGGACATGTGTCCATGTAGAGTCATGTGTAATGGGTAGTTATTAATTAAGTTGTGGTAGTTATTAATGGGTAACCAAGTCAATGTGATAGTTTATAAGTAGGTAATGTGTGTGTTGAGAAATGTAGAGAGAGCAGTCGTATGGGTTGAAAAAAAAAAAAAAATGTTCTCTCTCACCCTTTGCATTGTTCGCTTCTCTGTTATTTATTTTGTAATACCCAACAGTTTTTCTTCTTTTTACTGGTTTTAATGGCTGTTTTTATTTCGTTGTGACTGTTTTTTTGTTGTTTTTGTTTTCATTTCATCAATGAAACCTTCAGCTCTCTTCCTCTTTTCGAATCAAACCATCACAGTCCCTACACGATTTATATTCAAATCGAAATAAAAATTAGATGCTCACCTTGATCGATTTACCCATCCACTGTCTCGGCTTCGCTCTTCTTCGTTCTGCTGTCCAAACGAGCAAGAGGACAAGATACCACAGACATGAGAGAGAGATGATCGAGAGAGATGAAAGCGTGAGAGAATCGGGAGAGAGACATTCGAGGGAGAGAACCGAGAGAAAGAAAGAAGACATGAAGTCGTTTGAAGAAGAACGAGTTTATGTTTTGGTTTGAAACCAAAAGGGTGGGGAAATTATCATTTTGTCCCTCAATTTTTATCCTCAACAATATAAACTAACTACCCTTATTGGTAATTTGTCAATTTTCTATTTTATTTTCATGTTTATACCATATTTGTGTTCAAATTAAACCCCGAAAATTACCCCAATTTCGCCAAAAATTGAAGAAAATACCAACGCACTTCGAAACACTCGTACAACGCGCCTAAACACCAATTCGGACTTATTTCGCAACAAATTACAATATATTACACACAATAGGCACAAAACAAACAAAAATACAATTTACTTTATGATATTCGGTCCGTCAGGCGTGGGTCCCACCTCGGATTCCTAAAATTCAAATAAAATTTGAAAATCATTAATTAGTCGTCTAATCTGGTTTAGAAAATCTCGGATTTCACAATTAGTCTTACGTGGTTAGGATTAATGTTTGATTACAGGATTAGGCCGGCCAGTGCCCTGTTTAAAAGAAGGGGTCGTCCCAGTTGGCATCAGAGCATCAGGATTTTTCTTGATAGGTAAGACATAAACACGAATAAAACACAAACTTAGTTGTGGAAATCAGATGACCTTTGCCTTTAAATCATTAGTTGGGAAGTGAGTGAAAATGAGATGGGATTTCTTATATGTACTTGTTAATTTTTATATGTATATATATATATATATGCATTATGTCAGGTAGCAGCTGATTCGCGTTCGCTATCCATTTGCAAACCCTGATAGCTGATACGCGAGGGGGAGGAGATGCAAAGACTAGTGTCAGTTAGCTTTCTCCTATTACAGAGGATTTACAGAGGATGTTTGACCGAGTGACTGCTCAGAGCCAGCAGTTGACCGATTTCATCACCTTGATGGCACCCCGTTTTGCTCCACCAGCATCGACATCGACTCCTACGACTACTACACCGACTTTACAGGCGCCAATACTTCCTACTACGGATTTAGCAGCGCTGATCGTGCAGACTATTCCTCGCGTGACCGCACCAGTAGTGGAGACAGCTGAGGTAGTACCGTCTGTTGGGTTTTGGGGTTCATACGCAGCGGAGATTACAAAACAATTTTGACAAAAACCCCAACAGGATCCGAATCTAATTCCATTAAAACGTTTAAACCAAGAAAACTCAATCATACCTCGGTTACAAAATACCTTTCTGAAGGTTGATTGATCTCTAAGGCGCTGCCAACGACGAACACCCTCTACCAGCAGTCCACACTCAAACGGCGCCCGAGATTCGAAGTGCTAGCTTCAAGAGAATACCAAACCCTTTTGTTTCTCTCCAAAATGATTCAGAGCGTACCAAAAAACCCTAATTCGTTTTTAAACGAAAATAGAGTTTCGACCCTAAAATTCCATCCGTGTGTTCTAACTTAAAGCGTCTATTTATACAACCCTTGTATATAGATGGTTAAGTAAATTACACATATACCCCTACTTAAAGAAGTATAAGTGTAATACACGACAATGATGTTTCTGTCATGAATTTTATCATATAAAATTTATTTTTCTGAACCATCTTAAAATCTCGCAAAACCATTCTTAGTGTGCGACCAAATAGGCTCATACAACGTTGGCAGTGTACCAAAACACATTTTGGTATACAAGTCATAAGCGACCTCTACCAAGACATTATGACTACCGAAGTTGTACGAATATCAAATCGATACAACCTAATCAATAGTGTATACAACCCCCTTTTGTCACACGATATCCTTTTGATCAAACATAAGGCATGGAATTGTCATCCAACATGTTCAATCGTACTAGTCTCGATCTCTAGGTAGACTGAAAACATCCAAGTGACATTGATCAATATCAATTCACTTAGACTAGGTCGTTTAACAGTCTAACACATCGAGGGATCCACTGGATATCTCTCTATATATGAGAGGGACAAATTCTATCTCGATTACATAACTTCATCACATTGCTCACACAATAACCAATCACAACCTTTATAATCGTCCGATTAAAGACAACGTTTGATTGTGTCAAATCACTATGTTCCTAATGTTGAAGTCTCTGGTAATCTCAAGTCAGAGGACTGAAAAATATACATATCATGAGAAATAATTATGACTTAATTCATGTGATGTTCTCATAGCATGTCATTCCAGTACTTTGTTCCCTAACAAGTACTCGTGATCTTGATTCGTATCCCTATACGTATAATCATCAATCAAGACTCACACTAGTCTTAATTCATTATAGTTCTCAGTATAATGATCGACTAGGGACATTTATGATATTTCTGTAAATACACATGGATCTTATTATAATGTAAACATGTAAATTAATTATAATAAACAACAAATGAAATCCTCTATTTTTATTAACTAAAATTATTCATAAAGACAGTTAATGGATTGACCTAAGGCACATGCCCCAACACCGTCTCCCACGCCCACATCCTCTAGCACATCAGTTGAAGTTCAGCTTATGAAGGACTTCATCAAACTCAAGCCAGCCTACTTCGATTGAGTAAAGGATTTTCAAGAGATTGAGAAATGGATTCTTTCTCAGGAGAAGCTTCATAAGATACTGAAGATCGAGGATAGACTTCGGGCAGAGATCTCATTGTATATTCTCTCTCTCTCTCTCTCTCTCTCTCTCTCTCTCTCTCTCTCGAGAGAGAGAGAGAGAGAGAGAGAGATACGTCGATGTTTGGTGGCGTATGACAGTAGCTACTTATGGAGAGTTTGAGACATGTGATGCTTTCAAGAAAAAGTTCTATCAGCAGTACTTTCCGCCTTCAGTAATGAAGAGGTTGAGAAAAGAATTCATAGAATTGAGACAAGGAGCAGAAAAGCTCGTGATGCAGTACATAGATAGATATGATTATCTGAGACAGTTTGCTTGAGACTTGGAGAGAGATGAGTCCGAGGATGTGTACCATTTCGGTGATGGACTTAGGCCGGACATTGGTTATCATGTAGTCAGTACAAGTGCTACAAAACTCACCTAGATCTACGAGCGAGCCTTACACATGAGACATACTACTTAGACAGAGTCACTTACGGGAGAGTACAGGGTCCAGTTTTATCAGCAGGGCAGACCATGAAGTATGAGAAGAGGAAATATAGGGGTAAAAAAGCAAATGGATGGAATAAAAGTTCTTAGGGAGTAGAGAACAGCCACTCATCACCTAGTGGTTGTGCCTCATGTATCATACATTGCTCCAGCATAGAGCACTGTAAGCAGACTTCCGTTGCCACCTCCCATCAGGCCAGCGTTGCCAGCTCCCGTCGTTTCTGCACTTTCCATGCCACAAACTACACGGCAGCAGCCGCAGAATGGCAGAGGCTGAGGTAGAGGCCGATGCCGAGCTACTAGACAAGGACAGTCGCAGAGACATGGTCAGTATTAGGCATAGGGTTAGTTTCAGACTCAGGGTTAGCGCAGACAGACTACATGCTACAGATGCGTATAGGTCGGACACATTATGAGAGAATGCCCACATCCAGCAGTAGTATGCACACAGTAGGCTCGAGACGAGGTTCATATGGTAGCCCAGCCATATGTCTATGCCACTAGAGGTCTCATTGAGGGTATGATTTCCATTTGCGGTACAGATTTATATGCATTATTTGATTCTGGATCTACCGTATCTTTCATTGTTGGTCACATGGTAGACATCCTAGGGTTGACACATGTTAGGCTTAGCATACATTTGATTTTGAGTACCGCAAATAGGGATAGGGTTTACCCTAATAGTTTTATTAAGGGATGTTTGGTCGAAATATATGGGGTAGAGTTATCTGCTGATTTTAGAGTCCTCGGATTTTTTATTGTTTGACGCGATTTTAGGGATGGACTAGTTAGCAGCATACCACCCTCATATTGGCTATTTCAGTAAGACAGTGATATTTGAGATCCCAAGGCGTTCGATGTTCACCTATAGAGGCAGTTTAGCGAAGACAGTAGCTACAAGAGGTCGACCTACAACTAGTGAGGATATGAAGGCATTAATTTCACTATACACTGTACCAGAAATTTAGGGACATAGGTTGGAGGATATATAGCTCGTTAGAGTTTATCGCCGCCGTGAGAGATTGATTTTATTATTGAGTTGATACCGGGCACTAAACCGATTTTCATACCACTGTATCGTATGGCACCACGAGAGTTAGAAGAGTTGAAGACTCAGCTTTAAGATTTGGGACAGAAAGGATTCATCACACCTTTTATGTCGTCATGGGGAGCACCCGTCTTTTTTGTGAAGAATAATGAAGGTACTTTAAAACTTTGTATCGACTACAAACAGTTGAACAAAGTCGCCATTAGGAACAAATATCCACTCCTGAGGATTGATGATTCATTTAATCAACTGAGAGGAGCACAATTTTTTTTCCAAGATAGACATGCGATCAGGGTATCATCACCTTAGGATCAGGGATGAGTATATGTCCATGACAGCTTTTAGCATGAGAAATGGACATTTTCAGTTCACGGTCATGCCATTTGGGCTAACCAATGCTCCAGTAGTGTTTATCGATCTGATGCATCGGGTTTTCAGACCATTTCGTGATAGTATTTATCGATGATATATTAATATACTCGAGGACTAGAGAGGATCGCGAGAAGCATCTCACAGAGACGTTGCAAACCTTGAGGGAGCATAGGATTTATGCTAAGTTCAGCAAATGTGAATTCTGGCTCTCAAAGGTCAAGTTTCTAGGGCATGTTGTCGGAGCAGTAGGGATAGCAATAGATCCAACCAAGATTAAGGAAATTATGGATTGGCTAGCACCGACTTCTATGACTGAGATCATGAGTTTTCTAGGTTTAACAGGATATTATCGCCGATTTGTGAATTATTTCTCGAATATCACTTCACCAATTACTAGATTGACCCAAAAAAATGTTAGATTTGAGTGGTCTGAGGAATGCAAGGAAGCATTCGCTCAATTGAAGAGATTATGAACTATTGCCCCAGTGTTAGTATTACCAGGGGTTGGATAAGGATTTTCAGTATATACTAATGCTTCTCATATGGGTCTGGGATGTGTGTTGATGCAGGGTATTGGTACAATAGCTTATACATCCAGACAATTGAATGTAGATGAGAAGAATTATCCGACACATGATTTATTGGCAGCAGTAGTGTTTGCACTAAAGATATGGAAACATTATCTATATGGATAGAAATTTACACTCTTTACTGATCATAAGAATCAGAAGTATCTCTTCACACATAAGGATCTGAATATGAGACATCGCAGATGGTTAAAGTTTCTGAAGGATTACGACTTTTCCTTCGAGTATCATTCGGGAAAAGCGAACGTAGTCGCTGATGCGCTGAGTAGGATACATGTTGGAGATGCGAAGATTCCTATCGGAACTCGAATTGAGATTTGCGCTCAGATGAGAGTACTTATCGTGTCTACATAGAAAGTGTCAGAGGGTCAGAGGACCAACAGGTTGTACTCAAGGTTTAGTGTGTTGACCCAGAGTATAATATTTGTTGATTAGACGGAGACGTCTAACCAGTCTTTGAAATTTAGGGGCAAACCGTGGATACCGTCATTACTAAAACTGAGAGAAAAGATTCTTCAGGAGCTACACCGTTCCCGATTCACCGTTTATCTAGGCAAGACCAAAATGTACCACGACATGAAGAGGCATTTTTTGTGGCCTGGGATGAAGGCGGATGTGTCTAAGTTTATCAGGAACTGTGGGATTTATCAGCAAGTGAAGGTTAAATATCGCAGACTTGGAAGATTGATACAGCCTCTTCCCATTCCATGATGGAAGTGGGAAGACATTTCTATGGATTTTGTAAAAGGATTATCGAGAACTACCCGGAGACAAGATTCCATCTGGGCTATTGTTAACTGACTTACGAAGTCTGCTCATTTTCTACCAGTGGCCGCACATTACACGTTTAGTCAATTGAGTATACTGTTCGAGTAAGAGATTATTATGTTGCATGGGGTACCAGTGATTATTACGTCGAACGTAGATGCTATGTATACGTCCATGATGTGGCGGAGTAAGCAAGAATAGTATGGTACGCGCCTACAGTCGTTGGGGCATGTGCCTTAGGTCAATCCATTAACTGTCTTTATGAATACTTTTAGTTAATAAAATAGAGGATCTCATTTGTTGTTTATTATAATTAATTTACATGTTTACATTATAATAAGATCCATGGGTATTTGCAAAAAAATTATAAATGTCCCTAGTCGATCATTATACTGGGAACTATAATGAATTAAGACTAGTGTGAGTCTTGATTGATGATCATATGATGATTATACGTATAGGGATACGAATCAAGATCACGAGTACTTGTTAGGGAACAAAGTATTGGAATGACCCGCTATGAGAACATCACATGGATTAAGTCATAGTTGTTTCTCATGATAGGTATATTTTCCAGTCTTCTGACTTGAGATTACCAGAGACTTCAACATTAGGAACACAATGATTTGACACAATCAAACGTTCTCTTTAACCGAACGATTATAAAGGTTGTGATTGGTTATTGTGTGAGCAATGTGATGAAGTTGTGTAATCGAGATAGAATTTATCCCTGTCATATAAAGAGAGATATCTAGTGGATCCCTCGATGTGTTAGACTGTTAAAAGGCTTAGTCTAAGTGAATTGATATTGATCAATGTCACTTGAATGTTTTCAATCTACCTAGAGATTGAGACTAGTACGATTAAACATGTTGGATGACAATTCCATGCCTTATGTTTGATCAAAAGGATATCGTGTGACAAAAGGATGTTGTATACACTATTGATTAGGTTGTATCGATTTGATATTCATACAACTTGGGTAGTCATAATGTCTTGCTAAAGGCCGCTTATGACTTGTATACCAAAATGTGTTTTGGTACACTGCCAACGTTGTATGAGCCTATTGGGTCACACACTAAGAATGGTTTTGTGAGATTTTAAGATGGTTCAGAAAAATGAATTTTATATGATAAAATTCATGACAGAAACATCCTTGTCGTGTATTACACTTATACTTCTTTAAGTAGGGGTATATGTGTAATTTACTTAACCATCTATATACAAAGGTTGTATAAATAGACGCTTTAAGTTAGAACACATGGATGAAATTTTAGGACCGAAACTCTATTTTCGTTTAGAAACGAATTAGGGTTTTCTGGTACGCTCTAGATCGTTTTGGAGAGAAACAAAAAAGTTTGGTATTCTCTTGAAGCTAGCACTTCGAATCTCGACCGCTGTTCGTATGTGGACTACTGGTAGATAGTGTTCGTCGTTGGCAGCGCCTTAGAGATCGATCAACCTTCAGAAATGTATTTTGCGACCGAGGTATGATTAAGTTTTCTTGGTTTAAACGTTTTAATAGAATTAGATTCGGATCCTATTGGGGTTTTTGTCAAAATTGTTTTGTAATCTCCGCTGCGTATGAACCCCAAAACCCAACAACAGTTTAGTACAACTTTTCATCCTCAGACTGACGGGCATACTAATAGATTGATTCAAGTTCTCGAAGATATGTTGCGAGCTTGTGTTTTAGAGTTTGGCGAATCATGGGAGGAGTACCTACCATTGTGTAAGTTTGCTTATAATAGCAGTTATCAGACTAGTATTGAGATGGCACCTTTTGAGGCTTTATATGGTAGACCGTATCGCTCTCCATCGTATTGGACTAAGCCAGAAGACCGGGAGACTGTGGGGCGTGAGACTGTTGTAGATCACTCGGAGAAGGTATGACCGATTCTTCAGAAACTCAAAGGAGTCCAGGATAGATAACAAAAGTATGCGGACATATATCATGGTGATCTTACGTACATCGAGGGAGCCTTTGTATATTTTAAGGTTTCCTCTCGGAAAGGGTCTTCTATGGTTTGAAGTGAAATGTAAACTTGCACCGAGGTTTATTGGACCTTCCAGGATTAAGAAATGGGTCGGGAAGGTTATGTATGAGCTTGAGCTACCTCCATAGATGTCAGGATTTCATCCAGTCTTTTATATCTCTATGCTTTGATTAGCTGAGTCGAGAGCAAGTGATCGTCCGACTATAAGTTTAAGTCAGATAGACTTTAGTAAGGATATTTCATATGAAGAGCACCCTGTGCAGATTTTGGATCGATTGGTACATAACTTAAGAGACAAGTATATCCTAAAAGTACTCGCCAAGTGAAAGTTTCACGATGATATGGAACTCACTTGGGAAAGGGAGGACTATATGCGAGATAGGTTTTCATACCTATTCGAGTCAGGTATGAGTCCTAGTTCGAATTTTAATTTCGAGGACAAGATTTTCATTAGTTTGGAAAAGTTGTAACGGCCAAAAATCTCTAATTGTGTTTAATTCCTTAAACAATATCATCGACCCGTATTATGGGATCTACACCACTATATCTTCACTGACCGAGGCAAGAGGGTCGAGGTATATTTTATATTTTTCATGATGCATGCCTAGTATATTGTATATGTGTAGACTATTAAGTCATTTATACGGGTATATAGGTATCGAGATGAGCGGAGACGTACCTAGAGTTGCGTGTTGACATGAGACTGAGGTAGAAATTTATGGGGTAAGTTTAATGTGAGCTAACTATAGTTTTATATTAGCTTTAATATGGTCATTTTTATATTAAATTGGTAAGCCTAAATTAGTGAAATAAATCAAATAGCCACATAATGTGCATCGAGACACATATTGATCAATATAAAGGCCAAAGGAGTCAACTATTGGTGTCACTTAAGTTTGAATAGTGGGACAAGTTTGTCAAGGTGGTCCACTAGTTGAGTCTCGAGATATATGTGCACAAATGATCAAGGGTCATGGTTCAACCTTATCAAGTCAACTACAAAACACATAATTCAAACTTTTGATCCAACTTGTCATCAAAATCGATGGACAAGGAAGGAGAGCAAAGAAGAAGGGATGGTGGAGTGATCTTGGTGAAGGAGAAGTAAGCAATTCATTGAAGATTTAGTAAAAAAAAAAGAAAATCAAGTTCATCAAGCTAGGTAAATTCATCAAACCATAAGCATAGATTCAATGAATTCATGAATTAAACTATATGGGTTGTTGTTTTGTGTTGTGTTTGATGTTGGGAAACTCTAGTAATGTGTATGAGGGTTCCCAAGATATCAACATGGCCTATGTGTAGAGAAAACTTGGAATTCGATTTCGAGTTCGGGTTTTTTGCGCTAAAATTGAATACCTTGCTAGATATGGAAATTAGCGAGCTAATTTCGAATTAATTACGCTAATTGCCCTCACAACACAAAACTAGCAATTTTCAAAAATGGCTTAAACACTATAAATAGTTTTAAAACTTTAAGTAAAGGTCCAAAATCACTCTAAAACCTATCAAACAACTCTGGGGAACTAAGAGGAGATCTCGGGAGTTCGGGAACACGTTCTGGAGTGTCGGGAGGTCGGATAGGCTAGGATAAGCTTTGTGACTTGTAAGTAAAGCTGTAAGAATTATATATTTCATTTCATTGACTCTTATCATTTTATAGTTTAGTTATAGACATTGCTACTCGCAATCTTACATCATGTTGTTCTTGATTCTATTCATGTTTGAATATTGTTGACATGATGAAATTTTGATTCCAATTTCTACTCTTGATCATAATCTTGATAAATAATTGATAAAAAGCATGCTATTGAGATAAGTTGGAATAGATTAGATTTGTATTCTATTTCCTTAGGCTTGGTAGCTTAACTAGTTTTGAAATCCTAAAGACTTCGAACTATTTATCTTTGAAAACTAAAGTAGGGATTATCTAGTATCCATTGCACAAGAGATATGCGGTTCACGAGGACATGGGTCTACCAGGGTTCCAGCACTCACCACTATACTTGCGCGACACACGAGGTATGGGACTCAGGGTAGTCAGCAAGAATGATATATATGATTTATATGTGTATGGCGCAACTCCATATAGTAGTGGAAAATGTTAGGTGATAGTTCTTACCACCGACCGGACGTAGATCATCTCGACTTAGCCTGTGTCAATCTATACATTTTTAACTATGGTATTTACTTGCATTATTTGATTCTATCAACTCTTTCGCTACTTTATGCTTTTAAATACCTTTCTTATATTTTGGAAATATAACATAGAATTCTCTAGTTATTACTTAAATATCAATATATTCACCGTCTAGTTTGTGACGGAGGGTGTAGGTCCATCGAGTAGCAATAAATCGGGGAAAGAGAAGATCAGCGACTTTCCTTGAGCATTTCGGTGACTCTCCTATCTCATTTTGTATGACCCGACTTTTGCATTATTGTTATGTTTATATCTTTATCATACATTTTGGGTTGTATATTGGGTTGAGCGTATAGTTCCTCGTTTTGAGACTCATATCATACTATGTTATTATCTTTATGATATATACATGCATGTGATGTTGTTTTTCCTAGTTTTCCACATTTATGATTTTTGAATAATAAGAGCTTTCGCATAATCTTTAAACTACATGATAATATTAAAATGATAAAAAAAAAATTAATAAACTCTGAAACCTAATAATATTTAGACACGTATATCGAAGAATATAGGGACGAAAGGCTGAGTAATACGTTATTAAGTCTTGCGTGGTTATGATTAAGGTTTGATTACGAGATTAGGTCGGGCGGTGCCCTGTTTAGAAGAAGGGTGGTCACATCAAGGTCTTAGCTCCAAAGACTTTCACGATAAGATACGGGACACTAGGCCAATGTTGAATATGTCAGGATATTTTATGGCTATTTGTTGGTGTAAGTTATATGCGTGATATGTTTATGCTACATATCAAATAGAATCATTGGTTCAAATTTATCTCCCATGTAATTTTGATATGATGTAATGAATTTTTCACAAATTAGTGGTTCAAATCGCAAAATGCCATTATTTATGCATATAATGTTTAAGATGTTCTTGGATCAATGATCGGATTATTTTGAAAATGGCGGGGGATTGTTGGACATGTTCAAAAGTAAATGTTTTAGTTCCATATTGGTTAGAAACTCAATTGAAAGTTTAAAGAGTATATATATTCTTGCACTACATTGAGGTAAAAGAAATACCACAAGTGTTATGCAAAGTTAGCCACACGCAAATGCTATGCGGCGCATATGGAGCATTTTAGGTGCTTTTATAGGCGCACTTAGCACATTGCACAAGGCACATACGTTAGCACGTGTGTAGGCTAACTATGGATAAAAAAATTTAACCATAAATTTTTTACCATTTTCGAATTTATTATGCGGGTGGTTAATTAATTGGCCCACTCAACATTAAATGGGCAGTTAATGAGAAACTCATTCAATGTTGACTGAGTGGTGAGTTTTGGTGAAGTTTCAACTGCCTTAGCAGTTGAAACTCACCACTATCCCATTTCATCTCCAAATGATTTTGACCAGATAGATTTAAAAGAAGAGACTTGGGGAGGAAGAAGAACATCTCGAAATTAAACAACAATTGCTTGTGTTTCAGCTTTTGCTACTGCAAGTGCAAGTTGATTTTACTTCATCGTATCTTTTAAGAATTTTGCTAACTCTTGTAGTATAGATAGCAAAATCTCCTTTAGGAAAGTGGCAGTGATACACTCTTTGAAGTCATTGCTCATTCTTTTGGTCTAACAACATCTACGTGAATAAAATGCATATAAAGTTTTTAAATGTACTCATGCATGCATGAACTAGTGATCATTTAGCATTTAAGTACGTGTTTGCTCAGTAGAAGCTCCACTAATTAGAGCATTTACAATAGGACCATGGATTGGGTGGAAATAGATTCACCTAAGATACAATCCACATCCAACTCCAAAAAAGGCTCTCCAATGGGACTATGGATTCATAATGTCCATCATATGTGACATGAATCAAAGTGGAGGGTGTCTAATACAATGTTTACTTCTAGACATTGTGGTAGACTGCCACGTCAGCATTATTAATTCTTTTAAAGTTTTATTTTTTCAAGCCTTTATTAATATTATGAAAATTGAAAAAAAAAAATGCTAACTCATCAATTTATGGTATAAATCCATATTACCATTGAAGATCATTTTAAGAGGTGAATGTCTATCTAGTGCCACATATGATATACATCATCTCCACATCCATAATGTGACACCAATCCATGGTTTAAATCCATGTTACCATTAGAGATGCTCTTAGGTATAATTTTGATTTGTCTAATGCAATTATTAGGTTTCGAAGATCAGGTTGGAATAAGGAATCCATTGTGAAGAAACTAAATGTATATAACCTTCTTGTCTTTTATTAGTCAAATAAAATCACATATATTGAATTTGCTAGTGTGATTGATTCTATGTCTCAACATGTTCCATAAAATGTATTGTGAGCCATTGATGATTAACTAAATTTCTATTTCTTCAAAAAAAAAATGTTGTCGAAGGACAACCCCGTAAATAAATGTGGTATCCCCACAAGAACCAACCGAGCAAGTTATTTTTGTCTTTATGTGGATTGTGAACTTTATTTTGTTTTTATTTTTTAAGAATAAAAAAATGATGACATGATAATTGAGAGAATGCCTACCCCAATGTTTACTTCCAAACATTGTGGTAGATATTGCTCTACTTTGATTCCTGCCACATCAGCTACATTGTCACAATTTATGATTGCATTGAATAAGCCTCTTTTGGATTGAATGTCCATTGTGTGCTAGATGGATCCATTTTCACCTCGATTCTATAGTTGCATTGTAGATGCTTTTGTTACAGGTAAACGGATCTTTGAAGTGAAGAAAGTTGAAATAGACCCTAGATTAGTAATAAGTTTGCTCCCAGGCCTAGCCCAAAAGCATATATAGACTTTACATTTGTGGTCTTTTATTTTTCCTACAATACAAAGATGGCCTAATGATTTTGTTTTCTAATAATAATACAGCAGAAGTAGGAGTCACAGGCTAACAATGCTTCACAGCAATGGAAAGGTGCATTTTTTAGTTATTATTATTATTTTTTTGGCCCAAAGATGTAATCAAGCAAATCATGTCTTTTGATTGGTCCGTTAATATAATTAAGAAATAATTTATGTTGATTATCAAGTTCATTGTACCAAACCCCTATCTTTTATTTTAATTATTAAATATCCAATGGAGAAAATGACATATTTCATATTTGAAGTGCAAAATTGATGTGACCTCGTACATTTTTCTTTTCATATCCATATGTAGGTGTCTTAATCTCCTTCAGACACTCCTTACCTAAGTTCTACTAATCCCATGAGAATTAGTCGGGTGACTCAATCTTATCATCAGAGAAACCATGAGAATCTAATGTAACTTATAACTTTTATAATTTGAACCCGCATAGTTGAGCTAGCTAGTACAAATATTATCAAATATTATTAGTATGAGAAAAGAAAAAGTCTCTTAATTTACCAAAAAAAAAAAGTTCACTTAAACTATTCCATGTTAAAGTTTTCTCCATTATGTTCATTTGAGGTATTTCACAGCTTGAACTCCACTTCATAATTAACCATGCTCTTAACCTTAAGCAATATTGTATATTTAGCAGTCTTTTCTTTTGGCCATGCATTGTAGGCTTCCTCTTTTCCAATTACACTGATAGGTCTCCTTCCAATCCTCCAGATTCAACCTTAATTAATCCTAGTAGTAGCACTACTATACAATTCATGATTATAATTGTAGTGAACATTTCATATACATTATAAGTGGCAAATTGACCTACATTGATTGTGTATATATATACAATATATATATATATATATACACTTCATCCTCTCAGCAGTCAAAAACATGGAATTGGTAATTAAGGCTTTAATTAAGTGATTTGGTGCTGTTAATTAGGACTTGATCAACAGGGATGGGCGCAGCCCGAGACCGATGTCTTCTTAGCAATAAGTCCTTAACTAAAACGTGATTAAAGAAGACTTTGTACAAATCAAATTACCTATATTTTATAAGCAACCGAGAAACAAAGCAAGAGATGGTATTTAGTGAATAATATATCCAAGTCAACTAATTAAGTATATCTTTCCTTGTTAATTTTAGCTATAGTGCTCACATAAAGCCCAATATTGCTGAAGACATGGAGATGGGGACAGTGCTATGTATGAGGAGAATAGCCCTTAAGAGAAAGACAAGTTCTTTGCTCTACTCTTCTGATGATAGCAATACTTAAACAAGTTAATTTGCCTCACTAATAAACCAGCAGTAGTTCATATAGTCAATGGTTTTCATATAAGCCGTGGCCGAAGACGGTTTTCGAAAACTAGCTACTGTTGTAATCTTGAGATTTTTCTATATATACACCTCCTCATTTATGTGTTCTTCTCATCTTAAACTGTTTTTGGTCTCTAATTAATTTTTTTTCTTTTAGTCTTCACAACATAAGGTAGGAAGGTTTGCACTTAGCAGTCTTTATTAAGTCTCAAGTCTAAATTCCTGACCAAGGCAGAGCTCACATTTCTTGAATTCTTGTTTTGTTAAATTTCATTCATGAGCTTTCAGTTGTGTTATAAGTCATGCCACACACTTTAGAGCATTTTACGGTGTCCGCGTGCGGTTAACATTTATTTTTGTACTGTACAGAGATGGGATTAGCTTATGAGACCAAGAGAGAAGATGATTCTTTAGAGAGTCAATATCATAAGGGAGTGCTACATCTATGTGAAACTGGCATCACAAAAATTCCTAACAAGTACATATTCCCAATTGAAGATCGGCTTCGTAACACTCTAGGAGAAGAGCAGACCGCTGAATGTGTTGGACTCGAATTGCCCGTCATTGATTTTGCTGAATTACAAGGTTCTAAGAGGTCTCAAGTTCTAAAATCACTCTCAAAAGCTTGTGAAGAATATGGTTTCTTTCAGGTTAGTTGCATTACAACAAATTCATTTTCAAGCTTCATAGAATTTACATATTCAACAAGTAGGTCCAATGTGGATTCCTTGACATGGTGCAGGTTATAAATCATGGTATCCTTCATGATGATTTAGCAAATATGATAGATGTGGCGAAAGAATTCTTCGAACTGCCATTCGAGGAGCGGGAAAAGTACATGTCACTAGACCTTCATTCGCCAGTCCGGTACGGCACCAGTTTTAGCCAAAACTCCGACAAAACGTTCTGTTGGCGAGACCTCTTGAAGCTCACTTGTCATCCCTTATCAGATATGCTTCCATTTTGGCCTTCTTCCCCAGTGAAACTGAGGTGAAAACCACTAAACTAAGTCAACTTATGAGTGATGTTTATTTAATTAGCTCCTTATTAATAAACTGCTCTTCATGGATGTGCATCTCCACATATTAATACTGACCACAAGATTTTGATTAATTTAAACAGGCAAGTGGCTGCACTGTATTCTAAACAAATTAAATTTTTGTTTCTAATGATCATGGGAGCTGTCCTAGAGAGCCTAGGATTGGCGTCATCATCGACATGTGAAGATGACGGAGGGGAGAAAATTTTAAAAAATTCGAAAGCGGGAGCCAGGTCATGGTTCTCAACTGCTACCCTCAATGCCCTGAACCGGATCTAACTCTCGGTATGCCATCGCATTCCGACTATGGCTTTCTAACTATTCTGCTTCAAGATGAAGCTGAAGGACTCCAAGTACTGCATGAAGGCAAGTGGATAACAGTCAAGCCTCTTTCGAACTCCTTCGTCGTCAACGTTGGCGATCATCTTGAGGTTTGTAAACCAACTAACTATAATTCCTATATATCCTACATTGGTTTCATTAAATCCTAACAATGCTAGTTTGGTTATTGATGGCAGATATTTAGCAATGGGAGATATAAGAGTGTGTTGCATAGGGTACTTGTGAACCCCTCCAAGTTGAGAGTATCAGTTGCTTCACTGCATAGCCTGCCCTTCGATGCCATTGTTCGACCCTCTACCAAGCTCTTAAATGAAGCGAATCCGAGGCGTTACAAGGATACTGACTTTGGCTCTTTTGTAGATTACATTTCAACTTGTGATTCCAAGGAGAAAAGTTTCCTAGAATCTAGGAAACTAAGTTAACTAGTAAAATGGCCAAGCAATTGATTTGCAATGATATGTATTACATATGTATTTAAAACCTAAGGGAAGGTCTATATAGATCAACAATGGATGATTCCATTCTGATTCTAATCAAATGGCAGATGCAACAAAAGCATCAAATATATCATTCTCTGATTTTATTTTAATCAAATTTTACTGTAAGCCCCTTTTTATTATTATAATCGATCTTCAGATTGGGAAAATCAGGTAACATGTGATGAAAATGAAGCACACTTAGCATATATATATATATTTGTATATTTACCAAAATAAAATTTGTTGATTTACTACACAACAATAGTGTCGACTAGCTAGTTAAGACGATTGACTTCAAATATCGGGTGAGAAGTTCAAACCCAATAGCTGCTAAAAACTATGTGTAATGGCAAATCCAAAAGGAGCGCCTCTTATACTTAGAAGTCCATCCGTTGACTTAATTTTCTAGTTCCGCCACTAAGCGTGGGATCTTGATATACTACAGTTAAGTGTAAAAGATTTTATAATCCAACTAGGCAATTTAAATCATCTGGATTTAAATCATCTGGATCTAAAAGTCAAAGCTCTAAAAAAAATGATATTCTCGACTAATATGGACCAACCGTGATATTGCAATGACAATATGTAAAACGACCAGGCAATATGCGCTCACAAGTAAAAAGAGGTCCTCCTGTGGATTTTCACCAAACACACAAGACATGCTTACTTTGTATTCATGCAAAGCCAATTGTGGTAAGTATAATTAACATATTTTTGTCCTAAATGAACAATTTGAAATCCTCAATAAAACGGCCAAACGGGCAAACGGGTATCACATTTATAGACAAAGAATTTTTTATTTTATTTTTGGATCAAAGGGGTAGCCATATTGGCCTTACATAGAAACGGACCGTGAGAACCAAGTTCCCACTGCATCTTCAAACAGAAATAAAATAAGACATGGCGGAACTTGTGCAAGTTTATGCACCCCAATTGGATAGTCGATCCCCAGGTTGGCCAATCTATCTGGAGAAATCTTTTTTTTTTTTTTTTTTTTTTGAAGCTAACGACGACAACAACAACAACATAGCCTCGGTCATAAATTAATTGAGGTCGGCTACATGGATCAAATTTTTATATTGTGTTCGATTAAGTGCAATTGATGATGAGCTTTCAAAACATTCAAATTCTTCCTAATTAATGCGTCCCATGTTAACTTTGGTGTAACCCTACCTCGTAGAATTTGTACAGTTTCTATTGAGTCAAGTTTTATAGTTGGGGCATTTGTAGGCTTGCAAGTGACCAAACCACCACAACCGCCCTTCCCTAATCTTTGTATTAATTGGTGCTACTCCTACTTGTCTTTGAATTTATATATTTCTTATTATATCTTTACGAGTTTTACCATACATCCACATACGCATCTTCATTTCTGTTACGTTCATTTTATGTAATTGTTGTTGTTTTACCGCCCAACATTCACTACCAGTAGAGCATAGTTGGCCTAATTGCGATTCTATAAAATTTTCCTTTTAACTTAGTAAGAACATTTCGATCACAAAATTACAAATGTTGCACTCCGTCATTTCTTTTATTCAGTTTGAATTTTATGTGTGACATCATTCCTAATATTACCATTATTTTGTATGATTATTTGGGAGCTAACAACTAAAGAAATATACTTCATACAATCTAAATAAAACTTAAAGGTCGCTAAATTTGTGTGTATTAAATTTTTTTTTTTTCTTTTGACAAGAAACCAAACAATTTGACTCTTACACGAATTGAACTAATATCACCTATCTTCTAACCTTGCAGTACTTCTCATCATCTCACTACAGGTAATTTGGCTATTTTGTTTGTATTTGTGAAACTAACAGTGATTTCTTGAACATCCTAAACATTGATTTCTAGTCTCAATTTGATGACTACTTTTTCAGAAGAGATTTTTAAGGCTACGCGACCAAAATTCTTGGTAAACTTAGAACCTAACACCTGATATGTTGTGCTTAATGTCATACTCATTGATTTCTTATAGCACTACTTAACATGACCCTTAAAAATATAATAACAACATAGCCTCATTCTCAAATTATTTGAGGTTGCATGCATTGAATCAAAATCTCTTCTTAAAGAAACATGTGTATAAGTTAAACAAGCGGGCGAAAGTTTGAGACGTTTAAGACAAAATTTTATGTAAGATAAATTTGAAAAAATAAGCAAAGTTCAAGATTATTCAGTTTATTTTTCCTTTTAATTAAGCTTAATTAAACATTAAAAATCCAATTAAAGAAAGAAACGCTTCTTTTATATAGTGTGGTCTGTGTGTGGGATATGAGCCTTTGTACCTTTTTTTTTTTTTGGTAGTCGAGGGTATGACATCGAATTGATGGTAGACCCAACTAATCTCTTAAAAGTTAGGAGGGCCTCTACTTTGAAACTACTACACCGCAGCCCTCTATATATCTTCAAAACACATTAATCTATGTGAAAATATCGTCATTCTCGTCGCTCGCCTCCAGCATCGCTTTCCTCTGCCTTGCGATCTATGCCAGCGTGTATTTCAAGACAAATCTTCTAAGATCATAAGCTACAAATGATCCCACTTGACTTTCTCTACTTGAAAATCAACAAAATATATCCGATCGATGTGTTAAAATAAGTATTGTATCACTAACATCGAATTGATGACAAACTCGACTAATCCCTCTACCCATTTTCAACCAAACAATTACAAGCCTCATTTTCAATCCAATCGACCTGTCGGAACGGCCCGTTTTCAACCAAACAATCACAAGAGCCCTCATTTTTTTTCCATGGCACTCTCACTCTCTCCTCTCTCAAATTTCCCCAAACCCATCTCCACCACCTCCCAAAGACCCCCACCTCGCACTCACACTCTCACTCTCCTCCTCCCCATCAAATCCTGCCTAAACAAAGACCCCAACAACAACAACAACAACAAGACCAACAAGACCAACGGGTCATGGGTGAGCCCAGACTGGCTCACATCCATCACTCGCTCCCTCGCCACCGGCATTGCCGGCGAAGACAATTCAGGGATACCCATTGCCAATGCCAAGCTGGACGACGTCTCCGACCTCCTGGGAGGCGCCCTTTTCCTCCCTCTCTTCAAATGGATGAATGACTACGGACCCATCTACAGGCTCGCCGCTGGCCCCAGGGACTTCGTCGTCGTCAGCGACCCCGCCATTGCCAAGCATGTCTTGAGGAGCTATGGCGTTAAGTATGGGAAGGGTCTTGTGTCTGAGGTGTCCGAGTTCTTGTTTGGCTCTGGCTTTGCCATTGCTGAAGGCCCTCTGTGGACGGTAATCATTCATTTTTTTTTTTTTTTTTTTTTTTTTTTTTTTATCTAAACCACCCAGTATTTGGACTATCCGACTACTCCAGGTTCGCATCGAGTCGCCCGCCCTGCATAGGTGGGGGAGCTCCCAATTTTGGTTTTTCCATTCCTAGCACTCAAAAGTTAAGGGACAATAACCCGCTTACAGTTGTGCCAACCTACCGTTGCTTTTGACTGCATTGTTTTTGGTTATGTGGGTTTGGATGAAAATTGAGATTTTTGTTATAGGGCATTGCCCGGCCTAAACCGCCACTTAACCCCTCGTGTACCTACCAAGTTAAGTAATGACTTAGTAAGCCTTAACCTGCGGAAACAACGAGTTTTGCTCTTTATGAAATGGATAGTAGTGATATAAACTTTGGGATGTTCCCTTCTTGATGGAATGCCATCAAATGCATTCAATAGAGTGGAGTGGAAGAGTTTGATCTGTATAGTCGACCACTAGTTAGTTAGGATTGACGCTTTGTTGTTGTGTTTTAAAGGGGCACATTGTGTCTTGTGATATTTGTCCTTAGATGTTTTTCAAGAAGTAGTTGTTGCTTGTGAGTGGAATTAGTAGAGTAAGTAATTCCTAGAATTGGGGATTGGATTTTTGTGTTCTTGGGTATTTTCAAAAAACTCTTGTAGCATTGTGAAACTGTTTCTAATTGTAATTGATTCACCAAACTTTGGCCAGATATACAAATATGTTTGAGACAAGCATAATTTATAAATCGATGACATTATTAATATTTTGTTTCTGTTTTTATGTTCATTTTTTGTTAGCGTTAACTTGTTGTTTATCCAGAGCTTTAGATTTTATGTGTTGTTCATGGTCTTTATCACATGTTAACACAGCCATAGTTGATTACATCATTGTGCCTACTTCGAATGTGGAAGTCACATATTCAAGTGTATTTGCTTATTTTTGTTGATTTACTGTTATGTTTTGAGCATAAAATCTTACTTGTGATAGGCGAGACGCAGGGCCGTGGTTCCTTCTCTCCACAAGAAGTATTTGTCAGTAATTGTTGATAGAGTATTCTGCAAGTGTGCGGAAAGGCTGGTGGAGAAGCTTAAACTAGATGCAAGTAATGGTGTTGCTGTGAACATGGAGGCTAAGTTTTCTCAATTGACTTTGGATGTTATTGGTTTGTCGGTGTTCAATTATAATTTCAATTCCTTGACTGCGGATAGTCCAGTTATAGAAGCAGTTTACACTGCGTTAAAAGAAGCAGAAGCTCGTTCGACAGACCTCTTACCTTATTGGAAGGCAGGTTCTTGCATCAATTTCTTAATTCTCTTTTGTTGTCCACTCTCTTGATCAGGCACTAAATTTCTGTGTTGCTTTAAATTAATTTTGTTGCAGATTAAACCTTTGTGCAAGATAATTCCAAGACAAGTAAAAGCAGAAAAGGCTGTTGAGGTTATCAGAAAAACTGTGGAAGAACTTATCACTAAGTGCAAGGAGATTGTTGAAGCTGAGGGTGAACGTATTAATGAGGAGGAGTATGTCAATGAGAGAGATCCGAGTATTCTTCGGTTCTTGCTCGCGAGCAGAGAAGAGGTTTGTATTTTTGTTCTACGCCACTTTTAGAGCCAATGCATTGTATCTAAGTCTATTTTCTTGTAGTTGCAGAATAAAGTACCATTTGTTCTTTGTAAAAATTAGGGCCAATGAATTCAAAAAAAAAAAAAAAATTAGGGCCAATGTTCTATGTTCATGTGGAACAAACAAAATCTGAATTGTGTTCATCTTGGGCATACAGTACCCTAGGAATTAGATAGATGACTGTTAGAATGCCAAAAAGTTCTTGTTAATAGTTCATTATAATTTTATCTTTTGCCAAGTTTTGTTTTAAATTTATTTAAATATTTTAGTTGGAGGAGAAAAAATAAATATGTAGCCTGGGAAATTAGATTGGTTAAAATGTCAATTTCTCTATAAATTTGTTGATTGATTGATTGGCACTGTGAATTGTCCAAGTACCGAGACCATGTCACCTGGCATGAGTGTGTATGGTTTGTTCATAAGTTTTTTATGCATTCTTCTAGACCTAAGTTTTAGCACAAAATATTACCTATTTGTGGTAAAAAAAAATTGTAAGGCTTTTGATTGTGAATTTCTTAGCATGCACGTGAAGTTTTGCCGCATTGAAAGATTCTACCATTTCCTGGAATATGCATCAGGCGCATGCTACCCATGTCCAGATATATGCTTCACCAGTTCACCCCTTTGAGAAGAGAGTTGTGATTATTATGTTTTGTAAGGTTCACTTTAAAACTTCTTGGACTTCGTTCTATTAGATTTATCTCTTTCTAATCCATTGGACCAAATTAGGCTGCACAAGTGAAGCTTTCTTGTCGAGGAATTTGAGCTTTTTTTTCTTTAATTGCATTACTCAATTTGAATGGTTGCTCTTGTGCTCAACTCATTTGTCCTACAATTATGGGTTCAACAAGTAATTGATTGATCCTAGTCTGTGCTTTTGCCATTCTGACAACTATAGTTACCTTTCCGCTGTTCAGGTTTCAAGTAC
The DNA here is from genome assembly GCA_039657365.1 of Stephania yunnanensis. Taxonomy (NCBI): domain Eukaryota; kingdom Viridiplantae; phylum Streptophyta; class Magnoliopsida; order Ranunculales; family Menispermaceae; genus Stephania; species Stephania yunnanensis. The sequence goes on from CM077580.1 coordinate 7,224,311, forward strand.
TCAATTACGAGATGACCTTCTGTCGATGTTAGTTGCTGGCCATGAGACAACCGGTTCTGTCTTAACATGGACAGCCTATCTTTTAAGTAAGGTACAAATTTGCTTTTGTTATTTCCTATTCATTTACTGGAAAAAAAATTCCTAATCCATTTAGCTTTAAGTTTCTTTCCCTAGCTTGAGCAATTTTGGACGCTGTATTCCCTTCGAGATGAGTTTTGCGTTTACAATCAGTCTTAGAACTTCTGATATTTATGATTGTTTGTATGTCATATTACATCATAATGCATGTCAGCGGCGACCTCTCTTCTGCCTTTGTTTGATTCTTTATTACCTTCTTTCAGAATCCATCTTCATTGATTAAAGCGCAAGAAGAAGTTGATAGAGTTCTGCAAGGAAGATTTCCTACGTATGAAGATGTGAAAGAGTTAAAGTACTTGATGCGATGCATAAATGAGTCAATGCGTTTATATCCACATCCTCCTGTTGGTTGACGCATCAGCTTTTTCTCTCGTATTTGGTCAATGATATGAGTTATTTCCTTTATTTTTCATTGCCCTTTGTCACTCCATAATATTTATGTTATGAAATTCAGGTTTTATTAAGGAGAGCACAAGTTCCGGATGTGCTACCTGGAAATTATAAGGTTAATGCCGGTCAAGACATAATGATCTCAGTTTACAACATTCATCGGTCCTCACAGGTATTCGTGAATAATTTCATCAATCAACTATCAATATATGATTTTGTAATAAGCACTTGAGAGGAGGCTTCTGGCAGCGCTAAAACAGCTTGTCGGTTCTACTTTGTTTTCAATCAAACATAATTTTGGACCAAAACTTACGTAAAAATAAGCCACTCGCTTATTTTCTATGTACTCATTCTACCCTATGATTCTGTTGCCAAAGGTATGGGAAAGAGCAAATCAGTTTCTGCCCGAAAGATTCGACTTAGATGGACCAGTACCTAATGAGACGAACACTGATTTCAGGTGTGCTTTTTCTCTGGTTGCTTCTGAAGGTGTACTTTGAATGTGAAACAATATTTCATAGCTGTTGCAACAATAAAAACACTGCTTTTTGCTTTGGGTTTATTTTAAGCTCCATCATTATTTTGTAGATTCATTCCATTCAGCGGAGGACCCAGAAAGTGCGTTGGCGATCAGTTTGCTTTGCTGGAAGCTGTAGTTGCTCTTGCAGTTTTCTTGCAGCATATGAACTTTGAACTGGTTCCTGACCAGAACATTAGCATGACAACCGGAGCAACTATTCACACCACAAATGTAAAGCTCTATCCTGCACATATTTATGCCAACCTTAGATGCAGCTTTGCATGCTTGCTTATCTAATAACGAAACACATTCATCTTTTTTCCTCCAAATTTCGGGCAATCGTTGTTGAGCAATCGGATTTTTATTTTTATTTTTGTGTGTGTTTTCGACTTGATAGTCTATGTTGAAGATACCTGACTGTACGAGTACTATGTATTTCTTTTCCTTTTTGCAGGGTTTATACATGAAGCTAAGTCAACGGGTTGGTCAACCAGTTGTTGCATTATCTACCAGGTGAATCCTTGTAAATCTGTACAATCGCGTATTCAATCAACCCTATTGTGTTTTCACTATAACCCGATTGAATAAAATTAAAATTGTTTTTACTTATGAGTCCATGACCTAATGACTTAATTCTTTTGAAACTGCTGTTTTAATTAACTGTCACTTTTTGCCTAAAAAGATCGATACTGGTTGATTCCTTGTTTGATTACCTTGAATCCGCTATGATCCGCCACCAAAATTCCTTTTCGCGGAGCCCAGGGAATCTAAGCATCTTAAATTTAAGTTAGCAGGATTATACAGAGTTTATGGTCTAAACTGAAACAGTTCAGAGTTTTTAAAGGCAACTTCCCTTGGCCTGATACACTCCAAAGTACACCTAACTGTTAAAAATTTGGGCATGTGCACCTCAATCTGTTGAAATCACGCCATATCACACACCTAACTTTTTTATTCTTTTCAACTGATGATTTGCAATGTTTTCATATCACTATCAATTTTGTGTTTCCTTGAGTTTTTGTTACATTCTATTTGTGTACAAATTATGTATTGTTTCGATGGATGGACTTGGGACTTGAGTAATAGAATCTGCATTGATCTTACCTTCTATGTCATTTTATGGATTCTTCTAAATCTCTTTTGTTTTTTGATAAGTAACTCTAACGCGAGTCAAATTGGGACCTCCCATAACATTGTCTTTTAGCAAGTGATGTCTCATCCATCTTTTATTTTTTTTATTTTTAAATCCCGAGTCTCCTCCATCTCACTATAGATGTCTTTGCTTATAACCGCTATTGTTCATTATTGTTCTCTATTCTTCTAATAATATTCTCTTAGGTCCTTTTATTTCATTTCCTTTTAAAGAAAAAAATTATATGTACGTACTATCAGTCCTTTTAGTTTACTTTTCTTCCTTTAAAAAGTGTCTTCGAGAAATCAAAGAAAAAGGAAAATGCTTTGTTGACCAACTACAAGTGTTGGTTGTGTTCTCACATCTTGATTCGCATGCATTTATCTCAATATGTATTGCACAGCCACCATAGCAAGATTCAAAAGAAAAGCGTCTAGTTGTTGATGAGAGTAAAAAGGGGCGAAAGTGCATATTGATTATGACAAATACCGAGTGAGATGTTTAATTTGTAATAGACCATCCTCCTCTTTTTTTTTTCCACGAAACTACGTAAGATTGGAAGTTTGAGGTGAAATATATCCTTAAGAATATTGAATTATTAGTTATTTCTCCATGCGTTTGCAACACCATGGTTGAGATCATCTCAACATATATCGAGATGTAAGTGCACACATTTCAATGTCAAATCGAAGGGCTCTATATTAGCTTTACGTATCAAAAGTAGCATCTTGCTAAATCTTGTTAATTTCCTTTGCAGTCCGCATGCTCCAACTACAAGTGTGTAGAACTGAATCCAATATTTTTAACTACTTAAAACCCTCTAAACAAGGTCGTCTATGTCTATAGAGAAGGCAATAGAGTGGTAGATTGGATGACAAACCAAGCTTTTGCTATTGAATTACGCATTCATATTGTTAAGGATATGCCCTTTCGTGCCACGAGTATTTTGTTTCTTAGACTATGGATTATGTAAAGCTTTTTGTAACATTGGGCTTGTTGCCCCCTTCAATCGAAAAAAATAAAATATAATATAATAAAAAAAAAACCTTCGTCCATTTTAATATTAAAGAAAGAAGGTGCATAAATCGGTTGAGATAAAAGAAATCAAGCATTGTAGATCCCACTTCTAGGAGGTCAGGTCATGGAGCAAAAGGTTTTCAATGATTTCATGTTTTTTATTTCCTTATACCTAAATCAAAAGGGAGGGAAGTTATTGTTGGGAAAAACGATGCACAGCAGAAGGAAACAATTTTACAAACACACAAACTCAAAACTTTATTCAATCAACTAAATTTGTATAATTATTCTAGGGTCTTTATATAGAAACCAGACGTACTAATTTAATTGAACACAATGTGAATCAGCTGGAAGGAATGAAAAAGCGAAAGAACAAAGAGTTTTTTCGAGGTCTCCTCAAGATGCAAGTTCACGCATCACGAGGTGTATAACAAAGGTCGATCGTTTTAATTTACTTTCGTTGACTCGATAAATGTTAGGATAAGATAAAGGTTATCCAGATTCACATATAGCAACATAATCTTAAACTTTATTGAAAAATGCTAGAATGACACTTTAAGTGACGTGCAAAATTGTTTTTGTTGTTTAATACGCGTGGTGTATATCTCGAAGCATGTATGATGGCTCTCATGGAAGCGGACCTGCGCGCCATGTCATAGGAGAGTCACTTGAGGTGTCATCTGAGGTGTATTTTCCATCTTTTATTAACCCTAATTAATTTTATGCAGTCGCTCTGTGGCTCTCCAAACCACGCCCAATGAAGAATATTCTGCTTAACAGAAAGCCATTATCATCAGTAGAGGCAGAAGCAGTGGCAGCGATCCCTCCATTGCCCCAGAAATTGTTCGTCCTCTTCGACGAACACCCACACCTACAATCCCCACTTCCTTCAACTACTACTACTACTACTACTACTACTACTAGTACTACTCAACACTGCTTTTCCTGCAAGTTCCAATTGTTGCTTTTTGTAGCCATTTGTGCCTTCTCCATTGTCCTTCTTGCCTTCATTTGTTTTCTCATCCGCAAATGTTATCTCCGTCGAAATAAGTCCCGATTGGTGGATCAATTATGAGCCGAACCATGCATCGATCATGATCTACATCGATCGATTCGGGTGAGAACGGCGATGGCGATGGCGATGGGGATTGCGCTGTTTGTATGAAGAAGACTCGATCATTTTTAATTAATGCATCACAATGTGGCACTTCAATCACTCTCTAGCTCTTCTTGCTCCCTTTGTTGATATGGATTCTACGGTGGTTGAGATTGGATTGGTTTGAGTTAGTGTTAAGTTGGTTTTTTATTCTTATTCCTTCAAGTGATTTGCATTGTTTCCGAATCATTATCAATCTTTTCTTCTTCTTTTTTTTCTTTTTTGTTTTTGTTTTATAAGGTTAGGGAATAGCTAGGGATTCTTTAGTATTCTAATGTTTTGCTTAGTGTTCTGCACTAAGTACAAAGAAATAGAAAACATGCATGGAATCATTGAAAAAGAGTTTCATGCATCCATGTAATAGATTATTTATTTATTTATTTTCATAATTGTGGGCGTTTGAACTTTTTCTCGACTCCTCAACCCTGTGAATTGAGAGAAACCAGTATATTTGAAAAGTTAGATTGTAGATGACTAGATTCATTCTCATAACTTTTTCTTTTCTTTTCTTTTTTTTTTTGTCAGAATCAAGTTTCTTTATTGATGGATATGTACTTGCATTTATTTGATTTCCTTGAACTAATGTATTTGGTTCTTAGTGATGGTTAGATTTGACATTGAGATGTGTGTGCACACATCCCTACGTATATTAATTGAAAAGATCCCATCAAAAGTATCTTACTTGATCACTTTCCTTATTTCTCTTCTTTAGCTTTTTGGTACAATTTCCTTATTTCTCTTTGGCCAATGCTACATTGACACACTTGAAGTCACACCCTAATCACACACTTACTCTGTAACCATGCATGTTATATATCCACTTCAAAATCTGCCCTCATACATCTCGAAAATGCACCGCACGACTTTCAAACAGGTGTGTGACTTAGCGAGTGACTTTCTAAGTCTATATCAAAATATCATTTCCCTTTCTCTTTTTGGCATTATTAACCCTAAGTTTTATGAACTCTTATGTCACATCACTCCCCTAACAACAATGGACAGAAAAATATTCCCATCACCAGACTCAAAGTACTATCCTCCATCATCCCAGAAATTTGTATTCCTTTTCCCTCTATCCCCACCACCCCCACTCCCTCCCACAACTGTGGACTCTTCTTCTGATCCACTACCACTCTTCCTCACCTGCGCGATCGTCTTCGTTATCGCCTTCGTCTGCATCTCCTTCATTGTCATCTTTGTTCTCCTCCCCTTGTTCAATCACAATAACATCATCCCTGGAAATGACACCTCGATCATGGACATATCGATCGGATCAGATCATCACAGTACTGTGGAGGAAAATGTGGATGGAGGAGTGGATCCATCTCTTATTCGGGCGCTGCCCGAGTATGAGTACAAGTTAGGCGAGACGGGTTCGGTGAACTGCGCGATTTGTCTAAGTGAATTCGAGTGCAAGGAAGTGGTGAAGAAGATACCATTTTGTGGGCATGTTTTTCACCCCAAGTGCATTGAAATGTGGCTCTTGGATCACCCTTCCTGCCCTCTTTGTCGATCTACGAAACTGTTTCCTCAGCCTGTTCATCATACTTTCAATGGATTGGCTCTTCTCATGGGCTGGTTAAAATTAATTTGAGTAAGAGTTTAAGTGATTTCCATTGTTTTGAATCATTATCAATGTCTTTTGTTCTTGTTTTGGTTTTGTTTCATATATATATTTCAGGGACCTTTTGGTTTAAAAAGTAGAAATAATAGAAAACATATGGAAATCAGGGAAAAAGTTATATATATACATCCATAGAATTAAGCTTTCTCTATTTTGTTTTATTTTATTTTATCATTGGATGAGAGCGTAGGTCAACTAACTAATTAGGGATTGAAGCTATGTTGTTATTATTGTTTTCGGACATTGAACACATTCTTTGTTGTTGGGTATGAGGCGCCGTACAAACCCTTAGTTAGATTGGACACATTCTTAGAATAGAAACTGTTAATTAGCACCCTCACATTTCGGAGGCCAAACTGGGGCAGCAAGAAGTTGTGATGCGATCTATATAATAACATGTTGAGGTGCAAAATTAGTCATCTAATCAGCTGCATGGTTACCTTCTCTTTGCACATCGTAAGTGATCAAAACCTATCCATGATCTACCAATAAAAAAGGACCACCAAAGATTTCCTCGGAAAAAAAAAAAAAAAAAAAGAAGCGACCACCAAAGATACAAAATTGATATACCCAAAAAAAAAAAAAAAAAGCAAACAAAACAAAATACAACCACAAATAAGCTACAATCTGTGTTTGTTTATAGGTGATTGTTTAAAATGCTACAACATGTTGATTTATTTTTCTTCTGTAGGGCACATCAAAAGTCCAAGTAAAACCTCAACCTATATAGCTAGGGTGTGTACAAAAACTGAGTTTTTGCTTGATTAGTACATTTAGGAATAATATTTATCAACCCAACACTCCCATAGAAATATTTACCAAACTAACACATTTTTGGCCACGTCATTGCCACATCAACCACCACGTCAAAGGATGGTTTGGTTGAAAATGGGGTGACTGGAAATTAAACGTTTTCCAGCAATAGGAAATCGTTCCTTTAAATGGGAGTCGTGACGTGACTTCCTCTCTGCTGAGGTTTTTTTTTAAATGTTGGCAGAGTAGGCGATTAGGCGAGCAGTGCCGGCGGGAGGCAATGACCGACCAGCGGGAGGCGAGCAATGTCGGTGGGAGGTGAGGACTAACCGGCGGGAGGCTACTAGAAGTGCCCACAGTAGGCGATTCACGCCAGTGGGAAGAGACTACAAACGCAGGCAGCAGGCGGGCCGCGGCAGCGGGATTCGCCCAGTGGCGGCGAGATGCGCGGAGCGGCGGCGGCAGTGCTGTCAACCACAACGGACGGGGGATGACGGACGACCGAGCTTCCTTTCGCCGGAGGGGGAGATGGATCGTCGGTCGAGCTTCCTTCCTTTCGCGGCGACAGTGCTGTCAACCACAAGGAGGATTGGAAGTTTTGGATTTAAAATGGGGTTTTGGGTGTGCAGTGGGTGTACAAAGAGGATCTTGGGTCACGATTTGCATTGTATGCAAAACGTGACCTCAAGTCACGATTTGCATAGAATGCAAATCGTGACCACGTCACCACCACACCAACACTCTGGGTGATGTGGCAGTGACGTGGCCGAAAATGTGTTATTTTGGTAAAAAAATTTGTTGGTGTGTTGGGTTGATAAAGTTTTTCTCCATGTGTACTAATCAAGCAAAAAGTCCGTACAAAAACTCTATCTATTGGTGAATCCAATTTGATTCGAACGGACTATATTTGATTTTGCATGGGCAAGACCAAGTATTAATATACAACTCTAAACCTCATCTTGAAATTGGAGAAATATGATTTCATCTTTTAAATCATCGAATTGCTTCAATCACTTCCAAACTCTAAAAATGACAAAAAAGTAACAATTAATATAATTATTCACGCGATTATAACAAAAACACAGAGAAAAATATAAACTTAAAAAAAAAACATTTAGCTAAACAATATTTTGTGTGTTATGGTTGCTTATTGAGTGAGTAATTTGGTAATCTCAATATTATTTGTGACGGCCCCAGTTTTCCACAAACTGAGCTCCGCCCAACCTGAGTCCACGTGGACCCCCGAGTCAGTCTCGCAAGGTCAACGCAGGCATAGTCTTCCTTCCAATCCATCCATATATATAAGTAAATTCATAATTTTAAGTCGAGTTATTTGTATTTTTTTCAAGTTTTATATAGGTTTGCGGAAGCAATTAATACGTTAAATAACTCAGAATAAAGTAAAAGAGTCGAACATCCTAAATGTGGAACCATAACATGTATATTCATGTATATCTTGTGTCAAGTGTTATAACTAAACAAAAATGATATACAAATCATGTGTATCTCTCAACTCAAACAAGTATTCCAAGTGTGATAACAACATATAGTCAAAACCTACAAACGTATGTAGAGGAAGGCCGCTCCGATATCCTCAAAGTAGATCGCCAAGTGTTGGCGTCTTGCCCTTGCTCGGCTGCGGATCTGCACTCGATCAAACACAAGAATTCCAAGTTCTGTAAGTAAAAGCCAGTAAGATCTAAACGGTAATTCAAAATAAATAAAACAATCTAAAAGTCATGTGAATAGAAAGAAAGCTATATGGAATTGCGTGATAATAAGACTGTAAAAATGAAAGTACAACGGGAAATGAGTGTCAAAGGAAACAATAGAAAGGTGCCCAAGTAGTACAAGACCACCGAGTGCGGGTGCCACAGGGTCGGGGTCATAGAGTCGCGGCAATGCTAAGCAGACTCGGGTCCTAGGACGCGGCGTCGGCTGCTGTACCTAGACCGTCTCGAACGAGGGATATCAACGGTGGCCCGGATAAAACACATCTCATTCTGACCAATACTCAAGTGACTCGAAGTCATGGCCCCAATTGCAAGCCAGTAACCACTCCAATCAAAGACACTCGCATGACTTACTGGGCTCTCAAACACTCATAGGTGGGTGAGAATTCCAATAAAAGGACACAGTACAATATCAATAAAATATAAGCTCAAATGAACTACTATGCATTTCCTAGCTGTTTTTACTTACCTCAAGCAATCGCAAATCATCCTCGAAACGTTCTGCTCAAGCCTCGATATACGCACCCGACACCCGACTATAGCCTCCTAAGTCTCTGGTGTCCATTTATACCATTTTAATTATTTTAGAGTCACATTAAGTGAATTTATATTATGAGACCACAAATTCGTAATTTTATTTCAAAAAAAATTGATTTTTAGCACACTTTTCGAATTATATCGGGGTGTCAAATGCCCAAAAAAGCCTTGAAATCGTTTTTCTAGCTTTTTTCTAATTTTTTCATATTTTTTGCAAATTTCTAAAAAATTTCATAATTTTTATCTCTTTTTATATATTTTCTGTAATTTATTTTATTAAAAAATTAGTTTAATTTAATTTAATTTAATTATTGTTTTTTAATGGGGTGGGCCCAGATCGACTCGACTCGGTCTAGTCGACTCGGATCGGTCCGATCCGGTCCACCCTTGAGTTGACCCACTTGGTAAATCGGACCCGGGTCAACACGGGTCAGCTCGGCCCAACCCAACCCGGCCCACGTGCCCCCTCCCTTCCATTTTTTTTTTGTTTTATTTTTGTTTTATTTATTTTTTTGTTTTCTAACAACAACAACAACACTACAACATCTAACATCAACCCCAACAACACCATTAAAAGCTCCTGATTTCTTCAAAAATAACTACTCACATCGATCAACAAATAGGTCGCCGATGAGGGAGGTCCCACTGCCGAAATGGACGCGCATCAAGAGGAGGCCGAGATCTTGAGGTCGTGGAGGAGAGAGGTGAGTGAGACCGAGAGGTGAGACAAGAATGAGAATGAAGAATATGAGAGGGTGAGGAGAGAGTTCGTGTATAGGGGTTGAAATGTGTATTTGATTTGGAGAAGATAGAGAAAAGTTTATGTGAGAGAGAGAAAAGTGGGGATGGTGATATGATTTGATTGGTGATGTGACAATTAAATCCCGGACTACCCTATAAACCCGCATTACGTGTACACTGCGACGTCATACCCTCTCGTCACTACGCGCGCACATTACGGCCAATAAAAATATTAATTGGTGCGATACGAATTAATTAATAATACGAAAATTTAACACACATGCATCACACCAAAAATAACTATTTATACATCTATTGGCGTGCCCCTGGACTTATCGACTATGTCCACGTGGGTTTGAGCTACGGGTCCTAACCTCAGTGTAGACTCTCAAAGGTTGACCGAGTGTGTCACATCATGACGAGTCCGGGTCAAGGTCCTGAGATGCCACGTGGCAGGTGTTAAATTTTTAGGTTCGTTACATTATGGAGTTCTTTATGGAGTGTGACTAATGAGAGGAAAAGATCGAGTATCAATAAACAATATAAAAAAAATTAATTTGAAGAAAAAACTAAAAAAAGAAGAAGTTAATATGCATTTTTTAAAGGATTCGAAGTCAAGTACAATATATAACTCAAAAGATTTTTTTTTCATATACCTTTACCCAAGAATTTAGCTTTTTTTTATAATCGATGCTCTTGAAACTTATTTGTCCTTTGATTAAGGTGGTTCTAATCGTTTCTAACGTAAGAAATTAAACTTAAAATTACAATTAATATATCAAAAAAAAGACATGTAGAAAGGAAAATGTTATGTACAATAACACTTCAAAGTCACATCGGGTGACTGTTGTGCATGCTTAATATTTAACTTTTTTCTATAACTGTGTTTGAGACTTGCTTTTGATTAAAGTAGTTCTAATTGTTTCCTGCTTAAGAAATTAAACTAAAAATTACAATTAATATATCGCAAAAAAAGATATGTGTAAAAAGGAAAATGTTATGTACAACGACACCCCAAAGTCATACAGTGTGACACGACGTGTGTGCTCGCATCTTTAGAAGCCACCCGTGCATGTCTTGAGATACACACCCTGTTTGTTATACACGGTGCGGCGATGGATGTGACTTTAAATTAAGGTGTTATTTTAGTATCTTCTATGTAGAAAGTTACTTTCACACACTTAAGAAAAAAGTAGTATAAACTCCATTAAATAATATCTAAAATGGTTCACACAACCATCGTATAATTGTGTGTAAATCCAAATTTGATTCCCAATCAATTTAATCGATTGTCTAAAAAACGTAGTTGTTTACAACTAATATTTAAACGGTAAGAAGAAAAAAAAAATTCCAAAAACAAATGTCATGTGTCCTACAGATGGCAAAAAAGACGAATCTCTATAAAATATGTCGCTAAATCATAGAAAAAGAAATCAAAGGAAGAAAAACAAAAAAGGAAATAAAAAATTGAAAACACGCAAAAATGCTTAAAAATTAGCAATTGAAATAGCGAAATATCTAAAAAATAGCTACCATGATTACGAAATCTTCAAGAATAGTAAAAGAGATTTCATAGACAAAAAAACGAAAATATTCCAGAAGCAAAAATAGAATATCAAAAATATCAAAAACTAAAAAAAATAAAATAAAAATTATAACATCATCATGTCATGTGTAAATCCGTGAGAGCTTCTCCCATGCCGCACGTTACATTGTGAGAGCTTCTCACAAAAATAATTCATTTATATATATATAAAAGATAAAAGATTAGTCCATGTATATGAATGGGGTTAATTTCACCGATGGTCACTCAAGTTTGCAGTTTGTAACACTTTGGTCACTAAACTTTCATTTGTCTCAAATATATCACTCAACTTTACAAAACGTTTCAACAAAGTCACTCCGACTATTCTCCAGTCAAAAACCCACCGGCGCTGCTGACGTGGCGCCACGTGGGATTTCATGGGAGGTCACTTAACTTGTTAAGTGATGACATGGCATGCCACATACACATCCACCCCACTCTTAGTTCACCCCACCACCATTAAACAAATTTCTATTCTTCCTCTCCAACCCCCTGATTTTTTTTTTCCTCTTTGAATCGGCTTGCTCTCTCTCTCTCTCTCGTGAATCCTCTCGCGGTCGTGCTCTCCAACCCCCTAGATCGTATTCTTCGCCGTGCTCTCTCTCTCGCGGTTCCTCTCTCGCGGCCATGCTCTCCCCTCCCCCTCCCCCAACTGGTTCGTCTTCTTCGCCGTGCTCTCTCGCGGTCGTGCGGTCGTCCTCTCCCCCTCCCCCAACTGTTTGTCTTCTTCGCCGTGCTCGCTCGCGGTCGTGCGGTCTCGCGGTCTTCTTCGCAGAGGAAACAATCAAGAACAGATGTCATTGATGGTAAAGGAAGTCATATTTGCCAAAAAAAATACCAAAAAAAAAAAAAAAGTAAGTCATAGCTCCAATACGGAGGTAATATACAAAAAAACAAAATAAAGAGTGGATCGCCATCAAGTGAGATTTTGCATACTCGATGGTAAGTTTACTTTGAATAAAAGGCACTTAATTCTAACTATTAATTTTATTGCCTAATCACGCCAACATATTATTTACAGCACATCACACAGCCTCTCCACTGTCCGAGAATTCAATACATAACACAAGAGTAGACGGGAAGAGATGTACCAACAATATGGAAACATCATAGGTGGGCAAACTGATAAAATATAGGGATCCAATGAATGAAAATTAATGGTAGAGACCGCGAGACCGCACGACCGCGAGCGAGCACGCCATGTCATCACTTAAAAAATCAGGGGGTTGGAGAGGAAGAATAGAAATTTGTTTAATGGTGGTAGGGTGAACTAAGGGTGGGGTGGATGTGTATGTGGCATGCCATGTCATCACTTAACAAGTTAAGTGACCTCTCATGAAATCCCACGTGGCGCCACGTCAGCAGCGCCAGTGGGTTTTTGACCGGAGAATGGTCGGAGTGACTTTGTTGAAATGTTTTGTAAAGTTGAGTAATATATTTGAGACAAATGAAAGTTTAGTGACCAAAGTGTTACAAACTGCAAACTTGAGTGACCATCGGTTGTAAAGTATTCACTAATGAGTGAATACACTTGATCAAACAAAGAAGAACAACAAGAACAGCAAGAACATTAATCAAAAGAGAGAAAAACGAAATTGTATTGAATGAACAAATGATTACAAGGAATGTCTTATTTATAGACATTCTTACAAACAGCCTAACTGAAATAACAAACTTACAACAACTTTACAAGCGCCATAACAACCTAACGAACCGACCTATCGAGCTACTTAGCTTAATCAAGAAGCTGTTACATCGAGATCAAGAACTCCCCTGCCTTATTTACATGAACTAAGTAAACATGTGTCACTGTGATCTTGAACTGTCTCATTACCAGTAGAAGCTGAAGAACTGTGATCTCTAACATGCCCCCTCAAACTGAACCTAGGAGAAATTGTATTGAATGAACAAATGATTACAAGGAATGCCTTATTTGTTTGAAGAAGAAGAATTTGAAACAGAATGTTGTGAAGATGAGGAAACAGGACAATATTGCATAACAGATAAAGGAAGACTAGAATAAGAAGAGGATGTAGTTTGATTATACGAAAAAATGGTAGAGTAAGGAAAGTCTTCTTCATTGAATATAACATCTCGTGAGATATAAATCTTGCCATTTGAATGTAAGCACTTGTAACCATGATGCCTAGGACTGTAACCAATAAAAACACATTGAGAAGATCGAAAATTGAACTTATGATGAGAGTAGGCAGTAAGATTTGGATAACGAGCACAACCAAAAGATTTAAAGTAAGAATAATCAGGTAGTTTACAAAAACATACCTCATATGGAGACTTAAAACCAAGAACAACAGATGGTAAACTGTTTATAAGAAAAACAGCAGTTATGAATGCCTCTTCCCAGAATGAAAAGGGCAGTTTTGAATGAGCAAGAAGAGTAAGTCCCATTTCAACAATAGACCTATGTTTTCTTTCAGGAACTCCATTTTGCTTATGTGTATATGGACAAGAGTAACGATGAATAATACCAGATGCATTGCAAAATTTCTCAATTGGTTTATATTCAAGACCCATATCAGATTGAAAATTTTTTAACTTAGAGTTAACTTGTAATTCAGACTGTTTGATAAAATGTAGAAAAGCAGCATATGCATCTGATTTTAACTTGAGAGGATAGAACCAAGTAAAACGACTAAAGGCATCAACAAAAACTATATAATACCTTGAACCTTGAGAAGACAGCAATGGAGAAGGACCCCAAAGATCAGAGTAAACCAACTCAAGTGATTTAGTAGCAGCTATATTGCAGGACTGAAAAGGAAGTTTGTGCATCTTTGCTATTTTACAAGAGTTACAAAAGGATATGCAAGATTTATTTATAGTATTGTCTAATGAAGATAAAACTTTTTGTAACACCGAACTAGATGGATGTCCTAGTCGGCATGCCATACATCAAGTAGTAATTAACTCACAAGTGAAGTAGTACAAGATTTAGGTGGATAAGCAGGTGAAACAGAAGAAACAGAAGTAGATGGAAAAGAACCAGCCTTTGGAAGACAATATAATCCATTATGAAGCACTCCTTGAAGCAATGTTGTCTTCAAATTTTTGTCCTTAACAGAGAAAGAAGAAGGAGTGAATTCAGTAATGACATTATTATCACAAGTAAGCTTTGAAACACTTATAAGATTCTTGGCTATTTTTGGAACAAGAAGAACATCATTTAGTTGAAGAGAAGGAAGAGAAGGAACTGAATTTGAATGAATCACAGCATTACCAGTATGAGAAATTTTCAACAACTCACCATTACCAACAGTAACTAACTAATTACCTTTGTATTCAGTTTTATTGTGTAGAGCTGATCCATCAGATGTCATGTGACTAGAAGCTCCACTGTCCATGTACCAGTTTGGACACTACAAAAAAACAGCAAATCAGAAACGGAATTTTCCGTTTCTGATTTGTAAAAATTCCGTCTCTGATTAAATTCAGAAACGGAACAGAGACGGAATGCGTTCCGTCTCTGAAAACGTCGTCGCTGATTGGATCAGAAACGGAAAATGGATTCCGTTTCTGATTTAGAGACGGATCAGAAACGGAATAAATTCCGTTTCTGATTAGAAACGGAATTTATTCCGTCTCTAATTCCGTTTCTGATTAGAGACGGAATAAATTCCGTTTCTGATTATTTCCGTCTCTGATCCGTTGCTAATCAGAGACGGATCAGAGACGGAATTTGATCCGTTTCTGATTTATGTATCTTACAAAAACGAAAATTAGAGACGGAAATAGCAACGGAATCCAAAGATTCCGTTGCTATTTCCGTTTCTAATTTTCATTTTTGTTTAGTTTTTAAAGTCTTACATATATAGGTCTCAATCCAAGCACATTTAACTTGCCAATATATAATAAATTGACATTCATACATCGACAATATATATCAACAAATATTCAATTGAGAGAACAAAAATGTAAAAATCAAAAATTGAAAAAGATATATATCCAAAAAAATTGTATAGTATTACGAATGCTCCAAATTTCTAAGTATTCACAAAACCACCAATCCTATTGTTCAACAACCACAAAAAAAAAAAAAAAAAAAAAACTTACAATCCTATAAATATGCACAAAAAGAATTATCAATCGAAAAGTCTTGAGATGTTCTTCAACACCACTGCACTTTGACAAAAGGGACATTTGAAACAACTTAATAATTGAATAGTTGAACTTAAATTTTTCAGGGACATAAGCATCATAGGAGATAGAGCTAAGGTAGAAGAGCAATGACTCACATCGAACTTATAGTGACGATCCCTGCACTCGACCATCAAAGTCTACAAACAAGCAAAAAGATTAACATTAATTCATTTGAGATTTAAGAATCCACAAACGATGATAAACACCGCATATACTTGATTTAAGTAAATTAAATTCTTACCAATCCAAAGTAGGAGGAAGATAGCAATGTTTGTCATTTTCACTTTTATCTTCATTTTCTAAAAACATATAAGAAAACAAAAATATGCTACCTCATAGATAGACCAAAAAACTCATAAGACTATTTTCAATCAATCCACTTTCACAAGCTACAAAATTTATCATAAGCTCACTCATCTCATTTCAAACTGAGCTTTTTTAACTTTCAAGAACCAAACAATAAACCTGTTTAATCCATTTCATAAAGATCGATTTACATTGGCTTTCAGCCTATTGCAACTCACCCCTTATTTTCCAAGCGTGACGGTGACTCCTTTACCTTTATCTAGAGCACACGATATTCTACATAGGTTGAGTTTGACAATATCAACTTGATGAGGAACTAGGATACCTTTTAAGTTGTGAAGTATGAACTTAATGAGTATCAAACTATTGATCACACCAAAAAAAATGATATGGACTTGTTATTGCCTAAATTTAAAGAAGACATATCCTTATTCAAACAACAATGCAAATTATAGATCATATTCAAGTAAAATTTATGCATTAAACCACTTAATCGAATATTTCAACAGAAAGAGTCAATTAAGTGCAAGAATAGAATATGAAAAATCGTAATAGTAAGAATAAATTAATTATTATCAAATCCACCTTGTTGAGGCAAGGTGGCAATGCCGAGGCAAAACAAGTTAAATACTAAAATATGCATGTACATACTAGTTCCATTTTATGTGAAATGTTACTTATCATTAAACAAACTCCAATACATCATAGTAAAGTTTTTAGCACCTACCTATATCTTGGTACAACACTTGTGTTCCAGATTTGGAGTGCATCTATGGAGTGCATGTTCCATTAAATAAGAAGTCATAGATCTTCTTAGAGATTTATGAGATTGAGAGATACAAAGTTCATCTAGTGGCTAGATTTTAATTACTAAACTTAAAAATGGCTTTTATTCTCTAAAGGCATTAAGAGAAGAAAGAAATTACAACAAGATTTGTTCGAGATTTTGTGATTTGGAGCTAGAAGAACTTGTGAACGAAGAGAAGGAACTGAAGTGTCAAGTGATTCAAAGCCTAGGTAGCAAGCTTTCTTTCATTTCATACTCAAATATGGGTGTCTATGCTTCATGTATGTGCTGAAATCTTAGGGCTTTTGTTTCTTACTCTTTGGGAAGACTTTGGTCTAATTATAATTGTTACAAAGCTCTTAAAGGACCCAATTGATGGTGTCAAGAACTGGTCAAGAAACATAAGCTAGCTTGTACAGTATGAGTGGTACGACAACTGACATTCGAGAGCGTAACACAACTTAGAAATGAAAGGAAAGACATTGGGAGAGTGGTAGCCTCTGGGAAATAGAGTTTTGAAAAATTGTAGTGTTGCAAGCTATAACTAACCATAATTGGTTATGCTTATTGAAAGGGTACAAAAGAGCGAGGAAACTTCTTTGACATCGAGATATTTAGTAGTGTTGGATATGAGTTATCAAGGACTTTAATGGACTGATTGAAGTGGAATCTCAAAAGGGCATTCTTAATCAGCTCAGAAAATTCATATCACTGATGCTTCTCTTCTTTAACAACAGATGCAGATACATTCATAACTAATAGAGATTGCCATAATAAAACCAGACTATATACGCAACCTTAAAACGCCGAAATCCTAATAGAAACCCAACATGATCACATTGTTTCAACAATTCTTGAACACCACATTTTGCAACACAAGAAAGAACAATTCACAATACAAGAATCCGATCCTTAAAGCTATCAAACTTTGTGTGCATTGACAGCAAAGAACCCTCCAGAAAACCCATCAAGAATTCTCTCCAAATTCCACAACCCAACATCAAACAATCCACATTGGACATAGATTAGGCTTCCCAAAATCCCCAATACTCCAAACACCAAACCCATTCAAGAATCGAACTTAATACTCCAATGACCAATTCAAGAACCAGAAATCAATCAATTAAGAGACTTTTCAGAATCTAATGAACAAATAAAATGCTCAAAGAAAGATTACCTTGTCATCAGGCGAAAAAAACACAACAGATTACCTTGTCATCAGGCGAAAAAAAAATTCAACCCCTCAACCCCTACCAAGAACTGGGAAGCTTCGGTGAGCGGTGAGAGAGGTCGAGAGAGAGAGAGAACGAACAGAGATCGGCCTATGCACGCGAGAGATCGAGAGGCGGTGATGGGAGCGGTGAGCAACACATCGAGCGAGAGGCAGAGAGCGGTGGATCGGTCGGTGAGCGGAGAGATAGCAGAGAGCGGGGATCGGAGAGAGAGCGGAGAGGAGCGACATCGATGAGCGGTGCGGGGTGAGCGGGGTGAGCGGGGAGCGAGCGGTGAGCGGTGACCGGCGAGAGAGAAAGAGAGAGCGTGCGTTTAGGGTTGAGCGAGAGAGAGAAGCGAGAGATCGTTAGGGTTGAGCGAGAGAGAAGGCAAAGAGAAAGCGTTAGGGTTGAGAGAGAGAGAGAGAGTGTGTGTGTGTGTTGAGTCCGGGGTCCCTATTTTTGAATCATCGAGATCGAATACGTACGAATCTCGAGATTAATGGACGGTTGTAAAAAATGAAATTTTTGGTGGGAATGTTGGCGCCATTTTTTAGAGACGGAATTAAATTTCGTCTCTAATTCCGTCTCTAATTCCGTCTCTGATCCGTCTCAATTCCGTCTCTGAATGCCTCCGTCTCAATTCTGTCGCTAACTTTTTTTTTTAGAAACGGAACTTAATTCCGTTTCTAATTCCGTTTCTGATTTAGAAACGGAATTTATTTCCTTTTCTGATTTAGAAACTGATTTGCTGTTTTTTTGTAGTGGGATCAACAACATTTTCAGGAGTCACCATCATGCCTTGAAAATGATTGATCATTGCTTGAGGTGCTGGTTGTTGATGGATCATTGCTTGAGCATTCTGAGGCATTTGATAGTGAGACTGTGTAACATGACGTCTGTATTGAGCAGAATTCTGGCCTTGAGGACCAAGAAATGATTGATCAAATCTGTGATAACACTGAAGAGCCATATGTCCATGTTTATAGCACAACTGACAAAAAACCTTTCATCTATTTCCAGTCCTTCCTCCACGATTCTTGAAACCACCTCTAAAACCATTGTTAGATCTATTTTGAAAGTGTATAGAATTGCCTTTCATACCTTGTGACTTCTTGTCACTACTGTCAACAAAATTTGCTGAAAAATTGTTCATATCTGTTTGTGAACCTTGGTTTAAGTCTTCTATTCTCTGCTCATGCATCATCAACATGTATTGTGCATCTTGTAATGACATATTTGCTTTTTGAGAAGCAATTAACACAACAACATGATCAAATTCATGTCCAAGACCACTTAATATTGATTGAATCAAATCAGATTCAGTAATCACTTGATTTATTGACCTCAATTCAGCAGCTATTGTTTTAACAGTAAGAACAAACTCTGAAATTGAAGATGAACCTTTCTTGATATTGTTCATCTTCTTTTTGAGTTGAAGAACTCGTGCCATAGATGATTGAGCAAACAAACTTTCCAATGTTTTCCAAATCTCAAATGAGGACTCACATTCTGTGACATGTCCTATAACATCTTTGCTAATGTTTGAAAACAACCAAACCATAAGCAGATTATCACATCTATTTAGGACTTCATCTGTCATAGATGAGTCTGTTGTAACTGAATCTCTTTTGTTTTCAATGAAAAACTCCAATCCTAGAGCTCTAATGGCAGCTTTAACTTGCACTTTCCAATATACATAGTTACCTTCTTCGAGCTTCGTTGGTAAGTTGAAATTGAGAGATTTGGCTATGGCTGTAACATCAGCAAAGGTGCTTAGACTGCCAGAGTCTCCATCAGATGAGCTTCCTTCCGCCATTGTAGGTCGATCCAGCTCTGATACCATGTAAAGTATTCACTAATGAGTGAATACACTTGATCAAACAAAGAAGAACAAAGAAGAACAAGCAAGAACATTAATCAAAAAGAGAAAAACGAAATTGTATTGAATGAACAAATGATTACAAGGAATGTCTTATTTATAGACATTCTTACAAACAAACCTAAATCGAAATAACAAACTTACAACAACTTTACAACCGCCATAACAACCTAACGAATCGACCTATCGAGCTACTTAGCTTAATCAAGAATCTGTTACATCAGATCAAGAACTCCCCTGCCTTATTTACATGAACTAAGTAAACATGTGTCATTGTGATCTTGAACTGTCTCATTACCAGTAGAAGCTGAAGAACTGTGATCTCTAACATCGGTGAAATTAACCCTATATGAATGTATGAGCGTGTATGCATACGTGCAAGAAATACATGTAATAAATACATAGATATAGTTTTGGAATGTTGAACATAGAGACGATAGTTATATTAATGTGTACATTGAAAAAAAATTGATATATAAAACTTTGCACCTTAAGTTTTTTTTTTTTTTTTTTGAAGTAACGTGCCCCTGAAGTTAATTTTTTCTTATATTAATTTGAGTACACAGATTATTTTAAGCCCTAAAGTTAAATAAAAGAGTAGAAATTTAATCAAAAAAGAAAGGGTTAGAAAAATATATAAGTTAATTATTGTGGGTTTCAAGAAAAGTTGATCTTACTGTGGTCTTGCATGGTAGTATATTTGTACCCTAGGATTTGGAATACCAATTATGTTTGAATTTTTTTGAGGACCAATTATGTTTGAAGTTTACACTTATATAATTGCAGACAAATATTAAAAAATGTCAATTCGCATCACTTATATTCAATCCAATTTGCATTAATAGTAAATTGGAAATAATTGGACTATATTATGGATTGACCATACGTTACATTGGATCCAATCTGTGAGTACTCAGTGTCCTCACCTAAAAATTGTTGGATTTGCATTCAATTTGATATGGATGGGGTAGAAATCCTTTTGATTAGCATAATTTGGTAATGAAAGCTGTCTTATAGTTTGATAAGACGTAGTTAATTAAATGGAGTTGCGTACAAAGTATTACAAAAATAAATAAATAAATAAATTGAGAGGCGAAGAGGGGATCTCCATCATCGTTGTAGCTCGGGTTTTAATTAGAACTTAACGATTTACGATACCAAATCCTTTTTTCTTTCAGATCTTAGATAATCTTTTTCTGGTAAGATTTCAATTCAACTACTAAAACTATATATAACTTTGTAAAAATATTTACTTTTTTTTTTTTAATCATGAGTGTCTAGAACGTCTCGGTCCCTTTCCGATTAAAGTCTAATTTTATAGGGGATGATCAGGAGCACTGGAGGGCATAATGTAGTTGTTGCAACTCGAACTCGGGATCATTGTCTCAATTAACGTCTTAAGCTTGAGTTGCTATCACTAGGCCACATTGTTGGAGTGTAAAATCTTTACAAATTTTATAGGTCTCGTATTCATCTGCTTTTATATATTGTTATCAATTCTGTTAGAAATAACACAATTTTATTTTATTTTTTATGATAAGAAAGAAATAACACAAATTTAAGAACTTTTTAAGAACTTTAAGAACTCTTTCAATTTAATCACACAATGCAATTGTAAAGTTTAGAACCGCGAACCCAATGTTCGAATTTTCACTAAACACAATCGACCACATACAAGGTTGCTCTGAGCTCTAACATAGAACCCCTTCATAATAATTACTATTAAAAATACTTAAACTAGTTCACTCCCCAAAGTAATACGTAGTCTGCCCTTAGTACTTAAAATCCTAACTCCGCCCCTGCCCACAACCTTATCTTGTTTTTCAGCAACTGATATATGCTTTGTCTATCTCATTAAAAAGATTGTTCAGTTTTTGTAAAATTGGATCCAATTCAAAACGAGAAGAGTGCCTTGATTAGTTTATGCATGGGTTTAAATGTAAAAGTGAGGTTCAATCCAAAATGTCAAATTAAGCAAGACGAGTGTCCACTCCACATATATAAGCCTTAATATTGTATTTTAATGGAGTATCCCACCATCCCCAATAGATGTTTTGGCCAGTCTTACATTTACTCTTCTTCCCATAGAAAAAACTTAGGTCTCGTTTGGTTCGTTTTTGTCAACTTACAGTGTAAGCGGAGATAACTCCCTGGAGTTAACTCACAGTGTAAGTTCATGTTTCACATTTAGTTCATCTTTGAACTTATAGAGAAGTTGCTAATTTTAAAAACAGTAAAACATGAGGATTGATATAAATATCTTTCAAACATATATTTAAGATAAAAAAAAATACATTATTATTTTCACCATATGCGCTATTATCTATTTAATTACTCATAAATAAATAAAAACTTGAAGTAAATAACAAACATATAAATTATTTACAAAAATATTAAAAAACTTTAAATAATTATAAATATTTTTTTTTATAATTTTCTTGAAATAATATTTTAATAATTATTAATAATAAACATAATAAAATAAAATTAATGATAATTTTTAAAAAACTTCTCTTACTTTCTTTTTCGAGTTATTTATTCAATCTGTATATTCATAAATTAATAACAAGCATTTGAGTTCTTCTAAAAATGAATAAAATATAAATAGAGTTAAAAAAGAATAAAACGTATATATTAAAAGAAGAGATGGATGTCGACTTGAAAATTTAGAATGACCAATTTTATTATTACTTTTTAGAGAGGTAACTCATTTAGGAATGGGGAAGGTATCTCAAACAATTGTATGTAAATTAAAAAAATTAAACAATTAAATAAAATTAGTTACAATTGTCCTCTAAATTATTTATCGAGAATTAACTCTATCTCCACCCCCAACAAGGCCTTGTTATCCAAGTAAAGCATTGCACTTTTGTCCGAGCCTTTTAAAATTTTCTGTGCGGCTTTATGGGCTACACAATGGCTGTTGAACACGTAGAGAGTGAGGTGAGCCACGTGTGGGGCTTGGACAATTGTCACGCGGACTGAACCACTTCGTCCCCTCCATCTCTCCCTTAATTATTGCCTTCGTCACACATCACAAACTGATATCATCAGTACCCATCATCAACACTTGCATTTCCTCTCCTTCTCTCACCAAATAACACCACCCCCACCACCACCACCACCACCACCACCACCACCACAATTTCAATCAATCAATGAAGCATAACTGTGATTCTATTGAATTTACCAATTCGCGGCAAGCACAGTGATCAATATCAGAATTTTGATTTTATTGAATTGACAATGCATCATATATGCATTAGGTACATCATGATTCTAACGACAACCTTAAAAAATGCTTGATGAAGATCATAACTTTATGATTTACCTTACATATTTCTAATATAAGGCACAATATTCTTGACAAGAGGAAGCAACTTCTCAATTGTGTATGTGAACTACAAGACTTGATCTTGTAGAAGGCTAGATTGCCAACATGGCTGTCATGACCAAAGAGTAGAAAGTCCAAGCTCTTGTTAGCCATGTACTCAAATATTAACAATTTTCTTTCTTCTTCAACATGAACAAATAAATGCATGTTTGGTCGAATTTGAAATAGATTTCCCGACAATGGATTCAAATTCTTCAAGCGGTGGACCTCGTGCAAAGGATTTGGTAATGAACCACATCTACATTTGTCTTCGATTCATTGAACTCCTCGTACAAATGTTTAGAGTTTTGGCAAGTCGTAGGCGTCGTGTCGAACGAACATACGAACTAGGTTATGACAAGCATCGACAAATAATCCACAACCTTATCTACAAGTCCGATGAAACTTGCTACAAAATGCTTCGGATGAGAAGGAAGCCATTTGAAAAATTGCGAGATATGTTGTACGAACATGGAAAGTTGAGGGATAAGCGTTGTGTGCTTGTCGATGAGCAATTGGCCATAACCCTCCAAATACTAGGGCACAACATACGCAATAGGGTCATTTCAACATGGTTTCAAAGGTCAGGAGAAACTGTAAGTAAGGTCTTCAGGAGAACAATTCGCGCGCTCATACGATTGCACCGTATGCTTTTGAAGCACCCTGTCCCAATTGGTCCCAATGAAAATGATTTGAGATGGAGTTACTTTTAGGTACAAATATGACACTTCCTCGTTCACTTTGCTATAGTCATAGAAATTCTCATTCGTTATATAATTTATGTAATTCATATTTTTGGTCAATGTAGGGATGCCTCGGTGCTATTGATGGGACGCATATACCAATCATCGTTCGTAACAATCAAAAGGCTCGATTTAGGTGTCGGAAAGGCTTCCCAACGATGAACGTCATGTGCGCTTGTACACCATCTAAGCTAATTACATACATCCTAGGGTTGGGAAGGGGGTCACGCCGATGGAAGAATTTCGAGGATGCTTTATCACGCCGTAATGGTTTGAAAGTTCCTAATGACAACTACTATTTGGTCGACGCTGGGTACTCTAAGCGTCAAGGGTTTTGGCACCTTTTCTGGGTCAACAATACCACTTATCCGAGTGGGCAAGTGGCAATCATCCAAAGACAAACACCCGAAGAAGTTTTCAATATGCGTCACGCAAAGGCAAGAAACATTATTGAGACTTGCTTTGGAGCGTTGAAACAACGTTGGGCCGTGTTACGTAGTCCTTGTTTCTACGATGTGAAAATGACTACACTTATTATCATTGCATGTGTCGTTCTTCACAATTTCCTAATAATGGAGGTACCGGATGACTTATTGGATACCATGGTGGTTGAGGGCCAAGAGTTGGGGGCTGAAGACGACGCGTCGAATGAACCGCCTGAAGTCATCAGCCAAGTGGGACCAACTGATGCGTGGACTGCATTTCGCAACAACCTTGCCATAGATATGTGGGATTCTTACCATTGAGAGGAGACGATTAATGTCGAACACAATTGAAGTTAATGAGTTTTTTTTTTCTTTTGGTTGGCTACCTCTTATGTGCCGAGAATATTTATGTGTGAACCCCGTATTGTTTTTATGATCATTGTTCAGTACTTCGGTTTGAATTAATTTTTTTTTTTTAAGTGTCATACGTTATGTATAATTTCAGTGCTGCTTGTGATAAGAAACGACATGTTTTATGCAGGACATGACAATCAACTTGAAATGGTACACTGTGTTTCGTGGTTGGGACCTGGTGTATATGGAACGTGGTATGAATGCTACAAACAAGGGATAAACTTCGACGGGTTCCACTATGCTCACTTCGACATGAAAGAGGAAGCAATAGCCGGTTTTGATAGGTACAACCATGCTGCGACAATTGAAAGGGAGGTTCATGATCAACTTACACTGGAGGAAGCTCTAGCAGAACTAGGTGAGATCCCCCACCACCGCTACCACCGCGAATGTGGATGAAGAGTTGTACGAGGCGAAAGGAGTACCTCTACCACGATCACCATCTATTGACGAGGAACCCCGTATTGACTTGTTCCCTCGAGACCGAACCCTTTACCAAAGAGTTGGCTCGGGTTATGAACCTGTTATGGAACCATGGTGGTCTGACTAGATGTATTCTGTATTCGATGATCTTATTGGAACAAGAAAACATTAATCCATGTAGTAGACTCAATGTATGGAGTTTGGCATATGTCAATGTTTGATGCATTAGTAACTGCAGTAAATCAATGTGATTGGCAGCGTTGAATCCATGTAGCAAATTTGAACTCAATTATTACTTTTTTGTTGTTTCCCTTTCTTTTCTTTTGGTTGCCGCAGTACATACTATTGCATTGAAATTTTTTTGGTTAAGGCTATGCGTGGCCAGATATATCTTGAGAAGCAAATGCCATAAACAAGAACTGCAACTTTTGAGTGACATTGTTATTATATTCTGCCATAAACAAGAACTGCAAATTTTGAGTGCAAATTTTAGAGTTTCAATTCTTTTCGAAACCACTTCGACTGAATGAATTGAGACTTTGATCTGTGTATGAAGATCTCTTATTGCTGCTCTGTTTGTTTTATAGTTAAGTGTCTGAATTTTTGAATGTAGCAGAACTAACTATAACATAAATTTAGACAGGCTCGACAGCTTATTGAAATCATTCAGGCATGGGAGCATTTGTAAAGCAAATTGTACAATTGTTCTTCTCGTATCTATTGTGATTATGTGAACATCAACACTTTATTATTTCAATTCAATCACACAAAGACAAGCAGAGATAATATGAGATAGTACAAACCATAAGACAAGCACGCAAGAAATGGATCAAACATATAATTGATTAGGCATTCCAGTTCATATACATAGCTTTTTTCAGTTACATATAGATAAAGTTATTGCTTGTATTACATACACTATCATTAGCCAGTACTGTGTCAAAAAACAAACCACCAAACAACATTGTTCCGATCCAAAAAAACACAGCTGGTTCAACATTGCTTCCATCCAAAAAATGAGTACCAAGAAGTCCTAAGTCAATTAAACATCGCATGTAGCCAAGGAAGTCTGGACTCCGGTTGCAAAGTTATGAATGCAGCCATAAGCTCCACGCGACCCATAATCTTGCTGCCATAAATTGCTCTCTCAACGTCTGTCAATTCGTGGACTTCGGCCATAGCATTAATGAAAGATTCACGCAAGTCGTGTTCAACACGAATGGCACTAGTCACCTTGGAGATTTCGTTCGCAACGATTTGTGCCGCCGCCACCATTTGGTCACCAATATAAACATCATTGCTCACCTTTCTCTTCTTCTTTGCTTCATTCCCACGACCATCAGCCATAATGGTCCGCGTTCTCGATGATGTGGGAGTAGCATCAAACTCTTCAATGGGCACCGTTAATGGCTCACTAGTAC
The DNA here is from genome assembly GCA_039657365.1 of Stephania yunnanensis. Lineage (NCBI taxonomy): Eukaryota > Viridiplantae > Streptophyta > Magnoliopsida > Ranunculales > Menispermaceae > Stephania > Stephania yunnanensis. Next base: position 7,250,780 of record CM077580.1, read on the forward strand.
TGCTGGAGTCATGGACATCGTTTACATCCTCAAAAGCGTCCTCTGGTGCACGTGCTTCCTCGCCTGTGGCCCGGTCATTCCCAAAAATGATACAACAATTTTCGTAATGCGGGAATGACTTTAGACGCCAAGGTCTTGCTTCCGGGTAATTCTGCAACCAGTGGTACTAGATTAGTCATAACATTTAGATGAAATAACACATTAGGATGCATTCAAAATAATTTCAAACTTGAAAGACAATTGCATACCCTCAGATAATCTTCCCATACATCCTCGAGAGCGGTGACCATGTTGGAAGTCGAGTCGAAGCCGAATCCGCTTGTACCATGCCGAATGCCGCATATCATATCATTCACAATGACCCAATCTTTCTTCAACGATTTCAGTCTACACTCAATATGTGGTCGAGCCTTTATCCCCGAGTTCGGACATGTTGTATTCAATGCCTCCTCAACTTTTGTCAAATAGCCGGGCTTGAAGCCATTGTCACATTTTGTACACGCCACTAGCCACCATCTCAACCATGGCATTTACGAGAGCAACATCCTCTGCATGGCTCCACTTACGTCTAGATGTTTTGGAATTGTCGGCCGAGTCTTCATGCGAATCTTCACGCGAACACCTTCCTTTGCCCTGCCCCCTTTTCTTTGTTGATGCACTTGCACATTGTTGAAGGAGCTTGAAAGGTCTACCCCTTGTCGCCGATAATTTTCTCGGGGGTTGAAATGACCCTCCACTACGAATGCGTGATTCTAGTGAGCCAGGTTGATCCATTTTACTATAAGAAAAAACGAAAGACTAACATAACTGTGAGAATTGTTATTATCATTCTATGACACTAGTCAGTGAGTTGCACTTTTTGGCTAATGTGTACAAGTCACATGAAAAATTTAAAGCAAACTAATAGAGTGCCTTAACAAGACATCACAGGGGTTGCATTGGTAATGGCTATGGAAAATAAAGTTTGGCTAAGAAAAGAAGCAGCACTTGAATTCTAATGCATTGTCATTCATGCCATTTGTAGACGTCTAATGCATACTCATTCAACATGGCTAAGAACCCTCCCCCACACCACAGCAGTAATAATAACACAACATTAGGACATCATGAACAAGTTTGCATATGATGTGCAGACCACTATGCGGGAGTTTTGAATTTCTTGCCATTGCTTTTCTTTGAATCTAGCTACACCACATCAAACAAATACATAGCATATACATTGCTGAATATATATCCAACTAATTGCATCCTATGATTTCATCCTAACCCTTCCTAATACAACAACTAATTGCATCGTCCCCACAGCAGTAACAGCTCAATAATACAGCATGAATTAACCAACAACAACCCAAACCCTAATGTCGACTTCACGTTGACTAACAGCTCTCATCAATGATCAACTAAAACTTACCTCCTATGTAGTCAATCACTGATGTGTTCCATCGCCACCACGAGCAAAGATCGCGATCATGAGCAAGTGGCAATGACAACGATACCACAGCCGCGTCTTCTTTTTCTTGAGCACGGCTTGTTCTTGAGCAAAGAGTGAGAAATGTGTGAAATGGGGGGGTTTTGGTGTTATTTATATAAGGGTATTTTGGTAAATGTACATGTACAACCTCATTTAATCCCAACCTTAAAACTCCCAACCAAACAAGATACACAAATGGGACTAAACTATCTAAACCCATGTGTTAGTCCTATCACTAATTAATCCCATGTATTCACTAATATTTGAACCAAACAGGCCATAAATGTGAAAGTGAGGTTCACTCCAAAATGTCAAATTAAGCAAAACGAGTGTCTACTCCACGTATATAAGCATTAATATTGTATTTTAATTAGTGAGCTTGGGAGTATCCCACCATCCCCCAATAGATGCTTCATATATAAGCATTAATATTGTATTTTAATTAGTCAGCTTGGGAGTATCCCACCATCCCCCAATAGATGCTTTGGCCAGTCTTACATTTACTCTTCTTTTCATAAAAAAAACTTAGGCCTCGTTTTGTTCATTTTTGTCATCTTACAGTGTGAGCGAAGATAACTAGCTAGAGTTATCTCACAGTGTAAGTTCATATTTCACATTTAGTTTCAACTTTGAACTTATAGAGAAGTTGCTAATTTTAAAAATAGTAAAACATGAGGATTGATATAAATATCTTTCAAACATATATTTAAGATAAAAAAGAATACATTATTATTTTCACCACATGCACTATTATCTATTTAATTACTCATAAATAAGTAAAAACTTGAAGTAAATAACAAACATATAAATTATTTACAAAATATTAAAAATATTAAATAATTAAAAATATTTTTTTTTATAATTTTCTCGAGATAATATTTTAATAATTATTAATAATAAACATAATAAAATAAAATTAATGATAATTTAAAAAAATTCTCTTACTTTTTTTTTAAATTATTTATTTAATCTGTATATTCGTAAATTAATAACAAGCATTTGAGTTCTTCTAAAAAGAATAAAATATATATAGAGTTAAAAAAGAATAAAGCGTATATATTAAAAGAAGAGATGGATGTTAACATGAAAATTTAGAATGGCCAATTTTATTATTACTTTTTAGAGAGATAACTCATTTAGAATTGGGGAAGGTATCTCAAACAATTGTATGTAAATTAAAAAAAATTAAACAACTAAATAAGATTAGTTACAATTGTCCTCTAAATTATTTCTCGAGAATTAACTCCATAACCCCCGACAAGGCCTTGTTATCCAAGTAAAGCATCGCACTTTTGTCCGAGCCTTTTAAAATTTTCTGTGCAGCTTTATGGGCTACACAATGGCTCTTAATTATTGCCTTCATCACACATCGCAAACTGATATCATCAACACTTGCATTTCCTCTCCTTCTCTCACCAAATAACACCAACACCACCACCACCACCACCACCACCACCACCACATCAATTTCATTCAATCAATGAAGCCTAACAACACATCAACCGCACCACCACATTCCCTCCTCTCTCATCTCACTCTCAAATTTGTCTTCCCTTTAATAGAACCCAGAGACCCACCCACTTACTACGATACCACCACTTCCACTACCAATGCCACTCCTCAAAAAACCACTTATTATACCAATATCCACCACTCGCTCCTCGCAATCACTCTCCTATCATCCATCACTTGCCTACTCTTCCTCTTCTTCCTCTTCCTCTTCCTCCGCCACCGCGGCCTTTTCGACCATTATCTCATCGACAGATCAAGGCGCGGGAGAAACAATGGGGCGATGGGGGCTCGTGGGGTGGACCCTTGTGTGATTGAGTCGCTACCCGTGTTGGCTTTCGAGGTGGTTCGTCGTGAGATGGGTTCGGTGGACGACTGCGCGGTTTGTCTTGGTGAGTTTGAGTGCAAATCTGTGGTTAAGAGGATCCCCTTTTGCGGCCACTTTTTTCATGCCCAGTGCATTGAAGTGTGGCTCTTGAATCACTCTTCTTGCCCGCTTTGTCGGTCGTCGCAGCTGTTTCCTCTGCCGCCCAAGGTTACTACTCATCATCATCATCATGACCATGTTGATCGAGATTGTAAAGTGGAGGAAGAGAAATTTGGAAGTGTAGTGATTGATGTGGGAGCGCCCACTACTAATTTTTCTAGTAATTGATTGAGTACTACTTATTGCTTTGTTGTTGTTTTTTTTTTTTTTTTTGGCTTAATTAATTAAATAAAATATCTCACCCTTTCAAAACTTATATTGTAACTTTTTTAAAAAAATTGTATCTCATGTGACTTTATTACTCATCAAAATTTCATGAGATGTCATTATTTTTCATGAGATGTCATTTAAATAATAAATTTAAAAAATCACTTCATCATTTAAAATTATTAAAATAATTAAATTATTATTTAAATGTCACCTCGTCAAATTTAAAGAAAGTTAGGGTTGTCATAAAATATAAATCAAATTATGTAAAAAGGTTTTCATATAATAAAAAGTTGAGATATCTTAATTAATGTAACCTTTTATTTGAAAAACGTCTTTATAATTCATAAATTTAATTCAAAAACTAAGCAGGCCTTGAGATGCGCGGCCAACCCGTGCTTATCTTTTTAAAGTAAAGTTTTTGGATTACAATAACAAGCTCTTTTTTATTTATGACTCCAACGTAAGTCGAACTCGAAACATCTACATCCTCGACTTTTAACACGTGATGTTTGATTCATCTCACTAGAGATTGGTTTGTGTGTTGTTTTTAATGCTTGTATATATATCGAGGAAAAATACTAGAATGACAACAACAATATCATATCACAAGACACATCGACTTTTAAGAGTCTTTCATGAGACCTCGACATGTGCTTGTTATGCATTAATATTTATATTTATTTGTATCTCGAGATTTATATATATGGTTCTTATGAATCAATGCAACTAGTGTGACATGGTGATGTATTGTCATTTTAGCATTTCTTTACATCTAGTGTGACATGGTGATGTATTGTCATTCTAGCATTTCTTTACATCAAATTCAATCTCTCTGTTTTGTCATAGAATTGTAGCAGTTGCATAAGTCGTTGTGTTAAAGCAATTGTGATCCACGAACCAATGAAATTAATGTGGGTGTTGATTGATATTTTTGACTCATTGTGATTCTGTTGAGCTCGAGTAATACAAACAAATGGCTACTTGCCCCTTCACTAATGGAAATGTTTTGGCACACGTAAAAGTGCCTAACTTTAACCAAGAGTGTTGTCGTGGTGCTATAACAGTGTTTTAGGTTTGGAGTGCAGCTAAGACAAAATAAAAGGTTTATAGTCAAAGAAAAAATGCATCGGTTACAACACCCTTGTATCAGTTTTCCCCCGATTTCAAAAAAGGAACATGTAATATTGTTGTGGTGCCAGCGGGACTCGAAATACACATCGATTTGTGTGCGTATAAATTTCGATCCAAAAATTAATATACATGAAAAACTTAGTGTTTATTACGGGCATCCAATCATGGGGTAGTGGTAGGTGGACTCAATGAGTCCGGACCCAAATAACAAGAAAGACATATATACCCATTATATGGTGGAAGAGATAAATGTGCTATTGGTGGTAGAGCGAGGGTAATTATGTCTTTTCATTTAATCGAGTAAATTAAATTATTAGTAAAATGTGTTAAAGTCTGAACTCAAAACGTTCAAATAAGTTTTTTGTTTCGTTAATTTAGTCTTCTTAGTTCTTTTGATAGTTTACACCTTTCTAAGCTTTCTTATAGTCTACACCTTTTTATAGTCTATGAGTGTGGACTTATATGTGGAGAAGCAATTTTTTTTTGTTTTGATCAAAGGAAGATTTTTTTTTTGAAGCTTGAAAATGCACATTGATCGTCCTAACTTAAGAGACTCGATTTTTTTTATCGACTAAACCACTATTAGGCTTGATTGGCTTAAATTATAAATGATTTGATTCCAAATCAATTTGTTACGTGCAATTTAATTCCTAATGTTCGATAGTGCACCAAGATTTTATTAAGCCCTAAAAATCCCTTTAGTGGATAAAAGAAGTCAAGCCTTTCTTGAACTTAGCTCCTAATTTGTAAATTCTAAATGGTCCTCATTCACACCCATCAAACAAAACAAATCTCCATACAAGATAAACAAAAGAGAGATTCGATGACTGACTTAATTACCAAGTTTAAAGCAGGTGAAACTTGCACAGGCTACTTTTACGAGGCGAGGGGATGGTGGTCTTCTTTATCGCCTAAAAAACATTGAGATTCCTTTACTGACCCAAAAGAGAGGACCCAAAATTGAAGCATACGAGATGTGTAGGCAAAACTTAGAAAAACTTGTCCAAAACAAGTCTTAACTAGACCAAAAATGGGAGAACAGATGATTTGAAGTGTGTTGAATCAAGTTTCAAAGAGCAAATGAGAGAGATGGGGTTTTGCTCTTGAAAATGATAGGGAAATTCGAATTTTTGGGCTTTAATCAACTACAATGATCCCTAGACGCCAATCAGTCATCAGTTGGTCAGATGATTTTTTTATTTTTATTTTTTAATTTTGTTTAAAACCAAAAAATGAGTGGGGTCGCACGTCAATGCCATGTAAGACCTACGTTGGCTCGGTGTTTCAACTCGGTGCTTTTTGTATGTAACTCCAGCATTTTCCTTATAGAAAACCCTGAAGCAGAGTCTCCTTTCTCCAAAAAAAATTGTTGTTGATGATGTATCATGCAAGTATATGCATCTAATCAATTTGAGACGAGTCTTTGGTTAATGATTCCATAAATGCTTGATCCAAAAAGAATTGTTATTTCTTTCAAAATAAAAATAAAAATTGTTCTTACATTATTTTTACAGCGAAAAGCGAGAAAGAATTTTTTTTTAATTATTTATTATTAAATAGTAAGAATTGCCCTAATCTTAAGAAATAGTTCATGATAAGAAAGTATTTTAATTTACTTAATTTAAAGGTACATTACTGAAAGAAAATTTTTTAGGGCCGCTAAGGGCACCCCACCTTTTAATGAAGGCATTCGAATTATTTGTAAAAATTCTAGCAAAACTGGAAAAGACCCTTTTGCCCCTGTATATATAATGATTCAAACCCCACAAATCATTTTGACAAAGAAAATGGGCACCCCACCACAAGGTTGAACCATAAAGCCACATTGCGTTTGTCGAGTTTTTATCGATTTTTGCGGATTGACATCATCCGACAGCGAGGTAACAATGTTTGACAACCATGTGATGGTTTATTAGAACTGTTTAGTTGTGAAAAACTGTGAAAATGATGATTTGTTTGCCAACGTAGGGTTTGGTAATTTGCTCAAATCCGAACTTGTTTCCACTATATAATGGAGGATTGTACTGCTACGGTGCAAGAGGAGGTCGAACTTGAGGTAATTTTGCAAATTTATTATGTTTTTTTTGCGGTTATCCGAAGTTTCTGTCGATGTGCGCGATTGTATCGGCCTCGCAGGACCGAGATGTATGGTGATGTCTCGGTCATAGAGGACCGAGATGTGTACTTAGGTTACAGTATGGTATGACCGAGAGTACTTTGTAACTCTCGGTCGTACGTGAGCGATACTCGGAAGAAAGTATCGAACCTGTACAACCGAGAACCTATTTTTTTGGGTTTTTTTGTGATTGTGCTGTACATTTTGGTTGATTATAATGTTACACTGTTTGTATCGCAGGTAATGTCGGTTTCTACCCTATTTCCAGACTACAAGGACATGTTTACACCTTGTAGGACATTCCCCTCTAGAGAAGCGGCTGTTTCATGGCTTCAAATGATAGGCCGTGAGAACATGTTTGTGCTAGTGACAAAGCACTCTGATGTCGGGGGCATTAAGCGCAGGGGAAGGGTGAAACTTGCCTGTGAGAGGTCTGGGACATATAGGGGAATGTCTCAGAGAGTAGGGAAGGGGAAAGCGGCCAAAATTTCTTTGAAATCAAGAAATGATGAAGAAGAGGAAAAGGCGAGGACTCTAACTGGTACAAAGAAATGTTGATGCCCTTTCCTTATCAACATAAAGGAAAATGTTGACTCCTTGTGGTATGTCACTGTTATATGTGGGAGGCACAATCACGAGCCCGCAAAAAACTTGGACGGCCATTCATTTGCAGGAAGATTGGATAAGGGGGAGCAGGAAGTTGTGGTGCAAATGACAAAGGGGAATGTGAAGCCAAGAGACATCCTAAATACGTTGAAGCAAAGAGATGTTAGAAATGTATCGACCATGAGGACAATATATAATGCAAGACAAAGAGTCCGAAATGAGGATGCGGGTGGGAGGACTCAAATGCAACAAATGTTGCACATATTGGAGAAGAATAAGTGGATGTCATGGCATAGGAAGCATCCCGTTACGAATGTTGTCACCGACTTATTTTGGTCACATCCCGACTCCATAAAGTTGCTAAGGTGTTTCTCATCAGTAATTTTGATGGATTGCACGTACAAGACAAATAGGTACCGAATGCCTTTGTTGGAGATTGTTGGCATCACTTCTACACATTTGACGTTCTCCGTTGGGTTTGCATTCATATCATCAGAGAGTCATGGGAATTATGTTTGGGCACTTGAGAACTTGAGATCCATATTGGATGGGTGGCCTAAACCTGACGTGTTTGTTACCGATAGGGACTTAGCCCTTATTAGTGCCATAGAAGAAATTTTTCCGTCATCGTCTCACCTCCTTTGCTCTTGGCACATCAACAAAGTAGTATTGGCCAAGACTAAGAAGATGTTTGGGGAGAACGATGGTTTTGCGCGTTTTATGGATAGGTGGTCGAGCGTGATGTATGCCAACTCGGAGGCCTTATTTGAAGTTAGGATGAATGATCCGCGTTGTGAGTTTGGGAATATCAAGGGTCTTACTGAGTACTTGGACAACACATGGTTAAAGAACTACAAGGAAAAATTTGTCTCCGCTTGGACAAATAGAATTATGCACTTTGGGGAAACGACAACGCAGAGGGTGGAGTCTGCGCATTCTATTCTGAAGCTACACCTTGGGAATAGTCAGGCCAATTTTGAGACTTTGTGAAATGTAGTTGATGGCCTCCTTAGAATTCAACACAACAATATCAAGGCATCGTTTGAGCTAAGTTTGAACGTGGTCCAACATGAGTACATTGATGAGTTGTATCGACGATTGCGTGGTTATGTCTCTCGACGGGCGTTTAGGCTAATTAGAGATGAATTGACACGTGGAGAGGATGTTGGTCACGACTCCACTCGTTGTGGTTGCGAGATACGCACCACACATGGGCTTCCTTGTGCACATGAGCTAAACCATCATATATTTGCTCGGTCGCCCATGCCTCTCGAGGACATTCATGTTTACTGGTGAAAGTTGAGTATGATACCTGAGAATCCAGTGGACCCGTCTGGGTACAACATGCACGATGAGATTGAACGGGTGTTGGAAAAGTTTCATGCTTGCACTGATGAGGACGATCGACTCAGGATTATTCAGCAGCTCAGGGAGATTAGTCGACCTTCGTCCACACCGGGTGTTGTGCCGTCGGCGAAAATTAAGACAAAGGGAAGGACACCGGGGTCTTCAGTCGGAGGCAAGGCAGTATCGAAGAGAAAACACGATGATGACGATTCTTCGACGAGACGGTTGCCGAGCGGATTTGAGTACGTGCTATCCACAAAAGAGGCCTCCACTTCTAGGCAGAAGAAAAGTAAAGTTGTTCCTAAAATGCGTCATGCAAGTCGACGCACGCAAAGTGAAACTAACATGGCTTACGGTCATTGCTTAGAACCGGATTGGTTGCCACATGTTGAGGGCATTATCGATGTGGTTGCCGATGGAAATTGTGGATATCGGTGTGTTGCCTCTGCGCTTGGACTTGTCGATGTAGACGGGTGGAGGATTGTTCGTAGACGGATGTATGATGAGATTATCGGGTACGAAAACCTTTGGCTGGAAGTGCTTGGCTCGAGTTACGAGAGTGTGAAGATTGCGGTGCATTGCCAAGAGAATCAGTTTGGTGCATCTTTCAAAGAATAGTTGACACTTCCAGACATGGGGTTGTTAGTATCCACTGCATTCAATGTCATTCTTGTCAACCTCTTGCATTGGAGTGCCTCCACATTTCTACCTCTACGTAGTGCTCCACCGTCGTCGTTGCACAACAGACTTGTCATTGCCATGATAAATGATAAGAATATCCATTGGGTCAGGGTAAGTTCTATGAATTTTCTTGAATTGTTATGTTTTCCCCCTGAGCGGGGTTGTGACAATATCTTTTTGTTATACTGTTCACTTTGACAGGTGAAGTTGCGTGTGAATGCACCGTTGCCATCCTTATATCCTTCGTGGGAGCGGTATGTTGAGGACTGTGCGAAAGGTTGGCGAGATGGATTCGTATTTCGAGACATCGTGCCCATTGCAACTGATGATAAAGCCACCATATGCGTTGTAGATTTAGGTACACCATAGTGTTAAAATTGTTCCTAGAAATCTTGATGGCTGTACATTTAGCAAATTCGAAAGTTACTTTGAATGTTATATTGATATATACTTAAAATATCGTACCAGCTTTGGGTATTGTTGTACATTTTGATTCTTGTATAGTGACTTTGAATGTTATATTGATATATATTTAATTACGTTTTGGTTCATACTATCGTGACAACATTTTCATTCGTGTAAAGTTATTTGGAAAGTTAGTTGTCCAGTTAGTTGGAAATGTTCGCTGGAACAGACGTGCCGGCCCTGAATGACCGAGACATACGATATAGTCTCGGCCATACACCACCGAGAACTAACGTTAAGTCTCGGTCGCGCAATGCCGAGATTGCCTCTTCTCGTCGACCTATGCGCGACCATACTCATGGCTTCTCGGCCATGAGTAACCGCGAGTTGTTCCACCAGCGACATTCTCGGTCGGGTAACACCGTGAATCCTGCATTAGTCTCGGTTGTTCAGTACCGATAATCTTACATAAGTTTCGGCCCTGCTTGACCGAGACAGACTCAGAATAAAAAAAAACAAGTTCCTTGGAACAAAATAAGACCAAAATACAACATATAAGGGCAATGTAAAACAACAACTAAAGTAACACAATGGCCGAACAGTAACAAGTACTCATAAAGAACCATAAACCAATCATGAACCAACAAGTACTCATCAACCAACATTTAGTCATCAAACAACAAGTACGCATAAAAATTACAAAACTGTCATAAAACTGTCTCCGCAAATATCATAAATCTCATACAGAATGTCTATGTTCCCCATCCCCGCTTGGTCATTGCTTCGGTTTCTTCAAATTCTTCATTTAATACTCCTTCCCAATCATTCTCTTCGGGGGGCGAGCATCGACCGTGGCGGGCTGAGTTGTGGCCGGGGTGGAGTGTGTGGAAGTGCTACCATGCTGGGACTGCCGCGGGCCTGCTTCGGTAGGGCCGGATGTGGCGGTTGTGCCGGTTGCGGTCGCCGGAGTCGTAATCATGGTGGTGGGACCTAGACTCCTCCCAGAAAGAAAATTGACGATGTCACTCGCCATTGTCCTCGCAGACTCAATCGTGCACAACTCCGGCGGGAGGTCCATCCATCGCAATGCCGCGTCCAACGCACGCCTATTACGCTGATGAAATAATCGGGTTAGTGTTAATGTAAAACATATTGGGATGAATAAGACATGCATAATACATATAACCATTTCAATACCTCCAGTAGCTCGTTGTCTGCGATGGTTGTGGCGAACATGTCTTCGTCCTCATGGCTCGGATTGGTGATCACGGGATGAGACACCTTGAGGAACTAAGGCAGGTAATCTAGTGTAGCAAAAAACTCAAATTCTGCCTTGTCGCCACGAACTTCAGGAGCCAACAAATGGTTCCTCCAGCGCTCCCAATTGTCTTGTTGGAACCCATACTTGACCGAGTACTTGTTCGCAGATGGCCCTCAGTGCGCTTCCAATGGACGGTACGGAGGATCTGGTATAGATTGCAAATGGCCAAACTGTCTCAGAATCCTCTCCGGGTGGTAGGGCTCCACCACATCCATGTACTTGATCGTCCCACTTTAAAAGGCCATCGCGTGTACAACTCCATTTTCCCTGATATTCACATATGGGTCCCAAGTGACCTAATCAAAAAGCAACAACCATTGTTAGGAAAAAAAATTACTAAAACATCAATCATCAGAGGATATGGATAACCATCTCACCTCACTTGGGTGCAACCTATCCAAGGTTCTCCTAATGGACCCGAGCTTGTCAACATTCGCCACCGTCTCGTGCTTTTGAATCCATCTGCAGACACGAGGTTGCACGTAGTCCATGTACTTCACATTGGGTGTGGCGAGACCAAGTTTGAAATGGTCGTACACCCATCTCTGCAAATACGTACAATGTTAGTTAGTCCACAATTGCAAGTTGCCCTAATTATTATACAAAAAGAAAATTAAGTCTAATTTATAACAAACCTCAAGCAATGTGAGGTAGCCAGCAATCTGAGACACTTGCACTCTCGTGGCGGATCCCAAGTGTCGATACAAGTAGGCCAACGCAGCCGCAACCCATGCATACTTTCCTACGTAGTCCAAGTCCTCAAGAATCTTCAGCAGCGCGATCGACACCCGAGACCCACTCTTATCAGCAAATAGAGTGCAGGACAAAAGGTACAACAGGTACGCTCGGGCGGTGCATTCCACAAGAGGATAATTCTCGGGTCTCGAACCAGCTTTGGGGCACCAGCGACTCTTCAACCAACATTTGCGCACTGTGAGCCCCTTGCTGATATTCACCTCCTCCTCAGCCTCCTCGACGCTGACCCCAAGTAGGTTCGAGACCATCTTAATAGCGTCCGAGCGAGATTCCTCCGTGTACCTGGCAAAGTTCTCCACTGCCACAACTTTGCCCGTCACAGGAATCTTCATGAGGAAGCTCACATCCTTTAATGAGATAGACATTTCACCAAAAGGTAGGTGAAATGTGTTCGTCTCCGGCTGCCACCACTCCACAAATGCAGTGATCACCTCCTTGTTGGCCTTGCGGTATGAGCAGTCTATCAGCGTATTCAACCCGGAACGCTGAATGATCATCTGAAGTCCCGCCGTGTCCGGGTGGCACGACTGTAAATCTCATTCTTGTATCTGAGCTCCGTGATTGATACACTTGAGAACGGGACGCTCCTGCAACAAATAAATACATCTCGTCATTTTGTGAAAACCATGAGTATTAAGTTACTCCGTTCAATGAAATCGAAATTACCTCATTCCTCCAAATCGCTAACGCGACATGATCCTTGAAGCTCTTCAACAACGCCCCGTCTATAGGACCACCGGGGAATGGAGCACGCGCTTCAACGGGCACTTCTGGCTCTCCTTCATTATGACCGGCTCCACCAGTACTACTCCCGCCCACATTACGATCAGTTTCTGTCGTGTTCCCTGCCTCTGAAGAGTCACTGCTACTCGACTCCGATGCATTCCCCTCCTCTTCCCCTCGGGCAACAACAAGATCCTCAGGTCGCCAACATCGATGTTCGAACCCTCATCGTGCAAATGTAACCTTCCACGATGACCATCTACCTTGGCCTTTCCCTTAACATACTCATTCTCCTTCTCTTTCTCTTTCTGGTACGATGCTGTCGGGGGTCTCCGGCCACCTCGCCCCTGGTTGGGCCTCGGCACCTCAATACCAGCCTCCTCCCTAGTCACCGGTACCTTCGGACGAGCCATACCTGAAACCAGTACAACATATAAGCGCATGGAACATAACCCAAAAAAAAATTACAAAAAAAAATGTTCAAATTCATCCATTTCTGATGTCTCGGTCAAGCAGGTTCATGAAACAACAAATATTTTCGGTCACCCATGACCGACAAGGCCTCCAATATATCGGCATGGTACAACCGAGTCTAATAGAAAGGTCTCGGTTGTATACCACCGAGATGGATTGACCATTTCAATTCGCCTTGCTCTCGTCCTATCACGACCGAGCCTAGTGTAACCCTCTCGCCAGTGTACAACCGAGAGTAGGAGCAAATTCTCGGTTGTACACCACCGACACCACATTACCTAGCACTAATTCTAGCTCTCGTCATGTCTCGACCGAGATAACTGAAGTATTCTCGGCCATGCGTAACTGAGACACTTTGAACTCTTCCGGCCTTTGTGGCCGAGACTTCAAGTTCTCAAAAATTTAGCTTCTGTCTCGGCCATGCTTGACCGAGACATTTAGCACGGTCTCTGGCCTGTGTGGCTGAGAACCGCGAATTCCCATTTTTTTAACCATTCAACAAACCGCCACACACACATTACAACTACTCTACCAAATGTAACTTAAGTATACTAAAAACGTACCTTCAAACGATCGATTTCGCGCGAAATATGTGTGTTCGACGATCTTCAACCGAGCCCTAACTTGGAGACGAAATTGGCACACACCCCGACCCTACGAACTGCAAAAAACTCGTACAACGAAGGAGAAACACAAGGGGAGACACGGGAAACACGATTTCGAGGATTCCTCTCACAGGTCGGTTCGAAAGAAATGGATTCTTCCACAAGATTTCGGTGAAGGTGGTGGGGTGCGAGGGTTTTTTGCACGAGGGGTATTTTGGGTATTTCGGGTCTAATTTTTGGGGGCCCCAGGTAAATTGGTTTGTGCCCACATTAACTGGGTGCCTTCATGAAAAGGTCGGGTGCCCTTAGTGGCACTCAAATTTTTTAAGTATATTATGAACTCCTTAAGTACAATAGTCCAAGAACAAATAAACAATCCATTCTTCTTTTATTCGTCACCTACCATCTTGATATTAAACACAGACACATCATAAAAAAATTTGAATGAGTATATGATTCTGAATAATTTGGGACTGAGGCTATGTTGTTGTTGCTGTTGTTGTTGTTGAGTATATGATTCTGAAGGCATGCCATCAAGTGTTTTAAATCGAGCGGGTGTAAAAGTTTGGCACATGTAGCCGACCCCAAGCAACCCCAACTAATTTGATATTGAGACTTCCGTTGATTTTGACGGTAGACACAACAAAATTGTAAAATGGCTATAATTGGTAGGACTTTAGCTTCTTATTCGGTCAGAAGTCATCACAAATTCACAGATCAGCAATGATAAGTTCAGATGTGTACTTTGAGTTGATTTCTGGAAGATGGAGCCACAAAGCTTTGTATCCTTCCTACTGATCTTACAAGAATCAATTTCAGATACATATTCAATCGTCTGGAACACATAGCTAATGCTTGAATCATCTCATATGAGGAATTAAAATATGTTCATGTATGCGCATTACACTCTCAGAGTTTTGACATTCTGCAGAGAAATCACAATAGGATCATTTACTTCAATCTTTTGAAAGTGGAATTATTATGAAATACATCACAAAAAGCATAATATGAAAGGATGAAATCTAACTCAACCATGAAACAAAAGAAATCAAAATGCAAATTTATTTCTTTGATATTAGTCAAATCCACAAACACAAGTGAGAAAATGGAATTTCAAAAACTATGAATAACGGTTCTGCTGAGAAAGTACTCTGAATTAAATCTAGTCTCCACACGCATGCGCGAGCCCGTGGATCTCCTCCGCTGGCACTAATAATGTCCCCAACTTGACGACCCTTAATTCTTGGTGCAGGGTTTTAACTTAAAGGCCTCAATACTAGTTGGAAGGAATTAATCGCTCATATACTTCATTTCAAAGTTTCATTTTTAATCGATGTGGGACTAACTTTCGGTCTACACATCTTTAGCAGGTAACCCCTTGTTTGAGCAATACTGGTGTTTTCTCAATCCTTTGCCTCCTTCAATCCAAGATTGGTAAATGTCCTGACCTCTTTAATGACCTTGATCTTTGCAGCCGCGTCAAACTTCTCCAATTTAACATCAAAGGTCGTCTTCTCTGCCTTCTTTTCTTCAGCCTTTGCGGAGCGAGCAGATGCTTTACCTTGAGAACCCACATCCATTCCTTCCGATGAGATTGGTCGCATCTCGGGAGCCTTAGGCCATGTTTGATTCGATGAAAAAAAGAAAATAATACAAGGAAAATGACAAATTCCATGAGAAAATTACATTTTCATGATAGCCAAAAAAATTTCGCGAAATATTTTTTCACAATTGTCAATTTTCTATATTAAGACTAATCTATTTTCTCACCTATTACTATGAGCAAATTGAATTTTAGAATATTTGAGTTTCCATATTAAGACACATTAAACTTTTATTTTAAATATGAAAATTAATATATTTAATATAAATTGTAAGTTTACATATTTATTTCAAAATTTGTTTTTGGTGAGTTACGAGGGAAAAAAATTCTTATATGTGCAATCAAATACATATATGAAAAAAAAAATTAAACATTTACCAAGGAAAACTTTCTTAAGAAAACGTTCTATTTCCATAAAACATTTTTTTTCTAATCAAAACAAGGCCTTAGTCTCTCTCTAAGAGCAGGACCAATTAGTTTTCTTTTTTCAGGTGGCAATGTAGCAATAGGTTCAGCAAGCTGAATAATCTTATCTGAAGGTAGGGGTTTAGGACCATATGGATCATAGAAAGCAGGGTATTTGTACTTCTTGGACTTTGATTTAGGATTTATAGGCACAAAATCGGCTGGAAGAAGCGACAGTGTAAAGGCCAACTTTTCACAGGCAGTGTTTGAGGAAGACGAAGAGAACTCATAAATCCCAGGAACTTCATGATATAATTCCTAACTGTAGTTTAACAACACAATAAGATGAATTGGACTACTTTTCTCATTGATGATTGCTAATTATATACAAGACAGACAACTGAATATAAGCTAACTACAAGGAAACTAAATGGCTAAGAATGAGGAGATAAGATAGGAATGACAACAACTAATCTATCTGAGAAATCATAACTAATATATATCCTAAGATCAGCAACTAACTAATTATAGATATCATAGATCATAGAATTCAACACTCCCCCTCAAGCTAAACAGCATAAATGTTTATGAGGTTGAGCTTGCTGCATAAGGAATGGAATGATAACTTCGGAAGTGCCTTTGTGAGGATATCTGCTACTTGATGCTTAGAAGGAACATAGTGTAGATTGACAATCTTGCTTTCAATCTTCTCACTGATGAAATGACGGTCCACCTCAATATGTTTTGTGCGATCATGATGAACAGGGTTAACTGCAATACTCAAGGTTGCTTCATTATCAGAGTGTAGATGAACAGGGTCGTCACTTGATATGTTGAGACTGTTTAGGACCCTTTCTAACCAGAGTCCTTCACATATTCCCTGAGCTAGTGCTCGATACTCTGCTTCTGCACTACTCCGTGAAACAACAGATTGTTTCTTGCTCCTCCGAGTAACCAAATTACCCCAAACATATGAACAATAACCAGAGGTAGATCGTCCATCTGTTTGAGATCCAGCATAATCAGAGTCAGTGTATACATCAACACTTATACTCTGATTTTTCTTAAAGAACAATCCTTTCCCTGGACTTCCCTTGAGATATCGCAGAATTCTAAAAACTGCTTCCGTATGAGATTCCTTGGGATGACTCATGAATCTACTGACTAAACTTACAGCAAAACCAATGTCGGGTCTGGTATTTGCTAAGTAAATCAGTTTTCCCACAAGCCGTTGATATCGTCCTTTGTCCACATCAGCTTCCTCTTCCTTGTCATCAAGCTTTAAATTAGGCTCCATTGGCGTCTCTGATGGTTTGCTCCTGAGCATTCCAGTCTCTTTCAAGAGATCCAGAGTGTACTTTCGTTGAGACACATAAATTCCTTTATGAGATCTTGAGACTTCCATTCCCAAGAAATATCTCATCTGTCCAAGATCTTTCACTTCAAATTCCATGGCTAACAATTGTTTCAACCGGATGATCTCTCTTTCATTGTCACCAGTTATTACAATATCATCAACATATACACTCAGGATTGTAATCTTTCCATCAGAGTAATGTTTAAAGAATAAAATATGATCAGCTTGACTTTGAGAGTAACCAGCCTTTTTTAATACTGTTGAGAACCGACTGAACCAAGCTCGAGGACTTTGTTTTAATCCATACAATGATTTCTTAAGCTTGCAGACTTTTCCTTTTGAGTGCAGATCCTCAAAACCTGGAGGAATATCCATGTAAACTTCCTCTGAGAGATCTCCATTTAAGAATTCATTCTTCCCATCAAGCTGATGAAGTTGCCAGTCTGAGTTTGCAGCTAGTGAGAGTAGCACTCGAATCGTGTTCTGCTTGGCAATTGGATCAAATGTCTCCTAGTAGTCGATCCCATAAGTCTGAGTATAGCCTCTTGCAACTAACCGAGCCTTTAGTCTTTCTACTGAACCATCCGCATTGTGCTTCACATTGAACAACCATTTACATCCAACTGTTCTTTTTTCAGGTGGTAGAGTGGTGATCTCCCATGTATTGTTCTTTTCCAAAGCCCTGATCTCCTCATAAGTTGCTTTCTTCCACTCTGGTGATGCTAGAGCTTCCTGAATTGTTCTAGGAATGCTGACTTGATCAATGTTAGAAACATTAGCTCTATAATTTCAGGAAAGCTTGCCATAATAGATGAAATTTTTCATCTGATATGGTATATGAGTTCTCTCAGTTCTTCTCAAGGCAATAGGCATCTCATCAACAGGTATATTCTCACAATTCTGAGAGGAGTTTGGATCAGACATACCTTGTTCATGGTTTTCATTTGACAGTGGTGTTGAGGCGGATGATTGACAGTCGTGAGGTTGAGTCTTTGATGTATATGGAGTCTGAGAGGAATCTGGTGGAGTTGATTGTACAGGACTGATATGATCAAGTTGGATATTCGTAGGAAGGTATGTGACACTATTGTTCTCCCCCTCACAGAGATACTGATTTTGAGATTCTGACAGCAAAGTCTCCCCCTGAATCGAAGAAGTAGGATAGAAAGGTTTGTTTTCAAGAAAGGTAACATCCATAGTGTGAAAAAAATTTCGCAAAGACGGGGAATAACATTTATATCCTTTCTTAGTTGGAGAATAGCCTAAACATATGCATTTTAAGGATCGAGGAGCTAACTTACTTTGATCATAAAGATGGACAAACGTTGTACAACAAAATAATTTTAGTGGGATGTTCGAAAGAAGTTGTGTGTGAGGAAAACTGTTTAGCAAAGTTTGACATGGTGTTGTAAAATTCAATATTCGTGAAGGCAATCTATTGATGAGATAGGCTGCAGTGAGGACTGCTTCACCCCAATATTGTTGTGGAACATGTGTGGTGAACATGAGGGAGCGAGCAACTTCTAGTAGGTGTCTATTTTTTTCTTTCAGAGATGCCATTTTGTTGCGGTGTTTTGACACAGGAGCTAGTGTGTACAATGCCATGGGTGCTGAAATAATCACCTAATATGGAGTTGAAATATTCACATCTATTGTCAGAGTGAAAGATTTGTATATTGGTTTGGAATTGTGTTTGAATCATGACATGAAACTGTTTTACTAGGTTGCAAGCCTCAGAGTTCTGTTTCATGAGAAAACCCATGTGAGCCTAATGTGATCATCGATAAACAAGAGAAACCATTTTGCATTTGTAATAGTTGAGATGTTTGAAGGGCCCCAAATATCACTATGAATCATTTTAAATGGTTTAGATGCTTTATAAAGACTCGGCACAGGAATTTCTAGTATGCTTAGACAATCGACACACATCACAATTCATAGAATTGATATCTTTATTTTTAAATAATGAAGGAAACAGTTTGGAGAGATACATGAAGTTAGGGTGACCAAGTTGAGAATGTAACAACATGATTTCTCTATCTGACTTATTAAATTGTGATACCATCAAGGAATTTGAAGGAGATGAATGTTTGAGAAGATAAAATCCAGACTTTACTTCAGCACTGCCAATCATCTTCCCCGAGTCCCTGTCCTGAAAAATACACGAATCGTCTGTGAATTGAGTGAGGCATTTCAAATCTCTATTTAGCTTATGTACGGACAGTAAATTGCAATCCAACTTGGGAACATAGAGCACAGAGTTTAGTTGTAAATCAGATGAGATCTTCACTGTTCCAATGCCTACATCAGATGGGATAGAACCATCGGCTATAATGACTGAGATAGACTTGGTACATGGTGAGTAGGATGTGAACAAATCACGATTACCAGTCATATGATCAGTGGCTCCTGAATCTACAATCCAAGAGGATGTGTAGGCAGTTTTAGAGTGAAAAACCATAGAGATGTTACCTCCTTTGATCATGAGAGCATTTCCATTTGCAGGAGGATTCTGATACGCTTGTGGAGACTGGCTGATCAGACTTTGTAGTAGCTCCATTTGATCCTTGCTGAACAGTGGAGCAAAGACGAGATTTCCCTGAGATTCTTGATCGGAAGAGGATTTTCGTGGCTTCCAATCAACTGGTTTCCCATGGATTTGCCAGCAAGTGTCACGAGTGTGCCCTGGTTTGTGACAGTGATCGCAGTAAGGCCGTTTACTGTGCTTTCTAGTAGTGGAGACTTTAGCAGCATGATTGTCACTGGAGACCGAGAGTACTGAGCCATCTGAGATTGCACTTGGTGTTGTAGAGTCTCCCAACATGATCTTCCGCCGACTCTCTTCGTATCTAATCACTGAGAAGGCCTCCCTGATTGAAGGCAATGGCTTGGTGCTAAGGACTCTGCCCCGAGCTTCATCAAGGTCCTTGTTGATTCCAGACAAGAATTTGAAGACCCTCTTAGTCTCGACAATGGATCTGTAGAGTTTTCCATCCTCCGGACACTTCCACTTGTGAGTACCTATACGATCAATTTTCTGCCAATGTCGGGTTAGCAAGCTATAATATTGTGTAACTGAAAGATCACCTTGTTTGAGTTCATGAAGAACATTTTCGGTCTCAAAGATCTCTGATGTATTCTCAGAACTGGAGAATGTGATCTTGGCAGCTTCCCAGATTTCAGAAGTTGTTGCATAGAGCAGAAAATTCTCACCAATTTCAGGAGTCATGGAGTTGATGAGCCACGACATTACCATATTGTTGTTGGCCTTCCAGGATTTGTAAGCAGGGTCATCTTCCTTTGGAGCAGTTGTTGATTCTGAGAGAAGATCATCTTTGTTCTTCCCACAGATGAACATAAGGACTGATTGGGGCCACGACAAATAGTTTTGGCCATTAAGTTTATGGTTTGTGATGTGTGCAGAGAAATGATCGGTTATGGAAGAAGAGGAAGTTGTTTGAGAAGATGAAGTTGGTGGTGAGGATGAGGATACTTCGTTGGAGGAAGAAGAGGTGAGTCCATGGATCTGATTTCCATATTTCGCCATAGCTCTGATACCATGTTGTTTAACAACACAATAAGATGAATTGGACTA
Organism: Stephania yunnanensis; assembly: GCA_039657365.1. NCBI lineage: Eukaryota > Viridiplantae > Streptophyta > Magnoliopsida > Ranunculales > Menispermaceae > Stephania > Stephania yunnanensis. The sequence continues at coordinate 7,271,582 of CM077580.1, forward strand.
TTTTTCTCATTGATGATTGCTAATTATATACAAGACAGACAACTGAATATAAGCTAACTACAAGGAAACTAAATGGCTAAGAATGAAGAGATAAGATAGGAATGACAACAACTAATCTATCTGAGAAATCATAACTAATATATATCCTAAGATCAGCAACTAAGTAATTATAGATATCATAGATCATATAATTCAACACTAACTGAAAGCAAAATCTTAATGGAGTAGCAGTCAATGCCAGTGATATCACCTGTCTTCTTGCAGCACTAGAAACAAAGAAAATTTATTGTACCTGTGAAAATTCGAGTTAAGTTCATAAGCAAACGTAACAGTGAATGATGAATGTAAAGTCCTATTGAACTGAATAGATCCTACGATATCAGTATCGGACAATTCAATCACCAAATATTTGATATCAGAAAGAATTTTATGCAACAAGTGAACTACAAAAAAAAAGTAAGCAATGTTAGTATCATCATTGAAGAAACACAATGATAGTGAGAATCAGCTTAATTTTGAATTTCTTATATCATAAGATGATTCAAACTCCACATATTTCAATCATTAATAGCATGCTTCTTGAACTCCCACCTGGATCGCATGGGTTAACAAAGGTAGTAAATAACAAAGACGTTTTTTACTGTGTTAATTAATGAAATGTGAGATGCTCTTAGATATAAGTGAGTACAAGACGTGCCAAAAAAAAAAAAGGAGTTAATTAACCAAAAAAAAAAGATAAGAGTAGAAACAACAATTAAAAAATAACATAAGAGTACAAGACGTTTTTCTATCCTAACCTCAAATTATGGATTCATTCACTGCATTTATTTCAATAAGGACTTAATTAATCAAAAAAATAACTTAAGAGTAGAAACAACAATTAAAGCAACACAAATTTCATACGAAGATGGACGATAGGAATAAAAATTCATCATTTCTAATATTAGTTCTAAAACCTAAAGGCGCTATTCGACGTACTAGAGGCCATGCTTGTGAGAGTGCAATTGAGAAATTGCAGCCAAACCCATCTCCTTTTGGTTCAAATTTTATCATTGTAAGAAGTCATCTAGAAGAAATTAAGGTACTACACACTATTCAGAAGAGATCTGGTAACACCTATTCACTTTCGACCCTTTTTTTTATAACCATGGCATCGTCGATAAAGCATTTTAGCAAACCTCAGCCAACCCCAACTAATTTGGAAATACCAGAGTGGTTACTTCTGTATTAAGTTTGGGATTCAATTTGTTCATTTTTAGGGTTTGGGGTTGAGGGTTGAAAAAGGTCAATTTGAGTGCCTAATCGAAGTCGGTGCCATGAAAACTCGTTGTCAACTGATTCTAAACACATGAATTTGAGGAAGACTTTTTATTATAAGAAACCGACTTAATTACAACACATTGACTCCAACATGAGTCGAACCTCAGGCTCGCTTTTGTTGAGAGATGCAACATCCATCTCACCAGATATGCTTTGGCAGTTTAGGAAGGCTTTTGACAATCTAATTTCTTCATTCCATTTGACGGATGAGTTAGAATCAGCAGTTCTGACATGGACACAAACTACGTACCTCATTATTGAGTTGTGTATATCTGCTTTTGGAATTAATCAAGCTAGCTTAAGTAATTAAAAGCATGCACCGATCGATCTTTAATAACCCCCTAAACAAGCTAGTTCATTATGTTTCAGTTCAAATTTTGTATTGCAAAGTAACTAAACCTTTAGTCCCACATAGGAGAGAAAGGTTTGGTTTCTCACTTAAAATATGATTTAACACACTTTACTATTGTTTAAGTGAGAAGTGGGTTGGAGTGAGTGGACCATGGGGTTTCACTAAGTAATCACCCTATGGCTTTGGTTTGCTCAAGACTTAGCCATTCATAAACATTTTCATTTTTGAATAAATCAAAAGAGCACCAACAGTTACTAAGTTCGAATTAAAGAGTTAATTAACTATCAATTAGTGGCAAACTAATTAAAACCACTAATTAGATAGTTATTGAAAAATTGTCCACGAATTAGACGGTTAGATAATTCTCTATAAGAGAAAGAGTCTATTGACATAAAAATAAAGGTTTTTCTGAAATCAAAATTTTATGTGAATTGTGTTTTTGAGAGAGTCGATTTTGCAGTTTGAAGGTTCTTTGATTGGTGCTTTGATCAAAGAACAAACCAGTTGTATCCTGAGGACATAACTCCTAGTTGAATTCAGCACTGAGTTGAAGGAAATTTTCTATCTTAAGTCATTACACTGCAAGCCTCCGGTACATTTTGTTTATTAATCTTCTTAATTGTTAAACCAACGTGTTTAGTTGCTTGTGTTAACAGTGTCATGTTTAGGTTTATGCTTAAAATAGATTGCTTGGTCCAACACATTATACATAGTTGACAAGCGGATGCAAGTCTGAGTCTATTTCGTTTGAAAGAAATATCCGTACATGCATTATTAACAAGATATTACTCATGAGCCAACCACGCATGCGACATAGTAAAAGGCATCGATTTATCAAAAGAATGAGCCGACCACAAATCAATATGTTCCCTCTCAGTCATTTCCTCAAACACAGACTGCGCTTACCTCACAAGAACATACTTTAGCTAATAAAGAAGATGGGCCGCTAAGGGCACCCCACCTTTTAATGAAGGCACCCAGTTAATGTGGGCACAAACCAATTTACCTGGGGCACCCAAAAATTAGACCCGAAATATCGAAAATACCCCTCGTGGAAATCCCTGAGCACCCCACCACCCCCACCACCACCTTCACCGAACTGTTATGCAAGAACCCATTTGGTTTGAACTGACCAGTGAGCGGAATCCCCGAAATCGTGTTTCCCGTGTCTCGCCTCGTGTTTCTCCTTCGGTTTATGACTTTTTTGCAGTTCGTAGGGTCGTGGTGTGAGCCGATTTCATCTCCAAGTTAGGGTTCAGTTGAAGATCGTCGAACACACATTTTTGCCCGAAATCGCTCGTTTGAAGGTACGTTTTTAGTGTAATTAAGTTACATTTGGTAGAGTAGTTGTAATGTGTGTGTGGTGGTTTGTTCAATAGTTAAAGAAATGAGAATTCGCGGTTCACGGCCACACAGGCCAGAGACTGTGCTAACTGTCGGTGGTGTACAACCGAGAATGTGCTCATACTCTCGGTTGTACACTGGCGAGAGTGTTAGAGTAGGCTCGGGCGTGATTGGCTGAGATCAAGGCGAATTGAAATGGTCAACCCATCGCGGTGGTGCACAACCGAGACATTTCTATTGGACTCGGTTGTACACTGCCGATATATTGGAGGCATTGTCGATCATGGGTAATCGAAAATATGGGTTGTTTCACGAACCTGCTTGACCGAGACATCAGAAATGGATGAATCTGAACATTTTTTTTTGTAAATGTTTTTTTGGGTTCTGTTCTATGCGCTTATATGTTGTATTTTTTTCAGGTATGGCTCGTCCGAAGGTACCGGTGACTAGGGAGGAGGCTGGTAATGAGGTGCCGAGGCCTAACCGGGGCGAGGTGGCCAGAGACCCCCGACAACATCGTACCAGAAAGAGAAAGAGAAGGAGAATGAGGATGTTAAGGGAAAGGCCAAGGTAGATGGTAATCGTGGAAGGTTACAATTGCACGATGAGGGTTCGAACATCGATGTTGGGCGACATGAGGATCTTGTTGTTGCCCGAGGGGGAGAGGAGGGGAATGTATCGGAGTTGAGTAGCAGTGACTCTTCAGAGGCGGGGAACACGATAGAAACTGATCGTAATGTGGGCGGGAGTAGTACTGGTGGAGCCGGCCATAATGAACGAGAGCCAGAAGTGTCTGTTGAAGCGCGTGCTCCATTCCCCGGTGGTCCTATAGACGGGGCGTTGTTGAAGAGCTTCAAGGATCATGTCGCGTTAGCGATTTGGAGGAATGAGGTAATTTCAATTTCATTGAACGGAGTAACTTAATACTCATGGTTTTCACAAAATGACGAGATGTATTTATTTGTTGCGGGAGCGTCCCGTTCTCAAGTATATCAATCACAGAGCTCAAATGCAAGAATGGGATTTACAGTCGTGCCACCCGGACACGGCGGGACTTCAAAGGATTATTCAGCGTTCCGGGTTGAATATGCTGATAGACTGCTCATACCGCAAGGCCAACAAGGATGTGATCTCAGCATTTTTGGAGCGGTGGCAGCCGGAGACGAACACATTTCACCTACCTTTTGGTGAAATGTCTATCTCATTAAAGGATGCGAGCTTCCTCCTGAAGATTCCTGTGACGGGCAAAGTTGTGGCAATGGAGAACTTTGCGAGGTACACAGAGGAATCTCGCTCGGACGCTATTAAGATGGTCTCGAACCTACTTGGGGTTAGCGTCGAGGAGGCTGAGGAGGAGGTGAATATCAGCAAGGGGCTCACAGTGAGCAAATGTTGGTTGAAGAGTCGTTGGTGCCCCAAAGCTGGTTCGAGACCCAGAAATTATCCTCCTGTGGAATGCACCGCCCGAGCGTACATGTTGTACATTTTGTCCTGCACTCTAATTGCTGATAAGAGTGGGTCTCGGGTGTCGTTCGCGCTGCTGAAGCTTCTTGAGGACTTGGACGACGTAGGAAAGTATGCATGGGGTGCGGCTGCGTTGGCCTACTTGTATCGACACTTGGGGTCCGCCACGAGAGTGCAAGTGTCTCAGATTGCTGGGTACCTCACATTGCTTGAGGTTTGTTATAAATTAGACTTAATTTTCTTTTTCGTAATAATTAGGGCATCTTGCAATTGTGGACTAACTAACATTGTACGTATTTGCAGGGATGGGTGTACGACCATTTCAAACTTGGTCTCGCCACACCCAATGCGAAGTACATGGACTACGTGCAACCTCGTGTCTGCAAATGGATTCAAAAGCAAGAGACGACGGCGAATGTTGACAAGCTCATGTCCATTAGGAGAACCTTGGATAGGTTGCGCCCAAGTAAGGTGAGATGGTTATCCATATCCTCTGATGATTGATGTTTTAGTAATTTTTTGTTCCTAACAATGGTTGTTGCTCTTTGATTAGGTCTTTTGGGACCCATATGTGAATATCAGGGAAAATGGAGTTGTGCACGCGATGGCCTTTTATAGTGGGACGATCAAATACATGGATGTGGTGGAGCCCTACCACCCGGAGAGGATTCTGAGACAGTTTGGCCATTTGCAATCTATACCAGATCCTCCGTACCATCCATTGGAAGCACACCGAGGGCCATCTGCGAACAAGTACTCGGTCAAGAATGGGTTCCAGCAAGACAATTGGGAGCACTGGAGGAACCATCTGTTGGCTCCTGAAGTTCGTGGCGACAAGGCAGAATTTGAGTTTTTTGCTACACTAGACTACCTGCCTTGGTTCCTCAAGGTGTCTCATCCCGTGATAACCAATCCGAGCCTTGAGGACGAAGACATGCTCGCCACAACCATCGCTGACAACGAGCTACTTGAGGTATTGAAATGGTTAGATGTATTATGCATGTCTTACTCATCCCAATATCAACATACATTAACACTAACCCGAAAATTTCATCAGCGTAATAGGCGTGCATTGGACGCAGCATTGCGATGGATGGACCTCCCGACGGAGTTGTGTACGATTGAGTCTGCGAGGACAATGGCGAGTGACATCGTTAATTTTCATTCGGGGAGGAGTCTAGGTCCCACCCCCACGAGTACGACTCCGGCGGCCGCAGCCGGCACAACCGCCACATCCGGCCCTACCGAAGCAGGCCCGTGGCTGTCCCAGCATGGTAGCACTTCCACACACTCCACCCCGGCCACAGCTCAGCCCGCCACGGTCGATGCTCGCCCCCCGAAGAGAATGATTGGGAAGGAGTATCAAAGGAAGAATTTGAAGAAACCGAAGCAATGAACTTTCGGGGATGGGGAACATAGACATTCTGTATTAGTTTTATGATGTTTGCGGAGACATTTTTATGACAGTTTTGTGATTTTTATGCGTATTTGTTGTTTAATGACTACATGTTGGTTGATGAGTACTTGTTGGTTCATGATTGGTTTATGATTGTTTATGAGTACTTGTCACCGTTCGGCCTTTGTGTTACTTTAGTTGTTGTTTTACATTGCGCGTATATGATGTATTTTGGTCTTATTTTGTTCCAAGGAACTTGTTTTATTTGATTCTGAGTCTGTCTCGGCCAAGCAGGGCCGAAACTTATGTGAGATTGTCTGCTCGAACAACCGAGACTAATGCTGGATTAATGGTGTTACACGGCCGAGAATGTCGTTGGTGGAACAACTCGCGGTTACTCATGCCCGAGAAGCCATGTGTATGGTCGCGCATAGGTCGACAAGAAGAGGCAATTTTGGCATTGTGCGACCGAGACTTAACGTTAGTTCTCGGTGATGTATGGTCAAGACTATATCGTATGTCTCGGTCATTCAGGGCCGACACGTCTGTTCCAGCGAACATTTCCAACTAACCGTACAACTAACTTTCCAAATAACCTTACACGAATGAAAATGTTGTCACGACAGTATGAACCAAAACGTAATTAAGTATATATCAACATAACATTCAAAGTCACTATACAAGAATCAAAATGTACAACAATACCCCAAAGCTGGTACGATATTTTAAGTATATATCAATATGACATTCAAAGTAACTTTCGAAATTGCTAAATGTACAACCATCAAGAGTTCTAGGAACAATTTTAACACTATGGTGTACCTAAATCTAAAACGGATATGGTGGCTTCATCAACAGTTGCAATGGGCGCGATGTCTCGAAATACGAATCCATCTCGCCAACCTTTCGCGCAGTCCTCAACATACCGGTCCCACGAAGGATATAACGATGGCAACGGTGCATTCACACGCAACTTCACCTGTCAAAGTGAACAGTATAACATAAAGATATTGTCACAACCCCGCTCAGGGGGAAAACATAACAATTCAAGAAAATTCATAGAACTTACCCTAACCCAATGGATATTCCTGTCATTTATCATGGCAATGACAAGTCTGTTGTGCAACGACGACGGTGGAGCATTACGTAGAGGTAGAAATGTGGAGGCACTCCCATGCGAGAGGTTGACAAGAATGACATTGAATGCAGTGGATACTAACAACCCCATATCTGGAAGTGTCAACCATTCTTTGAAAGATGCACCAAACCGAATCTCTTGGCAATGCACCGCAATCTTCACACTCTCGTAACTCGAGCCAAGCACTTCCAGCCAAAGGTTTTCGTATCCGATAATCTCATCATACATCCGTCTACGAACAATCCTCCACCCGTCTACATCGGCAAGTCCAAGCGCAGAGGCAACATACCGATATCCACAATTTCCATCGGCAACCACATCGATAATGCCCTCAACATGTGGCAACCAATCCGGTTCTAAGCAATGACCGTAAGCCATGTTAGTTGCACTTTGCGTGCGTCGACTGGCACGACGCATTTTAGGAACAACTTTACTTTTCTTCTGCCTAGAAGTGGAGGTCTCTTTTGTGGATAACACGTACTCAAATCCGATCGGCAACCGTCTCGTCGAAGAATCGTCATCATCGTGTTTTCTCTTCGATACTGCCTTGCCTCCGACTGAAGACCCCGGTGTCCTTCCCTTTGTCTTAATTTTTGCCGGCGGCACAACACCCGGTGTGGACGAAGGTCGACTAATCTCCTGAGCTGCTGAATAATCCTGAGTCGATCGTCCTCATCAGTGCAAGCATGAAACTTTTCCAACACCCGTTCAATCTCATCGTGCACGTTGTACCCAGAGGGTCCACTGGATTTTCAGGTATCATACTCAACTTTCGCCAGTAAATATGAATGGCCTCGAGAGGGATGGGCGACCGAGCAAATATATGATGGTTTAGCTCATTTGCACAAGGAATCCCATGTGTGGTGCGTATCTCGCAACCACAACGAGTGGAGTCGTGACCAACATCCTCTCCACGTGTCAATTCATCTCTAATTAGCCTAAGCGCACGTTGAGAGACATAACCACGCAATCGTCGATACAACTCATCAATGTACTCATGTTGGACCACGTTCAAACTTAGCTCAAACGATGCCTTGATATTGTTGTGTTGGATTCTAAGGAGGCCATCAAGCACATTCCACAAAGTCTCAAAATTGGCCTGACTGTCCCCAAGGTGTAGCTTCATAATAGAATGCGCAGACTCCACCCTCTGCGTTGTCGTTTCCCCAAAGTGCATAATTCTATTCGTCCAAGCGGACATAAATTTCTCCTTGTAGTTCTTTAACCATGTGTTGTCCAAGTACGTACTCAGTCAGACCCTTGACATTCCCAAACTCACAACGCAGATCATTCATCCTAACTTCAAATAAGGCCTCCGAGTTGGCATACATCACGCTCGACCACCTATCCATAAAGCGCGCAAAACCATCGTTCTCCCCAAACATCTTCTTAGTCTTGGCCAATACTACTTTGTTGATGTGCCAAGAGTAAAGGAGGGGAGACGATGAAGGAAAAACTTTTTCTATGGCACTAATAAGGGCTAAGTCCCTATCGGTAACAAACACGTCAGGTTTAGGCCACCCATCCAATATGGATCTCAACTTCTCAAGTGCCCAAACATAATTCCCATGACTCTCTGATGATATAAATGCAAACCCAATGGAGAACGTCAAGTGCGTAGAAGTGATGCCAACAATCTCCAACAAAGGCATTCGGTACCTATTTGTCTTGTACGTGCAATCCATCAAAATTACCGATGAGAAACACCTTAGCAACTTTATGGAGTCGGGATGTGCCTAAAATAAGTCGGTGACAACATTCGTAACGGGATGCTTCCTATGCCATGACATCCACTTATTCTTCTCCAATATGTGCAACATTTGTTGCATTTGAGTCCTCCCACCCGCATCCTCATTTCGGACTCTTTGTCTTGCATTATATATTGTCCTCATGGTCGATACGTTTCTAACATCTATTTGCTTCAACGTATTTAGGATGTCTCTTGGCTTCACATTCCCCTTTGTCATTTGCACCACAACTTCATGCTCCCCCTTATCCAATCTTCCGGCAAATGAATGGCCGTCCAAGTTTTTTGCGGGGTCGTGATTGTGCCTCCCACATATAACAGTGACATACCACAAGGAGTCAACATTTTCCTTTACGTTGATAAGGAAAGGGCATCCACATTTCTTCGTACCAGTTAGAGTCCTCGTCGTTTCCTCTTCTTCATCATTTCTTGATTTCAAATAAATTTTGGTCGTTTTCCCCTTCCCTACTCTCCGAGTCATTCCCCTATATGTCCCAGACCTCTCACAAGCAAGTTTCACCCTTCCCCTGTGCTTAATGCCCCCGGCATCAGAGTGCTTTGTCACTAGCACAAACATGTTCTCACGACCTATCATTTGAAGCCATGAAACAGCCGTTTCTCTAGAGGGGAATGGCCTACAAGGTGTAAACATGTCCTTGTAGTCTGGAAATAGGGTAGAAACCGACATTACCTGCGATACAAACAGTGTAACATTATAATCAACCAAAATGTACAGCACAATCACAAAAAAACCCAAAAAAATAGGTTCGACACTTTCTTCCGAGTATCACTCACGTACGATCGAGAGTTACGAATTACTCTCGGTCGTACCATACCGTAACCTAAGTACACCTCTCGGTCCTTTATGACCGAGACATCACCATACATCTCGGTCCTGCGAGGCCGATACAATCGCGCACATCGACAGAAACTTCGGATAATCGCAAAAAAACACAATAAATTTGCAAAATTACCTCAAGTTCGACCTCCTCTTGCACGGTAGCAGTACAATCCTCCATTATATAGTAGAAACAAGTTCGGATTTGAGCAAATTATCAAACCCTACGTTGACAATAAAATCATCATTTTCACAGTTTTTCACAACTAAACAGTTCTAATAAACCATCATATGGTTGTCAAACATTGTTACCTCGCTGTCGGATGATGTCAATCCACAAGAATCGATAAAAACTCGACAAACGCAATGTGGCTTTGTGGTTCAACCTTGTTGTAGGGTGCCCTTTTTCTTTGTCAAAATGATTTGTGGGGTTTGAATCATTATATATACAGGGGCAAAAGGGTCTTTTTCCGTTTTGCTGAAATTTTTACAAATAATTTGGGTGCCTTCATTAATAGGTGGGGTGCCCTTAGTGGCCCTCATAAAGAATCACAGGAGCAACTAATTTGACTCTAACCATGTTCTTAATTAATGGCGACCTCTATCCCTAGTTCAATATCTTTCCCTACACCATTCTAATAAAACTAACAGGGGTGTATTCAATCGAGATTTTAATAGACTTTTTGTTACTTTTATTGACTAAAAAAGTTTTGGGGTATTCAATTAAAACTTTTAGAGAATCTCTAAAAGTAAGGTGTATTTAATGTGAACTTTTATATACTTTTAAAAAGTCTCTAAAAGTTTTGGGGTTTTCAATTTAAACTTTTAGAGAGTTCATAAAAGTAAGCTGTATTTAATTTTTTAGTGACTTTTGTAGATTGGTTACAAATCTTGACTTTTGTAGACTTTTTGTATAAAAATACATATAAAGAAGTCTTCAACTTCTCCTCACCTCAACCCAGAAACTTTTAGAGACTTTTAATTTTTGTTGGTTACATTTTTCAATAAGGACTTCATTGTTCACAAGAGGACTTTTCTTATCAATGGTTTTTATCAACTTCTCCAATCACTCCACAACTTTTGGATTTCATTGCTCACCCATTATACTCTCATATCTATGTTTATGAAAATGGATTAATGTCATTATTAACAAAATCTCATTCTTGCATCACTATTAGGGGTGGGCAAACCGCGGTTTGGTGGTGAAAACCACCAAACAGCGACCAAACCGAGAGTCTACGGTTTAGTGATTTTCCAAACCACCACCAAACCGCGAACCACCAAAACCGCAACCAAACCGAACCGCGGTTTGCGCGGTTTGGTCGGTTTGGTTGCGGTTTTGGTGCGAGGCAGCGGCGAGGTAGCGGTGCGAGGCTGCGGTGGACGTTCGCGCGGTGGAAGGCGACGATAGCGATGGATTCGGCGGCAGTTGTGAGCGGAGAGAGGAGCGGCGGGAGTGACGGAGTGAGAGGGAGGTGACGGCGGGAGTGAGAGGGAGGTGACGGCGGCGGGAATGAGAGGGAGGTGACTGCGGGAGTGAGAGGGAGGTGACTGACGGCGGGAGTGAGAGGGAGGTGACGACGGCGGGCGGCGGGAGTGAGAGAGGAGGTGATTGCGGGAGTGAGAGGGAGGTGACGGCGGCGGGAATGAGAGGGAGGTGACTGCGAGAGTGAGAGGGAGGTGATTGCGGGAGTGAGAGGGAGAGGGAGGTGACGACGACGGAGAGTGAATGGGAGGTGATCTGCGGGAGTGAGAGAAGGGTGACGGCGGGAGTGAGAGGGAGGTGACGACGGGGAGTGAGAGGAGAGGAAGAGGGTGACGGCGGTGGGAGTGAGAGGGAGAGGGAGAGGAAGAGGATTGTGTGACGGCGGTGGGAGTGAAATGGAGAGTAAGAGGATTGTGTTTTTTAGTTAACTTTTAGGGTTTTTGGTTTGTATTTACCAAAATGCCATCGGTTTGGTTAAACCGCAGTTTACCTAAAATGAAAACTGCGACCAAACCGTGATTCTGCGATTTTTACGTTTTTCAAACCGTGACCAAACCGCGAGTTTGAAAAACCAAACCAAACCGTACGGTTTGGTCGGTTTGGGCGGTTTGATCGATTTTTCGAAAACCGCTGCCCACCCCTAATCACTTTACATTTTTTATAATTTTTTTTGACAAAGAAGTTTCGTTTATTTAGTGTATTATTATAATCTCAAAAGTGTAGTATATATTATTATTTTTGAAGAAAATAATTGTATAATTTTTTTAAAATGCAAGAAGTGCAATTTTTTTAGAATTTAAACTATCATTATTAAGGAAAAAATATACTTTTTTTTGCTTAAGTCAAACAAAAAAATAAAGTGCAAAATTTTTACACTAATATTTCCAATTATCTTTTCTCAAAAAAAAAAATATTTCCAATGATCCTACCACTACAGGATGATTTATTTACATGTTTATTATGTTGATATTTATTTACTTATTTGTAATAGTTATTAAGAAAAAAATATAATTATTTATTTTTTTTATAATAAAGTGCAAAATATTTGTTTTATTTTAAAAATCACAATAATCTATTAGTATCATCAAAATCATGTTTAAGAAGTTCACAAAAGTCACTAAAAATCTTAAATGTTGATAAAAGTCATCATAACGAAATCTATATAAAGTCTTTCAAAGTCTACCAAAATCTATAAAACTTCATAAAAGTCATTCACTTATAAAAGTAACTAAAAATCTATTAAAATCTCAATTGAATACACCCATGTAAATCTATTGAAAGCTTTGTGTTGATAATGTAAAGAACGCGACAACATAAAAAGAAGTAGTACTCCAAAAGCAAGCAAAGGGAAAGCACGAAAACCAACCACTTGCGACAAACCTGATGCCGCTCCAGGTTTTAGGCTTGGGCTAGGGTCATTAACTCTCGTCGACGATGCTACAATCAGAAAACTGAAGTCACACGACTATTTGATAATCTTTAGAGCATATCCAATGCAAAACGTGGATTGTGGCTGGATTTGTGTCACGTCCTCACCATTGAGGAATATCCATCTTATTCGTTGCTTCAATTAACAGGGAAGTTTAAAAATCTTCTCCAATGCACAATGTGAATTGTAAATGTGATGACTTTTTTTGTTGAAAAAAATTACCAAATAAAAGTTAACAAGAGAATAAATAAAATATATTTTCTTTAACGTTATGTTACTTTTTTTTTTCGTTTAATTGTTTTTATCAGTATTTTCTTGATAAATTTATCAGTATATTCTCAATTTTTCTTGAAACCCAATTTTTTATTTTTTCTTTCTTTTTTTATAATTTGTTGTCACCCACTGCACCTATATAGTGTCTAAATGTATATTTGTTTTTAGAAAGTATCATATAAATTTAATATTTTATAATTATATATAGTACGATATATATAGATTCCTAAAAGATAGCCTACAAAAAAAAATCCATAACTCACTAGTATGTTTAATAAATCCAAATTAGTTACTTATATTTTTTCAGTTTAATTTATTTTGCGCCAAATTTTTTGATGACATAGCAAGCGGAGGCAGTGGATTGCACCCTCTACAAATAGAGGGGTACGATCCACAGTATGGACATTTTTTTGTGTCACGTCATCTCCACATTGTGAATCCGCATTACCATTGAAGAGAGTTTTTTGGTTGGGATGTCTATTGAAGCCTACATAGCCCACATCCACCCCTAATCCCAGCCCCATTGGAGCATCTCTAATGGTAAATGTGGATTGTGGGCATGGGTTTTTGTTACGTCATCAACGTGAAGAGAATGTCATTCCATGTGGCTCAAATAGACATTGGACTCCAAAACTGATCTCCAATGTTCGACGTGGATTGAATGTCAATTGATGAGGTTATATATACTTTTTTTTATAATTTTGTTGATTAAATTGTGAAAATAAAAATCTAGAAAAAAAAAGAATCATAGATGGCTGCCAATTTGAATGTCTATAATTCACATACGAAATTGACATTGTAAATTTTTTTATGTCACATCAACATGACATTCTAAATACGCATTTCCATTACAGACCTTTTTTCATCTCAATGTCAATTTAATCCTAAGTGGCGCACATTGACATTCAATCAACGTTCCATTGGAGATGCTCTTACTTGATATTCACTTCGAAATATGTGAGATCCACATCTCAAAATGCGTTGCACCGCTTTCAAACATTAGTGTCAGACTTTTTTATGATCGTGGTATTACAGTTTGAATAATTTCACGAAGGTTAAGACATACTACTAACTCAAATGTCGAAGAAAAAGAAGTGCAGTCACCGCTGGGGGAGGGCATTGGTCTCCGCAAAACCACCCAAACGGCATGGTCTAGTCTGGTTTTTAAAACTTATGGTTTGTGGGTGGTTTGAAAAACTTGAGAACCACGAAAACGCAATTTGGTGGCGGTTTTATTTAAAAAAAAAATAGCGGTTTACCAAATCGAATGTAGTTTAGTAAATTCCTTACAATTACAACTAAAAATCATAACAACTTAACAAGTCACAATGTTTACTCTCCCCTCCACTCTCCAGTCGTTCCCTCTTCTCTTTCAACGTCTGAAAACCCACTTCTGCCTCCCACAAGTCGTCGTCGCCGCTGCCCCGTGCCAACCAGTTGATGCCTCCTATGTGGCGGCCCTCGCAGCCCCGGGGTGACGTGTCTCCTTGTATTCTTTGCCAACTGGCCTACTACACGTGTACGACACCTGCCCGTCATTTTTCTGTCTCGAATCTCGCATCCACTTGTATATACAGCGTATAAATGACATATGCAGCGGAAGTTATACGTAAATGCAAGAAATATTAATTAATTCAACAAATTTTACTGTGGAAAAACCCTGAAAAGTATTATGTATAAGTAAACAATTGTACCTTATGAGTTATACTCCCCAATTCCCAAAAGAATCAAAATATTAAAATAAAAACACACGTACAAGTAATTCTCAACGGTTGGCAGTTAGTGGTGGTCACGTAAGATCCCCTTGCCCTTACTTGTACTATGATCTGCACTCGATCATCACAGAAGAAAATGGATGACAAGTCCAGTCAGTAAAATCCCAAGGAACTCCTCCGAGCATTCAAATAAATAAATGGAATTCAATGAATACTGTTAATAAATATGCGGAATGTAAACAGACAACTGTAAGTAGGGCATCGCATGCGTAAATAACAATAAAGTACAAATGTGTGTGTCTGTTCCAGTCAGACTAAACCATACTTCGAGATTTCCTTCCAGGATCCCACTAGTGGGCGCACCCAACTAGCTATCACCTGATCCCTCTCGGTGGCCGGCGTAGACCTACGACGCACCGACACATGTAGCAGGTTCCTTATCTCGGGTCGTTATCCACAGAGAACTCTTGATACACATGCTATGGTCTAGAATGCATAGACACACAACGAAAAATCCGGTGGGAGTAACTAACCAACCGTGCAAACAACGACAAGATAAGATATAGGAAAAATCACAAGGAAATACTAGAATTGGATGCAATTACAAAGCAAAATAAATACTCATGAGTTTTTCCATTGGGTTTTACAAACCTCACAACGCGCTCTCCTACCCCATAATCAATCCCCGGGTCAAAGTCCACTAGGTCCTTAGTCGCCAATTGATCACCTGTGTCAACCTATGTCTATTTATCAATAATTTAATTTAGCATGACAAATTTCAACAAATTTCTAAACTTTTTAGGCTAAATTGCCTATTTCGCGCTTTTCGAGGTAAACCCCTGCAAAAAGTCGCGTCCGAAATATTCAAATATTTTATTTTTCATAAAAACTCATAAATTTCTATTTATTTTATGGAAATATATTTTTTTTCAGAATTTTCCCAATTTTCCCGAAATTGTTTTTCCAAATTTTTCTTCTTTTTTTTTTTTTTTTTTTTTTTTTTTTTTTAATTTTGGTTTGGGTCGGGTCGGACCCGACCCGGACCTGGCCCGTTCTGGGCCCAGCCCAGCAGGGGGGTGCACACGCGCGCGCGGGTGTGCATCTTCCTCAGCTGATCGAACCAGTTTCACTTGTTCGATCATTTTTATTTTTTTATTTTTTTCTCTTCCATGGTTTGGGTTGGGGTTGCTTTCCACCCCAACCCCGGTGGACTCGATGGCAGGGGAGAAACCTCTGCCATCACCACCACGACCCGGTTCGGCCTCCATAGCCAAACCTTTGTCCCGGCCACCTCGGCTAACCACCGAAATCCACAACCAAAAACTACTAAAACGCACCTCGATCGTGACGTTTCCTCACTCTTCTCTCCTTCCCTGCTTCTTTTCCTGCTCTCCGCATACCTTCTTTCCTCTCTCGGCCTCCCGATCACGGTGTGTGTGCGGGGTGTGTACGGAGTGTGTGTGTGAGGTGAGAGGAAAAGTGGTGGAGTGTGGTTTAGATAAAGATAAGTGATTTTGAATTTGTGTCCTTGACACCAAAGTGTGGCACAACCGGGACGCTTGCCCATTTTTCGGGCGTTTCGACGCCCGATTTCGCGTTCGAACTGCCATATACGCGTACCATCGCGTCACTAGCCACCTAATACCATTCCATATTAGTTACTTTGTCAATTTTTATATAATATGTGTGTTTTAGTTTCTCCGACCTAATATTCGGTTCCGTCAACTACCCGATACCCGCGTCGATACGTATATTGAGGCGAATACAGTTCACACAATCTCGCACATATTTTTATGCAACATACACACTTGCGATGTATTTCAATACATTTCACCACAAATAAGCATCCAACACACAATCACTAGCATACCTAAGTCCCCGTGTGTCCTAGCCTACCGCGGCGTCCACGTAGATTGAGCTGGTGTCCACGTCTGTAAATTGAAGAGACATTTATAAAATGGGTCGTTACATCCTACCCCCACGTCTCCCACAAATTACTCATCCTAGTCGCGCCTCACAGTCTCGGATCCCACCACCTCCCATAAGTTCCGCCTCCCATAACTATGCCTCCCACCGCTGCCTCCCGCCACATCCTACCGTCGCGCATCCCAACGCCACCTTTTTCCAACAGTGGCTGCCTGCCACCACCTCCTACTGTTGCACCTCCCAACGCTGCCTCCTACTAACAATAGCCGCCTCCCACCACCAAGAAAATCGGGAAACCAAACCTACCAAACCGTGCAAACCACGGGCGGTTTGGGTGCGATTTTGAGGGTTTGCGATTAAGGGGGGGTTTGCAAATCGGTCAAACCGTGAACCCTCAGTTTGATCACGGTTTGATGGTTTTCACCACCAAACTGCAGTTTGCCCACCTCTAGTCACCGCGAGTCAAACTCATCACCTTTGCATTAATGTGTGACTTTAAGTGTGTCAAAACATTATTTTCTTTGATTCATTCACCAATAAAGGTATAGTTTGGGCAGGAGCGGAACCAGACTTTAAGGGGTGGGGGGTTAACTGTAACGGCTCAAAAATCTCTAATCATGTTTAATGATTTAAACAGGACCAACAACCCGTACTGTGGGACCCACATCGTGATATGTCCATTGACCGAGGCAAAGTGTAACGGCCCAAATATTTGACTTGTGTCACGTGTCAGGTCAGGGTCGAATGTGGGATCCATTCGTCGGGAATACATATGTCCAAATCTCGGGTGGAGACACCAAAGTATTATATTTTCTGTGATGTGTGTATTATTTAATGCTAATTTTTGAGAAATGTATATGCGGGGAATTCGGTGAGCCGAAACACGAACGGGGAGCGCCTCGGGTCTCGTGCTGATGTGGGATTGAGATAGTGGCTTAATGTGACTATACTGGTTTTAAAGTGGTCGCATTAAAATCATATACATTGAATGCGCCTCGTAATGCGTGTGGCGCGAGTGTCGAGATTGTGAAATGAGATGGTAGTGGTGGGAATAATTATGGTGCCTCGAGATGCGCATTGCCCAATTTGAAGGAAAGCATTTCAATAAATATGTTTTTTGATATGCCTCGAGTTTCGCTCCGCACGAATCTCGAGGACATTTGTTTTTCTTCCTCATAATGAAACAGAGAGAGAGAGAGAGAGAGAGAGAGAGATAGAAAGGGAGAATCAGATAAGAGGGAGAGAGAAAGAAATAGAGAGGAAGAGTGATCGAAGAAGAGAAAGAAGGAGAGAGACGACAGTGAGGGAGAGCTCTAGCGGCGACACAACAGCTCCGACGAGAGAGCAGTCGCAACGGATGGCAGCGACTTGCGGACCAGCCGCGGACGGCGGCTCGCAGCGACGCGGAGGCCGCGGATGAGGTGGCGCAGCTGTGGGGACGGTGACGCGGCTCGTCGATTGGAGACGACGTGACGGTGCGGACAACGAAGAGGGCGACTCGGTCGGCAGCAGCGCGACCCTAGCAGCGGCTCTACCGGCAGTAGCGTGACCCCAGCAGCGGCTTGCGGTAGCGGTGACGGTCGGCAGCGGCGTAGCAGGGCAGCGGCAGCGGTGACGGCCTGCGAGACAATGGCGGTGCGGCAACGGTGGCGACGTGGCAGCGGCTCCGACGGCAGCGCGGTGAACGGCAGTGGCGCATTGTCGGACCGATCGGAGGCGTGACTTCGACGAAGTTCGACGACGCGATGGATTTCAAATGGATTTTGAAAGCCATGGTATAAATGGACACCAGGGACTTATGAGGTATAGTCGGGTGTCGGGTGCGCATATCGAGGCTTGAGTGAGACATTCTCGAAGTAAGTAAACCAACTAGAAAATTGCACAGTAATTTCATTTTACTCTATGTCATATTGTTCATTGCTTGATAGCTATCTTTGAAATTGCCGTTGGTTGAGTGGTCCATTGGCAAGCGAGTTATGGTTACTGTTTATCTGCGATATTAGCTCTTCTGTAGATATCTCATAGTCGCAAGGGTTAGGGATGGGAGGCAAGTGTCTCGTCCTAAACTCGAGTCTGCTGGGCTTTTGTCGCGACTCAACGACCTTTTGGTCGGGACTCCTTGCTATTTGGCCTCACTTACTGATTGATTTGTGTTTTTTATATGCATGCGTTACTCCATTGGCAAGTGAGGTATGATACTGTTTCTCTGTGATATGAGCTCTTATCTGGACGCCGTCGATATCTTCCAATTGAGTGTACATTGGGGGAACTTATCCGGGTCTGTAGATATCTCATAGTCGCAAGGGTTAGGGCTGGGAGGCAGGTGTCTCGTCCTGCACTCGAGTTTGCTGGGCTTTTGCCGCGACTCAACGACCTTTTGGTTGGGACTCCTTGCTATTTGGGATAACTTACAGATTGATTTATTTACAATCTTTTCTATTCATGCATTACCTGTTCATTTCTTTCTACTTGCATGAATTCGACTGCTTTGGATTATTTCGAAATGTTGTATATATGTCCTACTGGCGTTACTTACATGGGCTCGTCATTCTTGTGGTTGACTGAGTGCAGATCCGCGGTCCAGCAAGAGGAAGGCTCCATAATTAGGTGAATTTTTTGTATATCTTTTATTTACTCTCCTCCGATGATGATATAGTTATGCAGGGTTCCACAGTTAGGTTACTTAACTCTTTTGTATTATTGTTGAGTTATTTAATTAATTGCTTCCGCTAAATTGTAAAAAACTTGAAAAATATAAATAACTCAACTTAAAGTTATGAAATTACTTATAATGATGGATTGGAAGGCTGACTAGGCTTGCGTTGACCTTGCGAGACTGGCTCGGGGGTCCACGTGGGCTTAGGCTGGGCGGTGCCCAGTTTGTGGGAAATTGGGGCCATCACACAAAGGTCGATGTATATTTTATATTTGTTGTGATGTATGCCTAGTGTAGTATATATGTGTAGACTATTAAGTCAATTTATATGGGTGTATAGGTATCGAGACGAGCGGGGACGTACCTCTAGTCGCGTGTCGACGTGGGCCGAGGAAGCGGCATATGGGGTAAGCTTCATTTACTTGAACTAAAGTTGATTTTATAAGTGGCTTTAATGTGGCCACATTGAATTAACTTTAATGTGCCTATAGTTAGTGAAATAAAACATTGATCACAAAATGTGCATCGAGACACGTATTCACCTATCAAGAGATCAAGGAATCAATATATGGATTCACTCAATTTGAGGGACAAGTGTGTCAAGGTGGTCCATTAGTTGAGCTTCGAGATACGTGTGGACACAATGATCAAAGGCTAAGGTTTAAACTAATTAACATAGTCAAATCGAGTATATAAGTTAACAATCATCATTTCTTATCTTCATCAAATCGGTAGGAGAGTGCTTAGAGAGGAGGAAGGTGTGCAAATCAGTGAAGATTTGGTGAAGAAGAAAGAGGTCTTCTAGCTAGGTAACTTCTCCACTCCATTAACAAAGCTTCAGTTGATAACTTCATGTAATTGACGTTGTAGTCGTTGTTTTACATTGGGATTGATGTTAGGGACCTCATGTAGTGTGTATAAGGATCCCTAAGGCGTTTAACATGGCCTATGTGTGGTAAAAACCCAAAATTTGAAATGCAGAATTCTGGGTTCTACTGCACATAGCGTGCTAGGTTGATAATCTACCGCACTAATATTAATTAGCGCGCTAGATATGTGAAGTAGCGCGTTAATGTCGAAAACTGACGCGATAATTGCCCCTGTTAGTACAAAAATCAGCAAAGTCCAAAAATGGTTTAAACACTATAAAAGAGTTCAAACTCACTCTAAAACCTATCAAACAACTCCGGAGGACTAAGATGAGATCTTGGGAGGTTGGGAATGCATTTCGGAGTGTCAAGAGATCGGATAAGCTAGGACAAGCGTTGTGAATTGTAAGTAAAGCTGTGAGAATTTTATATTTCATTTCATTAACTCTTATCATTTTATGGTATATTGGTAGACATTGCTACTTGTAATCTCACATCATGTTGTTATTGCTTTTATTCGTGATTGAATATTGTGACATGATGCTTTGTGACATGTTTCATTGATTCAAATTCTACTCTTGATGATATTCTTAATAGGTTATTTGTCAAAAGCATGCTATTGGGATAAGTTGGATTGGGTTAGAATTGTACTCTATTTACTTGGGCTTTGTAGCCTTACAAATTTTGGAATCCTAGAGAATTGGAACTGTTTGTCTTTGAAAATGAAAGTAGGGATTATCTAGTGTCCATTGCACAAGAGATGCGCAGTTCACGGGGACATGAGTCTACTAGGGTTCCGGCACTCACCACTACACTTGCGCGACACACGAGGTATGAGACTCGGGGTGGTCGGCAAGAATGAGATTGATGATGTATATGCATAGAGCGCAGCTCCACTTTTGGTATGAGATATGTTGAGCGCAGCTCCATATAGTAGTGGAAAATGTTAGGTGATAGTTTCTCACTGCCGACCGAACATAGATCATCTCGACTTAGGTTGTGTAAGTCTATACATTTTTAACTATAGTATTTACTTGCATTACTTGATTCAGCAATTTTTTCGCTACTTTATGTTTTTAAATCCTTTTTCATATTTTGGAAACGTGGCATAGAATTCTCCAGTTATTACTTAAATATCACTATACTCACCGTCTAGTTTGTGACGGTGGGTGTAGGTCCGTCGAGCAGTAGCAGACCAGGGAATAAGAAGATCGACGACTTTCTTTGAGCATCTCGGCGATTCTCCGATCTTATTATGTATGGCTCAACTTTTGTTGTATTATTTATGTTTATGTCTTTGCTGTATATTTTTGGGATGTATATTGGGTTGAGTGTGAAGTTCTTTATTTTGAAACTGATAATACATGCATGTGATACTGTTTATTCCTGGTTTTCCACACTTATGAATTTTGAATAATAAGAGCTTCCGCATAATCTTTAAATGACATGATAATATTTTAAAATGATTAAAAAGTTTTAATTAAATATGAAATCTAATAATATACGAACATGAGTATTGAAGAATATAGGGACGAAAGGCAGAATAATACGTAATTAAGTCTTACGTGGCTAGGATTAAGGCTTGATTATGGGATTAGGCCGGACGATGCGCTGTTTTGTAGAAGGAGCCGTCACATTAGCCCTTACATGTATTTCCAAAATTCAAAATATATATAATAGTTATATATAAATGATCATTGTAAAATTTTATGTAATTAGCATACAATCATAAGAAGTTTTTTCTCAATCATTCTTACAACACGACGACCTTTTATCTTAGTCAATTTTCTTCATTTTTTCTTTCATGACCTATCACTATATTTCTCTCAATCGCATCATTTTTCTTGAAAATCATAGTTTTCCACAACTAAATTTATTATCTTTTCTTATGTTCCGTCAATGAGGTAATGGAAGGGTCTGGCTATATGTAACCCACAAAAAAACTAAATGCAAGCCACATGATGAGTGCACCTCACTGATTGATAAGGGCACCCTAAAAAAAACTCCCTAAAATACCCTTGTGTTTACAAGGGCACCACATAACTCTTAATTCGAAAAAAATGATTTGTAAACTCATCGAAACAAATGAAACGATGGGTAGTTGCCTCCAAAATGCAAGTTAGCATCACCGGTTGTCACTGGTTATCGGAGGGGATTGTCAGAGACGAAAGGTCGATTCATGTGAGGTGCACAAAAATGAGAGAGTTAGAGGAGGCATGTGAGTGATTGTGGGAGTTTAGAGGGGTAAAAAGGTCATTTCATTTAGGGGCAAATATAGAAAGAGATTGCAAAAAACTTTTCGACTTGCCTGTAGTTTTTTATGGGGTGCACATAGCCGGATCCGTAATAGAATACTAAGAGCGTAACAAAAACAATGAAATAATAACGCTCTAATGCTTATATTTATATGGGTAATGCTAGACCGACTCTTTGAGTCCAGACTCAAACAACTATAAAAGACTTAAATACTCTTCATAAAAATCCATAACCTTCTTCTTCAATCCACCATCCATCGCTTACTATTGCCGTCATGACCTCCGTCGTCGCAACCTTTGTGACCACTAGCCATTAACAGCGCCGCCATCGTCATCCACCACCGTCAGCGACCATCCTCTTTTTTTCCCTCTATTTGGCTCAAAGGAGTGGACAACCTTCTGGTCACCCTCTTCTTCCTCTCTCCCGGCCATCCTCCCCTTCTATCATGGCAAGATTTGGTTGGGAGAGAAGGGGAGGAAAGTGGCTGAAGGTTGCCTCCTCCTCCATGTCAGAGAGAGAGAGAAAAAAAAGGCCACCGGTGGCGATGGAGATGAAAGAGAGAAAGGGGTGTTCATGTCAAGGAGAGAAATGGTCAATGACGGTGGTGGAAGATGACGGCGATGGCGGCAGTCGGCGGTAGTGAGCAGCAGTTGTGACAGTGGAGGTGGTGGAAGAGGTAATGTGTCCATATCCATTGGTGTCAAGGGTTAAGGTAATGTGTAACAGCCCGCTTTAATTAATCTCGATTAACTAGCAAATTTCATATTATGGCCCTAAGCTCAGACCCACGTAGACGTCGCAGAAAAGTCTAGGGAACGCAAAACAAAGTAGAATTTGTTATCTTTGTGTGGAGCTTGTTTATTTATTTTATTATTATTTAATAATTACATCGCGCTAGTTAGAAATTACAATTGGTCGTATTGTGTGCGTGTAGTAGTGAGAGTGTGCGACATCTTGGTGTGCGCATAACGCAGGTGTAAAAGGTAGTTAAAGGTTAGTTATCACATCACACATCACATCACATCACCAATCAAATCAGCTTACTCACACCCATATCTCATTTTCTCTCTCCTCTCTCATTTAAATAAAAAAAAATCTCTCCTCAAACTCTTTCTCTACCCGAGCTCCCTCTTCTCTCCTTCATTTTTCATTTTCCCTTCCAACTCTCCATCACTCGCTCAACTCGGTCTCACATCCCTCGCGGTGCTCCCTCCTCTAGGTAGCGCTCGCGACGATCTCCAAATTGATGTGAGTTTTAGTTGATTTTGTAAACTTTTTGGTATAGAAATTAAAGCTTTAATGGTGATTGTGCAATAGTGGTGGTGGTGGTGGTGTTGTTGATATGGTTATTGTTGTTGTTGTGTTTGTGTAAAAAATATATATAAAAAAATAAAGTTTGTCCCTAAGAGAGACGAAGTCAAGAGGAAGAGGGGGTGGGCAGCTAGGCGGGCCGAGTAGCCCAAGCCCAAGCTCGGGACGAGTCAGGTCGACCTGGCTAGACGCAAGCGGGTCGGGGGCGAGCCGGTTTGGACCCGGGTGGCAGGTTGGGTCGAATCGGACCCGGTTCGGGCCTAACCTACCCTTAAATAAAATAAAATTAATTAAAAATAAAATAAAATACTATTTTAAATAAAACAAATTTTTGAGAAATAGGAAAAATAGCTAAATTTTTTGGAAAAACGCAGAAAAACCAGGAAAATATAAAAATGAGAAAAAGATAGAAAAGTAGTTTTCTAGGATTTTTCAAACGTTTGGCATCTTGGTATAACTCTAAAAGTATGTCAAAACCAAACCTTTTGGAATAAGATTTTAAATATTTGGTCACACATTATAAACTCACTTAATGCGACTCTAAAATAATTAAAGTGGAATAATTGGATATCATGGACTTAGGAGACCATAGTCGGGTTCGGGTGCTCTTCTCGAGGCGTAAGTGGGATATTTTTTAGAGATATTTACAATTGCTTGAAGTAAGTAAACCCACGAGAAAGTCAGCTTAGAATTTACTTATTTTCTTCGTAAATTTATTTATTTCACGTTAATTTTCGTCAGTTTGGCTTGTATGTTTACTCTATTCTCGCGTGTGTCTGTGTATGGTCGAAGGGACGATATGACCCTTTTTTTTGCTCTCTCGTATATGATGACCCGATTGTTGTTATACCTTAGACTGCGTGAGATTCCTCTTCGCGAGTCGATGATCTCGAGAGTGGGTTGATGTGAGGCTCGTCTCCGCCACATAATTCCTCTCATTTTAGGCGTTGAGCAGAAGTCTACCTTCCGACCATCAGAGTTCCTCATTTCGACAATGAAGATGGGCGTGGATTTTTTCGCCTCCGGGGCCTTCTCAGTTTAGTAGTTGCGTCCCAGGGCTTCGACAGCTATACACCACCTCGCATTCCATATCCTTGATTATCTCGGCGACTTAGATTTATGCTTTACATTCTGGTTGATTTACTTTGTATGCATGAATTATAGTCGTTTTCTTGGATTTCTTATGAATACTAACTGAGTTTCTCTGGGACTTATTCATTGGAACTTGTCATTGTTTTGTGGCAAGTTGCAGATTCTACGATGAGCCAGGGGAAGGTGGTGCTTGACAACTACCTCTAATCCAGAGCGCCTCCACTAGCTTACTCGTAGGTGTTTGTATTTATATATACTATTTTTGGGATCATTTTGGGAGACTTATTACCTGATACATGTATATTGACACTTGTTATACCTTTTTGTCGCCTTTATCGATATACATGGTATCTATTTATCGGTTTTCCACCCCATAGGTTGTTAATTAATGCAAAACTCGTTTATATTATTTAGTTGTATATTATTAAGATTTTTGCTAGTAAAAACAACCTAAAAAGAATTAAAATAAATAAATTAAGTTGTAAAACTTCTTAACTTAATATATTTCGACAAAATAATCTTTTAAACAACGAAATTGACTAAGTCGAATTACAAGATGGTTAGTTCGCGGGCAGTCATGGACATGTGTGCAAGTGACGTGGCATGGCCTAGTGATATGTCTGGTGACGTGGCGGTGTCCGGTTTGCCTCAAAATTTGAGGTCGTCACAAATTGTGTCTTTAATTTCGTTTAGTTATGAATCCTAAATTATTAGTAAAAGACCCTTCGATTCTTGACTCAAAAAGTCCAAACATATTTTTTGCATTAATAAATCTTTAGTAGAAATAAAGATATTATAATGATATGTAATGGAAATGATGGGAATTCATGTAAGTTGATGTATCCCAAGTCCTAACCAATCTTGGAATTGATTGCTAGTATAAAAAAATAAAAATAAAGTGTGTTTTATATATGCAAGTTATTAACCTCAAGCTAGCTTATTTAGTGTCAGACTATTGAAGTAAGAGGTAATGCAAGCTGTTGATCCCCCCAACCATTGTTGTGGCTCTGCCCCTAGTCATGGGGATTTGAGCCAAAATGTAGTCCCGCATAAGTTAAATGTTACTTCATAAAGAAATGATTAACTATTGATCTCTCTCCAAATAATACCGAGGCTAGATATGCAAATGGGTAGGGATATGGATTTACCTTAACGGGTACGGGTATCAGGATTTGAAATGGAGATCAGGGTGGGGATGGGTACAAAATCTCATACCCACATGAGTATGAGTACAAGTATGGGTAATAAAATATATCCATGGGGATCCCCATGGGTAATCCCCATGGAGATACCCATATGAATCCCTATATATCAATTTATACATCATATGATATTTATTATTTATATATCATATGATATTTATTATTAATATATACCATATGATATTTATATATAAATATTACATAATATTACATAGTTTCCACTCCGAAACATTCATATATAACAAAAAAAACCTCTTAATGAGATTTATAACTTTAATTTATTTAGTTAATTATTAACTATATGTTTTGTTTTGAATTTCTTGCAACTATATTTATATTTTAGGATTTTTAGATCAAAAGTACTGAAAAATAGGATCAAATGAGAAAAATTGCAAAACCTTATTTTATAGAATCATTTTAATTTTTTAGGGGGGCCTTGATGTAACGACCCGTTTTATTAACTCCTTTATTCATCTCATAATTTCAGACAAGAACGCCAGCTCAGATCCTCGTAGACGCCGTGGGTAGACTAGGACACACGTCGACCTAAGTACACTAGTAAATTTTGTGTGGGATTGCTTATTTGCAATGCATTTCATAAATTTATTTGTTAATACATCGCATGTGTGTATGTTGAATAGCAATATCGTGCGAGAGTGTGTGACGGGTAGTTGCCTAGAAGTGCGTGTTAACGCGAGTATCGAGGGGCGAAGTATGGGTACACTAGGAAAACTAAATGAACTTACATAAATATGACAAAGTTATTAAATTGAAATGGGTAATGTAACCATAGGCTAACTATATTGAAATTTAAATAATAGACTATGGCGCGGCTCGAAATGTGTGTTGAGACGTGGGGCACCGAATACCTGGTAGCCGAAGGTTAGTAGTGGGATCATGAGTTGGTTAAATTGGATAAATAAAACACTAACTATATGGTATTATGAGGCTTAATGTAATGTGATATCAGTTAAATAATCTAAGCCTATAGTTAGCACTTAATAATGAGGACCATGAGATGGATATCTAGATGTGCACAGTGAGTAGTACTAGGAAGGGAGTGTGCTATTGGAGTCTTCAGGTGGTATAGGATAGCATATTTATGAACCATAAGATAATCCTCGAGATAAGCAGGCACACATGATCAAGACCAAAACTATATTAACAAGTGAGTGGAGATGCTAAGTGACTAAATAAGTCAACAAAGCTTATCTCTCCACCACCTTTTCTCTTACTCACACAATCGAAACGCAGAGAAGAAAAAAAACAAAAACAAAATCGAGAGGCCGAGAAGAGAGAAGAGGAAACGGAGAGGAGGAGGAGAATGAGAAGCCGGGAAGGAGAGAAGAGAGGGTGGAAACATCAGGATCAAGGTTTGTCGTTGTTGATTTTGTTGTGTATTCGTTGTTTCCATGGAGGCCGAGGGGTTCGGCCATGGAGGCCGAGAGGGTCGAGGGTGGAGATAGCAGGGGTGTCTCCCCTGCCATCGATTCCACTTGGGGTTGGGGTTGAGAGCCATCCCCAAACCAACAGAATAAAAAAAAATAATGGGCAGGTGCCGTACACGTGCAGTAGGGCCAGCTGACAAGGAGTACACAGAGACACGTCACCCCGGGGTGGCGAGGGACGCCACATTTAGTATCAGAGAAAAGAAGATAAGACAATAAAACTTAATCAATGAACTTAGATGTGGAAACCTAAAATTATTGCCTTAGAACTTTAGTTGGGAAGTAATGTGAGACGGGTAGAGTTAGAACGTATATGCATGTTATATTTTTATTTTATTATATGATATACGTATATACCTCGAGACTGAGTCGGAGCACATTCTCGATGCAGATTATGGACGAACAGTCTGGTACGCCTTTTGAGATTGGATAGACTAGCGATGCGGCTAGAGATGTTCAGGTTATGGCGAGTATGGAAGATAGACTCTCAGCCCAGGAGATACAGATGGCCGAGGTATTACGGCTATTACGAAAGCAGACCACGGTACTAGCGGCACTCACTTCAGCTAGAGAGCCAGTAGCTGTGATCGTACCGACGGAGACAACTATTGTTCAGGTGGTACCCCAGACACCAGTTCAGGGGATAGCGGCAGAGGAAACCACAGAGACAGTTACCGCGGTTGTCGTTCCTTTGAGACATCGACTCATACGCCTCCACTCACAACGACAGACCAGGCTACTGCCACCCCCGCTGCTGATACTACTACATCGACATTCGTCCTGGCACAAGAGGTGAAGTTATTGAGGGAGTTTTTAGGAGTTTTTCATAAAGTAAGGTAACCTTACTTTTTAATTGATGAAATAAGGATGGTTAATTTTTACTTACAAAACTAAAGCATGTCTCCTTTTGAAAAGGAGTCAATGATGATGATATGGCTCCATGTGGCGATGTGTGTTGATGAGGTGGAGTGAATGTCTCCTTTTGAAAAGGAGTCATCTATACAACTAATGAGGTGGAATGAATGACACCTTTTCAAAATAGTCATTTATACAAAATACAAAACCTCTTATTTACTCCTCAAAAGGAGTAATTTGTTTAACTCAAAGTGGTGAACCCATGCAAATGTCATGTACGTATCGAGATGGACAAGTCGCATCACGTACGTATCTCGAGATGGACAACCCGCACCACGTACATATATCGAAGTAGACAACAGATGTAAAGTACACGCACGTATATGGACGTGGACAACTCATGCAAACGCCACGCATGTATCCCACGGTGGAGAAGTCATGCAAACGACACGCGCCTATGTCGAGGTGGCCGACCCATACAACCTCGTGCAATTCATGCAAACGTGACACACGTATCGTAAGGTGTGCAACTCATTCAACCTCGTGCAATCCATTCAAACGTTGTGTACATATCTCGAGGTGGACAACTCATACAATCTCATTCAATCAATGCAAACCGTGCAGAGGTCATGCATGTATTTCGATGTGGGCAACCCATGCAAATGACACGTATGCATCTGGCGGGGGACAAGTCATGCAAACAACATGCACGTGTCTCGAGGTGGACAATCCATGCAAACGTTATGCACGTATCTCGAAGTTTTGAAAGTATGATTTCATTCCATCAAAAAAACTTATCATATAGGTCTATTGACGGTTACGTTGACGTTGTTGCTCCGTGATGCAAATTGGATGTACTTTATGTCGAGTTGGACGTTGTGTTTGTACATCCAGTTGAGTTTGTCGAGGTTGCCAATCTTGTATTGAGTTTTGTTGAGTCGATTGATGGTCTTCCTCTGGTTCATTCGACTCACCTCTGGTATTGATGTTTCCAAAAATCGGAGGTTGAACCGTCCAAAAAAACTGACTCCCTGCATGTTGTTGGCCGAAAGGAACATGAGGCGGCGACATGCTTAACATGTTCATGAATGAGCCATCTCCACTATATGACATATTGTAATTATAACATGGTGGAGTGAATGGACTCGACATGTATTGAGGCAATGAAGGATACATTGGATGTCTAGGCATTCCATGGTCCATATATGGAGATGACGGCCCGGGTGCATAAGGATCAAAATGGTAAGGAGGAAGATTCATGATCGGGGCGCTAGGTACAAACATTTGAAGTTTTAGTTGCATTGGGGATAATGTAAGAATGTACCCATGAGAAGAATGACGTGGTGGGGATGAGCGTTGGCTACTGTCACCAACAGTCTCTGTTCTTCTCGCTCTCGAATGAGATGAACGTGGTCCAGGAGAACGTCTGCTACTCTCAGCAGCAGTCTATGTCCGACGAGAAGGACGTGGTGGATGAGGGCGTATAGTGCTCCCACCCACAGTCTGTGTTTGTGTTTTTCTTCTTCTCACCTCTCTATTTAATTCGTCTTGATCATCTTCTTCTTCGTTTTCCTTTTCTATGGCCTGTTCGACATCAATTCCACTATTCCATAGAGTGGACCTTTGCCTTTCATCTTCATCTAAGATTTTGATGCATTCATCAAGCGCAGCAAAACCTTGCTCGTACCCATCCTCAATGAACACTTGCTGCAGTCGACATACAAGTTACACTGATATAAAAACAGAAGGTTAGTACACACAATTTAAGATGTAAATCGTGAAGAAAGAAGAATAATAGTTTAAAGGTTACCGAATAGTCACGTAAAGCCCCGTCGTGTCCAATGAACTAGTGACTGATCGCTACCACGTCATGTAGTCTTGTTGATCGTGTCCTTCTTCTTGTTCCGCTGTGACTATATTGTCACCACGATTTTCCCATATTTTATATAGTTTGCGTGAAAAGTCGCCCGATTTTCTTGATTGCGTCCTCGTATCTAGATGCGGTGCAGTCGGGTGTCGTAATCACAGTTTGGTGGCACGGCCTGTATCATTCTGAATTGTCTCAAAACTCTTTTTGGTCGATGCCACTCGACTATGTGGAAACAAATTAGGGGACACATCGATAGCCAACTACCGGGACCATTGGTACAGCATTCGGGAAGATACCCGATGACTTCGGCATAATGTTGCCATACCACGCCATCCGCCTTATGCGAATCGGGTACATCACGGTAAGCTAATAAAACGTGCGTGCACTCTGAGTAACCAAAAATGCATCGATCCATCTGTATAGAAAACTATAAATTAGTAAAATGAAAATGTAGTTAATATTATAGAAATTAGAATATAACATTTGTATTACCCGTGTCCCAAAGGGACGTCATTAAGCATATCTTCTCCATCCATTGTTCGAGGTTGAACTCTAGGAACACCCATCCACCTTGGTGCTATGAATGGAAATGTATCACATGCCCGCAGTTGTACAAGAATTAATTCCCTTGCAACCTCATGTGCATCCGCGCGAGATCCGCGGAACAACTCCCTGTACAAAAAAGCCAAACAGGCACTCCCCCAACTATATTGTCCAGTTATGTCAAAATCCTCGAGCAATGGTAGAAACATCAAATGCACATATCGATATGACTTATTGGCGAATAGACAACCATCGATTAGTTGGAGAATGTACGATCGAACGTACCGTCGCACCGACTCCTCATCGCTGTCGACATTTATAGTTGGTATGTTACGTTCAAGCCATTCAACTTTTAGTTTATTTCCATGAAGGTCATCTCCAACAGGAATTCGACAAAGTAGCCTTTTATACACCTCAACATAGTCTGTATCGGTGGTTCATGTCAAAGGCATACCTTCGATAGGTAAGTCGAGCTGTACCTGTACGTCCTGGAGTGTAATAGTGTGCTCGCCGCATTGTATGTGAAATGTATGTGTCTCTGGGTGCCATCTCTCAACGAATAAAGTAATCAAAGCCCAATCAAGAATGATAATGATACGCACGAAATCCCATAAAAGCCACTAGAACGTAGATATGGGATCATTCGAGAATGATACTCCACCATTCGATCAACGGCAGCCCGTCGTCAACCCACGCGCAATGTCTTGTACACCTTAGAATTGAAAATAAGCTGTCATATATGTATATTATACGTTCATTCATGAACATTGGATGTATCCATCTTAAAAGGTTTAACCGACCCGTCCACGCTCACGAGGCTCTGTGTGTAGATTGGATAAGTAATAGTGAAGAATCTGACGGACCTGGATCCATTTGCGTACGAACTACAATTTACAGAGTTTTATAAATTAGTCGTGTTGTTCGAAAAGTCGTCACAAATCATTATTAAAGGTTCAATATAACGAATACGTAAACATTTCATGATGTAAAATATCAGGATACTTCCAAAAGGTTCAATATAATCTAATTACATACTTAAGTCATGAACAAACAATATACAAAATAGACTATTGGTTTTGATTGGAATATTGAGGTCTGCTTGGACAACTTTTTTTGTTATGTCCCTCTGCAAGATAAATGTCGCATCGATTCTTCCTAGTAGGGACTCGATCACGATCTTTATCGGGACACATTGTTCTTTTATGTCCTTCTTGATGGCATATGCCACATCGCAAGGCTCTTGAAACATTAGGAAGATCCATCTCATTTTGCCTTCGCGTTCCCTTTGGTCTTCCTCGGCCTCGTCTGCACCTTGGGTCTTTTATGATCTTCGTCACAAAAGTCGGCCAATATTTCTCATCTAGAATGACTTTGAAATTAAAGGAGTAACATTGCGCGTACACATCTATCCGGTAGTATGGTTCAATAAATTGTGAGTAGCTCACTCGAATAAAGGAACATGCAGCTAATACATGTGAGCAAGAGAAACCAAACGATTGCCATTTATTCCAAATGCGCATGCGGTCCTTTAGGATAACGAATTGTGTATTGTTGCCTTTATGCATGCGATCCTCATGTCGTCTAGTAAGCACTTCAAACTCACCTATGTCGCAATTTATGAAATTGACTTGATGCCTCCTTGCAGCTTGTTTGTAATGTGTAAGTTTATCCGTGACATATTTCGTATACGATTGGCCGTTTGAGATTGCTTCATTGATTTCCTTTTTACTTCGATCGTGGTATGTCACCAATATATAGTAAATCATCTCAGTCATTGCTGTTATTGTCAAGAATCGAGCCCCCTTCAATACACCGTTAAAACACTCTACAAGTGACGAGAAAACTTGTGTAAGTAATATTACTTCAGCGATAAGTATAAAGTTGAGTGCAAAACATAACTTGCATTTCATACATACCAACACCATTAGAATTCATTCATCCGTACCATATGCCTCCGTCATGCGATTGAGTCTATAGTTCTTTGGGGATGGCATTGACATATTGCAAACATTGAAGGGTTCGCGATGATAAATATGCAAAACGCTCCATGCACGTATTAAATTCTCGAACTTGATGTTGACTAGCAGCTCGAGAAAGTAGGTTTTTCAAGGGCTCATTTTTGAATTGAGTGTTGAAATTACTGACCAAGTGTCGCAGACAATAACGGTGGTATCTTTTAGGGGACAAAAATCGTTGGTCGGTGTGTTGACATCCCCAGGGACTCTAACCCCGTGAATCGCGCACACCTCGTTCGAGTACGGGACCTAAACACCCACGTGGCTCAGAGAAAATTCGTGCGACTCGACCAAAATTTTGGGAGTTTGTGTGAGCGCGAATGCCGAGGCAAATCGACGGTATCTGAAACGAAGAGAAATTAAGGCGGTGTGTGACGTGTCTTCCTGGCTGACGTGGCAACGCGTGATTGGTGGCTCTGGCTTTGTGTTGACGCTGTGGACCAACAGGCACGTGACACTTGGCACCCACGGTGTTGCGAACCGCTGACGTGTCATCTTCTGATTGGTTGAAACATACTGTCGGCTATTCGACCTACCGCGCGACGTGTATTTCGAGGCAAACTGTCCGACATCCGATCACTGCAAGTAAATACTCTATTTTAAGTATTTTTCCGCCACGAATTCAACCGCCCACTCCGTTTCACCTAAAAATGATCAAAAAATATAATTAAATATATATTTTAAATACTTTTAATAATTAAATATACTAAAATAGACTACTAAATATCTATAAATACCGACTTATCAAATACCCCAAACTTAAG
This sequence comes from Stephania yunnanensis, assembly GCA_039657365.1. Taxonomy (NCBI): domain Eukaryota; kingdom Viridiplantae; phylum Streptophyta; class Magnoliopsida; order Ranunculales; family Menispermaceae; genus Stephania; species Stephania yunnanensis. Next base: position 7,304,891 of record CM077580.1, read on the forward strand.
ACTTTGCACGTCCCGAGCAAAGGTGTAAATGGCAACACAAACTAAACTAGACTCCTAATATAATAATGAACTGATTCAACTAATCCTATACCTACTTTTAAATTTCAAGAAATACCAAGTATGGATTGCCAAGGCATGGGCACATCTACACACCTAAACAAATAAGAAATACAAGTCCTCTTAAACATTTATAAGATATTCACTAGCCTAATATCATGCTATTTATCATTCAATTCACATTTAAAACAACAAGAATAGACATAGCATGGGATAGAATCAATGAATCAAATCAAATGAATGGATATCATGCAAACTAGACTCATCAAGTGAGCATAGACATAAAGAGCACATGATATAAGAATACAAAATGCAAAATAGTCAAAAGGACTATGCAAGGACATCAATTAATAGAAATCAAATGTCAAGTAAAGTTGCCATTGGGTATACTCACATCAACAAAGTAAAGTCCTAGCTTTACCGGCCTCCCGATACTCCAAATCTTGTATTCGCTCTCCCGTACCCTTTTCATAGGTTCCTGATTTTGGTATCTCATTAGTTCAAATATAGTGGGTTTAAGCTCCATTTGGTGGTGTTTATTGTGTATTTAAATTGGTTCAATAGACTTTAAATCAATCTTCCTAAATCAGTCCCAAAAGACTAAATCAAGTTTCAATTTCAGTCCTACACTTTAATGCAGTTCTTAGGCATGAAATGGTCAAAATATCGAAACCCTCCACCACTACAATTATTGTTGGTCTCTCTCTTAGCTTTCCAGAAATTTCTAGTTTGCAAAATTCTGATTTAGAATGAAGGAGATATCATGGTTTTACTAGACATAGGTCTAATTGGAATTTAATCCGACCAGCGGGATTAGAAAATCTATTTCTTCCAATCTATAGTTCTTAAAAATGTGATTTTTGGTCATAAAGCAGAGAATATATCCAAATACAACATACTAAAAGATCATCTCATCTGGATAAGTAGTTAGGGAGTTATGCCCTTAAAAGATTTAGTTTCAAAACTTTCTTTTTTAACTCCAGCACCTACATGTAGAGCATGTTTGGATATAGAAACATTTGAATCAAAATACCTTCAGTTAAGAAAAGTTATTTCTCTTTAAATAAGCTTTCAAATGCCACTGGTTTGGACCAATTTGGATCTAAAATGAGTAGATTATGACCAAATTACCCAGGTTGATTCTTAATACAACATGCAGAATTCTAGTTTTGGTGTTGCAACTTCAATATAGTTGGATTATCAGCTTGAAATGAGGAATCCAAATATATAAATTAATCGCAAATACTCAATCATCTACTATATGAAATTAGCCTAAAATCAGATCTTGTTCTAATTTCAACTAAAAAGATGTTTACCTAGTTGATGTAGCACCTTAGTTTGAGAGTTTCTCACCAACTCTAGTGGATTCCTTCAACACCTTGATGATTCACTCCTCTCCTGAAATTCCTTCTTATTCTCCAGCAAAAATGAATGAGTGATTTGGTTTGCATGTTGTTTGATCACTAATAATATATATTAGGGTGATGTTCCTTCCTAGCCCTTAATCTTCATGGAATTATGTATCCCTAGGATTATCTAATGGTCCACCTTTGTCATATATCCCACTAACTCCCACTATCTCAACCTCAAGTGACACCATTTCATTACTCACCTAGTTCCTAGATGTGCCAATGTGTATCTCTAGACCAATCATATGATTTCCATTTAATTTACTCAACTATAGGACTTTAATTTGATTTACATTAACAAACACAACCATTGGCTTATAAGTAATTCCTTATTTCATAATAGTATTAAATAAGACTTACCAAAATGCTAACCACCCGGTTCCCCGGCTCGCACATTACTCGAGGCGTGTCCCCGCTCTCATCCCGACGCATACAACTGTACAAACCGACTTAGTAAGTCTATACAATAAATAACACTAGGCACACATCAATACAAAAATACGATATACCTCGGCCACGTGCCTTGGTCGGTGCACGTATCACGGTGTAGGTCCCACGTCAAGGGTCGATGATCCTGATTAAGGAATTAAAACGGGGTTTAGAGATTTGGGCCTTGACACAATTGGCGACTAAGGACTCAGTGGACTTGGACTCCGGGATTGATTACGAAGTATTGGAGTGCGTTGTGAGGTTTTTAAAACCCAATTAAAAAACTATGAGTATTTATTTCGCTTTGTATTTCCATTCAGTTTCAGTATTCTTTATGGTTTTTATTACATTTACATTTTATCGCTGTTTGGAAGGTTGGTTAATTTACTCCCACCGGATTTTTCGTTTTGTGTCTATGCATTCTAGACCATAGCATGTGTATCAGGGTTCTCGGTGGATAACGACCCGAGCTAATGAACTGCTACATGTGTCAATGCGTCGTAGGTATACGCCAGCCACCGAGAGGGACCAGGTGATAGCTAGTTGGGTGCGCCCACTAGTGGGATCCTAGAAGGGAATCCCAAAGTATGGTTTATTTGACTAGAACAGGCACATACATTTGCACTTTATTGTTATTTATGCAAGCAATGCTCTAATTATAGTTGTCTGTTTACGTTCCACATTTTTATTTAACATTATTTATTAATTTCCACTTGTTTATTTGAATGCTCAGAGGAGTTCCTTAGGATTTTACTTACTGGACTTGTCATCCATTTTCTTCTGTGATGATTGAGTGCAGATCCCAGTACAAGTAAGGGCAATGGGATCTTGGCGACTACCTCTGACTGCCTGTTGCCACTACTTGTACATGTGTTTGTTTTTGATATTTTGATTTCTTTTGGGAACAGGGGAGTATCATGACATTGTACATGTAAATACCTTATATGGTATAGTCGTCTATCTCTATACCGAGTATTTTTCAGGGTTTTTCCACATTAGGATTTGTTTATTTGATTATTAATATTTATTGGATTAATGGTATAAAGTACGACTTCCGCTGAAAATGTCACTTATACGATGTACACACAAGTGGATATGAATTTTGAGACAGAAAAAGGATGGGCAGGTGTCGTACACGTGTAGTAGGGCCAACTGGCAAGGAGTACACAGAGACACGTCACCCCAAGGCGGCGAGAGAGGCCACAGTCTATTCCTTAGCGTGCTAATGACAAATTAAATATGGATTTTAAAGGTTGTTTTGGTAATTTTCCACTTAATACATGTCTAAACACTAAGAAATAACCTAAACCTATAAAACTTAGACTTCAGTGACTTGGGGACCGTAGCTCGGTGTCGAGAGCTTATCGGGTAGGATGCGAGAGTCCGAAAAAATCGGAGAGTAGTTTGAGGTTTGTAAAATCCAATCGAGAAACTTTGAGTATTTGATTATGTTTTCTATTTCATTTCCATCATTTTCTTGTTGTTTCTACTACTTTATTCCGTTACTTAGACGTAGGTTAAGGTTACTCCCCCAGATTTTACTAGTTGTGTGTTCATGATGCACTGGATTGTAGCACGTATGACCTGACCCTCGGTGAATGGCAACCCGAGCTTGCCTTTAGTGCACGTGCTGGTGACATAGTGGATTTGGTCAGAACCACCAGGGACCAAGTGTCAGGCCAATTAGGCACGACCACGAGTGGGAACTTAGTGACCCGAAGTACAGTCTAACACATCTGGAGCGAGCACACACATTTGTTAGCTTATCTGTTATCAGTTCATGTAATTGGCCATTTTCAGTTGTCTGTTACTTGACAGTACTACTTGCATTTCATTTACTTTATTATGCGAATGCTCAGAGAAGTTCTTTGGGATTTTACTTAATGTACTCGACATGTGTCTTGTTGTGATGATTGAGTGCATATCCTAATACCAGTAGGGGCAAGGGGATCCTAGGCAACTACATTTGATTGCCCATCATCGAGGACCTATTAGTACGTGCTTATTTAGATATTTTGTGTTATTTTGGGTATTGGGAGAGTTGTCGTGACACAGTAAATGTATATATACATCATTTATGGTACTGTCGCTTATATACAAAATACTTTTTCGGGTTTTCCATAGTAGGATTTTCTCTTATGAATAATGTTTACCATGCTAAATTACTTACCAAATGTATCACTTAAGGCTTCCGCTAATATATGTGTTAACTTGTAAGATACAACCCCCTAGCATGGTTAGGCATTAGAGTAAACATTTAAATACTTAAGGAGAATAAGTTAAGCAAATACTGATAATCCACTAACTAATTAGATAAAACACACATGGACACGAATTCTGAGACAAAAGGGGGACATGCAGGTGGCGAACACGTGTAATTGGGCCTACTGTTCAAGGAGTATACGCAGACACGTCACCCCGGGGCGACGGGGCCACAACAGTTGGTAACAGAGCAAAAAGTTCTAGGAACTTGGGAATGTATAATGAAAGAGCATAAAATTTAATAGATAAACTTTAGTTGTGGAAACCCAATGTTATTGCCTTAGAACTTTAGTTGGGAATTGATGTGAGGCGGGTAGAGTAGGATTTATATACGTGTTATATGTTGTTATATTATATATACGTGTTATATGTTGTTATATATATGATATTATATATATATATATATATACGTGGCTTATCCGTAACACGCTTCTCGATGCAGATCATGGACAGATAGTCGACTATGCCTCAGGAGATTAGTCAGACTAGCGTGCAGCTAGGAAATCCCCGGTTACAGCTAGTATGGAGGATCGACTGTCAGCTTAAGAGACTCAGATGGCCGAGGTATTACGACGCTAAGATAGCAGCATCGGAGTCACAAACAGATAAGCCACCACAATTGTTGTTCCACTGGAGACGCCAACTCATACGCCTCCGCCCACGACTACGGATCAGATTACTACTACTATTGCCGCTACTACATCGGGATTCGTCTTGGCTCCAAAAGTGAAGATGTTAACAGAGTTTCTGAAGTTGCAGCCAGGTTTATGGAGGTGGTGACCCCCGAGGCGCGGGGAAATGGATTGTGTCTCATCAATGTTTCCATAAGCTGATAAGGAATGATGAGAGTGTTCAGGCACGACTGTTGAGAGCATGCTTCAGAGGCCATGGTGCAGTATGGTGGACCACATATCAACATACCCATCCAGAGCCGACGACATGGGATGAGTTCAGGTAGTTGTTCTATGATCAATACATACCTATAGAGTTGAGGTTGAGACTCAGGGAGGAGTTCTTGACCCTGAGATAGGGTAACCGGACTTTGATACACTATATGGAGAGATTTCGGTACCTACTCTAGTTTTCGATCGATGTCGCTGGGACGGAGCATTTGCATATATTTTACTTCGCCAGAGGAGTAGAAGATAGGATTATTTCAATATCGGTATCATCTAGGGCACCCACTCTGCAGGACATCTTTGATAGATCATTGGCACATTAGACCTACTTAATGTAGAGAGATGGTAGACGTGTAACTAGGACTATGGTGCAAACAGGGCCGAGTTTTCGACCGGATCAGAGGCCAAAAACACAGAGGGGTCATCGGGATAGAGGCCAGAGAAATGAAGGGCGAGACAGAGGTCGCACAGATGATCACTAGGGCGATCAGTTTCAGTATAAGGAGAGACAACCAGTGCACGCGATCGCATCAGCCCTAGTTGATCAGCGTAGGCCACAAATGGACCTGGCAGGGTCGAGATATAGGGGACATGACAAGGGTCAGAGAGACCAGGGTCAAGGTCCGAAATCTGGAGACGAACAAGTCGGTAGGCGGGATAACCGCAGATGCCACAGGGTTGATCAGAGGGGACATTTGAGGATAGACTGTAGGACACCACTGTCGCCACGTCGAGAGCCAAAACAGGCCAAAGAGAGAGCTCATACGGTAGTATAGCTGGATGGTGGGGCGACCAGACACCTCGTCGAGTGTGCGTTGCATATTTTTGGTAGACCTATGCATGCTATGTTTGATTCTAGTAGCACTTTATCATTTATTGCTAGGCGTATTGTTGGAGAGTTAGGGTTAGATATACAGAGACGAGACATACACCTTGTCCTTAGTACGACCTCTGGGGACAAGATATACCAAAACCAGATATGTAGTGACGTGATGATAGATGTTAAGGGACATCAGTTACCGGCAGATCTTCGAGTATAAGAGTACTTAGAGTTTGACGTTTTTCTTCGGATGGATTGTCACCTATCATGCACTAATAGATTGTTATGGTAAGAGGATAGAGTTTCATATTTCTAGGATACCAGAGTTCTCACTAGTTGGATCCGTGACTGGCTTAGCTATCACTAGGACCGACTAGCTACGACCCAAGAGATTGAGGCATTTACTACAATAGTTGAGCCGGAGATTAGGACGGAGGTCAAGATTAAAGATATACCGGTAGTTAGAGATTTTCTTGACGTATTTCTGAATGACCTACCAAGATTGTCATTGCCATGAGCTGTTGAGTTTATCATCGAGTTGATACCAGGGATGCAGGCGATCGCCGGTAGACCTTATAGGATGAGGTTAGACGACAGCTAGATGAGTTGTTTGTAACGACCCGCTCTAATTAATCATAATTAACTGACAAATTACAGGTTAAGACCCTAAGCTCGGACCCACGTGGACGCCGCATATTGGTCAGGGCACGCCGACTAGGTAAATAGTGATTTTGTGTGATTGTTTGCCTATTTGCGATGTTGTATATCAAGTTATTTACCTAGCATCGCGTGTGTGTATTTATATCATTGAATCGAGCGAGATAGTGTAACGGGTGTTCGCATCGAAAAACGTGTCGAGACGGGTACTGAGGAGCGAACTGTGGGTACACTAGGTCGGGAAAACTAAAACACAAAATTAATAAAAAAAAGAGAAGATTTGATCAAGTCAACTAACTTATCCCTATTACACTCCACCTCACTCCATCATTATTTTCTCCTCTCCCCCACGTCACTCTCACCTCACCTACACCTCACTCCCCCACATACACACCGCACACACTGTCACACAAAATAGGGAGGCCAAGATGAAGAAGAAGGAAAGGAGAGGAGGAGAAGGAGAAGGAGGAACGCGCCGGGAAGGAGAAGAGGAGGTGGTGACGTTAACGGTCAAGGTAAGTCGTTGCTTTTGTTGTGGTTTCGGTGTCGGCCATGGTGTCCACGAAGGGGTTCGGCCATGGAGGTCGAACTAGGTTGAGGCGGAGATGGCAGGGGTGTCTCCCCTGCCATCGAGTCCACCGAGGTTGGGGACGTACGTCTCCAACCAGAAGAAAAGAAAAGAAAAAAAAGCAGCAGAGGCGCTGTGAAGAAGATGGGGCGGGGAGAGGGGTGCAGGCACGTTGTGCGTGCGTGCAGCCCCTAGACCGGTAGGGCCAATCCGGGCCCAACCGGACCCGACCCGAGTAGGTCCGAACCGGGTCAGGCCGACCCGGTTGGACCGGGTTTGACCCGGTCCAGGGACCCACCTATATATTAAATAATATAATCTTAAATTTATATTATTTAATATATGGGTGGGTCCCTGGACCAGGTCAAACCCGGTCCACGGGTCGGTTTGACCCGGTCCCACCGGTCGGCTGGCCGATTCGGACCCACCCGGGTCGGGTCCGGTTGGGCCCGAACCGGCCCAACCGGTCCAGGGGCTGCACGCACGCACAGCGTGCCTGCACCCCTCTCCCCACCCCATCTTCTTCACAGCGCCTTTGCTGCTCTTTTTTTTTTCTTTTCTTTTCTTCTGGTTGGAGACGCACGTCCCCAACCTCGGTGGACTCGATGGCAGGGGAGACACCCCTCGAGAGACCTAAGTCTACGTCAATGGTTCCTCTCGAGAGATGTTTGGACGGGGTCTTCCGTTCACTGGTTTCTCTCATTCGACTGTGAGATGTTTGGCGAGGTGGTCGTCAATGGTTCCTCTCGGTTTAGCTACGAAGATTCCTGGATGTCGACCAGGGTTCTCTGTAACGGTACACTCGTGTCCAAATTTGAATCCTTAACGACTTATTTTCATGCGATTATTTTATTTTTGTCCTTTATTTAAATTGCATTAATTGTAGCCATTTTATTGGAATTCATAAATATTAGCTAACGTTCTCTATGATTTACTCACCTGGGATTTGTCATTGTTTTTTGTGACAAATCGCAGATCCTGCGACGAGCCGAGGCAAGGGAGTCTTAGGCGACTACGTCTAAGTAGGGAGAGGTCGCTACTTTTTGCGTAGGTAGTTGTATGTATCTATTAACTACTTTATGATTTTTTGGGAGGACTTGTATACCCGATACATGTATATGCTCACCTTTTGTACTTTTGTCGCTTTTGATATACATGGTATCAAATGCCGGGTTTCCACATTGTAGGGTTGTTCATAAAAATGCAAACTTTTCACTTTTACGATATATGTATGCCTTAAGACTTCCACATCAATGTATGATTTATATTAAATTACTAAATCATGAATAACTTAATAATTCATAAAATATCCATAATTACTAAGTTAAAGGCGAATAAGTTACGTACAAGGGTTTAGGTCGCGGACAGTCAAAATAAGTGTGCAGTGATGTGGCATGTTTAGTGACGTGTCTGGCGACGTGGCGGTACCCGGTTTGCCTTGGAATTTGGGGCCGTCACATTGTTGGAGAAGGGTTTTATTCACCCTAGTATGTCACCTTAGGGAGCTCCAATGTTGTTTATGAAGAAGAAGGATAGTTCGATGAGGATTTACATAGACTATAGGAAGCTAAATCAGGTGACAGTTAGGAACCGTTACCCACTTCCTAGGATAGATGATATGTTCAATTAGTTGGCGGGTGTCAGATTCTTCTCGAAAACTGACCTTCGCTCAGGTTATCATCAGTTGAGGATTCGAGATGAGGATATCCAGAAGACCGCTTTCAGCACTAGGTACAAACTACTCGAGTTCACAGTCATGTTGTTTCGGCTCCAGCAACTTTCACGGATTTAATGCACAGAGTCTTGAGACCATACTTGGAAAGATTCGACATAGTCTTCATATCTTGATCTATAGCAGGACTCATGAGGATCATGACAGACATTTAAGGGCAGTTTTGACTACAGTAAGAAAGCACAGATTGACGCCAAGTTCAGTAAGTTTGACTTCTGGCTAAGTGCGCTGAGAATTTTAGGACACGTCGTCAATGACCAGGGTATCTGTGTAGATTCAAAAAAGATTCAGGCTATCATTGACTGGATGATGCATGAGTATATTACTGATATACGGAGTTTTCTCGACTGGCAGTATACTACCGGCGATTTATGCAGGATTTTTCTTCGATTACAACGCCGATGATGAGACTGGCCAAAAAGGATACTAGGTTTGATTGGTTAGAGGAGTGTGAGCAGGCTTTCTGTGAGTTGAAGAGGAGGTTGACTTCCTCACCAGTATTGACATTGCAAAGCAAAGCAAGACTTTAACAGTTTACACGGACGTGTCAGCCATTATCTTATATACGTGTTGATGCGGGATGGTAGACCGGTTGCCTATCTTTCCAGACGGATGAGACCCCATGAGGGAAATTATCCAATGCACCACCTGGATCTTGCAGCGGTCGTCTTTGCATTAACGGCTTGGAGGCACTATCTCTGCAGAGAGAGATTCATATAATATACAGATTACCAGAGTTTACGCTACATATTCACTCAGATAGACTTGAATTGCCATAGGAGGTGTTTTGAACTGCTGAAGGAGTACGACTTCGCTATTGAGTATCACCCTAGGAAAGCGAATGTCGTAGCTGACGCGTTGAGCAGGAGCGGAATTAATAGTCAGACTGTTATGTGACCTATAACACACGAGCATGGCTTGTTATAGGCGACATCCGTTAAGTGCATAACAGAGGTATCTACTACGGCTGAGCAATACATTTGTAGTCAGATAAGAGTTCGACCGTATCGATTGAATGGGTTGTCGAGTGTCAGAGTGCTGATGGGCTTTACGAGCGGTTTAGTGGTCTCGCTCGGGATCCGGAGTGCACTGATTGGGCAAAGACCACGGATCGATGTTTGAGACACCGAGGGAGATTGTGGATACCTGCGGATCAGAAGATACGGGACAGGATTTTGGTGGATGTACACATGTCACGCTACACAGTTCGTCCTAGTCGTACCAAGATGTACCATGGTTTGAAACGACTATTCTGGTGGCTAGGGATGAAGAATAACGTAGGGGCGTATGTCTGGAGTTGTCACATCTGCCAGCAATTGAAGGCTGAGCACAGGAGACCCGGTGGACTGTTATAGCCGTTACCCATTCCACAGTGGAAATAGGAGCACATCACCATGGATTTCGTCAATGGACTACCGCAGACATCGATGCATCATGATGCAGTTTGGGCTGTGATTGATGGACTAACGAAATCGGCTCACTTCATTTCGATTTTTATAAGGTACGCGTTCCTGCGGCTGAGCAGATCGTTTGAGCGGGAGATTATTAAATTGCATGGGGTCTCGATTTCCACTATATCAGATAGAGATGCCAGGTTGACTTTGACGCTCTGGGAGGTTATGCGGGAGCAGTTTGGCACCAGGTTGCAGTTTAGTACGGCTTATTATCCTCAGACCGACGGACAGTCAAAGCAACTGATAGAGATTCTAGATTATATGCTCAGGGCTAGTATATTGCAATTTGGGGGTTCGTGGGAGGATTATCTACCTTTGTGTGAGTTTGCATATAATAACAGCTATCAGGCGAGTATTGACATGCCACCATTTGAGGCGTTGTATGGGAGGCCATGTAGATCACCTTCATGTTGGGCAAAACCGGAATATACAGCGACCGTTGGGCCTGAGATAGTTGTTGATCACATAGAGAAGATTAGACAAATTGATCATAAGTTACGAGTTGCACAAGATAGACAGAAGAAATATGCGTATCGGTATCACGAATGTCTGAGCTATGAGGAGGGCGACATGGTACTGAAGGTTTCCCCTTGGAAGGGTCGGCAAAGATTTGGTATTAAAGGAAAACTGGCGCCAAGATTCATTGGGCCATACAGGATTGCGCGGCAAGTGGGCGTTAATGCGTATCGCCTAGAGTTACCTGCTGGGTTAGATGGGGTTCATCCGGCATTTCATATTTCGATGTTGAGACTATCTAGGTCAGTGTCGAGATCGGCGATTGACTTGGGGCAGATTGAGGTTCAGCGTGACGTAACTTACGAGGAGAAGCCAATAAAGATCATTGACCGCAGAGTTCAGATTCTCAGGAGTAGGGAGGTCTTTAAGATCCTAGTTCATTGGCAGCATCATAGGACAGAGGGACTCGCTTGGGAGCTCGAGTCAACGATGAGAAAGCGATACCTTCAACTATTTCCTGGTATGAAATTCAAGTTACAGTTCAATTTTGGGACAAGGTTTTATTTAGTTGGGAAGAACTATAACGGCCCATTTTATTAACGTCGTTATTCATCTCGTAATTTCAGACATGATCCTCGTGGACGTCGCGGGTAGGCTAAGACACACGTCGACATAGGTACACTAGTAAATTTTCTGTTGGATTGCTTATTTTATATGCATTTAATAAATTTATTTGTTAATACATCGCACGTGTGTACGTTGAATAGAGATATCGTGCTAGGGTGTGTGACGGGTAATCGCCTCGAAGTGCATGTTAATGCGAGTATCGAGAGGTGAAGTACGGGTATACTAGGTAAACTCAACGAACTTACATAAATATGACAAAGTTATTAAATTGAAATGGGTGATGTAACCATAGGCTAACTATATTAAAATTTAAATAATAGACTATGGCACGCCTCAAAATGTGTGTTGAGACGCGAGGCATCAGATACCGGGTAGCCGAAGGTTAGCGGGACCATGAGTTGATTAAATTGAATAAATAAAACACTAACCGTATGATTTTATAAGGCTTAATGTAATGTGACATCAATTAAATAAGCTAAGCCTATAGTTAGCACTTAATAATGAGGACCATGAGATGGATATCTAGATGAGCACAGTGCGTAGTACTAAGAAGGGAGTGCGCTATTGGAGTCATCAGGTGGTGTGGGACAGCATGGTTATGAACCACAAGATAATCCTCGAGATACGTATGCACATTTGATCAAGACCAAAACTATATATAACAAGTGAATGGGATTTCATTCAAATCCACTCAACTACTCATGCAAAATATGAGAAAACCAAGGAAGAAGAAGGAGTTCAAGCTGGAAATTCATGGCATTTGAGATCAATTCAAGAGCTTAAACCTTGCTAATCATCTTCCTCATCTCTTACACTCTTCAATGGACTCATTTTTGCTATGTTTGGTGAAATTCGAAATTGAAGGTGAGATCTCGGATTTGTGGTTAAAATTTGACGAATCACATGTTATTAAATCATATTCATATAGGATTTACCATTGTTTTAACTAGATTTGATGATATTGATGAAATTGGGAAGTTGTGTGAATGCATGAATTTGGAAAATTTGGGTTAAAATTTATGTTCTGTAGTTTGCTAGATGTTGCTTTGAAGTTAATATTGTATGTAAAGCATGTGTAAACCAATAAGATGGCCAATTGATAGGAGAAAGACATAATTCTCGACTTGAGAATTATGTCCCGAAGGACAGATAACCAATTGGAACGGTTAGTGTGCTCATCGTTCTGGGTTTGCAACTGTTTTTCGTCCTGAAGAATAGTAACGCGCTACCATAAAGCGCGCCCTTAGCGCGTTAACGACATATTAAATATGGATTTAAAAGGTTGTTTCGGTAATTTTTCACTTAATACATGTCTAAACACTAGGAAATAACCTAAACCTGTAAAACTTAGACTTCGGTGACTTGGGGGACCATAGCTAAGTGTCTGGAGCTTGTCGAATTAGATAAGGGAGTCCGAGGAGGTCAGAGAGCGGTTTGAGGTTCGTAAAACCTAAGTGAAAAACCCTAAGTATTTGATTATGTTTTCTATTTCATTTCCGTCATTTTCTTGTTGTTTTTACTACTCTATTTCATTACTTGGACATGGGTTGAGGTTACTCCCTCGAATTTTCTTGGTTATGTGTTCATAATGCACTGGAATGTAGCACGTGTGACCCGGCTCTTAGTGAATGGAAACCTGAGCTTGCCCTTGGTGCACGTGTCGATGACTCAGCGGATTTAGCCAGCATCGTGAAGGACCAAGTGTCAAGCCAATTGGGAGCGACCACTGGTGAAAACTTGGTGACCCGAAGTACAGTGTAATCCATCTGGAGCGAGCACACACATTTGTTAACTTATATGTTATTTATTCATGCGATGAGCCATTTATAGTTGAATGTTTATATTTCACATGTTTACTTGACAATACTTCTTGCATTTCATTTACTTTATTATGTGAATGCTTAGAGGGGTTCCTTGAGATTTTACTTATTGTACTCGTCATCTGTCTTGTTGTTATGATTGAGTGCAGATCTTAGTACCAGTAAGGGCAAGGGGATTCTAGGTGACTACATCTGATTGTCTGTCATCGAGGACCTATTAGTACGTGTTTATTTTGATATTTTATTTTATTTTGGGTATTGGGAGACTTATAATGACAGTACATGTATGTATACCATGTTTATGGTACTGTCACTTATAAACATAGTATTTTTTGGGTTTTCACAGTAGGATTTACTCTTATGAATAATGTTTACCATGTTAAATTACTTTCCAAATGTATCACTTAAGGCTTCCGCTGATATTTGTGTTACTTGTAAGATACAACCCACTAGTACGGTTAGGCATTAGAGTAAACATTTAAATACTTAAGGAAAATATGTTAAGCAAATACTGATAATCCACGTGGACACGAATTCTGGGACAATAGGGGGACGGGCAAGTGGCGGACACGTGTAGTAGGGCCCACTGGGCAAGGAGTACACAGAGACACGTCACCCCAGAACGGCAGGACCGCCACACTTGGTGCTAGTGACTCTATATATAGTTTATATTTATGTATACATGTTATGAATTTGTAACTTATTGACATTACTATTTTTGGTATCACTACATTATTGTTATGCATGTATATTTGACACATTATTTGTTACAATTCGTTTTTTGAGAATATCCGCGTAGAACCCCAATAGAGAATAGAATGAGAAAAAAAATCTCAACGAGGATTCCCTGTCCTCGCAAAAATCTCCATGAGAATTCCATAAGGATTCCCAGTGGAGAATGAAATGGGTAAAATATCTTATCTACGGGGATTCCCTATACCCACAGAGATTTGATGGGTATGAAAATTCACCCCCCAAATGAGTATAGGTATGGGTATCAGTATGGATGATAAATTTTTTAGTGAGTATGAGTATGGGAATGAGGTCCACATCCCCTACACTACCCATTTGCATCCCTAACTGAGGCCTTTTGTTGTAAAACCTCATACTTAAAGCATCTCCAACCTAACAACATTAAATAGTGTAACACTAATATTATTCACACCCCCAATCACATCGGCTTTAGAAGTCATTTGTGCGAGCTTCAAGATACATAAACCCAGCACATATATAATCTTCCAGTAGAGTTCAAACACTTATAGCCTTTGTGACATGGACTATATCCAAAACACAAACATTTCTCTAATCTATACTGAAACTTGTGATTATTATAAGGCCTCAAATAAGGAAAGCAAGAACAACTAAAGACTCTTCATAGATCATACTTTGGAGAAGATTGCCACATGACTTGATAAGGTGATTTACCATATAACAGTGATGTAGGAAGTCTACCGATGATGAAAGCAACTAAGTGACAAACTTCCCACCAAAATGAATAAAGAAGATGAGTTTAAGCCAACAGTGTAAGAGTGGTTTCAACCAAATGTATGTGCTTCCTTTCAGCTCTGTCATTCTGCTGGTGAGTGCAAGGATTAGAGTGCTAAAAATGAATTCCATAAGTGGAAAAATACTTCTCAAAAGGTATGTACTTTAGAAGTCGTTTGTGCGAGCTTCAAGATATATAAACCTTGCATGTTATGCATCAGGAATTACGGCTTACACACCACTTCATTCAATGTGACTTTGGGGTGCATTGTATCCAACATATGACTTCCTCGTGTTAAGTTTGTTCCGCGTGACGCTAACAAAGTTGCGCACACTCTACCGTGTCTAGCTATGAATAATGGTGTATCAAGTTTTTGGAGAAATGTCATTCCTATGGCAATCTCCATAGATGTAATTTTCGATCTCCAATTGATAATGAATCCAATTGCCTAATTGGGCTTTCAAAAAAAAAAACATGTAATTTCCTCTCGTTATTTTCTATACACAACGACAACGTACTGCTAACAACACCAAGTTCTGCCAAACCATCACATGCCAACCAATGAGCAACTGCCATGCGTCCCTTTCTCATCATCAGACACACCAAAACCACTAACATCCACACCAACGCGGTGTTTTTCATGAAATAATGTGGCATTAATTTTTTATTCACCAAATAGTGGGGCTTACTTTAAAATTACAAAAGTAATATATAACTCCTTTTCAAAAGGAGCTATTGATGAATAGGTGGCATGCATCGTTGATGAGGTGGAAGAAACTTGTATGAATAGCTCATTTTGAAAAAGAGTTATCTATACAAAATACTAAACTCTATGAATGACTCCTTTTGAAAATGAGCTATTTGTTCAACTCAAATATCGCACATCGAGGTGGAGAACTCATGCAAACGACACGTGCGTATCGAGATGGACAACCCGCATCACTCGTATATCTCGAGATAGTCCACCCATTTAAACAACACGCACTTATATCGACGTGGACAACTCATGCAGACGTCACGCATGTATGTTGAGGTGGAGAATTCATGCAAATGTCACACACGTATGTCGAGGTGGGCGACCATGCAAACGTCATGCACGTATCTCAAGAGGTGCAACTCATGCAACATGTTGCAATCCATGCAAACGTCGCACACGTATCTCGAGGTGAACAACTCGTACAACCTCGCCTAATCCATACAACCATGCGAAGGTCACGCACGTATTTTGAGGTGAACATCCCATGTAACCTCGTAAAATTCAAGTAAATCATATAAACGACTCACACGTATCTCGATGTGGTAAAACCAATGCAACGTCACACGTATCTCGTGGTTGACAACACATGAAAACCCCATGCACGTATGTCGAGGTGGGCGAGTCATGCATCTTCATGCAAACTATTCAAACGTCACACACATATCTCGAGGTGTGGACAACTCATGTAACCTCGTACAATCCATACAAATCATGTGAATGTGAAACACGTATTTCGAGGTAGATAACTCATGCAACTTGGTGCAGTCCAGGCAAACCATCCAAACGTCATGCACGTAATTTGAGGTGGATAATTAATGCAAAGGAAAAATACGTATCTCGAGGTGGATAATCCATGTAAATGTCATGCACGTATATCAAGGGGACAACTCATGCATATCCACTACAGACCATGCACCCCATGCAAACGTCATGCACATATCGCAAGGCGGACAACCCGTGCAACCCATAGTAACCAAGCAACTCATCCTTTAAAGTTTTGTCTTACTTCTATCTCGTGATGATAAGAAGAGATACGAAGATTAAAATAATTATAGGTCAAAACCACGTTATTTCTTTGTCTAGAATTTAAAATATAAACAATAATTATCTCTTGAAAAATAAGTTCATTCCATGAAAAAGTTGTATACATCAACTTCATTCACATAAGATATAACTGAAAAAAATCACGACGACATCAAACAAACTCATCATACAGGTCTATTACGACGGTTATGTTGACGTTGTTGCTTCGTGATGCAAATCGGTCGTACTATACGTCTAGTTGGACGTTGTGTTTGTACATCCGGTTGAGGTTGTTGAGGTTGTTGATCTTGCATTGAATGCCGTTGAGTCGATTGATGTTCTTCTTCTGGTTCACTCGACTCACCTCTGGTAATAATGCTTCTAAAAATAGGAGGTTGAACCATTCCAAAATACCGGCTTCTTGTATATGGTTAAGCGAAAGGAACATGAGGCGGTGGCATGCTTAACAGGTTCATGAATGAGTCATCTCCATTATATGACATATTCTAATTATAACATGGTGGAGTGTATGGACTCGGCATGTATTGAGGCAATGAATGATACATTTGATGTCTATGCATTTCATGGTCCACATATGAAGACGACGGCCCGGGTGCATAAGATCAAAATGGTAAAGAGGAATATTTAAGAATGACGGCCTTGGTACAAACATTTGTGGTTCCGGTTGCATCGGGGACGATGTAGGAATGTACCCATCAGAAGAATGACGTGGTGGGGATGAATGCTGACTACTCTCGCCAACAGTCTCTCTTCTTCTCGCTCTCGGACGAGATGAACGTAGTGGAGGAGAACGTATGCTACTCTCTGCAGCAATCTCAGTCCGATGAGATGGATGTGGTGGACGAGGACGTCTGGTGCTTTCCCCCATAGTCTTTGTTTATGTCGTTCTTCTTCTCACCTCTCTATTTGATTCGTCATGATCCTCTTCTTCATCTTCCTCTTCATTCTCCTCATTTATGTCATGTTTGACATCAGTTTCTTCAATCCATAGAGTAAACCTTTACCTTTCATCTTCATCAAAAATTTCAATGTCTTCATCAAGAGCAGCAAGACCTTGCTCGTACTCATCCTCAATAAACACTCGCCTCAGTCGATGCACCAAATTACACCGATATAAAAACATGAGTTTAATACACACAATTTAATATATTATTTGTTTGGGAAAAAAATAATAGTTTCAAGTTTACCGAATAGTCACTTAAAGCTTCGTCGTATCAAATGAATCGTCTAGTGACTGATCGATACCACATCATGTAGTCTTGGTGATCATGTCTTTCTTCTTGTGTCGTAACTATGTTGTCACCACGATTTTTCCACATTTGTATAAAGGTTGCGTGAAAAGCCACCCAATTTTCTTGATTGTGTCCACGCAATTCGATGCGATGCAGTCGGGTGTCGTAATCATAATTTGGTGGCACGACTTGTATCATTTTGAATTGTCTCATAACCCTTTCTGGTCGATGTCACTCGACTATGTGGAAACAAATCAGTGGACGCGTTGATAGCCAACTACCGTGAACTTCAGTACAATATTCGGTAAGAGACCCGATGACTTCAGCATAAGGTTGTCACACTACGTCATCCTCATTCTGCGAGTCGAATATATCACGGTAAGCTGATAAGACGTGTGTCGCACTCTGTGTAACCGAAAATGCATCGAGCCATCTGTATACAAAACAATAAATTATAGAAAATGGAGCTAATATTATAGAAATTATGAAATAATATTTGTATTACCTATGTCTTAATTGAACGTCCATAAGCATGTGTTCTCCAACCACTGTCCGCGGTCGAACTCTAGAAACACTCAGGCGCTTTGGTGCTATGAATGAAAATTTGTCTCATGCCCACAGCTGTACAAGAATTGACGCGCCTGCAACCTCTTGAGCACCTGCGCGAGATCTGCGACACAACTCCATGTACAAATAAGTCAAACAGACACTCCCCTAACTATATTGTCCAACTATTTGGAAATCCTCAAGTAATGGTAGAAACATCAATTTTACAAATCGGTTTGACTTGTCGGCGAATAGACAACCACCGAAAACTTGCAGTATGTACGATCGAACATAACGTCGCACCGATTCCTCATCGTTGTCGTCATCTATAGCTGGTAAGTTATGTTCAAGCCATTGGACTTTAAGTTTACGACCAATAATGTCATCTATAACAGGAATTTGACCAAGTAGTCTCTCACACACCTCAACATAGTTTGTATCGATCTTTCCCGTCACAGGCATACCTTCGATAGGTAAGCCAAGCTGTACCTGCACGTCCTGGAATGTAATTGTGCACTCGCCACATTGCATGTGAAATGTACGTGTCCCAGGGCGGCATCTTTCTACGAATGCAAGAATCAAAGCCCAATCAAGGCTGAAAAATGCTTTGTGGGAAATCTCATAGAACCCATTGGAATGAAGATATGAGATCATCTTCGAATGGTACTGCACCGTTCGATCAACGACACTACGTCTTCGACGCACGCACAATGTTTTGTACACCTTATAATTAATAATGTATTATATATATATATATATATATATATATATATATTATATGTTTATGCGAGAACATTTGACATATACATGTAAAAAAATTTACCTGACCCCTCCAGGTTCGCGACGATCTGTGTGTAGATTGGAGATATAAAAGTGAAGGATCTGATGGACCTGGATCCATTGGTGTACAAACTACAATTGACTTATTTAAAAAAATTAGTCGTGTTATTAAGAAACTCACAATAAGTCATTCACATAGGTTCAAACAATAACAAATATTTAAACATTTTAATATAATCAAATAACCAACTTAAGCCATCACAATTAATATACAAAATCGACAATCGATTTGCATTGGAACAATGAGCTCTGGTTGGACAATTTTTTGTTATGTCCCTCTAAATGACAAATACCACACCGATTCTTTCTAGTAGGGACTTGAACACGGTCTTTATAAGGACATGTTGTTCTTCTATATCCTTTTTGATGACATATGACACCTCGCAAGGGCCTCGATACATTAGGAAGATCCATTTCGTTTTGAATTCTCGTTTCTTTTGGTCTCCCTCGGCCACGTCTGCACCTTGGATCCGGTATGATATTCGTTGCAAAACTCGGCCAGTATTTTTTATCCGGGATGGTTTTGAAATCTTAGGAATAATATTGGGTATACACATCTATCCTATAGTATGGCTTAATGAATTGCGCGTAGCTCACTCAAATAAAGGCACATGCAGCTAACACGTGTAAGCAAGGAAAACCAAACGATTATCATTTATTGCAATTGCACACCCGGTCCTTTAGGATGACGACTTAAGTATTGTTGCATTTATGCATGCGATCTATGTCTTCCATTCAGCACTTCAAACTCACCTATGTCACGATTAGAGGTGGGCAGCGGTTTCCGAAAAAACGCCCAAACTGTGTAAACCGCATGGTTTGGTCTAATTTTTAAAACTCGCAATTTGGGGTGGTTTAAAAAACTTAAAAACTGCAGAATCGCGGTTTGGTCGCGGTTTTCATTTTAAAAAAATCGTGGTTTCACCAAACTGATGGTATTTTAGTAAATACCCAACATTTATTTCTAACTTTGATTGAGTTCTTTTTTGTGAATGATTGGTTAGATATGTTTTGTTGTATCTTATGTTGAATTTTTTATGAACAATTGAACAATAAACATGTATGGACTTTATGGTATGTAATATGTATGATTGTTTTCTTTTTCTTTTCTTTTTTTGTTTTTTTTAAATGGGTCGTATGAAAATCGCGAAACCAAACCGACCAAACCGCGCAAACCGCTGGCGGTTTGGGTGCGATTTTGATGGTTCACGGTTTGGTGGTGGTTTGCAAATCGGTCAAACCGCGAACCCTCAGTTTGGTCACGGTTTGATGGTTTCCACCACCAAACTGCGGTTTGCCCATCCCTAGTCACAATTGATCAAATTGACTTGATGTCTCATTGCAGATTGTTCATAATGTGTGAGTTTATCCGTGACATATTATGTGTAGGATAGGCCGTTTGAGATTGCTTCATTGATTTCTTGTTTACGCTGATCGTGGTATGTCACCAATCTGTAGTAAATCATCTGAGTCATTGTTGTTATTGGCAAGAATCGAGCCCGTTTAATACACCATTAAAACACTCTACAATTGACAATAAGATTCGTGTAAGTAATATTACTTCAACGAGAACTATATAGTTGAATGCAAAACAGAACTTGCATTTCATACTACCAACACCATTAGAAGTCATTCATCCATACCGCATGCCTCCGTCATGCGATTGAGTTTATAGTTCTTCGGGGATGGCATTGACATATTGCAAACATTGAGGAGTCCGTAATGATAAGTATGTAAAATGTTTCATGCACGCATTAAGTTTCCGTTATTGATGTTTATCAGCTGCTCGAGAAATGAGTTTTTTCAATGGTTCATTTTTTAATTGGGTGTTGAAATTACTAAGCAAGTGTCGCAGATAATAACGGTGGTATCCTTTTGGGGGACAAAAATTATTGCTCGGGGTGTTGATCGCCTCCAGAATGTCAGGGTGATGATCAGAAATAAGACAAACTCCATCTCTATCCATCACGTATTTGCACAACATCCTTGAAACTCATCTCCACGAATCCATAGATTCAGTTTCTGCAATGGCAAATGCAACTGGTAGTATTTGTCTATTACCATCAACAGATATGACAATCATTAGCTTACCACTTTATTTGTCATGTAAGAAAGGCGCATCAATCTGAAGAAGAGGCCTACAAAACTTGAAAGCTTGTATTGATGCTTCGAATGCGAAAAACGCACAACGAAATTAGGGAGACGCAGTCCTTATCTCATCAGCAGATCATTGTCTATATAACCACTCGATTCTTGTCCCTGGACTCTTAATTTCACAACCACTAACCATCTTGGTAATAAAGTTGTATGATTCATTCCGGTCTCCAAATGCAAATGCAACTATCTTCCTTTTGGCATCCCACATTCGCTTGTAGTTTACTTCGTGTCCGTATTTTCCCTTAATTATTTGTATTAATGTCTTGATAGTTATTGTTTGATCTATCTGGACAACACTTTGGATCTCTCGTGCAAGCATGTTGGCGTCAAGTCGAGGATGACCCCGTTTTGCGTCAGGATTTATACAGTTGTGCAGCTGGTCTAATTGTGTGATCTCTCATAGTTGTGTTTTCTTTCGCAAACAAGCACAAAGACACCACATACAACCGTCTTGCGCACTTCTACACTTGATCGCCCACAGAGTTGTAGTCGATTCCATCATATGGTATTGACAATGTCTATTAACATGTCACACTTTGACGTCATGTTGTAAGTATTTTTTGTTGTCGAAGCGCAATCATATTTCCAACTCAAAATTAGACATGTCTCACCCAGTCTGTTGATGAGAATGTTGGGTTGCAGTGGAGTTGACAACCTCCCAATTGATTTCATTATACACTGGCAATGGTTGGTGAACTTCTTCATCACTTGCTTCCTCCATGAAATTCTATTCATCGATAGCAAACTACTCATCATTTTGCATGTTTTCCGCATCCGGAGGTTCATACGTTGGGTCATCCGTAACAACATTGAGGTTTTCCCAATCAACAGATGTTGCAACATCCTCGGGGGGATGTACATCCTCTTCTGTTTCATTATCGTCGTCGTCGTCATCATTAACTTCATCGTCACTAGAAGCATTAATGTCATCATGTAAGGGATTAATAAATCCATCCTACGCGACATCACTTTGTGATGATTGCATATGCAGCCTTTTTACCATCTACGTCTGACGTGCCGACATCTTCATCACGGACTTGCGAATGAACCGTAGGATTTCGAAACGAGTCGATTGACTAAAATGTTAAATAGATATCTACCGTTGCAGTTAATTGTAAATTGATCACCGTCACCCACATCAAGTCGAAGTGTGTTGCATCATGCAACAATACAGTGATGAAATATTGGGAACCTCCGGGGAGGATTATCACATCGCGATAAGTCATCATAACTAGAGTCTCCGTGGATGAGGTATTGAACGCGTTACACATGTGATCCATCAATTATCGTCTACTCGTCCTAAATTTAACAATCGATATGATGGGGATGCGTTGTACGCGATGCCATTTAAATCGTTTAAAATCTCACCATGCGCATAAAATAGAAATGAGATGTTCCTATGTTTCTGTGACGGCCCCAATTTCCCACAAACTGAGCACCGCCCGGCCTAAGCCCACGTAGACCCCCCGAGCCAGTCTCGCAAGGTCAACGCAGGCCTAATCAGCCTTCTAATCCTTCATTATCAGTAAATTCAAAAGTTTTAAGCTGAGTTATTAATATTTTGCAAGTTTTACAATTTAGCGTAAGCAATACTACATTAAATAACTCAACAATAAGGTAAAAGAGTTGGGCAACCTAATTGTGGAACCCAGCATAAATGTATCGCCATCGGATGAGAGTAAATAAAAGATATACAAAAATTCCACCTAGCTATGGAGCTTTCCCTCTGCTACTCGAATGCGGCTCTTCACTCAGTCAAACACGAGATTGACGAGCCCAGGTAAGTAAAATCCGGTATAATCTAAACAGTAATTCAAGATAAAATACAGCGGTCTAAAAGTCATGCAGATAAAAAGAAAACCGTACGGAATGCATGATCGTGAGACTGTAAAACAATAAAATTACAACGAGAATGAGTGTCAAAGGAAACAATATAGAGAGGTGTCCAAGTAGTCTAAGATCACCGAATGCGGGTGCCACAGGGTCGGGGTCGCAGAGTCGCGGCAACGCCAAGCATACTCGGTCATCGGATGAGGCATCGTCGTACCTAAAATGTCGCGAATGAGGGATATCAACGACGCCCCGGATAAAGCACATCTCATTCTGACCAAATACTGTAACTTGAGGCCATGGCCCCGGTTGCGAGCCGGCAACCACTCCAATTAGAGGCACGAGTACGACTCAATTGGCCCTCGGACACTCATAAGTCAGTGAGAATTCCAAGAAAATAACATGATTCAACATCAAACAAACATGCAAGCTCAATGAACTACTGTACATTTTCTAACTGATTTACTTACCTCGAAATTCGTAATTCGTCCTCAAGACGTTTCGCTCACGCCTCAAATTGCGCATTTGACACCCGACTCTACCTAGTAAGTCCCTGGTGTCATTTATACCATTTAGGACTAATTTCGTAGGTCATTCAATCACAACCAAATTTCTCAACATAAAACTCACCATGACCTTTAAAATCAATTCGTGGTCGCACGTCGTCGAATCTCGTCGAGTCGCGCCCCTCGTTGAAGATCGATCGGTCCGACAACACCATCGCGTCGTTCACCGCGCCAACGTCTAAACCGCACCACCGTCGCGCCATCGTCGCTGCCGGCGTCGCCAATCCGCTGCCGGCGTCGCCGAGTCACTGCCGGCGTCCCTGCCGGATTTGCGCCGTCCCGCCGCCGGCTCACTGCCATGCCGATGTCCGCCATCCGCCATGTCGCCATCATCGAGTCGCGCGCGCGCGCGCCGCTTATCGCTGGAGCGCGCTGCCGTCGACCGCGGTGCTCGCGTCGTCGACATCTCGCCGCCGATGCATCTCTCACCGCGCGCTGCGCTAGTCGTCGCCACGTCGCGCATTGCTGCCGCGCCACGCGCGCCACCCGAGCCGCGCTGCTGGAGCCTCGCTGCGCCGCCGTGCTGTGGAATCGCCATTGACCGTCCGCGTGTCGCCGCTGCTGCGAGTTGTCGCCGCTGGACCGTCCGCGTGTCGCGCATTGGTTTGCACCTCCCTTTTCTTCGTCATCTCTTTAGTTCTCTCTTTCTCTCCTCTCTCTCTCTCTCTTTTTCTTTCTCTCCCTCTCCTTTTTTTTCTCTCTCTTATCCGATTCTCTTTTTACTTTTCAATTCAAATGTGCCCTCGAGATTCGCACGGAGCTAAACTCGAGGCACATCTAAAACATTTTTATTCAATATTTTCCTAAAAAGTTATGCATCACGCATCTCGAGGCACCATGAATATTCATATCACTACCACTTCATTTCACATTCTCGGAACTCGTGCCACACGCATCCTGAGGCGCATCCAATGTACATTTCTCCTTTTATTCTTAATGTGACCACATAGTCACTATAACCACATTAAACCGCTACCTCGTTCCCACGTTGACACGCGACTCGAGGCGCATCCCTTTTCGTGTTCTGGCTCACCGCATTCCCCGCATATACATTTGTCAGCAATTAGCATTAAAATCTCAAATTGAACATTCTCGGTATCTCCACTCAAGATTCGGACATACGTATTCGATGAGTGGGTCTCACATACGACCTTGACCTGGCATGTGGCACAAGTCAAATTTTCGGGCCGTTACAGTCTCCCAACGAATTAGAATTTCGCCCTCGAAATTTACGCACTTCGATAGTGTGTTATGAATGAAGACCCAAGGTCATACCCGCCCAAGGCCGTACTTGCCCAATGTCATACTCGCCCAAGGCCATACTCGCCCAAGGCCATACCCCTATTTTACTCTGTAAGGCTGGGCTCCTCCGCATTAAGCTGGGCTCCTCCGTGAACTCCAAGCAATGAACACACCATCTGTCTCCTCCCATCAATATATGTCAGGGCAATATCCTCGCAACATATATTAGAATACAAGTGAACATATTAATTTTATGACCCACTGTCACCAACATACTCATATCCGTCGTATGTCCGCGAGAATGTAAATCAATTTCTCTGACTGTGCATCGATCTCTTTATTCGGTTACGATGGGTAGTAGTCGGACCTTGCGCGACAACAGCATGAATCTGCTCCTAGCTCTGTTGTGTCTGCCCGCTGTTGTGAACACGTACTGGTGAAGTGACCTGGCTGTCCACACTCCTACAAAAGTACGTTGAAATCTCGATTCGTATGGAACATGTTGTCCTTGTCCCTGTACTCGAGCCTGACTAGACATCTGTCCCTATCTCTGCACTTGACTGGAACTTTGATTCATCGTCGACCGACCACCTCTCGTCATCGCCCTACGATGGTACTAATGCTAAGGACCGACCGTGTCGTTGCTACTCTTGTTGTGCACTAGCGTAACTCTACACTGAATCAACTAACTCTGGCGCCATATACGCCGCATATGGCGGACACGCAATACGCTCTGAGGTTGATCTCTTTGCCACGACCGTCTAACCCTCGTTTTCCTTCGATCATCTCCAAACCCTCGCACTAACTATAACGATGCCGATAATGCGACCTGTACTCCGGCGCGTGCGCTCCCACACTCTCGCCAGCCATAGCCCTCGCTTAAGCCTCATGTACTGTACTCGGAGCCGTCGTCACCCAACATAACCAACAAATTCTAGGAAATCGTGTATGACGTAGTAAGCTTGGTCAATGTCCGTGTCGGCCGCACCCCGAACATACTTCATCACGCGTATATACTGATCTATGTACCGCAACTGACTCTCTGGTCCTTTGTCAAATGGTCTGAAACTCAGTACTATTCAGGTACAGACTGTTCCCCATCGACACTTCCGTAGTACGCCACCAGACATCGACCTCACCGACCAGTGGAGTTGATGATATACTCGACTGCATTTGCGCTGGTATGGCCAGTACATCATGTATCTCCACGTGACCACATATAAACGTACCCTCGTGCAACTTCTCCCAATGTTGCCTCTAAAACTCGAGAGCATGTCTCGCCTCAACTATAGCCCTACCACCTGTATCAGTCGGCGTGCTCAGCGTATCTTCAGGTAGTGTATCAGATGTACGAAGTACGAGATCAACCTGAACCTGTGCCTCCTCGACCACTGTAGGCCCTGCCTGAACTAGAGATGTTACAGGTGGGTCGTGACACGCTCAGCTTGAATAACTAGTTGCCGACATAGACAAGCAATAAAGTGTAGCTGTGCCTTAACAAATCGAAGGATCTCCTGCAGTTGTTCGTCGCGTGATACAATCCTTTTTGACAGAGTAGGCTGTTCCTCAGCACTCGCAAACTGCGAACTTGCAGCCCCACGATCATTTATAGAACCAGTCTGAAACGTCATCGCATTTTCTATAGCTACGATTCCTCGAATCGGTGTATATTTACCGTTATCGTATATAGTATATTACAACACAACAAATATACCATATAGGATCAAGTTTTACTCTTTTCTTAGCAACTTTAAACGCATTTTTTTTTATTACAACATGCACTACTTGCACGAGAATTTCCTTTCAGTGCGTGTACTAACACATCTGAACAAATTGTAGAATGCGAGAAGTCTTGAGATGTACAATCTCATAGGATTTATATTTAGGTGGCATCTAACTTTTAGAATGATTTGCAGACTCTACTTAAACTCGTAACACTTAATTCATTTACAAGTCTCTAAAGGTGGTGGTCGACTTCACCAACCTTGATATTATAAATGTTTGGTGTCACTAAAGTGGAGTTACTTGGACTTCTGATCCAACATTACTACTTCAAAGCTTTCGTCAAAGCTAAGGAGTCCGTACATGATGTAATCGTTAGCTCTCAAGTCATCTCAACACTCTGCTCTTTTAGAGTATGCATTAACCCACTCTAAAAGAATTTTGTTTTTATTTTACACATCCCTCATTTTATCATGTCACTTCGCCAATTTTTTTTTTTTTTTTTGAGGAAACTAGATTTTAGTTTTGACTTAACCTACATAGTGAATCATCAGCAAAAAGAAAACCAATAGAGTGATTAAGTAGGCATTTAAAGACTCAAGAACTATAGAACTCAGCATGCATAAAGTTGTGGTCTCCAAAAGATCATAAAAGATTGAAAAAAAGGTTTTAAAGCCTATTTATCATCTAATCTTCATAATACTCCTCTAGTCAGCTATGGCATTGCCCATGGTTGTTGATGGATCTGGAGTTTTAAATAATGAGCTGCAAGGCCCGATGAGGAAAATAGAACTCCATATACACATCCAATAAAAATAGATCATGCATTTTCAAATAATCAAATAAAGAGATATGACACACAATTCATAGCCAACAATTCACAAGAATGGACGTTGCTGCTATTAATCTTCACATAATGCATTCGTATTGGTTTACTAGTTTAAGTTAGGACGGAGAACGGCTACAAGACATCCACAATTTATACATGCAACTCGCCCCTACCACAAGCAAAAAAAAACATGTTTAACATAGAGTGTGGCCACAAATATCCTTAACAAATGCACCACAGACCTTGCCCCTACTACAAGCTCTGCGTATTTAAGACTGAGTGTGGCCACAAGAAACCTTAACAAGTGCACCACAGACCATGCCCTTGCCACAAGCTCTATGTTATTAAAATTGTTTGTCCCCGCACGATGTCCTAATTATCTCATTTTACTCAAAATGAATTGTTTCATTTTCCATTGGCTTCACCAAACCAACAATGATATTTATCTCAATTTATCAATTGAACTAACTAAATTCTAGTTTTACATTTTGTTGCCATTCTTTTCCAATTTTTACTCATCGCGTCTCACGCGATACACAAGAGTGAATATCGTATATCTATCGATAATAATATAATACAACACATCAAATATTACATATAATTTCTCCAACTCTCCTCGCTTCCCAACGAAGACCTCAGTCAGGATCATAGGGTTCCACTCTAAGTTCAGGATTCCTAACTTCCGCTGGTTTATGTCTTATGCTGGTTGTGGGTTAATTAAGAGCTAAATGTAAAAAACCTGGCTCTGATACCAACTGGGACGACCCCAATTTCCCACAAACTGGGCACCGCCCGGCCTAAGCCCACGTAGACCCCCGAGCCAGTCTCGCAAGGTCAACGCAGGCCTAGTCAGCCTTCTAATCCTTCATTATCAGTAAATTCAAAAGTTTTAAGTTGAGTTATTAATGTTTTGCAAGTTTTATAATTTAGCGGAAGCAATACTACATTAAATAACTCAACAATAAGGTAAAAGAGTTAGGCAATCTAATTGTGGAACCCAGCATAAATGTATCACCATCGGATGAGAGTAAATAAAAGATATACAAAATTTTCACCTAGCTATGGAGTTTTCCCTCTGCTACTCGAATGCGGCTTTGCACTCAGTCAAACACGAGATTGACGAGCCCAGGTAAGTAAAATCCAGTAGAATCTAAACAGTAATTCAAGATAAAATACAGCAGCCTAAAAGTCATGCAGATAAAAATAAAATTGTACGGAATGCATGATCATGAGACCGTAAAACAATAAAATTACAACGAGAATGAGTGTCAAAGGAAACAATATAGAGAGGTGCCCAAGTAGTCTAAGACCACCGAATGTGGGTGCCACAGGGTCGGGGTCGCAGAGTCGCGGCAACGCCAAGCAGACTCGATCATCGGATGCGGCATCGCCTTACCTAAAATGTCGCGAATGAGGGATATCAACGGCGCCCCGGATAAAGCACATCTCATTCCGACCAAATACTGTAACTCGAGGCCATGGCCCTAGTTACGAGGCGGCAACCACTCCAATTAGAGGCACGAGTACGACTCACTTGGCCCTCGGACACTCATAAGTCAGTGGGAATTCCAAGAAAATGACATGATTCAACATCAAACAAACATGCAAGCTCAATGAACTACTGTACATTTTCTAACTGGTTTACTTACCTCGAAATTTGTAATTCGTCCTCAAGACGTTCCTCTCACGCCTCGAATTGCGCACCCGACACCCGACTCTACCTCGTAAGTCCCTGGTGTCATTTATACCATTTAGGACTAATTTCCTAGGTCATTCAATCACAACCAAATTTCTCAACATAAAACTCACCATGGCCTTTAAAATCAATTCGTGGTCGCGCGTAGTCGAATCTCGTCAAATCGCGCCCCTCGTCGAGGATCGATCGGTCCGACAACGCCATCGCGTCGTTCACCGCGCCGACGTCAAAACCGCACCACCGTCGCTGCCGGCACCACCGTCGCGCCATCGTCGCCGCCGGCATCGCCAATCCGCTGCCGGCGTCGCCGAGTCGCTGCCGGAGTTGCGTCGTCCGTCGCCGCCGGCTCATTGCGTGGTGCCTCTCGTCGCCACCGTCGTTGTCGGCCATCACCGCATTGCGCGCGCGCGCCGCTTATCGCTGGAGCCGCGCTGTCGTTCGCCGGTGCTCACGCCGTCAACATCTCGCCGCCGATGCATCTCTCGCCATTGCTCGGTCGTCGCGCGTCACGGCGTTGCCGCGCCACCGCGCCACCCGGAATCAGGCTGCTGGAGCCTCGCGCGCGGCCGTGGAACCGCCATTGGGACCGTCCGCGTGCCGCCGCTGGTTCGCACCTCCCTCTTCTTCGTCATCTCTCTGGTTCTCCCTCTCTCTCCTCTTCTCTCTCTCTCTCTCTCTCTCTCCTCTCCTTTTTTTTCTTTCTCTCTTATCTGATTCTCTCTTTTTATTTTTCAAATCAAATGTTTCCTCGAGATTCGCACGGAGCGAAACTCGAGGCACATCTAAAACATTTTTATTCAATATTTTCATAAAAAGGTGTGCATCACGCATCTCGAGGCACCATGAATATTCACATCACTACCACTTCATTTCACATTCTCAGAACTCGTGCCACACGCATCCCGACACTCGTTCCCACGTAGTCACTATAACCACATAGTCACTATAACCACATTAAACCGCTACCTCGTTCCCACGTCGACACTCGACTCGAGGCGCATCCCCTTTCGTGTTCTGGCTCACCGCATTCCCCGCATATACATTTGTCAGCAATTAGCATTAAAATCTCAAATTGAACATTCTCGGTATCTCCACTCAAGATTCAGATATATGTATTCGACGAGTGGGTCTCACAAACGACCTTGACCTGGCACGTAGCACAAGTCAAATTTTCGGGTCGTTACAGTTTCATGACCTACATAATTTATTGGGCATTGATGTAAGAGGATTACATATATATCAAGCGGAAAAGTTCATTACACACGGGATTTTAAGCACAATCGAACTTTTTGATGTAGAAGATCACCTTAACAGCACAACTACAAAGCATACTCATTCGTTTGTATAAAGTGCCAATTAATAACTCATATTTACATCCCAAACGATGAAAATTACTAAACTAATTAAAAATGAGCATGTATTTCATCAAAGAAAGATCATACTAATTTTTCGTTATTTTTCTCAAATATCAAGCAACAAAGTTTATTAATAGTAGCTTTACTACATAACATACTCATTCGTCTCCTTGAAGTGCACCATCTTTTTTAGTTAGTTTATGTTTTATATTTGTAATTGTAATATGATATCTATATATACACACATAGATATGACACGACATAGTAAAAATATGTTTTTCATGCACATAAATGTTTTTTTAGCACAAAAAAACTCAAACACATCAAAAGTACACATACCATGTAATGACCAACTCAACCATTTTTTTCAAATAAAGCTATATATGTAACTACATAACATGAAATTAATTAATAACAAAACCAAATAAAAAATCATAGCAAAAAATTATTTTTGTACTTACTATTGTCATCATCTTTTGATCTTCAGTTTAATATTCCTACAATTAAAAAAAAATGTTAGTTCTTTTATTGAAATGGAAATTAATAACTAATAAAAAAACTTAACAAAGACAGATCATGACCGAACACAACCTGCGGCAACAATCAATGACTAAGCTCTGTCTACCCAGCCCTCTCTCAATCGTTTGTTGTCTTGATGTTGTCCTGAAAAAAAAAAATTAAAAATTAAGTTCGGATTGTGTGTATATTGAGGGACACATGGGAACACATGCGACTATTTATTTTTAACAACAAAGAAATTTGCAATAGCTTTCAAAAGAATTTTGCCACGCATGAAAATAAATAAATGCAAACCTCGCAACCAAAAAATTTATAAGCTACCAAAATAGTTTGCTCGATCAATAATTCATCAATATAACAATTCTTTCAAACAAAATCCAAAACTAAGACTCCGAACATGATCTAAACTAAACTCAACAAAATTTGTATGTAAAAAGTATAACAAAAAAATGTTTAACACAAAAATAAATCCTAACCTAACACTTCAAACAAAATCCTGAACTAAACTAAACAAAATCATAAACTAAACAAAATTCATATGAAAAAAGTTTAACCCACAGTTTAACAAAAAAATACATCTTAAACTAACACTTCAAACAAAATCATACACTAAAAGTTAACTAACAATTCATTTAAATCACTTACCTCTTCTTGCCTTCCTTACTCACTCTCTCACGATCTACTTCTCCTTCAAGCCATGAGCACAAATAGGGGAGATTCTCACCTTCTCCTTCTCCATCAGTCCAACAATCACAAAATTATATTAATGTTTCTTCTATTCCCATTGCCAACAACAACAACAACTACTTGTTCTTCTTTGATGAAAACAAGAAACAACAACAAAGCGCAAGTAAGTAAAATCATAGAGATTTAAAGAGGGGAGTACTTACTGAAATACAACTTCTTCTTTAACACCGTCACCTCGATCTCAATCAACATCCCACCTTCTCCTTCAACAACCCACCTTCTCTCAATCTCCTTCTCTTCTCCATCAACACACTCCCAACCGGATCTCTCTCTATCTAAATCAAATAACACTCCTTCGATCTCCTTCAACAACCTCAACAGCCGTGACCTCCTTTTCCTTCTCCTCCTTCAACAGTCGTGACCTCCTTCAACAGCCCTCCTTCAACAGCCGTGACCAGTCTCACACAATCTCTCTCTCCCCAAATCAAATAACACTCCTTCTCCTTCAGCCTCAACAACCGTGATTA
This sequence comes from Stephania yunnanensis, assembly GCA_039657365.1. Lineage (NCBI taxonomy): Eukaryota > Viridiplantae > Streptophyta > Magnoliopsida > Ranunculales > Menispermaceae > Stephania > Stephania yunnanensis. Next base: position 7,337,116 of record CM077580.1, read on the forward strand.
TAGGGTGGCAAAATGTGCCCAGACCCGTTTGTCTGCATTTGCTCGGACTCGCTTTAAACGGGTCCGAACATAATTTTTTCAAAATTAATACGGGTCTGGACATGTTTTCTTGTCTGTTTTAAAAAACCGGTCCGGGTCCGAACAAATTTAAAAATAAAAAAGGGTACCCATTTAGCGATTAATTTAAATAATATTTATTTATTTATAGGAGTGTTTTGAAGCTTTCATGATGTTTGAATTATAATTTCACTAATGATGATGTTATTTTTATATGGAAACTTGTAAGACTTGAATTTTGAGTTTATAACATTTCTTTTTTGTAGTTATGAAATGCATGACAACATAAAAATCATGTATTTTTGTTAATAATTAAGTGAGAAATTTTATTTTATTTTATTAAAAAAGAGGGTCCGGACAAAAAACGGGTCTCATATGTTTTAAAAACATACGGGTCCGAACAAAAAAAGTGTTCGTTTCAAAAACAAGTACGGGTTCGGACACTATTTTTAATCGTTATTAAGGGTGGTATCTGGACCCGTACCCGTCTGTACCCCTTTTTTTGCCACCCCTAGGCGTCAACTCCACCTTCAATAGCCTCACTCTCACCCTTTGCATATCTGATCTCTATTTGTCACCTACACCATTAAACAGGGAACTAACCCTCACCCAACTCATTCAAACCCGTGACCTACCCCTACTCACAGTACTAGGGGTGGCAATTCGTGTCGGTAAGTTGTAAATGTGTCGTGTCATAAACAGGTCATGACCCATATAATGCAAACACATTACATGACATGTTTATTAATCGTGTTAATCATTTTCGTGTCTAAATGGATCGTGTTAAACATGTCGTGTATTCGTGTCACCCATTTATTAAATATTGCATTTAAAGATTTTATTTTATTTAAACTTTTATAATTTGGTTACTACTTTTTAAAATATATCTAAATGATTAAATTCGAACAAACATACTAAAATAGCCAATAAAATATAATGTGGTTGTATATAGTCATTAATTTTACTTTACTTTTTCATTCAAGTCTTTATTACTCTTAATAATAAAGCAAAAATTACTCGTAATAATAACATAAACAAAATTATAAGAATCATATAAAGAATATCTAAATTTTACTTTGGTGAAAAGTTTTATTTTTCTTAATTATTAATAAAATCTAAAACATAAATAATATATTAAAAGTAAAATAAATATTTCCTCTCAAATATAAAATAAAATGTGATAAAATATGTCTATAAATAAAATAAATAAATAATTTTATTAACATAGATTCAAATAGGTGAATTTTGTATCAATCTATTTATTATACCATATTTATTATTTATATATTATTCTTTAGTCGTGTTAAGCGAGTCATAAATGAGTTGAACAGGTTGACATGTTAATGACTCGTTTATTACCCGTGTATAAACGTGTTAACATGTTTATGACTCAGACTCACTTAAGTCAAACCCACGACATATTTATTACGTGTCGTATCGTGTTAATCGTTTCATCACCCAAATTATCAGCTCTATACCTATATTGTGTGTAGTGTAGCAACCGACACTTATTTTACTAATTTAAACTATTCTTTACCGTGCTTTTGTAATTTTTTCCACCAACGCCGCAGCAGCATCAGCACAGGCAGAGCACTTCAAACAGCACGAAGAAGGACAACGACCCATTACGGCGATGTCTGACAACAACACGGCGTCCGACCGCGAGAGGCGCAACGAGAGCCGTCTAAAGATCCTCGAGCTCGCCAACATGACCAGCGTCCCGATGGCACTCAACGCCGTGGTCCGCCTCAACGTCCCCAACACCATGGCCCACCACTCCGCCCCCATCTCCGCCGCCGACCTCCTCCGCCTCACCCCCGCCGCCGACCCCGACAACCTCCAGCGGCTCCTCCGCCTCCTCGCCAGCCACGGCGTCTTCGCCGAGCACCTCTCCGACGGCGGCCTCCGCAAGTACTCCCTCACGGACGTCGGCCGGACCCTGGTCTCCGACGAGTCCGGCCTCTCCTACGCCGAGTACGTCCTCCAGCACCACCAGGAGGCGGTGGTGAGGGCCTGGCCGTTGCTGGACTCGGCGGTGGCGGACCCGTCGGAGGAGCCGTTCGTCAGGGCCAACGGGATGCCGGCGTACGCTTTCTACGGCGAGAATCCCGAGATGAACGAGCTGATGCAGAGGGCCATGGCTGGGGTTTCCGTGCCCTTCATGAAGGCCTTCCTCGAGATCTACCACTGCTTCGATGGCGTCCGGAGGATCGTCGATGTGGGCGGGAGCTCTGGGGACTGTTTGAGAATGATCTTGGAGAAACACAGAGGGATTACGGAGGCTGTCAATTTTGACTTGCCTGAAGTCGTCGCTAAAGCTCCTAACATTGACGGTGAGTAGTGTTTTTTGAGTGATTGATTGGTATTAAGCCGTTTGGGATGCATCGAGATGCGTGATGATTTTTTTGGGATTGTTGCAACTTGCAGGGGTAACTCACGTGGGCGGGGACATGTTCAAGGCGATCCCGCATGGCGATGCGATCTTCATGAAGGTAGGTGCCACGGGGCCAATTAAAAATGGATTTTTTTATTATGAAAGTTTTTCTCACTCAATCGAACTCGTAGTATCTAAGGGTCACCTTAGTTCAGCACACCAATACTCGAATTAAAGCGAAAGCAAGCAATTGGCAACAAGGAAACGTTTTTACTAGCTCTCAATTGAGAATACAACATTGGAACTCTATCAATTCACGCCACTCATGCATGCTCTCTCTACCTAGAGCCTTTGGCTTTATAGATCAGTCAACAATTAGTTACATAATCGTCATAGACTAGGTAAAACTTCACTCTTTGTGGTCAAGGCAGTTGCCCAACCGCCTTGCTCCCTTGTTGCCACCTCGTGTCATAACCGCCTTGACCTCCTAGTCAAGAGGCACTTGCTCATCATGTCTGGAAGTTGTTGGGACGTGCCTTGGTCATGCTTTGAGCCATGACCAAGGTAGTTACATAACCACCTGTAACCGCATTTGACTTGGTCCGTCCAAGCCTTTAGTTCACCTTGATTGAGGGACAGGGTCTGATTCGTGGTGCCAAGCTGCGCGCCTAGGTACCTTTGAGTGCTAGCTGGGGCTCGGTCCGACCGAGTCCCACCGGCTAGGGGTGACCGACACCATGGTCCGTCCATGGGTCTTGCCTTGGCATTGCACCCAAGGCACGCTCGAGGGTCCCTGCTAGTACGCCCATGTCGCCCCAGGGAGAGAGCACACCTCTCCCTATAATAGATGTTAAGCCGTTTCCTCAGCTCCAATAGGAAACATCCCAAAATGAGACCAAATGTACTTTGACTTGGTCAACGCCCAAGTCAAGATTTGTCAACCCTCTCCTCGTGCCAAGGCGTGACCTTGCTCGTGCCAAGGAATTCGCCAAGTCTTGTCCGTGCCCGCGCCAAGGTGTCGTGCCAAGGCGCTCTCGTTCATGCGCTAAGGCACTGTGTCGTGCCAATGCGTGCACGCCTATGCGCCAATGCGATGTGTCGTGCCGATGCGCGCGCGTCCATGCCCTGAGGCGTTGTGCCATGCCGATGCGCTCGCGTCCATGCGCTAAGGCGCTGTGATGCGCCAATGCGCGCGCGTCCATGCGCTAAGGCGCGTTGTCGTGCCAATGCGCGCGCATCCTTGCGCCTCACCCGTGCCCATACACGCTGCCTCATCCGTGCCGCATATAATTTTCCTTGTGCATACGCGAGCCTCCGCGCGCGCTATGCTGCAAACCCTCCAAGGTACACCGTCCCACAATTAACTTCCTCAAGACCTTCCGAGTCCATCGAAACCCGGATAATGCTAAGTTTTCCCGCTGGCTAGCCAGCTTACTCCGATCATATTATTGAGGGGCTGACAGTAGGCGCATTGTTTGGTTTAATAATCTTTATAGCGTACATAATTTGTTTGAAGAAATGTTTGATAGATGAGTAAGGGACTCGGTTTTTTTTTTTTAAAGAAAGTCTTGACTTGAGTTTGAGTCTTGGAAATGGAAATAATTGGATTGGGAGTAGGGATGCAGATGACGAAGTTTTACCCTAATGAGTAGGAGTATGAGATTTTAAATGGGGATGAGGGTGGAGATGGGTATAAAATCTTATACCTACACGTATGGGTAATAAAATATATTTACGGAGCCCCCATAGGGAATCTTCATTTGGGATCTCCGTTGGTAATCCCCACGAGTAATCTCCACAGGGATACCCACGGGGATACCCATCTACCCGTGGGGATCCCCATATATCAATTTATACATCATATGATATTTATTATTTATATATGCTACGTGATATTTATATATAAATGTTACATAATATTATATAGTTTCAACTTCGAAACACTAATGCATATAACAAAAAAGCTTCTTAATAAGATTTATAATTTTGATTTATTTGGTTAATTAATAACTATATATTTTGTTTTGAATTATTTGCAACTATATTTATATTTTAGAATTTTAAGATCAAAAGTATCCGAAAAAATTTGATGATGTGGCGGTTTAAAGAGATAGTGACTTTAAAGAATATTTTGAATTTAAATTTTTTGTTTTGCATATACCAATGATTTTGTTGAAACTTAATTATTAGTGTTAGCACTTAGTAGTTAGAATTTTTATTGCACGATATGTTAATTTTTTATTTTTGTTGGAATTTCAACAATTGTGTTGATATGTATGTATATTTGACACCTTATTTGTTACAATTCTTTTTTTAAGAATCCCCGCGATGATCCCCAATGGAGAATGGAATGGGAAAAAAATTCTCATGGGAATTCATCATCCCTACAAAAATCCACATAAAAATTTTTACGAGGATTCCAATGGAGAATGAAATGAGTAAAACATTTTACCCATATGGATTTTTCACACCCACAGGGATTTGATGGATATGAAGATGTATATGAGAATTCATCCCCAGATGGGTATGTGTATGGGTGATAAATTTATAGTGGGTATGAGTATGGGAATGAGGCCCACATCTCTTACCTTACTCATTTGCATCTCTAGTTGGGATGACCCCCTCTGTATGGGGTTCGATAGTACTCGAGTATAGATTAATCAATGCGTTTTGTTGGTGTTGGAAATATAAAAAAAAAAAAAAAAAATTAATGGTCCGATTAATGTTTAGAGAAGAAATAAGAATTACAAAAATTTGAAGAAAATGAAAAGTATATAATATCAATCAACGTAATGGTTAGAGAAGGTCGGTTGCTTGATTTGAACACTTCCAAAGACAGTTTGCAAATACTCTTATTAGAAAATTAAGAAATTCGAGCCCCATGAGCGTTGGTCATATGTTAAGTTCGTTCTCTAATACGTTGACTAAGACATGTGTTGAATTCCAAACTTACCCATTCATTTCTTCCTCCGATTTTTTTTTTGGGTTTCTTGGTAGGAGGCAACTAAGAACCCCCGAGTCCGAGGGATAAGTCAAGTCCACCATCAGTCCGGTGTCAGTGAAGGTGACTCAAATATCCTTGACTCTTAAAAAAAATTAAAAAATTGACAATATAAGGATAGACCTAAGCTATTTAGAACGCATTGATTAGGAATGATTTAGAGGATTTGAAAAACACCCCAAGTAAGTGCATTAAATTGAATGCAATGGAAGAGTTTAATTCATCCACGTAGTCGAACCCAAGTGATTTGAAATTAAGGCTTTGTTGTTGATGTTGTTATTGTTGTTGTTATATGGGTAGTGGGTGCTGACGACCTGGACTGACGATGAGTGCAAGACAATCATGAAGAAGTGCTACGAAGCACTCCCCAAGGAGGGGAAGCTAATAGCTTGTGAGCCAGTTCTACCACATGAATCAGACGACAGTCCCAGAACGAGAGCTTTGTTAGCTGCTGACATCTTTGTGATGGCGATTTACAGGACAAAGGGGAAGCACAGGACTGAGGAGGACTTCAGGCAGCTTGGTATCTCTACTGGTTTCTCTAGCTTTAGAGCTATTTATATTGATCATTTTTTTACCGTTTTGGAGTTCATTAAGTGAAATAAGTTTTTGGTCTAACTGCCCTGTTATATGTTTCAATAATGGAAAATGATTTGGTGACTTATGTTGGAATACTCGGTGTAGACACCCGGTTGTTAATGTCTATTGATATATGTATTGATGTTTGTACGAACACAAATTGATATGTATTGAAGGGACACCAACCATCGGATGTCCCAAAGCTGGTCTAGCATTGTCCTTTAATAATTTTTAGCTGGGAAAGTTAAAAGGGATCTTGGGCAGATGTTTAATTCATGAACATTATTTGGATTAACATGTTACATGTTATACATAATATATGCAATTTCGCAAGTTAATTTTGCACTATCATGATGGAGTAGAAGTGCACTTTTTAGGATGTGTACGTAGGGTCCATTGAGTTGATTTTATAGGTCGAACTAGTGTCATGTGGCTTTCTGTAAGGCCCATAAGAGAAAAAGTCTCTTGACATGACTCAGAGTTGAGATATTTAGTCAAGGGGCGTAAGGTCTCGGCTCCTTGACCCTACCGGCATCGGCAACATCAAAATGTATTTACTTCATGTTTTTGTTCAATATAGTTATCTTCTTCCTTTAATAAATATAAGCTACCACCACTTGGGTTGTTGGAAACCTCAACCTTATTTGAAAATATGTCAAATCAATGGGACTACTATTTAGCTGGGTTTAAATAATCATCTTGAAGCCTCTTCTGTTGTCTTCTGTTGTACTGTATTCGGCGGGGATGTTTGTCACACCCTAAAAACGACCCGACAGATCTGCAGGGCAAGCGGGTAACCTAGACAACACAATGACCAAGTTCCCGGAGGATCAGGTGGTTCCTAAGTGGAGGTTAGATGTTGACTTTGGAGGGTTGGTGCAAATATTGCAACGGCTCACGGTGTGATATGTGTGTGGTGCATGTGGACGACAAAGGTGTCTAAGCGTGGGGCTTAGGCACGGCGCATGGAGACGTCTTCAGCGCGGTCTGACAGACGCAGCGCATCGCCAAAAGCAAGAGCAGGTGAAACGTGCCTTGCACCTGCGAGACGCATGGGCGTGGAGCACTGCGAACGCGCGAGATGGACGCGCACGCAGAACGCGTAAGGCAAGCACGCAGCGCTGCGAGCGCGGGCAGCCATATGCGCGCAAGAACGCGGCGAGCGCAGACGCGTGGAATGACAGCGCGCGATCGTGCGCGCGCATAGGCGCGATCGTCGGTTGAGGCGGCGAGCGCATGGTCGCATGCGGACGTTTGCGCGCGCATACGTGTAGTACGAAAATGCATATGGTTGCATGAGTAGATGCACGCGCGATGGTGTGTACCGAGGGTTGTAATTCCATAGAGAGCTAATAAACATTTCCTTGCCGTCCATTGTATTGTTATTGTTGTTTGTTGCTTATTTGTGTGACTTAGTATTCCGCATTGCGCATGGGTTGTCTTGAACTAGGGAGGCATCACAGGGCTGGTTGAGAGCGAAAAATTCCTTAGTGGAAAACCTCTCTCAATTGACCCCGTGACAGCCTACCACCACTGGGTTGTTGGAAACCTCAACCTTATTTGAAAATATTGAAAATATTGTAGATTTTGATTTTATTATGCTATCAAGCTTGTATCCTCAATGTTTACTACTTTGTGGTGCTGTGGATGTGCTTTCCCTTTGTTTTTGTGTTCTTGTAAACTTGTTTTTGGTTGCTAGTATGGGGGGAAAACCCACTCTTGACTTCCAAAATTGATGATCTCGTTGTTAATGTCATGGAACAAAACCAAGTGGTGGACAATTGCTGAAGAGTCCGCGGCTATATATAAACCTTAAAATCTCTTTTGGTTCTCTCTCGCGATTCAAGATCTTGAAACACCAATGATTTTCTCTTTTGATCGGTTGTAGTTTCAATCAGTTGATTATATGTCTGGTCATGTATCGAGTTATTGATGATTAATGAAATTTCATTTTACTTCAAAAAAAATGCCATGGTTATAACTTGATAATTTTTCAAGGTTGGTCGACTCACTATTCTTCTTTGAATTAGTGATGGAAATACTCTATTAATCGATATGAAACCTCTCGACGTTTTGGTCTAATTGTTTAGCGGACTTTTTTTCGTTTATGTGATTGTGAGGTTTTAAAATTTAAAAAAAAAATAAAAATTTGTGGATGTCTTAACCTTTTTTTATTCCTTTAAAAGTCAGTCATGTCCTAACCTAATGACATGAAAGAGACTAACACATTTGGAGTTGAATAGTAAAATTTGATTTCATGACTCTTTGGTCATCAAACGCATCTCATTAACAATTCCATTAGAGGCATTCGAATTGTTAAATCACCAGTAATTCATCTATTAACATTTTAAATGTGCATGATGATTTTTTTTTATTTTTTTTTGAAGAATTTATGAATATGTTAAATAGAAAGTTTGTCAGGTTTCCTTGTAGCATAGTCCATAATGAATAAATTGAGCAAAAGTGTCTGAAACTCCCAATACCACTAATTCTTCTTACTTTGACTAAGCCTATCTTACTCATTAATTCAAATGTGCAATAATTCCACCCAACACCACTAATTCTTCTTCTTAAAGTAACCCATTATTAAGACCTCAATTTCTAACCTATTCAATCAGTTAATCACATGCGTTACCATCGCATAATTGCATTACACAATGGTATTTGCTAATCAGTTCTTATATGTGATGTGAATATGTGATTAAAGATTTTCTTCAATTCCCAACTTTAACGCCTTCATACAATTGCTGTCGAGCAATTATCAATTTAATTTCTCTTATAAGTAAATTAAGCCTATCACCTCTATTTTATAGGTTTGACAGTTATTTTTCCCTTTCGCATTGAGGTGTGCATGGATTGGATTCATTTCAATTATGGTTAGTCCAGCCTAGCACTATTCAAATAATTTATTAGTTCAGTTTACTCTAATTTACTTCATGCAAATAAGATTGGATCAAGTTATGCGGATTAATGTTTAAAAGTACTTTTTTCTCATAATCGAGAATATTCGAATCACCACTTAAATCCTCCCCTGAGAAGGTGCCTCTATCATATACTAATTCATAAGTCAAAGGAGAAATAGTACAATCGTTGCGAGTCAAACTCATCACATCTGCTTTAATCAGAGTATTAAAGCTCTCTTCAAAACCAATGCACATAAATAATAGTTGGCATATCAACAAAAAAGCATAACAATGACAGGTGCACAAATTGTTCTGTATAATACAACTCTCAAACAACCTGAAGTGCGATTTTAGTGCATCAAATTCAATTTCTAAAAACAAACCACATAATGTGGTGGTTCACTTGTTTGGTGATACCACGTGAACCACATCTGTACCATAGTGTATAAGGGAGGACACAACAAACCAGTCAGTACTCTCATCTCCACCGTTGATCTCGCTAGATCAACAGTCCAGATGAGACCGAGTGTAAGAATACAGTATACAGATATGGACAAGAGAAAGCCAGATAACATTAGCTGCTCATATGTATACTTCTATCAAACTCAAAAATCATTGGCTCGACAACAGATGCAAGTGGGCCCCTGATGACAGCGCTGGCCCACCTAAGCTTCTCTTGTTATCGGACATCCGGATCACTGTAGCATGAAATCTCCTTTTCAACTAATTAACCTAAACTTAATAAGCCTCTCCAACGTCCCGGATTTGACTCATTTCGACTCCCCCACTAAACAAGGTCATGATCATGGATGTACTCGTGGGTCACTGTACCCCCAACCTAATCTCACACGGCGTATTTTAGCACGATTTCATTTATTATTTTCTGTTTTTTTAGTTGAGAGATTTACATTGTTAGCCTATTTTGTAGAACGTCAAGAAAATTATGTTTAATTTACGTAACTTACCAATTATCTAAAGTCTGTTGAGCTTTTTAAGTTAGCAATTTAATAAAAATTGATATTAATATGAAAACTTAAAAGTTTATCATCAAATCTATAAAAAGATAATTGTACAATCAAATAATGTGTTGAATATTTAGTAATTTTCTAACTGATCTATATTTTATTATGTTTAAGAATGTTTACATCTCCTCTTTAATATTTATTTTTTTACTTTTTATAATTATTATCCACATGCGTAAAACATAAACAATAAACAATCGTGATAGCAAACAAATTTAATATTGGACAAGTCTAAATATCAAAACAAACTAATCGCTACTGCAACTCGATTTTAAACGTCACTTCAAATGACATACATGTTTGAGTCTTTGACAATAATATGAATTCACTTGGACAGTTCCATAATACTTCGATGCCATCAACTCCATTCTAAAATTACTTATATTGTCGAAGTCAAAACCATCTTAAAACTTTTTTTTTCATAAAAAAAACCGCACGGTTTATTCGTTTTTAAAACTCGCGGTTTGGTCAAAACTTTTTTATTTCAAATACATCTCAAACAATTAACCTAACAACCAGGGCATTTCTTGTAAATACAAACCAAAAATCCTAAAAGGTAACCAAAAAAACAATCATCTTCCTCTTCCTCTCATCCTCCCGTAGTCACCTCTCACTCCCGCCGTCACCTCCCTCTCACTCCCGCCGCTCCTCCTCTTAGTCACTCCCCGGCTCCTCCTCTCACCACCAGGTTTCTCTCTCTCCTCTGCCCATCTCTCTCTCTCTCCTCTCACTCTCGTCGGCTCCTCTCTCCTCTCACCGCCGTCTCTCTCTCTCCTCTCACTCCCGTCGCTCCTCTCTCCTCTCACTCCCGTCACTCCCGCCGCTCCTCTCTCCGCTCAAACCACCATCACCGCCGTCTCCTCTCTCCTCTCACTTCCCGTCTCACCCGCGAATCCATTGCCATCATCGCCGCCTTCACGCGAACGTCCACCGCCGCTCGACCCAGCACTAAAAACCGAACCCACGCAAACCGCGGTTCGATTTCTTAATTCGTGATTTTGTGGTGGTTTGGAAAATCACTTGACCCTCGGTTTGAGTTAAATCGCAGTTTGCTCACTCCATCTTAATGTTATAACAGTCACTTTGTGCCTGCTCTCATTTATCTTTATCTTTATATAGTAACGAATAAATAATGAAACAAACGGTGAGCTGGTCTGCCCGTGGCGTTAAAACTTAAAACCATGGGGTGGTTGGAGTTGGACACATGCATTTGGAAATTATTATCCCATAATTTAATGCGACATTCTTTACTCACATTCACACACACACGCACACGTACGTTAACATACACCCGGTAACAGCGTCGACACTAACGTGCGCCGTTGGGTTAACAAGAGCGACTGGCGAGCGAGAAGGCAACAAGGATGAGAGAGAGTTGATGAACAATGCGTTGTGCGTGAGCGTGAAACGGGTGAAAGCGTGAATCGCGTGAACAACGAAATGTTCAAGCTGAGCAGGCACAGGTCGGAGAAGTCTGGGGAGAAGCTCGATTTCAAGCTCTCACACATCCAAGCACTTCAGGTGCCCACCGCTCCCAATCGATCGAATTGCTCTTCGTTTCCTTCAGTTTTGCTCTGATTCTTGCGTTTTCGATGGATTTGATTGCGTTTTGAGTTTCTCGTGTTGATTTGGGATCGATTTGGTGGAGTTTTAGTGTTGTGATTGATGAACTTGGATGGCTAGTTCTGGATCTGGATCGACTAGTGCTTTGTGATTGTGATTGTGATTGTGATTGCGATTGTGATGATGATAAGTACTCAGTAGGCGAAGAACTGAATTCGTTAGGCTAATTTTCAGTTTTTGTGGATGTGTGAGGTTTGGTGGATTGTGAAGTGATGAAAAGGGGGTTGATGTTGGAATAGCTGTGGAGGTGACTCCAGGCGATGCATTTGGGGAAAAAAGGGGAGTTTTTAAGCATTTGCGCGGAAAGGTCGATCCGCGTTAGAGTGTTAGTGTTTTTGATGTTGAAGATCATGTTTGCTTATTAGTGAAGCAAGAGAGAGAGAGGAATGTGCATTCTTTAGTTCTAATCAGATACAACAAGAGGAATGGCGAAAATTCGGGGAAGTCGCCAAGTTTATCTTAATTTTCTTGCATTGTATCTTGGAGGCAATAGTTTTGTTTGGAATCTTAACTTTGTTTCTGATGTGCTTTCTCAATTTCCCTTTGAATTCGACGTTCCTTCGAACGGAAATAATTTGTAGCAGTTTAATTATTATCTAGTAAGAGCTTCATACGTTTGATTAGTGCTCAATTCCTCGGGTTGAAATTGCTACATTTTGTATAGGTTCCGAAAGGATGGGACAAGCTTTTTGTGTCAGTCATCTCTGTGGAAACTGGGAAGACGGTGACAAAGTCCGGCAAAGCTTCTGTAAGGAATGGAACTTGCCATTGGAAAGAGACTCTATCAGAATCAATATGGCTCTTGCGAGACAGCCATTCGAAAGAAATGGACGAGTGTCTGTTTAAGCTTGTTGTTTCCATGGTTAGAGATATATCATCTCATTTATTTGTTAAAATTATGTTTTTGTCTGATTGTGTTTTATTTTTTAGTAAGTCTTGGCTTTAATTTGTTTTCTATGTTGCAGGGGTCAGCCAGGTCTGGCATCCTTGGAGAGGCCGTCATCAATTTGGCCGCATACGCGAGTTCAAAAACTTCTGTCCCTTTATCATTGCCATTGAAAAAATGCAATTACGGGACTATTTTACAGGTTATGGATCTTAATTTGACGCTGTTAACTTATTTGTCTAACCAATATGAGCTTCTTGCTTTCTGTTTATGGACTGTATGGCTTGCGGTCATGATTCATGAATGGATTCAGTGTCCAGTATCTAATGGTAGTTGAACATGCTTAATCTTTTCTTTCTTCATATTTTTTGAATGTTGTGCAAAAAACATAATAAGTAATTTGAGATTTTTGGTTTCCCTACTACCTCAAGATGTGATTGTACTTCTGATATCCTTGTTTTGAGGTATTGAGAGAACTATGTAGATGTGCTTTTTCTGTAGCATTCCTGTTTCCAACCGAAAGGAGATGACTAGTGTGTGGACCAAGATATTTTGAGAAAAGGGCACATAAAAACTCTACAGGGGTGGTTCAATACTGTTGTATATCAATTGTCAATTTGACAATGCTCTCCCTTTTGTCTGGCTTGAAATTGGAATACAAACTTAGCGCATACACTTTAGTTGCCAAGTTACTACTGTGTTTAACCCTGGGATGTACCTAATCATCAGACTCGACAATCATATTTTGGATCTGCTATTTAAATTAATAGATGTTCGTCATAGAATATTTTTATCATTGCGTATGTTTCTGTAACTTAAAATACTGCATTCTTCCAGTTCACTGCTTTTCTATCTTCGAAGCTAACATTTCTTTGCTTCCTGTTTGCAGGTCAAAATTCATTGCCTTAATCCAAGGACAGAGCTGAGGTTTGTAGCTTGAAGTAAACTCCTTACAGTAGTTTTAAGAGCAAAACCTTTAAATCTCATGTTTGTTTGCCATGTTAGGGATGAACAATGGCAGGAAACAACTTCGAACATAGAAGACCTAAATGCTGACCCCGATGAAATTGATAACAAGTCAGATGTATCTGATAATACATATGCTAAAAGTGTTGGGTCTTCCTCTAGCAACCATTTGGGCAGAAGTTCTCATCCTGGAGAACTTGGCAGTCGGGTGCGTTACCACCTTACTGATAATTACTTGTACGCTACATCCTTTGATCTCTAACTGTGGGTGCTGTCTTCATTATGCTTGTTCTTCCTAATAATCATGACTCTCTTTGTGGAACCTGTTCCTACAAAAGGATCAGATGAGTATATGGTTCTATAATTTTTTTCTAGATAGATGATCAAAGAAATCTCAAATATAAAGTTATACAAACTCCTATGCATGTTGGGCGGCATATCAACATGAACGATTGGTGGAAAATCAGCATTAATTACATGTAGCAATGGGTTACCTTGTTCAAAAAACTAAAGCTAGTTCGCCCTATCTTGTCTTTGCAGTGGATTTATTTAATGAACTAGGCGAATGTTGTCAAAAATATCACCCTTGATGACTAATGCTTGGTTATATATAACTATATTTCCTAACTGTTGCTGCAGGCTATGGGTTTCTTCAAAGGTTTTAGAAATGTTGAAGGGGTCGGCGTATACACTTGAAGTCTAGGCCCTTATGATAGTGTATAGTTATTAAAAGACTTTTTTTTTCCTTTTCCTTCTTAAAAATTCTTAGTTGAATAGTTTAGTATTTTCCTAGTAGCTTTGCTTCCATTTCAAGCAAAAGGTTTCTAAGTAGCATCCTTACTCGACCTGCCTTTTATTGATTTATTATGCTTTTCTATTTTTTTATGAATTTGAAGAATGTAAAGTACAATTTATTTTATTTTATTTTTCAGTTTTTTCCTTCAATTTGTGGAATGCGCATACCTATACAAAGTAGTTGCTTCTGCTCTTTATTTGTCTCTGTGTATTCTGATTTCTGTTTGTACTATCCGAGATATCTTTTTTCTGAGGAGCTCTTTATCTGACATCTTGTTTCTTTTTCGGTGGTTTAATTGATTGTTGTTTCTATAAAAAAGAATTATTAGTTATTAATTATTAGGATTACATTTGTGTGAAATTGATTAATCAATTGGGAAGTTAAAAATAAATAAAGTTTACAATGCCCAGGCCTTACAGAAATGATATTTAAAACTGCCTCAACTAGGTGAGCTCATCACCTAGACATAAACTGTTGGGAGTTTGATCTTGTCTAATAGCGTTTATTAATCTCCTGGGGCCCCGGAAGTTGTAATGTTACAACCAAATTACCCTACATTGATCTCGAGATTCTCGACAGCCTAACATGCTTACCTTTGAACTTTCATTTTCATTTTCTAACATTCTTTGTTCTGTCCAATGAGATGATGTCTCAAGCTTGGGACCTTCATAACGTTCCTTCTATTTATTATTCATTAGAAAAAGAGTGCATATTTTCACCTGTAACCAAGTGCTTGCTTCTCATTTCTTCAGAACCCAAGTTTTTCAGCATCTGGTTCTCGTCATAGCTCCGACTCTATGGATGGTTCGGTGGACAGACCAAATTTTTCTCCAAGAATCAACATGAATGGGGACCTCTACAGTTCAATCGGGAGACAAGATTCATCTGGTTCCCACAATGGTGCCCTTTATGGCACTGGCCCTGTTGACGATTTTTCCCGTTCAAACCTCTCATCCTTTAATTCCAGGTTCTCTGTTTCAGGCAACAATCTTTACAACCAACGTCAGGACCTTGTGCAAAATTCAAATTCGTTTGGCACATCATCGTTGAAGAATGCCAATTCTTCAAAGGACCTACTTGATGCAACAGAAGCTACAATTGATGAGCTCCGTGCAGAAGCTAAGATGTGGGAAAGAAATGCACGGAAGTTAATGCTTGATTTGGAGGTCCTGAGGAAAGAATTTTCTGAACAGTCAAGAAACCAGGCTGACATAGATATGGAACTTTCTGCAACATGTGCAGAACGAGATGGCTTAAAGCAAGAAATAGAACAACTAAAAATTTTGTTGGAGGAGTCACGGGTAAAGCAAATGGCTGCTGAGAGGAAGAATACTCAGGAAGGCAACAGCCATCTTCAGAAGGAATTTGAAGATGAGATGAAGTTCCATAAAGAATCTAATGCTGATTTGGCTCTCCAGCTTAAGAAAACTCAAGAATCGAATCTTGAGCTTGTTTCCATTCTTCAGGAGCTGGAAGAGACTGTAGAGAAGCAGAGGTTGGAAATAGATAATCTATCGGCTGATAAATTAAAGTTCTGTCCAATAGAAAATAAGGGTAATGGAAATGAAGATGCAAGCTATCCCGAAGAGATAAAAGTCAATTTAGAACTCCAGTTGCAAGAGTCGCGGGATGTGCAAGAAGAATTGCGGATGACTGTGCATTCACTGGAAAAAATCATTGAAGAGAGAACCAAGGAGCTTGAATTTGAAAAGAAGGTGAGACAAGATATGTTAAACGTCGAGGCTGAATGGAAGTCTAAACTTTCCATAAAAGAGGAAGAAAATTCAATTTTAGAAGCCAAGATATCTAATTTGTTCGATGCTCAAGGCTCAATGGAGGTGAGATCTGCTGATGGAAACGATTCTGCTTTGATGAATGAAATTGAAGTATTGAAAGAAAAAGTACGGGAGCTGGAAGCAGACTGTAATGAACTTACTGAAGAAAATCTAGAGCTCATATTGAAACTCAAGGAATCAAAAAAGGATCTTGTGACAGATAGTAGTTCTTTTGATTCTTTATCCCCTCATCTTCAGCCTTCTGTTTCTCCCACACATTTGGTACCCGGAGTGGACCAATTTAACTTACAAATAATTCAGCATCAACAGGAAGTGGCAGAGGCTTATGGTGTTGCTACGAGCGACTTGCAAGAGAAATTCATAGATCTTCAGAACAAGTTCACTGATCTGGAGCTTCAGTTCCAATCTTCGGAGGATAAAGCCCATGATCTTGATTTCCAACTTCGTGCTTGTCACGTGGAAATAGAAGATCGCGAAATGAAAATTAGTTCACTGAAACAACATTTAGAAAGTTACCAAGAAAGAGAAACAAACAAAGAAAATGAAAAGCTTGAACCCCCCAGCCCTGCTGCATTTACAGAAGTACTTTCCGAATTATATGAACAGCTTCAACTGTCTTTAGCTCTTCTCAAAAAGCATAAAAAAGATGCTCCTTCTCTTGTAAATTCTGAAAGTGAAACTGGTCGTGATGCTTTGGTTGGTTTAAATGATGTACATGCAATAACTCAGGAAGAGCAGGCCAGGGCCATCATAAATAACTTCCATGAGCTTAACAAGTTAGTGGAATTGACTGTTTATCAGAGTAAACCTGTACTTCAACAAATAGAGGCCAAGGAAAGTAATGAAGACATTGCGGGGGTTCAGCAGAATTCGGGAGACTGCAACGTGAAGGAAAATGCAATCTATTGCTCAACTGAAGAACTCAACAATCTTAAGATGCTTCTGGAGACCAAAGTAACTGATCTGAGTTGTGAACTAGAAGTAAAAAGGTCAGAGATAGAAGAGCTCGAAGCCAGTCTTTCATTGAAGGAAGAGGAGATTCAGGTGATAAAAGGTTCTCAAACTGAACTAGAATCTCAAATTCTCACTAATGACATGCTTGAAAGGAAATTGGCAGAGCTGGAAAATGGCAAGTGTGAGGTGGAGCTTCATTTATCTGAGCTAGAAGAAGAGAATGTCCAGTTATCAGAGCGCATATCTGGCTTGGAAGCTCAGTTGAGGTATCTGACAGATGAGAAGGAATCCAGTAGATTGGAACTTGAGAATTCTAGAGCTCAAACAAATGATCTCCAGAATGAAATAAAAAAGATGAGCATGGAGATGGAAGCACAAAAGGTGGATCTGAGACAGAAGTTACAAGACATGCAACTGCGATGGGAAGAAGCTCAGGAAGAATGTGAGTATCTGAAGAGAGCAAATCCAAAATTACAAGCAACAGCTGAAAGTCTGATTGAAGAATGCACTTCTGTACAGAAACTAAACGGAGAACTAAGGAAGCAGAAGTTGGAGTTGCATGAGCGTTGTTCTCATTTGGAATCAGAACTGAGGGAATGTCGGAATAATTTCTCAGATTGCTGCAAAAAAGTTGAAATGCTAGAATCGAAACTGTCTGCTATGCAAGATGAAGTTGCTTCAAAAGAAAAATTAATAACCTCAGAATTAGATGCTATTCTTCATGAAAACAAGGAATACAAAGAGAAGCTCATTATGGGAGAAAGCCTGCTGAATCAAATGTACTTGGAGAAGTCATTTGAGGTTGAGAACCTTCAAAGAGAAGTAGCACATCTGACCGAGCAGACATCATCAACTCATGATGAGAGAGAGAAAATAGCTTCGAACGCAGTGTTTGAAGTGTCCACTTTACGTGCGGATAATGTAAAACTTAAAACTGCTGTTCAAGAAGCTAAAGTTAAAGCCAAGTCGTCTGAAATAGAATTACATCACCTTCGACTTGAGTCTGAAAGAAAGGTACAAGAACTGATGAAAGAGATTCATGCTTCAAAGCAGAACCTAGAGCTGCTCACGGCTGAACATCAAAAGCTGCAGAGATTGCTGGATGATGTCAAATCCAGCGAAGAGAGATTCAAAAGCATTGTTAGTGGACTCGAATTACAACTTACAGCATGTCAGTATGAAAGGCAGCAACTAATGGAAGAAACAGCCAGCTTGAAGGTACAACTACAGAAAATACCGCAGCTTCAAGATGACATAGTGACCCTTAAGAACTCACTTTCTGAGACCAGTTTTGAAAAGGATAGACTAGAAGCTTCATTGCAATTACTATCTGGGGATTGTGAAGATTTGAAAACACAGAGGGATTCATGTGCGGAGAAATTGTCTAGCTTGCAAAAGTCTGTCTCTGAAATAGAGGACTGCAGACGAAGCAGGATTGCCTTAGAAGAAAAGATACTTCGACTGGAAGGTGATTTAACTGTTAAAGAAGCATTATGTGCTCAGGATGCTGAGCTCAAAAATGAGCTTAGCAGAATTAAAAGGGCTAATAGCCAATTTCAGCGTAAATTGCATTCCCTTGAGGAGGAGAAAAATGAATGCGTAAAGAAGGTTAATGCTCTTGAGGAGGAACTCAAGTTACACAAAGAAGAAAGAAAGCATCACTACAAGTCCGATAGTAGAAGCCCCTCGGTGCCAGAATCAGACGCAGAAAATCTTTCCAATGGAAAACTGGAGTTTGAGGTTTGTCTAAGCTGCTTTACTTACTGCTTAATTACTGTGATAAAAATGGATTATATTCCAGGTTTTTATTTTTCTACTGTAATTTTTACAGAATGGGATGGAAGACAATAATAGTGATCAGAGCCTTGAAAACGCCAAAATACATGATAGCAATGAACGGTCTCAAGAACTAACGAGAAGGCAACATAATCTTGATGCTCATGAATACCAAAGAGAGGTGCGCACCATTTTGTCCTTTTATCTTTTTTAAATGTGAACACCGTGCTACTAATTCATAACTAGCCTCTTATAGCGCCCTTGGCGTAGAGTTTTATACTTGTCTTCTACACTTCTGCAACACTAAGTTCTTATCTATTTGGTTGATCTCATTTGACAGTGATTGATTTGTTTTAGGGTGAAGAAAGATTCGACGACAGTGTAGATCAGAATCAAATAATCGGTGCTGATCTTGTAACAAAGTTACTGTCACTCGAAACTGAACTTGCCGAGGCATTGGAGGCAAATAACATGTACAAAGCACAACTAAAGGAGTACGTATACCTGATGTTGCTCTCTCTTTTCGTTCCTACTCACGGAGATTTGACATTTAAATGTGTTCCTCAACTTTCGAAGCCTATTAACAGTCACTTGCTTGGCTGCATTATGCTTTTGAACATCGGTAGGAAGCTGTGCGTGATACTTTTAGGTTGGAATAATATTCACCTTCAGTTTGATATGAATAGACAAAAAGAAGTTCAAGTCCTCTCATTCAATTGAGTTGTTTGGTTTCAAATACCATTGATCCAATACAACAGCATCATCAACATAGTCTCTGTCCCAAATTAATTGAGTTCGGCTACATGGATTAACTCTTCCATTGTGCTCGATTAAGTGCAATTGATGGTGAGCTTTCCAAACCATTCCAATCCCGCCTAATTAATGAGTCACAAGTTAACTTTGGTCTACCCACTACCTCCTCGACGTTCTTCAATTCTATTGAGCCAAGTTTTCTAGTGGGGGCTATTATAGGCCGTCTTTGTAATCAAAATATTTAACACCTTTACATATTTATTGTTCTTGGTTTTGGAAACTCACTGCACTGGTATGCATTTCTCAGATTATTGACTGATAGAACGAACGGCCATGCCCATACTTCTAAGAAGTCATCAGAAAGTGAAGTGTTAAGCAATGGTCAATATCGTGTTAAGATATCATCCCTCGAGACAGAGTTGAAAGACATTCGGGAAAGGTACTTCAACATGAGTCTCAAATACGCGGAGGTTGAAGCTCAGCGCGAAGAGCTAGTGATGAAGATGAGACCACAAAAAAGTGGGAAAGGATGGTTTTCCTGAATCACAAATGCCCTTTTCTGGTGTGCCTTCTTTCGACCAACTATATATTTTTCTCTATACTGATATTCATAGTCACGATTTTGGGTTCTCATTCAAATTCTAGGATCAAAAACATAACTCAATAAATGATTTTTTCGGATCCTTGACACGTCGGTAGGAGCGATTGCATGTAAATAGAGGAAAAAAAAAAAAAATCTTGTATTGAATTCGTATCACAATGAGAATAACATGTTTCTTCCCTCTCCAATTGAATTCTTTATCATTCATTCATGCAACAGATTTGCTCTGGTGATTTGTATCCATGATAAAAAGGAAACAAGCAGAGAATAATGAGGCTTTCAAAAAAAATTTCCAGTACTTGGAGGTTTTGTTGTTGTTGGGAACATATTTCAGGCAATTGTTGTTGTCATGTTGTTAGCCACCAGTTCATTGCCATGCCATCTTGTATTATTAAGGCAGAGAGTACACCAGAATCTGATTCCTTTTGTGTGTGGAACTACTCAATTCAATGCCAAACTTTATGTGTAGACACAATTTGCTACATAGTAATCAATGATTGTTATATTTGAAATTGACATGTATATGCACACATCTCGACGTGTATTGAAAAGATCTCAACCATAGCGTAGCAAATGCACGTATCAAAAGCATGTTATGTTATGTTAATCACTTTCCGTTTCGCTTTTGTTTCTCAAATTTTTTTACTTTCTTTTGGTATATACATTTGTTACATAAGGATGTAGATTCCCTTAGAATTCGTATGGCGCGCATCTCAATTAAATTTACATTATTGTGTAGCATATGTCTGTCTTCTAGAACATTATCATCTTCTTTAAAAAAATTTGCTCTTACCTAGAGGGCTGAATTAGACCATGGCCCCAAATAATTAGAGATTAATCACCCAGCAGGGGTGGCGGAATAATAAAAACTATGCATGTGCATTTCTTACTAGGTGGAGGTCGCATGTTCGAGTCCTTGCGTCAACAAATAAACTATTCCTGGTGGTCTCTCCCGGCCAATGGGTTTAATGAGACTGACTTCACCCTATGAAATTACTCGCACCCGAAGAGTGCGAATACCCATAGTTATCAAAAAAATCAAAAATAAATAGTTTGAAATTAAGATTTTATTGACGTTGCACTCTCACCGTCATAGGTCTAGTGGGTAAGAACATTTTGCTTTTCTTTTTTTTTTTTCTTATTGCTATTAGTTTGCTAAAGGTCCTAATGATTTGAAGAGCACGCCATTAATCGCACAAAATCGAGCGTAATAAAAGAGTTTGATCCATAAAGCCGACTCCAACTACTTTTAGATTGAGACTATATTGCTTTTGGTTTGCTAAAAACTCTTATCAGCATATTACCATCTGCCCCAATGTTGTATATACCAACAGACTTGAATTTTCACATTCAACAAGTTGGAATCCATTCTTGAGATTAAAAAAAAAAAAAAAAAAAAAAAGGGTGATCAATCTGAAGCATATGACTCTAACTGTCTTGATTATTCTGCTGCAGAGCAATGTGGTTGGACAAAACATAACCACGTCAGTTTCATAAAGCTTGTCTTCATTTTATGTGTAAACGCTAGCAGTTGGGGAGCCATTGCTGCAGCAGAAACCATTTATTTGTGTCAGCTCATCAAATAAAGAAATACAATTTATACCCATATTATAGATTTAATTGGTTAAAATATCGTAACATTTTACAACTTTTATTATTGTAACTAACTTTTTGAGATTTGCTATTATGGTCTTGTTTGGTTGGGGTGGAGTTGAAGGGAGTGAAATAAATTGCGGAAAAGTTACAACTAATCTTATTTGGTTGGCTTTATAAACTCAACTTCCCTGCAAGTTATCTTTCAACTCACAACCACAAAGGAGAGATAACTCCCTCACCCCTTAAAAGAATTATCTCCGAGAGGCTTGTGGACATAATTACCCTTTATAACTACCTCTTTATTACCCACATCCATCTATCTTATTTGAATGGTATTTATATCAATTCATATGTTTTATTGTTTTTAAAATTTGCGACTCCTTGTAAGTTCAAAGTTGAATCAAACATGAAAATATGAACTCACTATGAGTTAACTCCGCTCCCCTCATAAGAAAACTCCCCCTTAAGTTGGCAAAAAGGGACCAAACAAGGCCTATATCGTAAGTTTCTAACGTTTCTAAATTATTCGATTTGTATCTAAAACCACTTTTTACCTCAAAGTTTGATGAGGTAACACATAAATCATGAGTTTAAAAAGCCACTTCATCACATATAATTAATAAACGATTATCAAATTTATTATTTAAATGTTACATCACCAAATTTGAAGTTTAAAAGTGACATCATACAAATCAAACAATCTATATAAAGGTTATAATATAAAACAAAAGTTGCGAAAGCAAGAATATTATGATCAAACAAAGTGAAAATAAAAGCTAAATTTGAGTATGATTTTTTGGCATAAATTTGGATGTGATTTATGTTGTTGCTGATATGACGTGTATGAATGGACTCCTCCAATCATGCTTCTTCAGCCCTTTAATGCCTAAACTGGCAAGGGAGTGGTTGGGAAAAAGTTGTGAAGAGATTTTGAGATCACATTACAAGATTTAAAGAAAAATGAGAGGAACTTAATCAGAAGCCAGAAGAAACAGCTGGGAAATTCATCACTAGCACTCACAGACTGCAATCAAAGAGCATAGCTGTATATTGCTGTTGGTTAGAGATACCATGGAAAAACAAAAAAAAAAAAAAAAAAATTGGACCCATTGGCTTTGTTTCTTAAAAGATGCAATAACCACTGCAATTGAGATTGGTTGGGCGCACATCTGAATTATGCACGCCCAGTTTAAATAAGAGTTTTGCTCAACTTACTTTCTTACCAATCACTTTTTATTTTTTATTTTTTATTTTTGTAATCGTGTCTTTTTCACTGCGCTACAGATGCTATTAGCTGCTTACCAATCACTTTAATTTAAACAAAAGATTTCCAAATTATTACTTTCCGAAACGCTGAAGAATACAAAAGGTCTTATTTAATAAGCTCTATAGTAAAAACTCTTAACAAATAAGCACTAAATATTTAAGTAGAGCTACCAAACACGCCCTTAAAGGCATTTGGCTCGTGAAAGAGTTCCTATTTTACCAACTTACCACTTACTTGGCTACTAATTTTAAGAAAGGACACCATTGGACTGCAATAGCTCAACTAACTAAGCTACGTTCCTGAAAGATACTATAATTTCTATCTTACCACTTACCATTACCATGCTACTCTTAAGAAAGGACCACATTGGACTGCTATAGCTCAACTAACTAATCTGCCTTGCTTCTTCCACATTTTTTTTTTCTTGACAACAGATCTCAAGAGACATTGCCAAATAAATATACTTGTTAGCAACGCTTCATGAAAGTTGAGATCGTAACTGTGGAACCAATGAGTACTGAAAGTATGTTAGCTCATCGACCATCACTCGGTAACATTCGACACTAAACCCTAAACCCTTAACCCTGCAAAATAAATAAATAAATAAATAGACATCCAAAAGCATTTGACTCTCTTGCACTGGCAGATTAAACCCTTCATAGTTTTTCCCCCGAAAGTGCCACACCAAAAATAGGAAAGAAGTTCAGTTGGAAGAGAAGCAAAAAAGGATCTCAAATTTTCACATTTTTTATTGAGACAAGAATGATGAATGAGAGAAGCCATTCGTTATTCCAGTAATACAATGCACATGTTCCAAGAATAATCAGAACAACAGAGGCAAAAACTAAACAATTTAAAGATAAGATAAGAACCTGGTGTTCAAGCCTCCCTGATTATAGCAAACCAGATCTTCAATGGCTCCAACTTCTTATCTATCCACTTTTTTTTTTTCCTTTCTCTTCTTTAAGAACACTTATCTGAAAATACCTTTTTCTTTACAGTATGGAATAAGCTCGGATCACCTCAACAATCGGGGCGCGGCACAATGGACACTTTCCTCCACTCCTAATCAACTCATTTGCACATTTTGAGCAAGTGCACATGTGCCCGCATCTGCACATAAAACAATGGAATCAATACTAATTTATAGAAACTAATTTTAAGCTTAATTGGTCTACAGAACACAATTTGATTAGTGCATCAGCGAGCTCTACTATTTTTCTTTTTTTCTTTTTTCATTCTTTAGTGTAATCACTCCAACAAGAAAATGTTATAACTAACTCATTTTGTCAACTGTTCCAGTTCGATCCGCTAGAGGGCGTCTAGGTGTATCTCTGGATTCAGCTTCCTATCATAATTATTGCTTTCGCGCCCAAAAAATGTGTAACTAAGATGGTCTGATTTCGACTTACATTACATATATAGTAGATGAAAATACTATGCAGATGTACCTGTACAGTAGAGAATCAATATGGTTATCACAACACACACAGCAAGTCCCCTTCCTCACATGAGCCCATTTGGATCCATCCTCTGATGTCTCCCCGGCAACTTCTGCTGAAATGAGAAATTCAGAAATAATACTAGTGATATGCAGTAGCGAATGACTAAAAATTCTAAAATGTAGAAATAAATTGCTTTATTATACTCGCCTTGTCCACCAGCTGAGCGATTTAAAGCAGCAGAGACTTCCTGCCTTACTGACCGCTGCAACTCTAGCTGCATATCCATGCAGGCCTCTAACATCCTTTGCAAATGGCTCATCCCTTGCTGAAGCCTAGCCATATCAGCCCTCAAATCATTGATGATCTCCCACTCCTGAAACAAATTAAAATTCATATTCAGGAAATGGAAGCATGACATGAGAAATAGACCTAGAAGTAAACAAAATTAACACTACCGCAAAAATTTCTAGTTTTTAAGAAAATGAACGATAAGGATGTTTTATTAACTATGATCCACCCAAAGCCGTATAACCACAAATGTTATCTGAAATGCTGAAACACTCCCAATGACACTCGAACAGAAGCTCATCAAGAAATTAAATGCATCACCTATTCGATAAGCAAAGCTATGAAATCCTACAGCAATAAAGTTTGTAAAATAACCTCAGCTAGTTTGTCAAAAAATAAAACTAGGACAGAAAAGAAGAAAACAATAAATTATTTGTCATCCAATATATGTAATAGACTTGAATGTCAAACAAAATAATTAGTCTGCTTTAAGGTAGACAAAATCCAATAAATATTTTTTTCTTTTTTCCTTCTCTCATTTCTCCATCCGACCCAGTTAAGGAGTCAAGGCAACAAGACAATTTGATAAGCAAATCATGATGGGTGTACTTGCACTCTTGATGCTTTTCAAACTATTCTCCAAGGTTAATGCACAGGGGATCTAGTCCAAAAATCTAAATCTTTGTAATAAAATGGTTACGACCTCTCAACTATCATATAGTGTAGAAAGGTACTAATGCATAATATTAGCTTTTATTCATCTTTCTTAACTATAACATAGGAAAATGCAACCTGACACACTTAATTGACATAATCATACTAAAGAAAGGTAACGCACAATTTCAGACCGATGCACATTGTGTCGAGGCCAACTGGCGTGATGCAGCTCCTGGTGCCAAAGTGGTTGTGGTGGGGGCACAGGTGGTGTAGGTAACACACGTGCAGGTCTCGCAGCATCAGTTTGATTCTCATTCTGCTCATCTCTACTCTGCTCTTGATCATGCTCCACTGCAGCAGGGTTTGGCAAGTTTCTATGCAGATCCCAGTCGATTGGAGCACGGCTTTGCCTTTCCACATAGGACCTTACCAATTGATCTAAACTTTCTCGAAACCCACTCCGAAGAAGATTTGAGACGCTTCTCCTACAGAAGAAATAAATAAAATTATTTACTATGTAAGCAAGATGCTGCTAATCATCTGCATAAAAGACTCTACGTGTGTGTGCATGGGTGTGTGCATGTTGCTATGGAGGGAGGGGATGTTGGTTTTGGGGCAGGAGAATTTACCTGCTCAGAAGTTCCCTGAGTTCCATACTATACACGTTATCATCGTCCGGTGGATGAAACCTACTGGCTCTTCTATTAGGAACTGCACGCCAAGCTCTAGGAGGATCAGAAGGCCCATCAGGCCAACTATCAATAACCTCTTGAGAACCATCTTCATGCCACTCATGTGCTTCTTGCAGTTGACTATCTTCTTCACCATCATTTCCAGGTGTTTCCTGAGGCCAATCAGCAATAGTATCCTCCTGCCAGTTCCCATCCATTTCCTCTTCATTAGTATCTTGCCATTCATTCAATGCGGCTTCTGTGGAGTCTTGCCAGTCTCGTCTGTCATTGTCAATACCTTGCTCCTGCCAATCACTACCTTGAGTGGCAGATTCCAGTCTATTTACACTCTCAACATCTCTGTTGCTTTCCAAGTTCCCTATATGGTCCAACAACTGAGGATTCTCGCTTTCATCGTTCCTAGGTTGAGATTCAGGCTGTTCATGCAGTTCACCCGTGACCTCCAAAGGCTCCAATGAATTAGTAGCTGGGACTTGTTCATTTCTAGAACCACGGACATTGTTGGTAAATAAAGTATCGGTCTGGCTGCTTGCTTGTCCCCGAACAATATTTTCTAACCGAGATCTGAATCCTTCCCTGACGTTCAAAAAAAAAATGTTGGCCATGCTATTGAGTAATTTTTTTTTTTATTCTTGCAACAAGGAAAAATTTTAATATATTTCACTGTTTGTACAACAACAACAACAACATCATTTGAATAACAGGGGCCGATGGTGATGGTGTCATAAACTCAAAAAGAATGAACTAGCTAAATGATATACAAGAATCGCACAATACATCAACAAAGCTTGCTAAAAATAGTTAATTACTTTAAATTCTTTTCAAGAAGGATTCGCAGGATGCATAAGCGCAACAATAATCCTTGGCATTACAAACCACTGGACTTTCACAGGAAGATCAAATAACTCCCGAGTCATACAAGAACCCATACGCTGCCATAGCCATACTGTGCCTAATGTTTTCAAGGCGGCAAGGCAATGTTAGGCAGTTTAGCCCTTCCTAGTCTAGGCAGCAAGCGCCTAAGCGAATCAAAAAATATTTAATTAGACCTCCCTAAGAAATAATTCAATTTATTTAGAATCCCCTCAACAATAAGGGGCATATTTTTTCACCTACACATTCCCGTCAACATATTTTCACCTTCACACTTTTCCACACATTTTCAAATAAAAAAAATTTCAAACAAATAAAATAATAAAAAAAAAGTTTTGAAATTACAGAGACCTCCCTTAAACATTTCTAAAAATATTTTTAGGCCCATTGTCTGCCTAATTAAGAACTAGGCGGTGGGCACCCCTAAACACCTAAGGCGGCCCCTAAGCGCCACCTTGAAAATACTGATCGTGCCTCGACACAAATCAATAATGCACCCTAGAAAACATCCTAAGAACGCTATTTCAAACAGCAGTTGCTTGAGAAGAACAGATTCGACATATATAATTTGTATATTAATTCTTAAGATGTTCAATAAAAAAACCTTTTGAAATGTGGTCGCAATGTATACATAAAATCTCTTTCAACAACCACAACATAAATTTGCAACACAACAAAGTATGTTTCAGCATTTAAAATTCTAAGAAAGCCTATTTTAGGTGTATTCTACCAGTGGCCTCCAACCATCATGCTTTTATAAGCTTTTGGAGGCTGAAGAAGTTGCATACAAACCTAGGAGCAAAAGTTATTTGGACTTCCATATGCTGCATGCGTGCATGTGCATGGCACCAAGTAAAATAACTTGAAACAATATTTACCTAATATTATGAAGTCATGCACAATCAAGTTCCATAACTTTCTTCCGAAGACTAGACTTCTTGATTTTAATAGTTCTTACACGTTAAAGGGAAAAGAATAATGTAGGCTTATTAGGATTTACACATCAAAAGAGAGAAAAAAAAAATTGCATCAAAGTGCATATGTACACCATCAGAATAAAAAGTCGTGTTTGCTTTTTTGAAAATCCAGAATAAAAAGCTAACCAACAATAAAAACAAACAATGAAATAAACGAGTGACACCCTTAGACTTTTAAAGCTTTTTGTAAATCTCAATAAGTAATTACCAAGTACGCTATTTAGTTGTAAATAGAGTAGCAGCACCTTGACAATTCCAATATTCTTGTCCTCACTCGGTCCCAAGAATTATTTTACTCATAATGCAAATTGCTTGAGGATTCACTTTCTATGTGTTTCGCGAATATTACGCTATAAATCTATAAACTATGAAGGTTTCTCATTAAACCAACTCTATTCAGGATATTACAACTAAATAAGTCTTGTGCTATCAATAAGAAAAATCAACAAAATAAGCATTCGGAAAGCAGCTTAGGAGTGATTTGTATAAATCATTCATTTTCCACAAAGAATGCCCCGCCACCAATTCCCATTAAAAAAAGGCTTTCTTTAGTCGGCAATAATTCAAAAAATCAACTTGAATTTCAAATGCAACTCATGTGCTACAAGCATAAGACATTTCATCATTCCACTTCTACCAACTTAACCACATTCCTGCAGCCTTACACAAGATAATCGTCAAAAACATTATACTGTTTCATCTTAAATTTCAAGACTACTTCTCAGCTAGAACATCCTAGGCCACATTCCCAATGTTTGGTACACCATGCACATTTTACCATCCATTAGAAAGAAAATAAAAAATATATATATCGAGGGAAAATAATTTTAATTATATGATAAAAAGAAGAAAGAAAATCCCTGATTCTAGAAAATGATGTCACTTGATACCCATAGTCTCCAATGCCAAAGGTACCAATATTTTAATTAAATCCGTTCCTCAATCAAATTTGCCAACTTTGTTCACGAGTTTTTTTATAAGAAACCAACAACTTTGACTACAACATGAGTCGAACACCCAACCTTGCCTTATGGCAAGTAATGCATAATTCATCTCACTAGAGATGCTTTGGCCAACTTTGTTCACTGATGAGCTCAGCTCAACAAACTTTTGTTTCGACAGTCACCATCAGCATCTAGTCATTTGTAAGAAAAAGATAAGACTGAGTTAAAGAACCCAACTGATTAACTTCCAGTCCAATACCGTCGCCATAAAGCTTCCTACTTTTTCATAAAATGTAAGGGAAGAAAAAGAGTACAAATATTAGAATTAAGTCCCCCAGGGCCTAGCCTCGTATAAATAGACCTCCCAGTTGATCCCGATGGTGACTAAAAGATGGAAACATAAGCAACTGAAGAATGATACAGAAGATACAGACCTTAAACCAGATACAGTATGCCGCTGCCTTAGCTGACCTAGTTCACTTGCTGCAATTGAAGGTGGTCTCTCAACCTCTGTAGAAGTTTCATTCCTAAGGAATCTTCCTCTGAGCAATGACTGAACAATGATGCAGCACCAAATTAATGCACACTCATAAAAGTAAGAGAATAGGAAGCGTATAGCTCCTATTCTTCGCAGTTCCTAGTTCCCACTAAAAAATGTTCAGAGCTCAACTGAATGTAAATTATGCATCCTAAGAAAAGCATATACCCAAGGGAATCTGTTTCAGAATATGTAAAGCTGCAAGAGTAACAAATGTATACATTTGAAAATAAACCGAAAGACTACTTGTAAAAAAATCTGCAAGACTCAAACCAATATTCTTATCATCAGTATTCTCATGTGTCAGCAACCGATTAATTATTATGTACATTGCAGTGCAACGAAACAAATGCTCTTTTTGTTTCTATTTTATATTAGTATAATTCAGCCTCTTTCATATCCGGGAAAAAAAGGCAAGGCGAAATACTATATCAGAAAAGGCAACTGACCTGAATGCGGTTTCGGTGAGCAAAGTCTGAAACAGCCCTGCACTCCAGCAAGCCCTGCAGCTCCCTCTGTCTTTCCCTCTCGATTCTTACCAGTAAGTCAAGCAAAGCCTGTCGGCCTCTCAATCTAAGCATGTCCCTCCGCATATGCTCAGGCTGGCCTTCATCAGGATCAACAGCCAAGCCATCTCGAACACGGTTTATCTGAGAAGCAAGTCCAGCAGCTTGTTCCTCCCTCCTGCTGCTGCGTGCACCTCTCTGTTGGCTCGTCATTTGCACCCACTCCCTCACAAGTCTCACCCTTTCACGTTCATTTTCCCCAAGCCACTCTGCCCTAGGACTGTTTCTCTGTGAAATGCTGGATGCATGATCACTTATGCCGCTGTCCATCCATTCCCGCGCAATTTGCCTCACCCTTTCTCTGTCAACATCCCCAAGGTCAGGAGATTGCTCCCGGCTCGAGTTCTGATTGTCCCCATGCTCATTTTGTGAATCTGATGGAACTTGTGACCACGTTCCATATTCATTCTCGCTCTCACTAGCATCCTCAGAAGTGCCACGCCGTTCACTCCCTCGACTTTCAGACATGTTAGGGCTCGAAAGATTGGCATTTGAATCAATGCTGCTTTGCTGCCTCAGCCTTTCCCTCATCCTCTCCCTTGCACGGTTAAGCACATGCTCTTCCTCCAGCTCCCTCCACATTTGCAAGAGGGACGAAGCTTGCGTACTTGGCCTATCCGCAGCACCCTGCCTCCTCGACGTCGGAGAGTGCGACTCCCTCAAAAACGAAGAATCCAGCATGGAAACAGTGTGCAAACCAGCAAGTGCCATGAGCTCACTCTCACGGTTCCG
Source organism: Stephania yunnanensis (assembly GCA_039657365.1). NCBI lineage: Eukaryota > Viridiplantae > Streptophyta > Magnoliopsida > Ranunculales > Menispermaceae > Stephania > Stephania yunnanensis. Next base: position 7,367,778 of record CM077580.1, read on the forward strand.
CCTCTCAATTGTGGTAATCATCTCCTCCGCCTGCCGCGCCGCCCATCTGCTCAAAATTCGCGAGTGGCGTCGGCGCGCGGCAGACGACTCAGCCAAGTCATCCCCTTCAAGGGCCGACCGCCTCCTCCTCCGCGCCAACTGGTCAGTCTCCTCCTCCTCCTCCTCCTCCTGATCTCTACCAGTGCTACACGAAGCTAACGACACGCACTCATTCAAATGATCCCGCATCAACTCCTCCAATCCCCTCTGAAACTCCGCCCGCACATCCCTACTCTCCTGCTTCTGCTGCAGCTGCTGAAAATCCGTCATTTTTCCCCCCAATCCCTATCTCCCAAACCGATCCCCAAATCCAAAATTCACCATTTCCACTCCTTAACCTAACAACAGATCAACAACTCATCAAAACCTAAACCTCCTCCGCACGATCCCAACCCCAACCCCAACCCCAACCCTAACCCTAACAAAATCAAATCTTCCGATCATCAATCAATAGCTCTTCAAATCCTCATCAAAGCATCAACAAGGACGGATCAACTGAAAAAGAAAACCTAATCAACGATTCAAAATCACACAATCCCAAACCAGAAACTCAACTCGCTCAAACCAAAATCAAAATCCAACAACAACAACAACAACAAAAAGTACACAATCAAGAACACGCGGAACACAATCTGATCAAAGAAGCGAATCAAGAGTGATTCGATCCGACAAGAGACAGATGAGAGTGAGAAAATCGAATTCGAGCGTACCTAGCTAGCTAGCGAAGACGTTGTTGGTTCGCTCCGTATTCGCCAAACCCATGAGAAGAGACAAAATAAAAATGGAGGAAAAGAAAAGAAAACCCTAACTTTAGTCTTTAGAGAAGGAGCGGAGATTTGTTGAAGAAAGAAAGAAAGAGTGAAACACCGGAATGCATTTGTTTAATTATAAAAAAGCAGCAGCGTCAATGATAGAAACACCGCACCGCCGAGGATACCTAGAGACCTTGTTTAGCCGTATAGGTGAACTAGTAGGCTTACTTTTAGAGGCTCTAGTTACATACTTCACTGCTAGCTTAACCAAATGGTTAAACACGGGCTCGTGGTCATTCTACTCTGATACCATATAAAAATTTATAAATCTAAATAATATTGAATTACATGTAGGCATATAGATATGTAAATGGGGATCAAATAAATTCAGACGGGTGTGAGAATTTATGGGTTAAGCACTTGATCTCGAGTGCATGACAGTCAATTATCTGGTTTCAAGCGATTTCTTTTCACAATCTCATGATCTATGGTACTAATCAAACACGTGTTTGATCGTGTTTGATGTCCAGAGTTAATAAAAAAAATAGAGTTAGAACTCGTCTTGCAAAGAGCTAATTGATTTGAACTATAATTTAATTTATCGAACTTTATGTAACACCAACTTTTATTATATATTTTTAATATAAGATAACATACTCTAACGAGTATAGAATGTTGAGAAAACTTTTTCAAAAAAAAAAGTTAAAAAATAATTAAGAAATGAGTAACAATGTTTTGATAAATCATTATTTGCTCAAAAGTAAGGTTAGAGGGAGTTGTCACTCCCACATGAGTCAAAAATAAAAAAAAAAATAAAAAAGAAAGAGAGATGATCAATTAACAGATAGAAGTCACACAAAAAAAGAGATGATTGACGTGAGATAGATCAGAGCCGTTCATTTCAGAATCACATCAACATTTGACGGTGGAAAAGGTTAATATGGAGTGGTGGGACCCAAAGGGGAGGAGTGGCCCGAGTCGCCACAACCAAGCGTAAGCGGTTGTCTTACTCTTTCTGTATTATGTGTGTTCGGCGGGTTGCCAGTGTCCCTGGTGTTCGGACAATTTCGTCGAAGCTGTACTTTACTTCGTCCAGCTCACTCTCTCTTTTACTGCCAAGTGTAAAACTCCCGTAACTACCACACGTGGCGATCAATGGCCGATGAAGAACAAAAAGATTTTCGAGGGGCGAAAGTGGAAGATCTTAAAAGTGAGCTTGAATCACCGGCCAGCGTCACATCGCGTTCGTGAAAGTAACATCCCGATGTGACCGTCGCTCTATAATAATTAATTAATATAATAATTAACTAATTAACCACCATTTTTTATTCTTGTTATTGTTAGTATTATATTTTGCATTGTTGTCACTTTACGCAGTTAAAAAGTGAAGGTGGTTTAATTAATGGACAATGATAATTTGTTTAAGGTTTAGGCTAAGCGACGCTTAGAACTTTAATAATGTTTTTCAGCTTTAAAGAGCTGTGTTTAATTTAATTATACATTGATTAATTGAGTTTATGTTTTATAATTAAGTTCATGTTGGAGCATGTGGTGAGACGAGGGAAGGGGATGTGTTACAGTTCATTGAATGTTATATAGGATTGGGTGTTGTGACATATGTCTCAACCTCAACAACATAAAAAAAAAATCCACATTTCCTTATCATAAGGTTCATCTTTTAATTATTTTATCTGATATATTTTTAAGTTCCATTGTTTTTTTTTTTTTACATTTTAGAATTTTGTCTTTTTTATAATTTTAAATTAATAAAACTTGTTTTTCTATTTACTATCGATTTCTTACTTTAATTACTTGATTAGTTTAAATCCACATTCTCCAATTTCATATGAAATATATAAAGTCTCTAAGTAACTTTTTTCCCATATAAGGATTAACTTAAATCATTGTAAGTAGGGGTGTCAATTTTTCGGGTTTGGATAGGTCGAGTCCGGACCGTCCTTGATATAAACAAGTATTTGTGTTGTCTAGATTTCACTGAATTTTAAATTCGAATAAGTGTGTCTTGCCCCGACCTTGATTACTTAAAGTTGTTCAAATGTCTAAATTTATTGACTATTTAAAAATTATTTTTTGTTTAAAAGCTTATTTAATTAATAAAATCATTGTAGATTCTTTGTAGTATAATCTTCTCTGACATAATTTAAAAAAAATATAATTTTCAAGTTGCATATATTATTTTAAATTACAAGACATAGTAATTTATTTTTTTTTTTTCGTTAAAAGACAAAAACACATAATGTTGTATCAAGCAATTTAGCTAGGTCTCAAAACTAAGGTGGGTGCATTCAATTGGATGATTTGGAAGGATTTTAAAAGAGTTCAAAGGATTTTGAAATGGATGTGTATTCAATTTAGATTTAAAGGATTTTAATAGACTTTTAAAAAATCAAGAGGTATTCAATTACAATTTTGATGGATTTTAATGGATTTGTAAAAAGTCTAGGCGTATTTAATTTTTAAAGACATTATGATTTAATGGATTTTGGTGGATTTCTATTTAAAAAATAGACATTAACAAATCTCATCCCTACCTATAAGATTTAAATGGATTTGGATTTAGTCTTTCTAAATCCATCAAATTTCATGAAATCCATGAAAATCTATCATTTAAAGAAATCCATAGATTTGTCAAATTGAATACATCCCCTAAAATAATACATTTCTATATAAGTTATGTAGTTTTTTTATTTATATTATGATTTTTGTGAATTATATAATGTATGAAAGTATATTTTAAAATTAAATGAGTATATATATTTTGAAATCTGGGCCACATCTAGGCTCATATGGTTTTGTTCAGACTCGAATTTTAATTTAAACATCAAAGTCTTGCCCAAATTCGGTTGAGATTTAAAAAATTATTGTCCAACCCATTTTTTGGGTCAAACAAAACGTGGCCGACAAACCGAACAAATAATCGACACCCTAACTGTAAGCATTGAATTTCAACATCTCGACTTAATTATTTTTTATTCATGCAACATTCAAAAGTAGTAAAGATAGTTTAAATTAACGTAAAAATATAGATAAGTTTTTTAGATTTTTGTGATGAAATATCAGTTGAGTTAACTTTGAAAATTAGGTAGGGGAGCATATGTAATTAACCTAACAAATGTCGATATCGTAAAGATGAGACCTTCCAAGACCAAAAACAGAAACACTGAGATTTTTTTATAAAAAAAAAAAAGAGTGAAGAAGTTTACGTGCCAATGGCCTCACCTAAAAAAAAATAAAATCAAAAGGGCCATAGTCTTGGTAGAGGGGCACATGTGCACGTGTCACTAATGACACAGTTGACACCTGACCATGTTTCCCATTGGGCCACGTGTCATCCACACATTAGCATGGCACATTAGGGGCCTCATCCCATCTCGATTATTTAAATGAAATTAAACTCACCTATAACTCACCTACACATCTCTCTCTAATATTAATTCTTGGTTGATCTTATCTTATCTACAAAAGAATGTGAAAACAATTGAATTGCGACGAGAACACCGTGCAAGTAAGTCTTGTCTCCTCTCCATCCATCTCGTGCCATTGTCCCCTCTCTAATGACCTTATAATTGAACAGCATATGTATAGTATATATTCTCACTATATACCTAAATTCACCTTCACAAATTATAAATCATGTTCATATATTGCAAGCCAGCCATGCATGCATGAACCGCATTTTCCCTTAATCTTAATTAAGGCGTTATTTGATTAGATGGCTGCCAATATATAATAAATTGACATTCAACAAAAAAATATCAACAAATATTTCAAAAATTGAAAAAGAAAATGATAAATTCGAACTTATAGTGACGATCCCCGCACTCGACCATCAAAGTCTACAAACAAGCAAAAAGATTAACATTAATTCATTTGAGATTTAAGAATCCACAAACGATGATGGGAAAATTTTAACTTTTATAGTCGTGAAAGGTTGAGTTTGACAATATTTTTCACACCAAAAAAAATGATATGGACTTGTTATTGCCTAAATTTAAAGAAGACATATCCTTATTCAAACAACAATGCAAATTATAGATCATATTCAAGTAAAATTTATGCATTAAACCACTTAATCGAATATTTCAATCAAAAAATGAATGAACCAAAACCAATTTTAAAAACATTTTAAATATTTTTCATTGATTCTCAAAGTAGTATCTTATGAATTTTTTAAGAGACTAAAAGTAATCTTTGGTTAATGGGTAGAATTGCTTAACTACTTCTTTCTCTTAAATATTTAACCAATGTTTTGCCCATCTCTATCTTTGGTTTATGGCTTATGTTTTAAGTCAAAATGCTCTATTTCAACAATACAAAGAGCAGAGTCATTAGACAACTCTATTAAGCATGGAACTGTTAACTAAACTAAACATTTGTGAATTTACACATTTAATAAGGTCATGTGGAAAAATTACAAGTCATTTTGGGAAGAACAAATTTTTCATATCAAGACTCATCTTTACCTATCTATTATGATGGGCTAAAATTAGCTAATTATGTCATAAATCCATTATTTTAAAGAGAACCATTTTCAAGTCCCTTGATTCAAATTCACATCAATAGTTAGTCTAAAAAACAACTAAAGAGAAACATCTAACATACCAGCACTAATACCAAAATCTGTGATCTTCGGAATGTGGATATTTAAGAGAATTCATAAACTATGAAAATCCATTATGCATCAAACGAAGAATCCATAAAATGATCAATTTGGGTTAAACGACCACCTACAAACAAATAATTAAGCACAAGTTATAAATTCAACTAAGTTACAAAAGGTTACATCGATTCAAGCATGATGATTCAAACAAGAAAATGGAGAGGAAGGAGAATTCGGCAAGTTCTACGCATGGAAAGAAGTAACAAGTATTACCATACTTACTTGGAATGAAGATAATTCATCCCGCAACATGCCAAATTGTGAGGCTCTCTATCATTACGAGACTTTTCTTGTTATGAATCGCTATCTCGCTGAAGTTTGCTATTGTATTGTTGTAAACCGTGTTGTGTAATTAAATGACTCAAATATGTAAAGCAATTTTGAAAATAACTTCATTTACCCTATAAGTCAAAGAAAAACAAAACCGAACCTCTAATTTTAAACAAAACTTTAGCTTGATCATCTCCTTAAAAATTCTCCAAAATCTCTCTACCTCTAATATATAAATATGTATGTCATACTTACATGCGCGCTGCGCTTGTCCATAAAACTTTCCGGCGATTCAAGTTCATATTTCCAAGTTCCAATTGCAAAAAGCTTGCTAACTAGCAAGGCATATAAGCAATGGTAGAAATAAAATTGTCGAAAAAGAACATGAACTAACATTATGCGTCCACTCAAAACATACCTAAATGCAATGTCTTCTACAAACATTCAAGTAAGTACCTACAAGAAAATTGTTTAACAACAAAAATGGGAGGGAAGAAAATTGAACAAATTGAAACAAAAAGCTGAAAAACACAAAACCAAACACGAAAGATCGAAGCTTTCAAGACCAAACAAAACTCTACCAAAACCCCATTACCGAAAACACAAAAACAAACCTAGACACCACAAAACCCCAAAAAACTCACATGCAATCTTCGAGAAACCAAACAATAAAAAAAATCTAAAATCGAAAAGTGGGGGTTTTCCGTCATTCTCGAATCTCCGCAGACCCTTCAAAACCTTATATTTTAGACTCCACGCCTCATCAAAGAAACCCTAGAACGAACCCTAGAAACCAAGACGGAATCGGAGGGACTAAATCTAGGGTTTGGTACGCGAAATCGATTCGACGAACAACATGGCTATTGGTGAGAGTGAGAGTAGAGAGGTGCGAGAGAGAGAGAAGCAGAGCGGCAGAGAGAGAAAGTGCGGTGACGGTGAGAAAGAGAGACAGAGAGCGGCGACGGCAGAGAGAGAGAGAGAGAGAGAAAGCGGTGACGGTGACGAGCAGAGAAGTGCGGTGACGGTGAGAAAGAGAGCGAGAGCGGCGACGGTGAGAGAGAGAGAGAGAGAGCGGTGACGGTGAGAGAGAGCGGTGAGAGCGGTGAGGAGAGAGGTTTGTTGAGAGAGAGAGAGCGGTGAGGAGAGGTTTGTTGAGACAGAGAGAGAGGTTTTGAGAGACGAGAGAGACAGAGAGGTTTTGAGAGAGCGAGAGACTGTTGTGGGTATGTAGATCAAGCATGCACGAATCTCGAGACATAATGAACATTAAATTTGGTGGGAATATTTTAAATTTAATTCCGTCTCTAATTCCGTCTCAAATTCCGTCTCTCGATCCATCTCTAATCCGTCTCGAATATTTCCGTCTCAATTCCGTCGCTAACTTTTTAATTTAGAGACGGAACTTATTCCGTTTCTAATTCCGTTTCGATTTGGAACTTATTTCCGTTTCTAATTTATTTCATGGATCAAACTTTTTCATTTTGCTCGATTAAGTGATGGTGAGCTTTGTTCATGCCCCTACCTCGCCGAAATTAAATTTATATTTTAAATATAAAAATTAATATATTCAAAATATATATGGTAAGTTTTTATATTTATTTCAAAACTTGATGTTCTTGAGTTTTTGAGAGAAAATTCTTCCACATGCAATCAACCACATGTAGAAAAATCTTCTTATGAATATTTGCTCGGAAAAATTTTCTTAAGAAAATGTTATTTTTTATAAAATATTAATTTTTTTTGTAATCAAACAGGGCTAAAGAATCATCATTAGTTAAAAAAATTAATTGAAGGATGGGTTTTTTTTTTATTATTTTTTCCAAAGAGAGGAGGTAGAGTTTTCCCTTTCAATGTAGTCTCCTTTAGTGTTTAGTTTGGGATGCAATATTTATTCCATTTCGCTCACTGAAATGTAGCAATAGATTGGTTTATACATTTAGGTAAGGAAAGTTACGAACGAATTAATATGTTTGTTTAATTAGACTTAAAAAGAATCTTAAAAATCAATCAATGGACCCCATTTTTTGATTCACGAAAATTCTTCACTTTTCTCAATTGTATTATTGTATGTTTCAATCTTAGTTTCGAGTATTTGTTATTGATCCAAGACTTGGACTGAATCTTGTTTAGTGAAATATAGAGGAAACGATGAACCACACTTCATTAATCTCAAGAATCATAATATGGATATCGGTTTTCAAGTAATATATATATATTTGTTGTTGATCCAAGATTAGGATTTGATTTCTTTTTTTTTTAGTGGTACACAAGGAAAATATGGACCACACTTGATTAATCTCGAGAATCATCAACCGACCAATATTCCATTTGTCGATGCATGAGAATTTTTACTTTTCTTTATCTATTTCAATTTTCGAGTATTAATTTATTGTTGGATCCAAGATTAGGGTTTTCTTTAATTAATTTTTTGGTGATGAACATGGTGAAAATGATGGGTCAGAAGACAAGGGTCTTGGTTTTAGATGTGATTGTAAACAATGAGACAATGGCATTGGGATATAAGAGTAATACAAAGAGGCTTTTGTGCATATATATGTTACAGCTAGGTTAGGTTGTCTGTCATTCATTTCACTCATCTCCATCATGTACAAAAATAACACATTGTCTCCTATCTTCATATCATATTATAGGGCTTTTAACAAGACTCCATGTCCTAGGAGCCAAAAATAATTGACATGATTGGTCAGAAATAGTGGCTCTCATGGCACGTACCTTCTTGAATTCTACCAAAAAATTGTGCCTAGAAGACCCTTATTAAAGTACTCCATGCATGGTTTCCTGTACAAGGAGACATGAAATTAGCATCCAAAGTGGATGAAAGGGATATTTGTATTAGAAGCACAAGAAATATATGGGTCCATGCCATATTGCCAATAAGAATTACAGTGAATATATTGCCTTTCGCGGTTGCCGCTGTCGTCTTCTTGGTAGGGAATATACACCGGCATTTCTGCTGACGACGTGGCGCCACGTTGGATTTCATGGGAGGTCACTTAACTTGTTAAGTGATGACACACATGGCATGCCACATACACACCCACCCACCCCCTCTTAGTTCACCCCGGCTCGTGCTCCAACACCCCCGGTTGTCTCTCCCAAACTGCTTCCGCCGCCCCCCCGCCGCCCCCGCCCCCGGTCGTCTCCCCCCCGCCCCAGGTCGTCTCTGCCCCCACCCCCCGCGGTCGTCTCTCCCCACTGGTTCCCCGCCCCTCGCCCCAGGTCGTCTCTCCCCCCCCCCCCCGCGGTCGCCTCTGCCCCACCACCACCCCCGATTCCCCACCCGGCGGATGACTACACTACACCTATAAAGAAGCTTGTTCTTGCCCCATGACGATCGAGAAGATTGGGAGCTGACTGGTCTCTCGAATGGTGTCGCGACAGAGAACGAGCGCGAGGAAGAAGATGACCGGGGAGGGCGGGGTAGAGACGACCGGACTACCAGAGGAAGGAGGGAAGGGGGGGGACCAGCGGGGCGGGGGAGAGACTACCGGGGGGGGGGGAGGTGGGGCAGAGACGCCCGGGGGGGGGGGGGGACCAGCGGGGTAGGGGAGAAGCTACCCGGGGGGCGGGAGGTGGGGGTGGGGCGGAGACGCCGGGGGAGGCGCGGGGAACCAGCGGGGTGAACTAGGGGTGGGGTGGGGTGGGGTGGGTTGGTGGGTGTGTATGTGGCATGCCACGTCATCGCTTAACAAGTTAAGTGACCTCCCATGAAATCTCACGTCAGCAGCGCCGGTGGATTTTTGATCGGAGAGTGGTCGGAGTGACTTTATTAAAACGTTTTGTAAAGTTTAGTGATATATTTGGGACAAATAAAAGTTTAATGACCAAAGTGTACAAACCGCAAACTGAGTCAATTCCATGAAATTGGAATATATGTCAATTGCCCTTATGAGAAGAATACTTGCATATAAGTTAGAGTACCATACTGTCCACATTTTATTCATGTGTATTTTAGCCAAGAACATGTGTTTGTACATTTTCCGCGACTTGAGAGCGACTACGTATAGTATATGAAATCGCATTGCACTGATGTATTTTACTACAGAAATATACCTTTCGTCGACAAAGAACAACTATTTTAGGGAATTGTTCTATGAATCGATCGATCGATCTGGCTCGTAATTGTACAGCTCTTCTTGCTTTTAAAGTTCACCATTTTTGTTACATATGGTGGTCGTGTATTGCTAGCCAGGGTGAAATGTGCATTTTTAGTCAATTTAGTTTTGTATGCAAGAGAGATGTCCTTTCCTGCAATTTGTTTCAATGTAGAATGTCTCAAGTGAAGAACTAAGTTCTTATTGGATCTAGTACTTGCATGCAAGCATGGAATTGATAACTAAATGGATTAAGTGCACACAAAGTGGTCAAAAGTGTTTTAATTGAATTAATCAAACAATTATCTCAAGCATGTAGATTAGCACTCAATACGAGCTAAAGATGAGAGTTTCAACACCTAAACATAGACTTAAAGTCACACGCCTACTTTGAAATCGTGTATACGAAACACATTTGTCTAAATAACAAATTGTGCGACTTTAATGCGTTAGTATATACTGTAACATCTCCTTTTGGAAAAACAGCTGTTGCAAGTGTGAAGCCATTCCACATTGGAAAAAAAAGGCTTAAAATTGTTAATATATTTGAAAATATGAGAGCTCCATAGATTGATCAAGTGCAATGTATATTAACCAACAGAGGGTCACGTTGTTGAAATTGCATTTCATGCCAACATAGCAACATAGAAATCTAAAATTGGTTCCTACCTATTCATTGTGACTGTGGAAATAATGTACTTGAGTCTTTTATGTCAAATCCACACCAAGAGTAACAACAACAACATAAGACATTATTCCTAATATAATGGTGAGTCACATCTCTGAATCTCTGATGATTTTTTTGATGGATATGTGTTGATGTGCCAAAAACTATATTCATGTATAATTAGTTGAGCTAATTGTTTCATAGTCTTAAAGTGAACTAAAAACATTGAAAGTTCAAAGTACCTAATATTGGAAATGACATTTTCTTGAAGCATATGGAAATAGGCAAATATTATCATTTAATCCTTAAACTTTTACTTTTTTTTTATTTGGTCTTCAAACTTTCATCATCAGTTCACTTTTAGTTTCTAAACTTTCATTTCTCTCTAATTTTGGTCCTTCTGTCAAGTTTGGAAAATTATGATCACTAACGAAATGGTTCACTTGTAGTTTACAATCAATTTTTTGGGTAGATGAATTGGTCGTGAACTATCATTGAATTGGTCGTGAACTGTTTCATCAGCGATCGTTACTCTTTAAACAAAACGAAAAGGATTGAAAGTAGAGGGAAATGAAAGTTCATGGACTAAAAGTGAACTGATAAAAGTTTGATGGCCAAATTAAGAAAAATGTAAAAGTTTAAGGACCAAATGATTCTTTTTGCTATGAAAATATTATCATCTAAGTACATGCTAATGAAACCTTTTACTTTAGAGATCTCTGTTTCTATTTATTTTTGGCTCTGATCAAGTATTCTCTTCAGGGTCTTGTGCACTTCATCACTATGTCTATGTTCCTTCTATATTTGTGAAAATATGATTTTTTATGGAGTTCATTTTTTTTAATTTGTGAGGGAATTTTTCTTCATCTCTCTCTCAGAATTTGGTATGAATTTTAATGTACTTCCTTTTTGAAATCATATTGTATCTATTATTTTTAGAAGAAAATTATTATATCTATGCATGTTTAATTTAAGACTTGAAAAAGCTTTTAAATAAATTAAAATTGCGACAAATCCAAAAAATTAAACAACCCAATTTCAAAATAAATAGGTATTAACAAACTACTGTTGTTTGAATTCAAAACCTCTTGACAAACATACTAATAGGGGTTGTTAGGTCCCGAATTTTCGCCACAAGAGGAAGGCCTCATTGGTGCAAAGTTTAATGGCTGCTATATAATGTTCTAATTCCATGCTAGCCTTTGAACTTTTGTTGGGCCGAGACTGTGAAATGATTCAAGTGGAATAATGAGGCCTAGAAGATAGCTTTGATAATTGAAAATTGAACCAAGGCCCAGGGAGATGCATGGATATATCTAAAAGGTTCATTCCAATCACAACCAAGGCCGGTTTTGATATGGGGCATGGTGGGTCATTGCCTCGGCCCCAAACATTAAAAGGCCCCCAATTTCTAAGAAGTTGGGGTACTTTTTGTAATTTTAAATTTTGTTTAGTTTTTTAGGTGCAAAAAGAGAGAGAAAAAAAGAAAACTCGTGGTATAAGTTATGATGCGCGCTATGGGCATCCCACCTATTACTTAAGACATACGTTATTAAGAGCACCAAGTGCTTTTCTGAGGGCATCCAAAAAAATGAGGTGAAATGCCAGAAATACCCCTACAAAAAATGAGCACCCCACCCCACTCATTCAAAACCAACGATCAAGGAACCCCATCACTTTTCTTTGCTCATTGAAAATAGGCATCCCACAAAATCTTTGAAACCCTTAATCTCTGTTCCTTTTTGATGCTCCTGGCCTCCCTGTTTCTCACTCTCTCGTTAATTTTCGCATTTCTCTTTGGTTTTGGCTTCGTTTTTGGGACGATTCAACAGACATTAGGGCTCGGGTTTTTGGATTCGATCTTGCGGGGAGTCAATTCGAATGACATAAGGTATATTCTTAGTTGATTTGGCAACAAATGGGTTAGGTTAATTGATTATTGGTCTTTGTATTGTGTGTTCTTCATTCACGGGCTTCAAATATAGAAAATCGTGATTTTCGGTCACCAGGGCCGTAACTTATAGTTTATTCTCGATAATTGGTTGTCGAGATACATAAGTTGGTTAACAATGTCTAGAATTAATACTGGTTACCTGATGCCGAGACTATACTATGAGTCTCGATTTCATATGAACGAGTTTACTGTTTTAGAATTTCTTTTTGCAAATAAGGTACGATTTGGTTGATATACACCGAGATTAGACATTTTCGTCTCGATTATTACTAAATGAGACAATTCGACATAGTCTTGTTTATATCTTTCGAGATTTAAAGATGATTTTCAATTATATTTGTCTCGGTTGTACCTAACCGAGATCAATATATATTGTTTTGTTTACAGGCTGCCGAGACTTGTCTGTATGTCTCGTTGACATGTTACCGAGACATAGTTTGTGTTCTTCGACCTGTTCAATCGAGACTTAATTTTTACACATTATTTCATTGACTTTAGTTGAAATTAATTAAATTTCCTTTCTTGTCAGATATGGCTCATTCCAAGGTAGTTGTGACCAGGGAGGAGACCGGTAGTAAGCTGTTAGGAGGTGCCCGTGGTCGGCAACCTCAGACCGCATCTTACCGAAAGTAGAAACAAAAGAATGATGCGAGAGGTAATGCACCGACGATGAGTAGACGTGCTCGGAAGGGTGTTCGCAGGATGAGGATTCACACGTTGCCGAGCATTAGGAAAAAGATCTAATTATTGCTCGCGGTGGAACTGAGGGTGAAGCCTTCAAGTCTTTAAGGACTCACTTGGGAGCGAAGAAAGAGAAAAGGTTTGTTTTAACTTATTGGATTTTGTATTAGTTACTTATTGTTTACTTGGTTAGATTTTTGTTGATATCTTTTCTGACAATTATTTTTTTGTTTACTTTGTGAAGATCATGCGGGTGGTACTAGCTGTGGTGGAGGCAACCGAGGGACATGAGCCACCTAAGGCACTTGTAGCGGCCAAGGCACCTGAGCCACCAGAAATGAAAAAAAACAACAAGAAGACCTGTCTGCTCCTTTACTCGGTGGGCTTATAGACCGAAGTTTATTGTTGAGCTTTAAACATCACATCGCATATGCGATTTAAAAGGTTGACGTACGTTATTTTTATTAGTTTTATTTCACTTTATTCTTTTAAATGCTATATTATATTATGATTTAAATGATGCTACTTTCATTCATTATTGCAGCATCGACCTTTGTTGAAGTGCATCAACCACGGGGCTCAAATCCAAGAGTAGTATTTGCAATCATGTCACCTCGACATTGAAGGTCTTCAGAGGATTATCTAACACTCTGGGTTGACTCGCTCATTGATTGTTCGTACCGGAAGGGTAATAAATAGTTGATTTTTGCATTTATCGAGTGGTGGCAGCCGGAGACAAATACATTTCACATGTCTTTTGGTGAAATATCTATCATTTTGGAGGATGTCAGCATTCTATTGAAGATTCGGTGACTGGCAAGGTCGTCGCGGTGGAAAATTCTTCAAGATATACCGAGGACTCTTGCGAAGAAACCATTCAACTAGTTTCAAAGTTGCTCGGTGTTACACTTGAAATGGCGGAGGACGAGGTTAACATCACTAAGAGGGGCCTCACTATCTGAAAGGCTTGGTTAAAGACTAGGTGGTCCCCAATCGAAAAGTCAAAGCCGCTTCATTAACCCCAATGCAATGCACCACACGAGCATTCTTGTTATACCTCTTGTCATGTACTCTCATCCGACAAAAGTGGAACACATGTATCAATTTCATTGCTCAAGTTGCTGGAGAATTTAGACGATGTCGACAACTTTGCATGGGGCGCTGCTGTGTTGGAGTACTTGTACTGTTAGCTTGGGTTAACCACCAGAGTTGAAGTGTCACAAATTATCGGATACCTTACTTTGCTTGAGGTAATTATTGTTAATTTTGTACTTTTTTACTACTTATTGTTTTATCGATACTAATGTTTATTTTTTGTCAGGGATGGGTGTACGAGCATTTCAAACTCGATTTTTTGTCTCAAATGCCAATTACATGGATCAATTGCAACCCCATGTTTCACGATGAATCCAGAAACACGAGGCGGTTAATGTTGGAGACAAGTTGGCTTCAATTCGGAGGAGATTTGTCAGATTGAGGCCAAATGAGGTGCATGTGCTTCTTTAATTTCTTTCAAATACTCTCGTGGTACCTTATGTGTTACTAATACATGTTTACTTCACTAGTGTAGGTGACTTAGTGATGAAGTCCAAGAATTAACTTGTAAATTTCTTGGAAAAATATGATGCGCGCTATGGGCATCCCACCTATTACTTAAGACATACAGTTATTATGGGCACCAAGTGCTTTTCTGAGGGCATCCAAAAAAATGAGGTGAAATGCTAGAAATACCACTACAAAAAATGAGCACCCCACCCCACTCCTTCAAAACCAACGATCAAGGAACCCCATCCTCTTTCTTTGCTCCTTGAAGATAGGCATCCCACCAAATCTTCAAAACCCTTACTCTTTGTTCATTTTTGATGCTCCTGGCCTCCCTGCTTCTCACTCTCTATTTAATTTTCGCCAATCTCTTTGGTTTTGGCTTCATTTTTGGGACGATTCAATAGACATTAAAGCTCGGGTTTTTGGATTCGATCTTGCGGGGAGTCAATTCGAATGACTTAAGGTATGTTCTTAGTTGGTTTGGCAACAAATGGGTTAGGTTAATTGATTATTGGTCTTTGTATTGTGTGTTCTTCATTCACGTGCTTCAAATATAGAAAACCGTGATTTTCGGCCACCCAGGGCCGTAACTTATAGTGTATTCTCGACAATTGGTGGTCGAGATACATAAGTTGGTTAACAATGTCTAGAATTAATACTGGTTACCTGATGCCGAGATTATACTATGAGTCTCGATTTCGTATGCACGAGTTTACTGTTTTAGAATTTCTTTTTGCAAATAAGGTACGATTTGGTTGATATACACAGAGACTAGACCTTTTCGACTCGATTATTACTAAATTAGACAATTCGCCATAGTCTCGTTTATATTTTTCCGAGATTTAAAGATGATTTTCAATTATATTTGTCCTGGTTGTACCTAACCGAGATCAATATTAATTGTTTCGTTTACAGGCTGCCGAGACTTGTCTGTATGTCTCGTTGACATGTTACCGAGACATAGTTTGTGTTCTTCGACCTGTTCAATCGAGACTTAACTTTTACACATTATTTCATTGACTTTAGTTGAAATTAATTAAATTTCTTTTCTTGTCAGATATGGCTTATTCCAAAGTAGTTGTGACCAGGGAGGAGACCGGTAGTAAGCTGTTAGGAAGTGCCCGTGGTTGGCAACCTCAGACCGCATCTTACCGAAAGTAGAATCAAAAGACCGATGCGAGAGGTAATGCACCGATGATGAGTAGACGTGCTCGGAAGGATGTTCTGCAGGATGAGGATTCACACGTTGCCGAGCATTATGAAAAAGATCTAATCATTGCTCGCGGTGGAACTGAGGGTGAAGCCTCCAAGTCTTCTGAGGACTCACTTGGGAGTGAAGAAAGAGAATAAGGCTTGTTTTAACTTATTTGATTTTGTATTAGTTACTTATTGTTTACTTCGTTAGATTTTCGTTGATATCTTTTCTGACAATTATTTTTTTGTTTACTTTGTGAAGATCATGCGGGTGGTACTAAATGTGGTGGAGGCAACCGATGGACATGAGCCACCTAAGGCACTTGTAGCGGCCGAGGCACCCGAGCCACCATAAATGAAGAAGAGCAACAAGAAGACATGTCTGCTCCTTTACTCGGTGGGCCTACAGACCAGAGTTTATTGTTGAGCTTTAAACATCACATCGCATATGCGATTTAAAAGGTTGACATATGTTATTTTTGTTAGTCTTATTTCACTTTATTCTTTTAAATGCTATATTATATTATGGTTTAAATGATGCTACTTTCATATTGTTGCAGCATCGACCTTTGTTGAAGTGCATCAACCACGGGGCTCAAATCTAAGAGTGGTATTTGCAATCATGTCAACTCGACATTGAAGGTCTTTAGAGGATTATCTAACACTCTGGGTTGACTCCGCTCATTGATTGTTCGTACCGGAAGGGCAATAAATAGTTGATTTCTGCATTTATCGAGCGGCGGCAGCCGGAGACAAATACATTTCACATGCTTTTTGGTGAAATATCTATCATTTTGGAGGATGTCAGCATTCTATTGAAGATTCAGGTGACGGGCAAGGTCGTCGCGGTGGAAAATTTTTCAAGATATACTGAGGACTCTGGCAAGGAAACCATTCAACTAGTTTCAAAGTTGCTCGGTGTTACACTTGAAGTGGCGGAGGACGAGGTTAACATCATTAGGAGGGGCCTCACTATCCGAAAGGCTTGGTTGAAGACTCGGTGGTACCCAATCGAAAAGTCGAAGCCGCTTCATTAACCCCCGTGCAATGCACCACACGAGCATTCTTGTTGTACCTCTTGTCGTGTACTCTCTTCACCGACAAGAGTGGAACACAGGTCTCAATTGCATTGGTCAAGTTGTTGGAGAATCTAGACGATGTCGGCAACTATGCATGGGGCGCTGCTGCGTTGGCGTACTTGTACCGTTAGCTTGGGTCAGCCACCAAAGTTGAAGTGTCACAAATTACCGGATACCTTACTTTGCTTGAGGTAATCATTGTTAATTTTGTACTTTTTAACTACTTATTGTTTTATCGATACTAATGTTTATTTTTTGTCAGGGATGGTGTTGAGTCATTAATTATATAATATTATATATAAGTTATCTATATATTTTTATTGTCGAGTCTCCAAAATATTAACTTAATTGCATTTATTTATTATTTTTAGGGTTAATGAAGTGCGCGATCGAAATCGAGGGTGAAAAGGGTGTGAAGAGGGAGTTTTGGAGATCGGTAGCGAGTTGCATCAAAAAGCAAACTGCACGTATTTTAAGACATCATTGGTTGCATTGATAACGTGCTAAATTGAAGTGCATGTGCAGAGGACGTTCATTATTCTATTCAGCATAATTGAATTAGAAATTGATGACATCAACATGTTGTCATAATAAAATAAAAACCTATTGGCAGTTGCAAGTGATGCATATGACCTACATAAGAACGAAGCCTTTGATCTTCATCGATCGATGTGCTACATATAGAGATCAAGGCTAATTAACAAGCGTGCGGTAGAGGCAAAGTGGAAGGAATCAAATTAGCAAGCTATAAATACAAGTCAGAGATTCATTTGTCAGGGAGATGGTGGACTGCTATTTTTTTCCTCTCGGCTTATATATTTTTGGTGCATCTCCTCCTAGGGGGGATTCGGCCTCTCTGGCCGAACGCTCTTCTCCCCCATTCTATATTTTTCTTGGTTCTCGGTGTTCTTGGATGGGAGACTAAAAACCTCTAGCCTAGGCAAGACTGCGAGGGAGGTTCGACTGTGCGTATCAATGGATTTGTGAGATTTATATATTTTAATTTCAATCTTTTCATTATTATTTTATTTTCTTTGGTATTATTTGAACAATTGAAGTTAAACACTTGTTTAAACCTTGATTTATTTGTTAGTGAGTCGTAAGCACCCGTCCTTGTGCAATAAGACCACACTAGTGGCAATTGACCCTACCAATTGATTAGTCTCTTTTGGGACCGGTTGAATACCTTAGAAATCTAGGCTAAATCGGACACACGAGTAATTCGGTTGTCTAGGTGTAGTGCCTTCACGAAACCCATTGCGGTCATCGTGTTAAACCCAATACGCTTGAGTATAGGGTTATACGTTTGACTAGAGAAATAGTCACCGTCGTACCTTGGCTATCGAGATTAGGAAGTGCGAGGAACCGCGTACGTTACCGGTTCTATAGCTATACTAAGATATTTTGATTTGCATATTTTACATGAATCGACGACCAAATCCAATCTTTTCTCGAACTGAACTTGTATGTCTTGACCTATGTGTTTTTATTAATTGTTTTCAAATTTATTTCCATTGCTTTAGTTACTTTGTTTATTTTTAGATTAGTTAATTAATTCATTCTCTCTTAAACCTTCGATTTCCCTTTTCGCTATTTTTGACCTTAGAAAGACTACCAATCCCTGTGGGATCGACCATTTGTCACTATTCTACAAAAATAGCTGGTTTAGGTATTTTAATTTTATTGACGTGTCCGGCGCGCGTCAGATGGGTGTACGAGCACTTCAAACTCGAATTTTTTTTTATCTCAAATGCCAAGTACATGGATCAATTGCAACCCCATGTTTCACGATGAATCCAGAAACACGAGGCGGTTAATGTTAGAGACAAGTTGGCTTCAATTCGGAGGAGATTGGACAGACTGAGGCCAAATGAGGTGCATGTGCTTCTTTAATTTCTTTCAAATACTCTCATGGTACCTTATGTGTTACTAATACATGTTTACTTCACTAATGTAGGTGGCTTAGGACCCATACGTTGATATCAGGGCGGATGATATGGTTCACCCGATGGCGTTTTACGATGAGACCTTAAAGTATATGGACATCGTTGAGCCATACCATCCAAAAAGGTTCCTGAGACAGCTCGGTCATGTCCAAGGTGTATCTGCCCCTCTGTATCGCCCTCTCGAGGCATCCCGAGGCCCATTTGCACTCAAATACTCTGTCAAGTACGGGTTCCAATCGGAGCACTTAGAAAGGTGGCGTAACCATCCGTTGGCCCCTAAAGTTCGAGGAGAGAAGGCTCAATTCGAGTTCATGGCAACATCAGAGTATCTTCCTTGGTTTCTACGTGTTTCATGCCCAGTGATCGAGAACCCGTCTAATGAGGACGATGTTGATGTTGTCTGTACCATTGCTGATAATGAAGTATTTGAGATATGTTGTTGGTACTATTGTTTACATAAAGTCCATTTTTTTTCTTAGACACCTCCTTTGTGTATGAAACTAATTACTTTTATCTCGTTCTTATTGAATAGCGAAATTGGCGTGCGTTGGACGTCGTGTTAAAGTGGATGGATTTTTGGAGGAGGAGTGTATCATGTAATCTGCGAAGAAAATGGCGAGTGACGTGGTAAACTTTTTGTTAGGGAGGATTTTCCCCACGACTACCACCACCACTACCACCGCGAACACCATCAGGGCCACAACGTCAACCCTTCCCGGACCTTCAAAGGTGTCCCAACACGATAGCATGACAACCCAGTCGAGGTCAAGTGACGTTCCTCCCTCGATGCTCCTCCTCCCAAGCGCATGCACGACAATGAATACCAACGGAAGATATTTAAAAAGAAAAAGCATTCCGAGCCTTCCCAAAAGCAATAATTTCTTCACGATTTTTCATGGCTTGTAAACTGTTGTAACTTATTTGATTGTTTGTGGATTGGTGTGATTTGTTTGTTGTTTTGCATGGATTTATTTATGTTGGCGTGATTTGTTGCATGAGTTATGGCTTTGAGTTGGATTGTTGGATTTGTAAATGTATTTGAAGGCCTTGTTGTTGGATATAATATTTTTTTTTACTTTTTTCATGGTTTGGCTATAAATTTTAGCTTGGAGTTTTAGTCAGCTTGGCATTTAAAATGCATTTATGTCTGTATTGGTGATGTCTTGTACTCACAGGGACAAGATGTCATGTAAATTCTCGACCTTGTCATTCCGCACCTATGCATGTTCATCATAGTCCTACACTACCGAGAGTAATATTAATATTACGTAATAGCAAAGTCTCGATAATGGGAGACTGATATCCATTAAGTGCGCTCGACCATTACCCACTGTGACTAACCATTGTAAACTTGTTATACTGTCTCGGAATTACTAAGCCGATACTTAACGTAATGTCTCGGTTGCAAGACACCGAGAATCATGTGATGTTTCAGTCATTTGTCACCGAGTTAGAGCAGGATACCTTCAAATTACATATTGGAATACAAGTTTTGGTGATACCCCACTGAGAAGTTGTATCTCAAGTCGGTTAGAGACTCTCGAGACACAGGCGTATGTCTCAGACTTCTATGTTCGAGACATATTTTTTACAACAACAGTTAAGTATAGACTACATAAACTTCACCATAATAAAATTCACCATAACAAACCATAACTCATCCACATTAAACAACCATGAAGTATATAGTAAAAGAAATGTATATAGTATCATATGAGAAGAAGAGCAATCATTGGTGCCCGTGTTTGAGATATACATGAGAAAATGACAAATGTGTGTTACAAGGTGTAATGGAAAGTAAACCAACATAAATGTAAATCCACAAAATCATTCATGTAGATACATCCAAATGTAGCTAGGGTGAGGCTAAGTCTACTACGGAAGGCGTGTGTCTTATTCAGAAGTTACAACCGGCACTAGTTCTCGAATTATGAAACCATCACGCCAACCTTCATCACACTCCTCGACATACCTTTCTCACGATGGATATAATGAAGGAAGCGGTGCATTCACTTTTAGCTTCACCAGAACAATAATCATTAGCACGTAATTCAAAATTGATACAACAAATTTCAAATATAATTTTCAAACGTACCATTACCCAATGAATGTTCCTATCATTTATCATGCCAATGATAAGCCAACTTTCGAAATAATGCGTTGAGACATTACGTAAAGGAAGAAATGTCAAGCAATTATCATGTAAGAGGTTCACTAGAATGACATTAAAGGCCGTTGATATTAAGAGCCCCATGTCCGGAAGTGTCAACCATTCATAAAAAAAGGTCCCAATGCGATCATCGAACAATGCACGACAATCTTCACCTTATCGTAACTTATTCCAAACACTTCCCGCCTAAGAGTTTCAAACACCATTATCTCATCAAACATCCTTCTATGTATTAACCTCCAACCATCTACATCGGGGAGTCCGAGCCCGAAGGCAACACACCGATATCCATAATTACCATCGCCCGTCACATCAATAGTGCTCTCAATGTGTGACAACCAATTTAATTATATGCAATGGGCATAACCAAACTTAGATACAACTTGGGTGCTCGACGTGTCCGATGTATATTAAACCTAACTTTATTTTGCTTCTTCCTCGAACTAGATGCCTTTTCTTTTGATAGTACATACATACTTAAACCCGCTTAGTAATCTTGTCGTCGAAGTATCTTCTTCATCGAGTTTTCTCTTCGATCTTTCTTCTTTCCTTTGTTCATCAAACGTCCAACTGTAGACCTCGGTGTCCTTCCATTTGTCTTTATTTTGTAGGTGGGACAACCCCGGGTGGAAGAAGGCCGACTAATTTCTCTGAAATGCTGAATAATCCTGACGAGATCATCCTCGTCAGTGCAAGTATGAAACTTTTCCAACACTTTTTGAATCTCATCGTTCACATTGTATTTATCCCGATCCATAACATTCTTTGGTACCATACTCAACTTTTGTCAGTATACATGAATGTCCTCAAGTGGGATGGGTGAACCATCCATTTTATGGAAGTTTATCTCGTGTACACAAGGAAGACTATGCGTGGTATGTATGTCAACCACAAAGAGTAGAGTCATGTCCAACATTCTCTCCACGTTTCGCTTCATCTCTAATTAACTTAAGCGTTATTTGAGAGATGTATCCATGCAACCGACGATACAAAGCATCAACATATCAATGTTGCACCACATCCAAACTGAGCTCAAATGATGCCTTGATGTTATTATGTTGGATCCTAAGAAGACCATCTACCACACCCCACAAAGTCTCAAAATTTGCCTGACTGTTGTCAAGATGTAGTTTTAAAGTGGAATACGCAGACTCAACCCTCTACGTCGTAGTTTCCCCAAAGTGCATAATTCGATCTGTCGATGCCGATACAAACTTTTCCTTGTAGTACTTAACCCATGTGTTATCCAAGTAATCAATAAGACCTTCACACTTTCGAACTTAGATCGCAAGTCATTCATCCTAAGTTCAAATGATGTCTCCGACTTAGCATACAACACAACCGTCCACCTATCCATGAAACGTGCGAAGTCTTCATTATCCCAAAACATCTTCTTAGTCTTGGTCAAGGCTACTTTGTTGATGTGCTAAGAGCAAAGAAGGTGAGACGATGTTGGAAATACTTCTTTGATTGCACTAATTAGTCATAACTCTCGATCTGTAACAATCATGTTAGGTTTAGGCCACCCGTCTAATATTAATCTCAAGTTCTCAAGTGCCCAAACATAATTGGCATTAGTCTCTCGATGAAATGAAAGCAAACCCAACTGAAAACATCAAATGCGTCGAAGTGATACCAACTATCTCCAACAATGACATCCGATACCTATTATTTTTGTATGTGCAATCCATTAGAAGAATCGATGAGAAATACCGTAACAACTTGATTGAATTAGGATGTGCCCAAAATAAGTCAATATTGACATTCGCCTCGGGATGCTTTTGTGTCACGACATCCACTTATTCTTCTCCAAGATGTGCAATAGTTGTTGCATTTGAGTCCTCCCACCAACATCATCAATTCAATGTTTTTGTCGTGCATTGTATATTGTCCGCATAGTTGAAACATTATTTACACCCATTTGCTTCAATGTGTTGAGGATATCTCGTGGCTTCACGTCCCTCTTAGTCATCTGCACCACATCCACCTGCTCACCCGAATCTAATATTCTTGCAAAGAGTGGTTGTCCAAGTTGTTGGCGGGGTCGTGATTGTGCCTTCCACATACCACATTTACGTACCACAAAGAATCTGCATTTTCCTTAATGTTAATAAGGAAAGGACAACCACATTTCTTGGCACCAGTTTGAATCCTTGTATTTTCCTCATCCTCTTCGGTTCTTGGTTTCAAAGCAAGATTTGCGGCTTTGGCTTTTTCTAATGTTTGTGACATTCCCTTAAATGTACTGGACCTCTTACATACAAGTTTCATCCTTCCCCTGCGCTTAACCCTCCGCATCAGAGTGTTTTGTAACTAACACAAACTTGTTTGCACTACTGATCATTTGAAGCCACAAAATAACTACTTCTCTAGATGGGAATGACCTACAAGAGTAAAACATCCTCGTAGTCTGGAAATAATATGGAAACCGATGTTACTTGCAACAAAAACATTCAACCATAATGACTCATCACCATGACACAACACATTCACCAAAAAAATGAAAAACACAGTCTCGGTAGTATAGGTCCGAGAATTAACAAGCATTTTTGGTACAACATAACAAAAACTGGTTTAAAATTGGTTTAAAATGACGACGGCCCCAACTTTTCGCTAGGCCTAACCTTATATTAATCATAACCATATAAGCCTTAATTACATATTAGTCAGCCATTCCTATATTCCTCCAAATACATGTGCTGCTATATTATTCAATTTCAAGTTAATTCAAATTCTTTTATCATTTTCATGTGATTTTATATTAATATGTAATTGAAAGATTATGCGGAAGTTGTTATGATTCAAAATTACTAAGTGTGGAAACCAAGAAAATACAACATCATATGCGCATATATATATATATATGAAACTATTTACTCAACTCAAAATGTATAGTAAAGACATAAACAATATAATACAACATAAGTCAAGTCATACAAAATAAGTGAGGAGAGTCGTTGATCTTCTCCTTCCCTGGTCTGCTGCTGCTCGACAAACCTACGCCCACTGTCACAAACTAGACAGCGAGTATAGTAATATTTAAGTAATAGCCAGAGAATTCTATATCATGTTTTCAAAATAAACAAATGGAATTATCAAATAATGCAAATAAATACCACCGACACTAAGTTGAGATGATCTCCCACGCCGTGGTGAGAACTATCACCTAACCTTTCCCAACTAGTGTGGATAGTATAGTAATATTTAAATAATAACTTGTGTTAGTGAATTGGGTTTAAGAGAACTCTATGTCACATTTTCAAAATAAACAAATGGTATTTAAAAGCATCGACAAATAAATCAAAGTAAAAGAATATTGAAACAATACCAAAGAAAATCAAATAATGAAATTAAAATATATAAATACAAATCCATTGATATGCGCAGATAAAAATGTAGAGATTTTAGCCTCGCATCAAGAACACAAAAGAAAAGAAGAAAAATAAAATGGAGGAGGGAAGTTCGGCCAGAGAGCGGGGACGAAAAAGGCCAGCGAGAGAGGTCAGATGAATCCCCCCACTTCTCATTCTCCAAAAAACTACTAAATTGGTCCGTGATCGTGCATCATTATCGGCACGTGCGTCGAGGTGAATCTGTGGCTATATTTGAAGTATTTTCTGGTCTCTGCCACGTGTCGCGAGCGCATTGATGGGAACTATCACGACTAACATTTCGGCTGCAGTGACTATACCGAATGGAGACGTGACACAAAACGAAAGAAAATACTCGCGCATTACTGGGAGTATGTCGGGAACGCATCCCGAGGCCGATCGATAGGCTGCTGAAACGCGAAGAAGAAAAGGCGGTGTGTGACGTGGTCTATCCCGGCATATCCCACATCATTTATCTCACTTGGCAGCTAGTGTGACTTTCAGTGTAAAATGGATCCAAGCATATGAATACTCGATTTTTCATAGTTTTTCGCCCCGGATTCAACCACGCACTCCAATAACCCTGAAAATAATAAATAAATACAATTAGGCTAGTATTTTGGAGACTTGATATAAATAACCTATATATAATATTACATAATTAACGACTCAACAGCTGCGCAAGTGTAATGGTGAGTGTCGGAAACCTCGCTAGACCCATGTCCCTATGAACCGCACATCTCTCGTGCAATGGACACTAGATAATCCTTACTTTAGTTTCCAAAGACAAATAATTTCAAATCTCTAGGATTCCAAAACTAGAAAGGCTACAAAGCTCAAAGGAATAGAATACATGTCTAATCAAATCCAAATTATAATAATAACATGTTTTTCATCAATTATCTATTAAGAACAACATCAAAAGTAGGAGTTGGAATTAATGAAACACGTCACAAAGCATCATGTCACAAATATTCAATCATGAATAGACACAAGAGCAACATGATGTGAGATTACAGGTAGCAATGTCTACAAATAGACCAATAAACCAAAAAAAAAGTGAATGAAATGAAATATAGAATTCTCACAGCTTTACTTACAATTTACATGCTTGTCCTAGCCTATTCGATCCATCGACAACTCCGAAATGTGTGCCCTAACTCCGGGATCTCGCTTAGTCCCCTGGAGGTGTTTGACAGGTGTTAAAGTGTGTTTAGACCCATTTATAGTGTTTAGACCATTGTTGGACTTAGCTGATTTTTAGTACTGGTTGGGTAATTAGCGCGCTAATTGTGAACAATAGCACGCTAATTTCCACATTAGCGCATTACCTCGGTTGTATAGTGCGCTAACCAGTATTAGCGCACTACCTTTGGACATTAACGCGCTAGATTTTGGACCTAACGTGCTATGTTCAGCAGAACCATAATTTTGCACTTTGAATTCCGGGTTTTTGCCACACATAATCCGTGTTTTCCATTAGGGACCCTCACACATGTTACATGAGGTCCCTAACACCTATCCCAATGTATACCAACAACCACAACATGAAATTTATGAATTCACAAAGTTTATGGTGTGGAGAAGTTACCTAGCTTGATGATGATCTACTTCTCACTAAAGCTTCACTAGTTTGTCCACTTCTCCTCCTCCAAATCCACACAACAACTATCTCTTCTCTCTTCTCCTCCTAGCAACGATTTTATGAGATAAGAAGATGAGATTTGTTGACTAATGCTCCATTTGACTATATATGGATATGTTTGAATGATGGCCATTGATTATTGTGTGCACATGTGTCTCGAGGCTCATCTCATGGACCACCTTGTCCCACT
The DNA here is from genome assembly GCA_039657365.1 of Stephania yunnanensis. NCBI lineage: Eukaryota > Viridiplantae > Streptophyta > Magnoliopsida > Ranunculales > Menispermaceae > Stephania > Stephania yunnanensis. Next base: position 7,394,077 of record CM077580.1, read on the forward strand.
TGTCCCTCAAGTCATTCTTGAGTGATTAACATGTTGACATACCTTGCCTCATGATGGGTTAACACGTGTCTTGATGCACATATAAGGTTCCTTGTTTTATTGTCCTAACTATAAAAGCATTTAATGTTTCTATTTAAATGTGACCACACTAGCCGCTTATAAACCAATATAAATTCACATTTACATCAAATTAATTCAACTTACCCCTAAGGCGCTACCTCGGTCCCACGTCCACACGTGACTCGAGGTATACGTCCCCGCTCGTCTCGATACCTATACACCCCGTATCAAAATTGACTTAATAGTCTACACATATACAATACACTAGGCATACATCACAACAAAAATAAAATATACCTCGGCCTTGCCTCGGTAAATGGACATATTACGGTGTGGGTCCCACAGTACGGGTCGTTGAGCCTGTTTAAGGAAGTAAACACGGTTAGAAAAATTTCGTCCGTTACACAAAAATTGTCTTCTAATTTCGGTCACCATGTACCGAGACTTAAGGACAAAGTCTCGATCCTGTAAGGCCGAAACAATCGTGCCCTTACACAAAATCGTAAAAAATAAAAAAACACAATAAATATCAACAAATACCTCTTCTTGCACCTCATCTTGCACCATTGTGTTATCTTCATCCATTTGACGTGGTAAACAACTTCGAAATGACCGGATCTACTAAAACCTACAACGAAAAACCAAGTTATTAATGTCGCTATTTGCCACACCAAAATAACATTTTTAAACCTTAAAATGGTTGGAATCGATTGTTACCTCGCCACCGGATGATGTGAAAGCGAAAGATCAGATACACGATCGCTAACAAACAACGTGAATTTCATTGGAGATGAGAGAGGATGGAGGTGGGGTGCCCTAAAATCGATTTCAAAGTGTATTATGGGAGTGTGGAGTGTTTATTTGAAGGGGCAAATGTGTCATTTCCTTCAAGGTCCAATTTAGAGGAGAAAAAAATCATAATATTTGGGTGCCTTAAGTAATAGTTGGGGTGCCCAAAGTGCACCTCTAAGTTATAAGGCATGTGTCATGGTGATGACTTTCCAATCTTGATTGGACACATGTTCTCATCCCATCAATCACTTTTCACATAATAAAAAAATAAAACAAAAAAAGCAACATTTCTTCTAAACACTTTATTTTCTACATCCTTGTTTTTTCTTCTCAACAGTCGACACCATCTCCTCCAACACTTTTTACGGTCAACACCTTCTTCTATTTTAGATTTTAATTGTAAATCAGGTTTGAGATTTACTTTCTTTATTTTGTATTTATTGTTTGTGTAGGATTAGGAAACATGTTGCCTAGAAAATATCCTTCGATCATGATAAATTAAAGAAAAAAGAAAACAAGAAGAATTGACAAAATCATTAAAAGGAGGTTTAGATAAATCTTTTATAATAAAAAAATGAACAAGTTGATAACTCACATAGTATGCTTGTTGGTAAAAATGTAGATGTTGAATGTAAAAATGATGATATAGTTGATAACTCAAATAAAATTGATCATGGTGAGCTTGTTGATAAAAATGTAAATGTTGGACATGAAAAAGATAATGTTGCTAGGAAGTTTATTAATGAAATTATTGATGTTGAATGTATTTTGAATAGTAAGAATAATCATAATAAAGACACTAGTAATAGGAATTGTGATACTGATAACTTCAATAATGAAGATGAACAAGTAATAATTGAGATGCCTAGTTCATCAAATATTTTAACATTCATGATCCGAGGATATGGGATAATCTTGATAGAAGTTATAGAGATTTATTAATCGAAAGTGGACCTCTAAGAGATATTAGCATAAAATTTCTTGTTGATCAATATGGTTGACATTTTTCTTTAATACATTATAGTCGAATTTTACCAAATGGAGAAGAATATGATAGAAAATGGCTTGTATATTTCAAAGAATTAGACAAAGTATTTTGCTTTTTGATAATGACTGCAAGTGTACGACAAAAGTCAAAGTAATAGTGGCACCAACTCTTATTGGTGTCGGGAATTTCGTATCCACAAGTACGGTTATGTGCTAATACTTAGTCTAATTAATAAATAAAGTTAGGCACTTAAATGTAAGGTTTTGTAAAAACAAATTATTAATTGATTTAAACTAACTAATTGCAAGTAATTAAAATAGGTATTAAGCAATGAAGAAAATATCTTAGGAAATCTAATTCACCCAAATTGTATCTTTCGAATTCAATTTAATTATAAAGTCTCCTAATTCATGTAATGATAGGCGAATTTCCTACAATTCACTCCATCCCGAGGTCTCGGTGATGGAGATTCTAACATCTCACTGGACTCCACGGTCGGCGTAAATAACATAAGTGAGATACCACATTAAAAATCAAACTCAATTGTCTACCTAGTCAATGACCATCGGTCAATGGGTCATATGTTCTAAGGTTGTGTTTCGCTTAATCCGGGTTCAAAAGTCCCAATGGTTATGGTGACTCTCAAACCATTGAATCTACACCTACTTGATCAATGTAAGTATAACATAGCGCACAAGAACATTCAAATCAAAATATTGAATTGAAAGAACAAATATAATCACATTAAAATCAAAAGAATCCAATTTATGATCCAAAGATACCTAGAACAAAGGAGATTACCTCATAAGTGGGTTCAATTCAACACAATTCATGATAAGAAAGCAAGAAAACATGAAATCAAACCTACAATTAATATAGAATCTAAGATTTTGATCACTATTCTTCAATCTTCACATGTTCTTCTTGGTTCTTTAAAGCAATAAGATAATGATTTTATCTCTCTTAACCATATATATAGAGGTATTTTGGTCAAACAAAAATATGTTTAATACCCTAAAAATAGGCAAAAATAAGGTTTACTGGTTGTGGCGCTGTGGTGGCGCTATAACGCCTATACATCGCCCATGATGTGGAATTGATTCTTGACAAGACGTTGTGATGGCATTGTGGTGCCCACACAAGTGCCCATAATGAAATAACCTCATGAACTTGGCGCTGTGGTGGCGCTATGGCGCAGATGTGGCACCAAGTCCAACAGTTAATTTTTTTTCTTTTCTTCTTCTGTGAATTTTTTCTTCATATCTTTACTTCACCCTTTCACCATCTAGTCACATTGTCCCTTGAACCTAACATATAAAAAAATACACTAAATAAGCCTCCAATCATCAATTACTTTACTAAATAATTAACTAAATCCTACTTAACACACTCAAAATCATGCTTCGCATCACACCCCTAAACTTAAGATTTTCCTAGTTCTTAGGAAAGAATTACAAAACAAGAGATGCAATTTACTTCAAACCAACAAAACAAACATTAAAGGCATCATCCACAGTTGGAAAACATTTAGTATGCAAACATAAACTTATTTTCACATTTTATAATTCTCACTTCTCAACTTACCTTAGTGGAGTTTTTCAATCTCAAATTCAAAACATATATTGACTCAACCAAAGATTTTCAATTGCCCACGAACCCAGCTTTCCAACTTAACCTTCACAATATCTCACTTTCAACAACCCAAGTGAATTCTGAAACTCTTTCCGCCACTACTCAAGAGAGTTCACCAAAAGAATTTGAAACCTCAATAATTCTTCATTTAAAGCATCAACTTCCATGATATTCCATAAGCTTATTTTTTGCTCCACTCTCCACTATCATCAAACTTAAAAAGACAAAAATCCTTAGGTCTTTGATAGGTTGTAATAGGGTCATGGCTCGGTGTCTCAAAAAGTGAATTTTTAAGCTTAAATAAAGTTAGATGGAATTCACAAACCCTTTCCTTACATACATAGAGCTCTCAACAGGAATAACTCTCAAAAAATAAATCACTAACATTCACATAGAAGTTCACTCGTAACTCTTCTTTTTCATCACACCAGTCCATATTTTTCTTTTTCTTAGGACTTTATTTGGTGGATTTATTTATTTTCTTTTATATTCTCCTTTTTTTCGGGTTGATATTTTTTCACTCAAAATTTACAAGCTCTTTTCATCATAGATAAGTGTTGTTCATCAATCTAAGTTTTAGGTAGGCTAAGGCTTTTTTAAGCTCGGGACACTAAAAGGTGTCAAAAATTCATAGTAATTAAAGCTCAACGGGGTAACTAGCGATGTAATGTATAGGAAATAAGTATAGGATATTGTGTAAAGCGCTCAAACATGGCCTAAATCATCTCTTTAATCCTTTTAGTTCGGAATATATCGCCTCAAGTGGTTTTAGAATAAGTTCTATAATCCTCGAATCCTCATTAAAGCTTGCATATTTTAAGTTTATCCACTTTTTGCATTGGCATAAGTCCTTCCCCACACCGAACATCTCTGGAGAAACCCCGATCTAGCCAAGCTAAACACTTAGGTATGTGCCCTTTACTCATCATCAGGTATATTGTCTCATTGGTTTGATCAAAAGTATATCATAGATTGTCAGCCACATAAGGAAAGAAAATTAATATAATATCTCGAAGTGACATGTACATACTTACAAAATAAACATGAAACATCCCCTAAACTTAAGATGTTAAATGCCCTCAATGTATTCTAAATACTCCTAAAATGAAACATGATAGTGGACATGCATGAAAAAGGACACTAACAAAAGCTAATAGTTTAAAAAGTAGCAAAACAAAGAAAAACAAAACAAAAGCAAATGAGAAGGTGTGGAAACAAAAACTCCATTGAATAAAAGAGTAGTGCACCAATTAAAGATGTGATCAATCCTCAAATAGAGATGGGAAGTTGTCCCTCGCACTGTGCTCGCCAACGTCATCAAAGTAAATATGTGAAGGTGGAAGCGGGTAATTATGATTAGTGGGGTGGCGAAACATTTGTCGCTGGTAGTGTGCCATCCCCTCTAAATACATTGCAGTTGCCCGCTGAAATGAATGTCGTTATTGATGCATAACACGTTGATCGAGTTGCATCTCCTCCAATATGCGAAAGTAACGATCCTTGGAGGGTGATGCTGTTGCTGGTGGTAGTGGGGAATCAATACCAATGGTCGAGGGTCGTCTTCACCCTGTTCAGTGTGTGGTGCTTCAGATTGTGTTGTCGGTGATGGTGCGTGCCTGCGCGAACATTTCTATGGTTGGCTCGAAGGTCCAGGTTGTTGCTCTTGAGGTCCATCATCTGAATCAATGTACCCGGCGGTGACCCACATTGCCGTAATGTAGCATCGAATATGGGGCCCAACCTCAATGTGTATTTAATACCGTGAAAATGGACAGATTGATGCTTGTGCAGGCGAGTTATAATCCAAGGATGATACAAAACCTTTAAAGGATGCCCACGAAGAAAACTCGTCGAGGAACGGGGGATGACTTCACCAAAGTCGACATCATCACCAGCTAAAATATGCGCTAATAGAGTAGAGTGCTCCAATGTGATCTCGTTGGTATTCCCCATCGGCATTAAGGTGGAACAAATAAAGTGGAGCCAACCTCTAGTGGTCTGCCTCAAATTCTCTGTAGCCAATTATTGATCATGAAGGTCATCCTTGCTCTTTTTCCATACAGCTTACCCCGAACACAAATACGATCCGCTATTTGTTGGTGGATGTAATCTTTAGGGGACCATGGAAAGTAGGATTTTGTTGAGACCCATGTTAAACCCAGAGCTTTGTTTAGATACACACCAATAATACGACGACATTGACGCCCCTCACCCATACCTTCTTGTTAGGACATGTGTGGTATCCATTTGCATAAAATTCCATAGTTAGTTTAATAGATATCACTTCCCTATCAATGTTTTGCCTAATAGTCGCAGTGCTCCAACCATTTTGTTCTAAAATGTCAAAATATGCTTTATGTATTTATTGGAAACTGTGAATAGATGCTCAAGTTTTATTGTAAGGGAAGTGCGCTTCTTGTAATGAGGCTCGCCCCTTTATCTTGGTAATACTCAATGGCGGTGTCATTAGAGTCAGAGTTAGAATCAACCATTGGACGACGAGAGCGTGGGGGTTGGACAATGCACGTGAGGTATCATGCTAAAAAGAAAATAAAATCAATAAGTCCAACTATGATTGTGATAGAAAACACACTATGCTTGTTAATGACATGCATATAAAGTGGGGTACAAATATATCAAATAGAGCACAACGATCCCCCAAACTTAAGTGAAAACTCATAGTGCAAAATCGTAACAAACAAAATTTTTAATTCATGGATATACGACCCATGCAAATATCCGTGCAAAGTGACTAGTGGTGAAGAAGTATTTAACAAACACTAACATGATCATGGAAGAAAAACACACAAACACATGAATGAATAATATGTCTGTCACGACCCAAATAACTAATATACATTTAATTCGTTAATTAGGACAAAATGACCCATGACATGGGACCCACAATGCGATACGTTTCATTACCGAGGCTCGGTGGCCGAGGTAAATGTTATATTTGTATGGTGTATGCCTAGTGTAATGTATATGTGTAGATTACTAAGTCATTTACGGGTATGTAGATACCTGAGACGAGCGGGGACGTGCCTCGAGTCACGTGTCAACGTATGCCAGAGGCAGTAGGCTCGTGGGGTAAGTGTAACTAGTTCAATTATATAGCATAAAATGAAAAATGAAAAAAAAATGATATATCGTTGTGGTTGTAATGTAGCCACATCAATTTATATATAAAATGGGCTTATAGTTTGTAAATAAAACAATATGCATTGGATTTGCCTCGAGATACGCATTTTGCAAGACACGAGAAAAATGTGGTAAACATATAAGGTAGTGAAAAAGAGGAGAATGATTGGGTTTGACTCGAGATTCGTGTTGCATGAATCTCGAGGACATCAAACACTTAACTTCTAAATCCAATTTATCTCATTTTCATTTCAAAATAGTGAAAAGGAGAAAAAAACGAGAGAAGAGAAGAAGGAGGAAAAAAAAGAGAGAGAGAGAGAGAGCTCGAAGGTGATCAAAGTGAGTTTTCATTGTTGTTGTGTGGCTTGTTGCTGTTGTAGTCGGTTGTTGTTGTGGTTCGAGGTGGCGAACTTGGATGAACTGCCATGGCAATTCGTTCGAGCTCAATGGACGACAGGGGAGTCGTTTCCCTTGCATGAACCCAACTTGGGGTTGGGGATGGACGCCCAACCCGGTGGAAAAAAAGACAGAGCAGCTGCTCTGCTGTGAGGAAGAAGAAGATGGGGGGGGAGGCGGGTCGGGCTACCCCACGTGAGTCGGGTCGGGCCGACCCGGGCCCATGTCGGCATGGCCGGCCGACCCTGACCCGAGGGGAGCTGGTCAGACCGACCCGGGGTCTGGCTGGACCGGTTAAACCCACCCTAATAAAAATAAATAAATATATTTAATTATTTAATTAAATTAAAATGATTTTTAATAAAAATAAATTCCAGAAAATAAAAGAAAATATGGAAAAAAATCAGAAAATCCAAGAAAAATAGGAAAATATATTTATGACCCAAATCAATAGAAATTCAATATTTTCATAAAAAGTGAAGAATTTGAAAGTCGTTTGAGACGTTATACTCGGGTTTTACCTCGAAAAATGCGAAATCAACAAATTGGTCTCGAATTCAATATTAACCGATTTCAACTAATTTAAGAACTTTAAATAAGTAATCTTGAATCTAAATTGATAAATTGTTGAATGTTAGGACCTGAAGGAGCTATTACGGGGTATTGGATGCGTACATCGACGTGACGAGAAGCCGGATAGCTTAGAACTTGTGTTGTATGTAAGTAAACTGATTGAGACATTTATTTACATTTCATTCTATTTATTTATTTATTCTCAATTATTCAAACTGAATTGCCTTTGACATCCATATGCTATGACTTGTTCAGTTCTCATTTGATGATGTTGCTCATAGCATACTCTGTTGTGTATATCATTGATTCCAATTCCTCTATTTTGTCATATTGATTGTTGTGTATGAAAGTCAGTGATATAGCATGCTATTAGGTTAGTTTGTTTATTTTGCCTCTACTCCTTTGTGCATTAGTATGCAATTTTATCTCTTGGATTATATTACCGAGTCATTAGTGAAAGAAAAAGTGGTTCTCTGTGGTTAGGGTCATTTGATGATAGAAATTCGGCTTTCATACAGGGGTCACTAGACTTTCTGGGATGTTAGGGGATTTCTCCAGTACCTTGCATGACACATGGGGTAACGTGCCACGAAAGGGGTAACTGGACCTCGGGGTTTGTTGGCGCAAGAATAACTTGGGTGAGCATGATGAGTTTTAAAACTCGGGTATGTTAGCAAGTATACATTCCGGTGATGACTAATTCACTTGGGATAGAAAAAGCGTAATAGTAAGTACGACCTTTTGAAATTATGATATAGAAATGATATATAGCAAAGCTCAAATTGTAGTGGACAGGCTAATGTAATGAAGATCACGTCCGACCGACCATAATCCATTACTACTTAGCCTTGAGTCAGTTTCATAACTAGTTAACTCAAGTATCTCTTTGCATGATGTTTCTTTCAGAATAGTTGCTATTTAAATTATGCCATTTGATATTTGTTGCCTGTTTAGGAATGTGGATCAATGTCTCTCAGTATTATTTAAATAATTTCATGTACTCACCGTCTAGTTTGTGACGGTGGGTGCAGATCGGCCGAGTAGCAGACCAGGCAAAGAGAAGATTGATGACTACCTCTGAGCCGGTGGAGGACTACTACGACATACTTTTGTACGTTTTTATTATTTTGTATTACATTTTTTTGTACATGCTATTTTGCCTTTTGGGTTAAGTGATAGGAATATAGGACTAGACACATGTTGTATATATCACCATTTTTGTTTATATATGCATGTGATCACTATTTCCTGATTTTTCCACAATAAGTTAGATCTTAGGATCTAATGTCCTCTAGTAACGAAATAAGACTTCCGCTGAATAACTTGTTAGATAAAAAAAATTTGCACTTAACTCTGATTTATAGATAACTATAGGTTAGTTAGTAGAACTAGCTTGTTAACTGTAGGTGGTATTATAATTTATAGGTGTTTAAATAAAGCTGATTAGTTCCTTGTTAGGTCCTATAGGGGAGGGTTTAATTAATGGATTAGGCCGGGCGGTGCCCTTATTTGGAGAAGGGGTCGTCACAATGTCAACAAGGAAACTAATCAATTTAAACACAATGGCCATACCCACACAAGAATATAGAATGCCAAGAAGAAACAATGTATATGGATTTATTAACAAGAATTCATTGATGCTTTTATTCAAACACCTTGAACACAAGGGAAGAACACAACTATAAATCCCATATTAGTGTACAAAATCAACACCAACATAAGGGCACATAGTAATCCAACCAAACTTCAATAAATTATGTAACAAATGAATCGAAAAAAAAAATTGTAAAAGCAGTTGGAATGCCTACCTTGTAGAGGTTGAAAGAACAACTAAAAAAACACATATAATGGAAAACTAAAAAGAGTAGAAATCAAATAGATCTTATATCCACCTACTAGTATGGGTTGATTTGGAGAAGTGTAAGAGAGATTGGTGGTGGTGGAGAGGGGTAAAGGTTATGGGGAGGGAGGTAGGGTATGCTAGGAGAAGGTTTGTGTAGTGGGAGAGCAGAAAAGAAAAGAAAAACCCTTATAGAGGAACCAGCACCGGGCTTGGCGCCGTATGATGGCAGGCCGTGCACCTTAAAGTTCGATGTCGCCGTGCCTAACCTGCCACTGCAACACATAATTTTTTTAAAAAACAATAGCGCTAGCATAGCGCCACCTCCAAGGCATTTAAAAATTAGGGCGATGTGGTGGCGTGGTGGCACCATCACAACGCCACCTCCAAGAGAGTAAAAATTTGGGGCGGTTAGGCAGCGCCGTGGCGCCCAGCTTAGCACCAGGGTCGGGGAGACAATACTTTGACAAAGTCAAACAATTATACCCCTAACAGACGCGTAAACCTCATGCAATCATCATGGAATAACACAAACACCAATTAACAATTGTTTGAAACACAATTCAACAATTGAAAAGAATCAAACTAAATAACAAATCGAATTCAATGCACGAGCTAACGACGACACGCTCGACCATTTCCTCTATTGGTTGTTTGAAATCGTCCACTTCTATAAAAATCACTCGACAAATGGAGAACAACCTTAAATCATGTAAATATACCAAATTAGTCTTGCATACAAATCTAATCGTTTAGTGACTAAAATTTTTAAAAAACAAAAAATAACAAGATAACTCTATGGTGCCACCCAGTAGCGCTAAACTTTACGTCGTTAGCTAGATGCCTATCACATGATCACTATTTGCTGGTAGCGGCAAACTCGATTTTCCGCACGTTCGAATTGTAATAAAGCTTTACTCGTTGAGTGTTGACTTTAAATGTCTTCCCATCATCACTCCGAAGCTCCACCACTATATATGTCCAAGTTTGCACGACCGTATACGGTCCATACCATCGTGATTTCAGCTTACTCGGAAAGCGCTTGAGTCGCAAATAGTAGAGTAACACTAATTGTCTCGGCTCGAAAGTTCTGTGCTAAATCATATGATCATGCCACCTTTTCGTTCGCTTTTTATACAACTTGGCATTCTCATATGCGTGGAAGCGAAATTCATCTAACTCCATCAATTCAAGTAATCGAGTATCACCGGCGGCTTTGATATCGAAATTTAACTTCTTCAATGCCTAATAAGCCTTATGCTCCATCTCAATCGATAGATGACATACCTTCCCATAAACCAATCTATACGGAAACGTCCTAATGGCATTTTGAATGCCGTTCGATATGCCCACAATGTTTCATCGAGGTGCAATGCCCAATTCTTACAACAAGAATTGATACTCTTTTCCAAAATTTGTTTCACCTCTCGATTACTCACTTCGGCTTGGTCATTAGTTTGAGGATGGTAGTCCAATGATGTCTTGTGTCGCATGCCATACTTGAGGAGCACCGTATCCAATGCTCTATTGCAAAAATGTGTCCCTTCATCACTCGCCAAAGCCCGACGTGTCCCAAATCGACAAAAGATATTCTTTTTCAAGAAATAAATAACAACTTTTGCATCATTTTTCCCCATCGCCACGGCCTTGACCCATTTCAAAACATAATCAATGGCAATGAGGATGTATTGCTTCCCATGAGACATTGGGAAAGGACCATAAAATCAATCCCCATACATCAAACAATTCTACCTCTTAAAAAGTAGTTTGAGGAAATTCTTGTCGTCGCGAAATATTTTTGGTCCGTTGACATTCGTTGCAAGTCTTCACATAGATGTATGTGTCTTTGAAAAGACTCGACCAATAGAAACTACATTGAAGCACCTTTGCCGCTGTATGTTGAAAGCCAAAATGACCACCGAATGGAGAAGAGTGACATCCATGTAAAATTCCCATAAACTCATCATCGGGAACACATTGTCAAACCAACCCGTCATTGCATTGCCGAAACAAATAAGGTTCATCCCATAGATAATACTTTAAGTCACTCAAAATTTTTTTGTTCAGAGGGACTCAAATCGGGAGGTAGAACTAGACAAGCCAAGTAGTTCACAAAATCCACGAACCATGGTACATCTCGTTGAACGTCCACCCTAAAATGTTGCTCATCAGAAAAGTGTCGTGGATCGGTTTTTTTGTATCCGCTTCTTGATGCGGTAGACGTGAGAGGTGATAAACCACCACATTCTCACTTCCTTTCTTATCCTTGATTTTGAGGTCGAATTCTTGCAACAAAAGAACCCATCGAATCAACCGCGACTTTGCATTTTCTTGGCAAAAAAGTAATGAATGGCCGAGTGATCCGAAAACGTTACTTTAGAACCCACAACGTACGCCGAAATTTTTTGTCACATGGGAACACTACAGCCAACAATTTTTTCTTAGTGTTACTGTAGTTCTGTTGAGCCGGATCCAATGTCTTGCTCGCATAATAAATGGCACGAAAGAGTTTCTCTCTCCTTTGACCCAAAACAACCCCTATAGAACAACGGTAGAACCCGACATGCGCAAGAAGCTACGAATATCTTTGACAGTCCGTGGCACTGAAAGTTTCTCAATTGCAACTATCTTTGCGCGATCCACCTTTAACCCCTTAGATGATACTTGATGACCAAGAACAATTCCTTCACAAACCATAAAGTGGCATTTTTCCCAATTCAACATCAAGCAAGTTAGTGCCTTGACATCTTTTAAGCATTAAAGAAAGATTTTGCAAACATAAGTCAAAAGATGCCTAAAAATGATCATATGATGATTATACGTATAGGGATACAAATCAAGATCACGAGTACTTGTTAGGGAACGAGAAATCATCCATGAAAACTTCCATTATATCCTCCACCATATTGTGATTGGTTCTTGTGTGAGAGAAAGTTGACATCATACATCATTGAATCAATGTCATCGATGTTTTGCATTGCAAAGACCAAACGACATTCCTCTTTATGTTTGATCAAAAGGAAACGTGACAAAAGTACCATATGGACAAGTGAAAGTAGTTTCCTCCTGATCCTCTAGTGCTATAGCAATTTGATTATATCCTGAGTACCCATCAAGAAAACAATAATAATCAAATCCAGTTAGCGGCGTCTTAGAATCGATCATCCGATCAATAAAGGGCAATAGGAAATGATCTTTTCGTGTCGCCTTGTTTGCAAAGACCAAACGACATTCTTCGAAACGCGAAAGTTTCAATTGAAAGTAGTCGATGCAAACATGCCATACCCTGTCACCATGTCAAGCATCTCAATAAAGTGAAATGCAATGTCTCTCCTTCCTCATTCTGTACTATAGTCATACCCCCTTTTTAGGGACAATATAAACTGGTGAAACCCATGAACTATCGAAAATGACATATATGATTCTCGCATTCAACCACTTTAAAATCTCTTTCTTCACCACTTCTTTGATTGCTGGATTCAAGTGACGCCGAGGTTCCACTGATTGCTTAATGTGTTCTTCCTCCATCAAGATTTTATGCATACAAATTGATGGGCTAATTCTTTTGATGTCCTTGATAGTCCACCCCAAAGTCGATGTATGCTTACGTAGAACACGAAGAAGCTTCTCTTCCTCCAACTTGGTCAACAAAGAAGATATAATCACTAGATACGTAGACTCGTACCCCAAGTATGAGTAATGTTAATGCTCAGGTAAAGGCTTCAATTTAAGACTTGGTTCAATGGCTGCACTTTCACGCTCAAGTTCTAACTGCTCAACTGGTTGGTGGAATTTTCACTAACTTCAAAGCCGCCAACTCTTCACTGTCTCATGAGGTGTACAATCACTAGTGGGGTTAGCGGTGATGCTTTGCACTAAACATCTCTCCAAATGATCCTCTCGTGCTTGCTCTCGAGATAGCTCGGCCACACACTCTGAAACTCTATCCATAACTTCTATGCCCTTGCATTGTTCATTTGCATTAGGGAACTTCATAGTATTATAGATATTGAACAACACTACTTCATCATTCACTCGTAGTCTCAATTCTCCTTCTTGCACATCAATGAGAGCTTTAGTGGTTGCCAAAAATGCTCTCCCTAAAATCGAGAGGAACTTCATCATCCTTAAATATGTCTAATACGATAAAGTCAACCAGGAAGATAAATTTATCCACTTTCACTAGTACATCCTCGACTACACCTTTAGGATAAGACAATGAGTGATCCACCAATTGCAATGTCATGTTCACATCTTAACCTCCCCAAACCTAACTTTTTGAAGACAGTTAGGGGCATCAAATTAATAATATCTCCAAGATCACACAACACCTTATCAAATAGAAAAACTATAATGGTGCACGGTATGGTGAAGCTTCTGGAATCCTTTAATTTATGTGGGAGCTTTCTTTGAAGGATGACACTGTACTCCTCAGTCAAGTTCAACATTTCAAATTCCTCAATCTTCTTTTTCGAGCAATGATGTCTTTCAAAAACTTGGTGCAATGTGCCATTTGCTCAAGAGCATCGTCAAAAAGAATATTCACTTGCAACTTCTTGAACAAATCAAGAAACTTTTTGAATTGTTCTTGATTTTTTGTTTCTTGAACTCTGAGGATAATGTAGTGGTGGAGTAATAACGGGAGGGTTATTTGGGAATGTAATCCTGCCTGGCACTGTCTCCCACCTTGTTGAACTACCCTTCTCAACATTGTTGTTATTTCTGCCTGCCTCGGATCTCTCAGCTATATCATCATCATGCAAACCACTTTGCTCGGTTTCATCACATTTCTTTAGTTATTCATCATTCACCCTCGCTCAATTTCAATCACAACTTCGACTACGAGTTGCAGTTTTATGTGAATTTGTACAATGACTTCCACAACATATGGTATGTTGTCTATGCAGCGAGCCTGGAAATGGAAAAAGAGCACCTTATCGTATGGATGACAGAGATGCATTCCGTTAAAGCAACACGGTGGAAAAACTTCTTGGTTTCATTGCCATCCTTGCCGCTTCTCTGCCGCGTGGCTCCAGCACTTTAGAAGTGATAAGAACGACCAGAGCGCGATACAACTTACGATGAGAAAGGTGGGAAACTTGAGAATATGTTCCACAATCCCGATGAGGATATATCTGAAGCTTAGGTCGAAGGTCGACAACTCACATCGAACCATTGAAGTGAATTTATTGAAACAAGTTTCGATTATAGAAATGAGAATGTGTCCATTACTTGTTCATCATGTGGGGTGTTCTTCCGCTTGGGACTTGCAAATGTCTTGCGATATATGATGCGTGGTGTCGGGCGAGGCCATCATGGGTCACGGAGCGATGTATATCTGTCGCGTATAAGAGGAATATCACATGTTACTTGACGAGAGGAGGTGTTTGAGCATTACAAAGCGAATGCGAGCAATAGATGAAAAAGCATTTAGAAGAAGTTTGAAAGCGAGATGAAGCATGAATAGAAGTCAGGAGGTGGGAGGGCGGGCAGTTTTCATTGCATAACGCGGAAGTATATCGCGTGATTGCATGGTGATACGTTGGTACATATACATACATAAATAGTTTCGTGTAGATGAAACGGTAATAAAAACTACTAATCTTGGAATCGCTTATAGGAGAAGAAGCTTAAACGTCATCCACTGCGCGCGAGGAGATGTTTCGACATCTCCTTTCAGCCGCTAACCATAGCGATAGGAAACTTTCGATCGATCGAGAGATGCGAAGATTGATGCGAAGTAATATGAGTTGCATATGTATAACTTGTTAGAGACAACACTGTGTAGCACATCGATTTAAAAGAAAACGGTAGGAGTTAACTATTAGTTTATTAATTTAATGCGAAATGGTTGAACTCACAGGCTTTCAGGAGATTGGAGGAGATGTCACCGGACCACAATAGCACGTCGATTGCGAGGATGCGGTTTATCTTGGCGGTGGTGCAAAAGTCAAGGGACGTGTCTAAAAAGTCAGGGTCACTGAGGTTATCGTATAACATATCTTTAGAGGAAGCAAGCTCGTCTCGAGGACCCGATGTATGGACCTCGTGAGTTGAAGAGCTCGGTGGGGAGCACGGAGGTTACAGAAACATTCTTTGAAGGAAGCGAATGGAAAGACAAGAACAAATGCATAGGGACAAAGATGGAACGCGAAGAAAATCGAGAGATGCGAAGCAGGTTTAGCACGTATGGAGGCATTGTTGATGCCAACACCTTGGTATTAGGCCCCGCGTGCCTCCGACGCCGCGATGCTCCACCATCACCGCGTTATCGTTACAGTCCTCAGTGACCAACTGGTCACATCAGCAACGGACATAGTACCTTCTCAATCCTGCGCTGGATGACCACCGGCTTGGACATTGGACCTATGTGGGAGCTTTCTTTGAAGGATGACACTGTACTCCTCAGTCAAGTTCAACATTTCAAATTCCTCAATCTTCTTTTTTCGAGCAATGATGTATTTCAAAAACTTGGTGTAGTGTGGCATTTGCTCAAGAGCATCGTCAAAAAGAATATTCACTTGCAACTTCTTGAACAAATCAAGAAACTTTTTGAATTGTTCTTGATTTTTTGTTTCTTGAACTCTGAGGATAATGTAGTGGTGGAGTAATAACGGGAGGGTTATTTGGGAATGTAATCCTGCCTGGCACTGTCTCCCACCTTGTTGAACTACCCTTCTCAACATCTTTGTCATTTCTGCTTGCCTCAGATCTCTCAGCTATATCATCATCATGGAAACCACTTTGCTCAATTTCATCACATTTCTCAGTTGGCCCATATTCATCATGCTCAGGCTCATTAGCTCATCACCCTGCTCAATTTCAATCACCTTAGCTGTTTCTATTCCACTGGCTTATTCTAAACTGGCTCAGGTAGTGTCTTACCACTTCTCAACTGCATTGTGCTGACGTTCTCCCTTAGATTTACAATTGTATTACTCATGAATTGGCCCTCCTGATGAGAATTCAAAGCTATCACTAGCTAACTGCCCTATTTTTGCTCTATGTTCTTCATTGATTAAGTTCTCTCATCTTCCATTCTTTTGAAGTTTGTTTCATTCCATCCACAGTGTGCTTTACTCCTTCCATCTCTTTCTTATTCTTCTCAAGCCTTTGGGTATGATTAATATCCATAGCCTTCAAATATTGTTCAATTGCCTTGAAAGAGGCTTGTTCTTCTAGTGGAATTTGTTGATGTTGCATTTGGTTCCCTAAAACTCGGGGGAGTTGTTTGCAATGCATTATTTGGATTCCATACGACAAATTTGAGTTGGAATTGATTCCCTGATAATATCGCTATTGAGCTGGAGCCTTTGGCCTAAAGTTGTTCCCGTAATTTTGATTATTCAGGTAATTCACTTCCTCATATTCCTGACTTTGAGGTGTTTGATCTAATGGGTTGGCCACCAAAGACATTTGATGCACGGGCTGAGGATTATGTGGTTGTTGACTAGCCTATCCTTGTTGAAGCTTAGCCATCTAATTGGACAAATTTGACAATCGAGCCATTATCGTTGTTAGTGTATCAACCTCAAACATTCCCGATGCCTTCTTTGATGATGTTTGTGCTCTTGGTTGCGCGAAGGAACTCATAGACATCATCTCAAGTAACTCGCATGCATCGTCCTCACTTTTAGAAAGCAAGGTACCTCGACGCCGCATTAACTAAAGTCTTCGTGTTTAGAGTCATGCCATAGTAGAAGATTTGTAGTTGATCCCATTTCTCTAATCCGTTCCCCGACACTTCCTCAAAAACTATTTCAATCTTCCCAAGTTTCTTCCAATGATTTTGTCTCATCTTGCCTGAAAGAGTTGATTTCCTATTTATATTCAACCACTTTCATTGGAGGGAAAAACTTTTGAAGAAATTTTTCATTAATATCATCCCAAGAAGTAAGGTTTCTTTGATTAATCCCATGAAACCATGCCTTTGCTTTCCCCGCTAGTGTAAAGGAAAAAGGCGCATCCTAATGTTTTATTTTGGGACATGACTTATGTGAACCGTGTCGCACTTCTCCAAGAACATTTCCACATGTGCCACTGGATCTTCATTAGGCAAACAATTGAAAAGACTATTTTGCACCAAATTAATCAATCTCGGTTTGAGCTCAAATGGATGATTGTTCATTGAAATCCTCATCACACCGTTATAAGTTACTTGAACATTTGGCTTGAAGTAATCCCGAAGAGTTCATTGCATCTCCTCTTGTCCTTGATTAACAACCATATTATTAGCCTCTTGTCTTTGCTCTTGCATATCCTCAATATAATTTAGGAAAATAAATCAAGCTCGGAGTCGATATCTTCCACTTCGATCTCTTTTTCATTTTACATAGACACAAAACCTAAAACAAAAGTGAAGAGAAGATCAAGTGTAGATTGTTATTGAAATTAAACAAAAGAATAAACAAATACTGCTAAAAGTAAAAATCTTAGACAAACTATCCTACTCAAACTAAAATTAGCTACCATCCCCTGCAACAGCGCAAAAAACTTGACAGTGACCGCAAGTGTACGACAAACGTCAAAGTAATAGTGGCACCAACTCGTGTTGGTGTCGAGAATATTGTATCCACAAAGTTGGTTATGTGCTAATATTTAGTCTAATTAAGAAATAGAGTTAGGCACTTAAATGTTGGGTTTTGTAAAAACAAATTATTAATTAATTTAAACTAACTAATTGCAAGTAATTAAAATAGGTATTAAGCAATGAAGAAAATATCATAGGAAATTTAATTCACCCAAATTATATCATTCGAATCCAATTTAATTATAAAGTCTCCCAATTCATGCAATGATAGGCGAATTTCCTACAATTCACTCAATCCCGAGGTCTCGGTGATGGAGATTCTAACATCTCACTCAAACTCCGCCTGGTCGGCGTGAATAAAGTAAGTGAGATATCGCATTCAAAACCAAATTCAATTGCCTCCCTAGTCAATGAACATCGGACGACGCGTCATATGTTCTAAGGTTTTGTTTCGCCTAATCCGGTTCAAAAGTCCTTATGGTCATGGTGACTTTCAAACCCTTGAATCTACACCTACTTGATCAATGTAAGTATAAGCATAGCAAACAAGAACACACAAATCAAAATATTGAATTGAAAGAACAAATATAATCACATTGAAATCAAAAGAATCCAGTTTAGAATCTAAAGATCCCCAGAACAAAAGAGCTTCCATAAGTGGGTTCAATTCAACACAATTCATGATAAGAAAGAAAGAAAACATGAAATCAAATCTACAATTAATATAGAATCTAATATTTTGATCACTATTCTTCAATCTTCACACGTTCTTCTTGGTTCTCCAAAGCAAAATATGATGATTCTTATCTCTCTTAACCATATATCTAGTAATTTTGGTCCAACAAAAATAGGTTGAAAACCCTAAAAATAGGCAAAAATTAGGTTTACTTGTTGTGGCGTTGTGGTGGCGCTATGACGCCCACATAGCCCGCATGATGTAGAATCGGTTCTTGACCTGAGTGTGGTGGTGCAGTGGCGCCCATACAACGCCCATAATGAAATAACAACACCTACATTGCGCCCATAATGAAATAACTTCCCGGACAGTGGCGCCATGGCACCGCTGTGGCGTCAAGTCCAGCGGTTAATTTTTTTCTTCTTCTGTGGATTTTTTCTTCATATCTTTACTTCACCCGTTCGCCGTTTAGTCACGTTGTCATTTGAACCTAATACACCAAAAAATACACTAAATAAGCCTCAAATCATCAATTACTTTACTAAATAATTAACTAAATCCTAATTAACACACCTAAAATATGCTTTACATCACTTTTGTTGTAAAATATTTAAAACAAATGATAATAATAGGAAAACTCAATTAGCAAAAGATGGCTTGAGAGATTGAAAACATATTAATGATATACTTAAAGCTCATCAAACTAGTAAAGAAAGTATTCGTAATATGACTTGTTAGATTGACTTGCAAAATAGATTAAAAAAAGTCAAACAATAGATAAACATATTCAAGAACAAATTAAGAAAGAGAAAGAAATTGGAAGAAGGTAATGTTAAGAATAATTGCAACTGTTAAATTTCTTGCCCAAAGTTCTCTAGCTTTTCGTGGAACAAATGAAATGATTTATCAAAATAGCAATGGAAACTTTTAAAAATTGATTGAAATGATTGCAGTTATTGATCCAACTATGCAAGAACATCTTAGACGTATTCAAAATAATGAAATTCAATACCATTATTTAAGTCATAGTATTCAAAATGAGTTAATAATTGCATTATCATGCGAAGTAAAAAATATAATTATTCAAACAATTAAACAAGCAAAATATTATTCAATAATCCTTGATTGCACCCCGGATGCAAGCCGCCAAGAACAAATGTCTCTAGTTATAAGATGTGTTAATTCGCTAAAAAGTCTCATAATAATAGAAGAATACTTTATAGAATTTGTGCAAATAGATGATACAACAGGTTTATACATTTTTAATAAATTGTTATTTATTTTAAAAACACTTAATTTAGATGTAGATGACATTAGAGGACAACGATGTGCTTGTTCTAGCCTTAATTTGACAATTAGTGATATGGCATTATCTTGTAACAAAGCTACAATATTTTTTGGAGTTGTACAATGAATCTATAACATATTTGGTAGTTCTACAAAAAGATGAAACATCATACTTGATAATGTGCGTAATTTAACATTGAAACCACAAACACGATGAGAAAGTCGAGTTAAAAGTGTTAGAGCAATTAGATTCCAAACTCCACAATTAAGTAAAGCTTTTAAAAAATTAGCCCATACTTGTGGTGAACCAATAACAAAAAGTGAGGCAAAAAGTTTATCGCATGAGCTTAGAAATTGAGTTTTTATTAGGAATGGTTATTTCGTATGATATATTACATGCAATTAATTTAGTTAGCAAAGTTTTACAATATAGAGATATGCATATAGATATTGCAATTGAACAATTAAAAGGTTTGATTTCATTTTTTGAAAGGTATAGGGAAACTGGATCATATCGGCCATGACTTTTGCTAAAACACTTGCGAGTGAGATGGAGATTGAACCAATATTTCGCATAAAATGTTGAATTAAAAGAAAAAAAAACTTTTTGATGAAAACAACGATGTTGATATCGATGAATCACCCGAAGAATCAATTAGCACTAAATACTTTTTAGTAGATCAAGCTTTATCTTCACTTAGAAATAGATTTGAACAATTTCAATTGTATAAAAGTAATTTTGGTTTTTTATTTGACTTCAAGAAGTTAAATTCGTTAGATGAAGACAGTTTGAGACAATCATGTATTATCTTCAAAATACCTTAATCTATAACGATAATTCTGATTTTGATGGAAACAATTTATTTTTAGAATTAAGAATCTTATCAGCAACTATGCCAAAAGAAAATAATACCACACTTTGAAATACTTAATTACATTAGTAAAATAAATTGTTACCCAAATGCGTTGATCACAACCTTCCTTGTTATTACATTACAAGCACATTATATAACTTGATTCTCATCAAATGCAAAATGCAAACAACAATGGTTATAGAAAAACCCAAAACCCAATCATCCAAAGAAGAGAAGAAAAATTTAAAGACAAATTACAACCATAGAAAACAATCAGTCAAGCAATCTTGCTAAGCAGATAAACCAACCCATGTTGAGAACCCTTATAAATCAACATCACATTCTCTGCTTTGAAATTTTCTTGGGGAGTAAAGATGCACCACCACAGGAGAACATCTGACTTTTATGGTGTAGTGTCTAGATTTCCATCTCCCCACCTTGAACCGAACCTTCGCCCTCATATAGACATCCAACTCGATCTCCCCCGATGATTTTTCGAGCCTAAGATCCCTAGAAACCGATCCTTGTAATGTAAGAGACTGACTAGTAGGCTTCAACTCGAGGCGAGTGACATTGTGATGCGGTTGAAAGAAAGGTTGAACTGTTTGGGATGCAATATTTTGGTCGTCATAGGACACAAAAACATTGACCGAATCATAGTATATGGCGGCTTTCGTGTTAGGATTGTAAGCTCTCATGACCAAGTCGAACGAGGCATTGAGGTGGTCGTAATGTAGGTTGAAGCCTTGAACATCGGCTCTCTCGATTGAGTACTCTAGTTTCCTAGGCTTGACAGTGAGCCAGATTATAAGCACCGCAAGACCAACAAGGATGATCAAGACTAGTATGATAATGGCAATCAACCTTAATAAACTTGGCGGCCGACTCACTGTAGAATTAGCCATTGGAGCAAATGCTTAGTATGAGACTAGTTTAGGAAGATTGCATTTATTGTTGTTTTATAGGAGAAGTTGGAGAACAAACATTTGAAGTGAAATGAATTAAGTTTGCCTAGAGAGAACCTATAGGGAATATGTATAATGTAAGGCATGCCTTTATCCTTCTTTGTCATGCTTTTGTTAATTTATTCAAACACCTTTACTTTTAGTTTCTTCCATCTGACTCAAAGCAGTAGTAAGAAGAATTTAGCATCTATAGCAATAATACTATGTATATGTTCTAGTGCTCACATTAGTTTGACTACTTCATGAAGTTCAATATCAATCTGAATTTCTAATAGCAAATTTGTAGGAATGGCAAACAGGGTGCCCTGCAAACAGGATATGCATTAGGTCTCTTCGGAACTTGGTGCCATTGAAAAAATGTTACTTGATTTAAAGCTGTGCATACTTTACAGATAGGAAGGATTTGATGGACTGAAAGTTGAGCTACAAAGATGGTTATTAAGGCTTTACTCTATGTTGGAATGAACTGAAGATCAAGCAATTCTATCATTCTATGAGGTCTTTGGACTCTAGGCTCATGTTGATATTCCCCCTTCTACAAGTCATTCCTTTAGCAGGACCCTACATAGTTAGAAATGTGGATTTATACATACTCCTCTTGTATGAAACTCTTTATATATATAATATTTAGGCATGTAGTTATCAATATTCTGCAACCAGGTTTTAGGTTTTAATCCTAACCAGCGGTGGAACCAAAAAACTTATTTAGGAGGGAGAACTTTAATCTATAAATTTATTCATAAGTTTGGACTTCACCCTATACGCACGCTCAACAACGTAAATCTGATTTAAATTGTAAAAAATGATGATATAGACCAGACCCTACTTAAGAATACTATATAAAGTCCGATAATTTGATGTGCAAACCACATAGATTAATTTGCATTTGCAATTTGGGTAGCACCTTTATGAAATTTATAAAATATTTTAATATTTTTGCTTAGGAAGTGCATCTACCGTAGGGCAGGAGAAGGGGCGGGAGAAGTGCCTGGGGCGGGATATACTACAAGGAGATCTCGGGCCGAGGGAGGCCACCGCCCACCCCGCCCCCTCTAGTTCCGCCCAAGATCCTAACGTGTGCATAGACAGAAAATCGGTGGAGGCCCCCTACTATAAGTGTCCAACTGTACCCGGATGTGGAGTAATCCAAATACCAAGAGTTGGAAGATGATAAAACAGGTGTGCGTAAACAAACAATCTATTGCACATCACTTCCACTAGCTAGCGCCGCAGAGGGTTGGTCGTCAGTCATCACAAAACCTATGAAAGATCACCCTTATGTCATCAAAATAATATTCATCATTTATATATTAGTTTTGCAAACCTCAAACCTTTTTCAAAGTAACATGGAATTCAGAACATTAAACAAAGCCATAGGTTAGTTCTTCACTGCAAAATAGGCCAGGTTCGTTTCAGAACCATGCAGAAGAAAACTTTTGGCATTTTTAGGACTCAAGTACTCAAGGACTCAACTCCAACTTTGGGAGTATATAATCCTACATGGAAAACTTAATAAGAGTTGGTGTGGTATATGAGTAAAGTAGATTGAGTACTAGCACAAATCAATTAGTTTTGTGCAAGATGGGTTCTAACCTCATTTATATGCCAATGCGTGCACTGTAGCCCAACACTCTCCGAGCTCATGGATTTCTAGACCAAAAAAACTAATACAGCCCAAATAGGAAAGATCTCTTGTTAGTGATTAGTGCCAAAGTGCAGTTGATGTCACAATTTCACTATTGAATATATGGTCCTTGTCTGCTAGGGCATACCACCACATTGTTAATTCCCAGCATCAAATAATATGCCATGGAAGCTTCTCGCATATCCCTTATATATATGGTCTTTTTTTAAAGTGGAACGACACGTAATCTATTTTTAAACTTATTCAAATTGGTCGGAGTTCAATCATGCGTAACTTCTAAAGAAGTTTTAAACCCTTAACCCTAAACCCTATTTGTCCTTGATTCCATGCTAAGGTACATGCACAAATCGACTGACTTCAACAACTACAAAACAAATGTATGTGTATCAGGTATGCCTCAAAACATTTTCCAATAGAGAAAGGCCTAATTTATAACTCAGTGGGGGTGCCTTAATTCTGAGGTAGCTTCATATATGTCAGCAAGCACATTGAAGGTGGGGAATGCAAAATTGTCCTTTCTTTTGGACGTTGATGCAACTGAGATTTTTCTACCACTTAAATATTTTTTTTTTATTATTCGACCTTGTAATTCAGAAACGACACGCACTTGTCGGCATTTCCTTAAAAAAAAAAAAAAAAAATCTTAGTGGACTGTTGCATATGAAATGCACAGTTTTAAGTACCATCCTAAAAGGTTACATAAGCATTGGATCCTCTAACCATTCATTCTAACAGGTAAAGAATTAAAAAAAAAAAAAAATTCAATCTTTCTCTCAATTAACGACTCCAAATCACTTTCCTAACATAAGAAGAAAGTGATTGATATCTAAAAATTATTTTAAATATTTTCAGTGGAGAAAATTGTTTCTTTCTTATCAAAAAATTTATATTACAAACTATCGATGTCACTTCTTGAAACTTTAACATATATAGACTATGTAGTATCATGATAGATTATATTAAAGCTTGAATTTTTGTAATCCAATAGAAAAATCACTAAAACATTTGTAGCCTTTAATAGAGGTTGTAAAACCCCTATTAAATAGAGTGTTATTAAATGTCATGTGAAAATGTGTTATGTCTTAATTTTTAATACATGTATTACATAGAGGTTTTTTAAAACTCATATCAATTAGGTGTTATTTAATAACACTCCCCTTTAATAGGGGTTTAAAAATCTCTATTAAATACCAAAATTGTTCTAGTGAATTAACCTTATCTATTTTTTTTTTTCATATTGTTTATATGCAAGATTTGGGGATGAGGTTGTTGTTGTTGTTGTATTGTTTATAGGCAAGGGTGGTCCCTTATGTAGACCAATTTGGTAGATAGGAACCAGTGAGGGGTTGACAGAGCTTTGGCGTGGAGGCTCAAAACAATGTGGTCAATAGAGCGTGAAGTGTGTGATGGCCACGTTCATGAAATCTTCGTACAGGGCCCAAGAATCATATAAACAGGACATGAAAGTCAAGCCCCAAATCATACTTTCAACCACATACGGGGACACCACAAATAGACCTTGATGAGAAGGCTTAAGGAACTCAAAAATGCTATGATGCATGTAAAGGCTGCTTCCTCGTGAGTCGTTAGAAGTACCTCAAATCATACCTTTGTTTTGCAATTTGAGATACGTATGATTTTTTTGGAGGAAAGAAAAATACTTAATTTTTGAATGAGTTAGGATAAGCTATATAGATTGAACTTTTCTTTCCGCTTGATTCAATGTGCTTGACGACGTGCATTCTGAATTTTTTAAATCATTTTTAATAAATGAATCTTAAGTTATCTAATCAGATTTGCACCGAGTAGTGTTTTTCTTACTTTTCATTGAATCTATCTACAATATTTCTTATTTTGTTCTTACGATTTTACTACACATTTTCTTCAACATCCAAGTTTCCACAACAATACTCATTTGATGTATGAATTGTTTTTTGAGAAACACTAAAATGACCCGAAAATGACATCCATTCAATTCACCTGCTAATGTCATTAGCCTGAAATTAATTGCTTTTGGGTGAGACTCGGGGTGTCCACGTCAACAAGTGTATTCACGAGTGTCATTTTAGAATCATTTTAGCATTTCTCTTGTTTTTTTACTACACAACATAACTCGAAAAGGTAAAATAAAGGGCATTAAAAACTAGAAAGCACTTTTGGCGAACATCCCAGTAACAAAAATAGAAAAGCTAAAAGCAAATAGACCAAACGCGATGTTTATTAATAGTTAAATAAGCAAATTAGTATAAATTACAAAAGAAGTTAAAGAGAATAAAAGGATATCCATGGAAGATTCTAAACTCACAGCCCAGATTTCCCCTCTTTTACATCAACACACACAAAAAAAAGTAACACACTGATGATAGCTTTCTTTCATTTCTTCTCTCTTTCAGTCATCTCAACCTCACATTTATTGCTCCCACACAGACAAGCATAATAAGCACACTACACACACACACACACACATACAATTAAGGGTACCATCACTTGAACAACTGGCTAGCTAGCAAGGCCTTTTTAACTATCAAACCAATCTCTCTTTCAATCCCTCTCTTCTTACTCACCCACTTCACACCGAATATAAATCCCATCATGTGACTGATCCTTGTACATCCCCGGCCAATGGGCGCTCATCGAGATATGCATCCGAGGCAGCCGGGGTACGCAGTCGAAGCTATATATATATATATATATATATATATATATTCTAGTATTGGTGGTGGTGGTGGTTCTGGGAGGCTTTGCATGCGAGGCTGATCAGAAATGAAGTAAGTGCATGCCTTGAAAAGAGGCTGTTTAACCAAACAGGGCAACTTGCATCCTTTGGCATTTCAAGTGTTTGTTAATTGTTAGTGCTACTTCATTCTGAGTTATAATTTGGGCAAGATTTTAATTAATAAATTTGGTTTTGTACCTTCTATATAATTTGTGTTGTCCATCTTAAATTCTTAATAGCACATCACGTATGTTTTAGTAATCAAGTCTTGTGGAATGGTAAAAATAAAATGGCCTTGAATATTGGGACTTGGGCTTGGAAGATTTTATGCTATGTATAAGTGAGCAATTTGAAGGAAAGTTAATTCTCTTCATGTAAGGTCTCCTTCTGTTGTGGTTGGAACTATATAATATATCCATGTTTTTGTGTATTTTAAGTGTTCTTTTTATTGCTATATATATTGGAGAGGCCATTTTTGAAGGAACATCAAAGTAGTAAATCGAGTTTAAAGAAGCTGAGACAAGAAACAAGAATAAAGAAGAAAGATTTCTGCAGTAGTCTGCTGATTTCATTTAAGTTGAATAGCTTAAATACACAAAAAATACTAACTGAAAATCAGAAAATAAGGAAACTACTCCTAGAATAATGCCACTACAACTGATACACCAAGACCAATCAAAGAAACTAAGCTAAAAACAAGGAAGTAACAACTGAAACATTAGACTAAATCAAACAAATAAATACTGCAGAAGCTGAGGCAAAATTCAACACTCCTCCTGCTTGCTTGGTTTACGCACACTCCAAGCTTTTCTCTCAGAATTCAAACTTGCTTGTCGGTAAGGCTTTGGTGAAGATGTCCGCCGATTGATAATCTGTCCGCAATACTTCAACTTAATTAATCCTCCCTTCTGCACATCTCTGAGAAAAAATAATTTGATGTTGAAGTGTTTTGTTTTTCCATGAAAAACAAGATTGTTTGATATAGCAATTGTTGCTTGATTGTCCACAAACACCTCTGTAGTTCCTTCTTGCTTCAAATTTAGATCAATCAACACTTTCCTAAGCCACAATGCTTGATTCGCAAAGTAATTTAGCAAAGCAATAAATTCAACTTGCGGTGGATTGTGCAACAATATCTTGCTTCTTAGAACACCAAGTGAACACCCCTGAACCTAGATTAAAACAATAACCTGAAGTACTCTTCATATCATCAGAACCACCATAATCACTGTCTGAATATCCCTGCAGAACACAATTTTGATTTGCACAAAACATAACTCAAAAATTAAGTGTTCCCTTAACATATCTCATAACTCTCTTAGTCTTTGTAAGATGAGTTTTAGTTGCACTATTAGAAAATCTGGATAAGACACTTACAAAGATGTAAAATATCCGGTCTTGTTGCCGTGAGATACATGAGACAACCAACCATACTTGTAAAGAGTCTCGTCAACTCTTCCAGATTCATCATTCTTGCTCAGCTTTTCCTTTTGACACATTGAGTAGCCACTTCTTTGCAATTCTCCATTTTGAACTTCTTTAAAATCTCTCTTGCATACTTCTTTTGACAAACAAAAAACTCATTTTGCTTTTGTTTGATCTCCATTCCGAGAAAGTAAGCCATCTCTCCCAAATCTGTCATCTCAAATGTCATTTGCATATCTTGTTTGAAATCTTCAACAAGATTGACATTGCTACCTGTAACCAGCAAGTCATCAACATACAAAGAAACAATCACAAAATTGACTTCATCACCTTTGATGTAGAGGGTAGCTTCACTTGAGTTTTTTTTTGAAACCCAACTTCATCAAATGCTCATCAATTCTACTGTACCAAGCTCTAGGTGCCTGCTTCAGCCCATACAAAGCTTTCTTTAGTAGATAAACTTCATCTTCATGGCCTTTAATTGCAAATCCTTCCTATTTGATCGACATAAATCTCCTCCTCGAGAAAACCATTCAAAAAAGCAGACTTAACATCCAGCTGATACATTTTCCAGCCCTTTTGTGCGGCAATGGCTAGTAGCAATCTAATAGTATCCAATCTAGCAACAGGAGCAAATGTGTCAGAAAAATCAACACCATAAATTTTAGCATACCCCTTTACAACAAGCCTTGCTTTGTGCTTGTTGATTGAGCCATTTGCATTTAGCTTAGTTCTGAATACCCACTTCACTCCAATCACTTTTCTGTCAGCAGGTCTTTTCACAAGCTCCCAAGTTTGGTTCTTCTCGATCATGTTCAATTCTTCTTCCATTGCAACTCTCCATTTGGGATCATTTTCAGCTTCCTAAAAATCAGCAGGTTCAAGAATTGCTACATTGCACCTTTGGTAAATTTCAGCAAGTGATCTTGTACCTCTAATTGGAACATCATCAATCAATTCATCTTCCTTGGTGAAACTTTGAATCGTGAAGTAAATTTGAGGTGATTTCTCTCCATTCCATCCCAAATCTCATTTTCCATGAAGTGCACATCTCTACTTATTAGAATTTTCCTTGTATGAGGTTGGAAAACTCTATAAGCTTTAGAAATTGTGCTATATCCCACAAAAATTCCAGCCGTTGCCTTTTTATCTAGCTTATCTCTTTTGATCTGAGGTACATAAACAAAACACAAGCATCCAAACACTTTTAAATTTTTCAGAGAAGGTTTGAAACCATACCAAGCTTCGAATGGTGTCTTCCCGTCTACTGCTTTTGTAGGAAGCCGGTTGAGAAGAAAAATTGAAGTATGTGCAGCTTCAGCCCAATACTCCTTTGGCAAACTCTTCTCATGAAGCATGCATCTAGCCATCTCCATTATTGTACGATTTTCCTCTCACTTAGTCCATTTTGTTGAGGAGTATATGGAGCAGTAAGTTGATGTTCGATTCCAGCCTCCTCACAATACGTGTTGAACTGATTTGATGTGTATTCTTTGCCATTATCGGACCTTAAGGCTTGAATTTGATAGCCACTTTGAGTTTCAATCCACTGCTTAAACTTCCAAAAATTCCAAAGAACTTCTGTCTTGAATTTAAGAAAATAAATCCAACACATTCTAGTGTGATCATCAATAAAAACAATGTAGTACTTACTCCCATTAAGTGAAGGAGTTCTTTGAGGTCCAGCCAAATCTGTATGGATTAATTGCAGCCTTTTAGTAGCCCTCCAAGTTGCTTGCTTGAAAGGAAGTCTTGTTTGCTTTCCAAATTGACATGTCTTGCAATCTGGTAATTCAGCTTCTAAGTGAGGTAAGCCTTAAACCAACTTTTTTCTTTGCAAATTCAACACTGCTGCATGATGAAAGTAACCAAGTCTTTTGTGCCACAATTCTGTGGTAAACTTAATGGCTGAATAAGCTGCAATCTCCTCCTCCGAAGGATCTAGTACGAAGCTCTTTCCCTTCATTTGACTTTGAACACATCTTCTCCTCTTGAATCCTTGATTAAGCATCGATTGCTTTCAAAGATTACTTTGAAACCCCTTTCGAGTAGTTGGCCTACACTCAACAAATTTTGGTTTATGTTAGGTACAAACAATACATCTTTAATTAACTTTGTACCTGAAACACTTTCGATTGCTATAGTTCCTTTTCCCTTGACCGCAATGAAGTCTCCGTTGCCAATTCTGACTTTGGAGGTTATAGATGTGTCGAGCTCTTTGAAGAGATCTCGATCGAAGGTCATATGATTTGTGCAACCACTGTCAACAAGCCACTTATCGCTTGCATTACTTGAGGCGAAACAAGATGCAACAAAAAGTTGCTCCTCCTCTTCTTCTTGATCAACAACTTGAGCTGCATTTTCATGTTGAAGATTGCCTTGAGTCACATTTCTTTGCTGAGGATTGCTTCTACATATCTTTTGATGATGTCCTCTCTTTTGACATTTCTCACACTGCTGGTCGGGTCTCCTCCAACATTTAAAAGGTGGATGAACTTTTCTTCCAAAATGTTTACAAGGAGGGAAATCAAATTTTGTTCCCATATTAGTTTTAGGGGAATCAAAAACTGAGTTTCCTTTCTTGTTCTTCTCATATTTCTTCCCTTTTCCTCCTTGGTTGAACTGAGTTCTCGCGGCTAATGCACCTTCAACTGCCGCTTCAGATCACATGAGCCTTCTTTGTTCTTGTGCCTGCAAGGAACTTAACAATTCTGCCAAGTTAACCTTTGATAGATTTTTAGTATTTTCCAAAGAAGAAATGGCTGATTCAAATCGGTCAGGAACAGTCGCAATAATTTTTTCAACCAATTTAGAGTCGGGAAATTCAGAGCCGAGTAATCTTACTTTGTTGGCAATGCCTAGTAATTTATCGGAATACTCTTTGATGGTCTCCGAATCCTTCATTATTTGTAGTTGGAATTCTCGTATCAGATTAAAGACTTGCATTGCTCTAATCCTTTCATCTCTTTCGTACTCACTCTTGAGAAAATTCCAAACTTCGAATGCTGATTTCTTTGTCATGATTCTGACAAAAACTTCTTCTGAGACTGCTGCAAACAATGAGGATTTAGCCTTGGACTTTCTAGTTTTCTTCTCCTTGTGATTATTGAGCTGCGCCATTGTTGGATTTTCCTGCAATGGAGGAACTTCGTAGTCCTCTTCAACAAAGATCCCGAGAGATCATGCGCCTCTAGATATGCCTCCATCCCGACCGCCCATACATGGTAGTTTTCACCATTAAACACTGGTGGTGCTAGTGAAGTGAAGGGCTTTTCAAGTGATTTTGAATCCATGAAAGTAGATGGATATCTAGGCCTTTCAATGGTGGATTTTACTCGAGTTATAGGTCCCTCAAGATGATCGCTTCGATACCAATTTTGAAGGAATATCAAAGTAGTAAATTGAGTTTAAAGAAATTTGAGACAAGAAACAAGAATAAAGAAGAAAGATTTCTGCAGTAGTTTTTGATTTCATTTAAGTTGAATAGCTTAAATACACAAAAAATACTAACTGAAAATCAGAAAATAAGGAAACTACTCCTAGAATAATGCCACTACAACTGATACACCAAGATCAGTCAAAGAAACTAAGCTAAAAACAAGGAAGTAACAACTGAAACATTAGACTAAATCAAACAAATAAATACTGCAGCGGCTGAGGCAAAATTCAACAATTTTGTATTAGTGAATTGGTTGAGTTAATTAATGTGTGGTTTTGCACTCACGGAGGAAAGAGAAGGCATGCATCCATGTGGTGTGGTACATCCATACTCCTCTCAAGAGATATTATTTAGTGTTTCCACTAAAATCACTTCGTGTTGGAACAATTGTTGGTTAGGTGTCCTGTCAATAAAAGAAAGATAATGAAGAGTAGCTCATTATTTTTCATCAAAAAAAGAAGAGAAGCTCATAATTTAAGTGAGACTAGGTTGAGTTGATGTCAAAGTTTTCTTTTATATGAAGGGCTTAGTTTAATTATTGAGTTATATATATATATATATATATATATATATATATATATATATATATATATATGCATATAAACGTCAGCATATTTTGGTAATAAGAGTTTCTCCAATGGCATTCGCAAGTGGCCCACCTCCAAACGTCAGAACCGATATTGTTTCTAATTTAACTACCTTCAATTCATAAGTATAGAGGTGCCGGTGCTTGTTGGGGGAAGATACTTCTTTATGAACTTTCACTTATCCGATGTAAGACTATTATTTCGGTCCACTCATCTTCGATACTCCACTTTGGACCAAAATCCTTCTAGGAGTTTTATTTTTATATATACTCGCGAAGAAGTACCTTAGGCACGCCGCTTGTGGATGATGTGCTCGCGATCGAAAAAATTTAACATGGTATAGACAATTCCGCTAGGACCTGTGAAAAGACATATAAGATGGATTTAGGTTTAAGGTGTGCGTGAACTGAAATAATATCCATACATCCTAAAATAAGACTTTACAATAAAGTGAATCCGTTGATGTCTCCCCGATTTGTATAGGCCAATTGGGTAGCTTGGCTATGCTTGGTGTTAATGAATGGGCAAATTGGGTTGCTTGGCCGGGCTTTGTGTTGGTGGATGGGCCGAAACGAAGCAATTCATAAGAACGTAGGTTCATGCTCAACCTGAATACTATTGAAGCTTAGCTTATCGGCCTTAAAGCTTTTTATTATTATTATTATTATTATTATTATTTATTTATTTATTTATTTATTAAAGTTAGTTCTTACATGCATTGAGTGATATCTTTAGGATGTGGCTAAACGGACTCCATTTCTTGCTAAACATACTCCATTACTCAAGCGTACCTCGATTTTGCTAAACTTTCCCTACCATTTTTTTTTTTTTTTTTTTTATTTATTTCAGATTGCAATATCTTTGTTATGCTCTCACCCTATCACCCTACATTACTCTTTGTTTCTCATTTTTTGCCATTGTAAAGCATTTGTACTAGGCCGAGAAGTGACATGTATATCATTAGAACAATTTCGGTATTTAATAGAGGTTTTTAAACCCCTTTTAAAGGGGGACGTTATTAAATAACACCTAATTGATATGAGTTTTAAAAAACCTCTATGTAATACATGTATTAAAAATTAAAACATAACACATTTTCACATGACATTTAATAACACTCTATTTAATAGAGGTTTTGAAACCTCTATTAAAAGCCAAAATGTTCTAGTGCATAAGTGTTTTTCTGTCAAATAAGGTCGGATCTTATCTCGTTGGTGTCCTAAAACTAAGGAAGTGTCGCCCGTGGGTTTCGGTCACACAGGGCGAGACCTCTAAAGAGGCCTTAGTTGACTTACATCGAGATTTTTAGAGGTTTAGGCCAGCTTCCACCGAGACCTTTGTAGAGGTATCAGATTTGTGTGACTGATACTTCTAAAGCAATCTCGACTCTGTGTTCGAAACTCACATACGATAAGAACGAACAAAAAAAGTTTCAAAACTCCAAAAAATACATGAAAACAACAAAAACATTAGTGGATTTTAATTGGAATAGCTAGATATTCTTGATCCTATCGATTTTTTGTGCCAAAATGCGAGATTCAACCTCCAAATCGAAGCCTTAAACCCCACAACAAAACTACAAACACTATCAACTCAAAAAGAAAAAAAAACGCAAAAAAAAAAAAATCCAAAAATCGACACGAAAAGAGGTGAATGCACCAACTACATTGAATCGATGTGGTTTTGTCGAATTTCGTTAGATTTGGGCCGAAAGTGAGAATGCGATTCCAAAGAGGGGTGAGCAGGGTATGAGTGAGCAAAAACTCTTTTATATTGAGGGGCAGTTGAGTCATTTCACACATATATTAAATGACACCCCAAAATAATTAATACCTCGAAAAACATAAATAAAACCCCCATAACCAGTAAAAAACGAAAAAAAAAAACACATATATATTAAGTGACACCCCAAAAACTCTTTTGTCGAATTTCCTTGCTATATTTAATGGAATTATTGCTATTATTGGACTCTACTTCCCTACCGAGTGACCTAGGGTCTAGGTGGTCGAGTATACTTATGTCAACTTGCGGGTTGAGCAGCCGACTAACCCCGTGGCTTCTCGATGGGTCTAAATCATTTGAGTAAGCCTTCATTATGCGTCGTGGCTCCTTTCATGTATTGAGTTCCATTGTGTCTGAACATGCGGTTTAGTCTGTGGCTCATTTTGGAATATTTTTCTCGGGTTGCGGCTCAAGCGAGCTGACAGTGTCGAATGGATTAGGAGCGGTCGATGCAGTTTTGACCCGCCGCACTAATGTTAGACACTTAGACATTTTAAGTGGCTTCAAGCCCACGTTTAGAATGTCGGGACCACTTACTCCCTATCATTTGCTTCAGGGTTACTTGGTCCCTATCGTTGACCACTATAGTCTGTCTATCATGCATTTTATTGATTCTTCTTCAACACTTTATTTCTTTCCAACATGATTGATGGACTTGTTTATTGTCTAATCTGAATTACCCTTGCACTTCTTTTGGATTTACTTATTGGAATTGTCTCTGCATTTGGTGACAATTTGTCAGACCCCACCCATTTAGGGTGTAATGGTCTGAATTTAATTTGCCGTTATTAATGACGTGGTTGCAGACGTGGCTGACAGCGCAGGCGCTAGCGGGACCACAGTTAGGCTTGTGCACGCCTAGAGTTAGGTAAATAGTTACTTTGTGTGTTGTTTTGTTTAATTTGCGATGTTTGTATTGCTAATGAGTAAATGACACCACAATGTGTGTCATTATATTACATTTGATGTGTGATATTGTGTGTTAAGTATTTGCATCGATATGCATGTTGACGCAAGTACCGGATAGTTTAACCGACTTAACACTAATTCAGGGGAAATAATACACATAAACTAAATAAAATAGGTTAAATATTAATGTGGAATTTATATTTGGTGGTTAGGGACAAGGTAGTACGCGTATGTTGCGGTTCGGGAAGAGAAACCGGGCATCGAAATACCCTAAACACCACTTTTTGAGTTAAAAACAAGGGTGAGTGTGACATTCCTGTCACAATTGGAGTCATTAGAGGTTAGACAAGAAGCAAATAAGGAGATTTGGATGGCCTAGAGATGCACAAGTGAGTTGTGATGCAAATTCAACTATAAATAAGTCAAATTGACTTATTTCCACCACATTTTCTCTCTCTTATCATATCTATCCGAGATTAAAGTGAAGGAAACAAGGGTTTTGGAGATCAAAGTGGGTGATTCAAGGAGCTTGGAGGGGTGTAATAAACAAAATCAATGTGAGAACCATAAACACCTCAACTTTCTCTATCTTTTGATCTCGATTATAGAGGAGTTAGTAATGTTTTGGTGGATATTGAGTTGTTGTTTAGATAGGTTTGAAGTGCTTTGAAGTTGTGTTGTTGGTGTTGTGGTTGTCATTGGTTTGGTGTTGTCCAAAGCAAGATTAGCATGCAAATGACGACATCTAGTGCGCCATATGAAAGTTAGCGCACTAGACCAAAAAATAGAGTGTTAATGTTCTTCCTTATGAAGAACGTATAATTGCATGGGAATCAGCGCGCTAATTCCCAAACACAGCATGCTGAATTTTGTTGTTTTGACATTATTATTGTTAAGTGACCCAAAACACATCCAAATGACTAAAAATCAACTATAAATGGAAATATGTCGTTTCGGGCGGTAATTTGGGATATCAGGGAACTAGGCGGAGTCGGACCAGGGGTTATTGATGGGACACATAGTGCAGATTGAGGTGTGTAGTATCCCAACTGAAATCTTTTGAGCAGTACTTTACTTTGCTTTTGAATTCACATTCTATCCTTCATTACTCTATTCTTAGTATGATATAATGGACGGACGTTGAGGCTTTACCTCCGTGCCATTTCGACGTGTACGTCCACTAGGCTATAACACGTGTGCCATCTCGGTGAATAGGGCTATCGGAGAGACGTGTTGGGCACGTGTGGGTGCGTCGTAGATTCCATGCCGACCACCTAGCGGATCAAGATACTGGCCTTGCTTGAGTACCACTCGCCGGAAGTAGTCTGTTGAGAGTCCGAAGTATGGCGCTAGTCTGACCCTAGGCTCTAGGAACACACACACTTTGAGCTTTCACTATTATTTATGCATGCGATGAGTACATTTACTGTTTTTATTTTCGCATGTATATTTAATAGTTTTGTTTAAATTCTAGTATTTACCTTCCGTATTGCTCACTTAATTTCTTTGGGAATACTCACTCTGGACTCGTCATCTGTCTTTTTGTGATGGCTTGAGTGCAGATCCTAGTACGAGCTGTGGTAATGGCAAGCTACCAGAATATTTGTGAATAAGAGACATATAGACAGGCTTGTACGTTTGTATATATATATATATATATATATATATATATATATATATATATATATATATATATATATATATATATATATATATATATAGTTTGTTTTGTTTTGGGATTTGGGATTATGAGATAGCTTAGGACTCTATATTTTGATATGATGATACATTGATGATGTATGGGTTTTCTACACTAGGCATCAGAGTGAAATGCATGATTATAATGTTCATATTCTAGATTGTCATGATAAAAGACTTCTGTTGTGGTTTATTTGGGTTTAAAATGATCTTAGCAGATGACTTGAGCTCAGTAACAATGTAAATAGTAAATTGTTGTAATTTAAGGTTAATAATGACTAAATGGTGTATGAGATGGCATATAGGACACAATTGGCGCAGGTAGGCCAGGTTGTGGGCTCGCATCGGCCTACGTGGCGCTCTATTTGAAAAATGAGTCGTTACATAGGGCATCTGACTGGCTTAGATTACCTTAATCCCTTGATAATCTAGCAACATTAATCTCTCCATCAACAAACCAATAAGAATAAAATTTTGTAATCTCCAGTTATAAAACTTTATTAATCATAAAAGGTTCTAACATGAATCTTAAACCTTAAAGTTCCGAAAGAATTTAATTATATAATCCCCAAAGTTCATTGAGATTGATTTTATTATCCTCAAAATTTTATAAGAAGATTTTTCGACATCATCTCCTTTATTTCTAAGCCTTCATCGAAAATCTCGATTTTCAAAAATCTTCAACAAAACCTTCTCAGCTTTATTGGAAATGCCGAAGGAATCACAATTCACACATAACAATATATATGGCATCAACTAAATTATATATTCATTATAACTTGATTTAAAGTATCAAAATTCTTAAACTAGCATTATCTTAATTCCAAAATTATTTGAATTCATCCTAAAACCGTTCCAACCATTCCAAAGGAAATCACAATCACACTCGAACCCATAAAACCATTTATGCAAACAACAACAACAACATAGCCTCACATAAAACCATTTATGCAATATAATATATTTAAAAATCATTACATTCATAGAGAAAAGTACTAAGTAAGTCACATACAGTAAGAAAGCTATCCCTTTCCCTTGTCGTCGCTAGAACCTGTCGTTTTCCAATTATAAAAATCCAATAATATCAGATAAGTAAATCTCACACTATCCAGTACACCTGTAATAATTAAATGCATAATATTCTAAGGAATTGAAATACAATCGTGAATCCATCCCTTTTTGTTATCCGGCCACAATGAGATAACGTTATCCGAAAGTAGTAAGTAAACAATAATAAGGACTTATGCGCAGGGAGTATAATAAAACAAATATCGCTTGTCTAGTCTATGAGAGTATGATCTGATTCAACATGATTTCATGATAACCACGTGATGTAAAGTATCAGTGACTCCAGCCCCTCAAGCATAATATAGTGTTCTATAACTACGGTATGGCCTATACTATAAGGAGACTCGCAACGCCTTATCCTCCCAAACCGTGTATGCATGTACAACGAAAATGCAATTTCAAGGATCAATGCAAGAAATTATAATAATTCAATGCAAAGGTTACTATGGGATTTACTTAATCTTACAAACAACCAACTTGGAGCTTAATTCTCGGGGTTCTCAGAGTGTCAGATCACCTTGAAAATACTTCCAATATCTTTCCAGCATATCCAATTATAGTATGGCTTAAGCTTCAAGTGAAACCATATCACGAAATTCAATGAAAACCACGGTCAAAGTACACTTGAGACCAGTTTCCAAAAATATTAATTGACATAACTGTTTCAACTTGTTCTTAACTAGCCAACTTGGAGTAAATTTTTAACTTTGAAAACCTAAATATTTGTCATGATGATCTAAAAGGAACTTGTAGTACTCATGCCCTATTTTCCACAGAGTCTAAGAACACTAAAATCAGATCACTGACGGAGAACTTATGAATTTTCCCATATGGCCTATCAATTTGGCAAAATCTTTTTTTTTTTTTTTTTAATTTTGAATTGAGATTTTTTTCCAAATCAATATTTTCACAACTAAATCCTCAAAACTCGAAAATAAATGCCATGAAACCACACGATACCAACACCAAAATATTTCCACAGCCAGTGGAGTCAAATTCATTTAAAATCAATTATCAATTCATCCAGAAATCCAATATAAATCAATATCAACAATTAAAACATCTTCAAAATAGCTATCAACTGAATTGCATCAGTTCACCTCATCAAGATCCTAACCCACGTTTGTAGAATCTATCCTCTATTGATGCAAATCAATCCAATATACCAATTAACAACAATTCCTACTAATTTCTATTAAAACCCGTGAAAGAAATCGAAAAATCGCGAGAATTCAAATTGAATTGAGGAAAAATGCCCGACATTGAGAATTTACCAAATAGCCGGCCAAATACCTCGTTTCCACCGCAAAAACTTAGTTCGAACTGACTGTCTCACGATGCTCTATGATTTTGCGAAAATAAACCGAGCAAAAATTGGACATCGAGAGCGCGTAGAGTGAAAGAATTGGCGGAGAGGGTTTAAAGAACGTTCGGTTCGAACATTCTGTTTGAATGTAAAAAATTGAATTGATTGATTTATTTTTGTTATATATATATATATATTTATATACAAACCCTCAACCCCTTGTCAGCAGCTTAATTTCTTTTTATTTATTAATTTTCAAAATCTTTTATTTTGACATGTTTTAATTTTCATCGCTCATTTTGGATCCAATGTTTTACGAAATTGAGCCAAACTCTCGACAAAATAGTCATATTCCATAGAAGTACCATAACACTAGTTTTTGTCAACCAAAACCCCAAAATCGTAATTTTCTCCACAACATAATGAAGTCTTTAGGACTAATCTTCTTGCTATACTTAACCAAGCTTACACCAATTTGAATCCAATCTCAACATCAACCACTGTCAATCGACACAAAACTAGAAACAAGATCCCATTCAAATTTTGTTTCATTTCATACTACTTCTGATCCCGACTTACACGCAAACCGAGGTGTGTGTACACCTCACTAATAGCCACCAAATCGTCCATTATTTGCTTCCTCGATGATTTCCATTATTTGCTTCCTCGATGATCGTGCTATGTGCATCTCAAGATTAATCCATTTTATATTTTTATTTAATTCAAACTATAGAATTGATTTATGTATATTTATATATATAAAATATATTATATATGTAACGACCCTAAAAATCTAACTCGCGTAACGTTGCATTTCAGGGTCGTACGCGAGACCCACTTGTCATGACACACATGTTCAAATCTCGGGAGTTGACACCGATGTATGTTATTTTTGTTTGATGCTTGTATTATTTATTAGACCAAAGATTGAGCAAGTTAAATTAACTAAATTTGGTAATGTGCGGGTAAGGTACACGCGGGGCATATCAAGATCGAGACGAGCGGAGGTGTACCTCAAGTCACGTGTTGACGTGGGATTGAAGTAGCGACATATGGGGTAAGCAAAATTATTTTGGACTAATGTTGAATTTATGTTGGTGGCTAATGTGGTCACATTAAATGTAAACATTAATGTGCCTATAGTTAGTGAAAAATTAAAATGACCACATGATGTATCTCGAGACGCGCATTGACAAATCATGAGGCCAATGGAGTTAACTTGTAAGTCATTTGTGCATAACTTGGTTAATAATTGAGTGAAGGTGCTCCCTTAAACATGCCTTGAGATACATGTGCATAACTGGATGTGTGGCTATGGTTCAATCTTTGTCCAATACATAAAACTTGACATTTTCACTCACTTACTCACTCACAACGTTTTGGGCAAGGAAGGAGGAGAGAAAGAAGAGAGATTGATGGGTTTTTGGAGCAAAGAGAAGAGCAACCAGTGAGGGTAGAGAAGTAGTAGTGATCACACTTCCAAGAACATCAAGCTAGGTATCTCTCCATCTCCATTAACATTATTTGAGCAATTTGGTGAATTTGATGTTGTTGTTGTTGATTTTGGGTGAGTTAATGTTGGGTTTAGAGTTTGATTATACATTTTATTGGTGTGCTTTGAAGTTGAAAGAGACACAGAGGCGTTACGCCTCTGCGCATTTCCTTTCTTTTAACGAAAGAGAGGAAAAATTGGGGGGGGGGGGGGAGCTCTGGGCGGGCTAGCTCGGGCCCCAGTGAACTGGGCCAAGCTGGGCCTGTCCTGAGTAATTGAACCGAGTCGGTTCAGCTAGCCCGGTTCAGGAAAATGGGAAGGGGCCCAAAAGGGCCC
The DNA here is from genome assembly GCA_039657365.1 of Stephania yunnanensis. Classification (NCBI taxonomy): domain Eukaryota; kingdom Viridiplantae; phylum Streptophyta; class Magnoliopsida; order Ranunculales; family Menispermaceae; genus Stephania; species Stephania yunnanensis. The sequence goes on from CM077580.1 coordinate 7,434,214, forward strand.
CAAATAAAAAAATAAGAAAAAAATTAAATAAATAACGGAAAATCCAATAAAAATTAGAAAAATTGAAGAAAAATTAGAAAAAATTAGAAAAGGTTGAGAAAATTAGAAAAACACTTGTTGACGTTGTTGAAAGTGTTTACACCAACAAATATTTCCTCAAAAAGTGTGCCACTATTAAGATTTTCCTAATTTGAACAATGTTGGGAGTTAAAAAGCTAAAATTTCTCAAATAGGCTCTAACACAATATAAATTTGCTCATATGATTATCAGAGGCATAGTTTACTAGTGTCAGGTACTGGGTACGGATTTGTATACGTGTCAGAGCTGATTTGAGTGCGTAATAGCTTGGATACAGGTAAGTAAACCAACTAGGGATTTTACAGTTATTTCATGAGCTTTAATTTGTTGTTATTGCTTCGTTCATCATTTCTTTTGAAATTTCTATTGGTTGAGTGGTCCATTGGCAAGCGAGTCATGGTTATTATTTATTTGTGATATGAGCTCTTATCTGGACGCCGTTGATATCTCCCAATTGAGTGTACGTTGGGGGCACTTATCCAAGTCTGTGGAGATCTCATAGTCGCAAGGGTTAGGGCTGGTAGGCTCTGTCTCGTCCTGAACCCGAGTTTGCTGGGCTTTTGCCGCGACTCAACAACCTTTTAGTCGGGACTCCTTGCTATTTGATTTTCGTATTCCAGACCCTCACTTATCGATTGATCTATTTGCAGTCTTTTATATTCTGTGTTCCTGGTTCTTTTCTTTCTATCTACATGAATTAAACTGATTTATTTATTTCGAAATGCTGTATATGTCCTGCTTGCCATTATTTACCTGGGCTCATCATTCTTTTGTTTGACTGAGTGTAAATCCACGGTCCAGCAAGGGGAAAGCTCCATTGCTAGGAGATATCATTTGAGGATACGGGAGTAGTTCTTACCACTTGTTTGACATAGGTGATTCTTTTGTATTATTAGATATACTTGTTTTGAAATACTAGGAGTTGGGTTTTTGAGAGATTTTGGGCATGTATATCTTGTGTTTACTCTCCGCTGAATGTTAATTGATAATGATATACATATTTGGGGTTTCCACACTCTAGGTTGTCTTAACTTGTGTATTTAAGGTTTTTCAGTTAGTTTGAGGTTTAATTGCTTCCGCTATAGCTATGATAACTCACTAATTAATTAACTCAACTTTAATTGCTTGATAAATGGTAAATGATAAAGGAAGGCTGACTAGGCTTTCGTGACTCAGCGAGACAGGCTCGGGGGTCAACGTAAGTCTAGGTCGGGCGGGGCCCAGTTTAGGATTGTGGAACTGGGGCCGTCACAATATAAATATATACACCTATATATTCGCGGCTATAAATTCGTCACCCGCGCCAATGACCATTCTCGGGCGTGCGCAATATTGTACATCCCAAGCATGTCATCCTTGACCCACGTGTCACTAGGCACCCACCAATTTATTTATCATTTTTTAATTTAATGATCATCTTTTCAATTTACGTCCAAATAAATCTCCGAAAAATACCTCAGTTTTGCCAAAAGTTAGAGAATTTACCAAAACGCTCCAAAACTTCCAAACAACTGGTCTAACATCCAAATCGAGTTGTAGGGCCCACGTTGGCTCATTAAGTCCATTCAAAACAACAGTTTTGGTAAACGTTTGAACTATTTCGATACTCATTTCAACATGTATTTTGAGACAATACCCTGAAATCACTGAAATTGGAGAAAATTCTGCAATGTGCTCTGAAACACATGAACATCTCGTATACACTTCACTTGAACCTATTTCGTGTCGAAATAATGTATAATACATCAAATAAGTACACATCACACAAAAATAATATTAAAATTTATGAACCCCGATCTGTAACACGTGGGTCCCACCTAAAATACCTAAATTCCAAATTAAATTTGAAAATGCTTAATTATTTGCCTAATCAAGTTTATAAAACTCTCGGATGTCACATAATTGATGGTCCCTCTAGTAGCAAGGGGAAGGAGCTTGTGATCGATGACTTCCTCTGAGCTCCCCTAAGAGTTAGCTCCTCTCTGTTACTACAATAGATTTATTTTTGATATTTTGGACTTTAAATATGATATAAACTTATGTTTTTGGTTACCTTGGGGTTTCATTTTGGGTTTTGAGACGTTTGATACATGTATATGACACTTCTACACATTGTTTGTGACGACCCGTTACCTTAAGCTGGTGATTAGTGGTAATCCAAATCCAAATTAATCCGAGTTAGGCTTGTGATTAAGCTTGGCTTACCCCGATTAGCGTGTGCGTGCGTTTGCATGATGTATGGTGTTTGTTTAATTTGTGAAATTAAACTATACATAGGTTGTGTATATAATGTGGTATATATAAGCCTATACGATACAAAATAAACGATAAATATGAAATACCGGTACACAGTGAGTGACGGGGAAACGTAGCAAGGATGTACACACTCGTGGCTACACTTAGGCGTGTACGGTGGTTTTATCGCATGCGATAAACATGAAATATATATTTATATATAAGGATTTATATGGATATATATTGGAAAATTAAGAAAGTGGAAAATATATATATTATTTGATTAGTCTCGAGGTGACAAAACGTATTTCGAGGAATCTATATATAAACAAAAGTTGATGTTTATCAACTCATTCAAATCAATCAAACGAGAGAAACTGAGGTTTGATCAAATTTGACACGACGGGAGGTCATTTTAGGAGCTGAATTCGATCAAGTTGAGGAGCTTGACTGATAGAACGACTCGTGAGCATCACATAGGTATGTTTTGATTGGGTGTTTATAAAAGTTAGAATCGTAGGTGATGCTAGGATCATTTTTGTTTGAGCTGTTTTGTTGATCTAATTTAGTCCTTCAACTCATATTTGATGTTTCTAAGCTATTGGGAATAAGTTTGGGATGGCTTGGATCGCTTTAGAGGTGTCTTGAATTTCCGCTGCGTACCGTATTTGTCTTAATCGATAATTGATATACAGTAATGGAGATCAAGTGTAGATGGTAAGGCTTCTAGCTCGGGTTAAGTTTGGTAAGGGTAATCTGAGCTTAATTAGGGTTTCAGGCTGGGTATCACCCTAATCTGGTTAGGGGATGCTATAGTTTGGTATCAGAGCTTAGTTTAGCTAAAGTTAGATCATACCTTAGAGCTTAAGGTTGTTAGCTCTGATACAGCTTGGTATTAGAGCCATAGGTTTTAAAACCTTGGTTAACCTTAGTAAGTTAAAGCTTAAGTTCAGAGTTTAAGGTTATAGCTCTGAGATAAGGAGGTTCTGAGGTTGGTTTACAACTAGGTTTGTAATACAAGGTTTAAGAGCTTTATTATATTGAATAACTCTAATGCAGTGTGGTGCCGGAGTTTATGTTTATCACTTCTAAGGATAAAGTGGTAACAGTGATACAGTTGGGTATCATGGATAATGCTTTAATCTTACATTCACTTTTGGATAGTGTTCGAAGTGAATAAAAGCCTACTGTAATGGTTAAAATATTTTAACTACCCTAATAATGGAACTTAAGTTTATCGACTCTGAGAGTTGTCTCGAGTTATGGATAAGCTTAGGGTTGAACGAACTGTTTTTATTGTAATTTTGGGGGGTAAAAAACTGATAAAAGACTGAGATATGTTATTTGTTGTGTATATTATATCTTCGGGATAGATATAAGAGCTATGTGTTTTTCGAATGATAATAAGATGGTTGAAGTTCATTTATTTCTTATTATATGAGAAGGAGTTTGAGGTAAGAGCTCGGAGAGTCTTAACCTCAGAGAAATAACAAGGAAACACATGAATAAAACTTAAAAAGATGAAATAGAACTCTTCTCCAAGTAACATCTTTTATGGCATTTATTCTTACTGATATTATTAGATAATAATAGTCCGTGAAGTAGTATTAATTGGATCAAGATCTTGGGATGTGTATTAGGGGAAGGAGAATTACGAAATAATGAATGATTTTCAAGGGTGAGACTCAATGGTGGTGGACCACTTTAAGGAGGTGATTAATACTAGTATTGAGACTAGTAAGGGGGGTAATGCCTAAAGAAGATTAGGAAACCACTAATGCGGTTATACTTCATAAGGGGTTATGAAGTTAATATTTCAGTTATGGTAGTCCATATTGGAATAACATATGGTTTGTCAAAAAATAAATTAAAGTGTAATCCAAAATATAGCAGTGAATTGATAAGATATCATAATATGATATATTAGACTGGTATAGTCTAAATTGGGGAGAGTGAATGGTCAATGAATCCGAGGATTTGAGAAATACAAGGATAAAAGGTGTAGTAGCCGAAATGAGTATTCATTACTCGAAATTGACAACTCATTCTGGAAAAGAAGTGAAATCAGTGGTTCTCAAGAGATTGTTGAGATCTGATTGTCACAGTGTTTGGATCAGACTTAGGAATATAATTATAAAATGATATCAAGGGGTTGCTAGATCATTTTAAGTGAATGGTGGAAACCATTGGAACTTATTAGAACTCATGCTATAATTCATAAATAAAAGGATGTTGAATTCAGAAAACCCTATATGATAAAGAAGTTATTATTGTGTTATAACCATTAACATATTTGAAAACTGAGAGAGTGCACGAGCAATTACCGTATAGAATTATGGATTGGTAATAGTAAATTGGTTTAAACCGGAATTTTGCAAGTGCAAGGGCTAAGTTTCAAAGGTTAGTTAATCACGTGAGTGTTGAATATTAAATGTAAATCAGGGGAATTGACCTTTATTGAGACAATATGAGCTTGTCCCATATTCAAATGGTAAGTTTCAAACTGTGAAAGTTTGAAAAGTGGAAAAATTAGAGTGATAGAGATAAAAGGTAAGAAAGGAACCTTGACAATTCCTAAGAGTTAGGAATTCACTCTGAGAAGTCAACCATCAAGGTGAACATGTTGATAATGCATTGAATAAAGAAAAGTACAGTGGCTATAATTATGATAAAAGCTTATCAGTAAGAGCTCTTAAGATAGAGATGTTTACTGATGACCAAGTGAAAGTCCTACTCAAGTACATCATCATTAGCTAAATTGTCTGGATCATTAACTATAAGTCTGTTCTTTGGAGCTCAAGTTTGAGCGAGCTAATGATGATTAATGAGTGATGAATTAAAGTGAAAGAATGGATTGAGATTATCTAGTAGGTCAAAGTTGACTACTAGATCTTGATGTTGGAAATGATAATTTCAAATCAAAACATCGAGCAAGTAAAAGAAGTTTTCAAAATTTTGAAACAAAGAGTGAGACAAGAATATAGTGAGAATCTCATGATTTCTTTCATATAGCTATTCAGGTAAGTTCCAAAATTAATTGTGATGAGAAAATGAATTGTGTTGGTGACCTAAAATGAAAAAAGAATTGGCGATGTCAATCTTATAAAGAAACATGAGATATATTAATAGGTAGAAGCTGAATAATTTTAACTTGAAGGGTACATTATTCTTGCTTATATATGAATGATATTTCATGCTCAATACTTTATGATGGCTTAACCTAAGTTGTGATACCAACTGAAGGTTACTGATAATGGAATTGTAAAACTGATAGAATTTGAAATTCCTTGCCAGCATGGTGATTTAAATTCTTGTGGAAAAGTTAGCGAGATGTATGTGTGTGGAAGAGTGGAGATTTAGAGAGAACCAGTATTATTATTTCGGTAACAAACTGGAAGTCTGCTTCTCATGGGAGAAGATATGTATAAGAGTTGGGAGACTTAATCTTCACACAATATGTCTGCGGCTAGGTTTCGTTTTCAGAGATTGTAAAGTTCCAAGCTTGTGACTTGGAAAATATGAGTTACTGGGAGAAATAAGTACTGTGTGAGCTCTATGAGGTTAAGTTTAGTAGGCTATATATTGTTAAGGTATTTACCTTGCAATTTGTATGGTTTACTTCATTGTTAATCTGTGTGAGGACTAGAAGTGGAGATACAAATTAGTTTGAGCCTGACTAAGATAAGAGCTACACAAAAAGGATTATTAGACTGTCAGTATACAATTGCAATTCCGATAGATGGAGAAAAGGTGGTTATTGATAGAGCTTCTCAGTTTAGACTTCACGAGGAAGTGATGATGATGATTAGTGTGCGTTGAGCTGACAAGTCATCAACTGAGATATATAATTGTAAAGCTACTAATCTGATCTTTTGAGTTCAGATTCACGCTAACTTGGGGAGGATTAAGTGTTGATTGGTTATTAGGAAACTAATCAGGATTATATAGAATGTTAGAGATGAACAGTTGGTATAGACTATCCTGATTAGTCAATTTCTGATAATGATGTATTATGAATCAGGGATAGATTATGAATTCTAGTTCGGGATCAAGTGAGGCAGGAAGTACCATGGAAGTCTCATAAATCTCTTTACTGCATTCATCCAAATAGCAATAAGGAATATTGCAACGGCCCCAAAAATTAAAATCCAAATTACACACTAATTTGAAGATTTTGACCTTTCGCCTAGTGACGCGCGCCGAACGCGTCAATAATATTTAAAAATTACCTAAACCAACTATTTGCAGAATAGTGGCAAAGGGTCGATCCCACAGAGATTGGTATTCTTTCTAAGGTTTAAAAAATAACGAAAAGGAAAATCGGGTTTTGAGAGAGACTGAATTAATTAACTACTCTAAAAATAAACAAAGTGAATAAAACAATGGAAATAAATTGAAAACAATTAATAAAAATACCTAGGTCAAGACATACAAGTTCGGTTCGGTAAAAGATTGGATTTGGTCTTCGATTTATGTAAAATATGCAAATCAAAATATCCTAGTGTAGCTATAGACCCGGTAACGTACGCGGTTCCTCGCTCTTCCCTATCTCGATAGCCAAGGTACGACGATGACTACTTGACTACTTCCCTAATCAAACACATAACCACAATTCAAGTGAATTGGGTTTAATGCGTTGACCGCAATGGGCTTTGTGAAGGCACTACACCTAGACAACCGGATCACTCGTGTGTTCAATTTAGCCTAGATTTCTAAGGTATTCAACCGGTCCCAAAAGGGTCGAATCAATCAGTATGGTTGATTGCCACTAGTGTGGTCTTATTGCACAAACACGGGCACTTACGACTCATCGACAAATAAATCAAATTTAAACTAGTGTTTAACCTTGATTGTTAAAACAATACCAAAGAAAATAAAATATTAATGAAAAGACTAAAATTAAAATAAATAAATCTCACAAATCCATTGATATGCGCAGTTGAACCTCCCTCGCAATCTTGCCTAGGCTAGAGCCTCGCATCAAGAACACAAAAGAAAAGAATAAAAAATAAAAAGAATGGGGAGAGAGCTTCGGCAGAGCCGAGAAGAAAAATATAAAACCGTCCCTGGAAGAGAGAGAATGCCAAATTTGGAGTTTGGTTCGTGAGATGTGCGCCGAGGATGATCGGGTGGTTGTTGGAGCTTGTTGCAAGGTCTTGGACACGTGGCGGACATGGATTGGGCGAGCTTGCTGGCATGCGCGACGTGTCGCGCAGTGAGTGGTGAAAAGGCTGCTGTGAACGTGGGCTGGTCAGACGCTGCAGCGTGGCACCTGTGCAAACGACATGTGGCGTGCTCGCATTGGTGGGAAAGGAGAGAGTTCGGCCGCCCAAGCCGAGAAGAATCTCAAAACCAGAGAGAGCCGAATCTCAATGAGACGATCCTCTGTTTCTATTTCTTTCATGCACATCAATCTCCATACACCTCACCACACCGGATCAACTCCGCTACTCATTAACCAAGAACGTTTTAGTATGTGCCATATCCGCCGCATCATCACCATTATTCCTCATATGTGCCCACCAAATTCGCTTTGAAATACGTGCTAACTCGATTTTCGGTGTAAAACATATTCGGGCACATGAATATTCAATTTTTTATAGTTTTTCACCCCGAATTTAACCGCGCACTCCAATAATCCTGAAAATAATAAATAAACATAATTAGCCTAGTATTTTGGAAACTTGACAATAAAAATATATAAATAAACTATATATAATATTACATAATTAACGACTCAACAAATACCCCCAAACTTAGGACTTTGCACGTCCCGAGCAAAGGTGTAAATGACAAACACGCAAATAAACTAGACTCATAATATAGATATGTACAGACTCAACTAATCCTATACCCGATTCAAAATTCATAGAGTTCCTTTGGTTTACATAGTTGCCAAGTTAACAAGCCACTTAAGAAATTTCGGAGTTAAGATATGTCAAGAACCGCAACCCAAACACAATTAAGATCACACTTTCAAGACAAAGATATGGTCAAGACAAACGCCATCAACTACTCACGGGTTTTCTTGGTCTACAAATTCAAGCATGCAAGTTTACAATTTTACTTAATCTAGCTATAAGCACTAGAGCTAAATCTTTTTATTTGAGGAGTTTTCATATACTTCCACCTTTATCCATTTTATATGTATACTCTCTATTTTTTTTTTCTTCTCCAATTTTTTTTTTTTTTTTTTTTTTTTTTTTTTTCAAATAATACGGTCCCTACTCCATTTCCTGTGGACCACTTTCCTCACTTTTTCCCACCACAAGTTTCCCTGCTCCATTTCCTGTGGAAACTTGTGGGACTCTCTATAATTTGAAAACTCCTGTTAGCCCTTTTCACTTTCACTATAATTAAGCAAATTCCCCAATGTGGGTTAAAGTCTCATCACTTGCACAATTTAAACCGTCTACCCATTTTGGTATCTAGCACAAGGCTTAACCATCATACTAAGTCCCTAATCATAAAATCATAAAAATGTTGAGCTACGGACTCGAGTGAGTATTTCTCCTAATTTTTCATAAGTTTCAAGTCAAAAAGGCAACCATAATGTACTCATCCACAACTAAAGGCATGAAACAAAGTTTCGGGTAACTCTAAACAATATAATAATGAAAACTATGCTAAACACATGCATGAAAGTGTATCAACTCCTAATGAAGTGAGATAGATGAGTATGGAGGAAAAGAAATGGAAGAAATGAGTGAATAAGCGATATCAAACACCACCAATACCATCCAACAACCACATGTAACCGCATATAATTGAAAAAAAATTTAAACGATCTCACCTGCGGTCTTTCGCAAATAAGTTCATCCAACTTAATCCGCAAATCCTAAAGTACCCCCAAACTTATTCCGAACCTTGTCCTCAAGGTTCAAAACAAGTCAAGGAATTCATGCAACAAAAAGACAAAGAATAGTGATGAAAAAGAATATGGATAAAATAAGAAGATGATACAAGTGCATGCATAACGAAAGTCTCAAAAAACTAGTGAATGCTCAAATCTCGCATGTCTAGGGGACTAAAGAAACTATGAAATAAAATTATCATAAAAAGAGCACGAACTAATAAGCATAGGAGTTAATTCAAATGATTCCTATCAAATCTTGCGAGCCCGAGTCTTTCAACTACGGGTGAAGTCAACAAGATGATGGAATGAGGTCTAGGGTTTTGGGTCTACTGAAAGACCCGCCACTAATGTAGCGACTTAAGTTGGATATGACCCAACCAAGTCTCAAAACACCTAAAACTTTAATAATATGTTAATTCCTAAAAAAGAATATGCTCAAATTACTCCAAAAATAATGTAAACCATAGTCAAACCTAGCAAAACTCAGGGGGTGGCCTAGTGCCATCAGTGCTCATCAAACATTCATTACACCTGCGAAACTCCAAGAGACCAAGTCAGGGATTTATTAAACATAAAAAAAAAGTAAACCTAAATTAAGCTGAAATAAATGCAATAAAAATAAAAATAAAGCTGGGCTGCCTCCCAACGAGCGCCTTACTTTTAAGTCTTTGGCTAGACTTATCGTGATTCATCACGTGATGCCCTCTCCTTTGGAGATGTCAACAACAAATGGTGCATCTCATAGACTTTGGGCGGCAAAGCATGCATGCCCTCTTTTAGAGTTCGGAGCTCATTCGGGACCTCTAACACAAAAGAATCCGTCATATTATGGTCGTCCAACACAAAGGTGTCAGCAGTGTAGAAAATCCGCGAACGCTCCTTTACTTCCACCCTCGTATAAGGTTTTGCAAATATGCATGGGAGGGTGGGTGGTTTCACCAACACCAGAGGTTGGTCTTCCTTGCTCTCTATATGTGGCTCCTCTGACCTCTCTGAAATGACTTCAATTTCTTTCTCAGCTTCATCATCGTCATATTGTGCAATAGTAATGTCTGGCTCATGTGAAGAAACGTCTAGTGTTTCCTCTGGTTCGCTCAAATGCTCGTCCACAATCGAGAACTCATCAAACTCAACACTTTTAGATATATCAGCATTCGCAGTCTCATCTGAGTCAAAAACTGGTTGCGAAGGCAACTCTTCCTCATCCATCAGATGCTCTAGTATAGCGGTAACTTGAGTTGAATTTTGCAACTTTGATTTCGTATACTGCATATCTTCCTGCAAGGGCTGCTGAGTGATGCTTTGAGAAAGCCAATCGGAGATCATATTTCTCTCAATGTCTGCAATGGTTCTCCGTTCATGTTGATGACTTTGTTGAAAAGTTGGTTCTCCGAAGATCAAGTCATTCATCATGTCTCGTATAGGCCTATTTTCATGTTGAGGAATCTGTGGACTTCGCTTAGACATATAGAAGTTGGGTTGTGGTGATGCATAAGTGGAACCATGATGATTCCTATACTTGGAATAAGGACAAGCATACGTGGGATGAAAGTACTCCCCACGATTTCCACAAACCCTGACCTGTTGCACAAAAGATTGCGAGTTAGAAAATTGATGTCCATTATGTAATATACCTACCCCGTTCACATTATAATAATGTGAGTCTTCGAATCGACCATAATTGTGGGGGTAGGAGGCCATCGCGGGGTCGCCTGCATACATGCTTAGAACAAGGGACTAGATATAAAAAATGTAATAAATAAATGAATAAATAAATAAATAGAAAAAATAACCAAAGAAAGAAAAAGACCAATCCCCGGCAACGGCGCCAAAAATTGACGCGCGCCGAACGCGTCAATAAAATTTAAAAATAATACCTAAACCAACTATTTGCAGAATAGTGGCAAAGGGTCGATCCCACAGAGATTGATATTCTTTCTAAGGTTTAAAAAATAACGAAAAGGAAAATCGGGTTTTGAGAGAGACTGAATTAATACTACTCTAAAAATAAACAAAGTGAATAAAACAATGGAAATAAATTGAAAACAATTAATAAAAATACCTAGGTCAAGACATACAAGTTCGGTTCGGTAAAAGATTGGATTTGGTCTTCGATTTATGTAAAATGTGCAAATCAAAATATCCTAGTGTAGCTATAGACCCGGTAACGTACGCGGTTCCTCGCTCTTCCCTATCTCGATAGCCAAGGTACGACGATGACTACTTGACTACTTCCCTAATCAAACACATAACCACAATTCAAGTGAATTGAGTTTAATGCGTTGACCGCAATGGGCTTTGTGAAGGCACTACACCTAGACAACCGGATCACTCGTGTGTTCAATTTAGCCTAGATTTCTAAGGTATTCAACCGGTCCCAAAAGGGTCGAATCAATCAGTATGGTTGATTGCCACTAGTGTGGTCTTATTGCACAAACACGGGCGCTTACGACTCACTGACAAATAAATCAAGATTTAAACTAGTGTTTAACCTTGATTGTTAAAACAATACCCAAGAAAATAAAATATTAATGAAAAGACTAAAATTAAAATAAATAAATCTCACAAATCCATTGATATGCGTGATTGAACCTCCCTAGCTTGTCTTGCCTAGAGGCTAGAGCCTCGCATCAAGAACACAAAAGAAAAGAATAAAAAATAAAAAGAATGGGGAGAGAGCTTCGGCAGAGCCGAAGAGAAAAATATAAAACCGTCCCTGGAAGAGAGAGAATGCCAAATTTGGAGTTTGGTTCGTGAGATGTGCGCCGAGGATGATCGGGTGGTTGTTGGAGCTTGTTGCAAGGTCTTGGACACGTGGCGGACATGGATTGGGCGAGCTTGCTGGCATGCGCGACGTGTCGCGCAGTGAGTGGTGAAAAGGCTGCTGTGAACGTGGGCTGGTCAGACGCTGCAGCGTGGCACCTGTGCAAACGACATGTGGCGTGCTCGCATTGGTGGGAAAGGAGAGAGTTCGGCCGCCCAAGCCGAGAAGAATCTCAAAACCAGAGAGAGCCGAATCTCAATGAGACGATCCTCTGTTTCTATTTCTTTCATGCACATCAATCTCCATACACCTCACCACTCCGGATCAACTCCGCTACTATTAACCAAGAACGTTTTAGTATGTGCCATATCCGCCGCATCATCACCATTATTCCTCATATGTGGCCCACCAAATTCGCTTTGAAATACGTGCTAACTCGATTTTCGGTGTAAAACATATTCGGGCACATGAATATTCAATTTTTTATAGTTTTTCACCCCGAATTTAACCGCGCACTCCAATAATCCTGAAAATAATAAATAAACATAATTAGCCTAGTATTTTGGAGACTTGACAATAAAAATATATAAATAAACTATATATAATATTACATAATTAACGACTCAACACCTAGTCCGACCCGGAACACTCGGTCAAACATTGAACATCGAAGCCGGATTATAGTAGTATGACACATTAAATTAGCTATGTAGTTGGGATACTATATAAATTAATTGAATTAAATTAATGTGCTCTACAATTTGTAAAGTTATAGTTTTTAATTAAGTTTAAATGTGTCTTATAGTCTTGATAAAATGATTAATTAATATAATAAACGGTTTAAAAATTATGGTGTAGTGATTTATAGGGGAGAGATATAATATAACTTGGTGTTGATTAAGTTTGATGTGGACTAATAGAATGAGGACACGACACCCACACAATTCAAAATAAAAGTCAAACCTCATATCTATACTCCACCTCTACTTTATTGGCACCTCACACACTCTCTCTCCGATCCTAGCAATCACTCCCTCTCTCACTCTCAAACCAATCTCACTCTCTTATTCTCTCCCTACCCGAAAACAACTCCTTCCTCTCTCATTAAGAGCTCTGCATGGGCACCCCGCCAATTAATGAAGACATCCATTTTTTTATCATTCTCCCATCTAAATTACCATTTGATGTAAATGACTATATTGCCCATTCATATAAACTCTCTCCAATCTCACAACCCATTTTCAAACAAATTTTGGGGTACCCCGTTACATTGGTCTCTCATCTCTAACCTAAAGCCACCTATTTGTTTGTCGGGCGTGTATCGATTCTTGCGTTTTCACATCATTCTATAGCGAGGTAACACTATTTTACAACCAAATGAAGATTCAAATAAACTATTTTTTTGTTCAAAACAGCGAAATTGATGATTTGGTTTGTCAATGTAGGGTTTGGTAAACTCGACAATTCCGTACTTATTTCCAGCTTAAAATGGACGAATGTACTGCAATGGTGCAAGATGATGTACAAGAAGATGTATTTGTTGAAATTTATTGTGTTTTTTTATCTGGGTTTTCATGTTTTTAGTCGAAGTTGCACGGGCGCGATTGTTTCGGCCTCGTAGTACTGAGAATTATAGATGAGTGTCGGTAGAAAGACACCGTTACTTATCCGTAAGTCACGGTCATGCTGTGACCAAAACAAATTGTATAGTCTCGGTATAAAAAGACCTAAACTATTCCATAACTCTCAGTGAATGAAATTTGGTTTCGAGTCGTGGACCTGTAATACCAAAAATTTGGATTTTTGGGTTTTTTGGTGAATTTGCTGTGCATTTTGGTTGAATCGTAATGTTACAATGAATGTATTACAAGTAATGCCGATTTCAGTTTTATTTCCAGACTACAAGGATGCGTTTACTCATTGTAGGCCATTCTCATCTAGAGAATCGACTATTTCATGGATTCAAATGATTAGTCGTGAGAACAAGTTTGTGTTAATAACGAAGCACTCTTAGGCCGGAGGGATTAAGCACAGGGGAATGTCACAAAGAGTAGGAAAAGCTAAAGCGGCAAAACTTACTTTGACATCAAGAACTGAAAAAGAAGAGGAAACGGGGAGGACTCAAACTGGTATAAAGAAATGTGGATGCCCTTTCCTTATTAACATCAAGGAAAATGTTGATTCTTTGTGGTATGTCACTATTATCCGTGGGAGGCACAATCATGACCCTCCCAAAAACTTGGACGGCCACTCATTTGCAGGAAGATTGGATAAGGGTGAGTAGGTAGTTGTTGTGTTGATGACTAAGGTAATGTAAAGCCAAGAGATATCCTCAACACGTTGAAGCAAAGAGATGTTAAAAACGTATCGACAATGCGGACAATATATAATGCACGACAAAAATTTCGAAATGAGGATGCGGGTGGGATGACTCAAATGCAACAACTATTGCAAATATTGGAGAATAATATGTGGATGTCATGACATAGGAAGCATCCCGATACGAATATCGTCACTGATTTATTTTGGTCACATCCTGATTCAATTAAGTTGTTGTAGTGTCTCCCGTCCATTCTTATGATGGATTGCACTTACAAAACAAATATGTATCGAATGTCGTTATTGGAGATTGTTGGCACCACTTCAACACATTTGACGTTCTCAGTTGGGTTTGCTTTCATATCATCGGAGACTCATGCAAATTATGTTTGGGCACTTGAGAAGTTGACATCCATATTGGATGGGTGGCCTAAACCTACTGTGTTTGTTACGGATCGGGAGTTAGGCCTTATTAGTGCCATCGAATAAATATTTCCATCATCGTCTCACCTTCTTTGCTCTTGGCACATCAACAAAGTAGTATTGGCCAAGACTAAGAAGATGTTTGGGGATAACAAAGGCTTCGTTCGTTTCATCGATAGGTGGACAAGTGTGTCGTATGCTAAGTCGGAGGCCTTATTAGAACTTAGGATGAATGACTTGCGTTGTGAGTTCGGTCATGTGAAGGGTCTTACGAAAAGGTCAAGACTGCTGTGCATTGTCCGGATAATCATGTTGGTGCCTCTTTTGAAGAATGGTTGACACTTCCAGGACATGTGCCTATTAATATCAACGACCTTTAATGTCATTCTAGTAAACATCTCGCATGGTAGTTGCTCGACATTTCTTCTTTTACTTAATGTCCCACCGTCATCGTTACATAGTCGAATTATCATTACCACGATTAATGATAGGAATATCCATTGACTTAGGGTAAATTTGTACAATTTTTGTGAATTGTATTTTTTCATCTTCTGATCATATGATAATAGATTATTTTTCTACTTTGTATTTGACAGGTGAAGTTGATTGTGAATACACCGCTGCTATCATTATATCTATCGTAGGAAAGGTATGCTAAGGAGTGCGCTAAAGGCTGGCGTGATGGATTCGTAATTCGAGAATTCATGCCAGTTGTAACTTCTCAAGAAGGCACGCCTTCCGTAGTAGATTTAGCTTCACCTTAGTTATTAATAGTCATGTTTAACGTTTTAAGTTTTGATGTGTATACTTCAATGTGCCTAGAATCTTTGTGTTCAATAAATATGTGTCAAAATTAATTATTTTATAAGTTTTTAAGTGTACGCTTCTCGGTTAGCTAATATTGATATATCATGGTTTGTAATTGCAAAAAAAAATAACTCTAGGCCAAGCCGGTCCGTGACTCACGCATATGTTTTGGCATTCAATAATCGAAAATTAGCGAACCTTCTCGGTATGACACTCTCGAGAGAAGTGTTTCGCTTTGTAATCTGTTGGTTTACAGATATGACTCTTTGACCCAAGCACAACCCAACTAGAGAATTCTTGTTCCTCCAAGGAGAAACTAAGCGTTTAGTTTCGTTCATGCAGAACCGAGACACTATCGAGTTTATTAGTGTAGTTATGGTGGGTTATGGTCGATACCTTACCGAGACTACTAGGTTACGACATGATATAGACGAGAATTTCACCATGGTCTCGGTTACTACATATCGAGAATATAATAATTCATGCAATTAGGTCACCTCACGGAATGCTGGGACCGATATTATGACATTATTTATGTCACCACCTAACCAATCTGTGATAGATATTTTCGTTCACATCTAACCGAGAGATTACCGAATCTCGTTGTCTATAAAACTCTTAGTTAGTAGTCAACGAGGCTTATACGAAGCTCTCAGAGGTACATACTAGAGAGTTTTTTGAACGTTTTAGTTGTATGGCACTGATAATTTCATACCGGTCTCCCCCCTGAAGAACCGAGACTCTTTTTTTAATCACAAAATGAACATGTTTGTAAACTAGAATTATTAAAAACAAATCTCAATACTAACAATAGCACCAAATGGTAAGTGAAATGTGTTCGTCTCTGGCTGCCACCGCTCAACAAAGGCAGATATAACCTCCTTGTTAGCCTTGCGGTATGAGCAGTCTATCAGCGTATTCAATCTAGACCGCTGGATGATCCTCTAAAGGCCATCGGTGTCAGGGTTTCGCGACTGTAAGTCCTATTCTTGGATCTGAGCACCGTGATTGATACACTTGAGTATCGGGCGATCCTACAACAACAAAAAACATTTCATCAGCTATATGAAAACCATAAGTTTTGAAGTACGCCATTCAATGAAACTTTATATACCTCATTGCACCAAATCGCTAATGCGAGATGATCTTTAAAGCTCTTCAGCAATGATCCATCTGAAGGACCACAAGGGAAAGGAGCACACATTTCCAAATGCCCTTGTGACTCTCCCAGCTCTAGCACTAGTACTCCCACCCACATTACGATTGGTACTAGTGGTGTCTGCCGGTGCTGATGAGTCACTATTATTAGACTCTGATGCATGAGCCTCATCTTCGCCTCAGGCAACTACAAGATCTTTTTGTCGACGCAGGTCAATGTTGGAACCCTCATCGTGGAATTAAACATTCTTTGCACGATTCCCAACAATATTTCCCTTTCCCTTCACATCTACCTTCTCTTTCTCTTTTCGATAAGATGCAGTCGGAGGTCTCCGGCCGCCTCGCCTACGGTTACCCTTCGACACCTCAACACCAACCTCCTCCCTAGTCAGCGGGATTTTCGGACGAGCCATACCTGATAAGACTACAACATGTAAGTGCTTGGAGCAGAAACATAAGTAAAATTCAAAAAAATAAGAACAAAATCTTCCATTTCTATAGACTCGGTCAAGCAGGTTTGAGAAAACAATTAGAATTCTGGTGACACGTGTCCGAGATAAAAACAATTAGTCTCAGTAATGGACAATCGAATTTTTTTTTCATTCTTGGTTGTACATCACCGAAAGAAAATCAACTATACATTTTGAATTACTCTCGTGATGTGGTGACCAAGAGCAATTGCAGCGTTACGCTACCTAAAACAATAATACATAAGCATAATCTCAGTTATGGATAGCCGATGCAACAATGTGTCTCTGTTACTATGTAATCAAAAGTTTAAGCACAACTAACCTTTAACTTAAATCTCAGCTAACAATGGCCGAGATTGTTAGCATATTCTTTAACCTATATGGCCGATAAAAACGGGTTTGCAAATTTGCCAAGCATAATCTCGGTTATGGTTAACCGAGACAACAATGTGTCTCTCGTTACTATGTATCCGAGAGTTTAAGTGCAACTAACCTTAAACTTAAATCTCGGCCATGGCAAGCCGAGATTGTTAGCATCTTCTCTGCCCTGTGTGGCCGAGAAAAAGGGGTACGCAAATTTGCCTAACCTAGCAGATGAACAACACACAACAAACAAAAATCAAACTATAATCTATTAAAATCGAGTTCTAACATACCTATTAGCTGCCGAAAAAATGCCTCTTGCGATATTGGAACCCTAAGACTGAGCCCTACAACGTACCCAATGCAAACGACTCGAGCTCTCTGAATATGGAAGAACGCCACTAATTGAATGAGTGACAAGACAGAGGAGATGCTCAAACTGGTTAACAAAAAAGAGAAAAAATGCCTCCTTATTCGTTTATCGAAATCAGAATTTGGTGGTAGGGTGCACTTGGGGGCAATTTCGGGATTTCATTCAAATGTTTTCAGTGCCTTTGGTAAACAACTTGGTGCTTTCAACAGTTATGTGGCTTCATTAATTGGTGGGGTGCCTATAGCGGCACTCTTTTCTTTTTACTCTCCTCCACCATTCACTATTCTCATCACTCACCCCTCTTGGCCTCACCATGACCCACTCGGCCTCCTTGCGGCTCCGGCGGCCACCGTCGCCGATAACGCCCCTCCACCACTCTCGGCTCCTCTCTCGGCGCAAGTGACCACCCCCACTCGGAGACTCCTTGACCGAAGTAAGCGCCATTATTGTGTGGGTTTAATTGAAGAAGATGGTGTGTGTATAGTAATAGGGGGTGAGTTTAGTATGTGTGTATACCTTTTTATTTCATGTCGATTTTGCAACATAGATGGTCACCTCGGAGTGCGCGCTGAAATTATACGCATCTTGAGAGCACATCGAGGTACACACTGAAATTATATGCATCTCGAGAGTGCCTCGAAGTGCGTGCTGATTTTAAGAATAAAATAAATTATAGCAAAAAATAATAAATATATACATACATATAGCAACATGAATGTATAGTATATAGTATAGTATATATGTATGTATGTATGTATGTATGTATGTATGTATGTATGTATGTATGTATGTATGTATGTATGTATGTATATGCAATACCAATACATTTATATATGTGTATATATATGTATTAGTATACTTTATATATAATCAATAAAACAAGTTAATACAATAATTACTCGGTCAAGAAGAAAAAGAATAAAAGCCAAATTCGAGAGAATTGGCCTAGCCGAAGTTCAATTAACTCAACTCGACCCAAGACGCTACTAATGCGGTCATAACCTGAAAAACTAATATTTTTAGAAATTGTGGTATTAATGGAAAGAAAATAGGATCAAATAAATTAATGTTTAAATTGAGTTTTCGGATTGAATATTACGGACTTAAACTACCGATGCGACATTTGTCAAATCGATGTTGGGGGTCTAATAGTGAATACCATAATTGAAATTTTGTCTCGAAATACGTGCAACAATTAAAAAGTGTTTTTATAAGGTGATTCACATCGAGATCGACCTAGTGACGTGTGTATAACCAAAATAAAGTATGAATAAAACTCGTGACTTAGTCTAATAGAAATCGTGAAATAATTTAGGGAATTCGGACGCGTCAAATGCGGGATGATAGTACGAGCTTTGAGTACGTTGAGCGACATACGTGACTAGGCGATTTACATGGTTGTTTGTAAGTAAACCACTAGGAGCATTATTAGTAGTTCTTTTCTACTTCTTGAATTAATTTCTTTAATTATGCCCATTTATGAAATTCCATTCCTACTTAGATTGTCCGAGGGCTAAGTGAGTCAGGAAGGTAATCTTCTGGGTATGACGATCAATTCCCAACCAGAACCATACCTCAGGTTACTGGATTTGGGACGTGGACGGGAGGTGAGGTATTCAGGGAGCCATTGATACCCCAACGTTCCCGACAATTTTGAATATGTTGGTGTTGCCGCGATTCTAGGAAGTCGAGCTTGTGGCAGTATAGTCACAACTCGATGGATTTGTGACCACTTGGCTTCTCTCTTTTGTTTCCAAGAACACTCTCCTTTCATTGCCTTTATTTCAAGTCTATTTATCATGCACTTACTTTATTTCCTGTCCTTTTATATTCCCGCGTGATTTATCGACTATTTATTTAAATCTTGAAGTACCGTTAAAACTCATATGGATTTACTCACTTGAATTGTCTCCATTCGCGGTGACAATTGCAGGCTCCTCGTCTAGCAAAGGCAAAGATCCAATGATTGGCGACAACCTCTGAAGGCTCACGGAGTGGCTCACACTTTTGTGATACAATAGGTTTTTGTAATATGCATATACATTTTGATGTTTTTTTGTAAAACTTTAGGATATTGGGGTTGAGCGACACTTAGAAACATGTATATGCTCATTTTGCAGCCTTATGTATACATGGTATATATTACAGGGTTCCACACATAGGTTGTCCCATTTTACATGTTTTAGAGTTATTTAAATTGTTTCGTTTATTTTCATTCCACTGCGTACCAATTTGGATCTTGCAAAATTAATAATTCAATATTAAAATACAAAACTAACGATGAAATGGTATAAGAAGGCTTACTAGGCTTGCGTTGACCTTGCGATAGTTGGTGGGGGTCCACGTAGGTCTAGGCGGGCGGGGCCCAGTTTGTGGGAATTGGGGCCGTTACAAATATCATGAAATGAGGCGCCATTATTTATTGTGATATGGGATGAAAATTGATGCTGTGGAGATACTAAAGAGATATGAGATATGTCAGCAAGTTAGGGCTAAGCACAGAAACCCAAAGGTTTACTATATTCACTACTTATTCCTGAATGGAAATAGGAACAAAGATCTGTGGATTTTGTTTCCAGTTTATCTTTGAGTTATCATAAACACAATATGGTGAATGATTGTAGTTAACATGTCGATGGAGTATTCGCATTTCTTGCCAGCTTTGATGAAAAACCTTATTGACTGGTTATGTTATACATACATAAGGTGTTAGAATTTAGGGTGTTTCAGTGTCGATTATTTTTGGATAGGGGTCCGAGAGTCACGTCCAGAGGAGGTAGTGAACTATTATGATAGTTGTAGAACCGGTTTTAACCTCAGTATGATATATAATCGGCAGACCAATGAGTAGCCAGAGTAATCGATATAGTGCAAGACGATATACTTCAAGTTTGTATCTTGAAGTTTGATAATAACTGAAAGATACATTTCTCTGTGTGAGTTTGTTTGTGAAAACAGCTATTAAGCTGTAATGGAACACTCCTTTAAAACTATGTATGGCTAACCATGTCATTCACCGAAGTGTCTTGACGGGGGTTGAGATGCAAGTTTATTAGAGACGGGTTTGATTTAGAACTACACAGAGGAGATGTAGCAGATTCACTAGCGTTTGACTACAACATAATCGAAACAGAAGAGATACGCTGATTATAAAGCAATGGTTGAGGGAACTTTAGCAGTCCAGGCATAAACCCATCAAGATAAAATTTCTGAAACAAAAATGTAGGAAAAAATATGAGAGGAAGTTGGAACCAAATAAACCCCAAAAGAAAATATTCATTAGGTGAGCAGACATAGGCTAGGGTAGAATATAAAAATGGAATCCAAAATAAGTTTGGTAGATAGGAAAAAAAAACCGTAACAATCTTCGTGGTGGGAGGAACCAAGAATTAATTCAACCATCAATAGGAACCTACCAAGGACAACTGGCACAAACACCAATGCGAACATGATTCATATGTAATCAGCCAGGACATATAGCCCGTCATTGTCATCGAAATCCAAATGTTGTTCCACCTCACCCTAGTCAACTCTCAGGGCAACCATAAAATTGCCAACCAACCAAGAACTTCGGGCCAGTCAATGCCACGATAGTAGAAGAATTACCACCCAATGTTGTAATCGAAGGTACATTTCCTCTTTTTAATACACAAATTAAAGTATTGTTTGATTGTGGTGCTACTCACTCTATTATCTCTAAAGAAACTGCAAAAAACTTAGAGTTAATAATGGAAGATTTAGAAGATACTTTTAGGATTCACACACCATTTGGAAGCACTACAACAATAGAAAAATTATGTAATTCGTGTGAACTTAGACTACATGATAAAATATTCTTAGTTGTCCTTGTAGTTATGAATATAACAAGATATGAATTAGTTAGCACAATATCATGCTCAAATTGATCGTCAAAAGAAATAGGTATATCTAACCCTTCCAAATTGACAAACTCTTATAATGAATGGTCAAGCCTTAAAAATCCATAGAAATATAGTGGCTGCTTTTTAAAACTTTCCCTAAGGATGCGAAAAACCTAGAAATATTTCTCAACCACAGAAGTTGACAATGCTAACCTTAACACGAATGACATTCCAATAGTAAGAGATTTTACAGAGGTGTTTATAGATGAGTTACCAGGACTTCCTCCGGTTAAAGAGTTTGACTATCTAATTGACCTTATTCCTAAAGCAAATCTCATCACCATTACACCATGTATAATGTCTTATAAGGAATTGAAGGAATTAGATAAACAATTTTGAGAATTAGAGGAGAAAGGATTTATAAAAAAGTACATCTCCTTGGGGCGCTCCTGTCTTATTTGTCAAAAAGAAAGATGAAATCTTAAGTCTTTGTGTTGATTATAAGAAATTGAATGTTTTAACCATAAAGAATCGATACCCACTCCCAAGAATTGAAGAACTATTTGACCAATTTAAGTGAGCAAAATATTTTTCAAAAATCGATCATAGATCATGATACCATCAACTGAGGACAAAACCTTCCGATGTACCTAAAACTGCTTTTCGAACCCGCTATAGACATTACGAGTTTTTAGTATTACCCTTTGGACTAATCAATGCACCAGCGACATTCATGGACCTAATGACTCGCATTTTTTGAGCCAATCTCGACAAATTCATTGTCATATTCGTAGAGATATCTTATTTTACTCATGCACCTATGAGGGCCATGAGAAACATCTTCGAATCACTCTCTAAACTTTTATCAATCACTGACTATATGCAAAATTAAGCAAATATAAGTTTTTGATGAAAAAGTTAAGTTCTTAGGTCACGTGATTTCATAAAAAGGAATTGAAGTAAACTAAGAAAAAGTATAATCAATTCTCAAATGGAAACAACCTACCTTAATTACCGAGATTAAAAGTTTCTTAAGGCTAGCAGGATATTATCGAAGATTCATTCAGGATGTTTTTAAACTAGTAAAACCTATCACTAGATTGACTACAAAAAAAAGTCACGTTTTTGTGGAACAAAAATTGCGATAACGCTTTTAAAGAGCTCAAGAAACGAATCATAATCGCACCCATAATGATCACCCCTATCAATGGTGTAGAGTTTGTCATTTATACAGACGTATCTTATAATGGGTTAGGAGCTGTTTTAATGCAATCTGAAAAAGTAGTCGCATATGCGTTTAGAGAATTAATAGTCCACGAAAAAAATTATCCAACCCATGACCTAAAGTTAGCAGCAATAGTCTTTGCACTAAAAATTTGGAAACATTATCTTTATGGAGAAAAACTTACTATTTACTCAAATCATAAGAGTTTGCAATATATCTACACTTAACAAGATTTAAATCTTAGGTAAAGAATATGGTTAGAACTCCTAAAAGATTACAACTTCACTCTCCAATATCACCCAGGAAAAGCTAACGTAGTAGCGGATGTCTTAAATAGATTAAATCCTCAGATAAATCATATCAAACTTCACAAATGGAATATGGATCGCACCGTTGAGCAAAATGATTTAATCATTAAGGAAGATTTTACCCAAGTTGTTATGACTAATATAGTGTTAGATTCCCCCACACGACAACAAGTAAAACTAGTACAACCAAATGACCCAAAAACTTTATCTGATTGGTCTATATCTCCCAATGATACCTTGCTTTTCAAAAATAGAATAGAAGTACCTAAAGACCCTATTATAAATGATCTCTGACAAGACCTTAGATTTACCTCAAAAATATGAAAATCTTTTAAAAAACATATGGGGACAAAACTCGCCATGAGCTTTGTTATTACCCACAAAAAATGGACAAAATGAACGAACTATTCAAATTTTGGAAGATATGTTTGAGCTTGTATAATTGATTTTCAAGATGGATGGAGCAAATATCTTCACTTAGTTGAGTTTGTATATAATAATAGTTACCAAACAAGTATTAAAATGGCTCTGTACGAAGCATTATATGGTAGGTTATGTCGATCCCCAACATGTTGTCTAAATAAAGAAGATAAGGTACTGTTGGGACCTGAAATAATAGCTAAAACCAATGAGAAAATCCAAATAATACTGAATCGATTAAAAGTAACTCAAAGTCGTTTAAAGGCGTTTGCACTCGGGTAAAAAATCATCAGAATTTCAACCTAATGAACTCATCTTTCTAAAAGTAAGACCTATAAAAGGAAATCAACAATTTGGAAAAAAGAGAAAGTTAGCTCCCCAGTTCATCAGTCCTTTTCCTGTCGTTGAACGAATTGGAGAAACAACATACAAAATCGATCTTCTTCTAGCACTGGGAAAAATACATGACGTTTATCTGTGTTGAGAAAATATAAACCCGAATCCTCCAACATTATTCAATGGAAAGATCTATATATAGAACTAGACTCCTTCTATCGAGAACAACTAATTCGGGTACTAGATGACAAGGTTCAACAGTTACGTAATAGTCAAATAGAATTGGTAAAAGTTATGTGGCAACATCATTTTACGGAAGAGGCAACTTGGGAATTGAAGTCTGAAATGCAAAAGTCCTACCCACATCTATTCACTTAGACATCTACATTGCCTCATGCATCTGAATATATTATTAAATAAAGTATATGTACAGGTACCTCCAAATGGAAAAGAAAAAGGACGCAAAATTTTCCCTATGCCATAAAGACTACTATGTTGGAGGACCCAGTAATACATCCCTTCCAAGCTCTCAAAGCTCCTCACATCCAATATATATAAGTAGTGACGAGGGAAGTCAGGGCAACTAGTAGGAAATCCCACCAGCACATAAAGGAACTGAATTTGGAACATTTACCACTGCCCCACAATATCAATGACATCATGAACAAATACCATCATATGATCTTTCCTCATAGCTAAATTATGGAATGTACAACGTAATCGAATTCGATAAATCGACGACTGCACCTTCATATCCTGGGATCAGGAAAACATGTCATCATATGACCTTGGCTCGTGGATCGATTATGGAGCATACAACCCCGAAAATTATGAAATAAATCAACAATCTGATGAAAACGTGTTTTTCATAGGAGATTTAGAAGAAGAATACGCTAACTTCTTCTGCTCGTACGAGGATCCAATGACGGAACTATTTCTACCAGTGCTTGAACTAGAAGTCTTACAAAAAAATATAGTAAACTTTGATGATTTTATCATGGATAGTCTTTCTACTATTGATGAGACAATCTTTGCATATTATGAAGTCGATAATGAGGCTCGGGAAGAAAATACATCAAGTAGTTGAGACTTTAGCACTTATAGCAACTAACCAACTGTGACGGTCCCAATTTCCCACAAACTGGGCACCGCCCAGCCTAAGCCCACGTGGACCCCCGAGCCAGTCTCGCAAGGTCAACGCAGGCCTAGTCAGCCTTCCAATCCCTTATTATACGTAAATTCGCAATTTTAAGTTGAGTTATTAATAATTTTCAAGATTTACAATTAAGCAGAAGTAATACTACATTAAATAACTCAACAATAAGGTAAAAGAGTTAGGCAACTTAAATGTGGAACCCAGTAAATATATTATCATCAGAGGAGAGTAAATAAAATATATACAAAAATATTCACCTAGCTATGGAGCTTTCCCTTTGCTACTCATCTGCAACTCTGCACTCAGTCAAACACGAGATTGACGACCCAGGTAAGTAAAATCCAGTAAAATCTAAACAATAATTCAAGATAAAATGAAACAGTCTAAAAGTCATGCAGATAAAAAGAAAACTATACGGAATGCATGATCATGAGACTGTAAAACAATGGAAGTACAACGAGAAATGAGTGTCAAAGGAAACAATATAGAGAGGTGCCCAATTAGTCTAAGACCACCGAATGCGGGTGCCACGGGGTCGGGGTCGCAGAGTCGCGACAACGCCAAGCAGACTCGGTCATGGGATGCGGCATTGTCGTACCTAGAATGTCGCGAATGAGGGATATCAACGGCGCCCCAGATAAAACACATCTCATTCCGACCAAATACTATGACTTGAGGTCATGGCCTCGGTTGCGAGCCGGCAACCACTCCAATCAGAGACACGAGTACGACTCACTTGGCCCTCGGACACTCATAAGTGAGTGGGAATTCCAAGAAAATGACATGGCTCAACATCAAACAAAAATGCAAGCTCAATAAACTACTGTACATTTTCTAACTGGTTTACTTACCTCGAAATTTGTAATTCGTCCTCAAGACGTCCGCTCACGCCTCGATATGCGCACCCGACACCCGACTCCTACGTCCCTGGTGTCCATTTATACCATTTAGGACTAATTTCTTAGGTCATTCAATCACAACCAAATTTCTCAACATAAAACTCACCATGGCCTTTAAAATCAATTCGTGGTTGCACGTCGTCGAATCTCGTCGAATCGCGCCCCTCGTCGAGGATCGATCGGTCTGACAACGCCATCGCGTCGTTCACCGCGCCGACATCGAAGCCGCATCACCGTCGTTGGCGGCACTACCGTCGCGCCATCGTCGCTGCCGGCGTCGCCTAGTCGTTGCCGGCATCATTGCCGGAGCTGCGCCGTCCCTCCGTCGGCTCGCTGCCGTGCCGCTGTCCGCCATCTGCCACTGGTTCGCACGTCCCTCTTCTTCGTCATCTCTAGTTCTCTCTCTCTCTTTTCTCTTCTCTCTCTCTCTTTTCTTTCTCTCTCCTCTCATTTTTTTTTCTCTCTCTTATTCGATTCTCTCTTTTTACTTTTCAAATCAAATGTGTCCTCGAGATTCGCGTAGAGCGAAACTCGAGGCACATTAAATACATATTTATTCAATATTTTCTAAAAAGTTGTGTGGTGCGCATCTCGAGGCACCATGAATATTCACATCATTACCACCTCATTTCACATTCTCGACACTCGCGCCACACACATCCCGAGGCGCATCTAATGTACATTTTTCTTTTTATTCTTAATGTGACCACATAACCACATTAAGTCGCTACCTCGTTCCCACGTCGACACGCAACTCGAGACGCGTCCCCGTTTGTGTTTCGGCTCACCGCATTCCCCGCATATACTTTTCTCAACAATTAGCATTAAAATCTTAAATTAGATATTCTCGGTGTCTTCATTTAAGATTCAGACATACGTATTCAACGAGTGGCACGTGGCACAAGTCAAATTTTCGGGCCGTTACACCAACTGTTAGAGATACCTTTACTTCAATAAATTTCGAAGACGAAATTTTATTTTACAAGGGGAGAATGTGACACCCCAAAATAATTGACACCTCGAAAAACACAAATAAAACCCTCATAACTAGTAAAAAATGAAAAAGTGTCTCTGACACTATAATAACCAATAACGTCTTAATTTCTTCGTTAAGAAAAAAATAGACTATTCTTCGATCCTTATCTTAGAATTTATGATTGAAAATGACGTTTCAATATTTAGGAAAGGAGTAAGAAACTTCATTGACATTATGACCGATAACGACTTGCTAACATAACAAATTCGTTATAACTAAATGAATCCTTCATCTTTATCTGATTATTACAATCGATAACGATATTTAGCAAATTTATTATTATTTTATCATGTCATTATGACAGAAAGCGACTCTAAGATTATTCTAATCATTCTCAACACTGTAAATAGGAGGATCGATTCAACAATAATGCATCTTTATAATCGTTGTTTCTCTCGTTATTAATTAGAGAAGAAATCCATGCAAAGTTCTTGTCAACTATTAGAAAATGTAATTTCCTTATTACATGTTGAAAATTCATTATATATGTCTTAACACTGACACTCTTATTACCTTGCCATTATCCTAACTATTCACGTGTGCGATTCAAGCCGACGGACATATTTTAGTCTACCTATGTGGTTGTTGTGTTGCGCCAATTTGGTTATTTGTCGATGGACACCTTAGATGATACTAATGACCTTGGTGAGATTCTAGCCTTGAGGCAAGATTATGAAGTCGACCAGTGAGGTTACTAACTAATATTATTTGCAGTTAGTGATATATGTTTTTGTTATTATTTTTCTTATATATGGTGCATTAATAGGATGTAATTAGAGAATTATTGGACAACTGACTCATTAAATCTAACAATTTCAGGCACCTTAGCTAAATGAGGAGAATGAACAGTTCAAACTAGGTCAACAGTTGACCATGTAAAATAAATAATGTATAGTGTTTCATGTAAAATACCAGTAATGATCTGGAGGGCGTGAGTGTGTTATGTAATATTAAGCCATAATGTAAACTCTTTATAATAAATAAATAAATGAGTTTTATTATGTGTTTCCCAATATCGAGTTATACATGATAATGGCTCTGTGGGCAGTCCATCCAGATCTTAGGTGTATTCCGAGATCGGTGTGTGACATATTAAGTTTTTTCTTAAACGGGGTCCCTTTAGTCGTTTCCTATCTTTATTTGTTACACTTGCATACATTTGGT
This sequence comes from Stephania yunnanensis, assembly GCA_039657365.1. Lineage (NCBI taxonomy): Eukaryota > Viridiplantae > Streptophyta > Magnoliopsida > Ranunculales > Menispermaceae > Stephania > Stephania yunnanensis. The sequence continues at coordinate 7,462,465 of CM077580.1, forward strand.
GCAGCCGTCGAAGTCCCTCGAATCATATATTTTTATAGAGCAACTTTTATATAATTGCAAATTGTAAGATTCGTAAAATTACTAATCGCTATGCGTCATGATCATTTGATAGAGAGAATAAATGAGGAAGAATATATTAATTTTCTACTACTAGTAAACCTTCACTTTAATTGACGTATTCTCTTAAGCTGAAAGAGAATAATTTTATACATTTACCCTTTCATGCCTCGAGATGTGTGTATACATAGTTTCCGATGCAACACGCGGGGTGTGTATCCTGAAACGCACATGGACGGCTCGTAAAGTCGATGTACTTTTGGAATATGCGTTCGATGATGTCAAAAAATCATTTTCCTTTGTTAATGATGGGTAAATTAGTAATAAATAAGTTAGTAGATTTTCGTTTTTTATTCTCTTTATCAAATAAACACATGGTGCGTTGTCATTGATAATTGTGTAAGTATTACAATTTGCAATTGTATAAACGCTATTTCCACATTTTTTTATGAAGAGATGTTTGCACGAATATCTCAAAGTGTCTCTAAGGTCAATGTGAGAATTCCGAAAAAAATTTCATCACAGATTCATAAACGTTTATTACTAAAATTAAGAATATAGATAGGGAGTAACTATTCACACTTCTATACCTTATATCAACCCCCCATTTAATTTAATATTATGTATAACCCCCAATAAGTTAGTTAATGCCATAAGCATCACCCTTAATTATTAGTAAGCTCCTCAATGTACCCTTAGTTTTACTTGCCCCCTTCTCTCTCCCCAAAGAAAGCCATCTTTTCATTTTTATGATCTTCAACTTCCAACATTTTGTTGCATATCATCTTTTTCTCCCTGATAACTTAATTTTTGCATTCCAAGATTGATTCTTTAATCCTTAAAAGCTAAGATTCAAGACAAATAAAGGTTCTAACCATTCAAGTATATGAATCAAATCTCTACCAAATGCTATAATCAAGTACTAGTTTATATTAATTCTTGTTGGAATTTGTTTCTCTCTTTTAGTACTACATGTGCTTTTTTTGTAATAATTTACCGACAATTTGCCAAACCAAACCAAGATACAATAAAATAAAATAAAAATAGAAATCAACAACTCGACTTCAACATGAGTCGAACCTCCATCCCTTCAATTTTACCTTTAGTGAGTTATGCATCATCATCCCACTGGAGATGCTTTGGTGAAACTCTTATTGTAATATTAGTATGAATTAAATGCAAATTGGTTTAACAATAATAGAGTAAGGTCTAGCTAGCTTTTTCCAGGTACGTATGACATAATAATGTTGTCAACCACGCCTATAGCGCGTGGCAAAGGCATGTTCCAATCTCTATGAAGTTGGGTGATCAATTCCTAAAAAAAAGAATAATAAATGTTAGTTGATATTTAGTCCAAGCCCATCATGAATCTTAATATACAATAATCCGAATTATACAATGGCATGAAATACATAGGGGTTCCAAGACAAAGATGAAATTAATGTGCTCACTTATTTCTTTCAATAAACCGCTCGTAGCGTAGAGATTCTATACGTTTTTTGTCGATTGACAAATTATTTTGTCATAAATTCAAGATATCATTGGACACGTATACTTACTTCATTAACACCTATTTTCGGTATCGCACACAGATTACTTTCCTCATGCTATTGTTCCGCATCAAGTGGTTTTTTTATAAGAAAGAATCTAACCCCTATTGGCCTCGAACTCCCACGCTTTTGCAATAATACCACATACCAAATCATTGGCCCACCCCTTGGTTGGTCTTTATGGAATGGTTTTGTTTGGTAGTTTTGCACACTTTCCCTTAAAAGATTTTGTTAAAAACAAACAAGACTAAAATATCATTTTATGATTTGCGAGTCTACATTTTGGCCCAAAAAATTATGTAATTTATTGTTTTTTTCCCTGTGAAATTCAATGTAAAAGAAATAGCAGCCCTAGTGGTGAACTAATATAAACAAGAGAAAGTAAACTAAAACAGAACTTTGCTTGAGGCGTTAACAAACAACAACCAATTTACGCGCCACATTGTATAACAAAACAAAAATTCAAAAAAAAAAAAAACACCTCCTCAATGGCTATAAATAACGTCCTACTTCGCGGTTTTCATTCAATCCAACTCTATCGGTGTGACCTCTGCGGGTGCATTACATACTACTAGATTAGATAATAGAGGGAGAGTAAAGAGATGGGAGAGTAATTAACGATCGATGAAGACGGGAGAGAAAATGACCATATCAAAATTCCATTTTTTAAGAAGTGGCACTTTCGCTTAAATTTTGATTTGTTTGAAAACATAAACATTCTTGGTGTGTGAAAGAACGCTGTCACCAACAATCAGTTGGTCCGAGTGTAAGAGACTCGATTCTTTTTAAGCAAAGTCTCAAGTTCGAGTCTTGCAGATGAAAAAAAAATAAATCGGGAGGGTGACCATAAATGTGGGAATACTATATTTACAATGTTAAAAAAGTAAGTTTTCCCAAAGTATCTTTTAATGATAGAATATTACTTAATTAACTAATTTTACAACCCTATCAAAATTACTCTGAAGAAGAGCGTTGGCCTAAAAAAAAAAAAAAAACAAACAAAATGAAGGGTGTTTTTGGTTGTTGGGGCCAAATTGACTTCACCATACATCAACTACCAAAAATTATTACTATAATACAAGCAAGGGCTTTTCATAAGATAATGAAAGATTTTAATTCATGTAGTTATCCCCAACTAATTTATTATTGAGGTTTTTGTTGCATAAAAAACCAATATCTCTACTCCAACATGATACCTCATTTATCTCACGAGAGATGCTTTGACAAAATTCATACAGTGAAGAATTAAATGTAAATTTGTCTACCCATAGTAAAATAAGGTTAAGCTTTTCCCACGAAAGAAAAAAGTTCAAGTCATGCCGATATATAGCATAATAAATCTTGAAATTTTAGTTGATATTTAGTAAAGTCCGTCATAAGTTTTAGAATAGAAATAATAGAATAATCCAAATTAATTATGAATCCATATGATAAAATGGGCTTGTTGTGGCTCACTAAGCTCACTTAGCTTCTAAAGGTATTGTTGTCACCTATATATTTAGGCTTCATGTGTCTACTATGAGTATTTAGGTTTGTGACTTTTGTCTATTACACTTTAGTAAAATCGGGAATGCAACTAGTGAGTTCGTAATAAAAAAAAGTCCATTAAGTTTTTTAGAGAGAAGTGGGGATGGTGTTATTTGGGTGAGAGGTCATTTGATTAGCTACTTTATTAAAACCATACCCCGATTAATTAGTATGACGTCAATTCAGATATGCTCGTTTTCATAAAAGGAATCTGAATGATATGATGACGCGAAATAGGGATTCGGATAGATAGGAACGAAATAAATAAGCTCGCTCATTTCTTTTAGTAAAACGCTCGTAGCCCAGAGATTCCATACGTTTTCTGTCAATCGACAAATCTTTTTGTTATAAATTCAAGATATCGTCGGACACGTATATTCACTCCATTAACACCTACTTTCCGTATCGCACACAGATTACTTTCCTCATATTGTTCCGCGTTAGACGGTTTTGTTTAGTAGTTTTGCACACTTGTCCTTAAAACCTTTTGCCATACACAAACTAGACTAAAATACCCTTTTTATGATTAGTGAGTCTACAATTTGGCTTGAAAAATTATGTAATTTGATTTTTTTTCCCTCTAAAATCTAAAGAAAAAAAAAAGCAGCATCACTAATAGTGTACCAATAATAACAAAGAGAAAGTAAAACAAAAACAAAACCTTGCATGAAGCCTTAACGAACAACGACAAGAACAGCCAACATTACGCGCCGCATTGTATAGCGGCTATAACCCAACAACAATTCAAAAAAAAAAAAAAAAAAAAAAAACTCATTAACGGCTATAAATCGCGTCTTGTTTCGCGCTATCCATTAAATCCGACCCAATCGCACGGCCCAGATTGTGTCCCAATACAAACCCTCCTCTCCTATCCTCCGATTGGCTACGAGTGCTCTCCCGTTCCGATTTTTCGGAATTCCGGTTTCCCTAAACCCCAGATAATTGGAGCTGAAAAACACGGAATCGGTTCGGCGATGAATTGAACGGACTGAAATAGTCGCGGACCATCGCTAAAATAACGAGATATGTTTTGTACAGCGCGGATTGGCGAGGACGAGGCGCAGGGGTAGTTTCGGAATGTGAAAGTTAATTAAAGGTTAATTGATATGGTAACCTTGTTTGTTAAGACTTAATTACGACCTCTGCCCTTCTCTCGTATTTCTTCTTCTTATCGTGTGTGTGTGTGTTCTAGAGACCTCTCTCGTTCAAATCTCCGAATGTTGTGTTGAAGATTGTGAGATTGGGCGACGAAACCCTAGATTTTGGTCTGTTTGATCGGTTGAGGTTGGGGCCGATGAGGAGCGGGTGCGTTGGGGGGAATTTGGGGGAGAATAGGTTGATTTGGATTTCTAGGGTTTGGGTGGTTTGTGGATCTGGAGGTTGTGCGGTTGAGGTTTAGAAGGTTTTGGTGGCGGCGATGGCGAAGGGGACGGATGCGGAGGAGTTCATGGTGGTGTCGGGGGCACGGTCTGGGTTGAAGCGGGAGTTTGCGTTTGCTTTGAAGGTTCAATCGGAGTTGTCGGGATCGCTGGGGCAGCGGCGGGGGAAGAAGGTACAGAACAGCCATTGTTTCGGTGGAGGCTCGGAGGATTTGAGTAGTAAGCGGTTGAAGAGCTCTGGCGCGGCCGCGGCAGGCGAGGATGAAGAGGAGGAGAGCTTGATTCCTGAGGAGAATGGTGGTGGTGGGAATCCAATTCAAAATCAAAATCAAGATCAAGATCGAGATTTGTCTGATGGTCCAATTAAAGAAGAACTTGAATCCACTGCGGCGGAACCCTTGTCGGATTTATCGAAACCTTCGGATGTTGAGGAGTCTAGTAATGTGGCTAGCAATGCTATGAGTAATGGCGAGAAGGCTCTGAAAGAAGAGGTTGCTGCCCAGTCTGAAGCCCCAATTGTTTCAAATGAGAATTGCAATGCTCCAGTTGTTAAGCCTCTTTTGCAGTATACTCGCAATACTTTCAGAGCAAAGGCGGAATCGATGAATGTCGTGGCAACAGCAGTGCCGAAGGCAGAACCAGTGGATGTTGTGGTGACGACAGCGGTGTCGAGTGGAAGTTCTGTGGTATCTGAAGATGCCTGTAAGAATGAACCAGTTGAAAAGGATGTTAAAATGACCAATGTCGATGTTGTTAGCCCCATTAAAACACCTCCAGCGAGTAAGCTTGAGATGAAAATGTCGAAAAAGATTGCCTTGACAAAGTTACCTACCAGAATAAAGGAGCTACTTCAGACTGGTATGCTTGAAGGATTGTCGATTAGCTACCGGGCTAAGAAGGTATACTGGCTACATTATTATCTTTTTCTATCAGTATGAACCTTTACAATTACGATTCTGATTTTGTTGCTTGGTTATTGCTTGTTATTCTAGAATGGAGTACTTTGCGGAACCATAAAAGATCTCGGGATCTTGTGTTCTTGTAGTAACTGCGGGGGCGAGAATGTAAGTGTACATTTTGTAGTTTGCGGGTGTGGTTTTCATCCATGGAAATGATTTGGATGGATGATAACCATTTTTCATCAATGGAAATGATTTGGATGGATGATAACCATTTCGCCTTCATGATCATAGGTTATTACGCCTTTCCAGTTTGAAAAGCATGCTGGTAGTGCTAATAAACATCCTGCAGAGTATATTTACTTGGATAATGGGAACAGTCTTCGTGATGTATTGAATGCATGCAAGGATGCTCCTTTGGATTCGCTGGAAGCAGTCATTGAGAGAGTTATCAGTCCTTCGGCTGTGAGAAATTCCACCATATGTCAAAACTGTAAAGGTGAAACTCATGCTCATAACTTAAATCTAAATCAAATATTTGTTTGGACTGATTGTACATGTTGTGACTTATGGAGTTCTTTCCTTTCCCAATGATACGGGTTGGAAAAATCTGCAGAACCTCTTCTTGCATCACGCATCACCAAGACATCACTATTTTGCAGTTCATGTCTCGAATCAAAGAAATCTCAGGCAACTCCAACTCCTCGTCCTAGAGCTAGGTATGCATTGTGTGATTAATGTCTTCTGCAACTGTGACAATTAAGTATACATACAGAAGCACTATTAAAGCATGCCATCGACTACATTAAATGTGGCTTAATTGAAGCGTTTGATCCATATAGCCAACCCAAACTAAGTTGGGATTGAGGGGCTTTGTTGTTTTCGTTATCTAGATATTTGGTCCTTTTGTTGTTCCCTTTTGTTTGGGCTGCCTTTATAGTTTATATTTCATTTTGTTTGCATTTCCTTAGTTCGTCTAATGTGTTTCAAAAAAAAGTTTGTCTAATGTAAGCTTTGAATGTCAATAGCTGAATTTGAAAATTCTCATGCTAATTTTAGGCTAGAAAAACTTATGTTGATTATAGTTCTTAAATTATTTTGCTTTAAAAAAATTATTTCTTCTGATTTGCACGTAGTCACAGATCCATCCTAAAGTGGAAGAACTTAACTTCTGACAGCCAAGGGTCAACTCCCTTTTTGATTCCTTTGTCGCGGGGATAAAAACTTGCCTCAATCTATGCTGGGAACTTGACTGAAAATTCGTAATTGGTGTTTATACTTTTGGTGATTTGAAAAATAAAAAAAAGCTCCTTATTGTTTTGTAGGTTATAGCATGTCAAGCATAAATGTTCTATTTAATTGAGCCCGAAATACCAGTGTAGACTCATGGAAGAAAACACCAAATTATAGAATCTTAACATTGTTCTGTCCCTGACTCTTCTCCTTTTGGGCTTGTTGAGCTATTTTCATTGAAAAGGATGTTGTTGTATGCAAGGAGTTTGAATTACATCAGAAAGCACCAAACATGAAAAATACCATGATCAGCTAAGTTTTTTTTTTTTTTTTTTTTTTTGAAAACTGTGGATTGGTTTGTAGGCAAAAGAATAATAATTGGTCGAAATAACTGGCAGAATTTTCAATGTAATGATCATGTCTATGGCATATATATATTTTTTATTCTGAGAAGAGTTTTTTGGAGTCTTTGGACACATTTCAGAAAATACTTGATATATGGTACTCAAGAATTCCTTTTTAATTTCTTGCGCATCATATTCTTTACGTATTGCCTATTTGCTTTCGTTTGAAAGTTACTTAATGTTTTTGAAGTTAGAAAATCTGAGTTACCTGATCGTGTGTTGTTTATTCCAGAGTTGCAAAGCCTGCACTAATTCCAAAGGTCCTTAGCGGTGTGTCAAAGTTTGCAACACCACAGACCAAGAGTAGTCAAGGAAAGCTCACAAGAAAGTAGGTTCTATATTCTGTTAATGACTGGTTTCCTCGTATTTTAACTGCATTTAGTTGTTATGAAATCAATTTAATCTTGTACTCTGTGGACATCTGATGGATAGGGATTTGAGGTTGCATAAGTTGGTTTTTGAAGAAGATGGATTGCCTGATGGAACTGAACTAGCATATTATATTCGGGGGCAGGTCTAGTGCATTTATGATGATCCAGGCATTCTATTTTCAATAAAGCATTGCTTAGAGGTGATTAAATTTTTTATCCTTTCCTGCAGAAACTGCTTGAGGGTTATAAAAAAGGTTCTAGTATATTTTGTCGATGTTGCAGTTCTGAGGTATTAGACTATTTCCCTGCTCACTTTTTGCCAGATATATTTTGTTGTATTTCAAACATTTTAAATAACTCTTCTAAATATATTTCGAGGACAGGTTAGCCCGTCACAGTTTGAAGCTCATGCTGGTTGGTCTTCTCGACGGAAACCGTAGGTTTCTAATTGGCATTATTGATTTTGATTTTTCTTGGAGCTTCTCTTTTAATTTTGATTCGAATTGTTTTTGATCTCCCTTGTCTTTTCTTATAGTTATTTAAACATCTACACATCCAATGGAGTCTCACTCCATGAATTATCAGTTTCTTTATCAAGAGGTAGGAAGCTGTCTGGCAAAGACAACGATGACCTCTGCAGCATATGTGCAAACTTTGGGGATCTTTTGCTTTGTGATGGATGTCCAAGGGCGTTTCACAGAGGTGCGATTCACCCGTTTGTCAGTTTAGCTATTTCATGCTATCCTTTTTACTACTAAGATTTTTTTTTTTACTTTCATGTAAAGGCGATTTTTTATAAATATATACACGATGAAAGAAAATTTGATTCTCAACTCAAATCATGTTTGTGCTTTCTTTTCCCAGACATGGGACTGGCTAGAAAGAATGCTAATGATTTATTGTACATTAATAATTGCTTTTTATCGTTAAGTGATACCAATAGTGGTAAAGCTTGAAAAACAGGAGAGTTTATTTTGAGCATTATACAGATTCTTTCTCGTCGGAATGAGGTTTATGCAAAACATATAAGGAATGCATTGCAGATTGTTTTGATTCAAATAATTGAACTGTTCAGAGAATGGATTTAACTTTCATTTGTCTGAGTTGTCTCTTCTTTGACTCAGCTTTTTCCTTTCTAGTTTTCACACATACTTTTTGCCTGTTGCAGAATGTGTGGGTCTAGCTGATGTTCCTAGTGGTAGATGGTATTGTCCATACTGCGTAATTATGTACCAGCGGGAAAAATCGTGTGGGTATAATGCCAATGCAAAGGCTGCTGGAAGGGTTGACGGGGTTGATCCGATAGAGCAAATAACCAAAAGATGCATACGCATTGTTCAAACTACTGAGACTGAAATTGGAGGATGTGTCCTTTGCAGGTGCAGTAATTTGTCATATTGATATTGTAGAGAACAAAATATGAATAGAGTAGAAATTCTGTTTTGTCTCTGTTTCATGTGGAGCTGTCTTCTCTCTTAACGCTTTCCTTTCATTTTCCTCGGGCTGATCCTTTCTACTGCTGTTAGTGTAGATCTCATGGTTTCTGCAAATCAGGATTTGGTCCGCGTACAGTCATTCTTTGTGACCAGGTTCTCTCTCTCTCTCTCTCTCTCTCTCTCTCTCTCTCTCTCTCTCTCTCTCACACACACGCACACACACACACACACACACACACACACACACACACACACACGTGTGTGTGTGTGTATGAAATTTCCAACTAGTTTGAAAATTACTATTGCTCAAAATTTCTTCATAATTGATACTTTTTTTACTGTTGCAGTGTGAGAAGGAATTTCATGTCGGCTGCTTAAAGGAACACAATATGGCTGATCTAAAGGTACCACTACAACTAGAAAGCTATGTTCTTGTTTTTTTCTTGATTTTCTTCTGGGGTTATCTCAGTTTCAGTATTTATGTCTTCTTTGAGATGTTAATTTTTCTTGATAAACAGGAACTTCCACAGGAAAAATGGTTTTGCTCCATAGATTGCAAAAGAATCCACACTGTCTTGCAGAAATGTGTTGTTAGTGGACCAGAAAAGCTTCCAGATGCTTTGTCAAGTGTTATAAAGAAAAAGCACGAAGGAAATGATGGTGTCGATAATGCTGATCTTGATGTGAGATGGTGTCTGATTAGTGGGAAAATTGCTTCCCCCGAAAGCAAAGTTTTGATGGCTAAGGCTGTGGCCATTTTCCATGTAAGTTCTAATTGCTGATTTGGTTCTTAGTTTGATCTTTCTCTCTTGCTATAGTTACTCCATTGGCAAGCTGCTGGTTACAGTTCACAGGAAAAAAGAGCAATACCATTGATCGGTTTACAGTTTATATTACAAAGAGAAGTGACTTAACAAGAAAAAAGTGTTAGACAAATATGTAAATTGCAAATAGCAAAGATATACTTGGTGAAATACTTACTAAACATAGGTTAATAGTTTTTGTATCTAGCTAAAAGAAAAACTTGAAAATAATAGAAGTAATCAAAATACGAAATAAAGTTGTGAAACTGAAAAAATAAAAAATAAAAAATAAAAAAAATAAAATTAGAACTTAAGGAACAACTGTTGAAAGAAAATGTATGGAACTTTGATGCGGGGGCCTATACGAGTTGGGGGTGGCTTTGATGGAACTTGGAACAAGGCTTGAAAGGCAAGGTTCGAAACTTCGACTTTGCTTTGTAATTCACCCACTTAAATTTTGGAAATAATTTGGGGAAGTTTTGCAAGAACTCGACGGTGTATGGAAGTTCATGGAATTTCATTCTAAACGCTAAAAACTCAAATTACTTTATAAATGTGTAAACACACTTAGTCATACAATTGTAATGCATAAAGGTCACAATACAACATGCTATTTGCAATTACATATCATTATTTCGCAATATAAAATGCAATTTGTTGACTACTTCCCTTTTGAGGTGTTAAGTTTTCATGTTAAATTGGTTTCGATACATTCTACAAAAATTCTTTAAAACTTCCCCAAAACATCCATGTAGTAATGGAAGCTTTGCAATTTTTGCCACTATTTAGTAGGACTTTTCCAAATTATGTTTAACTTTCTCAAATTATGTTGAATGTTTTGGAGAATTGACATTTTTTTTCATGCACGTAAGTTTTATTTCTCCTCTTTTGAAAATCAACATAGTTCGGGGAAGTTTATGGAAGTTTGTCGATTTTTCAAACCATGCTGAATGGAATCCAACACCTCCTTGATACCCAATTCCAACTCTTGCTAAGCACAAACAATTGCAGACACTTCGACAATACATAATTCAATTAGGAAACACCCACAAAGCCTTCCTAAGTGCGCTGCACCGATTTGCAGGAGACCATTGCGTGATGCAAATTAGCATCCCCTTTGAGGGAGTGCTCCTGCCCATCCGTGGTGAAACTTAGAGAGGGATTGGGCCAATCAATTGTCGTAAACCCCAGAGAAAACAACCATTTCTATGCCCAGGACATCTGAACTCCTCATGGCCATAGGAAAGACATCCTCCACCACGGAAAGCCCTTGGAGCTGAACCAGTACTCCTTTGTAGATGCCCAGACGACGGGCTTTATAGCCATCGCCAACCAAGACCCCATAAGTAAAAGTAGAACGACGAGGCCCTGGATAAAGTTGCATGACACCTCGCAGTGAATCATAATCACTATCTCAATACCCTGAACTGTCCCTTTGATTTTGATAGTGGGAGGCCCTGGATACCCTTCTACGGTTTGCATAAACAACTCAATCATTTCCGAATCTAGTTGTTTCTCCTTTTCAATAGAAGGGTTGTCGCTTTGTAGATCCACAGACTTGTCATCCACCAACATGAAATTAAATTCCCTTCATTTGCAATGGTGGCTATTGACCCATTTCTTGTCACAACAATAGGTCGGTAACAAAGTCCTTGTCTCTTCGAGCTTGTGCCTTAGCCTCAGTAAGCCTCTTGTATTTGGGCGGGGAAGTGGTGGGTGTAGCAGCGGTTGAAGAAGTTGGGCTCGTGGAGGAGACAACGAAGCAGAGGATACCTTAGTTGTTGAAGGGCGCCCACCAAATTGGGTTTTAGGCTAACCAGGGCTGACATTATTGACACAAAAACTAGGGATAGACGATTGTGGTGGTTTAGATTGTGACGGCCCCAGCCCTACAAATTGAGCACCGCCCGACACTAGGCCTCTATTAACTCCCGGTAAACCAGTTCGAAGTTAATAAAGGCTTATTCAGCCTCACAAACCGGTCTTCAATATGATAGTCCACACAATAGAGTATATATATATGAAATCATATGCAACAGAATTTAAATGAGGTGAAAACATGATAACAAATAAATTAAACATACAATGAGTTCTAGGTGTGGAAGTTAGAATGTGGAAATCCTGTACAACGAATACAATATACAAAGTATAGTATCTCTCAACCCAAATACCCGTTTATAAAACATAGTAATTATAATATAAATACATTAAATGCTCCACATATGTCGCACATATAGAAGAAGTTCAACAGTAATTAAGATTAAACAATAAATAAGTCTATAAATCATGCAGGAAAGAAACGAAGCTAAAAAGAACAATAAAGCACACGATAGACAAATTATAATGGTCAACGATAGAGGTCGAGTGACTCGAAAGCACATGATAGGCGCCTAAGTGGTCTTGACACTCTACACGTGGGCTCAAAGCCACTGACTACGAGTAAGTGTCAAATACCGGTATAGTGGGACCAAGTCCGCTTCAACCGTACCTAATCTGTTCGGCATTGTCGGCTCACTTGAGCCGCAGCCTGAGAAAACATTCCTAAGGTAGCCACAGTTGCAACCGGATGCTTCCCAGTGAGTAAATCCAAAAGAAGTTCAACATTAATTAAGATTAAACAATAAATAAGTCTATAAATCATGTAAGAAAGAAACGAAGCTGAAAAAAAATAAAGCGCATGATAGACAGACTACAATGGTCAATGATAGAGACCAAGTGACCCGAAAGCAAAGGATAAGTGCCTAAGTGGTCTTGACATTCTACACGTGGGCTTAAAACCACTTGACTACGAGTAAGTGTCAAATACTGATACTGTGGGACGAAGTCCGCTTCAACCGCACCTAATCCGTTCGGCATTGTCGGCTCACTTGAGCCACAGCCTGAGAAAACATTCCAAAGGTAGCCACAGTCGCAACTAGATGCTTCCCAGTGAGTAAATCCAGAAGAAGTTCAACATTAATTAAGATTAAACAATAAATAAGTCTATAAATCATGTAAGAAAGAAGCGAAGCTGAAAAAACAATAAAGCGCATGATAGACATACTACAATGGTCAATGATAGAGACCAAGTGACCCGAAAGCAAATGATAAGTGCCTATGTGGTCTTGACACTCTACACGTGGGCTCAAAACCACTTGACTACGAGTAAGTGTCAAATACTGGTACCTAATCCGTTCGGCACTGTCGGCTCACTTGAGCTACAGCCCGAGAAAACATTCCAAAGGGAGTCATAGTCGCAACCGGATACTCAATTGCAATGGAATCCTTGAAGTCCTGTGAGGAGCCACGACACTTGGCGGATGCTCACTCAGAGGATTCAATCTCGTCTAGGAGCCACGAGCGCGATTCGGATGCTCAACCTACGAGTAAACAATAAACCAATTCGACCACTTTAGACCTTAGGTCACTCAGTAGGGAAGTGGTGTCCAATAATGGGTATCATTTCCATCAAAAGATGCAAGGAAAGGAAAAGAATTAATATTGAATTTCTTACTGGTTTACTTACTTGTAGCGCACAAAATTAACGCAAAAGCGGTTCTCATCCACTTCATAATGCATACCCGACTCCCAGTCGATGGTCTTTAGGTTCCTAGTGCACCCAATTTCATATTTTATTCGTGTCAGTGTCCAAAATTAAATTATCATTTTTTTTTAAATGCAACTGATTAGGTAGCACTCTTTACGATATAAAAGAAGAAAAAAACCAAATCAAGCTTAAAACGAAAGTTTTGCATTTCCAAACCCTTCAATTCATTTTATTTATAAAGTACTCTTAAATAATAAAATTTCATAACTTAATTACTTACAAATTAAGCTTCATTAGCTCAAATTTCCTTTAATTCACCAATATATCTCAAATTAGTTGTACCATAACTTTAATTATTCAGCTTTTGTGGTAAAATCCAAAAAGATTGAGAAAAAGTTAAGTGAATAGAGAGACAGTGAGGCGGTGATGAAGGGTGGTGCTTTAAAGCCTTACAAGAACAAGACCTTCATTTGGTCTCTTTTATCCATCAACTGCCACCACTTGCTTCCTATTGCCTTTATTTGAATCAACTAAACCACATTAATGCACCCAATTCAAGAATAAAGTCAATATAGCCAAAGTTCAGAATTTTAAAGCTTAATAAACTCACACCGATATTTATTTTTTGAGCTTCCTTTCCTTGATTACTTGATTCAGTGACAAAATTCAGCAAGCACAGTTGATACCTTTGCAAACCTCTCCAAGAGCAAAGGAAAAGAGAAATGATACGAGCGAGAGAGAGAGAGAGAGAGAGAGAGAGAGAGAGAGAGAGAGAGAGTAGTTTTTCAATTTTTTTTTTATTCTCTCCCTGTCCCACCGCCATATGATTTTCGATTTTTTTTATTTCTAAATATTGTTGTTTTTATCCCTTCTAGCTCCACCAATAAGTGACCCATGTATTTTACTCATTTAGCTTTTTCTTTATCAAATAATTAATTTGCCCTCATCTCTAGGAATATCAAGGGTTCACCATACTCTTATACAAACTCTTAATCATCAAATTATAATTTGGGTCGTTACATAGATACCTCTAAAGACAACTTGCGAATACCCTAGTTAGACAACTTGACTCAATAAAAACCGAAGAATTAGATGATGTAGGGTAGAACTAAGCTGATCTTGATGTGAGATGGTGTCTGATTAGTGGGAAAATTGCTTCTCCTGAAAGCAAAGTTTTGCTGGCAAAGGTTGTGGCCATTTTCCATGTAAGTTCTACTTGCTGCTTTGGTTCTTAGTTTGATCTCTCTCTTGCTATAGTTACTCCATAGGCAAGTTGCTGGTTACAGTTGTCAGGAAAAAAGAGCAATATATTGATCTGTTTACAGTTTATGTTACAAAGACAAGTTACTCAACAAGAAAAAAGAGTTATACAAATACATAACTTGCAAACAACAAAGATATGCTTGGTGAAATACTTACTAAACATAGGTTAATAGTTTTTGTATCAAGCTAAAATAAAAAATTGAAAATAATAGAAGTGATCAAAATAAGAAATAAAGTGTGAAACTGAAAAAAAAAAAAAAAACTTAAGGAACAACTGGTGAAAGAAAATGTATGGAACTTTGATGTATATGAGCTAGGGGTGGCTTTGATGGAACTTGGAACAGGGCCTGAAAGCCAATGGAATCCAACACCTCCTTGATATCTAGTTCCAACTCTTGATCAACACAAACAAGTGTAGACCCTTGACATTACATAATTCAATTAGGAAACACCTCACATGGCATTCCCAAGTGCGCTGCACTGATTTGCAGGAGACCATTGTGCGATGCAAATTAGGATCCGTTTGAGGGTGCTCTTGCACCATTCATGGTGGAAGTCAGAGAGATGGGCCAATCAGTTGTCGTAACCCCCAAAGGAAACAACTATTTCTATGCCTAGGACAACATTTGAACTCCTCATGGCCATAGGAAAGAAATCCTCCACCATGGAATACCCTAGTTAGACAACTGGATTCAATAAAATTCGAAGAATTAGATGATGTAGGGGTAGACCTAATCTAACTTGGGACATATTAATTTGAAAAGATTTAAAAAACTTGAAAAGCACATGATTAAGCGTACTAAATTGAGCACAACATAAGAGTTTGATCCATGTAGTCGATCCCAACTCAGTTGGAATTGAGGCGTTGTTGTTATCTACTTAAGATTTAATTGTGCTTTGTAAATCTAGTCAGAGTTTTCTTTGGTCGACAACAAGTTTATTTGTTTCTTATGTGAGTATTTTATGGAGAAAACACGAACAAAGAAACATGTGTAATTCTTTGTTTGGACAAATTCTTATACTACAAAACTAAGAAAATTCTTATATTTGACGATGCGAGAATTTAGTGAATCCCACACTGCATTAGTTAATGACCTAATATCAGAGCACAAGTTTTGATTAGGCTTTCATCATGATGTTAGTATGAAGAAGACGACATCAATCGATTTTTGGGAAAGACGTGGCAAAAGTTGTTTCAATTTGAAAGGACAGGTTGACGATTTTGCTTTTAACTTGCAGCATACACAACTAGAGGTGCAACAAATTGAATAAAAGTTGGAAGAGCGGGTTGTTGATTAGAAGAAGAATAAGATACTCTTATAATTCACGGTGATGGAAATGTAGATCTTGTCTTTTTCAAGGATTTTGTATTCATCAATGAATCTTTTTTTTTTTGTTAGTCAGAGTCAATGAATCACTCTTGAAAATTGACTTTCACCTTAAGTTTGGCAAAGAGGATGAAAAAATATTGAGTCAACCGTTCGTGAAAGTGAGGTCAACAACTGCTCCGTTTGTTCGAACAAAAGTAAAGTTTGTGATGGAGCACTTTTGTACTTTGGCCAAAATCACATATGATGAGTGGGTTGATGATTCTTTTTAAGGTTTTAAGGTTTCAAAATAATGCCTTATTTGTTTCTTTGAACCAATCACAACCAGCTTTGAATCATGCCTTGCAAAAGGGGCTTTGCAAATTTTCAAGAGATTGAACCAATCGGAAAACAACCAGCTTTGATAATCTCATTTGCCTTGAGATTGTTAATCGAAGTGTATCTAAAGAACCACAACAACTAGGTGTCAAATGTGAGTTACTCTAGCATTTCCCTAGGCAAATTTATCTTTTTTTTCCAAGTATAGAGAATTTTATTAATTTAGGAAAGTAGGAAACTAGTATTTATGATTGATTAAAAAATCTATGTAGGAGTTAAATATTAGAGGCACCAATTCATTGAGTTTAGTGGTTGTTTGTTGAATTTTGGTTATTGAAAATTTGAGAGTTCTTTGTGGCCGAAAGCTAGTTTGTTTGTTTTTTGAGAGAAATCACCAATAAAGAAACATGTATTGTTGTTCCATTGGAAATTCTTAGTCTAAACAAACCGAGGAAATTATTGTTTTCGGTGCAACAAAGATTTGGTGAATCCCTAGCCACATCTCTTTTGATATTCATTGGTGAAGCATATTTTGATTTTTGTGACCTTTAGTTTTGGGGCCAACTTCTTGCGCATCGTGTAATTTTATTTTCAATTTCCAGTACAATTGGGGAAGCGGCTCTAAGTTCTATGTGCTACTTATTATGTGAGATTTTAGGTAATAACTATTTTATAATGAATTTACCTTGATTTAAGTAGTTAATAGTAGACCATAGTTAGAAAATTTGACATAGTAGAAAATGAAGAAATTCGATGGTGTAGTAGGGGTATACCAAAGATAACTTGGATTGCATTGATTAGAAAGATTCTTAAGGATTTCAAAAGCACGCCATGAAGGGCATTGGATCGAGTGGAGTGAAAGAGTTTGATCTATGTAGCCCCAACTAATTTGGGATTGAGGCTTCATTGAGGTGGAAAGTCCATGAAAACCTGGACAAATTTAAGTTAAATATCATTGAAAGCACTCAAGTACGCAACCTTGTTCTTGGTAAATTAATCCTGGATTTGTCAAATATGATTGAGCTTTTGTTTCGATTAATTACACTCAATCAAAAAAAGGAAAAAAAGAAAAAAGAAAAAGAAAGAAAAGGTGCACAAACATCTTTCCAGCTCTTTGTTGACTTTTTGTTCTGCATTTATTTGAAGCTTCTTGCATTGGTGGCATTCTTGAAATTCATTGTATAATTTCTTGCATAGTGATGCTTCTATTTGATTTCAAGTAAGGAATGTGAGGTCACCATTTTAAGTCACAATTAATTGATCGATTGCTTACACACATTATTTCTTGGTGTGCTAAAATATACAACTCATCTAGACTTAGCCTAAGAAAGTACATCAGAAATATACTATTTGGGGAATATAGTTGCATATATGTGAATGTAACTCTTTCAAGTGCTTCATTTTTTCATGATTTCTATTTTCTGTAACTCTTTCAACTTGAGATTGTTGCAGGAAGTATGCAATTCTCTTAAAATAATCACTTGGAAAATTTTCCGAAATTTCAAATAGTAATATAGGGTGTGTTTGTCAAAATCACTATATTTGAATATTAGGCAGTGTCTTTTATCTAATGATGGTGTTCACATTTCTTGAATTATCACTTGCATTTAACGACATATTGAGGAATTTTCACTTGTAACAACATATTTTAAGTTATTTAAATAAATGACAAAATATATACTAGTTTCAATCTTGATGACGTGCATTTTCAAAAGAATGGATGGGATTTAAAGAATCTACTTCTTTGTTAATACTATTTCCTTCCACTTTTTCCTGAAAACACGAGGGTGGATAACTTTTATTTTGAGGTTGTACAGCTTTTTTCTGGGGAGAGGAGTTAATTTTATTGTTTATGTTTTTATTTCAAGAAATTCTCGCGGTAATGTTGGATACTGTCACTTGTTTTTGCACCTGATAATTTTTTGCTATGTTGTATGCTAATCTCGAAATCTTTTTGCCATCATATGAATGAACTTCTTACACTCGGTCGTATTGCTTTTACCTTATGTATTTCCATGCTGGCTTAAGAATTTTTATTTATTTATTATTTATTTATTATATTTTTTTGCACGAGAATAGAACACCTTAGTAAAGCTTTGGCGAGCAGTATTTTCCGTGCATTTAATTCAATTTATTCATCCTTCTTTTACATTTGTGCTTCTCAGGATCGTTTTGACCCAATAAATGATGCAACATCAGGCCGTGATCTTATTCCCTCCATGGTCTATGGGTGAGCAAGATAAACCTGATCTTTATATTTGTTCTTTTAGTGTGTTATTATATTGCGTTCTTGACAAAATTAACTTAGTATTGATTGTTTAAAATGATTTTTACAGAAGGAATATTAGGGACCAAGACTTTGAAGGAATGTATTGTGCAATATTGACTGTGAAGTAAGTATATATTTATATTGATTAAGTTTGCAACTGTTATTTTTATCAATGTACATTCATTTAATCATGTGCTTTGTTGCTACTTGTAGCTCGTCTGTTGTATCGGCAGGACTACTCCGAGTCTTTGGACACGAAGTTGCAGAACTTCCCTTAGTTGCAACAAGCGCTGACAATCAGGGAAAGGTAAGGCTGTTATGCTGCTCCTCCAGAATCCTTGCCCTTCTTCCTCCCTTCTCATAATTACTTTAGCAAGTACTGATCATAGTGTTATTCTTGGTCAGTTCCATCTACAAGAAATTTAACAATACCATCATTTTTTTTCCTTATTAAATGACAAAAAAGTTATTATGCTTTGGTATCATCTTTGCTAATATTAATATATTATTCATTCTCTTTCCTATTGCATGCTTTTGGTAACTGTGATAGGACTTCGATATGCCTGACTGAGGTTTTTGCATCTGTCTCACGCTGTTTTGATTTTTGATTGGAACCATCTGACAGGGTTACTTCCAATCGCTGTTTTCTTGCATTGAGAGGTTGCTTGCATTCCTGAATGTGACCACTCTCGTGCTACCGGCTGCTGAGGAGGCTGAATCCATATGGACAACTAAATTTACTTTCCAGAAGATGGATGAAGAACAAGTGAGTAGACCTACTGGCAAATATTTCAGTGTTTTTCCTTTGGTGAGGTAGTAACAGCATGACTAAAATTCTTGTTTGCACTTCTGTTGTTGCAGCTGAGCAAGTACAGAAAGAACTTCCAGTTGGTGTCATTCCAGGGGACTTCCATGTTACAGAAGGCAGTCCCTAAATGTCGGATCATTAAAAAATCGACGACTCAACGCTGATATGGTACATTGCAAGAAGTGGAGGACCTTTAAAGTATAATTGCGGAGCCAATGTCGTTTGCTCAAGATTGTACAGGAAGCGTTCAGTATGGATCATGTACAGATGAAAGAAAAGGTCCAGTTCCGGCTCCCTTTAGAATGTTCTAACGACACAAACTATAGAAGAAGGGATAGCTTTTGTTGGTAGATTTACATACAAAATTGAGAACAGTTTGCGAAGTTGTTTTTTTCAGTTCTTATTTATCTTATTTTAGGACTAGGCAGACAGTCTGCAGATTTTGTGGTTTGCAGGGAATGGCTTCATCCATCTTTTTCTGTTGATTTTAAAATCAACTAATAGTGGATGTTTGAATATCTAGACTGTTTTGAATGGTATCATTTATTTAATTCAAAAGCCATTATACATGACATTATAAGGCTTGCAATGGAAGTGTTGAAAACTTAATTTAATTTTCCATTTTTTACTTGGTTGAAGCTAGATTATTGTAACTTGTTCTAATCCCTGTTTTGCAGCTTTTCTTCTTCTGGAAATGAAGGTTTATCTGATTATAAGATTTCAAATCTTATAACTACATCTATCAATGATTTCAGAATTCAAACTCTATAATTTTCTTTTTATTGAGGCTTTGTTGTTGTTCGCCTAGTGAATAAAAATTCTTGCCATGCTAAAGCATATGGAGTGAGATGGATGATGTATTACTTGCAAGACCATTTGGAATGGTAAATGTGGATTGTAGGTGTGGATTGATGCTTTGTCAGCATCATGGAGAGGATGTGGTTTGAATAGTTATTGAACTTTGAAAGTGCTATCCAAATGATGAGTGTGAATTGCGCTTTCTATTTTAAAAATTTATTGTTTTAGAAGAGATTTTTTTTTTTTTATGAATTTTGTTTTAGAAGAGATGTAACATCAGCATTGGAATTTTTTATGCTTGATGGTTGTTGTTGGCTCAGTGAAGTAAGATCTCTTGCCATATCAAATTATCTCTAGCGAGGTGGGTGGACATTCCTTGCTAAAGACAAGGTTGAGTTTCGACTTTGAAGAGCATTGTCATTATGTTGGTTTCTTATTAAAAAGAAAAAGAAAACAATAAACCCTCCACTGATAATATGTGAAGATTCGGAATAAAATATAGGTTTAGTGTTAGCCCCTCAATAATGTGACCAGAGTTACCTGGTTAGGTAGAGGGAAAATCTAGCAATATTCGGGTTTCGGAGGACTCGGAAGGTTCCATGAGAGTTAGTTGCTGGATGGTGCACCACGGATGGTTCACGGAGGCTTATGCATGTGGATGGAGAAATCAGATGCGGCTTAGGCGAGGCAGCATGTACGAGTGTGGACAAGGTCGCGCCTAAGGGAAGAGCACACTGGCGCCTTGGCACGAGCACGGCTGGCCTTTGGCACGTTCCTTGGCGGGAGCGTAGCGGCGCCTTGGCAAGGGCAAGGCCCCGCCTTGGCAAGTTCCTTTGGCACGTTCCTTGGCGGGAGCGCAGCGGTGCCTTGGCGCGGGCCTTGGCGAGAGCAAGGTCGGGCCTTGGCAAGAGCAAGGTCGCGCCTTGGCAAATTCCTTTGGCACATTCCTTGGCGGAGCGCAGCTGCGCCTTGGCAATGGCAAGGCCGCGCCTTGGCAGGTTCCTTTGGCATAGGCAAGACACGAGCATGGTAATACCTTAAAGATTCCCTTGGCACGACGAGCAAGGTCATGCCTTGGCACGGGCATGGCATACCTTGGCAAGGGTTGATATATCTTGACTCGGACGTTGACCCGATCAAAGTACGCTTGGTCTCATTTCTTGATGTTTCCTATTGGAGCTGAGGAAATGGCTTAACATCTACTATAAGGAGAGGTGGTCTCTCCTAGGGGCCGTATGGGCACGATAGCAAGGAAGCCCTCGAGCATGCCTTGGGCACCATGCCAAGGCAATACCCATGGATGGACCATGGTGCCGGCCACCCCGAGCCGGTGGGACTCGGACTGACCGAGCCCCGGCTAGCACCCAGGGTGTCTAAGCGCGCAACTAGGCACCACAAATCAGACCCTGTCCCTTGAGCAAGGCGAATTGTAGGCTTGGATGGACCCAGTCAAATGCAGTTACAGGCGGTTATGTAACTACCTTGATCATGGCTCATGGCATGACCAAGCCATGTCCCAACAACTACCGGGCACTATGAGCATGTGCCTATTGACTGGTGGTCATGAGGGTTATGGAACCAGGTGGTAGCAAAGGAAGGAAGCAGTTAGGTGGCTGTTTTGAGCACTACATGGGTGTGGTGGTTTACTTAGTCTCGAGTAATGTACATAGGACAGGTGTCATAGACAGTTATGTAACCAACTTGGCTGTTTTGCTATAAAGCCAATACATGGGAGCTTGAGAATGAGGCACGAGTTCATGCATGAGAGACATGAATTGTATGAGTTACTAGGGTTGTAATCTCATTCAACTAAGTAATAAACTTCCTTTGTGCCATTGTTGCTGTTCATTCACGTTTTCATTGGTTTGCTGAACTAAGGCGGTCCTTAGGCACCACGGGTTGGGTTGGGTGAGAAATTTTTTCCTTAAGGTGAACCCCTCACTCGACAGCCCCGTGACTAGGGCTGGCAAAATATGCCCGGTCCCGGTTTGCCCGCTTTGTCCGGTCCCGTTTAAAACGGGACCGGACAATATTTTTTTGACAAACATACGGGACTGGACAAATTTTTGTGTCCGTTTAAAAATACGGGACCGGGTTCGGGCCGAAATTTCAAAAAAACGAGTACCCGTTTGTGATTAATTTGAAGGGCATATAGTTTTTAACTTTATGATTTATCAATTCATTTTCTCTTCTCATTCTCATTTCTCATCGTCTGTAGTGTGACTCACAGTAAGGCAGCAAGGCAGCAAGCAAGGCAGAAACCCTAACGCCTCTCACCGCCTCTCACCGCCTCTCACGGTCTCACCGCCTCTCACGGCCACGCACGACGCGTCTCCATCCGCTCTCACTCTCTCTCGCGTCGTCGTCTCTCGCTTCTTCCCCGTTTCACTCTCTCTGTCTCCGTCCGCTCTCACTCTCTCTCTGATCGTCGTCTCTCACGTCCGAGTCTCGCTCTCGCAGACGTTCGCCTCTCACTCTCTCCGACCGTCGTCCCTGCACTCTCGCGCGACCTCTCTCTCGCCTTTCGTTTCGCCTTCGCTCTCTCTGCTTCGCTTACGACTGTCGCCCGGTCGTCCTCGCACTCCGGCGTCTTTCGCAAAGCACGGTCGCGCCTCGCCTCCGTCCGCTTCTCGCGGCTCGGCGTCTCTGACACAAGACACGGTCGCACCTCGCCTCCGTCCGCTCTCTCTCTCTCGCTCGCGCACGGCTCGTCCCCGCCTCTCACACCTCGTCCTCCACCTCGCCAACGCCCGGATGCGCCTCCGGACCCTCCCGACCATCGACTCCCTCAACCCCTCCGTCTCATCCGCTTCCGCCGCGGCCTCCTCTCTAACTACTCCTCCTTGTGCTCCTACCTCGGCCAGAAATCCAAGATCTGGCTCCCCGAACGCAACCCACGCTCCGCCGACCTCCGCCGCGAGCTCCTCTCTGCCGCCCTCTACCATCATTGTTGACAGTTGTTTTGTATTTTTAAATATTTATTAAATATTTTATATTTGATAAATAAAATATTTAATCATATTTAACAATAAAAAGCGGACAAAACGAGTCCCGTATGTTTGTAAAACATACGGGACTGGACAAAAAAAAATTGTCCGTTTCAAAAACGGACCGGTCCGGCACCAAATTTAATAATTTTAAAAATGGGTGTCCAGTCCCGTTTATGTCCGTTCCCGGATTGTTGCCAGCCCTACCCGTGACACTTAGTATCACTTTGCCTAAATCTTACTCAACAAGGACAATATCTACAATTCTACATTCAACTATTCAGGGCATTTCAACAAGTCACGATTTTTTTTCTTTGTACCTACAAGTCAAGATTACAACATTAAGGATTGAGACAACTATTTATATTTTGTTGTTGTTGATTGAAAATTTATCTACCATCTTCGTCTTTCCTTGTCCTCGGAAAAGAGGTGGAAGACGATTCTAGTTAAGAAAGCCTTGTTTTGATAACTAAGTTTTAAAGTTGAAAAAATTAGTGTAATTTCGATAGAACACCCAGATAGTTCCTTGATTTTTGTCGACATGAGTACATGCATGGACCTTGAGGCGCGCTCAAGTGCCTGCCCAATCCAGGTGCCCTATCCGGATTACTTTTGCAGGGACCTTAAAGTTTAAACCAACATATGATTTCAATACAAAAGTTTAGTGATCGATATCCGCCATTTTGGTGGGCGCTGGGCCGACCAAATGAATCTTTATAGCCGTTGATGTCCTCCATCGAAGAGCGGGAGGTTCAAAATTTGAAACCCAAAACCAACAAATCCTTTCACCCCAAAATCCAACGGCTCCGATCTTCCACGACTCTCATCCCTTGATCTCCATCACATCAACTTCTCCCTTACCATCAGACGGCCACGATCATTCCTAGACCCACCCAAACCACCACCGTCACACCGGATCCTCAAACGTGTCCTTCTCGTCTCACTTTCTTTTAAAATCTCCTCATTTCGTCCGAACACGCGACGAAACAGAATCTTCACTGTACGTCGTCCTCTCTCTCTCTCTCTCTCGTTCTTCGTTAGGGTTTCACGAAATCGTTTAATTTTTGTCACTCTGTTCGCAGATCGCCTCGAAAGGCTTCGAAATCTGACTCTTCTCGTCTCGTAATCGGCATTTTGCGATCGAATTTGGAAGTTATGGGGCAGATCCAGTACTCCGAGAAGTACTTCGACGACACATACGAGTACAGGTAGGGTTTCGCGACTTTCGTCAACATCGCGAGTGAATCCGTGGAAATCGCTCACCTTTTTGTGTTTTTGGCCGCAGGCACGTCGTTCTTCCTCCTGAAGTCGCAAAGTTGCTCCCGAAGAATCGCCTACTCTCGGAGGTGAGTGAGGCAGCGAGTTAGGGTTTTGGATTCTTGGATTTCTGGACTTATATTGTTGTTATGTTGCCGATTGTTGTGGTTTTCGATTGTTGTAGAACGAATGGAGAGCGATTGGTGTTCAGCAGAGCCGCGGATGGGTTCACTACGCGATCCACCGTCCGGAGCCGCACATCATGCTGTTCAGGAGGCCGTTGAACTACCAGCAACAACAGGAGAGTAATCAGGCGCAGCAGCAGCAGATGCTCGCCAAATGAGGCAATCACCGATCGCTCTCATCATCTCGGAAAGCTCTCTCGCTCTCTCTAGCTTTCTCATCTTTGCTTGTCTTTACTACATAGATTTGATAGATTGAAGAAGAAAACATGTATTTAGGGTTTTTGTTCGTTTGAAGACGAGACGATCGATCGTTACTGTAACTAAATGTGGTTGTTGTTGGTTTGTTTGATCTGCGACGATTTCATTGATTGATTGATCGATCTTTGGTTTTATTTTCGTTCTGTTGTTTGTTTTCTTTCTGTAATTTGTTTTTTAGGGTTTTGAGTTTTGTGCGTTTTTTTTTTTCGTTTGAATCCGAAAACGTGAGTTTCGGTGTTTGTTTGTCGGTGTGATGGATATCGGCCTAAAAGTGCCAGCGTAAAATTACCATCGTGCCCTTTATGCACATCAATATCTTTAATCTTGTTATTCCATTTCTATTTCTGATGAAGTGGGAGATGCTAAATTTAGAGAAACATTGTTTTTTTTTTTTTTGGTGGGAAGAGCTCTAGAATAGAACCTAACATCAACTTTCATTAAGAAGCTATGATATATATATATATATATATATATATATATATATATATAATATATGGAAAAATTGATTTTAACATTTAGCTAACATATGTATGGAAAAATTATGTTATTACATAAGTAGTTTCATTTGTTTGCTTACTAACCGTTAATTCCCTGAACCTAACATTTAAAAATTTATAATATTAGGCGTAAGTATTATATTACTAAACGGTACAGATCAAATATTAGCTTTGCAACAAGTTTTCCAAATGAGCAAATGAAGCATTTGTTACATAATTAGCTTTTGTGACGTTTTGGGTCAGGAAGTTGAGGGTTGAACAAAGAGGAAGATAATAGAACTGGGGCCTTATTTGTGTCTTTTCTTTTGTGCTGCTCGAGAATCATGACGTTCATTGTGTTTTTAAATAAATAGTTCAAAGCTTACAATCCTACTTTAGAAGTCTTCATGGTCTTATACATGAATCCTGCAATTTTGTCTTGCTTTGGGCGTATCAATTTGGCACACACTCGTTGGGAATATTTTAGATGCGCTTAGATGTAACAACCAAGGGAGTGCAAATTGGCATTAGCAAAGTGGGCAAAAAAACATCCTTTTTGTTGTAAACTAAGTTGTAAGCCAACTAGAACTTAAGTTGGACTTGCTAGAGACTTAAGTATAGAAGGCATAAACTAAGAACTACTATAACAAGTAGAGAAGAGGAGACAAGAGAGAAGAGAGCTAGAGTTGAGAAATGTAGAGATTTCCATTCCAACATTGGTGTGTGAATTACAATGGAGTTGACACCCTTTATATAGGCCATTTGGTGATGATGATAATTGTACTTATTCAATGTGTACAAGTTATACATACACCACAAGTCATACAACACATCACAAGCAACATAGACAATACATGGAAGAGTTGGTGTACATTGGAGAAGATTACAAGTTACATGACAATACATTGATAAGTGATTATACATTGGAGTTGAATACAAGTTATGTAGAGTGTACAAATTACATTCAATGTGAGAGTCATGCTTGACAATGTGATCATTCATAAGCTTGGTTAAAGGGTCATCCAATTTACAACACTCCCCCTTGGATGACACTTGCTGAGAGAATATGCCTCGTTAAAACCTGTACTAGAAAAACCCTGTGGGAAAAAATCTAGTATAGGAAAAAGAGTACAATGTTCTCGTCAATCTTGATTTGTAGTATAATATTGTTGATTGCCTCATTAAAAACCTTGCTCGGAAAACCCAATGGGACAAAACCAAAGCTAAGGAAAATAGTGCAACACATTGATACACTTTGAGAGAATATATATGCCTCATTAAAACCTTTACTAGAAAAACCATGTAGGAAAAAATCTAGTATAAGAAAAAGAGTACATTGCTCTCATAATTTTTTTTATACGGAGCATAATAATGATACACATTGCTCTCATATTAATCAACTTTGATAAAGAGTTTTAATATTGTTAGAATTGCCTCATTAAAAACCTTGCAAGGAAAACCCAGTGGGATAAAACCTTAGCAAAGGGAAAAAGAGTGCAATACACTAACCAACCTTGATAAAGAGTTTTAATATTGTTAGAATTGCCTCATTAAAAACCTTGCAAGGAAAACCCAGTGGGATAAAACCTTAGAAAAGGGAAAAAGAGTGCAATACACTAACCAATAACTCATTTTGATTCTCCCCCTCATGTTCACATGGGTGAGACATCTTGTGCATTTTGTTGCACATGGACATCGTTTTCTATATGAACCATTTAATGCTGAAGCATATAATTGTCACTCTTTTGTATATAATACTTGCATCAAGTAATTGATTCATAATTTGTTGCTACTGAATGATCATTTGAACTTCGAGTTCATATTAATTTATACACGGATCATAATACAACAAATTTAATGTAATTTGATGTGTTTCAAGCAATTTCACGCCATTCCTTTTGAATTGGCTTATATCTCCCCCTAATGGTGGGAAAATTGCTTCATCAAAGTGACAATTAGCAAAACTTGCTATAAATAAATTCCCTATCAGGGATTCAAGGCATCTTATAATATGATTAATGGAGAGTTAAATCAATATAAGTCTCTTATTGATTTGCCTTGAGATAATCTCCAGCTGATAAAAAAAAAACTCAGTTCGATAAAGATGTCCATGCGAATTTATGATATTTTCGCATTATTGATGATTATGGATAATCAAATAGATATTTCCACATTAAGAATGTCATTTGATTTATGACGACATTCGTTTTAATGTGTCTTATATATTCCAGAAGTTAAAGCCGGGAATATTATACTCAGATTAAATCATATAGATAAATTTTCTATTATTCTGAGTAGACTTCTTCTGAATAAGACATTAACAATAAAATTGTTGTACCCGATATTGCCTGAACATTAGCCTCCGCTAAGTTCGAATTCGAGAAATATTCACTTTTATATTATAATGTACATGCATGTAGCACGATACACAAGACATAAACTCATCGGCTATATTTAGGTCACGATTTAAACACATCTTGATGTGCTTGTTTTATCGAGTCATTTTCAATGATAAAATTCATAATATTTTGCCTTTGATTTTGAAGGCACGGTAAAGGTCACAAAAATATTCGGATATATATATGACAATATTTAGGTAAAATAGCCTTTCATATATGACCAAAAAATGTCACAATTATGAGCGCTCATTGTCAATAATTATTTACCCTTTGTAGTGGTGCACCACTTTTATTCCAATTTTTTTTTTTTTTTTTTTTTGTGGAATTGTCAATACGACCTTTACCTGATATTTTCACCTTTTCCACGTCCATAAATTTATTATTGCGATCATGATCATTATATGCAACATATGCTTCTTAATTTGAAGCTGAACTAATTGGACGAGAACGATATTATATTTATAATATCTCATTATTTTACTCAGCTACCATGAGACAAGAAATCAATCCTTAATATTTATTGGATTGACGTACGCACTCGATATTTGTTGCAGCAATAAATCAAGGCGAGCCACGTGACCTTATTTTTATTGTCTCATCAGTCATATTTCCACATAGCCTCAACATAGAGGTAATTAAAATTGTGGAATTATAATTAATATTTGGTGATTAAATTTTGTAGCATGAGACTCAGCCGCTCATTTTGAGCTTTTGGAGCATTACCCTTTTGGTATGTATATATATAACTCCATAAGGTGAAAATATATATAAAGTGAAATATTCACTTTTCAAATCTCTAAAGAGAAATTGGCGAATGATTGTGTATAACACACAGTTTTGCATATATGCTTTATTCACAAATTCTAGTATCTAATTGCCATGACAAGTAATTCTTGTCGGTAATATATTAAGGCAACAAATTCAACTATGGTTGAATAATATTTTGAAAATAAATTTAATATAAAATAGTTTTCCCCTTTTTATGTAAAAACATAACATATGATTAAATATATGTTCACAACTTGATTCATTAATAAACAAAATGTACTATTCGTATGAGTTGGTGGGACAACCTCCAGGTTGGGTGGCGAGACATAGTCTCCTTAATACCATGCCTCCTCGAACGGGATAACCCGTCTCCCTTTCAATGTTTAGCTTTACCGGGGACAAGGCTTACCCACTATCAACTCAAACTTATAGCATTATTTGTATTATAAAATCAAGAATAGAACAATAACTAATCGTTTGTAGTTTTAAGAGAAAAACTATATGTCACACATTGACTTTTGATTTCTGATGTAGAAGATCGTACAAGACGCAACTACAGAGCATACTTTCGCAATCGGTGACGTTATAATGCATGGTATATGAATAAAATATGCATATAGAAGTGATGCATGTAATAAAAGGAAGCAACCATGATTATATAGAAATAAATCGAACTTATTTAAATAATAAAAGTTATACCTTCCTAGCTTTGTCTCCTTAACAAGCCTTCTTGAACTTCAAGATCTCCTTAATGCTAGAGCAAGCTCGTGCTGATAACGTGTTGTAAACTAAGTTGTAAGCCAACTAGAACTTAAGTTGGACTTGCTAGAGACTTAAGTATAGAAGGCATAAACTAAGAACTACTATAACAAGTAGAGAAGAGGAGACAAGAGAGAAGAGAGCTAGAGTTGAGAAATGTAGAGATTTCCATTCCAACATTGGTGTGTGAATTACAAGGGAGGTGGCACCCTTTATATAGGCCATTTGGTGATGATGATAATTGTACTTATTCAATGTGTACAAGTTATACATACACCACAAGTCATACAACACATCACAAGCAACATAGACAATACATGGAAGAGTTGGTGTACATTGGAGAAGATTACAAGTTACATGACAATACATGGATAAGTGATTATACATTGGAGTTGAATACAAGTTATGTAGAGTGTACAAATTACATTCAATGTGAGAGTCATGCTTGACAATGTGATCATTCATAAGCTTGGTTAAAGGGTCATCCAATTTACAACACTTTTTTTTTTTTTGGTTTTTTACAGGGTATTTGGCATCAACAAAATTGACTAATCCACATGCGGGCCATGATAGCCCCATATGAAAGTTGGTCCTTTCAATTGGACCTTACTCAAGGAGAATTGAGTCCCTTACTGTACAAATCTTATAATAGGTTGATGAATAGGCTTGGGGGTTAGGATTTACAATCTTAAGAGCATCCGCAATGGTTGTACTAAAAAAGGGGCTAATAAAATATGAGGTTAATTTCATAGATGGTCACTCAAAATTATAGTTTGTAACACTTTGGTCACTAAACTTACATTTGTCCCAAATATATCACTCACTTTTACAGAACGTTTCAACAAAATAACTTCGACCATTCTCCGGTCAAAAACCAACCAGCGATGCTGACATGGCGCCACGTGGGATTTCATGGGAGGTCACTTAAGTTGTTAAGTGATGACATGGCATGCAACACACCCACCCCCACCCACCCACTCTTAGTTCAGCCCGAATCGCGCTCCTCTCCCCCTCTCCGGTCGTCTCCCCACCCCCACCTGGTTCCCCCGCCACCCCCTTCCCGGTCGTCTCTCCCCCACCCCAGCTGGTGCCCCCTGCCCTCCCCCGGTCGTCTCCCCCCCCCCCACTGGTCCCCCCGGTCGCCCCGTCCCCCCTGCCCCCCTGCGGTCGTGCCCCTCCTCCCAACGGGTCGTCACCCCCCCATCGTTCGTCTCCCCCGCCCCCACTGGTTCCCCCACCTGGTCGCCCCCGCCCCAACCGGTCGCATCGGTTGATCGAAGCTCCGCGAGAGAGAGGTACCCGTAGGGGGACCCGATGGGGGCGGGGAGACGACCGCGTTGGGGGAGGGCGGGGAAGCAGTGGGGCGGGGGAGAGACGACCGAGAGGGGGGGGGGGGGCTGGGGGTGGGGGGGAGGGAGAAAGTGGTGGGGGTGGGGGAGAGACAAGCGAGAGGGGGGAAGCGTGGGGGTAGGGGAGAGACGGCCGGGAGGGGGCGGGGGGGGGGGGGAGACGACGGGGGTGTGGAAGACGAGCCGGGGTGAACTAAGAGTGGGTGGGTAGATGGGTGTGTTGCATGTCATGTCATCACTTAATAACTTAAGCGACCTCCCATGAAATCCCACGTGGTACCATGTCAGCATCTCCGGTTGGTTTTTGACCGGAGAGTGGTCGGAGTTATTTTGTTAAAACGTTTTGTAAAGTTGAGTGATATATTTTGGACAAATATAAATTTAGTGACCAAAGTGTTACAAACTGTAATCTTGAGTGACCATCTGTGAAATTAACCCTAAAATATGTCATATCATCAATTTATTATACCTACTCTTTTATCTCTCATATCTCTACGTTTTCTTTATAATAGTTTAGACTCTTTTTAAACTTGAATGAGATTCATAATTTAATAAACAAATGTTAAAACAAGAAAAAAAATTAATAAAAAAAATAAAACAACATCCGAGCCCACAACAACAACAAAAGTTGTTGCTGACACGAATATAGGGGCGTTTGCATAGTATGCCCTCCCCTTTCATTTGATATGGGGAGGGTATACATATAGACCTTCTTGAAACCATCATTGCAGTTGCTCTAAGACTTTAGGTAGTACCAAACAACAACATAGCCTCAGTCCCAAATCAACTGGGGTCGGCTATATGGATCAAACATTTTCATTGTGCTTGATTAAGTGCAATTGATGGTGAACATTTCAAACCATTCAAATCCCTCCTAATTAATGCATCTCATGTTAGCTTTGGTCTGCCTCTACCTCGTCGAATTTCTACCGTTTTTATTGAGTCAAGTTTTCTAGTTGGGGCATTTGTAGGCCGTCTTTGCAGGTGACCAAACCACCGCAACTGCCCTTCCCTAATCTTTGTATCAATTGGTGCTACTCATGTTTGTCTTTGAATTTCTATATTTCTTATTTTATATTTACGCGTTTTACCACACATCCACCTAAGCATCATCATTTCTGCTACGTTCATTTTATGTAATTGTTGTTGCTTTACTGTCCAACATTCACTTCCATAGAGCATAGCTGACTTAATTGCGGTCCTATAAAATTTTTCTTTTAACTTAGTAAGAACATTTCGATCACAAATCACCCATGTTGCACTCTGCCATTTCTTCCATCCAGCTTGAATTCTATGTGTGACATCATTCTCAATGTTACCGTCATTTTGTATGATATTGATCATAGGTATCTAAAGTGGTTTACCTTAGGAACTTCTACTTCCCCTAATTTTACCACTCCATTGTCTCGATGTCTAGTGTTTCTAAACTCACAGTAAATGTATTCAATTTTCGTCCTACTCAACTTAAAGCCTTTAGATTCTAACGTATTCCTCCAGAGTTCTAATTTCCTGTTTACTCCATCTTTTGTTTCATCCACTAAGACAATATCATCTACAAATAGCATACACCATGGTATATCCTCTTGAATATGTCTAGTTAGTACATCTATAACTAAAGTAAATAGATATGAGCTTAAAACTGATCCTTGATGTAGTCCTATCGTAATGAGAAATTCTTTTGTAGCTCCTCCAAATGTCCATGAGACTAACTAAAATTATAAATTGTTTTAAAAAGAAAATTCACAAACTAAAAGAAAGGAACAAAATTTATTATGGTATCTCCATGAGACTCAAGTTCACTCACTACATGGGACTATATAGCAAACAATAATTTATTATGATTACTTGATCATAGCAAGAACATACCCATCTTCGAATCTCTATTTTCACATTTCGCATGTTACTACATGAATGACCATTTTAGGATTAGTCTATCGAAGTATAAAGAAAATCTTTTTTTGACCCATGCCATTTTATTTTCGAAGAAATAAAACTTTCATTTATCATGAATGAATCATGACTCTCAATACATTCAGTAGAGCAGGACGGGACATATATATATATATATATATATATATATATATATATATATATATATATATATATATATATATATATATAATCAATCACATTAACGAATTAATTCGGTAATTTTAATTGTTCAAAGAACATTCAACTACTATAAAGTTGGCTTTCAAGAATTGTGACGGTAACAGTGGAACAGTTTGGCAATTAGTAACTATTGTCTTATTTTTATTTTTTGGTGAAGAGTAACTATTCTCTTGAAAAACGTCTAGACTGGCCATTTGACACTGAAAAAGAAAAATAATAATATTTGAATGGGCAAAAACCCTAAATTTATCTCTTTGCTTCTCCTTGTGATTATAGATCTTGAGCCATCGCCGATCTTCTCTTTTGATCGGCGGTGGTTGCCATCACATCTTTCCATATTTGATTTATTCAATAAACTGTAGATTTATTTAGATTTGTGAAGATTGGTCGCAGTACATCTCTCAGCGCTGTTTGTAGATATATGTAGTTGCTGAATTAGTAATCTTCTTTAGATTTTTGCATTTAATTATTTTTTCCTTTTTGTGACGGCCCTTTCCCTAATCTAGAGCATGCCTTACCTAATCTCATAATTAAGCTCAAATCCTAACCACATAGGACTTAACTACGTATTAATCAACCTTTCTATTAAAATCTCATAAACTACTTGTGTTTAAGATAAATAAGTCAGATGTCACGTTATAATTGAATTTCAGAGTTATTAAAAAAACTTTGTTAAAATTTATAAAATTGAGCGAAAGTCTTATCAAATTATGCGGAAGTAATTATTATAAATCCTAAGTGTGTGAAAACAAGGAAAAACAACGATCACATGAATATATGACAAATTGGCGAACAGTGTGATGTCATCATAAGTCAGGGAACTAAATGCTCAACCCAATATACAACCCCAAAGTGTATCAAGATAAAACTGCATAATACACAAAATATCAAAATCTACAAAATATTGATGCAGAGTATGTCGCTGGCTCAGAGGTGGTCACCAATCTTCTCATTACCTGGCCTACTCGTTGACAGATCTGCACCTGCAGTCATAAAAAGGACGATGAGCACAAAAAGTAACAATAATTTCTCGCTGACAAATTCATTTACATTTTCAAAACAAACTAAATGGTATTTAAAAGAATAAGTTCAATAAAAAAGACTAGTACCACAATTATGCCAAGAAATACCATAGTTAAATAAGTGAAACTGACAAAAGGCTAAATAGTTATGATCTATATCCGGTCAGTTTTGACCTACGTAAGTGAAGCCTTAACCACTATATGACGTACGTAGTATCACACAATCTAATATCATTAGGGACTCTAACCCCAGTGTCATCAGGGACTCTAGCCCCAGTATCATCAATGACTCTAACCCCGTATAAGGGCAACCCCAGGGACTCTAACCCCATATGCCTCATCATAGTGGCGAGTGCCGACATCTCTAGGGACTCAAACCCCGTGTGCCGATCTGCTCATAATGCAATGGATTCTAGATTCTACAAATATTTTATAATTTCAAGAAATTGACTCATTAAGGATTCCAAGAGTTGGCTTTGCTAGAAATCACAAACTCTCCAAAGAATACAAGTCCATAAAACTATCATAACTCCACAATTCCTAATAGCGTGCTATTTGTACTACATTTAATGCAAAACAACAAGAAATGACATGTATCACATGAATGGATTCAAAAGAGTTCAATTTATCAAAATACCACGAAAACCAAGCTCAACAAGTTAGGTGTAATAACTAAGTCCATGATATAAGAGTACAATGTTGAACATAGTCAATATAGACTACAACAAATAAGTTAAAACTGTAAATGAAATGCAAATAAATAATCAACTAGTATACTCACATCAAGCAATGTAAAGTCCTAGCTTTACCGGTCTCTCGACACCCAAAATTTCGTATTCAAACCCCCGTAACCCTTTCCTAGGTTCCTGATATCATATAACATGTATTTGGATGTGTTTAGACCTTTTCTTAGGTTTTGGACTTAGTTATAGTGTTTTGGTAAATTTAAAAAATTGTAAATTTTTATGTTGTTAGGGCAATTAGCGCGCTAATGGGTTTAATTGGCGCACTAGTGGCCTTATTAGCAGCTAACCTCTGTATCTAGCGTGCTAACAAAAATTAGCGCGCTAATTGTCTTACCTAACATACTATGTGCAGGAAAACCCAGAATTCTACAACCAGAATTTTGGGTTTTCTCCACACATAAGCTACCCAAATGCCTTGCGGATCCTCATAAACACCTCCAAAACCCCAATACATCACCAATAACATAAAACAACCACACATAACATCAAATTGAGCTAACTAAACTAGTGTAATTGAGTTACCTAGTTGATGTTCACTTGTTGGATCAACTCCCACACCTTCAACACACCCAATCAACATTGATTTCTTCTTCTTCTTCCCCTCTAGCAAGAGTTTTCTTAGTTGGTAAGTTATGAAAATGAAAACATTTGATTTGCATTGTCAAGGCCTGGGCCACTCAACCGTGCACCCAACACCTTGAGTCACAGGTAGTGTGACTTTACCACCACACCATTTGTGTCCCCCATATACCCGCTTTACCACGCAATATATGGGCACAGTCTTTCGCCTCACACAACTCGAACCCGCATCCTGGAGGCTTAAGGTCACATATTTAGCGAGTTGTGTACCACTGAGTTGGAAAAGCTGGTATATGGGGGGACACAGATGGTGTGGCGGTAAAGTCACACTACCTGTGACTCAAGGTGCTGGGTGCACGGTTGAGTGGCCCAAGCCTTAACATACACTAATCGATCTCTAACTATATATATGAAACGAATATAGTTGAATGATAAACATTAATCTAATCACACACACGTATCTCAAGACCTATCTAATGATACACCTTTTAACACGTGTCCCATTTACCTCTACCAACTTAATGAGTTTTTTAGATGTGCTAATACGTATCTCGATGCAAATCACATGGCTATTGTTTTAAAATGCTAACTTATGTTATATTTAATTAAAAATCAACTATATCCACATTAAAGCCACTGTATAAATCTACATTAAGCTTAAAATATACTACCACATAACTCTCTACCTCGGTCCAATGTCGACATTCAACACGAGGCACGCCCCTACTCATGTCTCGACACCTATACATGAGTAGGAATGAATTAATAGTCTACACATATACAATATACTATGCATACACCACAATAAATCTAACATATACCTCGGCCATCTCGTTAGGACCCGTTTTCCTAAATGAATCTCGGTCGACCTAGCTTGATCCATAACTCACGAACCAACTCGGTCACTTAGTTATGAACCTAACTAGTAAGCCTTCTTTCAAAATCAATTCATTATCTTTCATTAGCAATTGTAATTTAAATTAAATAATCATAAATGCAGGAGAATATTATTAATTCAAACTTATTTCAATGTTTCCACATAAAGGCCAATACTGGAAATTAAGAGTTATCAACTAGAATAAATACTTTTCTACCTTGGTTTATTTCAAACCCCGAATGCCATGATAAATAATATAAATAAAAAAGTATTGGTTCGATCTCGAACCATACCAATCAACAGTCAGAAAAATCATCTAGACAGTTGGAGCTACTCCTTCCCCTTGTCACCTCTCGATGAAGAACCAGTGGGGGAATATTGTTGGGCGAGTACAAAGAGGCAATGGTGCTCAATAAGTTTAGGTTAAGTTACGGGCGCTATGAACATTCCATATAATAGATGCAACCATAAATAAAATGCATGACTTGCAAATATTTAATATGACGAAGGGAATAAGCAAAAAAACATATAAACAAAATAAAAATAACAATGAATCAAAATGTGCAAATGCTAGACATATGTATGAGCTACTATGATAGATTCCTCAACCACGCTGAAGTTCGTCAAGATTGACCATACTATGGCCATAACGGTATCAACACTCCATTCCCTTACACTGTGAAGGATTTACCTATCTCCAAGTCCACAAACTAGTCTAACTGGACATAGTTCCTACTACCAAACATTTATTGAGAACATTGGAGTTAATCGTATTCTCAATTAATAAATATTAATTCTAGGCGACTGCCCTTTTTTTGTTATTCTCCCTTGTACGGTCCACCTATCCCGAACTTCTGGTCAAACTTGTAATATCTGGTGCAAAGACTCCTAACAAGCTCCACTAAGTTATCTACACATAATGTACAACAATGCACCCCAATCTTCTCGTATGTCCTACTTATATGATTCCAATCATATAGTTTAGTAGAAAGGTAAATAATTATAAAAATAATAACTTAAATCCCAACTTCTCTGGTACGCTAATTTCCAAAAATCTTTAATTAGCACTCACGAGCGTACTCTAAAGCTAAGTCAACCTAAATAGGTTAAGTGTAGATTAATTAAACAAATTAACTTGAAAGAAAACTAATTTCAAAACTCTTTTCGAAAAATAATTTTATACTTATTCATAACAATTTAAGTATCACCTCTTTATTCCTATTTGAAAACTTAAAATTCATTTCAATTAATTTATTCAAATTATTTTAATTCTGTTATTATTATTATTTTATTAAAGGTTAGGTATTTGGGCCGATCCACTGGGTCGAGATTGGCCCAACTGGCTGACCTGGGGGACCGCTATATGCGCTCCCTGTTTATTTGCAAGTTGGCCTTACCGGCCCAATTGGAGGGGGGGCGGTTCGTGTGGTGTACACCAGGCCCATATTGGGTTGAGGGGGGAGAGTTGTGTGCGCTTCCCTTATCTTTTGTTTTTTTTTTTATTGTTGCGGACAACACAACTTCTTCCATTTTTTTTTTACGAAACTTAAATTTTTTAATCTTATTTTTCCTAGTTAAGACTCAATTTCGATCAACAAGAAAAACTTGTTTTAAGATCTTATTAAAGCATTGATTTAACACAATACGAGTAGATAGACATAAACAAGATTTAACCTTAACAACAATTGTACAAGTTTAA
This sequence comes from Stephania yunnanensis, assembly GCA_039657365.1. NCBI lineage: Eukaryota > Viridiplantae > Streptophyta > Magnoliopsida > Ranunculales > Menispermaceae > Stephania > Stephania yunnanensis. The sequence goes on from CM077580.1 coordinate 7,499,907, forward strand.
AACCAAATAAAAGAAGATTACCTACTGTTGGGAACTCCAAAAGTGATCGGCTCTCAATCTTGTATGAACTTCTTTTACTCTCTTGTGCGTTTGAGTTTAGAGTAATCTCCCTTTTTTATTTCTCTCACGTTATTAGAAGAGATTAACAACCATTAAATCATTCCTAATATCAATTATACCAAATATTGTCAATATCCTCTCTTTCCTTATTTTTTGGTGAGAATACACGTAAGAGTCAGCCAAACTTGCCGTTCTCACTCCCTAGTTTCGGTTTCTCATTATGGTTGGGTCCCACATGGCCCATACACACAATTTTATTTTGAGTTTTAGGGTTTCTACCAAATTTTAACCAAATTTACACACACTATTAGGGCATACTTGTTAAACCAAAATTAAGGATCATCACATATCTCGCCTTGGTAAATGCATATATCACGATGTAGATCCCACGTCTCCGGTCGATAATTCTGATTACGGATAATAAACGAGATTAGAAATCCATTAGTGACAAATCTTCCCAACTAATGGAAATTTTGTCCTCGAAATTACGATTCAGTTTAAGATTAATAACTGACTTGAAGAGGTACGAAAACCTATCCATCATATAGTTTTCCCGCTCCCAAGTGAATTTCGTATCATAATGGAACGCTACTTGACGAGAACCTTTAGGACAGACTTGTTCCTCAACTACCGTACCCTTCGATCTAGGATTTGAATAGGCTACTCCTTATAAGTAATGTCATCACTCTAGTCTATCTGACTCAAATCTATAGTCAGTCGAACACCCGTTCTCAACTCAGCTAATCGAAGCATCGAAATATGAAAGACTAGATGAATTTCTGACATCTGTGGAGGCAGCTTAAGCTCATACGTAACTTTCCTGACCCATTTATTAATCATGAAAGACCCGATGAACCTCGGTGCAAGCTTTTCTTTCACTCCAAATATCTGAAAACCCTTATGCGGGGAAACCTTTAAATATACAAAGGCTCCTACAGTGTACGTGAGATCACCGCGATATCTTTTTACACACTTCTTCTGTCTATCCTGGGCTTTTTTGAGTATCTAATGGATTAGTTTGTGTAACGACCCTCAAATTTATACACACCATGTGTCATGTTTCAGGACCGTTGACTGGACTTGACGTACTTATCGAAGCCTCTGGAGTTGACACCGAGGTAAATTTTATTTTTGTGGTGTATGTATTATTTATTTATACTCGAATGTGAATTACTAATGTCCAAGTGTATGTTTATTTGTTGTGCCGAATTTGCAAGTAAGGTATACGCGGGGCATTCGGTGAGTTAAGACATGAATGGGGATGTACCTCGAGTTTCGTGTCGACGTGAGATCGAGGTAGCGACTTATGGGGTAAGTGTAATTTGAATTACTTAAAGTTATATATATGCGTGCTTTAATTTGGTTATGTTAAATATTCAAATAGGAAGCCTAAGTTAGTGAAATAAATCACTGGCCACATGATGTGCACTGAGATACGTAATGACCTATCTAGAGACCAAGTGAGTTCCATGTTTGGAGTCACTTAAGCATGACTTGTGGGACAAGTGTGTAAAGGTGGTCCACGGGATAAGCCTCGGGATACATAAGTGCAAATAGATGTGTTGCTAATGTTTAATCAATTTCAATTATATATATAACTTTAGTCAATCAAACTTATCACTTTTGATCTCAACAATTTGGAGAAGAAGATAGGCTGCTAGAGTGATCAAAAGAAGGGGAGACTCAAGAATTCAGTGAAGTTGGTGAACAAGCTCAAGTTATCAAGCTAGACAACTCCATTAACATAGCTTGGTCAATTCAATGAATTCATGTATTTGATGTTGCAGGGTGTTGTTTTGTGTTGTGGTTGATGTTAGGGACTTCTAGTAACGTGTATGAGGGTCCCCAATGCATCATTATGGCCCATGTGTAGAGGAAACCCAAAATTTGAAATGCAGAATTCTAGGTTCTGCTGCACATAGCGCGCTAGGTGGCAAATCTAGTACGCTAGATATCAGAGTTAACGCGCTAATATGTAAATTAGCGCGCTAATGTCAAAAATTAGCACGCTAATATTGATTAGCACGCTAGGTGTATGAGGCCGCGCACTAATTGCTCTGGCAGTACGTAAAGTTGAAATTTTTCAAAATCTCCAAAACACTATAATTCAGTCTAAAACATGTTTTAGGTCCTCACGAACCTAATGGGAGGTCTCGAGGGTTCGGGTGATCATTTTGGGGTGCGTGTTCGAGCCGCAGGGGCGGGATAACACGAGTTTGATGTACGTAAACTAATTAAGGAAAAACATAGTAATTCATATTCCGTTTTTATTGTCTATGTTGATACCTGTTGTTCTTGGGATTTCATTTTTATTTCCTTGGTTGAGTGTTTATGGCCTAAGTGTGTCGAGAAGGTATTCCTGGGATTATAGCTAGTTGGGCAAACACGAATACTACCTGCGGGGGGCCGCTATCCAACCAAACGTGAGTTTTCCCCGAGTACTGAATTGTTGTGGATTGTTGTTGATTGTTGTGGATTTAAGACCACTTAGTATGCCTCTTTTGATTCCTAGGCACTCAGATTTCGTCGTGAGTATTTGTCGGTCTGTTTATCATGCATATTCTTTGTTTTTATCTATCTTTAAATACCCACACGATATTTGGACTATTTTTAAATGATTAATAAATTACTCTTTATATCCTTCTGGTTATTACTTTCTACTTTACTGTACTTATCGTCTAGTTTTAACGGTGTGTTAGAGCATGTGTCATAGGTCAATCTACAAACATTGTTTGTCTTATAATTTTAATTAATAAAATAGAGGTTTTATTTGTTGTTTTATTATAAGTGATTACATGTTTACCTTATAGTAAGATCCATAGGTATTTGTTGAAATATCCTAAATGTCCCTAGTCGGTCATTATACTGAGAACTATAATGAATTAAGACTAGTGTGAGTCTTGATTGATGGTCATGTGATGATCATGCGTATAAGGATACAAATCAAGATCATTAGTACTTAGTATGGAATACGATACTGGACCGACCCGCTATGAGAACACCACATGGTAAGTCATAGGTGTTACTCATGATATGTATATCATTTAGTCCTTCGACATGAGATTACCATAGACTTCAATATTAGGAGCATGATAATTTGACACAATCAAATGTTATCTTTAACCGGACAATTATAAAGATTGTGATTGGTTACCGTGTGAATAGTATGTGAAGGTGTGCAATCAAGATAGAATTTTGTCACTCTCGTATAAAGAGAGATATCGATGGATCCTTCGATAAGATAGACCGATAATAGCCAATTCCATGTGAATTGATATGATCAATATCACTTGGATGTTTTTCAGTTTACCTAAAGATCGAGACTAGTACGATTGAACATTAAGGGTGAATCTCCATGCCTTATGTTTAATCAAAGAATATCGCATGACGAAAGGATATGGTATATGCTATTAATTAGGTTGTATCGATGTTGATATTTATGCTACTTGGGTAGTCATAATGTCTTGCTAGAGACCGCTTATGACTTGTGTACCAAAATAGTTTTGGTTCACTGCCAACGTCGCATGAACCTATTAGGTCGCACACAAAGAATGGCTTTGCACAATTTTGATTGGTCTAGAGGAATAAATTTTATATGATAAAATTCATGACAAAAGCCCTTACAATTTGTTATACGTTAACTTATTAATATGGGAGTATGTGTAATTTGCTTGAACTACGTAAAAACAATAGTTGTATTACAAATAAGACTTTAAGTGAGGACTTATCTACACATATTCCTAAAAAACGAAATAAGATTTCGTTTTACAATTTTCGAGTTCTCTGGATTCAGGGAGAGAAAGAAAAATCGTTTTCAGTCTCTTTTCGGGCTAGCACTCCAAATTGTGGTCACCGTTCGTGTGTGAATTTCTGATAGAGAATGCGCACTTGAACGTCTTGAAAAATCTAACAATCAAAAGGAAATCATGAAATAAAGTATGATTTATTTTCGTAGATTTAGTTTAATGGAACTTATTTTTCGATCCTGTTGGGGTTTTTCAAAATTTGTTTTGGATTTTTCGCTGCGTATGAACCCAAAAACCCAACACGGTGGGTGCAGATCAGTCATAAACAAACGAGGGGAAAAACCGGTGATTGGTGACTTCCTTTGAGGATTTGTGGAGCTGTTCATTCCTTTGCACGATAGTATGTTTTGCCATTATTGTTGGAATTATTGTATATTAATATTTTTTATTACACTGGGACATATTGGGATCGAGTGAGATGGATATGCATGTTTTTCCATTGATTTCAGGGTTCCACACCGTAGGTTGTTTCACCTTTATTTTAATCTGAGTTATTTAACCTTGTCATAGACTTATTTATGTTGCAAACTATTCTGTAAAAAACATAACATTATAACTCAATATTATAATACAAATTTAATAAGAAGGTAATTATTGGAGGCTGACTAGGATGCGTTGACTTTGCGAGGAACGACTTAGGGGTCTACATGGGGTTAGGCCGGGCGGGCCCCAATTTTATGGGAAACTAGGGGCGTCACTGTTGGTATCAGAGCAGTTTAAATATATGCTACATAAGACACAATTGGAACCTAGATTGGAACCCTATGATCCTGACTAATAAACTTCATTGGGAAGTGAGGAGAGTTGGGATAGAGTAAAACTTGATCTTATATGTTATATTTGTTGTGTTGTAATATACTATATCAATAATTATCCACTGATTCGGGGATTCATTTTCTATTGCAGATTGCGATGAAGGATCAGACCAGACCTAGTGATGATAATGGGGCTACGGGTCCTTGAATTGTGAGTGCTGAGGAGTTGCATACTTTGTCAGAGAGAGTCGCATCACATGATCTGTGATTGGAGGAGATTTTGAGGATACTTAGGGCACCGACTACGGCTACACTGTCACCACCAGCTTCATCGACATTGCCTACTACTCAGGAGACGGTTACATCGATTGTAGCGACTAATGCTGCGGCTACTACAATTATCGCGGCTGTACCAGAGATAACACTTGTACCTCATGTACAGACTGAAATAACACATACTACATTAGTACAGAAAGGCCCTAAGGCGACCGTAGAGGTTAGACAGTTGCGAGAGTTTAAGAGGCATAATCTTACTGAGTTTTACAGTAGTACAGATTTGGAGGCTGTCGAGATTTCTTAAAGAGTCATGAGAAAGTGCACAATATCATTGCTACTGAGGAACACATGAAAGCCTCTATTTCTTTAGCGATGCTTCTGGGAGAGGCCGACGACTGGTGGACTAAGATGGTGGCTACTAGAGAAGTACCCAAGAATTGGGCCGACTTCAAGTGGCAGTTCAACTTGAAGTATTTTCCTCCTACTATACTGATGGAGAAGAGGAATCAGTTCACCTCATCGAGACAATATGCCAATGAGTCTGTCGTGGGTTATATGGGATGTTACCTACAGCTCATTTCGTATGATAGAAGGGTGGCAGATTCATACGTCGATCAAGTGTACTATTCCACTTAGGGTTTGATACCCGAGATTGGAGGTGCCATTGTCTCCGCTGAGCCAGATACATTGCAGAGGGCTTATGAGAAGAGCTTAGCCAGGGACGTTTATTTACGTAGACGTCCTGAGGAGGCTAGACTTACCCGACTAGAAACACAGTTAGACCGCCGATCTGATAGGGACAAGAAGAGGAAGAAGAACATACATGGCCTTAGAGATAATAGAGCCCAAAGTGTTGGGTCATTTACAGTACCAGCACGACCTGCTCAGACCACTCATGTTTCACTTGTACCGGCGCCGAGTTTTATTAGTCGATCACCACATGCTAGTCAATTTGTGTAGCAATCACTGAGGCAACATTCTGAGAGTAAGGATGTGGGTAGAGGAAGTGGATAGCCACAGAGTTCTGGATAGGAACAGGCACAAAGTCAGAGACCTGCACAGGGTCGTGGACAGAGTCAGACACAGAAGATGTCTTTTGGACCGAAGGAGCAATGTACATGCTTCAAATGCGGTCGGATAGGTCAAATTCAGAGTCAGTGTCCACGGCTCGGTCGAGTGTCGTTACAACATCATTAGCAGGAGAGAGAGAGAGAGAGAGAGTCCATGTTGTTGTTGAGCCAGATCAAGGAGTTTCCTGTAATCTTACTAAGGGTAGATTTGTGGTACTTTGATGCATACCAAGTTTGATTCTGGTTCGACTGTTTCATTTATTTCTGAATGCATGGTAGATGCATTGGGGTTGAGACCCACTAGGCATAATAGAACTTTGATCCTTAACACAACTGCTGGTGACAAGATGTACCCAAATTTGTTGTGTGTTGAGTGTTCGGTAGAGATAAAGTAATTTGCCTGCAGATTTGAGAGTCTCAGAGTTTCTTGAGTTTGATGCTTTGCTTTGTTTGGACTAGTTGGCTACGTATCTGCTCATATTGATTGCTACGGTAAGTCAGTTTCGGTTCCATTGTTAGATGATACAGAGATCAATTTTCGGGGGACAACTGATTTACTTCGATCACCAGAGGAAGGATAGCCACTAGTAGTGAGATTGAGACGTTTGCGAGTGTTATGAGTATTGCTAAGAGATTGGAGATTTGTATTGGAGATGTGCCGGTAGTGTGCGAGTTTATTGACATATTTCAAGATGATCTACCGGGATCACCACTGCCGCGAGAGATTGACTTTATCATCGACTTAGTCCCTGAGGTTAAACCTATTTCTATACCGCCGTATAAGATGATTCCTTAAGAGTTGGAGGAACTGAGGACTCGACTGGAATAAACCTTAACTCCAAGATAAGTATCTGCTTCCTCGTATAGTTAACTAAATCGGGTGACATTGAAGAATAAGTATATGCTTCCTCGTTTAGATGATCCGTTTGATCAACTAACGAGAGCTCAATGGTTTTCCAAGATTATCTACGATCACGCTATCATCAGCTTAGAATTAGAGCTGAAGACAAGGAGAAGACTACATTTAGTATGAGATACGACCATTATCAGTTTGCTGAAGACAAGGAGAAAACTACATTTAGTATGAGATACGACCATTATGAGTTTACAGTCATGTCGTTTGGTTTGACTAACGCCCCAGCTATGTATGGATCTCATGCACAGAGTACTAAAGGCTCATCTGGATAGATTTGCGATTGTATTCTTTGATGATATTCTCATCTATTCCAGGACTCATGAGAATCACGAGGAACATCTCCTTGCAATTCTGCAGACTTTGAGGGAACACCGGTTATATGCCAAGTTTAGTAAATGTGAATTTTGGCTTCAAGAAGTTCTATTTTTTAGGACATATAGTTAGATCCAGTGGAGTATCTATGGGTCCTGCTAAGATTAGAGCAATGATCGATTGGCCTACACCAATTACAGTGACTGAGATACGCAGTTTTCGGGGGTTGGCTGGTTATTATTGTCTTTTTGTGCATGATTTTTCCCGTATTGTTGCACCAATGACTCGATTGACTCAGAAGAACGTGAGATTTGATTGGGATGAGAGTTCCGAGCAAGCATTTTCTACTTTGAAGGAGAAACTAACGACTGCACCAATTTTAATGTTGCTTGAGTCAAGGAAAGATTTGGTTATGTATACAGATGCTTCGAAGGCTTGGGTTGTATATTGAATCAGGAAAGCAAAGTGATTGCATATGCATCTCGACAACTCAAGATTCATGAAAAGAATTATCCAACGCATGATTTAGAGTTAGCCGCTGTGTTGTTTGCATTGAATATTTGGCGACATTACCTGTATGGTATGCGGTTCGCTTTGTTCACTGATCACAAGAGCTTGAAGTACATATTCTCTTAAAAAGAATTAAATCTAAGACAAAGACGTTGGTTGGAGGTCCTGAATGATTATGACTTTGCATTTGAGTATCATCCAGGGAAGGCCAATGTCATTGTTGATGTTTTGAGCAGGAAAAGTCAAATGCTGACGTAATAGTGTGTCATATGACTCACGAGTTTGTGCTACTCAAGGCCACCAAGTTGATGAGTTCAGATGATATACCGGCTACTACCGAGACATATATTTGTGGTCAAATGAGGATGCAGACTGTTTTGGTCTAGACTGTACGTGACAGACAGCAGGTCGACGAGTTGTACCAGCGATTTAGCAATATGGCTGAGAGTTCGGATAATCTAGATCGGAGTCGATCGATAGATTCTTGTTTGAGGTTTCGAGGACGACTGTAGATTCCATCAGTGGCTGAGATGAGCACTGAGATACTTTAAGAAGCTCATTATTCGCGATTTTTTGTTCAATAGGGTCGAATCAAGATGTACGCAGACAAGCGACGTTTCTTTTGGTGGTCGGGGATGAAAATTGATGTTTCGGAGTTTATTTGAGAGTGTGAGATATGCCAGCATGTTAAGGCTGAGCATATGAAACATGGAGGTTTGCTGCAGCCACTTCCTATTCCGCGGTGGAAATGGGAGCACATTGCTATGAATTTTGTCAGTCGTTTACCTCGATCTACTCATGGACATGACATTATTTGGGTGATTGTGAACAGGTTAATGAAATCTGCACATTTTATACCAGTCTCCAATACACACAGAGTTGATAGATTGAGTAGTCTCTACAAGCGAGAGATAGTCAGATTACACGGAGTACCGTTGTCTATAGTGTTAGATAGAGGAGAGCATGTAGGCACGGTTTGGCACTACGCTTATAACCATAGTTTTCAAGTGTTAGGGGACATTCTCAGAATGTGTGTTTTGGAGTACAAAAGATCTTGGGAAGAATATATTCATTTGTGTTAATTCGCTTATAACAATAGTTTTCAGGCCATTATCGGAATGGCACAATTTGAGGCGTTGTATGGTAGGCCATGTAGATTACCATTGTGTTGGGTAGAGCTTGATGATGCGGTAATTGTTGGGCCCAATATTGTTGTAGATCACACTGAGAAGATACGACAGATTCATCAACAGCTGAAGAGTGCACAAGATAGACATAAGTAGTACTACGACAAATACCATGTGTGGCAGCCCTAGCTGCCCTAGGGTGAAGTGTCTCTGTGTAGTCCTTGCCTGCTACATGTGTACGATACCGGCCCATCCTATTTCTATCTCGAGACTCATATCCACTTGTGTGTACAACATATAAATAACATATTCAGCAAAAGTCGTACGTAAATGCAAGAAATATTTAGAATCAATTTAACAAATCCTATTGTGGAAAAAACCTGAAAAGTACTCTGTATAGAGGTAGACGACTGTACCATATGTACAATGTCATGCTACTCCCCAGTTCCTAAAAGAATCAAAATATCAAAACAAAACATACGTACAAGTAATCCTCGACGGTAGGCAGTCAAAGGTAATCGCCTAAGATACCCTTGCCCTTAATTGTACTCGGATTTGCACTCAATCATCACAGAAGAAAATGAATGACGAGTCCAGTCAGTAAAATCCCAAGGAAATACTCTGAGCATTCAAATAAACAAGTGAAATTTAATAAATATTGTTAAATAAACACGTGGAATGTAAACCGGCAACTGTAAGTAGGGCATCGCATACATAGATAACAATAAAGTGCAAATGTATGTGTCTGTTCTAGTCAGACCAAACCATAGTTCGGAATACCCTTCCAGGATCCCACTAGTGGGCGCACGTAATTAGCTATCACCTGGTTCCTCTTGGTGGGTGGTGTAGACCTACGACGCATCGACAAGTGTAGCAGTTCATTAGATGGGGTCGTTATCTAGCGAGAACTCCTGATACACATACTATGGTCTAGAATGCATAGACGCATAATGGAACATCCGGTGGGAGTAACTCAACCAACCGTCCAAACAATGACAATATATAGATACAAGAAAGACTACAAGGAATATTGGAATTGAATGAAAAACAAAGTGAAATATAATTTTTTTCGAAATTTTTTCAATTTTTTCGAAATTTTTCCATATTTCTTTCTTTCTTTTCTTTTCTTTGTTTTTTTTTTTTAAAGTTTGGTTCGAGTCGGGTCGACCTAAATGCGTTGGATTTGACCCTGGACTACAATTGGTCTGGGCTCGGCCAATGGGGTGGGTGCACATTCGAGCACGCGCGCGCGCGTGCACCTTCTTCCCCATCCGATCCAACCAGCTCTCTATTTCGATCGTGAATTTTTTTTCTCCTCGCTGTTGGGTTGGGGTTGGCTCTCACCCCAACCTAGGTGGAATCGATGGCAGGGGAGACGCCCCTGCCATCTCCGCCTCAACCCGGTTCGGCCTCCATGGCCGAACCCCCTCTCTCGGCCACCATGGCCAACCCACCTAAACCCACAACAAAAACAACTAGGACTGAGCTTAATTGTGACATTTCCATCATCTCTTCTCTCCTTCCTGGCTTCTTCTTCTCCTCTTCCTCTTCTCCGTTTCTTCTTCTTTCTTTCGGCCTCGATTTTGGGTGTGTGTGTGAGATGTGAGAGAAAAGGTGGTGGGTTGAGATAAGCTTGTTGACTTATTTTCTTGACTCCAAAGTGTGACACATTTGGGACACTCACCCGTGTTTTACGCATAAAAAAGTCATTTTCGGGCATTTTGATGCTCGGTTTCGCGTCCGACCCACGACATACGTGTACCTCCGCGTCACTAGCCACCTAATACCCATTCTATATTTGTTACTTGTCCAAATTGTTTTATGTAATTGATTGTTTTAGTTTCCCCGACTTACTATTCGATCCCGTCAACTACCCGGTACCTACGTCGATTCGTATATCGAGGTGAATACGGATCACATAATCTCGCACGTATTGTTATGCAACATACACACATGCGATATATTTCAATAAATTGTACCACAAATAAGCATCCAACACACAATAACTATCGTACCTAAGTCCCCATGTGTCCTAGCCTACCGCGACGTCTACGTAGATATGAGCTGGCGTCCACGTCTGTAAATTTCGAGATTATTAACGACATTAATAAAATGGGCCATTACATTTCTTCCCAACTAAATAAGATCTTGTCCCGAAATTTAACTGTAACTAAAGTCCCATACAAGAGAATAGCTAAGGGTATCGCGTCCTTATTGTCGACTTGAGCTCCCAAATGAGTCCCTTCGTCTTATGATGCTGCCATCGAACTAGGACCTTAGCGAGTTCCCTGTTCAGGAGAATCTGTACTTGACAGTCAATGATATCGATCTTTCCTCATAGGTCACGTCAGGCTGTATCTCCACTTGTCCCAACTCAATCGTCGGTTTCGGCCCTGACCTAGCGAGTCTCAATGCCTACTCTCTGTGCAATCTGGTATGGCCCAATGTATCTCGGTACCAGTTTCCCCTTAATGTCAAATCTCTGTTGACATTTCCAAGGAGAAACCTTCAGATACACCATATCGCCCTCGACATAGCTCATATCTTTGCGATACCTATCAGCGTATTTCTTTTCTCTATCTTGGTGCAGCTCGCAGCTTCTGACGAATCTGTCTGACTTTTTTCTGTGTGAACAACAACTATCTCAGGTCCTACTATCACTGTATATTCCGGCTCTGCCCAACACGCAAGTGATCTACAAGGCCTCCCATACAGTGCCTTAAATGGTGGCACGTCGATGCTCGCCTGATAGCTGTTATTGTATGAAAACTCACACAAAGACAAATAATCCTCCCACGAACCCCCAAACTGTAATATACAAGCCCTGAACATATCCTCCAAAATCTAGATCAATCGCGCTGACTGTCCGTCGGTTTGAGGATGATAAGCTGTACTAAATTGCAACCTGGTTCCAAACTATTCTTGCATTTCCTCTCATAGTCTTGAGGTCAATCTGTGATCTCTGTCTGATACAATGGAAAGTGGCACCCCATGAAGTGTAATAATCTCCCGCTCAAAAAATAATATGCTCAACTGGGGAAACATGTTTTTTTATCGAAATTGGAATGAAGTGAGCCGACTTAGTCACTCTATCAATCATTACCGAAACTACATCGTGCCGCCTCGATGTCCGTAGGAGCCCACTAACAAAATCCGCAGTGACATGTTCCTATTTCTACTATGGAATACGCACTTACGTTAGCCTTTATCCCTGGCCACCAGAATAGTCGCCTCAAATCATGGTACATCTTGGTTCGACCAGGATGAACTGTGTAATGAGACTAGTGTGCATTTTCCAAAATCCCCTCCCGTATCTTCTGATCCACAGGTATCCATAATCCCCCTCGGTATCTCAAACACCGATATGTGGTTTTTGTTCAATCAGTGCATTCCAAATTTCGAGACAGACTATTGATCCGCTCATAAAGCCCATCAACCCTTTGACACTCGACAACCCGTTCAATCGATACGATCGGTATCCTCATCTGACAACAAATATGTTGTTCCGCCGTGTAGACAACTCGACCATGCATATAACTGATGTTGTCTGTAATAAGCCATGTCATGTGTCATCGGCTGCAGAACAGTCTGACTGTCGAGTCCACTCCTGCTCAATGAGTCTGCTACAATGTTCACTTTGCTAGGGTGATACTCAATAGCGAAGTCGTAGTCCTTCAGCAACTCCAGCCATCTCCGCTGGCGCATATTCAGATCCCTTTGCGTAAAGATGTAACGTAAACTCTGGTGATCTGTATAAAACACAAATCGTTCTCCATAAAGATAATACCTCCAAGCCTTTAGTGCAAAGACGACCACAACAAGTTCCAAGTCGTGTATTGGATAATTCCCCTCGTGGGGTCTCGACCACCTGGAAAAATAGGCAACTGGTATATTATCCTACATTAACATACATCCAAGACCAATGCCCGACGCATTTGTATGTATTATCAAGATTTTGCCCGGCTCAGACAATATCAATATTGGTTCAAATGTCAATTTCCGCTTCAATTCACAATAGGCCTCCTCACATTCATCTGACCAGTCAAATCTGACATCTTTCTTAGTCAGTCTTGTCATTGGCGCTGCGATCGAGGAATAATCCTACACAAATTGCCAGTAGTATCCGGCCAGTTCAAGGAAACTCTGTATATCGGCCTCAGACTTATGCGTCTTCTAGTCAATGATCGCCCGAATCTTTTTTGAATCCAATGAGATACCCTGCTTAGTGATAACATGGCCTAAGAATCTCAACGCACTTAGCCGTAAGTCACATTTGCTGAACTTGGCGTACAATCGGTGCTCTCTTAATGTCGTCAAAACTTTCCTGAGATGTCCCTATTGACCCTTACGAGTCATGCTGTAAATCAAGATATCATTGATGAATACGATAACGAATCTGTCTAAATACTGCCTCATGACCCGGTGCATCAGATCCATGAAAATCGCTGGAGCGTTCGTCAGCCCTAATGGCATGATTGTGAACTCGAATAACCCGTATCTCATGCTGAAATCGGTCTTTTGGATATCCTCTTTTGGAATCCTTAACTAGTGATAACCAGAGCGAAGGTCAATCTTCGAGAAGAATCTGGCACCCGTCAGTTGACCAAACATATCCTCAATCCTAAGAAGTGGGTAACGGTTTCTCATAGTTACCTGATTCAGCTTCTTATAGTCGATGCACATCCTCATCGTACCATCTTTCTTATTCACAAACAGTACTAGAGCTCCCTAATGCGATATATTGGGGCGAATGATACCCTTCTCCAACAGCTCATCCAACTGTCATTTCACCTCCTCTTGCTCCGCTGGTGCCATCCGGTAAGGTCGACCGACAATCGGTTGTGTCCTTGGTATCAGCTCGATTATGAAATCAACTGCTCGTGGCGGTGGCAATCTGGGTAAATAATCTAGAAATACATCGACAAAATCCCTAACCACCAGAACGTCCTCAACTCGGACCTCCGTCCGAACCTTCGGCTCAACTATCGCCGCAATCGCCTCCATCTCCTGCGCTGTAGCTAGTCGGCATCTTGTGATGGGTAAGTCACTTACCGATCCATGTAATACAAACTCTGGTATGCCAGGAATACGAAACTCTATCCTCTTACTGTAACAGTCTATCCATGCATGATAGGATGCTTACTAATCCATCCCGAATAGTGTGTCAAACTCTGAGTACTCTAATACTTGAAGATAAGCTGGTAGCTGATGTCCCTCTACCTCTATCATCACATCTCAACATATTCGGTTAGGATATATCTTATCCACAATAGCCGTACTGAGGACAAGATGTGGGTTTAGTGTCTGTGTAACTAACCCTAACAATCTAACAATACGTCCAACAAGAAACGATAAAGTGTAACCAGAATCAAACATAACATGCATAGGGCGACCAAATATAAGTTATGTACCTTCAATGAGCTGCCTAATCGCCCCGCTATCTAGCTGTGCTAACGCATGCGCTCTATCTCTAGCCCGATCTCACTATCATCGTCGCGATGGTGGCGTTTGACAGTCAGCCCTCATCTACGACTCTCTAGTCTACTTGTCTACCCATATCCAGATCTCAGACCCTGACCCCGATCTACCTGACCCCTGTCATATCCCCTCTGCTCTCGACCCTGATGGTACCCTTGTGGTTGTGATTTCTGCCGATCCACTAGTGCTGAGGTGATAGCATGAACTGACAGTGGCTCCTCATATCGGAACTGACTGCCCTGAAAATTGTCCCGACGGCCTCTTTCCCATCTATCATCTATCCGACCTATATCCGAACGATCCATCGGTTTCTTCTGCCTCTAATTCGACCAAGAACTCTGCCCTGACTTTACCTCCCTACCAGTCACACGTCTGCGAGCCCTCTGCAGTATGTAGGTCTCATGAGCCAACGCCCTATCAAAGAATTCCTGCAGAGTTGTGGCTCCTGTTGAGACGACTGTTGATGCAATCCTGTCATCAACCCCTCTGACGAAATAATAGATCTGTAAGCGCTCTATCCCTACAACATCCAAAGAGAACTGAAGCAAATGTCGGAACCTCTCCATATACTGCATCAAGGTTCGACTACCCTGTTAGTCTCAACCTAACCTCTATAGGCATGCACTGATTGTAGAATAGCTCCCTAAACTCAGCCCATGTCATTGGTCTCAGCTGAGTATCCATATATGTCGTCCACCAGACCTCCGCATGCCCTCTCAAACATGTTCCAGAAAGTTGTGCCTGTACAATCTCATCATTCCTCATCAACTTATGGAAATGCTAATGGGACACTACCCATCTCCCTGCAGCCTCGGGGTCACGCCTCTGTAAAAGAATCCAGGCTGGAACTTTAAAAAATCCTTAATAACTTCGCCTCTGGTACAGGACGAATGCCGATGTAGTAGTCGTATCAGCAGTGGGGGTGGCAGTAGCCTGGTCCGTCATCATGAGTGGAGGCGTAAAAGTAGACGTCTCCAAAGGAACGACAACTGCGGTAGCTATCTCAATAGGTGCCTCTGCCGCTACCCCCGGAACTGGTGTCTGCGGTACTACTTGAACAACAGCTTTCCCCGCCGGTACGGTCACATCTACTAGCTCTCCACCTGAAGTGAGTGCCGCCAGTACCACGGTCTGCTCTCGTAATAGCCGTAATACCTCGACCATCTGTGTCTCCTGGGCCGAGAGTCTATCATCCACACTCGCCATAACCGGAACATCCTTAGCCGCATCGATAGTCTGTTAAGTCTCAAAAGGCATACCAGACTGTCCATCCATAATCTGCATCGAGAATGTGCTCCGGATCAGTCTCGAGGTATATACGTATGTCATATATTCAAATGAAAATATAACACACATATTAGTTCTAACTTTACCCTCCTCACATCACTTCCCAACTAAAGCTCTAAGGCAATAACTTCGGGTTTCCACATCTAAGTTCATTGATTAAGTTTTGTTGTGTTAGGAATTTTTTTCTTTGATACCAACTATGACGGCCCTAGCCGCCCCGGGGTGACGTGTCTCCGTGTACTCCTTGCCAGCTGACCCTGCTACACGTGTACGGCACCTGCCTATCATCTTTCTGTCTCTAAATTTATATCCACTTGTGTGTACAACGTATAAATAACATATTCAGCAGAAGTCATATGTAAATGCAAGAAATATTTAAAATCAATTTAACAAATCATATTGTGGAAAAAACCTGAAAATTATTCTATATAGAGGTAGACGACTGTACCATATAAGGTATCTATTTACAATGTCATGTCACTCCCTAGTTCCCAAAAGAATCAAAATATCAAAATAAAACATACGTACAAGTAATCCTCGACGGTAGGTAGTCAGAGGTAATCGCCTAAGATCCCCTTGCCCTTACTCGTACTCGGATCTGAGCTCAATCATCACAGAAGAAAATGGATGATGAGTCCAGTCAGTAAAATCCCAAGGAACTCATTTGAGCATTCAAATAAACAAGCGAAATTCAATAAATACTGTTAAATAAACATGCGGTATGTAAACAGACAACTGTAAGTAGGGCATCACATGCATAGATAATAATAAAGTGCAAATGTATGTGTCTATTCCAGTCAGACTTAACCATACTTCGGAATAGCCTTCCAGGATCCCACTAGTGGGGGCACCCAACTAGCTATCACCTATTCTCTCTTGGTGGCCGGCGTAAACCTAAGACACACCAACACATGTAGCAGTTCATTAGCTGGGGTCATGATCCACAGAGAACTCCTGATACACATGCTATGGTCTAGAATGCATAGACACATAACGGAACATCCGGTGGGAGTAACTCAACCAACCGTTTAAACAATGACAAGATATAGATGCAAGAAAGACCACAAGGAATACTAGAATTGAATGGAAATACAAAGCGAAATAAATACTCAAAGTCTTTCAATTGGGTTTTACAAACCTCACAACGCACCGCGTAATCAATCCCCGAGTCGAAGTCCACTGGGTCCTTGGTCGCCAATTGATCACCCATGTCCACCTATGTCCATTTATCAATAATTCTGATTTAGTATGACCAATTTCTAAAATTTTTAGGCCAAATTGCCTATTTTACGCTTTTTGAGGCAAAAAACCCCATAAAAGTCGCGTACGACATTCCCACATATTTTTTTTGCATGGAAACTCATTAATTTTTATTTTTGATTGAAATGTGATTTTTCTCAAAATTTTCCACATTTTTTTTCTTTCTTTTCTTCTCTTTGTTTTTTTTTTTAAGTTTGGTTTGGGTCAAGTCGACCCAAACGGTCGACTTGACCCGGGCGCGCATGTGCACCTTTTGCCTATTTGATCGAACCAGCTTTCTGGTTCGATCGTGATTTCTTCTTTCCTTACTATTGGGTTGGGGTTGGCTCTCACCCCAACCCAGGTGGAATCAATGGCAGGGGAGACGCCCCTGCCATCTCTACCTCGACCCGGTTCGGCTTCCATGGCTGAAACCCCCTCTCGGCCACCATGGCCAACCCGCCTAAACCCACAACAAAAATAACTAGAACTCACCTTGATCGTGACATTTCCACCCTCTCTTCTCTCCTTCCTGACTTCTTCTTCTCCTTCTCCTCCTCTCTGTTTCTTCTTCTCTCACTCGGCCTCTATTTTGGGTGTGTGTGTGTGTAGTGTGTGATGTGAGAGAAAAGGTGGTGGGTTGAGATAAGCTTGTTGACTTATTTTCTCGACTCCAAAGTGTGACACGTTTGGGACACTCGCCCATGTTTTACGTATAAAAATGCCATTTTTGGGTGTTTCGGCGCCTGGTTTCGCGTTCGACCAGCGACATACGTGTACTTTCGCATCATTAGCCGCCTAATACCCATTCCATATTAGTTACTTGTCCAATTTTTTTATGTAATCGGTGTGTTTTAGTTTCTCCGACCTAATATTCGGTCCCATCAATTACTCGGTACCTACGTCGACACGCATATCGATGCGAATATAGTTCACACAATCTCGCGCGTATTGGTATACAACATAGACACATGCGATGTATTTCAATAAATTGCACCGTAAATAAGCATCTAACACATAATAACTATCGTACCTAAGTCACCGTGTGTCCTAGCCTACCGCGACATCCACGTAGATCTCGGCTGGCGTCCACGTCTGTAAATTTCAAGATAATTAACGACATTAATAAAATGGGCCGTTACACCAAGACGAATTGCAGTAAGCCGAGGGGGATTATGTATATTTGAAAGTTTCGTCACTAAAGGGTCACAAATGGTTCGGAATCAAAGGAAAGCTTGCGCCTAGGTTTATTGGGGCATTTAGAGTTACGAGAAGAGTCGGTAAGGTTGCTTATAAGTTGGAGTTATCGCCCCAGCTTGCTGAAATTCATCCAAAGTTTTACATCTCCATGCTTCGACTTGATAAGTCGAAGGAAGGACGCCGACCGTTGGTAGACTTGAGTCAGATTGACTTGAGAGATGATATTTCATATGAGGAGCAGCTGATTCATATTTTGGACCAAAAGGTGAAGGTATTGATGGGCAAAGAAATAACTTTAGTTCTCTTCAAATGGCAAAATCACGGGGACGAGGAACTGAAATGGGGTTGAAATCGTATATGCGTGAGCACTTTCCCTACCTATTTTGATTCCGGTAAGATTTACTTTTGGAGTTTCCTCATAGTTTCAATTTTGAGGATGAAATTCTAATAAGGTGGGGAGGCTTTAACGAACCTCAAATTAAAATGTGCCACATGTCACATTTCAGGACCGTTGACTGGATCGTCGTGACTTGACGTACTTGTCGAAGCCTCTGGAGTTGACACCGAGAATAATTTTATTTTTTGTGGTGTATGTATTATTTATTTATACACAAATGTAAATTGCTAATGTCCAAGTGTATTATAACGGCCTAAAATCTCTAACTGTGCTTAATTCCTTAAACACGATCAACGACCCGTACCGTGGGACCCACACCGTGATATGTCCATTGGCCGAGGCAAGGGCAGTTAGGGCACGTGCCTTATATCAATCTACAAACATTGGTTATCTTATAATTTTAATCAATAAATTAGAGGTTTTATTTGATGTTTTATTATAAGTGATTGCATGTTTATCTTATAGTAAGATCCATAAGTATTTGTTGAAATATCCTAAATGTCCATAGTCGGTCATTATACTGGGAACTATAATGAGTTAAGAATAGTGTTAATCTTGATTGATGGTCAAATGATGATCATGCGTATATGGAAGATTATAAGTACTTGTTAGGGAATAAGGTACTGGACAGACCCGCTATGAGAACACCACCTGGATTAAGTCATAGGTATTACTCATGATAGGTATATCAGTTAGTCATTCGACTTGAGATTACCATAGACTTCAATATTATGAGCATGATAATTTGACACAATCAAATGTTGTCTTTAACCTGAAAATTATAAAGATTGTGATTGGTTATGGTGTGAATAATAGTAAAGGTGTGCAATCAAGATATAATTTTGTCACTCTCGTATAGAGAGGGATATCGATGGATCCCTCGATAAGATAGACTGATAATGGCCAAGTCCATGTAAATTGACATGATTAATGTCACTTAGATGTTTTTCACTTTACCTAAAGATCGAGACTAGTACAATTGAACATTAAGGGTGACTTTTCATGCCTTATGTTTAATCAAATGATATCGCACGAAAAAAAGATATAATATATGTTATTAATTATGTTGTATCGATGTTGATATTTATGCTACTTGGGTAGTCATAATGTCTTGCTAGAGACTGTTTATGGCTTGTGTACCAAAATGGTTTTTGGATCACTGCCAGCGTCACATGAACCTATTAGGTCACATATAAAGAATGACTTTGCACAATTTCAATTGGTCAAGAGTAATGAATTTTATATGATAAAAGTCATGACATAAAAGCCCTTACGTTTTGTTATATGATAACTTATTAATAGAGACATATGTGTAATTTGCTTAAATTGCTTAAATACAATAGTTGTATTACGAATAGGATTTTAAGTGATGACTTATCTACACATATGAATAAAGGGTGAAACTCTAAAAACAAAATAAGATTTTTTGTTTTACAATTTACAAGTTCTTTGGATTCAGGGAGAGAAAAAAATCGTTTTCAATCTCTTTTGGGGCTAGCGCTCCAAATTGTGGTCACTGTTCATGTGTGGATTTCTGATAGAGGATGCGCACTTAAAAGTTTTGAAAATCTAACAATTAAAAGGGAAATCACGGAATAAGGTATGATTTACTTTCGCAGATTTAGTTTAATGAAACTCATTTTCGATTCCGTCGGGATTTTTCAAAATTCGTTTCGAATTTTTCCGCTGCGTATGAACTCTAAAAACCCAACAATGGTATCAGAACAATAGGCTCGGCTCTATTAAGCATTGACATGTTTTCACTGATGCATGTATGATATATATATATATATATATATATATATATATATAAATATATATATATATGAAAGCTTAATCTTGATTAATGTATATATGATATACATATAGATTCATTGAGAATTGTTATCAAAAACTAGTTTTAAAGTACGTTGTTAATTCATGTATATTGATACATCGCATGATGTGATTCAATGATAGTATTGATGTTTAGAATATTTTGATTAAAATGCATATTTTTATACAACGTGAATTTTGTATGTTCATGGTAGACTTCATGTTTAGGTTAATATGATTATGATATTGAACACATATTTCGTTTTGCTCAATAATTATGTATGTCTCCATGATAGAGATCATGATTATGTTAATATGATTAATTTAATATGATTTTGATGTTGAATGCATGATTAATATCTCGAAATTGATTTTGACCATATATCTCAGTGTAGTAAGTCGTTAGTATAGTCCTATAAGATAGGAGATATACTTGTAATTGGATTAAAATTACAAATCTTATATGATAGGTGAGAAATAAAACAACCCTAATTGGACAATGATTCGAAGTATCTTAAATTATAATTTGATTGGGATAAAATATTAAGTTAATGGCGAGCCCGAGATAATTAAAAAAGTTTTAATTAATGTTTTCGGAATTAAAATAAGGGGCAGTTTTGGTTGATTGGATTGACTAAAATTATGAGAGATTTTAGGCGATTTTCAATTTTTGAAATTGAAATTTGTTGTCTAAAAAAAAGGGGCGTTGCCCTCTGTACCCTCACTAATTGCCCTGGCAGCACATAAAGTTGAAATTTCTCAAAATCTCTAAAACGCTATAATTTGGTCTAAAACATGTTTTAGGTCCTCACGAACCTAAGGGGAGGTGTCGGGAGTTCGGGTGATCGTTTTGGGAGCGTGTTCGAGCCGCGAGGGCAGATAACGCGAGTTTGATGTAAGTAAACCTATTAAGGAAAAACATAGTAATTCATATTCCATTTTTATTGTCTTTGTTGATATGTGTTGTTCTTAGAATTCCATTCTTATTTCCTTGGTTGAGTGTCTATGGCCTAAGTGTGTCTGGAAGGTACTCCTAAGTTTATAACTAGTTGGGCAAACGTGAACACTACCTGCGGGGGTGCAGCTACCTAACCAAACATGAGTTTTCCCCGAGTATTGAGTTGTTGTGGGTTGTTGTGGATTTAATACCACTTAGTATGCCTCTTTTGATTCCTAGGCTCTCAGATTTCGTCGTGAATATTTATCAGTCTGTTTATCATGCACATTCTTTGTTTTTATCTATTTTTAAATACCCGCACGATATTTGGATTATTTTTAAATGACTCATGAATTACTGTTTATATCCTTCTTGTGGCGGCCCGAAATCTTGAGGTCGCCACTTGGAGTGTCGCAGCCTCACAGTCCTATCAGATCATAGACCCACTGGGTCCCACGCGCCACTAAGGTCCTTTGCTACATCACGACTACTCAATATGCATGTTAACTAATTTCGTTAATCAGTTTATTTAAACATTTAAATCACATTTAACATCTAAACGACGGAAGTCTTAAATTTAAAGCAAGTAAAACAATTAAATTCATCATATAAGCATCATTTATAAGAGCAACTTCTATTGTGGAAAACTTAGGAAAGTACTCTGTATATAGGCGACAATACTAAGCTGTAATATATACCGGTACAGTGTTTATCCAGTCTCCTAATACCCAAAAGTAAAGCAAAATATCAAAATAACACGTACTAGTGGGTTTTTGACCGCGGGCAATCAGATGAAGTCGCCAAGAATCCCCTTGCCCCTACTAGTACTGGGATCTGCACTCGACCATCACAAAAAGTCAGATGGAGAGTACAGTTAGTAAGATTCCAAATGAAGTACACCGAGCATTTATAAGAAATTAAAAGGGATACCAATAATCACATGAATAAATAACACAAAAGAAACAAAGTGTGTACTCTTCCTGGTCAGAATAAACTATACTTCGGCCCCCAGGATCCTTTCGGTGGGTGCCCCCATTTTTTTTCATCAGGTTCCTCACGGTGCGTGTCCTACACGTGCACCCTTAATGCAACTCGGGTTGCAATTTACCGAGTGCCTGATCACGCGTGCTACAACCTAGTGTGTCATAAGTACACTACGAATATCAGGTGGGAGTAACTCAACCACCAACCCAAATGTATCACGGAATATAGTACAATAACAAGGAATAGGAAATCAACGATGGAAAAGTAAACCCTCAGTGACTTTCAGATGGATTCTTATGTACCTAAAAAACACACTTCGAGGTCTCACTCACATCTCGAGATACACGCTTGACTCCCGACTATGGTCTCCTAAGTTCCTGGTCTCCAATTAAACCATTTTAACTAGTTTATATTCAAATTAAGTGAATTTATAATGTGTGGCAAAAAAATATATAAATCTTATCCCGAAAAGTTTGGTTTGACACACTTTTTGAGTTATACCGGGGTGTCAAACGCCTGAAAGATTCTCGAATACTATTTTTCTATCTTTTTCTCATTTGTTTATATTTTTCCTAATTTTTTGGATTTTCCATAATTTTCTACCTATTTTTATTATTTTTTCTGTAATTTATTAAATTTAAAACTATTTTTAAATTAAATTTTAATATTATATTATTTAAATAAATGGGTGGGTCCCTGAATCGGGTTTGACTAGGTCCAATCGGGTCGGCCTGACCCGGGTAGGGTTCGGTTCGGTCCGGTCCGGTCCAGGGGGTCCGGGCCGGACTGGACCCCCCTCCCCATCTTATTTTTCAAAGAAACGTTGGTCTCTATTTTCTTTTTCTTTCAACAAACAACAATAGCAACTTCAACAACATCATCATCAACAACCAACACCATTAATATCAAGTTTTCTCTAACATTTAACCTACAATCAACTTCTACCATTAAAATACTTTCAAGTTTTATTTTAATGGAGAATTTAAAAGAAAGTGGAGATGCTCGCCTTAATCACTTGCTTCCTTGATCAAATCACTTCCCAGAATCCAAGGATCTCATACAAATCTTACACTCTCAATGGTTGTTATCAATTTTTTTCAATGAATTACACACTTTTTTTTTCTTACTTTGTGTTGAAAAGAGGGAAATAGAAAAAACGTGGAGGAGAGTGAAGAAATAAGTGGTAACCTTCATTTTGGGGTGTCAAGTGTATAGGTGTCATGTTTCCATTTGCTTCTCATTAGACACCAACAACAACAACAACAACAACAACAACAACATAGCTTCAGTCCCAAATTAATCGGGTTATATGGATCAAACATTTTTATTGTGCTTGATTAAATGCAATTAATGGTGAACTTTTCAAACCATTCAAATCTCTCCTAATTAATGCATCTCAAGTTAGCTTTGGTCTGCCCCTACCTCGTCGAATTTCTACAGTTTTTATTGAGTCAAGTTTTCTAGTTGGGGCATTTGTAGGCTGTCTTTGCAGGTGACCAAACCACCGCGACTGCCCTAATCTTTGTATCAATTGGTGCTACTCCTGTTTGTCTTTGAATTTTTATATTTCTTATTCTATCTTTACTAGTTTTACCATATATCCACCTAAGCATCATCATTTCTGCTACATTTATTTTATTTAATTGTTGTTGCTTTACCGCCCAACATTCACTTCCATAGAGCATAGCTGACTTAATTACGGTCCTATAAAGTTTTCCTTTTAACTTGGTAGGAACATTTCGATCACAAATCACCCATGTTGCACTCCGCCATTTCTTCCATCCAGTTTGAATTCTATGTGTGACATCATTCTCAATGTTACCATCATTTTGTATGATATTGATCCCAAGTATCTAAAGTGGTTTACCTTAGGAACTTCTACTTCCCCTAATTTTATCACTCCGTCGTCTCGATGTCTAGTGTTTCTAAACTCACACTAAATGTATTCGATTTTCGTCCTACTCAACTTAAAACCTTTAGATTCTAATGTATTCCTCCAGAGTTCTAATTTCCTGTTCATTCCATCTTTTGTTTCATCCACTAAGACAATATCATCTGCAAATAGCATACACCATGGTATATCCTCTTGAATATGTCTAGTTAGTTCATCCTTAACTAAAGTAAATAGATATGAGCTTAAAGCTGATCCATGTTGCACGTCGTCATTTCTTCCATCCAGTTTGAATTCTACGTGTGACATCATTCTCAATGTTACCATCATTTTGTATGATATTGATCCTAGGTATCTAAAGTGGTTTACCTTAGGGACCCTATCATATGCTTTTTCTAAATCTACGAATACCATATGAAGATCTTTTTTCTTTTCTTTATATTTTTCTAACAATAGTCATACAAGGAAAATCCTCTCCATAGTTGACCTCCCTGGCATGAAACGCTTCTCTTTAGGCACCAATTTTTTTAACCTTGTTCAATTACCTTCGGTTACATGGTGTCCGCACACTTCAACACACATAATAAGGCGTGCCATAGTCACCAATTTCGATCAATTGTCCTGACTTGTGTTTATCATTAATATTTATCACATATAATTAAGTTGATTATCCAATTTATTTTTTCTACCTAGTGTACCCACAGCTCGCTCGCTTAGTACCCTTATTGACATATTTCTCGAGGCGAACACCAGTTACACTATCTCGTTTGATTCAATGATATAAATACACAAATGGGATGCTAGTAAATAATTTGATATGTAACATCGCAAATAGGCAAACAATCATGAAAAATCACTATTTACCTAGCTAGGCGTGCCTTGACCTTTCTACGACATCCACGCGGATCTGAGCTTGCGTCCAAGTCTGAAAATAATCAATAATAATGGCGTAGTTAAAATTTAGTCCGTTACAACTCTTCCCAACTAGAAAAGAAATCTTGTCCCAAAATTTTAAATAAATTGAAGTTTCATATCATGAAATAGCTGAGGGTAACACTCTCTCATAGTAGACTCGAGCTCCTAAGTGAGTCCCTCTCTACCTTGATGCTGCCATCAAACCAACACCTTAGTGATCTCTCCTGTTCCTAAGAGTCTGAATCGCGCGATCCACAATTGCTATCGACCACCCTCATATGTTACATCAGGCCAAACCTCGATCCGTCTCAAGTCAACCATCGGCCTCGGTCCTGTCCTAGCCATTCTCGACATCAAGATATGACACGTAAGATGAACCCCACTAACTCTACTGGCAAGTACAATCTATAAGCCACACTGCCAACTTGTGTTGCGCCTCTGAACGGTCCTATGTATTTCGGCGCCAGTTTCCTTTTAATCCCAAATCTCTGTTGGCCCTTCCAAGGGGAAACCTTCAGATAAACCACGTCGCCCTCTTCATAGCTCAGACCCTCGTGATACTTATCCGAATATTTCTTTGTGTCTGTCATGTACCGCTCGTAGTCTCTATCGAATCTGCCTAATCTTCTATGTGTGATCAACAACTATCTCTGGCCCAATCGTCGTTGTATCCTCATGCGCCGCCCGACACGTAAGTGATCTGTAGGGCGCGCCTCAAACAAAGGCATCATGATACTTGCCTAGTAGCTGTTATTGTAAGCAAACTCACATAGTGGTAAATAATCCTCCCATGAACCTCCAAACTACAAAATACAAGCCCTGAGCATATCCTCAAAATCTGTATCAGTATCTCTCAGACTCTGTCCATCTGTTTGAGGATGGTAAGCTATACTAAATTGCAACCTAGTGCCAAACTGTTCCTGCATCGCCTCCTAGAATTTTGAAAGTCAACCTAGGATCTCGGTCAGATATAATAGAGACTGGCACCACATTCAATCTAAGGATTTCCCTCTCGAAGATAATGCTCAGTTGTGGGAACGAATATCTCATAAAAATAGGAATAAAATAAGCCAATTTCGTTAATCTGTCAATCACAACCCAAACCGCATCGCATCTCCTCGTAGTCTGC
Source organism: Stephania yunnanensis (assembly GCA_039657365.1). Classification (NCBI taxonomy): domain Eukaryota; kingdom Viridiplantae; phylum Streptophyta; class Magnoliopsida; order Ranunculales; family Menispermaceae; genus Stephania; species Stephania yunnanensis. The sequence continues at coordinate 7,526,011 of CM077580.1, forward strand.
GGTAACCCACTGAAAAAGTCCATAGTGACATGCTCCCATTTCCACTGTGGAATTGGTAGTAGGTATAGTAAACCACCTGGTCTCCTATGCTCTAAGCCTTAACTTGTCGGCATATATGACAACTCCTGACGTACTTGCCAACATCGGCCTTCATCCCTAGCCACCAGAACGATCGCCTCAAATCATGCTACATATTAGTCCAGCTATGATGAACTGTGTAGCGAGACCTGTATGCATCCTCCAAAATTTTGTCCCGTATCTCCGGAACTGCATGTATCCACAACCTCCCTCGATGTCTCAAACACTGATCCGTTGATTCCATCCAATTTGTACACTTCGGGTCCCAAGCCATATCGGTGAACCACTCATATAGCCCATCAGTCATCTAACACTCGACAACTCGCTCATATAGATACAGTTGAAACTCTCATATGACAACAAATGTGTGGCTTCGGTTGTAGTAAAAATATCGGTCATGCACATAACTGATGCCGCCTGTAATAAGCCATGCTCATGTATAATATGTCACACTATAGTTTGTCTGTCAATACCGCTCTTGCTCAATGCGTTAGCTACAATGTTCGCTTTCCTTTGGTGATACTCAATAGTGAAGTCGTAGTCCTTCAGTAACTCAAGCCATCTCCTTTGATGCATGTTCAGATCTCTCTGAGTGAAAATGTATCTCAAACTCTGATGATCGATGTAGAGTACGAACCGCTCTCTATAGAGATAATGTTTCCAAGCCTCCAGTGCAAAAACGACTGCTGCAAGCTCCAAGTCATGGACTGGATAGTTTACCTCGTGGGGTTTCAATCTTTGGGGCAAGTAAGCTAATGGTCTACCCTCCTACATAAAAATGCGTCCAATTCCAATGCCCGATGCATCCGTATACACTGACAAGTTCTTGCCCACCTCTACCAAAGTCAACACTGGTGCAGAAGTCAATCTTTTCTTTAACTTCTAGAAAGCTTGCTCACATTCCTTTGACCAATCAAATATAACATCCTTCTTAGTCAGTCTAGTTATCGGTGTTGCAATCGAGGAAAAGTCATGTACGAATCGGCGGTAGTACTTTGCTAGTCCCAAGAAACTTCGAATGTCAGAAACAGACTCAAGCGTCTTCCAGTCAATAATCGCATGAATCCTCTCCAAATATACAAAGATACCTTGATCGCTAATGACATGTCCCAGAAATCTCACTGCACTCGGCCAAAAATCACACTTGCTAAATTTTGCATATAGTCTATGCTCTATCAGTGTTGTCAAAACCGTTCTAAGATGACTCGCGTGCTCCTCACGAGTCCTGCTATAAATCAAGATGTCATCAATAAAGGCGATGACATATCTGTCAAGTATAGTCTCAAGACCTTGTGCATCAAGTCCATGAAGATCGTCGGGACATTAGTCAGCCCAAAAAGCATGACTATGAACTCAAACAACCCATATCTTGGATTGAAAAGCGGTATTCTTAATGTCCTATTCTCAAATCCTTAACTGATGATAGCCTGAACGTAGATCAATCTTTGAGAAAAACTTGGCACCAATCAAATGATCGAAAAGATAGTCGATCTTGGGGAGTGGGTAACGGTTCTTAAATGTTACCTGATTCACTTTCTTGTAGTTTATGCACATCTTCATTGAGCCATCCTTATTCTTCACAAATAACACTGGAGCTCCCAAAGTGACATGTTAGGGTGAATGAAACCCTTATCCCGTAAGTCATCTAACTGCCTCATGACCTCCTCGTGCTCTGATAGTGACATCCAGTAAGGTATGCTAGCGATTGGCTGAGTCCCTGGTATCAGGTCAATGATGAACTCAATCGCTCGTGGCGGTGGCAATCCTGGTAAATCATCTGGAAATACATCGACAAAGTCTTAGACTACTGGAACATCCTCAATCCTGACTTCGGTCCTAACCTCTGGCTTAACTATCATTGCAAATGCCTCAATCTCTTGAGTCGTAGTTAGTCGACCTCTAGTAATGGGTAGTGCGATCGCGACTCCGGTAAACGTGAACTCTAAAATCTCCGAAACTTAACGTGACGGTCTTTTGGAAGCAATCCAGTTGTGTATGATATGCCGCTAACCGGTCCATCCCTAAAAGTACGTCAAACTCGAGATACTCTAAGACTCGTAAATCTATCGGTAACCGATGCCCTTTTACCTATATCGTGCACGGTCTCGACTTATTCGGTTATGGTATATCTTATCTCCAACGGTCGTACTGAGGACAAGGTGTGTGTCTAGCGTCTGCGATGCTAACCCTAACTCTCCTACCATGCGCACAACAATAAATGATAATGTACTACCAAAATCTATCATAACATGCATCGGTCTATCCATAATAGATAACGTACCCTCGACGAGCTGTCCGGTCCATCTAGATTTGACTGCGCGATTGCATGTGTTCTCTCCCTAGACTCGCCCTGATGTGCTCCTAGTAATGTCGGTGGTGCCCTGCAATCAACTTTCAAGTGCTCTTTCTGACCACAACGATGACATCGATGTTTCTCCTACCTATCTTCGAATCTCTGACATTAACCCTGGTCTCTTTGACCCCTGTCACGGCCTCCCTGATCCCTATCTTGACGGTACTGTTGTGGCTGATGTCGCTGCTGCTCTATGGGTGCAGGTACTAAGGCATGCGTTTGCCGCCTATCTTCCTATTGGAACTGGTTATCCTTGTGATCAACCTTATGGTCCTTATCTCGTCGATCATCTCGGCGACCCCTATTAGGTTGATCTCTCTGTCTTTTCGATCTCCGATTCGATCAAGAACCCTGATCCGCCCTGTACTGTAGTACCTGTCATACCCCTCTCTCTCTCTCTCTCTCTCTCTCTCTCTCTCTCTCTCTCTCTCTCTCTCTCTCCAAGAGAAGTGTTTCATAGATAATGCTCGATTGTACACCTTCCGAAGAGTAGTAGCTTCTGTCGAGACTATCGCGTCAGCAATCCGTTCATCGACACCATGTACGAAATAGTAAATTCGAAACATCTCTGTGCCCGCAACATCCATCGAGAACAGTTATAGATATTGTCACCGCTCCATGTACTGCATCAATGGGTGGTAACCCTATCGTAGGGCTAGAAAATCCTCCCTCAACCTCAGCCTCACCTGCGTATGGGAATGAACTCATCGTAGAACAACCCTCGAAACTTTGTCGTCGTCACTGGCTCCGGGTGGATATCTAGATAAGTCATCCACTAAACCGCTGCATGACATCTCAGACACTCCGGACAAACGTGCATGTATGCTATCATCGTTCCGCATCGGCTTATGGAAATGCTGATTTGAAACTATCCACTTCCTTGCTACTTCAAGGTCTCCACATCCGTAAAGTATCCCGGTTGAAACTTCATAAACTCTCTGACAAGCTTTGCCTTTGGCGTTAAGACAAATATGAAAGTAACAGCAACTATAGTATCTACCGGCTGCTCGGTAGTCATAGGTAAGGGCATAAGAGTCGAAGTCTTTAATGGTATCACAATCTCTGGCGAGACTCCCTCAGCCCGTGTCTTTGAAAGTGATGTATCAATATGCATATGTGGTGTAGTCGGGGCGACATCTGTATGTACCGTAGGTGCGACAAAAACTATGGGAGCTAGTGTTGTTGCTATGGCGGCTGTCGCGACCTGAGCCCTAAGTAACTGGAGGATCTCCGTTAATTGGGCATCGTGGGCGGCGAGTCGATCCTCTATGCTCTGAGTTGATACGGTAGTAGTAGTGTTGTCCTTAGTAGGATCACTAGTTTGTCATATCTTAAGTTGTGTCGAGGGTTGTCCATCCATCGTGATCTGTATCGAAAAGCATGCGTCGAATCAACCTCGGTATATATACGTGTTAATATATCATTTAGAATAAAACATAACATGTATAAACCCTAAGTCTACCCGCCTGATCACCATTACTTCCCAACTAGAGTTAGAAGGCAAGTACATCGGGTTTCCACATCTAATAATTTTTTTTAAGTCTTATGCTCTTTCGGTTAATTTCCCGAGGTTCCTAGAATTGTCTATATGAAACCACCTGTGGCGGCCCCAAATCTCGAGGTCGCTACGTGGAGTGTCGCGACCTCGCAGTCTTGTTAGATCATTGACCCACTGGGTCCCACGCACTAACGTCCTTTGCTACATCACGACTACTCGATATGCGTGTAACTCATTTCGTTAATCAGTTTATTTAAATAGTTGAGTCACTTTTAGCATTTAAACAGTGGAATTCTTAAATTTAAAGCAAGTAAAACAATTTAATTCATCATCATATAAGCATCGTTTATAAGAGCAACTTCTATCGTGGAAAACCCGTGAAAGTACTCCGTATATAGGCGACAATACTAAGCAGTAATATATACCAGTACAGTGTCTATCTAGTCTCCCAATACCCAAAAGTAAAGCAAAATATCAAAATAACATGTACTAGTGGGTTCTCGACCGCGGGCAATCAGATGAAGTCGCCGAGAATCCCCTTGCCCCTATTAGTACTGAGATCCGCACCGGACCATCACAAAAAGCCAGATGGAGACTGCAGTTAGTAAGATTCCAAACAAAGTACACCGAGCATTTATAAGAAAATAAATAGATACCAATAATCATGTTAAAACTAAACAGGCAACTGTGTGCTACGGTCGTCACATGAATAAATAACACGAGAGACACAAAATATGTACTCATCTCGATCATACTAAACTGTACTTCGGACCCCCATGATATTTTCGGTGGGTGCCTCCACTTTCTTTCACTGGTTCCTCGCGGTGCGTGTCCTACACGTGCACCCTTAATGCAACTCGGGTTGCAATCCACCGAGTGCCTGATCACATATGCTATAACCTAGTGTGCCATAAGTACATTACGAATATCAAGTGGGAGTAACTCGACCACCAACCCGAATGTATCACGGAATAAAGTACAATAACTAGGAATAGGAAATCAACGATGAAAAGTAAACCCTCAGTGACTTTCAGATGGATTCTTACGTACTTCAAACGCACTCCAAAATCCCACTCACGTCTCGAGATACATGCATGACTCTCGACTATGGTCTCCTAAGTTCTTAGTGTCCAATTAAACCATTTAAACTAGTTTAGAGTCAAATTAAGTGAATTTATAATGTGTGGCCAAAAATATGAAAATCTTATTCCAAAAAGTTTGGTTTGACGCACTTTTCGAGTTATACCGGGGTTTCAAATGCCTCAAAAACTCTCGAATGCTATTTTTCTATCTTTTTCTCATTTTTTTATTTTTTCTAATTTTTTGAATTTTTTCATAATTTTCTCCTTATTTTTCTTATTTTTCCTATAATTTATTAAATTTAAAACTATTTTTAAATTAAGTTCTAATATTATATTACTTAAATAAATGGGTAGGTCCCTGGACCGGGTTTGATCCTGTCCAACCGGGTCGGGTCGGGTCCGACCCAACACCCCCTCCCCATCTTCTTATTAAAGAGACGTTGGTTTTTTTTTTTTTTTTTTTTTTTTTTTTCAACCAACAACAATAACTACTTCAACAATATCATCAACAACAACCAACACCATTAATATCAAGTTTTCTCCAACATTTAACCAACAATCAACTTCCACCATTAAAACACATTCAAGCTTCATTTTAGTTAAGAATTTAAAAGAAAATGGAGATGCTCACCTTGATCACGTGCTTCCTTAATCAAATCACTTCCCGAACTCCAAGGATCTCATACAAATCTCACTCTATAGTTGTTATCAATTTTTTTCAAGGAATTACACACTTTTTTTTTCTTGTTTTGTGTTGAAGAGAGGGAAATAGAAAAAACGTGGAGGAGAGTGAAGAAATGAGTGGTGACCCTCATTTTCGGGTGTTAGGTTAGGGCTGGCAAAAATACGGGAACGGACGAAAACGGGACTGGACACCCATTTCGAAAATGTTTAAATTTAGTGTTAGGTCCGTCCGGCTTCTTTTTTTTCCGGTCCCGTTTTTGTTTTTGTCATCCGTATGTTTGTAAAACATACGGGACCGGTTTTGCCCGTTTTTTTTTTTAATATGATTCAATATTTTATTTATCAATTATCTAAAAAAAAACCCCTCAATTACAAGTCTACAACTACAAGTCTACAACTACAAGTCACCAATTACCAAAAAATAAATACATAATATCGTAATTCTTTAATTTCCAATATAAACATCACAAAAGTTTTTTCACCTCAAATTCTCAAATTCTCAATAGTCCAAATTATCAAAGTATATCTTCACCACATCCTCATGCATCAACATCAACAACATAAAAAAGTTCATGACACAAACATTTAATTAAAAATTAAGTGTAGTTCTTCAAGTCATCCCACACAAAATCAAATGATGCATGATATTGGCTTAAAGGGAAGCTGGGAATGTAAAGGTATGTGGAAAGTAGAAATAAAATGTGGTACCAGAGACTCTTGGCGTGACACATGGGCGTGAGGCGAGAAGGGCGAGAGGGCGAGGCGTGAAAGCGAAAGCAGCACTGCGCGAGAGCCGCATGAGGCGAGGCGCGCCATAGTCGCCAATTTCGAATCAATTGAGGCGTCTTGAGCACGCGTCGTTTAGGGTTTGTTTCTTGTTTGTTGATTGGGTGATTCGATTTTTGTGAGTGATGACAATGAATAATGAGTAAGTAGATGACTTGACGAACATCAAAAGATTCAAAATTAAGAAAAACTTTAAATACATTTGTGAAATTACTTATATGCCCTTCAAATTAATCACAAACAGGTACCCGTTTTGTTGAAATTTTTGCCCAAACCCGGTCCCGTATTTTAAAACGGACAAAAAAAAAATGTCCAGTCCCGTATGTTTTTTACAAAAATTTTGCCCGATCCCGTTTAAAACGGGTCCGGACACAACCGGACAAACGGGACCGGGCAACTATTGCCAGCCCTATGTTAGGTGTATAGGTGTCATGTTTCCATTTGCTCCTCATTAGACACCATTTTTTAGCCTTGTTCAATTACCTTCGGTTACCCGGTGTCTGACACCTCGACACACATAACGAGGCGCGCCATAGTCGCCAATTTTAATCAATTGGCTTGGACTGTGTTTATCATTAATATTTGTCACATTTAATTAAGTTGATTATCCAATTTATTTCCCCAACCTTCTGTACCTACAGTTCGCTCGCTCAGTACCGTATTGACATATTTCTCGAGGCGAACACCCATTACACTATCTCACTCGATTCAATTACATAAATACACACATGCGGTGCTAGGTAAATAATTTGATATATGACATCGCAAATAGGCAAACAATCACGCAAAATCACTATTTACCTAGCCAGGCGTGCCCTGACCTATCCGCGGCATCCACGCGGGTATGAGCTGGCGTCCAAGTCTGAAAATAATCAATAATAACGTCGTGATTAAAATTTGGCACGTTACACTTTTGATTATTACTTTCTACTTTACTGTAGTCACCGTCTAGTTTGTGATGATGGGTGCAGATCGAGCATAAACGAGTAAGGGGAAAAGACTGGTGATTTGTGACTTCCTTTGAGGACTTGTAGAGCGGTTTCTTCTTTTGCAGGATAGTATGTTTTGCCATTTTTATTGTAATTATTATACATTACTATTTTTAATTAGACTGGGACATATTAGGATCGAGTGAGATGGGATATGCATGTTTTTCCATTGATTTCAGGGTTCCACACCGTAGGTTGTTTCGCTTTATTTTAATATGAGTTATTTAACCTTATCACTATTTTATTTCCGTTGCAAACTATTTTGTAAAAGACATAACATAATAACTCAATGTTAAAATACAAATTTAATGAGAAGGTAACTATTGGAGGTTGATTAGGCCTGCGTTGACTTTGCGAGGAACTACTATTGGTTCAGGTCGGGCGAGGCCCAGTTTTATGAGAAACTGGGGCCATCGCAGTTTGACCTTCTCTGTGTGGTCAACAACAATCTTAGGCCCCCACAATTTTCTGGTCCCCTGGTTCAGCCCAACATGATGGCGAGTGACAGGGTCTGCCATATAAAGCCTCAAATGACGCCATTTCAATAATGGCATGATAATTGTTGTTGTAAGCAAACCACACAATGGTAGGTACTCCTCCCAAGATCCGCCAGACTTCAACACACAAGCCCATAATATATCATCGAGAACTTGAAGTCAATCTCTCAATCTGCCCATTAGTTTGAGGATGAAAAGTCGTACTGAACTTTAGGCGCAGGTCTATCTTGGAGAAAAACCGTACTCCTCTCAACTGATCAAATGAATCGTCGATCCTTAGCAATGGATACTTGTTCTTGATTATGACTTTGTTCAACTGGCTTTAGTTGATACGAAGTCTCAAAGTACCATCATTATTCTTCACAAAAGGACGGGTGCACCCACGACGACATAGAAGGTGTGATGAATCCCTTCTATCGCAAGTCCTAAAGCTGAGTTTCAACTCCTCTAACTCTCGTGGTGCCATGTGGTACGACGGTATGGAAATCGGTCTGGTGCCTGGTGCCAACTCAATAGTAAAATCAACTTCTCGCAGTGGCGGTAAACTAGGCAAATCCTCCAAGAACACATCTAGGAATTCTCTAACAACCAGTATATCCTCAAGTCAAGGTCCCCGAATCTTTACTACTGTAGATAATGCAAACAATGCCTCCATCACCTCTCTAGTAATAGGTCGACCCCTCGTGCCTACCGTCCTTGCTGAATTGCCTTTATAGGTGAATATAAGATGCCATGTGATATCAAATATAATTGTTTTACTGAAACAATCGATATGTGTGCGTAGTATGATGATAACCGACCCATCCTTAAAATCATGTCAAACTCTACTACCTCGATCTTCAGTGTTCTATCAAGCTTTTCCTGATATCATACCCACTTTTCGATCTTCTCAAAGTTCCTTACCCCGTCGGAGTAGGCTAGCTTAAGTTTGATGAAGTCCTTCACAAGTTGACCTCGATTGATGTGCTGAAAGATGTAGACATGGGGGATGGTAAAGTCTCAATTGTCTCTCCCAATATTGTCACGATTGGAAGAGTTTGCACTATTGGAGCTGCTGCAATTTTCGATCTTGCGTCGATCTGCAATCATGCTCTGTACGTTGACGATGTTCGCGACACCAGCAACTATGTAGATAGCGCATATATATACACACTTATAGAAACTAACGTGTACATATAAGATATCCCTACCTTACATTCACTCTCTTCCCAACTAATAGTTTCTAGGCAAGGATCATCTGGTTTCCACATCTAAGATTTGTGTTTTACTTATCAAAAACATTGGTTTTGATAACAACTGTGACGACCCTTCCCTAATCTAGGGCACGCCCGACCTAATCCTCATCCTTGATCCTAAGCTGATGATACCTTGATTACGATTTAGATCCTACGTCACGAGTTGGTAATCCCGATTACGTATAATAAACAAGATTAGAAATTTGGGTCGTGACACTTCCTAGTTGAAAGTTTTGATTTGTCTTCCTTATATTAGAAGTCTTAGGTTTTCTTTTATTGTTGGAAGTTTTGTTTGTTATTATACAGTTCTAGTAATATTTGTATAATGTCACGTGTTCTAGATATTTGTAGAGAACAATCCATGATTATCATATTGTTTCAACGTTATAGTTACATTCATATCCAAATTCATGGCAGATAGATGTTCTTTTGAACAAATAAGATTAGAAAATCAATGTACTTTAATTAGGGCAATTGATTCCATGTCTTGATATGGTATCGAGTCATTAATAATTAATGAAAGAGAAGTGTTAAAATGACAATGACATATCACACCGAAAAACACATTGACTCACGTGAGCTGTCTATGTGCACCTCGAGATGCGAACAACACATATCCAAGTGCATAACACATAGGTCGAGGCTGTATGTCAGCTCTTATAAGTCAATATGTCTTGTGGTTTGACATTGTTGTTGTCATTCTAATATTTTCCCAAATGAAATTTTTATATCACTTAAAAAAAACAATAATATTCGAATGGGCATTTTTGTAATTAGGCAACCGTTCCCCTTCGCATTCTCGAATACCATCCGACCAAACCCAGCTCCAATCGCCGAGCCCTCGACAATCGTCTCCGTTAATTTTCTCCACTCCGTTAATCAGGTCTCTCACTCTCTCTCTCCGTCTTTTGTGATTCGATTGGTTTTTGTTACGGCGCGATCTCGTTCAGTTTGTTAGTTTTTTGTTCTGAACAATCAATCAAGCCTTTTTTTTTTTTTCATTGTTGTGGTGTTTGTTGGATTTGGGAATTCTAGTTGTTGGAGAGAATGTAAAGAAAAAAGTTCAATTTCTGAAGAAGCTCAATTCTATAAGCTTTGAGGTTATAAGAATGAAAATGGTGATTGTTTCTTATCTGCGTGTTGGTGTTAGTAGGAAAATGGCGTGTGAAACTTACCTTCAAAAATTTTGTTTGGTTGATTTCAATCCCTGATGAATGTGATTGCCATTGCCATAGATCTATTACGGGCAATGGAGTTTGAATTTAGGGTTTAGGGTTTGAGTTTTGGGGGGTTGTATTCAATTTGAGATTTCTATGGAGGAATTTGATGGTTTTGGGTACAATTTTTGAATAGAATCCACCAAAATCCTGATGGTGTTTAAAAGTTAAATATGCCTTCACTTTTTTAGAACTCCACCAAAATCCATCGAAATCCAGATTAAATATTCCATGGTTTTGATTGTCGTGGTCATAGATTAATCAAGGACTGTGGTGTTCGGTAGTAGGAACGGAAGTAACATAGTGATTTCTCTTGAAACGGCGTTAAGTGTATGTCCATGGTGAATCCAAGAGAAAATGATAAATATGCTGTAGAATCTGGATTGGAGTTGGAGAAGTTATTAGAGCTAAAGGGGTAATTTTGATTAAAAAAAAAAGAAGATTAGGAAGTGAAGGATGAGAAACTAATAAAAAACTTAAGGCCATTCATGTTAAGAAAATGTTGGAAAAGAATGGAGAATGGTGCAGCCTTTTCTAGTCACAGTGGCGGAGAATATCGCACAAACAATCTAGCAATGTACGAGAGGCAGCAACGGTTGTAACTCGTCATGGCATTTTGGAGGCAGATCATGAAGGGTCAAGCATGTTTTTTCTTGTTTTGAGTGGTTTTAATCCTTTTTTTTTGGGGGTGAAATCCTTCATTTTCACTCATCCTATGAATCAAGTGCACTGGAAAAGCTGTATATCTAAAAACGTTTTTTTTAGCTACTGAATATGTGATACATGCAGTGGGTTTATGTTAGCGTTGATCTATTATATTGTCAGTTCACTGTACATAGATAGAAGACTTGATTGGATGCATCCGCCTAACCTAACAAGCATTGCTTTTTAGTTGTGAGAACTGATGCTGTTCTTCTACCCCTAAAAAGCTCTGTGCTTCATTTCAGTTTTTTGATGAACTTATTTAGACACAAAGTAATCGTCTTAATTTATGCCGCCTTTTCTTTGCTCCTTCAAATTGTAATCTATGGGAACACGAAAATCTTAGAATTTGGATGACTTTTCTTATGAATCTTACCGTTTTGATGATTTAAAATTGTGGCAACATTTTGTTTATTTATGGATAAGAAACGAGAATTCATTAGTTTCAAAAGAAAAATTGCACAGCAAGGGGAATCAGGACAGTGTGTAAAGATTTGGTTACGGTGGAACTATAATAGTGTTTGTAGCGTACCATCCGTGAAGATTATAGATGTTCGATGTTTTTTTTTTTTTTTTTTTTTTTTTTTTTTTTTCTCCAGTCTTAAAAGAAGAATGGTGAGGTTAATTGAATAGAATCAAGTTATATTGTGAAAGCTCTCCATGTTAAGTAACCAAGATAATTACAGGGAGCTAGCTTGCATGGATATATTTATATTCATCAGCGGAGGCCTTCATATAAAACGGTTGAAGTGCTACCATAAATGGCTACAAAAGCATTAGAATTGTGTTCTCTTCCATGTTCTCCTCCTGAAGACTTGAAGGTCAATATTTGCTGCATCTTTTCATTGAACTAAGTCTTGAAATAGAGATAGGATTCCTCCTGCCCGATACAAAGGGAATTTATCTTTTTGATGAAAGCTACGAAGGCGATTTTGTCCTGTTACTAATAAATCCTTTGCACATTGTTTAAACTTACGTCTTTAAGGCTACTATTATGTTATGAACTCATGAAAGTGGTTTTTTTGTTGATGATTGAACCATGTCAATCATAGTTTAGCGATCATTTTATGTGGTCTTTTATTATATGCTTTTCCTTGGCTTTTATGTGCAAACCCTTATCTAATATAGTCAGTTTTTTATCCTGAAAAGAGGAAAGAAATCGAACTGCTAAATTGACCAACTAGAATTATCCACAGAAGTTTTAATTTGAAAGAATCCAAAGATCCAACGACCGAGTAGAAATTTCTTATACCATTTTGTCTCTGAATTTATGCATCCATGTTTCTTTGCGTTATTTTTGTCTGGTTATGTTCTCCATGATTGGCATTTTTGTCTTGAATAATCTTTTTGCTGGGTCTTTGTTGTTCAGGTTTGTTCACATGCTGCGATTACGCAATGCTGTTCTTGCAACAGGTTTATTGATCTTTGCAGGGGCCGGCTTATCATTTCCTTTCTTCTTCGTGTAAGCAGACAGTAATTCTGATTAGTCTACCTAATTTGTAAAACTTACTCGTAAGTCGTATATGATGTGGTCATGGTTTTTCAGGTCATCAAAGACGAAGCCCGTAATTGATTCATCAAAGCCTCTACCACCTCAGGCAACTTTCCGGGGACCTTATGTCAACACAGGTTCGCGCGACATTGGTCCCGATCATAGAAGTTACCCAAAGGTGTAATTTGCGCCAGAAAGATTCCCGTGTACTTGGATGTGCAAGTTAATCTACTTAGCTAAGGCAGTGTCAATAACGCAGATAAATAAAATGATGTTATGTAGAAGAATACTTTCTGCCAATGTATACACCAGCATTTAATTGAAAAAATGAAAACTTTATTGAAAGTGTGCAGTGTCTCATTACTTAGACGAATCAATGAAAAAGAAGCCGCTAAGGGCACCCCACCAATTCATGAAGGCACCCTCTTATTGAGGGCACAAATCAAATTACCAAGGGCATTCAAAAATTACACACGAAATCCCGAAAATACCCCTCCTGCAAAATAGAGGCACCCCACCACCGTCCTCTTGCTTGGCTTTCCTCATTTCTCGTCAACGAATCACCTAGCAATCTCGAATCTAAGTTGTCTTCGTTCCTCTCTGTCTCTCTCCTCTGTTGTAGGACGTTTTTAAAGTTTGAAGGCTCTGAGTTTTGGTCGATTTCGTCTCCAAATTAGGGCTCGGTTTAAGTTTTTCGTTCACGCATCGATAGTGTTGAAATCGATCGTTTGAAGGTACGTTAATAGTCTAATTCAGTTGCATTTAGTAGAGTAGTTGTTATGTTTGTGTGGCGGTGTATTTATTGGAAAGTCGTGGTTCTCGGCCACACATGCCAGAGATTTTGTTTACGGTCTCGGCCAAGCATGGCCGAAACTGAGTGGAAACTTTTGGGAACTCGTGGTTCTCGACCAGACAGGCCAGTATAGTTTACACAGTCTCGGCAACGAATGGCCGAGAGTTATATTGTTATCTCGGTCACCACTTCACGAGAGCAACCATTAGTGTATAGTTTATGTTCTGTCGGTGATGTACAACCGAGAGTGTAAGATAGATCTCGGTTGTCCATGACGGAGACTTTTATTGTCGTCTCGTTCACCACATCACGAGAGTAAGTCGAAGTGTATAGTTTATGTCCTGTCGGTGATGTACAACCGAGAACGTAACATTTCTCTCGGTTGTCTATTACCGAGACTTTTATTCCTTTCTCGGTGGATGTTGACCGAGACGTTTGCATAACTTTCGGTCCCGCGAGGCCGAATCAATCGCGTCCGTGAAAAAACGTCTAAAATTTTGAGAAACCTTATGTTGACAAACAAAATCATCAATTTCACAGTTTTTGATCAAAAAAACAGTTCCTTCAAAGCTTCGTATGGTTGTCAAACATAGTTACCTCGCTGTCGGATGATGTCAAGACGCAAGAATCGATACACGCTTGGTAAACACAATTGTGGCTTTTGATTTCACTTGTGATCCAAGGTGGTGGGGTGCCCCAGTTTTGCATTGAAAATTATTTGTGGGGTTTGAGTGAGTATATATGAAGGGGCAAAATAGACATTTACATTTTAGATGGGAAAATGAGAAAAAATATGGGTGCCTTCATGAATTGGTGGGGTGCCCATAGCGGGCCTCATGAAAAACCACATATGGTTGTTCAAATAGGTGAGTGGCCTAGTATGTGACTTATCAGGAGACTTTTTTTTGGTTGTTCAAACTGTTGCTTCCTATTATTGAAATGTGAATGCGGAGACTTGTCATGTTGCTCGTCTTATAAAAGGTCGATTTAGACTTATCAAGACTTATGTCCTAGACACAAGAAGAGGACACACGGCCGCCCCTAGCCTACTAAAAAAGGAACAAATCGTGATCCCTACAAAGAAAAATGGAGGAAGAAAAGGGAGAACGGCAATAAAAAACCCGGAGTGGTCGAATGGTCAGGATACCGAGTGGTTTATACTAAAAAAGAAAAAAGAAAAAAAGAAAACTACGGAGATTGACTGATCCGATGGGCACTTCAATCGCTTAACTGTAATCTTTTCACGACACCAAGGATTGCATGTGAGATTAACGTTGATTGAAACCCAAAACACACTAGGAAAAAGATGTATTAGCGTGTATCATGAGACACTATGATTGGATCCAACTAATTTTGTCTCAATGAGCAATACTAGTTCCATATTAAGCACTTTAATTTTAATGCTTCGTCGCTTTAGCAAATCTAAATGAAGTTTGGTAAGCATTTAGGAATCGGTCCATTCAGTAATACTTTGTTGACTTCACACCCTTTTTGAAGTCTTTTCTTCTAGACTCATTTCCTCTCTCAACAAACTTCCAGCCAATCAGCTCCTTAGAAGAGCAATGCTACATTGACATACTTAAAGTCACGTACTGGGCCACTCGCCTATTTGGAAATTATGCGACTCACTTCAAAATATATGTGCACGTATCTCAAAATATATCGCACGGCTTTTAAATAGGTGCATGACTTTAAAGTGTGTCAAAAATATCATCCTCATTAATCATTAGAGTTCTCCTAAATAAAACCATCCCTTTTAATTCCTTGAAGCCGAGTTTTTTACTTGAAAATATGGAACGGTTGAGCCAATGTCAAAGTCAAAAACACAAAGTCCAGAAATTCTGCTGTGCTTGTATGGATGCAATCGACATGTAAAGTTGCTTGCAAAGTGGTGTTCAGTTCATATTGAAGGAAGAAATTTTGATTAGTTATTGAGGTATTGCAAAATGTGTTCAAATTTCATGGAAAGTAATATATTCTTGGATGTCTCTTTTGATGCTCGGAACAGTTTGCCTCTTTTATGAAAATAGTCTCCATTCATTATAAATGCGCTCATGATAACAATGCAACCTTAAAAAACTTAAATTCAGTGACCACATTCACATAATGTATTTTAAATCTTGTATAAAAAAGTAAAGCATCTTTAGACAATCCCATAACAACAAAAATGCATATATAAGAAAACTGAAGAATGTATTCAAATATGTGAGTCCACAGACAATCCAATTATCAGAGACAACCTAGCTTGTATATAATAACTGCCAAAGCCAGGCCTACCAGCTCATTTTAATTGGTTTACTTTCTAAGAAATGGGAATAAAGAGAAATTTGGCTGAAGAGGGAAGGGATACTATTAATGACAGCTTTATACAAGTAGAAGAACAGATGCTGCAAATAGAGAAATGAAAGCATGCAATGGAAAATAAGTCCTGATAAGCACAAGTTATGCAACCATGTCAGGTAGCTTGGCTTTGTCTTTGAACTGCTTTGTCAGTGACAATTGCAAGACTTCGTTATACAGTCTTTGACGAACGTAGAAGAGCAACAGCAGCGATCAAGTCTTTGTTATACAGTCTTGGTTTTGGTTCCTTTGCGTAGCTTGGTTCTTAATATCTTCGATCAAAAGCGTAATGTTGACATAAGATGAACCTCCATCGGCTGACATCCTTGCTTTTGCGCCGAGCTCTCCCACTCGCTTCCTTCTTTCTTCTATTTCGTCTCCGTCATCCATCAGTTTCCTCACTGCCTTCTCAAGTTCATCCCGTTTCACCAATATCCCAACCTTCTCTTCATCTCCCCATCGGACAGGAATTCTGACACCGACACTAACACCGACGCCCAGTACCTGTACAACTAGTTTCTCATTCAAGAATTGCTCAGCAAAGAGAGGCCATGTTAACAATGGTACACCAGCACATATCGCCTCCAAGGTTGAATTCCATCCACAATGTGTTAAGAATCCTCCAATTGAGGTGTGTGATAGGATTAGCAGCTGAGGTGCCCAGCCTTTAATTAAAAGACCCTTGCCTTCAATCCTTGCTTCAAACCCCTCTTCCAGCCATCTTTCGAATTCTGAAAATCCATTTCCATGTCGAACCACGAAAATGAAAGGGTGATTTGATGCTTCCAGACCTAAGCCAATCTCTATCAATTGTGAAGGTACAAGGCGGCACTGGCTGCCAAGACAAGCATAAATAACAGATTTAGGCTTCCTAGCGTCTAGCCATCTTGAGATATCAGTCTCATCGATGGAGGCTGCATTGCCTCTCTCATACTTGTCCAAGTTATTCTGGTTACATTGAGACACAGGTCCAATGCACCATATGTTCTTTTGTACAGCCCTCTTGTACTCCTCTATAAACCCAAGCTCCAATTCCATGGCACTATTTACTACCACACCATATGACATTGCTTCGGCCTGTCTCATTTTGTTGCGAATATCATCCAAGTCTGAGGACGGAATAAAGGCTCCTGGAAGCTGGGCTTTGGTTATGCTTATTTCTTGTGGCAGACCTGGAATGATAAGTAGTTCCGAGTCAGAAGGGACACTTTCATGAGCATTGTAGCGAAGTACATTATGCGAGCACAGCAAAGAGAAGCAACAAGTGCCATGAAACACAAGCCTTGGTATCTGAAACCTAATAGCAGTTTCTGAAGTCCATGGAAGGCAGAAGTCCGAAATTATGCAGCTTGGACGGGGTTCCTGTTCTTTAAGGAACTCCTCCAATGGTTGTTGCAGCATATTGACAGCCATGAAGAACTTTGTAATCAAGTTTCGAGAGGGAGCGATATCCAAACTCTCACATCTCTCAGGAAGACCAACTTCTTTGCATGGAAACCTGAGATTAAGAAGACGAATAGGAAGCTTAGATTCTACTGCTCGATTAATAATCCTCTCAAATCGAGAGGCGTTGAAAGGTGTAGTGACTATTGTGACAGTCACACCTTGCTCTGCAATAAGTTTAGCAATATCAACCATTGGGATCAAATGGCCTTGAGCCATTAGAGGAATCAAAACAAAATGAAGTTTCTCATATTTTGAGGCCATAGTACTTGAACAAATCTAAACTAGTGAAAATTAGATACTCGGGGATGTAAATTGAGGATGAACTAGTGAAATTCAAGGATGCTTTAAAATGTGGGCTTGATGACTTTTAATCGATTATCCCGTGTAACACGATACGCGTTAAACGCGTTTGTAGATTTATTTCCTTGACTTGGCAGCTTTACATGACTTTGACTTGGGCCAGAGATGTAATATGTGTTGAACATTTTCATTTACTTCATCGTATCCTTTAGGATATTTGCTGACTCTTGCAGTTTAGAGAGCAAAACTTCATTTAGGAAAGTAGCAGTGTTACACGCTTTGAAGTCATTGCAAGTCCCTCTGGTCTAACAATATGAATCAGGGAAGTTTGTATGCCTGTCTTTTTTTGCTTTGGATTGGAAGAGGGGATGCTACTTAATCTCTGCAACTAATTTATTTTGATTGGCACGCATCTTTTTCATTTCTTTTGAGAGAAAATACAGATATATTTGTATATGGAGAACTAGTAATTCCCTCAAAATCCTAAAAAGGATCTATACAGGCAGCATCAACAATAAGACAATTCTCCACATTATATTTGCTCATCATCTAAGCCATTGCAATGAAGTGTATCCATTACCTATTTTATTATTGGCTATCTAGGAGGTCCCTAAAATCAGCTTTCTCCAAAAAAATGGTCTTGTCATCTTGATTTCGATTTCTTGTCTACTTCTTTCATGTTACACCTCCATTTAGATGCAAAAAGGCACACCTTCTTATAAATTTAGGATAATACTCTAATTGAATAGGCGAAATCCCAAGGGTACACAGAAAAAGCTCTTCATACAATATGAGAGGGTGAACATTCACATTTCACACAAATAAAGGTATGCCAGCCTTGCCAAAAACATTGCACAAAAGGAGAATGGATGAAGATTTGGTCCAATGTCTCTTAGTCAGGTCAACATAGACTCACAACAGCATTTAGGAGACAGTTCAACATGTATTTCTTTTCTGAACCATGTCAAGAGTATTAAGTTATATTTGATAAAAAAATAATGTGGAGCATTAAGTTTTTTTTTTTTTTTTTTTTTGATGAAGTCGAGTATTAAGTTATGAGAAAATTGCCATCCACTCGTCTCTCGAATTGAGAGTGCCTACGCTTTCTAATTGACTGGGCAGGGGCAAGTAAATTAGTGGTTGATTATACAGTATTATTTACAAGTGATTCTCCGGAATCAGAACCAAACAGTCATTAAATGGTTAGATAAGTGCATTCGTCATTCACATATACTATTGGTAAGAAGAATACCCGAATGGTTACAAACTTGAGGCAGTTATTCAATTGTGTGTAGAGAAAGCTCCAAGTCCTGTCGGATTCTCCTATTCATTTTACCAGAAAGCACGGAGAACAGTTAAGGAGCACTTGATTAGGACAATGGAGGATTTCATAGCAATAGGATTGCAAATGCTTGCACCAATAAAACATATCTATGCCTCGTTCCAAAGAAAGCTAATTCCTTTAGCTTATGTAAGTTTAGTAGTCAACGGGCACGTGCTCCGCACATGGAAAAACTTAGAGAGTGTTCGCGTCATTTTTGAGTGAAAATGAACCTAGTCAATATCAACGAATACGTATTGAGTGGATTAATTGGAATGAGGGGTAGGTATAGCTTTATTTTTTTTTTTTGAGATAAACTAATTTGAGAGGCTTATGTGTGCGATCTACTAAACAATGATTTGAGACTTTAGCTACTGCTTAATGCCTATTAATCAAACATGCCCTTATTGTTCTTAATATATCAATCCAATTAAGTCATAAAATTGCAGCATAAGTATGACATGGGACATTCTGGTGGATGGGTCACCATGAGGAACTGGGGAAAAACAAAAACTTTTGTGGCTATAAGTTTATATCAAAAGTCTTGGCTAATTGGTGATAGCGGATGAGACCAACTTCGCCTTTATAAGAACAGAAGCATTTTTTGATGCAGTGTTGATTGCTAATGAAAAAAAGGGATTTTGCAACTTTTCCACAATTCTAAATTCATTTATTTTATTCTACTTTTTTTAAATAAAAATAAAAATTCTGCGCTAAATCAAGCACAATGAAAGAGTTCGATCCATATAGCCGAGGCACAAGCTAATTTGGAATGGAGGCTTTGTTTTTGTTTTTTTAAATTTTATACTTTTACAGAATATAGGCCATAGTCCCATCTTAAAAAAAAAAAACAAATCATACTCATCTAATACATCTAACGGTCACCATTGAATGAAAATGAGGATGAAAAGGGGCCAATTCATGCCCTAAAAAGAAACAAAAGAAACTCACCTAGGGTTTGGAAGAACTTGTGGGGGCGAGGAAGATGGGTGAGGTATGTCCGACGACTCCGACCCATGAACCCAACTGCTCAAAATGGTCAGACTCACCGACTATGACTCCCTCAAATGGTCCATGCCTGATCTTGCCTCTTGGTATGGACTGGACTCTGAATCTTTTTTTTTTTTTAATGTGTGTGTGTGTGAGCACTGTGTATATTTTTTTTATTTATTTTCTAAGTGGTGTTAGACACCAACTGCATTGAATACTCAACGTTCGGGGATTATAAGGCTCCATACAAAAGTGATCCTCCCAACTCTTTTTTTTTCCATTCACAATACTTGAACTTGAGAGCCCAACTAATGAGAACTAAGTCTTTTACCATTTCAACCAACTAGTTATTGGTATTTTATTGCATGTATGTATGACAAGAAAATTTTCGGTGCACCATTAAATATTTTTGCCACTCAAATAATTATTATAATTTTTTTCTTTTTTCTTAAAATTTGATTTTACTTGTTAACTTGTTGGATGCACTTATTATATTGGATGGTGCTATTTGAAGTTATGCATCATTTTATGAAATTTTGATGTGTTGTTCATTGATAAAGTGTTGTCATTCTAGCATGGGTCCACCAACGTGCAATGTATTGTTTTAAAATACAAATGAGTGTTGTGTTCCTAGCACCTATGGACTCTACACTGTTGTGCATGTGTTGTGTCTAATGTTGTTGGAGGTTTATTTTGTTGTCTAATAATATAAAAACTTGTTTTTCACATTAAAGGTGTTGCAACTACATAAAATCCCCCAAAAATAAGAAACTAAAAAAACCAGATGATGAGACTCTCACAAATTAAGTGTTCTTTTTGCTCATTTGATCCACAATATCTTGAATGAAGAGTGACAAATTGAAGTGAGAAGACCCTCCATCCTCCATTGCTCTCCTTCCCATCTCTCCAATCTCTTCAACTCTTCTCCTCATCTCTTCACATTCTTCACTACTCTTGTCCATCAATCTCCTCACACTCCTCTCTATATTCTCCTTCCCCACCAAAAACTCAACCTTGCTTTCCACTCCCCAATCAACAAACACATCCACTCCTACTCTATACCCAACCCTCAACACCTCCACAATCACCTTCTCATTCAAAAACTGCTCTCCGAACATCGGCCACGTTACCATCGGAACCCCCGCACACAGCCCTTCCAACGTCGAATTCCAACCGCAATGCGTCAAGAACCCGCCAACCGCCCAATGAGACAGGATCAGCACTTGTGGTGCCCATCCCTTAATCAACATCCCTCTCTCCTTGTTCCTCTCCTCAAATCCTTCTTCACTTAACCAATTTCGAAACTCTTCATTGCTCTCTCCTCCTTTGATCACCCATACAAATGGGTGATCGGATGCTTCCAAGGCCAATCCAATTTCAATCAGTTGTTGAACTGTAAGGCTGTTCATGCTCCCAAGACAAAAGTATATCACTGACTTAGGCTCTCTCAAGTCCAACCACTCCAAACACTTGTTCTTATCAATCGAGGCCTTGTTCCCTCTATCAACTAAGTCTAGTTCATCCTTGTTGCATAGTGAAACAGGTCCAATGCACCAGGCCTTGCCATGTTTGGTCTCTTTGAACAATTCATAGTACTTGGCCTCCAATTCATTGAAACTGTTGATCAACACCCCATAAGCAGATTCCTCACCCTCTCTTATTCTTCTTCGCAGTGGAGCCATAATATCGCCATGCGATTCCTTTAACATTCCCGGTAACTTGTTCCTTGTGATCTCAATTTGATGGGGAAAGTTTGGAATAAAAAATGGTTCATCATCAGAGCTGACACTCTCATGAAGGCCTGATCTCCTAAGATTGTGCACACTGAGGAGTGTAAAGCAAGAAATTCCATGAAAGATGATTCTGGGTATTTGAAATTTTGTGGCAACAACTGATGTCCAAGCTAAGATGAAGTCAGAAATGATGCAATTAGGCCTAGGATTCATCTCAGCTATTAAGTCTTCAAGTGGCTGTTGAAGCATATCAGCTGCGGCGAAGAAACGTAGGGCGTAGTCTCGCGAAGGGAGAGCGTCGATGCTCTCGCATCCATCCGGTAGGCCTACTTCTCGGGTAGGAAAGCGAAGCTGGAGGAGTTGAATTGGGAGGCCATTGGCCCTGGCTCGGTCGATCAAGGCCTTGTGGCGAAGCGCGTTGTGATGGGTAGTGACGATTGTGGCGATTACGCCTTGGCATGCAAGGAGCTTCGCAATATCGATCATTGGGATCATGTGGCCTTGTGCCATCATGGGAACCAAAATGAAGTGAAGTTGTTGGTTTTCAAGAGCTGAAGCCATGAAAGAAAGTGTGTTCTCTGTTTGGATGAATTGGACTTCCTATGTTCTATAAGATGAGATGTGGTGGCCTTTTGTTTTGGAGCCTAAGAATCAAACGTCACTGCTGCTCTAAGCATTGATGTTTGAATGTTTGTCTGGACTTTTGAGTTTGGAGATCAGTATGATTCAATTTCAATAAGACACATGAATGTTCCAAAACTTATGTCACAAAGTACACACATTTAAATGCCATAGTCGGAAGAATTATTAGGATGTTATGGTATAAGAGGAAATCACTGAATAAGTCCAAAGGAAGCAATAAATTGTTGAGTACTCAACTGGGTTTAAATTGAGATTCGAGTAGCTGAATCATACTATGTTGGATACAACAGTAAACTGTAAGCGAATTGGCAGTAATATCTCATCCATCTCACCAGAGATGCTTTGGCATTATCATTATCATTATTAATAAGAAAGGTTAACAATTGTCGAAAGGATAATAAACTGAAATTAAAATATGCAGTAGTTTTAGGAGTCCAACAATGATTTAAGAAACCTAATCTATTGATATTTAAAAACTGAGAATCAGTCTTATCTTTACCTTTAATATTTTTTTGCACTGATAAGTGTTCTCGATCAGCATGTTATATTGGAGTTTTTCGAAAACTAGGGTAGTTTTACAATTTTATTCACAAAATAGGGAGGGTTTTTTTTTTATTACGGGAATAGGCAATAACGCCCTTTGGGAAGGCGTTATTGGGGTAGATGATTTGCTTCGACGTGACGTAGCGTCCACGTGGATTGGATTTGTACAGATAGCGCCTTTTGAGAAGGCGCTATCTGTACATGTGGCAGCCACGTGGACGTTGCGTCACCTCCAACCCACATTAACCTGATAACGCCTTTTCAAAAGGCGTTATCAGGTTAATTTGAGTTGGGGTGGCGCTGACGAGGTGCCCACGTGGCAGAACAATTGGACTTAATTAAACTGGGCTTAACAAACTGTCCGCCACCGCCATGTCAATGCCACGTCATCGCCCGTCACACGCCACATCACCAATCAGATCTTGAATAAATCGTCCGCCACCGCCGCTGGCCGACATTGCGAGCTGCTGGACCGCGTCGTCCTCGGCCGCTCCGTTCGTCGTCGATAGCCGTCGTCGTCGTAGTCGAGCGATATCGACAGTTACAACCAAATTTGAATATGCATATGAGGAGTTTATATTTGTATAAAAATGAAACCAATTATGAATAGGCATATATATATACCTTGGTTTCCACCTTCAACTATTTTTTCTAAACTAACTAACATTAACTAACTTAATCAATTAACCTAATAAGTAACTAAGTAACTAACTAACTTACTAAAGTAAAGTAAACTAAACTAAACTAACAAACCTTAACTAATCAAACCAAAGTAAACAAAACTAAATAACTAACTAACCTGAACTAACTAAATAACTAAGTAACTAACTTAACTTAACTAACTAAGTAACTAAGTAACTAAGTAACCACAAAGAAAACTAAACTAACTAATATTAAACAACGTAACCAAACTAAACTTACTAACAAACTAAACTAACTAACCTTAACTAACTAACCTTAAACGAACCTTAACTAACCTTAACTAAATAACCTAAAGTAAGCAAACTAAACTAATCAAACTAACCTTAACTAACCTAACCAAACTAAACTAACTAACTAACTAACTAACTAACTAAATAACTAAACTAAAGTAAACTAAGTAACCTTAAGTAACCTAACAAAACCAAACTAAACTAAGTAACTAACAAACCTCAACTAAACTAACCTAAACAAACTAAACTAACCAAACCTAAACTAAATAACTAACCTTAACCAAAGTAAACTAACTAACCTTAACTAACATAACCAAACTAAAGGTAATAACAAACTAAAGTAAGTAACCTTAACTAACTAAACTAACTAACTAACTAACAAAGTAACTAAGTAAATAACTAACTAAAATAAAGTAAACTAAGTAACCAAAACTAACCTAACAAAACCAAACTAAACTAAGTAACTAACAAACCTCAACTAAACTAACCTAACTAACTAACCAACATAACCAAACTAAACTAACTGACAAACTAAACTAACTAACCTTAACTAACCAAACAACCTAACAATACAAACTAAGTAAAGTAAAGGCAAAACCAATATTTTGGTCCCTGAACTTTAAAAGTTTTACACTTTTAGTCCCTCAACTTTGAAAACAACACATTTGGTCCCTCAACTTTTCATATAGTGTAAATTAAGTCTTTTTGTTAGTCCAGTCATTATTATTGATGACGTGGCGAAAGTTTATCATCACATGGCGCCACGTGGCAATCCTTGTCATCAAGAATTGGTTCAATGAACCACCCGGTTCAATTAAAAACCAAAATCTCTAGCGTTTTGGCTCCTCTCCCCACGTTCTCTATTCTCTCTCTCTTGCTCTCTGTGGCTCTCTCTCTCGCATCTCTCTCTCTCTTTCTCTCTTCTCTTTCTCTGTTTCTCTGTTTCTTCCTCTCTGCGATCTCTCCTCCTCGCCGTGCACATCTTTCCCGCTCTCCCTCGTGCCTCGCTCTCCGTCGCGCTCACGGCCTTGCGCGTCGCTCACACCCTCCCTCCCTCGCGAGCGCTGCCTCGCGCCCTCTGCCGCGCGACCGGCGACGGGGCGACCAACCACCTCGCGACCGGCGACCTCGCGAACGCCCTCTGCCTCGCGACCATGAGTCCACAGTCCACCGTCCACATATGAAAATTTCTGAGAGGAAATAAACATTTGAAACAAAAGCTCTACAGGTGTTAACCCAAAAAAAGAAAAAGAAATGCAGCCATCGCATTAGAAGAACTTGAACCAAAGAATAACTTCAAAAAAATTGAATTTTATCCAAATCTCTGCGTTTTTGTTAGTATAATTTTATCCAAAGCTCTACCTTGGCACGTGCCATTTGTGGATTTTTCATCCGATGAATTTCTATTCTCTAAAACTCCAGCACTGTTGGTATAATTTTATCCAAATCTCTGCGTTTTTGTTGCCTTCTAAGCTTCATTCATACAGACTAGTTGGATTGGTCATCCTTTCGAGTATGATGGGAAGGTGATTTCTCAGTGTTTAATTTTAATTGCACAGTACGTCGTAATGTTTGTGTTATTTTTGGATCATCACATAATTTTGCTCGCGAGGCAGAGGGTGTGAGCGCGACGAAGAGCGAGGCGCGAGGGAGAGCGGGAAAGATGTGCACAGCGAGGAGGAGAGATCGCAGAGAGGAAGAGAGAAATAGAGAAAGAGAAGAGAGAAAGAGGAGAGAATGCAGAGAGAGGAGCCACGGAGAGAATGCAGAGAGAGGAGCCACAGAGAGAAAGAGAAGAGAGAACGTGGGAGAGGAGCCAAAACGCAAGAGATTTTGGTTTTTAATTGAACCGGGTGGTTCATTGAACCAATTGGTTCATTGAACCAATTCTTGATGACAAGGATTGCCACGTGGCGCCATGTGGTGATAAACTTTCGCCACGTCATCAATAACAATGACTGGACTAACAAAAGGACTTAATTTACACTATATGAAAAGTTGAGGGACCAAATGTGTTGTTTTCAAAGTTGAGGGACCAAAAGTGTAAAACCTTCAAAGTTCAGGGACCAAAAGATTGGTTTTGCCTAAAGTAAAATAACTAACTGAACTAGCTTAATTGCAAACTAAACATACTAACAAAATGGAACTAACCAAACTAAACTAACTAACATGAAGTAACCTAAGTAACCTTAACTGACATAACCACCTAAACAATACATAGTTAGTGAAGTAAAATAACTAACTTAACTAACTAAACAAACAGCCAAAAAATGATCTACGTTAACCACCAAACGAAACTAAACCAACATAACCTCAACACCTAAACTAAACTACATTAAGTAACTAACGTAATTAACCTAACCAAACTACACTAATATAACCTAACCACCGACACCTAACTAACTAAGCTAACCACTTAAGTTAAATTATACATATAACCTAAACTAACTTAACAAACTAAACTAACTATTGAAGAGTAATCAAATCTACGACATTATAATAATATGGAAAACATGATAAATAAGTTAATTCAATGAGAAGGTTGAATACACGTACTTCGTGAACCCAAAATATAAGTTATTTACAAATCACCATGACATCAAGTAAACTCATCATGCAGTCTATTTGGCGGTTCCGTTGACGTTGTTCCTCGGTGAAGCAAACCGGACGTACTCTTTGTCTAGTTGGACGATGTGTTTGTACATCCGGTTGAGCTTGTTGAGGTAGCTGGTCTTGCGATGAATCACGTCGAGTAGATTGTTGCGTTTCCTCTGGTTCTTGACTCGACTCACCTCTGCTACTCATGCTACCAAAAATAGGAGGTGGAACCATCCCGAAATACCGGCTTCCTGCATGGGGTTGGAGGAATGGAACATGAGGCTGCGGCATGGTCAACAAGTTCATGAACGAAGGGTCTCCACTATACGCCATATTGTAATTATACGGAGTAGGAGTATATGGACTAGGCATGTATGGAGGCAGTGATGGATACGTTTGATGATGAGGCATTCCATGGTCCACATATGAAGACAAAGGCCCAGGTGCGTAAAGATCAAAATGGTAAGGAGGAAGATTCACGCTCGGCGGCCTGGGTACAAACATTTGAGGTTATGGTTGGGGTGTGGAAGATGCAGGAATGTACCCATGAGAAGAATGACTACTCTCGCCAACATTATCTCTTCTACTCACTCTCGAACGAGATGAACGTGCTGGAGGAGAAGGTCTACTACCCTCTGCAGCAATCTCAGTCTGAGTAGATGGACGTGGCGGACGAGGACGTCTGGTGCGTTCCCGCACAGTCTCTGGTCGTGTTCGTCTTCTTCTCACCTCTATGTTTGGTTCGCCCTGATAGTCTTCTTCATCTTCTTGTTCATTATCCTCATCTATGTCTGGTTGGACGTCAATTCCGTCATGCGAAAGATTTGACCTTTGCCTTTCATCTTCGTCCAAAATTTTAATCCCTTCCTCAAGGGCAGCAAGACCTTGCTCGTACCCATCCTCAATAAACACACGCCTAAGTTGATGCACCAAGTTACGCTGATATAAACAAAATAAGAGCTCAAATCACGCAATATAAAATATTAAATGTTCGAGAAAAAGTAAGAGTTAAAATAATACCGAGTAGTCACGTAACGCCCGTCGTGTCCTATGAATCTCCTAGTGACCGATCGATACCACGTCATGTAGTCTTGATGGGCATGCCCTTCATTCAGTGTCGCCATCGCGATGGTGTCCCCACGATTTTCCCACATGTTTATGTAGCTTGCGTGAAAAGTAACCCAATTTTCATGATGATGTCCACGCAATTCGATGCGGTGCAGTTGAGCGTCGTAAGCACAATTAGGTGGCACTACTTGTACCATGCCGAATTGTCTCATTACCCTTTCTGGTCGATGCCACTCCACAATGTGGAAACAAATAAGGGGACACGTCGAGAGCCAACTGTCGTGACCATTTGTACAGTACTCGGAAAGAGACCCCATGAGTTCATTATATGGTTGCCACACCACATCATCCTCATGCCTCTGAGAGTCGAGTGCATCACGGTATGCCGATACGACGTGCGTCGCATTTTGTGAAACCGAAAATGCATCGAGCCATCTGTGTATGAAACAATAAGTTAAGATAAATGAACATGGACAAGAATTATTTGCGAAGTAATGACAAATCGACTTTAATACCTGTGTCCGAGTGGAACGTCCATAAGCATATTTTGGCCATCCACCGTTCGCTGTTGAGCTCTAGATATACGCAGACGCCGCGGTGCTATGAATGGAAATCTGTTCCATGCCCACAGTTGTACAAGAATTGAGGCGCCACAGCAACCTCATGTGCCCCTGCGCGAGATCCGTGACACAACTCCCTGTACAAATAAGCCAAACATGCACTCCCCAACTATATTGGCATGCTACTTGGAAATCCTCCCAAGAAAGGTAGGAACATCAAATGTACGAATCGATTGGACTTGTCGGCGAAAAGACAACCACCGATGAGTTGTAGTATGTACGATCGAACGTAACGTTGCACCGACTCCTCATCGCTTTCATCATCTATTGCTGGAACGTTACGCTCAAGCCAATCGACCTTTAGTTTACAACCAACGATGTCATCTCCACCAGGTGTTCGTCCAAGTAGCCTCTCGCAGACATCAGCATAGTCTGCGTCTGTCGTTCCCGTCACAGGCATACCTTCAATAGGTAATCCAATCTGCACCTGCACGTCTTGGAGTGTAATTGTGCACTCCCCACAATGCATGTGAAATGTATGCGTCTCAGGGCGCCATCTCTCTACAAACGCAGTAATCAAAGCCCAATCAAGGCTGAAAAATGCTACCCGGGATATCCCATAAAACCCGCTCGAACGAAGATATGGGATCATCCTAGAGTGATACTGCATCGTTCGATCAACGACCCCACGTCTTCGACGTACGAGCATTGTTTCGTACACCTTGTCATTGAAAATGTATTAAAGTATGTCTTTGATACATTATTGTTGTAAATATGACGCATTCACGTAGTATATCATCTGAGTTAACGCCGTAATTGGCAAGAATCGAGCTTCCTTCAAGACCCCGTTAAAACATTATGCAATTGCCGATGACACTATAATAAGTAATAGTGGTTCGTCGAATATTTATTGTATTTTAGTGCGAATATTATATTGTACTTTATACTTACCAACACCATTAGAATTCATCCATCCGTACCGCATGCCTCCGTCGTGCGATTGCGTCCAAAGTTCTTTGGGGATGACATTGATATATTGCAGGAATTGAGGCGTTCGTGATGATAAGCTTGTGAAACGCTCCATGCATGCACTGAATTTCCGGTCTTGGTGTTGAACAGCTGCTCGACCAAGCAATACTTTTAACGGTTCGTTTTTGAAGTGTGTGCCAAAATTACTAAGCAAGTGTCGCAAGCAATAACGGTGGTACCCTTGAGGGGGACAAAAGCCGTTGATTGGGGTGTTGACCTCCTCCAAAATTCCGGGGTGACGATCAGATATAACGCAAATCCCTTCTCTATCTGTCACGTGTTTGCGCAACATTCTCAAAAACCACCCCCACGAATCAGTTGATTCGGTTTCTGCAATGGCAAAGGCAACTAGTAATATGTGGCCATTTGTATCAACAGATATCGCAATCATAAGTTTGCCACTATATCTGCCATATAGGAACGTCGCGTCAATCTGAAGCAGAGGCCTGCAAAACTTGAAAGCATGAAATGAAGCTTCAAATGCGAAAAACACACGACGAAATTGAGGAGACGCGGTTCTAATTTCATCAGAATGCCATTGTCTGTGTGACCACTCGATTATTGTCCCCGGACTCTTACTTCTCACAGCCGCCAACCATCTAGGTAATTGAGCGTACGACTCATCCCAATCTCCAAACGCCCATGCAATTGCTTTCCTCTTGGCATCCCAAATTCGCTTGTAGCTGACTTCGTGACCGTATTTTGTCTTAATTATATCTAATAATGCTTTCATCGTGATACCTTGATCGGCCTTAACGACGCTTTGGATCTCTCGTGCAATCAAGTTGGCGTCAAGTTGGGCATGATTGCGTTGTATGTTGGGATTAATACACATGTGCGGTACGTCTAACTGTGTTATCTGCCATAATTGTGTTCTCTTTCGGAAACACGCTCGAAGACGCCACATGCACCCGTGTTGTGAAAACTTGCACTTAATCGTCCACGCCGTTGTAGTCGATTCCATCACACGGTATTGACAATGTTTATCAACATGCCACACTTTAACCGCATGTTGTAAGTCGTTTTTATTGTCAAAACTCATCCCTATCTCCAAATCGAAGTTAGACGTGCCCCCCCAAGTTTGCTTATGGGAATGTTGGGTCGCAGTTGAATTAGCCACCTCCCAATCGATATCGTTATATCCCGGTATTGGTTGGTGAACTTCATCGTCACTAGCTTCCTCCAACATAATCTCTTCATCGATAGCAAATTGGTCATCATCTTCGACATGGAGCGCACCCGGAGGATCATATCTTGGATCATACGTGCAAACGTTAATGTCACCCCAAACGTCAACTGATGGCGCTTCTTCGACGTTATGCGTTTCCTCGGTAGTGTCGTTATCAGCGTCGTCGTCGTCGTCATCGTCATCGTCATCGTCATCGTCATCGTCATTATACGCATCATTCTTTTCATGTAATGGATCTACGAACCCCTCTTGCACCATCTCAGCCTGTGGGGATTGCATACGTAGCCTTTCCATCATTAAGGTTGCGTCAAGCGTGTCGCTCCCTTCGCGTTGAGATGGAGAATGAACCGTGCAGTTTTGAATTGAGTCGACTGACTCAAATGTTAAATATATATCAACCGTTGCTGTTTTTGGCAAAGTGTCAACCGTCTCCCACATGAAGCCGAAGTGTGTCGCATCATTCAACAACACAGGAACGAAATAATGTGAGCCTCCGGGGCGGACTATCATGTGCCGATACGTCATATGAACTATAGTATCCGTTGATGAGATATGGAACGCGTTACAAATGTCATCAACCATTTCACGCCGACTCGACCCAAACTTAACCCACAACACACGACGGCGGTGAGTTTGTACGCGATGCCATTGCCCCCATTAACAATGGAGCCGTGCGCATAGAATAGAAAAGGGATGTTTCTTTGTGACATGACCTACAGAGGTTTGGAAACTTCGATGTAAAAATGTTACAGACAAATGGCGCGTCAATTTTGTAAGGGAAATAGTTGACAATCATGTCGTTATATAGCGCAATCGAACTTTCTGATGTAGAAGATCGCAATAATAGCGCAACTACAGAGCATACTCATTCTTTCACACTGACATTTTATGTGTAATAATGTCCAATAAATAAACATATGAACCGTTGTGCATAAACAAAATACGAATGTCCCTATATATCATGCAAACCCAAACCATAACCCAAATATATTAATATGAAAATACTAAATTAATGAACTTACTTGTTTCCTCTGGTTTTCCGCCGCAACGTAATATTCCTGCAATAACCTTGTATTTTCGTTATTTTAGACCACAAAGAGTGTAATAAATCGGCATTCAAAAATTGTAGATGTGTTCATGAAACTAACGTTGATCGGAACGAATTCAAAGTCTAAATGAGCATAGTATACTATATATATGGTTTAATAAATTTTGGGAATTAACAACACCTAAGTGATAACGAAACTACACTAACCTAAACAACATAAACTACACTAATATAAACAAAATTGGCAAACATATATTCCAACATTGTTATGTAAGGAACTTAACTAACTAAAATACGCCAAACGAACTTAATTAACTAAACGTAATTAACTAAACCAACTTAACTAAACTAAATTAAGTAAACTAACTTAAACAAACATAATTACCTAAACTAACTTAAACAAACTTCATAAATGACTAACCTAACTTAAACATAGAAAATTAAGTTAAACATACGTAATTAACTTATTAACAAACTTAAACGAACTTATAACAAGTAAATTACCTTTACTCACTTAAACAAACTTATAACAAACTTAACAAACTAACTTATACATACTTAATTAAGTAAGTACACAAAAACAAACATCATTACCTAAACGAACTTAAACAAACTTCATAAATGACTAACCTAACTTAAACATAAGAAATTAAGTTAAACATACGTAATTAACTTATTAACAAACTTAAACGAACTTATAACAAGTAAATTACCTTTACTCACTTAAACAAACTTATAACAAACTTAACAAACTAACTTATACATACTTAATTAAGTAAGTACACAAAAATAAACATCATTACCTAAACGAACTTAAACAAACGTAATTTAATTAAACCAAACTTAATTACCTAAACTCGCTTCCACAAACAATACTAACTTAATCAAACTAACTTAATCAAACTTAATTAACTAACAAACGTCACCTAACTAACTAAACTTATTAAACAAACTTAAACCAAACTACACATACCTAAACTAAACAAACTAAAAACACATACTTTAACAACAAAAATTTATGGTTTCCTCCCGTCCAAAACACATACTTTAACAACAAAAATTTATGGTTTCCTCCCGTCCATACCTCCTCCTTCTCCTCTGCTCAGACGACTGGAGCACCGCCGCCGCCGCTCCTCGCTCCCAGCCAGCGACTCGCGCGGAACAGTGATGGATCAGGTGCCTCTTCTTCTCGCCTCACCTCTGCAGCGGACCTCCCTGCTCCCCTTAAACTCGTGTCCGCTCTCCGGCCTGCTCAGCTCGCGTCGACCTTCCTCCGCCGCTGCTACGTCCTCTGCTATGTCCCTCCGTCCTCCTTCACACAGTTGGGCGTCCGCGGTTTCTCTCCACCGAGCTCCCCGTCCCCTCCTTATGTAGGGGAGCTCCAATGATCATGCGTCACGGGATTACTAGTAATCCCGTGACCCCTACGTCCCCTACCCCTGTCCCCTCCCCCTGCATCCCTAGGGAAACCGACGCAGAGATTCTCTGCGTCGGTTTCGTCTCGGGAAGACGAAGACTGGTGCGCTGATAGCGCCTTTTAAGAAGGCGCTATCAGCTCACCCCAAGAAATGTGTCCAACTGTGTCCACGTGGACACACGTGGACACATTCATATAAATAGCGCCTTCGGAGAAGGCGCTATTGGTTATGGCAGTCCACGTGGATCCACGTGGACATACCAATACCCGATAGCGCCTTCTCCGAAGGCGCTATCTCTGTGTCGGACGCCACGTGGATCCACGTGGCGTTCCGAATGACGTGGACAACGATAGCGCCTTCTCCGAAGGCGCTATCATTGTCCACGTGGCTTTTCTTCGAAAAAAAAAAAAAAAAAAAAAAAAAAAAAAAAAAACCAAAAATACCACATCAGCAATAACGCCTTTTGAGAAGGCGTTATTGCTTAGTGTGGGGAATTAAAAAGAAACACCCCCCTATTTACCTCTTTTAAAGTAAAATGTATTGTATTTTCGGAAAAAATTCTGTTATATTAGAGAATCATAACATGGCGGAATCAGTCAAATATGAAAATCAAGCTTCTCTAACGTGGATTGGTGTACTTTAATCAAGGTTGTCTCCCTAAAAATATGTGACACTGTCAATTTAATCTTAAACTATGACTTCGATGTGCATAGTTCACTATTTTATATAATTTCTTTTGGTCTCAAGTTCCATTACTTCCTAACAAATTATATCATAAAACAGGATCTTTTATAGAACAGTTGAGATTTCAATATGAAGCTTTACATACATGAAACATAAAACAAAATGAATAGGATTTTGTGCTTAAACATCAAATTGATTCATTAAAAAGTACAGCCAAGCTATAACAAGATGAAGGAAACTCATCAATAGGAATCAAAAGAAAATTTGGAAAACATGAAACCAATCTATGAGAAACTCAAAAAGTGTTGTTCTTGCTCACTTGATTCACAATGTCTTGAATGAATAGCGAGAGATTCAAGTGAGATGACCCTCCACCCTCCACTGCTCTCCTACCCATCTCTCCAATCTCTTTAGCTCTTGTTCTCATCTCTTCACATTCATCACTCTTGTCCATCAATCTTCTCACACCCCTCTCTATCTCTTCCTTCTTCACCAATGATTCAAGCTTGGTTTCTTCTACCACATCGAATGCCACATCCACTCCTACTCTATAACCAACCCTCAACACCTCCACAATCACTTTCTCATTCAAGAACTGCTCCGCAAACATAGGCCAAGTTAGCATCGGCACCCCTGTAGACAGCGCCTCCAACGTCGAATTCCACCCGCAATGCGTCAAGAACCCGCCGACTGATCCGTGCGACACGATCATCACTTGTGGCGCCCAACCTCTTATAACTAGTCCTCTCTCTTTGTTCCTCTTCTCGTATCCTTCTGTGTCTAACCAACTATCCAACTCTTGATACTTCTCCCCTCCTTTGAACACCCAGATAAACGGGTGCTCTGATGCTTCTAAGGCCATCCCAATTTCTATCAATTGCGGCGATGAAACACGGCTCATGCTCCCTAGACAAACATATATCACTGAATTAGGCTCTTTCGAGTCCAACCATGTCAAACACTTGTTCTTGTCAATGGAGGCCTTGTTCCCTCTCTCCGCTACGTCTGATTCCTCCTTGTTAACCAAAGAAAGAGGACCAATACACCATGCTTTGCCACGCCTCGCCTCCTGATACAGCTCCGAGTACTGTGGCTCCAATTCATCAAAGCTATTGATTATAACACCGTAGGCGGATTCCTCAGCCTCTATGATTTTATCGCGAAGAGCGCCCATGTGGTCTTGTCCTTTCTTTAACACTGCTGGTAGCTTGTTCGTGGAAATCTCGATTCGATGAGGGAAGTTGGGGATCAAGAAAGGCTCATTATCAGATTCTATGCTCTTAAGAAGCTCTGAATTGTACAAGTTGTGCACGCAGAGAAGTGCAAAAATACTAGTCCCATGGAAAGCGATTCTTGGTATCTGGAATTTGGTTGCCACACCAGAAGTCCAAGCTAAGAACACATCGGAGATCAGGCAATCGGGCTTGGGGTAGATCTCTGCAAGCAGTTCTTCGAGTTGGGGTTGAAGCATTTCGAGTCCTGAGAAGAAACTGGGCATCAAGTCTCGTGAAGGTACAGTGTCGATGTTCTCACATCCATCTGGTAGGCCTACTTCTTGGCTAGGAAAGCGAAGTTGGAGCAGTCGAATTGGTAGGCCAGAGTCCACTGCTCGGTCGATCACGGACTCGTGGCGCAACCGGTTTTGATGGGTAGTGACGATAGTGGCAATCGCGCCTCTTTGTGCGAGGAGCTTAGCAATGTCGATCATGGGGATCATGTGGCCTTGTTCCATGAAGGGCACTAAAATGAAGTGAAGCTGTTGGTTTGCCATGAAAGAAATCAAGGGAAGCTCACTCAACAGTCTCAGTTTTCAGTGTGGACTAGGAGTCTAGGAGAGCAGCAGAGATTGAAGGACTGATGATGGTTAGAATGAATAGAGAATCTGTTTATAAGAGTATTGTGTTTGTTTTGAATGAGTTTTGAGGTTTGTCTTTGTCTGCAGTGCTAACTTCCTTGAACTGTCATAGATCAGACAAATAATTCAACTAATCAATAAAAATAATGTGCTTATTGATGATAAAATAATGATGAAGAAAATTTAAACAAGAAACAACATAGAAGAAGAGAATCATATCATATATAAAAGCAAGCTAAGCCACACAGTCAATCCCAAATGAAGAGATAAAATCCTCCACTTTATACCAAACCTCCCTTGCACTACTCATCTGAACCACTGCCTCCTCTCCTCCTCCATATTGATTCATGCTAATTGACTTTTTGCCATGTTAATTTTCAACTTTGAGATAGGCTCACTAAATTCCTTCCAAAGATCCAACCAATTTGTTAAAACATAAATTCCCTAAAAGTTGTCATTGTGTGTCACACCTTAAGGATCGATTTTTAGTGGAACATATTGTGTCACTAATAGTCCATTTAGTTATTTCATTGTTAAAACATAAATTCCCAAGAAGTTGTCATTGTGTCGCACTTTAAGCATCGATTTTTAGTGAAACATATTGTGTCGCTAATGGTCCATTTAGTTATTTCCTTGTATAGCTTTGCCCAGGATATCACCACGTAGGCCCGGGGAATATATATACATGTACGACTCACTGGATCTTTGAAGATCACGAAAATATTCTTGTGAGATCTCGTGTATCTACCAAAAATTGGCAAACATTTACAAGACAAGGAAAAAGTGTTCATACTTAGATCACTTATTTCAAACGAGATGAATAATTAGGAAACTGGAGATTTAGACAATAAATTCTTTCCTAAACAATTAAAATGAAAGAAAATATATGGGCTAGGTTCGTTGAGGGCAATGAAGACCAACACAAATGTATCTTAGGCCTTCTTTATAAATAGGAGTGTTATCATAAATGAAACGTAACCTTTGAGAACTCAATTGTTTATTTCATTCAATGTAACATAAGAGAACATTCTATTTAGTTATACACACAATAGGCTAAGGGGACTTAGCCAACACGCTGAGGGGATCTCGGACACTAAGGGGGCTTGAGATTTCGTATAAATGCAAAGTGTAAGGGGGAGTGATTAGTGTAATGGAACTTGGTGAGGGATCACTAGTTAGGAGTTCTATGTAAATCTGTAATCATCTTCCTTACTTAGTGCATTTTACACCTGAGCGTGGCCCCACAGACGTAGGACTGGAGATCCGAACTGCGTAAACAATTCTCGTGTCATTTATTTATTGCAAATTATTTTTTTCGCTGTTTTTCATTTACACTAAGACAGACAGCTCGTATCTGTGCCCAAAGCACCTATATATGCAGGGCTACTGTCCCGGCCATAACAAAATCTGTTGGACATTGTTTCTACATTTGTGCCTAGAAAGACAGCATGTATCTGTGTCCACAACACCTATATGTATAGAGCTACTGTGTGCCCACGGCAGAATCTGTTAGACTAAGATATCGTGTTTTTACACAATGCTTTCAATTAGGAATTTTTTCCTCCGCTTATCATTGGTGTACTGTAGATGGCAAAAATGCATCTTTCTCTATCCACTGCCAACCCCTTAAAGGTTCCTTTCGCAGTATTTCGATTGATAATTTTATTCAGAATGTCCACTACAAGATAAATATGAACTGAGATATAGGGTCTCCTTGCCTCAAGCCTTTAGAAGCTTTTTTTTCCTTCAAGCCTACCATTAATAATTTCATTGAGAAATTAGAGGAGCAAATAAATGGAGGATAGTCAATTTCCCCATTAATCTTGACGGAAAGTTGATTGAAACTAGGTCAATTTAGTTGATACAGTGTGGGATTCAACAAGATTTATGGCTGCAAAATCGGCATTGTCAAGCAACTTCAACAAAGGCCACAATTTCAAACTAGTACTATCATTAATGATTGATTATTTCAAGAAATTTTCATGGTTTCCATTCTTCATAAACATTTTCTCTGTCACTTAGGTAGTAGTTTTTGTTGGAACTGTATGCATGAAGAGAAGGTTGTCATGTTGTTTCTATGCAAATGAGGGCTGCTGATCCTCTTTCACACTTTTGTAACTCTTTTCCATGAACAAAAAGTTTTGCTTACTTTTTTTTTTTTTAAAGCAAATAGTATCATTTGGTCTGTTCAACTTTTAAATTTTTTTTATTTGGTCACTAACGAAATGATTTACAATTGATTTTTTAGGTCGATGAATCAGTTGTGAACCACCCTTGAATTCTTTCTGAAATGCTTTTTTAACGATCTTTCTCCAAACTTAACAAAATGATCAAAAGTAAAGGAAAATGTAAATTCAGAGACTAAAAGTGAATTGATGAAATTTTGAGGGCCAAATCAACTAAAACTTAAAAGTTCAGTAACCAAATAATACTTCATGCCTGAAAAAAAAATGTACCCTCATTTTCTTTCTAGCTAGAGAAGTAATGAATTTGATGTGCAAAGATAACTACATTACACAGTACAAATAGAGCCTGAAACATAGAAGGAAATAATAAGAGTTGTGGCTTAACCATCAAAGAACTTCAGCCAAGAAAGTTGAAAACATAAAACCAGTCTATGACTGTGAGAGATTACTCACCTAGCTAGCTAGTGCTCTTGCTCCCTTGGTTCACAACATCTTGAATGAATAGTGAGAGATTCAAGTGAGATGACCCTCCATCCTCCATTGCTCTCCTTCCCATCTCTCCAATCTCTTCAACTCTTCTCTTCATCTCTTCATACTCTCCACTCTTATCCATCAATCTCCTCACTCCCCTCTCTATCTTCTCCTTAGCCAACACTTCAACCTCGTCGCCGTTGACCTCTGGCCATTCCATAGACACTTGAGCTCCCACACTGTGCCCAACCTTCAACACCTCCACAATCATCTTCTCATTCAAGAACTGCTCTGCAAACATAGGCCAAGTCAGCATCGGCACACCCGCGCACACCGCCTCCAACGTCGAATTCCACCCGCAATGCGTCAAGAACCCGCCCACCGATCCATGCGATAGAATCATCACTTGCGGCGCCCAACCCCTTATAACAAGTCCTCTCTCTTTGTTCCTCTCCTCATATCCTTCTCTGTCCAACCAACTCTCCAACTCTCGGTAACTCTCCTCGTCGCTTCTGATCACCCAAACAAATGGATGCTCCGACGCCTCCAACGCCTTCCCAATCTCAATCAACTGCTTTGCAGTGAGCTGCACATGCTCCCCAAACAAACATACATAACTGAATTAAGCTCTCTCGAGTCCAACCACTCCAAACACTTGTTCTTATCAATGGAGGCCTTGTTCCCCCTCTCTGCTATGTCTAATTCCTCCTTGTTAACCAATGACACAGGCCCAACACACCACACTTTCCCCTGCCTCGCCTCTCGATACAGCTCCGCGTACTCCGGCTCCAATTCATCGAAACTATTGACTATAACACCGTAAGCGGATTCCTCCGCCTCTGCTATCTTATTTCGAATCGCGTCAATATTGGCGTCATCAATCTTCTTCAAAGCTCCCGGTAACTTGTCCCGGGAAATCTCAATTGGATGAGGCAAGTTCGGAATCAGAAAAAGCTCATCATCCGATTCAATGGTCTTAAGAACATGTGAATTGGATTGTAAATTGTGAACGCAGGCAAGAGAGAAACAACTAGTCCCGTGAAAGACGATTCTGGGAATCTCAAACTTGGTCGAAACAGTCGAAGTCCAAGTGAGGAAGGCGTCGGAGATGAGGCAATCGGGCTTGGGGTCGGTGGCGTCGGCGGCGAGGAATTGTTCGAGTTGCGGTTGGAGCATTTCGAGTGCTGAGAAGAAGTTGGGGATTAAGTGTGGGGAAAGAAGAGCGTCGACGCTTTCGCAACCGTCAGGGAGGCCTGCTTGTTGAGTGGGGAAGTGTAGTTGGAGGAGTCGAATTGGGAGGCCTGAAGCGGCGGCTCGGTCGATGAGGGGCTTGTGGCGGAGGGCGTTTTGGTGGGTGGTGGCGATAGTGACGATGGCGCCGCGGCGAGCGATGAGTTTTGCTATGTCTATCATGGGGATCATGTGGCCTGCTGCCATGAACGGGACTAGAATGAAGTGAAGGTGTGGAGGAGCCATGAGAGCAGAGAGAGAGAGAGAGGGATTAGCTATGGGTGTGTGGAAGAGAGTGGAGAGAAATAATCATGAAAAGCTAAGAAACAAATCTCAAACGTCATCTTTTATGTTTTGTCTTGGGATTTAGGATCAAAATCAACCTCAGTACAGTAAACCCAGAAACATGATCCATGAAGCCTGGAATTGGGGCTTTTTTCCTTGATTAGTACATTTAAAGATAAAATTTATCAACCCAATACACCCACCAAAATATTTTTAAAACTAACACACTTTTGGCCACATCACGCGCCACCTCAAGGGTTTGGTGTGGTCACTGGAAAACATGACTTTAAGTCACGTTTTCCAGCGAATGGAAGTCGTGACTGCAAGTCACGACTTCCTTCTGATTTTTATTTTTTTTAATGTTGGCAGCGAAGACCAGATTGATGCTCAACTAATCTCTCGATAGTACATAATTACCTCTCTAAACAAGATCACTTGAATCACTATGAGACTAAGATATTTTTTGAAATATACTAGTTTAATATATTTATATATAACTTAAACGACATCCAAACATTATTGATGTGCCCTTTCTTATGGAGCTTCAAAGGTTGGCCTTCTTTGCCACATTGTTGTTGATTTTGGCCTTATTTGTTTACATCGACTATGAATTAACAGTTTTAGTTGAAAAAGATTTAACTTTTGATATTGCCAATTTGCGACGATGTTCAATATCTCCTTGTTTATTTTATTTGATAGTAACTGAAGTTTGGAAATCAAATTTCACACCCGAGTACTGCTTTTGTATTTCCATGTAATGAAGGGATGTCCTGAGATGGTGTCATTTCTAACAATATTAGATAGAAGATTACTACATCAGTTGTACGATTTGATGCATCCTACTCTGATCTATATTAATATATTATGTAGGCTATGGTAACTAAATTCTCCTCCATCTCAACAATGAAGCTTTCAAATGATTTGAAGGTAGAGAACATCGACAAATAGTAAATATGGGAGTGCAAGGTTAAATGGAGTTGTTGTTTCCAATAATAGCATACACAAAGTTTCAATACAAGAGGTTCAACACATCAAGAAAAAATAAGTTAAAACCCATAAAAAAATGAAGAACTTGAAAGTTGAATTGATATAAATGATGAAATTGGTAGGTGATCAACTACAAAGCAAAAATGAATAAGGAGAAAATGTCTTATAACAGTTTAGAAAAAGTCCTAGTCTGACCCCAAATAATGACTTCCAGTCTCACACCGTGTTCTCTTTACGACTCGGACATTATGGTTTAAAGCTAGTGGAATATCCGAATGACCCACATCAGCCGGATTTTGAGCATCTTCTCTTTGAATATCATCGATGTCACGCATTCCACCATCATGAGTACTTGTACTCCCAGAGAAATTCATCATTATTGGACTTGCATGAAAATGGCGCGAAGATGTAGGTGCCCTGTCAAATGGAAAGGCTTCCATAGCCTCGAATGTCATGTTGGGAGGAACTGATGGAGTATGTGGAGTCCCAAACTCGTTGAGAGGCACTGATGGAGTATACACTGAAGTGTCATGCCTCGAAGGTGTATCAGCATGGGAAGAATGATGAGAAGCTTGAAACGAACTGGGCATATTATGCATCCGATAATCTGCGTGTACTGCAGTCAAAGTTGATGCAACTACATCTCTAATACGTGCAATAGATACATCATCACCTAGTGTCAAATGATGAATTGAAGTAATTCCATGTGCCTACATATAAAATATTTATGAAGTTTTATGCGAAAGTACAAGGAAAACAACTATTTGGCAAGGCTTCATGACTGAAAAAAATGAAATTGTACTTACCAAGGCCTCAGCAATAGCTTCACGGGGAGACATGAATCGTCGTGTAATGCGACGATACCATAACATATACGGGTTGTAAAAGTCCATTGGCTCCTCTAATATTTCATCAGTTGCAATATTGGAGGCACGTTCGTTCCACATGCAGACATAAGCACTATGTTCTTCGCTCCAATCCTTATCCGTCTTCCCTCTCAAGTCAATCTTATGTATCCGCATGCTTGTGCTCTGTAAAGGTGGTATCCTTTGTCTCAAACTGAATTGTCGCATGACTCTATCGGGATTATACATTTCGACAACACAAAAGAAAAGCAAAGGTGCCCTCGTTCGCCAAATAACACGACCACTGCTACAGTACACAGGTAGGTCCATTATCACTGTCTCAGGATACGGTTCCTATATTACCTGTAGTCATTAAAAACAACTTGAAATGAATAAAATACGCATTTTTCATGATGTCGACATAAGCACTAGGTGGAAAAAATAATTATGTATATCTCTTACTTCATCGGGTGCTTGCATGTCAATCATTTCTCTGTAC
Organism: Stephania yunnanensis; assembly: GCA_039657365.1. Classification (NCBI taxonomy): domain Eukaryota; kingdom Viridiplantae; phylum Streptophyta; class Magnoliopsida; order Ranunculales; family Menispermaceae; genus Stephania; species Stephania yunnanensis. Next base: position 7,567,616 of record CM077580.1, read on the forward strand.
TTTGTCAGCACGTGCATTGATGTTCCCATGGTCTCCAACACATGTCTCCACCTGTACAAATGAAAAAATAACACAAAGCATGCATGTCGGCACATGTAGATAAATAAGAAGAAATTGGAATTATTAGGTGAGAAAATACTAATTACCTATGACCAAATGGAGGAGGTGGAAATAATTCTTCGTTTGTATGATGTCGTCTCGAAGAACGTTTCCTATTATTGGTGCAAGAAACGGTAACCTATCCCATGCCCATAATTGCAATAAGATGACCGGACCTGCAATCTCTGCTCTATCAATGTCGGCTGCAAGACATAATTTTTTGTATAGGCGAGCCAGAGTTGCACTACTCCAACTGTATTGTCCTGCCGCCTCGAAATCCTCTAAAAATTGCAATTATGTGATGTGAACGAGGTTGTTAGACTTGTCTGCAAATAAAGTTCCTCCTAGAAGTTGTAGGACGTATGCTCTCGCATAGCGTTGCACTTCCACATCATTAGCATTGTTTGGGAGGTTTGGAAACCATCTTGAAAGTTGGCGAATTTGAATCCGCCCTCCAGTCCTGTTATTTTCGGGGAATGGGAATCCCAGTTGTGTTAAACATAAGGCATCGTAATTTTTCTCGACGCGACGAGTGATTGGTAATCCATCGACAGGCAACCCCAAGATGATTTGTACATTTTGGAGGGTTATAGTCATCTCGCCAACGGGGAAATGAAACGTGTGAGTTTCTGGCCTCCACCTCTCTACAATGGCAGTTATGAGATGCCAATCAGTTGATATGAAGCCTATTCGCGCCGTCCCATAAGAGCCAGCTTCCTGAAGATGCCCAACTATGCGTTCATCCAGTGGGACCAACCGATGAAGTGCAGCTGAATTACGCCTAATAGTCAATATACCAGGCTCTTATGGAGATACGAGATTTAAGTGAAATTTGTTAAAATGTAGCTACGCAGCTATAAAATTAGAGAAACAGGCGAAACGAAGTACTACCGGTCCATTCCAAACGCGAGTAGATCTATGTAAAGCTTGCATAGTCAACACTAAATCATCTATAGAGCCAGGATCCATATCGCGCTTGAACCCCAAATCATTAGCAATGTAGTCATTAATTACATAAACCAATGAAGAAACAATGGGAAAGAAGATACATTCCATTAAAGAACGTCAAAGTAGTTAAAACAACAGTGTGCGAAAAAATAAGAAGAAGAAAATATGGCTTTTATATATTAGCCTTTAACTAATAAAAAAGAAGACAAAGAAGAAGAAAACAAGTCACTCTTCAAATTGAAAGTAAGATCATGTACCACCAATTCATAAGAAAGTGATCAAATACAAGGAAAATATATGTGAGTGCGAAACATAAGACTTGAACGAGTCTTTCACTATTAAGCATTAGACGGTTGTCCTTGCTGACGACGACTGCAAGTGCGTCTATTGTGTCCATCCTGCTTACACTTACTACATCGCAGCATTGTTGGGGTTTCTCTCCATTCCTTCTCTCGCTGAATATGCCGTGGCTGTTTATGATTGCCTCTCCAATCCATCTCAGTGCGCAAACGGCTTGTTTGAGGACGACCTTTTTTGACTCGCTTTCGATATGGATCAGGCAGCAATGTGTGTGGAACTCTGGCGTTAGGCCAATAATCTTCGTGAGGAATGGGTTGGAAATTCGCAACATAACATTGAATGTACATAGACAATCTGTAGTATGACTCGATGTACTGACAGTGATCTATGGCAACACTAGCGCAAACTGCTTGAACATGGGAACATGGAATGCCAAAACACTGCCACTTCATACAAGTGCATCTACGGGCCTCCAATTCCATAACTTGCTTGTTAGACCATTTTCTCAAATGATAGCCACGTGGTGCAGTGATGACTTCAAATGTACAATTCTCACGATTTACTAATGTCACATGGTGCCCTCCAGCCGCCTTTCCCCAATGTGACAACTTATTCATTGCGTACCTTGTGTACATTTCGCCCCTTCCTAGGGCTGCACCTATTTCGTCGCGTCTTTTGTTAAAGTATGCCATGACACGGTAAAATATAAGCTGCATTAAAGCGGTGATGGGGTAAAATTGCGCACCTTTAAGGACCCTGTTAAAGCATTCTACATTTGTGACAAAAAAAATCCATATATGTATTAGCTTGTAAACGTAATAAATCAAACACATTAAGCAAGTAATAGTAACAAACGTAATAAATCAAACGTAATACCCGCGAGATTTGTAGTCATCCATCCGTATCGATAACCATTGTCGTATGCGTTTGTCCATTGTGCTCGATCTAGGACAGTAAACCACGCAATACATTCAGGATTCATTTGATGGAGTTCTTTCATGGATGCCTTAAATTTTCGTGGTTGATGTTGTGCACCCGCTAAGTACACCATATCCTTTAATTTTTTGCTCCTGAATCTCATGTTGAAATTACTACATATGTGACGGAGACAAAATCTGTGTTGAGCTCTTTCATGGGTCCATCCATTTTGAGGATTGTTCATTGCCAATAATATACCTGGGTGTCGATAAGAAATGACACATATACCATCCCTATCAGTCACATGATGTCGCAAACAAGCCATAAACCATCCCCAGCTGTCTTGACTTTCCTCATCAACAATGGCAAATGCTAAAGGAAATACATGACTATTACTATCAACAACAGTGGCTATTAGGAGTTTTTGTATGTATTTTCAATACAAGAATGTGCCATCAATTTGTATCATTGGTCTGCAATGTCTAAAGCCTGCAATAGAAGGTGCAAATGCCCAAAAAACCCATTTGAATACAACCTCATTGTTGCCATTAGGCTCGCCATGCCGCCATTCTACACGTGTCCCTGGATTGCTTTCTTGAAGAGCGGTCATCCACCGCGGCAACATTTTATACGATTCTTCCCAATCTCCAAAGACTTTAGCAATTGCTTTCTTCTTCCCCAACCAAACTTTCTTATAATGAACGTCATAACTGAATTTGTCCTTGATAATCTGATGAAGCACTAGAACTGATATGGACGGATCTCTTCTCACCACATTTTCTACCTCACGGCATATAACGGTGGAGTCCAAATGCACATGATCCTTGGACAGTTTAGCATAGATGCATGTATGTGGTCCTGCATATATACTGATCTCAAACATTCCATGCGATTTTCTTCTCGAACACCGCAACCTCCAAGTACATCCATCTAAATATTTCTTACAATGAACAATCCATACATTAGGTGTAGAATGAGTCACCATAAATCGCATGTGTCCTTTAATGCTATACAATTTCACGGCATGTTGGATATCTACTTTACACATGAACCGCATGCCTTTCCCAAATTCTGATGCCTCATTCCATAAAGACCTAGAAGGGATCATTGCATTCTCATGGATGGGTTGCATTGCCTCACTACTCAATTTCATAAATACAGATGAGGCAAGACAAATTCACCTACACCCACGTGCGCACTATCAATTCCAGCAGCCTCTTCATCGAAAAAATTATCGTTCCCAATTTCGTTTGAAATTGGAGGACAAGATAATGAGCCATCATCGGCTATGACTCGATTTAATGTATATCGAATCATGCCATCATCAACATGATGATCATCATCTCCTTCATCATCTACATCATCATCGCTACTCTCTTCACTAGTATCCCCGTCACTACCGCAATAGTCATCATCTTCACTAGTATTCAAATCTTCACAGGAACGAGGATCCTCGTCCATTTTGGGATTTGCGGTCATCAAAGGCGATGCACAATGATTATGTTCATAAATTGGTTGAGTGCTAGGTCCGGCTCTAGAATCTAACACTATATTACAATTGGAACTATTGTACGATTGTCTCGGAACTAAATCAATATAAAGCTCCATGCAATTTGGTGGTGGTAATTCTGCCACAATCTCCCAAGCATTTTTGAGACTCGACTCATCATCTATTCGCAAAGGGACGTAGTTGGCCGTTCCACTTCCAATGTACGCTGGATATCGATATGTCATGTTTAATCTCTGTAATTCATTGTTTATCTACAATGAATTACAGATACAATGCACAAGTTCATCGTACCCTAAACCCATCTTCGATCTGAGATGTCGAATTGGCGGTTTCGTGTACGAAATCCTTGATGGTCCATCAACCATGTCTCCATTCATATAACACAACAACGTTACTCTTCGATCAACCATTCTTGAATCTATATATGTAGAATATAATTGTTACTCAATAGAAGTGATGATAAAGACCTTCTAATTAAAGTTACGACTATACGCTATAAATCTCTCAATCATCCAATCACTCATATAAAATTAATCATTATAGAAAGAATTCAAATAAATATGACCTTAATTAATTATAAATGAAATCACTTTTCTTTCAAAAAAATATTGTTTAGGCAGCCTAAAAGAATTGGTGTAGTGGTAAAGTTATTAATATATCTATCATATATATAAAAGCACGAATCACAAATTTTTGAGTGGTAATAAAATTTACCTATTTGCCCATACTTTTTTTTATCTCCAAATCAACCTTTTCTTTTGTATCCAAATCAAACTCTAACTCCTTATCAATCCACTACACGTTTGGTAATGAAATTTACTTATTTGCCCATACTTTTTTTTATCTCCAAATCAACCTTTTCTTTTGTATCCAAATCAAACTCTAACTCCTTATCAATCTACTGCACGTTTTTTTATCTCCAAATCAATCATGAACTCATTCTCATCAATTCAATACACTTTTTTGAGGAAGTAATGTCCTAGCATGATTAGCTTGTTTTTCCATTCACATCTTATCTCAATCACAGTAGAGAATATTGATAAGCTAAAAAATGTACTTGTATTTCTAATTTTTAAATTTTAATTACAATTTTAAATTTTGTTAATAAATTATTAGAAATTAATTGGAGAATCGTGCGTAGCACGTCTTGAAACTAGTATATATATATATGGTAACTAAATAGCCTAGTGATCAAACCATGCCATCATTTACAAATTAATATGTTGGTTTGTTTGGTTGATTCTCTTGAGATTATTCGAATGTAAGTAGGGAGGGTTCAAAAAATATTTGGGCACCTGCAATTATTAAAAAAAAAAAAACCCTAGTGAATTTCATTAATGGTTGGTATTGAGAATCCAACATAACATGGGACCCGAAATTAAAAAATAAAATTGGAGTGCATTGGGAAAAGGTGGTAATAAAGATTAAGGTCGGGCGTTGGTAGGACTAAAAGCATCAACAACACTTCCCTCCCTCCCTCCCTCCCTGTTGGGTTTTGGGGTTTATACGCAGCGGAGATTACAAAACAATTTTGACAAAAACCCCCAACAAGATCCGAATCTAATTCCATTAAAAACGTTTAAACCATGAAAACTTAATCATACCTCAGTCACAATATACCTTTCTGAAGGTTGATCGATCTCTAAGGCGCTGGCAACGACGAACACCCTCTACCAATAGTCCACACACGAACGACGGCCGAGATTCGAAGTGCTAGCTTCGAGAGAATACCAAACCTTTTGTTTCTCTCCAAAACGATCTAGAGCATACCAAAAACCCTAAGTCGTTTCTAAAATGAAAATAGAGTTTCGGCCTTTTTAATCTTTCGTACTTGTATTCTAACTTAAAGCATCTATTTATACAACCTTTGTATATAGACGGTTAAGTAAATTACACATATACACATACTTAAAGAAGTATAAGTGTAATACACCACAATGACGTTTATGTCATGAATTTTATCATATAAAATTCATTTTTCTGAACCATCTTAAAATCTCGCAAAACCATTCTTAGTGTGGGACCCAATAGGTTCATACAACGTTGGCAGTGTACCAAAACATATTTTGGTATACAAGACATAAGCGGCCTCTAGCAAGACATTATGACTACCCAAGTCGTACGAATATCAAATCGATACAACCTAAATCAATAGTGTATATAACATCCTTTTGTCACACAATATCCTTTTGATCAAACATAAGACATGGAATCGTCATCCAACATGTTCAATCGTACTAGTCTCGATCTCTAGGTAGACTGAAAACATCCAAGTGACATTGATCAATATCAATTCCCTTAGACTAGGCCTTTTAACAGTCTAACACACCGAGGGATCCACTAGATATCTCTCTTTATATGAGAGGGACAAATTCTTCACATTGCTCACACAGTAACCAATCACGACCTTTATAATCGTCCGGTTAAAGACAACACTTGATAGTGTCAAATCACTATGTTCCTAATGTTGAAGTCTCTGGTAATCTCATTTCAGAGGACTGAAAAATATACATATCATGAGAAACAACTATGACTTAATCCATGTGATGTTCTCATAGCGGGTCGGTCCAGTACTTTGTTCCCTAACAAGTACTCGTGATCTTGATTCGTATCCCTATACGTATAATCATCATATGATCATCAATCAAGACTCACACTAGTCTTAATTCATTATAGTTCCCAGTATAATGATCGACTAGGGACATTTAGGATATTTCTGTAAATATCCATGGAACTTATTATAATGTAAACATGCAAATTAATTATAATAAACAACAAATGAAATCCTCTATTTTATTAACTAAAAGTATTCATAAAGACAGTTAATGGATTGACCGAGGGCACATGCCCCAACATCTCCCACTTGCACTAGGGCCAATCAAACATGCATCTAATGCCTAATGATCTAACATGACCATCATGTTTTGCTTGTGGAAGAGTTTTTGTCAATGGATCCGCAACGTTGTCTTCAGTAGGTACTCTGCAAATCTTTACGTCTCCCCTCTCAATAATTTCTCTGATGAGATAAAAACGTCTGAGTATATGTTTGGATCTGTGGTGTGATCTAGGTTCCTTGGCTCGTGTTATTGCCCTGTTATTGTCACAATACAAACAAACAGGGTTAGCAATACTTGGAATCACACCTAGTTCGAAATGAACTTTTTGATCCAAAGCGCCTCCTTTCTTTGCATCGGACGCCGCAATATACTCGCTACTGTTGTAGAATCTGCCACGATCTCTTGCTTCGAACTTTTCAGACATCGCACCCCCATTTAAAGAAAACACATATCCAGATTGCGATCTAAAATCATCTATATCAGTTTCAAAACTTGCATCTGTGTAACCATTTACAACTAGATCATTTTCAAAACCTCCATAGACCAGGAACATTTCCTTAGTCCTTCTTAAGTATTTAAGGATGTTCTTTACCGCTATCCAGTGACTCTCACCAGGATATGACTGATATCTGCTCGTAGTGCTCAAAGCATATGATACATCAGGTCGAGTGCATAGCATGACATACATGATAGATCCAATAGCCGATGCATATAGAATCTTATTCATACTTTTTTGCTCATCATTTGTCCTAGGACATTAATTCTTGCTGAGACTTATGCCATGAGACATTGGCAACAATCATCTTTTAGAGTCTTGCAAACTGAACCTATTCAGCACCTTGTCTATGTAAGCACTCTGACTTAGATCGATTAGCCTCTTAGATCTATCCCTATAGATTCTTATCCCTAGGATATAGGCTGCATCTCCTAAGTCTTTCACTGAGAAACACTTCCATAACCAAGACTTGACATTCTACAATGTTGGGATGTCATTTCCAATGAGTAATATATCATCAACGTACAGTACCAAAAAAATAACTACACTCCCATTGACCTTCTTGTATACACAAGGCTCATCTTCGTTCTTAATAAAACCAAAATCCTTGATTGCTTCATCAAAATGAAGATTCCAACTCCGAGAAGCTTGCTTTAATCCATAAATGGATCTTTGAAGCTTGCATACATTCCTATAATTCTCAGGATGTACAAAACCTTCAGGTTGTGTCATATACACGTCCTCAAGCAACTTTCCATTAAGAAATGATGGTTTTACATCCATTTTCCATATCTCATAGTAATAATATGCAGCAATGGCAATTAGAATTCTTATGGATTTAAGCATGGCTACTGGCGAAAAAGTTTCATCATAATCAATACCTTGAGTCTGCCCGAAACCTTTTGCTACAAGTCTTGCTTTAAAAGTATGCACATTGCCATCCATGTCAGTTTTCTTCTTGAAAACTCATTTACATCCAATGGTCTTACCACCTTCAGGTAAATCAACCAAGTTCCAAACTTGGTTATCATACATGGATTGCATATCAGAGTTCATGGCACTTAGCCATGTTGGGGCATGTGCCTTAGGTCAATCCATTAACTGTCTTTATGAATACTTTTAGTTAATAAAATAGAAGATTTCATTTGCTGTTTATTATAATTAATTTGCGTGTTTACATTATAATAAGATCCATGTGTATTTACATAAATATCCTAAATGTCCCTAGTCGATCATTATACTGGGAACTATAATGAATTAAGACTAGTGTGAGTCTTGATTGATGATCATATGATGATTATACGTATAGGGATACGAATCAAGATCACGGGTACTTGTTAGGGAACAAAGTACTGGACCGACCCGCTATGAGAACATCACATGGATTAAGTCATAATTGTTTCTCATGATATGTATATTTCTCAGTCCTCTAACTTGAGATTACCAGAGACTTCAACATTAGGAACACGGTGATTTGACACTATCAAACGTTGTCTTTAACCTTAGGATGATTATAAAGGTTGTGATTGGTTTCTTGTGTGAGCAATGTTATGAAGTTGTGTAATCAAGATAGAATTTGTCCCTCTCATATAAAGAGAGATATCCAAAGTGGATCCTCGATGTGTTAGGTTGTTAAAAGGCCTAGTCTAAGTGAATTGATATTGATCAATGTCACTTGGATGTTTTCGATCTACCTAGAGATCGAGACTAGTACGATTGAACATGTTGGATGACAATTCCATGCCTTATGTTTGATCAAAAGGATATCGTGTGACAAAAGGATGTTATATACACTATTGATTAGGTTGTATCGATTTGATATTCGTACAACTTGGGTAGTCATAATGTCTTGCTAGAGATCGCTTATGACTTGTATACCAAAATGTGTTTTGGTACACGCCAACGTTGTATGAGCCTATTGGGGGTCGCACACTAAGAATGGTTTTGCGAGATTTTAAGATGATTGAAAAATGAATTTTATGTGATAAAATTCATGACAGAAACGTCCTTGTGGTGTATTACACTTATACTTCTTTAAGTAAGGGTATATGTGTAATTTACTTAACCGTCAATATACAAGGGTTGTATAAATAGACGCTTTAAGTTACAATACACATACGAAAGATCAAAAGGCCAAAACTCTATTTTCGTTTTATAAACGACTTAGGGTTTTTGGTATGCTCTGGATCGTTTTAGAGAGAAACAAAAAGATTTGGTATTCTCTCGAAGCTAGCACTTCGAATCTCGGCCACCGTTCGTGTGTGGACTACTAGTAGAGGGCGTTCGTCGTTGGCGGCGCCTTAGAGATCGATCAACCTTCAGAAAGGTATATTGCGCCGAGGTATGATTAAGTTTTTCATGGTTTAAAAGTTTTTAATGGAATTAGATTCGGATCCTGTTGGGGTTTTTGTCAAAATTGTTTTTGTAATTTCCGCTGCGTATGAACCCCAAAACCCAACAAGCCATTTATCTGAGTTTGGTCCAGACATAGCCTCCTGATAAGTGGTGGGCTCATTTTGATCCATAAGCAACACATCACGACTATCAGTAATAAGAAATCCGAATCTCTCTGGCTCATGTCTTACCCTACCAGATTTACGTAGGCCTTGTGTCACTTGCGGGTTCAACTGGTTCAGAACGTTGTTGAACTTCCAGTAGCGGTTCAGTGTTTATCTGTGATTCTTGAACTTCTTCAAGATTTATTTTTCTCCTACTAGTGTCTTTTGAAATAAACTGTTTTTCCATAAATGCACCATACCGAGCAACAAACACTTTGTTCTCAACGGGATTATAAAAGTAATATCATTTTGTTTCCTTAGGATACCCCACAAATAAACACTTATCAGATTTAGGTGCTAGTTTTTCAGAGACTTGTCGCTTTACGTAAACCTCACAACCCCAAATCTTAAGAAAAGACAAACTAGGTCTCTTCCCGTACCATATCTCATATGGTGTTTTATCAACAGCTTTAGAAGGAACTCGATTTAGAGTGAAAGCTGCAGTTTGTAATGCATAACCCCAAAAGGATAATGGAAGATCTGCATGACTCATCATAGATCGAACCATATCTAATAAGGTTCGATTTCTCCTTTCGAAACTCCATTCCATTGTGGAGTTTTTGGTGGAGTCAATTGGGAAAAATTCCACAATTTCTAAGATGATCATCAAATTCTTGGCTTAAATATTCACCACCTCGATCGATCGAAGTGTTTTGATAGTTTTACCAAGTTGATTCGCACTTCATTTTGAAACGTTCAAAACATCTCAAATGATTCACTTTATGTTTCATAAGATATACATAACCATATCTCATTTGAAATCATCGTAAATGTAATGAAGCATCGATAACCTCCTCTAGCCATTGTGTTTATAGGACCGCATACATCAGTATGTATTAGACCCAATAAATCACTTGCCCTTTCATTGTGTCCAGTAAATGGACTTTTAGTCATCTTGCCTAGTAAACAAGATACGCGCGTTTCATATGTTTCTAGATCAAATGAATCTAGAAGTCCATCTTTATGGAGCTTCGTTATGCGTTTCTCATTTATGTGCCCGAGACGACAATGCCAAAGATAGGTTTGATTCAAATCATTTGACTTGAATCTCTTTGTATTTATGTTAAAGACTGGAGTATAAGTGGACCTTTTCATGCTTAGAATATAAAGACCATCACACAAATCAGCATTTGCATAAAATATTCCTTTACGAGAAATGGAATTCTATTATTCGCAATAATAAAATCAATGTTGGGTTTTGGGGTTCATACGCAGCGGAAATTACAAAACAATTTTGACAAAAACCCCAACAGGATCCAAATCTAATTCCATTAAAAACGTTTAAACCATGAAAAACTTAATCATACCTCAGTCGCAATATACCTTTCTGAAGGTTGATCGATCTCTAAGGCGCTGCCAACGACGAACGCCCTCTACTAGTAGTCCACACACGAACGGTGGCCGAGATTCGAAGTGCTAGCTTCGAGAGAATACCAAATCTTTTTGTTTCTCTCCAAAACGATCCAGAGCATACCAAAAACCCTAAGTCGTTTCTTAAACGAAAATAGAGTTTTGGCCTTTTGATCTTTCGTATGTGTATTGTAACTTAAAGCGTCTATTTATAAAACCCTTGTATATATACGGTTAAGTAAATTACACATATACCCTTACTTAAAGAAGTATAAGTGTAATACACCACAAGGACGTTTCTGTCATGAATTTTATCACATAAAATTCATTTTTCGAATCATCTTAAAATCTCGCAAAACCATTCTTAGTGTGCCACCCAATAGGCTCATACAACGTTAGTGTACCAAAACACATTTTGGTATACAAGTCATAAGCGATCTCTAGCAAGACATTATGACTACCCAAGTTGTACGAATATCAAATCGATACAACCTAATCAATAGTGTATATAACATCCTTTTGTCACACGATATCCTTTTGATCAAACATAAGGCATGGAATTGTCATCCAACATGTTCAATCGTACTAGTCTCGATCTCTAGGTAGATGAAAACATCCAAGTGACATTGATCAATATCAATTCACTTAGACTAGGCCTTTTAATGCCTAACACATCGAGGGATCCACTTTGGATATCTCTCTTTATATGAGAGGGACAAATTCTATCTTGATTACACAACTTCATAACATTGCTCACACAAGTAACCAATCACAACCTTTATAATCATCCAGGTTAAAGACAACGTTTGATAGTGTCAAATCACCATTGTGTTCCTAATGTTGAAGTCTCTGGTAATCTCAAGTCGAAGGACCGAGAAATATACATATCATTAGAAACAATTATGACTTAATCCATGTGATGTTCTCATAGCGAATTCGGTCCGAGTACTTTGTTCCCTAACAAGTACTCGTGATCTTGATTCGTATCCCTATACGTATAATCATCATATGATCATCAATCAAGACTCACACTAGTATTAATTCATTATAGTTCCCAGTATAATGATCGACTAGGGACATTTAGGATATTTATGTAAATACCCATGGATCTTATTATAATGTAAACATGCAAATTAATTATAATAAACAGCAAATGAAATCCTCTATTTTCATTAACTAAAAGTATTCATAAAGACAGTTAATGGATTGACCTAGGGCACATGCCCCATCAATCAAAACCATTCATATCCAAGCATGAAACAGAAATGATGTTTCTGCTCAAGGCATGCACAAAATAACAATTATTTAAAGTTAAGATAAGTCCACTAGGTAAGACTAAGTCATATGATCCAACAAATCGGGCAAAGAACTCTTGCTCCATTCCTTACGCGGAGGATGACTTCTCCTTTCTTCAACTTTCTACTTCTGGTGAGTCCCCGCACATTTATACAAATGTGAGATCCACATCCGGTATCTAATACCCAGGAATCACTAGTAGATAAATTAATTTCAATAACATAAATACCCGTAGTGGTAGTCGTACTACCCTTTTTCTTCTTTAGATCTTCCGGATAGAGTTTGCAATTTCTGAACCAATGTCCAGGTGCATGGCATAAATGACAATTTCTTTCCTTTTCTTTTGGGTGTTTTGAAGCAGGAACAGGCTGGGGCTTAACTTGTTCCACGAGGCTTTGCACAGTGCTGTGAAAAGAGCTGGCACTTGACAACTTTAGCCTTGCCTTTGCCTTTCTTCTTCATTCTCTTTCCCTTTTGGACCATCAACACATTACTAGAAGGTTTCTTGATATTTTGTTCAGCAGTTTTGAGCATCAAATGCAACTCTGAAATTGATTTCTCCATATTATTCATATTGTAGTTCATCACAAATTGTGAGTAACTTTCTGGTAATGAATTCAGGATCAAATCCGTAGCTAACTCTTGGTTATGGGAAATTCGAGTCTATCAAGCTGGTCAACATAACCCTTCATCTTCAGAACATGAGGACTAACTGACGCACCCTCAGTCATTTTGCAAGAATGTAGGTTTTTTTGTCTCGAACTTTTCTTGCCTAGCTTGTTTGTTGGAACATTTCCTTCAGCGTTATAGCCATGTCATAGGCTTCCATTAGTTCCATGTCCTTGAAGTTCGGGAACCATAGTTGCCGACATAATACATGCAACATCGTAGAATCGTTGACATGCTTATTATGCGCATCCTTCACAAACTTTCGTAGCATTGGTGGTGGGTCCTCGGGGATTGGAGCATCTAGGACATACAACTTGCGTTCATGCTTAAGAACAATTCTCAAGTTTCGAATCGGTCAAGAAAGTTAGTCCCAGATAGCTTATCCTTCTCAAGGATGGATCGCAGTGACAGGGGATTATTGTTACTTGAAGAGGCCATTGATCTACAATAAAGATTATGCAAAGTTTATTTTAGTATAGAGGAATATACTCCCACTAAATTAACAACCCTCCTAAAACACACCGTTTATTTAGGGGACCAAAATCCATATTTCACCTAATTCTATGACAGCTATGCCATGAAACACAAAATTAGATTATTTAGGTAGGTAACAGTTACCAATTACATCTTATGTGATTTTTAGATCCTTTTATGAGATACGGGACATCTTATGTCTTAGCATGTTTTTATCTCATCATTTGCCTAAAGTTCAAAACTATTTTGATGGCTTTATTAAGTCAGATCATTTTAAACATTTAGGTAACTCTTACCCAACTTGTCTCACCAAGATAACACAATACATGTACCCAGCTATGGCTGAAACTGTATTAATGTGATCGAGGCCTTGACAAGTGTTTAAAATGGATGGCATGAGGCTTAAAATTTAATAGAGGGATTTTATTCAGTTTTAGTGATTTTATGTAAACAATGAAATATCATATATTTTTATTGATTTGTTAAATCACTAAACAATTTGGAGATTTTTATACTGTTCACTAATAAAAGAATTTTCGTGCGCTAGGATTAGTTAGACGGCGGTCCCGCTGGCCGGTGGTTCCACTTTCGAAAATTGAAATTCGCTATAGAAAATCATATTTTTCGCTGATTTTATTCTCCTAAAGTTACCCCTTAATTTATCCAAAATTAAGTCAATTAAAACATTTTTAATTAACCCGGGCCCACATCTAACTAATCATCTTATCCTAATCCAATTAGGACTTAAGATATTTGAATCCTAGCATATCGCCAATAACAAACTTCTCCATATTTTTCTCCTATCCAATAGGGATAACGAAACCAATTTTGCTTATATTTCTTAATCTAATTTGTTATCTATCTTTATCAAATAGAAACTTCATAACATAATAGATATAACAAGATAAATAAATAATTTCGAAAATTAATTATTTGCAATTTCGTTCCTCATCCAAATAATCACAAACATGTAATTGAATCATGAACTACTATCCCATTCGAACCTAATCATATTAGTTTCGAATTAATATTCAGCCTTATACAATTCAAGAAACGTAAGACAATGTAACCTAAATATGCATACTGAATTACAGAGATTCCATTCATGCATCAATACACGAAAAATAAAGATTATACCTAATGGTGTCATGGATTACAGAACACGAAATTCAATTCATTAAAATTATTTGAATTAACCTAACATGGTTACTTAGATGTGTGAAACTGATTTCAATTAAATCGTGAATATATGTATCATATACACAAACATGATAATAAATCTCACAGAAAACTTATGTATATCACATATACATCAACTATTAACATGCTTTCAATCATATTTCATGTATATATCAGAAGAAAACATGCAATGTTTTTAATGGAATCAAACTCGATGGCTCTGATACCACTGTTGGGTTTTGGGGTTTATACGCAGCGGATATTACAAAACAATTTTGACAAAAACCCCAACAAGATCCGAATCTAATTCCATTAAAAACGTTTAAACCATGAAAACTTAATCATTCCTCAGTCGCAATATACATTTCTGAAGGTTGATCGATCTCTAAGGCGCTGGCAACGACGAACGCCCTCTACCAGTAGTCCACACACGAACGGCGGTCGAGATTCGAAGTGCTAGCTTCGAGAGAATACCAAACCTTTTGTTTCTCTCCAAAACAATCCAGAGCATACCAAAAACCCTAAGTCGTTTCTAAAACGAAAATAGAGTTTCGACCTTTTTAATCTTTCGTACGTGTATTCTAACTTAAAGCATCTATTTATACAACCTTTGTATATAGACGGTTAAGTAAATTACATATATACCCATACTTAAAGAAGTATAAGTGTAATACACCACAAGGACGTTTCTGTCATGAATTTTATCATATAAAATTCGTTTTTCTGAACCATCTTAAAATCGCGGAAAACCATTCTTAGTGTGCGACCCAATAGGTTCATACAACGTTGGCAGTGTACCAAAACATATTTTGGTATAAAAGACGTAAGCGGCCTCTAGCAAGACATTATGACTGCCCAAGTCGTACGAATATCAAATCGATACAACCTAATCAATAATGTATATAACATCCTTTTGTCACACGATATCCTTTTGATCAAACATAAGGCATGGAATTGTCATCCAACATGTTTAATCGTACTAGTCTCGATCTTTAGGTAGACTGAAAACATCCAAGTGACATTGATCGATATCCATTCACTTAGACTAGGCCTTTTAACAGTCTAACACATCGAGGGATCCACTAAATATCTCTCTTTATATGAAAGGGACAAATTCTATCTCGATTACACAACTTCATCACATTGCTAACACAGTAACCAATCACGACCTTTATAATCGTCCGGTTAAAGACAACGTTTGATAGTGTCAAATCACTATGTTCCTAATGTTGAAGTATCTGGTAATCTCAAGTCAGAGGACTGAAAAATATACATATCTTGAGAAACAACTATGACTTAATCCATGCGATGTTCTCATAGCGGGTCGGTCCAGTACTTTGTTCCCTAACAAGTACTCGTGATCTTGATTCGTATCCCTATAGGTATAATCATCATATGATCATCAATCAAGACTCACACTAGTCTTAATTCATTATAGTTCCCAGTATAATGATCGACTACGGACATTTATGATATTTCTGTAAATATCCATGGATCTTATTATAATGTAAACATGCAAATTAATTATAATAAACAACAAATGAAATCCTCTATTTTATTAACTAAAAGTATTCATAAAGACAGTTAACGGATTGGCCTAGGGCACATGCCCCAACACTCCCTCCCTCCCTACATTGCCAATCCTTGCAGTTTCAGAGACAAAAACTGCAACCAAAAAGATAGAAAATTGATCCCACCGTTCCTCTACACTACCGTACAAAACATTAATACCATACCCCCTAAACCCCAAATCAAGCAATTTCTACTCCCCCCTTGTGTTCCCCACATGTTTTACATCTCAATATGGGTCAACGACATATATCCACACTAATTAATGTATACATTGTACTATATATATATATATGTTCTAAAATTAAACTTTCTAGGTATTTAATTAAAAAATCGCGCGTATTGATTTTTACAAGGTGTATAGAATTAACATCAAGTAATTTGGCAACAAAAAAACAAAAATAACAGGCGTATAGAATTAACATCAAGTAATTGGCAAAAAAAAAACTAAAAAACCCTGATAGAAATCACATCAACTAATTGGCAAAAATAATAAAAAAAAACCGGATAAAAAAAAATAGCCGGATACATTAACAACTACTAGGATACAAAAAAAAAAAAAAAAAAAACAACAAGTACATGAACCACAAGAAGCCTAAACAAACAAAATCCCCAAACAAGTTGATCTTACAGAGTTGTATACACAGATTGAGTTGGGGTGGGTTGCGGTGCGGATCTGAAGTTGAAGATGGAGAGAAGATCTGCACCAATGGAGCCAATATGGGGTCGTGACCTCGGGTCAGGTGAAGTTGAAGGAAGAGTGGAGTTCGTTCAGTCCGGGGAGTTGAAGGAAGGAATAGTGGATCTGATCTGTTCGTTAGGGGAGTTGAAGGAAGGAATTGTTGGGGGAGTTAAAGGAAGGAAGGAAGAGTGAGTTGATCTGGATCAGTTTGTGTTATGTTCAGTGGAAATTGTGACCTCGAGCCACGATTTCACTTAAATGGAAATCGTGACCCGAGGTCATGATTTGCCGATTTCCCTTAACAAAAAATGTCTTGTGGAAATCGTGACCTCGAAATCGTGACCCGAGGTCACGACTTCTCTCCATATAAAAAAATAAAAATAAAACGTGACCTTGGGTCACGTTTTCCTTTCACCATGCCACCTGCCGCGCGATGTGGCAGTGACGTGGCCAAAAGTGTGTTAGTTTTGAAAATATTTTGGTGGGTGTGTTAGGTTGATAAATTTTATCCCTAAATGTACTAATCAAGCAAAAACTCCTTGGAATTTGTTAATCAAAACATGTAGTTTTTTTATGGCTTAATAGTGAAATATAGCTTAACATTTCAAAGTTTTTTCAAAAATATGTTAACATTTAAATTTTGGTAAAAATATTTTAATCTTTTAATTTTTTGTAAATTGTATTTCACTTTCTATTTTTAGTGAATTGCACTTAAAAATTTAATAAATTATGCATACAATTGAAAATATTATATCATATAAATAAAATTGGTATGTTATTTGGTAATCATTCATCACTTTAATTGTGGTTTGATACATAATAATTACAAACAAATGATACAATTTACATGAAACTAAAAGGTTATGATATATTTGTAAAAATTGAAACGTTAGGATATTTTTACAAAAATCTTGAAATATTAGGATGTATTTGCCTATTAAATCTTTTTTTATTTATTTTTGAAGCAATTAAAACATGTACTCTATCCCGTCACAAACATAAGCAGTTCTAGGGTACCTCCATTGTTAAAAAATGTAAGCAGTGATCTTTCATTCCTAAGCATATTTTTTAAGTATATTTTAATCTCATTAATAAAGTTTTAAAAGTTGGATTAATTTTTGCTTACTAATGTGTCAAGTTGGATATATCTCGTTTAAATCAAAATAACATTAATAAAAGTAAAGATAATACATAATAATATTACTTTACAATTAAATCACTCCTTAATTGTTGTGTCTTACTTCAAACAACTTAAAATTGTGGCTAGATGGAGGAGTTAAATAAACATAAATGTTGTTTGCCTAAGCGGTCTTACTTATTTAAGCTGGATTGGTCGATATTTATTAGACTTTGAATCTTATTAAAAACCAAATACAATAAAATAAACATGTGTTCCATTTTGCTTTGTTTTATAATCAAGGCAAAATCAATCTTTTAGTCCCTGAACTTTGAAGGTTTTACACTTTTGGTCCCTCAACTTTGAAAATAACACATTTGGTCCCTCAACTTTTCATATAGTGTAAATTAAATCATTTTGTTAGTCCAGACATTGTTATTGATGACATGGCAAAAGTCAATCGCCACGTGGCAATGAACCAACCGGTTCAATGGTTGGTTCATTGAACCGACCAAATGAACCCCACCCTTCTATTTTCTCTTTCTGCGTTCCTCTTTCTCTCCACGTTTTCTCTCTTCTCTTTCTCTTTTGCTCTCTTGCTCTATGCGTTCTCTCCTCCTGCATACCTCTCCCGCTCTCCCTCGCACCTTGCTCACACCCTCTGCCTCGCGACCGCCCTCTGCCTCACGACCGCCGCCTCGCGATTTTTTCGTCTTCGTCGTCTCTCCCACTCGAATCGCAGATTCTTCGCCGTTCGAGGTAATGTCAGTTCAAATTTTCAATTTATTGATTTTGTAATCGCACAGTGCAATGTCTGAGTTTCTCGATCGATGTTTGAATAATCCATTGGTTGATCTGCGATTGCGATTTTGTTCGCGTGTTTGCGAAGAGTGATGGATTGTGTGTGTGTGGATTTCGTGAATGTGGATGGATGTGTGTTGAGATTTGCGGCGATGAATTTGTGTTTTGGAGTGGTGCGCAACAGTTCAATGCATGATGAATTGAAATCTAATGGACTGGATTTCATGTATGTTTTGTGGTTAGGTTTTTGATTGTAAGGAATTGTCTCTCAAGAAGTTCAAATTGTAGTTTTTGTTTACTTTATGTTCTGCGTTCTCTGTTGCTCGACTGCCGCCTCGCGACCGCCGCCTTGAGGCAGAGGGCGGTCGTGAGGCGGCAGGCGGTCGCGAGGCAGAGAGTGTGAGCATATATCATGAAGGAACTTTATATCAGTCAAACTTAGCTGACTTGCCTTTAATTTTGACAAATGAGGTCCACGAGAGATAACATGAAGGAACTTTATATCACACAATAACATACATTACCTTATAAGAATCATTTATATAACATCGATCTGCGATCTGCGTATCATACTTTAAAATTTGTGAATGTCGTTATTTTAAAGCATGTATGAATAACTTATAGGAGCCAATATATGTTATAATGTGATATATCATGGTATCCAAACAATCAAAAGAAAGGTTTTTCTTGTTGTAAATTAGATGACATTTTAACCAAGCTTATAAATGATCACGTTGTCAAACATGACTCTCACATTAAATTGTAACATCAAGTATGACTTCTACATTGAATGTAACTTGTACACTCTACTTAACTTGTATTCAACTCAATGTATAATCACTTATTTATGTATTGTCATGTAACTTATAATCTCTCCAATGTACACCAACTCTTTCATGTATTGTCTATGTTGCTTGTGATGTGTTGTATGACTTGTGGTGTATATATAAATTGTACACATTTTATAAGTACAATTATCATCATCACCAAATGACTTATATAAAGGGTGCCAACTCCATTGTAATTCACACACCAATGTATGAATGAAATCTCTACATTCTCATCTCTAGCTCTCTTCTCTACTTGTTCTAGTAGTTCTTAGTTTATGTCTTCTATACTTAAATCTCTAGCAAGTCCAACTTAAGTTTTAGTTGGCTTACAACTTAGTTTACAACACGTTATCAGCACGGGCTTACTCTAGCATTAAAGAGATCTTGAAGTTCAAAAAGAATTGTTAAGGAGACAAAGTTAGGAAGGTATAACTTTTGTTATTTAAATAAGTTCAATTTATTTTCTATATTATCATGGTTGCTTCCTTTTATTACATGCATCACTTATATATGCATACTTTATTCATATACTATGCATTATAACGTCACCGATTGTGAAAGTATGCTCTGTAGTTGCGTCTTGTACGACGATCTTTTACATCAGAAATCAAAAGTCAATGTGTGACATATAGTTTTTTCTCTTAAAACTACAAACGATTAGTTATTGTTCTATTCTTGATTTTATAATACAAATAATGCTATAAGTTTGAGTTGATAGTGGGTAAGTCTTGTCCCCGGTAAAGCTAAACATTGAAAGGGAGACGGGTTATCCCGTTCGAGAGGCATTGTATTAAGTAGACTATGTCTCGCCACCCAACCTGGAGGTTGTCCCACCAACTCATACGAATAGTACATTTTGTTTATTAATGAATCAAGTTGTGAACATATATTTAATTATATGTTATGTTTTTACATAAAAATGGGGAAAACTATTTTATATTAAATTTATTTTTAAAATATTATTCAACCATAGTTGAACTTGTTGTCATATTATATTACCGACAAAATTAATTGTCATGACAATTAGATACTATAATTTGTTAATAAAACATTTATGCAAGACTATGTTGTGTTATACAAAATTTAAATCATTTGTCAATATCTATTTAGAGATTTGAAAAGTGAATATTTCACTTTATATATCTTTTCACCCTATGGAGTTATAAATATATAAATACCAAAAAAAGGTAATGCTTCAAAAGCTCAAAATGAGCGATTGAGTCTCAAGCTACAAAATTTAATCAGTCAAATATTAATTATAATTCAACAATTTTAATTACCTATATATTGAGGCTATGTGAAAATATGACTGATAAGACAATAAAAATAAGGTCACGTGGCCCACCTCGATTTATTGCTGCAACAAATATCGAGTGCGTGCGTCAATCTAATAAATATTAATGATTGATTTCTTATCTCATGGTAGCTGAGTAAAAAAATGAGATATTATAAATATAATATCGCTCTCATCCAATTAGTGATCATGATCGCAATAATAAATTTATGGATGTGGAAAATGTGAAAATATTAGGTAAAGGTCGTATTGACAATTCCACCAAAAATTGGAACAAAAGTGGTGCACCGCTACAAATGACAAATAATTATTGATAATGAGTGCTCATACTTGTGACATTTTTTGGTCATATATGAAATGCTATTTTGCCTAAATATTGTCATATATATACCCGAATATTTTTGTGATATTTACCATGCCTTCAAAATCAAAGGCAAAATATTATGAATTTTATCATTGAAAATGGCTCGATAAATCAAACACATCGAGATATGTTTAAATCGTGACCTAAATATGAACAATGAGTTTATGTCTTGTGTATTGTGCTACATGCATGTACATTATAATATAAAAGTGTATATTTCTCGAATTCGAACTTAGTGGAGGCTAATGTTTAGGCAATATCGGGTACAACAATTTTATTGTTATTGTCTTGTTCAGAAGAAGTCTACTTAGAATAATAGAAAATTTATTTATATGAATATGATTTAATATGAGTATAATATTCCCGGCTTTAATCGGCTTTAACTTCTGGAATATATAAGGGACATTAAAACGAATGTCGTCATAAATCAAATGATATTCATAATGTGAAAAATCTATTTGATTATCCATAATTATCAATAATGCAAAAATATCATAAATTCACACGAACATCTTTTATCAAACTGGATTTTTTTATCAGCTAGAGATTATCTCAAGGCAAATCAATAGGAGACTTATATTGATTTAACTATCCATTAATCATATTATAAGATGCATTAGATCCCTGATATGGAATTCATTTATAACAAGTTTTGCTAATTGTCACTTTGATGAAGCAATTTTCCCACCATTAGGGGGAGATATAAGCCAAGTCAAAAGGAATGACGTGAAATTGTTTGAAACACATCAAATTGCATTAAATTTGTTGTATTATGATCCATGTATAAATTAATATGAACTCGAAGTTCAAATGATCATTTAGTAGCAACAAGTTATGTATCAATTACTTGATATAAGTACTATATATATAAAAGAGTGGCAATCATATGCTTCAACATTAAATGGTTCATATAAAAAATGATGTCCATATTCAACAAAATGCACAAGATGTCACACCTATGTGAACATGAGGGGAGAATAAAAATGAGTTATTGGTTAGTGTATTGCACTCTTTTTTTTCCTTTGCTATGATTTATCCCACTGGGATTTTCTTTGCAAATGTTTTTAATGAGTCAATTCTAACAATATTAAAACGCTTTATCAAGGTTGATTAGTGTATTGCACTATTTTCCTTTCGCTATTGGTTTGATCCCATTGGATTTGTCTAGCAAGGTTTTTAAAGAGACAATCCTAACATTATTATACTCTGTATAAAAGATTTTATGATAGCAATGTATTTTTTTTCTATACTAGATTTTTTCCCACATGATTTTTCTAGTAAAGGTTTTAATGAGGCATATATATTATCTCAAAGTGTATCAATGTGTTGCACTTTTTTCTTAGCTTTGGTTTTGTCCCACTAGGTTTTCTTAGCAAGGTTTTTAATGAGTCAATCAATAATATATTATACAACAAATCAAGATTGACGAGAACATTGTATTATTTTTCTTATATTAGATTTTTTTCTCACATGGTCTTTTTAGTACATGTTTTAACGAGACATATTCTCTCGGCAAGTGTCATCCAAAGGGGAGTGTTGTAAATTGGATGACCCTTTAACCAAGGTTATGAATGATCACATTGTCAAGCATGACTCTCACATTGAATTGTAAGATCAAACATGACTTTTACATTGAATGTAACTTGCACACTCTACATAACTTGTATTCAACTCCAATGTATAATCACTTATCCATGTATTGTCATGTAACTTGTAATCTCTCAATGTATACCAACTCTTCCATGTATTGTCTATGTTGCTTGTGATGTGTTGTATGACTTGTGGTGTATGTATAACTTGTACACATTTTATAAATACAATTATCATCATCACTAAATAACTTATATAAAAGGTGACAACCTCATTATAATTCACACACCAATGTATGAATAAAATCTCTACATTCTCATCTCTAACTCTCTTCTCTACTTGTTCTAGTAATTCTTATTTTATGTATTTCATATTTAAGTCTCTAACAAGTTCAACTTAAATTTTAGTTGGCTTATAACTTAGTTTACAACATTTCTCACATGTATTGATGTGTTTTAAATAGAACAAGCCATCAGCCAGCCTGTAAAAATATAAGAAGATAAAGATTGCCGGCTTGATACGTACCCATGACTCAATCAAATTTGTTTGTTTTACTAAAGCTAACCTTTTTATCAGTCTTATGTGCGGCACCCTTGTTTGGACGTATCTCATCAATACTGTTCTTAGTTTGACCACTATCAACTTAAAGTTTTATCTCAAAAGAATTTGATGATAGCTGAATAAAAATAATCAATTGTATATTTTTCATGAAACATTCTTTCATTGATGTGGCACTAATTTCATTCCACACGTCTTCATCGGAACCGCAATGTACCTATCAACGCTGCAATTAGTTTTTCAAATGCTGGGCAAGCAATGGAAGGTGAAAATTCAACATATCAGGAAGATAATAGTGCAGTCGATTGGATGGCGGGACAAGCTTTCACTAAAACAGGGACAAGCTTTCATTAAAACAATTTTAATATTTAATAGAGATTTTAAAATTTTTATTAAAAGAGGTATTATTAAATAACACATAATTGATAAGAGTTTTAAAAAACTTCTATGTAATACATGTATTAAAAATTAAAACATAACACATTTTTACATGACATTTAATAACACTTTATTTAATAGAGGTTTTAAAATCTCTATTAAAGGCAAAAAATATTTTAGTGTTTGCAAATGCAATTGGGTACTCAATTCATGCAGCTCCAACCGATTGAAAATATGTGATCTTAAATGAAGACGTAGTTGGGTCTATTCGCCTCATATTTGTGTAATGTAAGAGCATCCAACCCAACAACATTAAAATAGTGTAATACTGACACTATTTATGTCTATTTTGATGTAAATAGTAACATTAACATTATTTACGTCTCCAACCTATTAACAATATCTTTTATATTATTTTATTTTTTATTATTATTTTATTCAATTTAGTTTTTAATATAAAAATAATACAATTATAATAAAAGATGACTTTAAAAAATATAAACAAAAAAAATTAATAGTGAAAGAATTGGCAAATATTCAATCATGGAATGCCAAAACTTAAATTCTGTAGACTGGGCGATTCTGCCCCATTCCAATTAAGAAAAAATGAGGTTTTGACGTTCATTAACCTACTATTTATATAATTTTACATCTCAAGCTGGTTCCACTCTTTTTTTGAACATTTGTTTTAAAAAATGTTTATTTGAAAGATGTCGATTTGAAGCCCTAATAATAGAAAAGTTTCAAAATTCTTAACTAAAAGTTGCCACTCTAAAATTTTGTACTAGTTAAGCCTGCCCAAATTTAGAGAGTGTTGAGTGACTAGTTTACATGTAGATTAAGCTCAAGTGTATGGTTGCTCCAAAATACCAAAACAAGTTGGAATTTTCACTCCAAACTTATAACCTATTGTATTATTTATTTTCAACAATTGGTGTGGATGATTTGATCCCTATCTCTAATAATAGCAGCCACCCATGTAGTTCTTCCCTCCATGAGTTTGAAATTAATTGAAGCAAAGTTCGAAAAAAAAATTTAATAATCTAAAAAAAGCAAGAGATATTTCAAAAAAAAAAGAAAAGAAAGAGAGCATTTGTGGGTTATGGCTTAGAAAATATTAGAATGACAACAATAACACATCACAAGACACATCCGCTCATAAGAACCTTCTATACGATCTCGACTTGCGTGTTATGCAACGTGATTTATGTACCGGCATCTTAAGGGACATATGAATGACACTTTTGAGCCAATATGTCTCGCAATGTGACATATTGTTGTCATTCATAACCACCAAATTTATTCACCAAAGAGCTAAAAGCCAAAAACAAGGAGAAAGAAATTCATCATGAACCAAAACATGGATTTTCATCAATAAAGTTAAAAGAGTCTATATATGAGACACACACAAATTAATTGTTCTTCTTGCTCGTTTGATCCACAATATCTTGAATGAAGAGAGACAAATTGAAGTGAGAAGTCCCTCCATCCTCCATTGCTCTCCTTCCCATCTCTCCAATCTCTTCAACTCTTCTCCTCATCTCTTCACATTCTTCACTACTCTCGTCCATCAATCTCCTCACACCCCTCTCTATCTCTGCCTTCTTCACCACTTCAATCTTTCCACTCCCCCTCAACCACTCCACTCCACTGTACCCAACCTTCAACACCTCCACAATCACCTTCTCATTCAAGAACTGCTCGGCATACATCGGCCAAGTTAGCATCGGCACACCTGCACGCACCGCCTCCAACGTCGAATTCCACCCGCAATGCGTCAAGAACCCGCCCACCGATCCATGCGATAGAATCATCACTTGCGGCGCCCAACCCCTTATAACTAGTCCTCTCCCTTTGTTCCTCTCCTCATATCCTTCTCTGTCCAACCAACTCTCCAACTCTCGGTATCTTTCGTCGATTCGGAACACCCATACAAATGGATGCTCCGACGACTCCAAGGCCATCCCAATTTCAATCAACTGCTTTGCGGTGAGCCTGCACAAGCTCCCTAAACAAACATACATAACTGAATTAGGCTCTCTCGAGTCCAACCACTCCAAACACTTGTTCTTGTCAATGGAGGTCTTGTTCCCCCTCTCTGCTATGTCTAATTCCTCCTTGTTAACCAATGACACAGGCCCAATACACCACACTTTCCCCTGCCTCGCCTCGCGATACTGCTTCGCATACTCGGGCTCCAATTCATCGAAACTATTGACTAGTACTCCATAAGCGGATTGCTCCGTTTCGTGTATATGATCTCCATTGCCTTTCTTCGCAATCGCGGGTAGCTTGACCTGCAAATCTGGATATGATTAGGCAAGTTCGGAATTAGAAAAAGTTCATCATCCGATTCAATGCTGTCAACAATCTCTGAATTGAACAGATTTTGTAAACAAAGAAGAGAGAAGCAACATGTCCCGTGAAAAACAATTCTGGGAATCTCAAGTTTGGAGGCCACACTACAAGTCCAAGCGTGGAAGACGTCGGAGATGAGGCAATTGGGCTTGGGGTCGGCATCCGCGAGCGATTCTTCGAGTTGGGGTTGGAGGAAAAGGCCGTCGTAGCAGCCAAGTTGAAGTAGTCGAATTGGGAGGCCAGAGGCTGCAGCACGGTGGATGGTGGCCTTGTGGGGGATGGCATTGTGAGGGGTAGTGACAATTGTGGCGATGACGCCCCGGCGAGCGAGGAGTTTGGCTATGTCTATCATGGGGATCATGTGGCCTGGTGCCATGAATGGGACCAAAATGAAGTGAAGTTGTTGGGTTTCAAGCAATGGATCCATAGAATGATCAATAGAGTGTGGATTGGAAGAGAAGTGTAGTCTATAGATATCAGACTTGGTTTATAGAAGGAGAAGTGGTTGGTGGATTGTCTTGGTCTTGGATGGTCTTTTGGTTAATTTTGAATGTCTTTTCAATGTGTAGGACCATCTTTTTTTATTTTTTTTTTTGTCCTGATCAAGTAGGAACATCTGGTGTTACTTTATGGAAATTTTGGGTTGTGTTTATTTTTATTCTTATACTTAGATATCCACTATTTTTTTTTTATTAAATTTGTTGGATGGATGTTCTTACAAACCCGAAGGGGTACATCAACGTATTACAAATGAGGATACAATGTTTTTGAACTTGATATCCACTAGAGTTACCTCTAGAACACAAGAGTCGATAGATAGATTAGAGCACTTTGTTTAATTTCTTGCACTTCTTGAACTAGATATCCACTAGAATTACTTCTAACTATTTCTATTAACAGTGACTTTTAACTATTTCATAAATACCTTACTTTATAATAATGCTTTAGAAAATTAGAAGATTCAACCTAAAACTCATAAATCTAAGTGGTCACCAACTAGTAGGTCTCAACTAGTACAATAAGACAATGATAATCTTGAATTGTTTTATGGGTCACAAAGTTGATTTTTTTTTTAATTTATCAAAAACATACTTTTATAAATGTAGAGACTTTACAACCACAAAAGATAAAGATGAATAGAAAAGTACATAAATAAAAGAAAGAGCACTCCTACAAAACGACTAAGAAAACAAATTTAAACCCAAAATACAAGACAACCACTCATCTTCATTATTACTTCAATTGCTCCTCCATTCATCCAAAGAAAAACCAAAACAACTTACCTATCCCGGTTAGCCATAATGCTGCACTATTCTGAGCGAGTTCCCAAATTTCAAACACCGATTTTACTTTATTTTCAAAAGCACCAGTTGATGTTTTGATCACAAAACCTTCTTTTTTTTCAAAATGGTCACGAAGTTTTTCAAAAGTTTCGCTCTTGTTCAATCCATTCATTTTGAGCTAATGGGTCGCTAAGTATAAGGCTGATGTGGATCAAAACTATTTTTAAAACTAAAACAAATGTGGAAAATTACTCAATTTTTTAAAAAACAAATGTCAAAATTATCACTTTTACTACCAAAATCCATCTCAAATCGGGACAATATGAATTCGAGTATCTATAATAGGATCGACTTTATGTAGGTACCCTCGGGTATTGGGTTGTCAAACGTGTCATTATTGAGTTAAGCATGTTAACACATGAATGATCCGCGTTTTAGTCGTGTCTAATTGTGTTTGACTTGTTTATGACTCAAACCCATTTATATGAAAGTCTAACCCGTTTAAAGAATGTCGTATTATCATGTCGTGAAGTAAATTGCCACCCTACCAAAAACAATGTGATTAGTTACAACTTCATTTTTAGATAAAACAATAATTTATAAAAGCAAAAAGAAAAAGTAGCTTTTGTGATTGTTGCTTAACGAGTTTACCATCAAATTTATTGACCGGCAGCCCAAAAACAAAGGCGAAAGAAATTATACATGACCAAAAACATAGATCTTCATATCAACTAAATGTGTAGCTCATTAGTATCGCATGAGGTAATTTTATAAGAGGTTGGGGTTCGAGTTCCATTAAGAACAAGAGGTGGACGTTTATTCTATTATAAAAAAAAAAGCTACTCCCTCCGATCATTTATATAAATAATTTAAAGTAAAGACATAAAAATTAAAGTAGCCTTAATTATGAAGGTAATTCACATATATATCCTTTGACATGACATTAAATGAATTGACAAATTAGAGAATCATAGGCATTGTTTGGTTAGGGGGGAGTTATCTCGGGAGATAATTTGTAAGGAGTTGAGAACTAATTTTGTTTGGTTGCCCAACTTGTCTGCAAGTTATCTCTCAACGTTATACCCTGCAAGTTATCTCCTAACTTACACCCTAAGGTATGAGATATCTCTACACCACTCCCTTAGAGAGTTATCTCTCAAGAGTTGTGGACACAATTACCTTTAATTAATGACTCATTTATTACTCATCTCTATCTTATTTAAATGGTATTTATGTAAATTCTTATTTTTTATTGTTTAAAAATTTAAAACTTCCCTACAAGTTTAAAGTTGAATAAAAAATAAAAATATTAACTCCAATGAGTTAACTCCAAGGAGATAATTTCCTACTAACACTGTAATTTAGCAAAAATGAACCAAATGAGACCGTAAATGTTTGAATTGTATGAGGGTAAAATGAGTAAAAATGCAATAAATACATTCTTAAATTTCAAAACCGACTTACAATCTTAAACAAAAAATATTTGCTAAAACGGCTTATCTAAGTGAACGGAGGGAGTAATACGAACGTAGATCTTCATCCAAGAAGTTAAAGGGTGGCGAGAGAAACACTAGACAGCATTCTTGCACACTTGATCCACAATATCTTGAATAAAAAGCGACAAATTCAAGTGAGATGACCCTCCCTCCTCTATTGCTCTCCTTCCCATCTCTCCAATCTTTTTGACTCTTCTCTTCATCTCTTCACATTCTTCACTACTCTTATCCATCAACCTCCTCACACCTCTCTCTATCTCTTCCTTCCTCACCACTTCAATCTTCTCTTCCTGTCCCATTTCAATTCCCACTACCACTCCTACTCTTTGCCCAACCCTCAACACCTCCACAATCACCCTCTCATTCAAGAACTGCTCTGCAAACATAGGCCAAGTCAGCATCGGCACACCCGCGCACACCGCCTCCAACGTCGAATTCCACCCGCAATGCGTCAAGAACCCGCCCACCGATCCATGCGATAGAATCATCACCTGCGGCGCCCAACCCCTTATAACTAGTCCTCTCTCTTTGTTCCTCTCCTCATATCCTTCTCTGTCCAACCAACTCTCCAACTCCTTATACTTCTCTCCCTTGAACACCCATACAAATGGATGCTCCGACGCCTCCAACGCCATCCCAATCTCAATCAACTGCTTTGCAGTGAGCCTGCACATGCTCCCCAAACAAACATACATAACTGAATTAGGCTCTCTCGAGTCCAACCACTCCAAACACTTGTTCTTGTCAATGGAGGCCTTGTTCCCCCTCTCTGCTACGTCTAATTCCTCCTTGTTAACCAATGACACAGGTCCAACACACCACGCTTTCCCCCGCTTCGCCTCGCGATACAGCTCCGCGTACTGCGGCTCCAATTCATCGAAGCTATTGACTAGTACTCCATAGGTGGATCGCTCCGCCTCTTGTATTTTATCCAAAATTCTAATCACAGTTCCTTTCTTCACTACGGCGGGTAACTTGGACTTGCAAATCTCTATATGATGAGGCAAGTTTGGAATTAGAAAGGGCTCATCATCCGATTCGATGCTGTCCAAAAACTCTGATGAATTGGACAGAATGTCCATGCACGTAAGAGAGAAACAACAAGTCCCGTGAAAAGCAATTCTAGGAATGTCGAGTTTGGCGGCCACGGTAGAAGTCCAAGGGAGGAACACGTCGGAGATTAGGCAGTTGGGCTTGGGGTCGGTCTCGGCGAGTGATTCTTCGAGTCGGGGTCGGAGCATTTCGACACCGGAGAAGAAGTTGGGCATCAAGGCTGGTGAAGGGAGGGTGTCTGCATTTTCACACCCATCTGGTAGGCCTACTTCATGGGTGGGGAATTGTAGTAGGAGGAGTCGAATTGGGAGGCCGGAGGCCGCGGCTCGGTCGATCACGGTCTTGTGGCGGAGGGCGTTGTGGTGGGTGGTGACGATTGTGGCGATGGCGCCGCGGCCAGCGAGGAGTTTGGCTATGTCTATCATGGGGATCACGTGGCCTTGGGCCATGAATGGGACTAGAATGAAGTGGAGTGGAGGAGCCATGATAGACAAAAAAAAAAAAAAAAAAAAATTACCAGTGTGGATTGGAAGAGAAGGATAGAGATTTGAAGAGGGTATGATCGATCTTTGATGATTTTGAATGAATGGGACTTGGTTTATACACGGAGATGTTTTGTTTTGGTGTGTGTCTTGACGTCATTGCTCCTCTAAGCATTGGATCTATTTACTAGCTTTGAATGAATTTTCAATTGCGTAGGTTGACCATCCAGTCTCCATTACTTTGTGTGCAAATTTTTAAGGTGATTGAATCCATTCAAGTCTCCGCCTTTGTCTCTGCCTTTGTCAGTGGCTTAATTTAGTCGGTTGTCTTGATGCTCTAGCCACACCGTCAATGGGATTGGAATGCTTCCACGAACTTATCTAAGATCGATAATCATTAATTAGTGGAATATTTTCCTATGACATAAAGACCCTTTATTAAAATTTATTATTAGTGTTTTGGGGTAGAGGGTAATTATGTATTTTACTTAAGTAGATATCTCAAATTGTTAACAAAAAAATCTTTGAGTCGGGACTCAAAGAGTCCAAACAGATTTTTTGTTTTCCTATTATATAATGCTTGAATGTTTCATGAGAAGAAACACGTGGGGATGAGCGCTCGGTGATGATGTACATCTATTCACGCATCGAAATTTGTGCATTTACACATTGATGTGCGAACACTACAAAAAATTAAGTCTATCAATAACATTTAACAACTCTCATTAAAAGTAAAAAATAACAATTTTTATCAGTCATAGAATGGGGGTGTCGTAGAAAAGTATAATTTATAATAACAATAAATCTACTTGGACTCATGAGTCTGACTCATATGGAGGTTTTTAAGTTTTTTTTTTTTTTTTTTTTCATGCAAGAGGCTTGTACTCACTACAAAAGGATACCGGATTAGCGTCGGGTAAGTCCATCGCTAATCTAGTATTTTCCGTCACTATACTGTGTTAGCGACGGAACTCCGTAGCTAACTTGGTCGTTGCTATTTCAGTATAGCGACGGGTGTCAAAAATTGCGATGGGACCCCGTCGCTAAACGTCGTTGTTATATTCTAACAGATTGACAAAAAAAATTATTTTTTTCTAAAATATTATTTTTAAAATGAAAATAGTGATGATGGAGGCGAAGAAGGGGCGATGGAAGAGGATATGGAGAGGAGCAGGAAGTGGTGGAGGAGGAGAGGAGCAGGAGCATGAGGAGGCGGAGGAGGGAGAGGGCACGACAAAGGTGGTGGAGGAGGGCGGAGAGGATGCGTCTGAGGCGGGAGAGGCAGTGTAACGACCTGAAAATTCGACTCGTGTCACGTGTCATGTTAGGGTCGTATGTGGGACCCACTAGCCGGAATGCGTATGTTTGAATCTCGAGTGGAGATGCTAAATGTTGAAAAACGTATACGTGGAGAATTCGGTGAGCCGAAACACGAACGGGGACGCGTCTCGAGTCGCGTGCCAACGTGGGACCGAGATAGTCGTGTTATGTGGTTTTAATGTGTACATTGAATATGCCTCGTGATGCGTGTAGCGCGAGTATCGAAATTTTAAAAGTGAGGCGGGTTGGTGCCTCGAGATGCGCGCTACTCAGTTTTCGAGGACACTTTTGATTTTGAAATAAAAAAAGAATATGATATATATATATATATATATATATATATAATATATATATATATATGTAAATATATATTAATATACTAGTTTCAGGACGTTCTGCGCACGATTGACCCGCTCGTTTCGCTCGCGGGAATTAATTTCTAAAGATTTATTAATGAAATTTAAAATTGTTGTAAATTGGATGACCCTTTAACCAAGCTTATGAATGATCACATTGTCAAGCATGACTCTCACATTGAATTGTAACATCAAGCATGACTTCTACATTGAATGTAACTTGTACACTCTACATAACTTGTATTCAACTCCAATGTATAATCACTTATCCATGTATTGTCATGTAACTTGTAATCCTCTCCAATGTACACCAACTCTTCCATGTATTGTCTATGTTGCTTGTGATGTGTTGTATGACTTGTGGTGTATGTATAACTTGTACACATTGTATAAGTACAATTATCATCATCACCAAATGGCCTATATAAAGGGTGCCAACCTCATTGTAATTCACACACCAATGTTGGAATGGAAATCTCTACATTTCTCAACTCTAGCTCTCTTCTCTCTTGTCTCCTCTTCTCTACTTGTTATAGTAGTTCTTAGTTTATGCCTTCTATACTTAAGTCTCTAGCAAGTCCAACTTAAGTTCTAGTTGGCTTACAACTTAGTTTACAACACGTTATCAGCACGAGCTTGCTCTAGCATTAAGGAGATCTTGAAGTTCAAGAAGGCTTGTTAAGGAGACAAAGCTAGGAAGGTATAACTTTTATTATTTAAATAAGTTCAATTTATTTCTATATAATCATGGATGCTTCCTTTTATTACATGCATCACTTCTATATGCATATTTTATTCATATACCATGCATTATAACGTCACCGATTGCGAAAGTATGCTCTGTAGTTGCGTCTTGTACGATCTTCTACATCAGAAATCAAAAGTCAATGTGTGACATATAGTTTTTCTCTTAAAACTACAAATGATTAGTTATTGTTCTATTCTTGATTTTATAATACAAATAATGCTATAAGTTTGAGTTGATAGTGGGTAAGCCTTGTCCCCGGTAAAGCTAAACATTGAAAGGGAGACGGGTTATCCCGTTCGAGGAGGCATGGTATTAAGGAGACTATGTCTCGCCACCCAACTGGAGGTTGTCCCACCAACTCATACGAATAGTACATTTTGTTTATTAATGAATCAAGTTGTGAACATATATTTAATCATATGTTATGTTTTTACATAAAAAGGGAAAACTATTTTATATTAAATTTATTTTCAAAATATTATTCAACCATAGTTGAATTTGTTGCCTTATTATATTACCGACAAGAATTACTTGTCATGGCAATTAGATACTACAATTTGTGAATAAAGCATATATGCAAAAGCGTGTGTTATACACAATCATTCGCCAATTTCTCTTTAGAGATTTGAAAAGTGAATATTTCACTTTATATATATTTTCACCTTATGGAGTTATATATATACATACCAAAAAGGTAATGCTCCAAAAGCTCAAAATGATTTTGAGTCTCATGCTACAAAATTTAATCAGTCAAATATTAATTATAATTCCACAATTTTAATTACCTCTATGTTGAGGCTATGTGGAAATATGACTGATGAGACAATAAAAATAAGGTCACGTGGCCCGCCTCGATTTATTGCTGCAACAAATATCGAGTGCGCACGTCAATCCAATAAATATTAAGGATTGATTTCTTGTCTCATGGTAGTGAGTAAAATAATGAGATATTATAAATATAATATCGCTCCCGTCAATTAGTTCAGCTTCAAATTAAGAAGCATATGTTGCATATAATGATCATGATCGCAATAATAAATTTATGGACGTGGAAAAGGTGAAAATATCAGGTAAAGGTCGTATTGACAATTCCACCAAAAATTGGAATAAAAGTGGTGCACCACTACAAAGGGCAAATAATTATTGACAATGAGCGCTCATAATTGTGACATTTTTTGGTCATATATGAAAGGCTATTTTGCCTAAATATTGTCATATATATACCCGAATATTTTTGTGACCTTTACCATGCCTTCAAAATCAAAGGCAAAATATTATGAATTTTATCATTGAAAATGGCTCGATAAAACAAGCACATCAAGATGTGTTTAAATCGTGACCTAAATATAGGCGATGAGTTTATGTCTTGTGTATCGTGCTACATGCATGTACATTATAATATAAAAGTGAATATTTCTCGAATTCGAACTTAGCGGAGGCTAATGTTCAGGCAATATCGGGTACAACAATTTTATTGTTAATGTCTTATTCAGAAGAAGTCTACTCGAGAATAATAGAAAATTTATCTATATGATTTAATCGAGTATAATATTCTCGCTTTAACTTACGGAATATATAAGACACATTAAAACGAATGTCGTCATAAATCAAATGACATTCTTAATGTGGAAAGATCTATTTGATTATCCATAATCATCAATAATGCGAAAATATCATAAATTCGCACGGACATCTTTTATCGAACTGAGTTTTTTTATCAAGCTGGAGATTATCTCAAGGCAAATCAATAGGAGACTTATATTGATTTAACTCTCCATTAATCATATTATAAGATGCCTTGAATCCACGATAGGGAATTTATTTATAGCAAGTTTTGCTAATTGTCACTTTGATGAAGCAATTTTCCCACCATTAGGGGAGATATAAGCCAATTCAAAAGGAATGACGTGAAATTGCTTGAAACACATCAAATTGCATTAAATTTGTTGTATTATGATCCATGTATAAATTAATATGAACTCGAAGTTCAAAGGATCATTCAGTAGCAACAAATTATGAATCAATTACTTGATGCAAGTATTATATACAAAAGAGTGACAATTATATGCTTCAGCATTAAATGGTTCATATAGAAAACGATGTCCATGTGCAACAAAATGCACAAGATGTCTCACCCATGTGAACATGAGGGGAGAATCAAAATGAGTTATTGGTTAGTGTATTGCACTCTTTTCCCTTTGCTAAGGTTTTATCCCACTGGGTTTTCCTTGCAAGGTTTTTAATGAGGCAATTCTAACAATATTAAAACTCTTTATCAAGGTTGATTAGTGTATTGCACTATTTTCCTTTCGCTATGGTTTTATCCCATTGGGTTTTCCTAGCAAGGTTTTTAAAGAGGCAATCCTAAAATTGATTAATATGAGAGCAAACATTATTATACTCGTATATAAAAAAAAAAAAAAAAAAAATTTATGAGAGCAATGTACTCTTTTTCCTATACTAGATTTTTCCACATGATTTTTCTAGTAAAGGTTTTAATGAGACATATATAAGTGTATCAATGTGTTGCACTCTTTTCCTTAGCTTTGGTTTTGTCCCATTGGGTTTTCCGAGCAAGGTTTTTAATGAGGCAATCAATAATATTATACTAAAAATCAAGATTGACGAGAACATTGTACTCTTTTTCCTATACTAGATTTTTTCCCACAGGGGTTTTTCTAGTACAGGTTTTAACGAGCATATTCTCTCAAAGCAAGTGTCATCCAAGGGGAGTGTTGTAAATTGGATGACCCTTTAACCAAGCTTATGAATGATCACATTGTCAAGCATGACTCTCACATTGAATTGTAACATCAAGCATGACTTCTACATTGAATGTAACTTGTACACTCTACATAACTTGTATTCAACTCCAATGTATAATCACTTATCCATGTATTGTCATGTAACTTGTAATCCTCTCCAATGTACACCAACTCTTCCATGTATTGTCTATGTTGCTTGTGATGTGTTGTATGACTTGTGGTGTATGTATAACTTGTACACATTGTATAAGTACAATTATCATCATCACCAAATGGCCTATATAAAGGGTGTCAACCTCATTGTAATTCACACACCAATGTTGGAATGGAAATCTCTACATTTCTCAACTCTAGCTCTCTTCTCTCTTGTCTCCTCTTCTCTACTTGTTATAGTAGTTCTTAGTTTATGCCTTCTATACTTAAGTCTCTAGCAAGTCCAACTTAAGTTCTAGTTGGCTTACAACTTAGTTTACAACACTAATGAGAAATTTGAGTCATCTCAAAAACAAAGATATCATATGTGTTGGAGTAGTGTATAGCTATATATAGTGGGTATCCATAGTCTAATAATTAGGGCTCGAGTGAATGAAATCGAAATTACTAAAAAAGAACAAATTATAATATGTGTTTAAATAATACTCATTATAGTTTAAAAAGGGATATGATTGTCCAAATTGAGATCCATGGAGTAGGTCTATATATAGTGGGTATCCATAGTAATAATTCAGACCAAATTATAATATGCGTTTAAATAAAAGCAAGGGTCCGAGTCCAGTACTGGACAAGAGGGTCCTATCCAAAACTTAACTCAAACCCTATTTAATCAAGGCTGAACAAAAATGGGGCAATAAGTCCAGATAATTTTTTTGCCACACCAAGGTTAGAGTTAGTTACCTTCAATTAGTAGTCTATAGTCATTATTGAATGTATAATAAAAATTAAAATAATATTTATGAGTTTGAACAAACTATGTAATATAAATATTAAATATTAAATTTAATATACAATGGTAAATAAATTGAAAATATGATATTGAAAATATAAAATGCATACTGCTAAAAATTAAATATAAAAACTATTTTGTATTTTGTAGCATGTTCAAGATGATGTTGACTATACTTCATCTTCGTCATCACTGCACAAGAAACACATTATATTAGTTTATTTATAAATACATAAGTAACTAATTAATAATATGTAACTTCAAATAACTTACTCAACATAACAATATTTTCTTGGACGTTTATTTATTCCAAATTCATTATCAATACTTTTTCTCTTCATGTTGACTTCTTTGTTGTTGTCGACTTCGTCTTTATGTGTTGAAATATCATTTGATAACTTCCCCTATTATTTTCAAAAATAAGAGAATATGTAAAATTAAATTATATAATGTGATCTTGTAAGTTATTGTAAAATAAAATAAATACCTCATCATGACGAAAATTATCTCCATATTCTTCATGACATATACTCGAAACGGTGAAATTTTCATTTCCACTGGCTAAATTGTAATTAGTGAGTTTTAGTTTAAAAGTAAAACTTCTTCCTACAATCTCGCAGAGTTCTATTGGGACAATCTTTTCGTTTGTCTGACAATATAAGCAAAAAATAAGTTAGAACAAAATGACCATAAAAATGAAGAAGACATAGATTATATAAAATATTGCATTTGCATTCAATTAGTTTTGTATTCTAAATTAGAAAAAGATGTACCGAAGATGCCTCATTCAAGATTCTTTCGCCATTGTCTTTACCAATAATATTTTTTACTATGCTATCGAATAGAACAAAAGTTGTAGACCCTGTATTGTCTTAATCCGATTGTCATGAATTATATTTTTGACAAGATATATGTATATACAGTACAACAACAAAGAATAATAGAAAATTGAAAATTAATAATAAATAGTTTAAAGGTATGGCTAATAAGACTCAAAGATGAATGTTAAAATTATATACGTAATTTATAAAAGTGACATTCATTTGTATTAGATAATTTTAACTTACCTCCGATATGGCGTTGTAACAAATTCTTTGCACCTTTCGCAATAATATTGTGTTCCGGATTTTTCTAACTTGATGTAATGTGAATAGCAAGTATTGTAATGCCAAGAACCACTTGAATTTATTGACATGATTTTCACTTTGCAAACAACGTACAATTCCTGTGTAAAAAAATTAACAATTAGTTTTATATCGTGAAGAAGTTATATAATATTATTTTGTATATAATAATGTCTTACCGTAGCTTTCGATCTTTGGCGCTTCACTTCCTTTATAGTCATAGTTTCTGCCTTCATATTAAAATTTTCATTTTCTCCTCGAATCAACTGAACTTCTTTACTCAATTGTTCTCTGCAATTGAAAAAAATAAGGAAAATAATATGTCATGGAATGTAATTTACGCATTACATATGAAAGAACGCATATGTTTAAAGAAAATTTTATACCCTTTCATGAATGATGCGATTTCTTCAATATTTGGACTTGTGTAAATCTTTGTTGCACTTGTTGATGAAAGTGTTGGCTCACCTGTTGATAAAAGTTATATATTTATGTGGATTGAAAAGTATAAATAAATTCAGGATTAATGTTACAACGTATGTAGAAATGAAGCAACCTTGTACATGTATTTTAATAAATAAACTTGCATCAATTACCTCTATAAGTCTTCACATTATTTGAGGTAATTATAATTACCATTGAGTCTGATGATTTGCAATTGCTAAACTCACTGCTTGTTTCAATCGCTTTTTGGCCCCAAAAAGTTGCGTTCACTTGCTTGTTTCTTTAGATGAAACGTAGGATTAAATTGCAAAACACAATGAATCATTTTATTTTGATAAAAATTAACTTCGACTAAAAAATATATATACCTGTTCATTTGAATACGTAAAACAAGTTTTTTGACTATTTTTTGTTTTCCTTTAACTTCTTGATCTACAAGTTCGCCTATTCGAACAAGACGTCCTACTACATCTGTAAAGAACAAAATAATTAGTAATATTGAAAGTTATATAAAAAAATTGGAATTTATGTATTTTTGCTAATGATTATTTTTTTTCTTGCCTGATGATTGAATGAAACTGTCTTGCCGTTTTGTCAATTCTTCGAATTGAACTATTTCAAATTTGTGGTTTCGAATTTGCACGCTGCTCATGTTTTCTTGTATAGAGGTATGACCTGTGAAGTGTATCACTTAGTCGTGACTTACAACCTTACGCAATTTTTTTCTTTCCATTTTGAAGTTTGAAATGTTGTAGACCTTGCCTTCTGTGAGGTACTCAAAATCAGAAGCCAAATAGATGGGTATGGTTGCATGTATATGGTCGTCCTACAAAAAAATTACGTTATATGATTGTTACTGCAAGACATAGTTTACAATAAATAATCAAATTTAAAAGAATGTAAAATTGAACTCACATGCTCATCGAGCAAAATGATATCCATTGATATGAGCGCATCTATTTTTAGATTCGTCGAATACCACTTTCTTGTTATTTTCGCTCTTACCTCAAGTGTATGTTCTGTTGTGCAGATATCTCTTATTGGAGTCATTGATGTTGACATTATCAAGAATCTTTATTAACTAAGTAAAAGGATTTATCAAAAAAAGTGAAAAGAAAAAAATGTTAGGTAGAATTAAGGAGATGTTATTAGTAATAGAATACAAATTAATATACAACAATGTTAGATACCACTATCTACATAAAAACAAGGCTTCGTGACATTTTAATACCTTAGATTTTCGTGGTTAATGTAAATTATGTAAAAAAGAAGTCTTCGCTTTCAAAGTGAACTCTGAGTTCAAAAGATACAACTTAAAGGAAATACTTTTGGGATTTTATTAGCTTTCATGCTCGAAAAACCTACGTAATTTTGGTAAAATAACAAAAATTAATTACTGAAATCGAACAGAATATGATCAATCTGATTCATGTGTCATTGAAAATCAACTGTAGAAGTCAATAAAATCAACTTTATAATCTTTTCATAGTAAATTTTTTTTTTTTTTCGCTATCTAGAAGTCAATAAAATCAATCTGATTCATAGTAAATCCCTTTCAAATGCGCTTGGAAGATCAGAAAGAATATCAAGTGCATGGATACGTGTTTAAGATAAAGATACACAGATGATTTTCTTAGAGATTTTGTCTCACTGATTGTAATTACTAATTAGCATTTTTGTTTTGTAGAAACTGGTGGAAATATTTCATAATAAGGTGCGCATTAGTCATTAGATCATGCATCATCTAGTACCTATAAAATCCACCCGAGAAGCTCTCGCTTTATCCACACTAATTGCTGCGGAGAATCAAGTTGTCCCTTATATATCAACTAATACCATCGACCAAGATTTGATTTTTTTAATCAAATGCATATCTACATTGAATAGTTCAAAAAAAATATCTCAAAATCATAGCTTGTGTATAAATTAGAAGTAAATATATCCACCTAAGTATTGCCACCATGGTTAATACAATGATATTGGTAAAACAACAGTTTTTGCAATCTCTCGTTCATTGGTTTGTTCGGGATCCCAAAGACAAAATCCCTCTTCACTCAAAATTCATCTTTGAGGTGTGAAGCTCTCTAATCTTTCTCCATGACCAACACCACATCCAATAAAATTCAATTCATGAAAAAAAACTACAGTAGATACCATATACAATGACCTCAATTCATCCATTTATCTATCAACAAAAGTAATAACAAAGCTTTCATTAATGATTCAAGTCACGTTTTTCTTACCATGCAATTATAGTCTCAGTTAAATTGGCAATGTCAACTAAATCAACAACAAACCTTCGATAACTCTATGTTTTCATAATGCTAATGTTTAAGAGAATGGTAACATTTAATAGTCAATCCCTTTCAAATGCGCTTGGAAGATAAGAAAGAATATCAAGTGCATGAATACGTGTTTAAGATAAAGATACACAGATGATTTTCTTAGAAGCAGCACCCATTGTCATTAGATATTAGAATAAGCTTCTTTAGTCAAAACCAACCATTCAATCAAAGACTATAAAAGTGACAGATTAATTTCAAAAGCAAACACTGGTAAGAATGGATCTTAAACTCATTGCATCTCTCAACACTGCAAGTAATTAAACTTTTTTGCTACTTAGGTTCTAAGGAACAAAAGCCACCAAAGAAGGTGAAGAAGAAGAGCAACACCACCAAACAAGGTGAGCAGTGAAAGTGTGTGAGTGGTGGCATTCACAGAAGCCAGAATTTTAATTTGGAATTTTTGTTTGGCATGATCTTCGCATCACTTGTATTAGAATGTATGCTATGCAAAAACACGATTTCATTGATGAAATCATAGGCGTGCATTGCTCAAACCAACTCTCTCACTAAACTCATTGAGAAACTTCATCAAACACTTGGTTGATATAAATTGTAGAATGTGGATATGAATAAGCTAAGTGATTGGAAAGGTCAATTAACAAATATAGATATCGATCACTAATACAATTATTTTTCAAGGTGAAACATATTAAAAATAGAAACTGAAATTATATAATTATATACATTATACACTAATACAAACTTTTAATCGATTGGTCTAATGGGGAGGTCTAAAAGAATCAAATTAATTTGCAACTAACAGTACCAAAATCACCTAATGAAGTAACGCAACATTAAAATAATTTTACCAATTAAAGTAACAATAAAAGGAAATTTATGAAAACATAACATGTAAGAATCATAAACCATAAACAAGTTTAAGAAATTAAACAATACAACTGATTCAGAACATATAATTGAATCTCTTACATTACCTGCAATGGAGATCGAATAATTTTGATGAGAGAAAGCAGTAGGAGAACGTGATTGTCATTTTGAATTGAGAGTGCCTTGATAGAGATAAAATGAAAAAGTGATCTCATATTTATAGAGATATTAGAGTAGTTGGAATTGTTGTCGAAGAGTGATACGAGTCGAATTGGGAGAACACAGAGTCATAATCTCCGAATGAGTGTGTTGTAGTTGTTATTCAATTCCGATGCTACGTCATTCAACCACGATTTGCAACAATCCAGACATACAAACTAACGCAGAGAATCACGGATTAACACACATCGAGAGATGCGAAGAATTGATTCTTCTCTGTCAATGCGATTTCATCTCTCTCTCTCGCTATAACTGTCTGTGATGTTGTTTCTGCGATTTAAATGCTTCTTCGTCTCTCTCTGTCTACAGTTTCTCACTTTAAACCGGTAGATAGAGACAACATCTAAACCTGTAGATAGAGAGAACAGCTAGCGATTGTGTGAGACAATAATAAACTAAGATCTTGTAACTGGGAGTTCTTATCGAATTGGGACAACACGGAGTCAAAAGCTCCGAATGATTGTGTTGTAGTTGTTATCCAATTCTGATGCTACGACATTCAACCACGATTCGCAACAATCCAGACATACAAACTAACGCAGAGAATCACGGATTAACACACAGCTAGAGATGCAAAGAATCGATTATTCTCTGTCAACGCGATTTCGTCTCCCTCTCTCTCGCTCTCTCGTTCTCGCTGTCTGTGATGTTGTATCTCTGCTTTAAATGCATCTTCGTCTCTCTCTCCCTCTCTCTACAGTTTCGTGTGGGTTTAATTTCGAGCGAGGATAATTGTGCGATTTTAATCGGTTGTGGTTTCTGACTGGGATTTAACGGAGTGTGGGTTTTAATCGGGCTACTTAGCTGTGATTATCTGTGGTCATACGTGGAAATTGTTCAGCCTTAATAAATGACTTAAATCTCTTATTCTTGATCTCAATCCCAAT
Organism: Stephania yunnanensis; assembly: GCA_039657365.1. Taxonomy (NCBI): domain Eukaryota; kingdom Viridiplantae; phylum Streptophyta; class Magnoliopsida; order Ranunculales; family Menispermaceae; genus Stephania; species Stephania yunnanensis. The sequence goes on from CM077580.1 coordinate 7,610,084, forward strand.
TAATTAACACTCTTTCTTAGTTCGCTAGCTAGGACAGGACCGCATGTGTGCACGAAGAATGGACTATGGTCTAAAAAAATAGTGGTCAGGGACTTAACAGAGTGTGATCGATGTACCATAAAATAATAGTTGTAATGTTTAAAAACTAAGCAAGTGGTTGAATTTGATAATCTATATATATTAGGCATAAAGATATTTTGGATGTTAAGAATGACAAGCATCATTTTTCTCTATTTTTTGGCATATACTTAGATGTAGATACAAAGAGATGTAGAACTTGCAAGATACAACACGAATCCATATAATGCATAATATGATTGGAATACAAGTAGATGATGACCAAGGATGCATGTCATGGATGCATCACATATTAAAACAACCACAATACCACAACGATTAATTACAATTGAAGTATGAGTTGATCATCTTAGATGAACTGATTCAGAAACTCATCCAAAGTGGTGTACTTCACTTCAGGATAAAGCTCAGACGCTTCCACTCCGAACGATGGCTCAATCTCGAAGTAGGTCTGGTCTCTTTTTATGAAGATTGAGTGTCCAATGGAGTAGAATTTCTTTTCTGCTCTGGTGCCATCTGCACCAACAACATCAACAATGAAACATTATTAATTATATATAGTTCATATGAATTATTAATTGATGTTGAAATCAAACAGTTTTAAGATTAGATATATAAAACTCCCCTTATTGTTGCTACATATAACTAACCTTCGATGTGTTGACTTACTTGTTCCTCTGTTAAGTACACCCTTTCAAGGGTTTTACCAATCTTCTTCTCCCACAGTGACACTAAATCATTGATGGAGTCCACATTGTTTGGGGGCTTCACATAAATGGTCTTATTCAAGGTTCTTGGAGCATCCACAGCTTTGATCAAGTACGCAGCGATGTCTTCTTCCTTGTTAAAAGCCGCTGGTATACATACAAGAAGATACAAATTAATTGAAATACATGCAAATGGAAGTTCTAATTAAGCTCGTGTTTAGAGATTATTAATTGTTGATTACCCTTCGTGTTTCCATCCCCTAAAATGATAGCTCGGTCTCTAGGGGGACTTTTGTATCTTCTACTTGTACAAGTGAAGGCAGAAAACAGCCTGAACAAAAGTCGTTGCAAATGTAGATGTAAGGAATCCCTTCTGGCTCAATTCTTCGACGGATTTGAGCTTTCTTTCCAAAGACAAATTTGGCGGGATCAACGGCACGGGTGCGATCCACATCGTTCCCATACTCCGATGCCACAAATCTCTATAATTTTTAGTTAGCAATTGCATTAGTAATGTTGGAATCTATGATTTAAATTTAATGTGTATGGAGCATGTAGAACATGCCTACATAGTTGGATCAAATTAAGTGCATATGCATATGCCGTGTTAGAAACAATTGAGACTTAGCTATGAGTTTATTAAATCTAGATCCATTTATTTGACATTTGATTTAAATGATGAGGCAACCCTTTCGCGATCCATCTGAAATAATCTAAAACACTAAAAGTGTGGCTCATAGGCACATCATAAAAGTGACCACAAGATGCACAAGCTGGTATTCTTGAGATTTGGCAAATAATGGCAGAAGAATACCTTAGCATAAGAAGCTTCTTCTGCCAACTTCTGCTTTTCTAAATGCAACCCGTCGTTCTCTTCTACGAGCTTAATGTGTTCCAGCCTTAGCTTGTCAATCTCAATTTCCTTTTAGCATGCGCAATAAAGCGATATGAAACAACCCAAAAGTCAGTTCGTCAGTACAAGAACGGAAGCAACACATATTTAATCTGAGATGAATGTTAAAGGTATCAACAGTATATCAAATCTTCATGGAACTCAATCATGTTTAACACAATTCGATTTCCATAACACTTGAAGTTCAATTTTATCTAACATGCATTACTTTTTTCCTTTTGCTAGTCGATTGTTCATCATGATATTAAGTCATTACTACAAGTCAAACCCATGCACAAGGGATTTCTATTAAATCTGATTGCACTGGACATCAAGCACAAATATATTCAAACATAGAACAGAAAATTATCGAATCACCTGAGATTGTATTCTCATGTTTAACTCATTAAGGTAGTCTCCAAGCAATACATTGACCGAGAACATTTCGTAGATCTTTCACCCATTCGTGATCAATTGTTGTTTTAGGAGTAATATTTTTCCTCCAACTCTTTGTTTTTCGAATCGCAAACCAAAAGAAAAAAAAGGAAAATCTTGAAGAACCCTAATCTATTTCTAGTAAAATATTGGCAAACAACATCTCTCAGATAAATAGGACCCCAGACATACAATAGTATAGAACTCTAGAATATAAAATATGGAATAGTCCTTGCGCATATAAATCATATTAGTTGAGATAATCCAGGAAGTAAGGCACAACCTTATTCTTCAATTGTTCCTCTAGAATCCGATTATCTCGCGATTTTATCTCGCATCAATCGAGTCAGATAATTTAACCATAAGGTCAATAAAAAATATATAGTAAGGCAATTAAGATTAGGACTTGAACTCAATGCATTTTTCAGATCTTATGCTTCTAATTTTCAATCGTCAATAAACCATTTGAGGCTCGTACAATGTTAAAGGATTAAAGATCACCTTTAGCTCAAAATCCTTCTTATTACACTGAGCCGCCAATCTCATAATTGTCTGTCATGCACGAAAAATATCACTGGAATAATCAGTTTTCTAAAACAAAAAGATAAACAGAAGTGAAGGATGTCAAGAAGAAACATACCTGCTGCATGTCAACCAATAACTCGCATCTAAATAATTTTGAATATTTTCTCATCAAATGTAAGAGATAAGCAACAATGGATTATTTTATTTTATCTTCCTCAATGCGCGCTCTTTCAACCAACTTCTTAAGAGATCTTCTTTCGGTGAGATCTTCTCTAGAGGAAGTTATGCCAAGCCTTGAAGCAGCTTGATGAAAAATTTAAAGCTCGCTGTTGTCGCCACCATCGTTAAAATTTCTATCTTGTTGGAGTAATGCAATCACATCATCACCAAATTGATTCCCCAAAGGATCAAGAGTAAAAATGGTTCTCTGAAGTTCATTTACAATCACTAAAACCTGTGAAAGATGAGAAAACATAAAAGAAAATCAGCAAGCTCAATGGATAATAAATTACGTATTGGATCATAAAGGAAAGAGGCAAATTCTGAAAGTTTCCAATTCGATTAAGGTCAAGCATTAAAATTTCAAGATCATAAGAAGCTACTCCAATACACTTCTTTAACCACTTCCCAGGCAGCATATGTTTAAGTGAAGAAATTCACAAACTCTACTAAGAAATAGTCAAAATAAATGCACACTTACATATATCCTGCTACATAATTCATAAGTTGAGGAAATGGATGATCCGTGGTTCAACAAAAATCCAATTTCATAGTGATGCACAATAAATTCTAAATAAATGCGCAAACGAGCGCATACCTCATCAGGTAATAAGCATAACAAAAGAAAATAAGAAAAACTCCAATGCCACTACGGTAACTGTTCAAATGTGTGTAGGTCAATACCTGACAACCAATAGCTTGTGGAACAATATCTTCAACGCGCTTCAGACTTTCCTCGAGAGCAGATCTTGCCTTCTCAAATTTCAGGACTATTGAGTCCCCGGTTATAGCCTAAACACACAAGGAATGCCAAAATCAGTTACTTCTTAAGAATTCAATACCCTGGAAAACTTGAAGAGATGTCGCGCATTCGCAATTTTCTAAGGTTATTTATGAGACAATAAAGAAGTCTCCAACAGAATCATAAATTTTCTACCTTTTTTATTTGAAATATATATTTTAAAGGTAAAATTGGTAATTATTCACTATTAAATGATTTTTATAAATTATAGAACTAAAACTCATGAAGTTACTTGTAATGGAGATTGACCAATTTGAATGAGATAGAGCAGTAAGAAAAATTGATTGTGATGGAGAATAGATAAAGCTTTGAGAGATACAGAGTTGGGAGAAACATCAAACATATTTATACACTTCAATGAGAGTCCATCGAGTTGTTGACCAAGAATGAAATTAAATAACTCAGAGTTGAGGTTTGGAGTTCACCTTATTGTTCATCGAATTTAACATCTAAACATTTGTCATCTCCTTCCTTTGGCCTTGAGAATGAAATGCAATTTACCAATAAAAATAAACACAACCAACATGAAATAATTCTCCAGCTTCTTTATCAGTTTGTCCCTGTTATATTTAAAAGAGTAAATTTTTTAAAGGAAATTATTAAAAGAATGAGAAACATATTAATTATAAAATGGTTGAAAACTTACATTTCAATTAAAGTGATTCTGCAATAGAAGCATCCACGAGTGACAACAACTCTTTGTAAACAATGTTTTTTGTCGTGTTTGGTTGATTATTGTAATTAGAAGGTTTAATAAGAACTTTAATGGAAGTCGCAGTGGTAGCACGTGAAAGCGCAACATAAAGTTGACCGTGAGAAAAAACTGGTTCTCTCAAATAAACCCCAACGTAGTTTAATGTTTGCCCTTGAGCCTTATTAATAGTCATTGCAAAACACAATCGAATAGGGAATTGTCTCCTTTTGAATTTGAATGGAATTTTATCTTCTTCATTTGGAATGAAAGGTATTCTAGGCAGAAAAACTCTTTTCCTTTTGTAATGACTTGTAGCTATCTCCGCATCAATGATGTTTTTCTCAAATCTTCGGCAAATTAATCGTGTTCCATTACATAATCCCTCAGATGGATTAATGTTGCGCAGGAGAATAACCAGACAATCCTTCTTTAACATCAAATCATGTGGAGGAAAACCACTCAAGGATAAACTATTCGAGAATTCGAGATTGACCAAACTCGTGTTTTCATTAAGAATTTCATCAAAGCTGTAGTACCTAACAACTTCACCAGGAAATCGTTGAATAAGTAGAGAATTAACTTCATCTACAAATTCATTCTTTGTTGTTAATATAGCACGACTTGACATTGCATATATTTCCGCAGTATACTTATTCAAATTTGGGTACATTGCTGTAATTAATTTTTCCAAAGAATTTTGTTCATCAACATATGGTAAGGTGATATTGGAAGGTATAGAAATCATATTTCCGGAAGTTCATCTTCTGTACCATTACCAACTCGAAGTATAAACTTTGAAAACTTTGGATCAAGTCTTGCTCTCATATTTTCGACTAACTTGATTTTTTCCAACAAAGGCCAAATATATGATGTTGCCAGCGTCGACTTCATTACATCTTGTCTATTACCTTTAGGAACTACAGAAGTACTTGTCTAAAGTCACCACCAAAAACTATCACTTTTCCGCCAAATGGAAGGTATTTATCGGTTACATCCCTGAGCATCGAATCCAATGCTTCAATATGTTGTTTATTTGACATCGGTGCTTCATCCCAAATGACCAAATGTGTTTTCAATAATAGTTTTTCCAACATTGATTGTTTGCTAACATTACATGTCTTGATGCCATTAAGATTTATCGGCAATTTGAACCTCGAATGCGCCGTTCGACCTCCAAGTAACAATGAAGCCGCAACACCTGATGATGCAGTTGCCAATGCAATCATTCCTTCATATCAAACCTTTGCCAATATTGCTTTATATAAAAAGGTTTTCCCTGTACCACCTGGACCATCTATAAAAAATAAAGCTAGTACTTACATTTTTTAACACTTTATCAAGGATAGAATCATATGCATTTTTTTGGGCAAGATTCAACTTCGATGTGGCTTCTAAATCATTAATATCAACAGTCAAGCTCAACTCTTCATCTATTTCTCTATTGCATTGATAAGCATCATCAAAAGTAATTGGGTAATCGACTAAAGAGAAATCAGTAATATTTTTTCCATTTGATTCTAGAAATGTGTTAATATGCTGCAGAGCTCTTAAGTTTGTTTCAATTACGGATAGCTGCAGACGTTCAAAATCTAGACATAATTCACTTCTGAATTTCTCCCATAAATGACGAGGGTTCTCAGGATCACAGTGTAACAATATTGTAGCAAACAATCGACGTAAAGTAAACGACATCTGATATGCCGATGCTTCTTCCAAGCACAAATATAAACTATTGTCAGCATCAAGTAACATGTGCAAAATAGCTGCTTCTTTATATGAGGATGCATGAACACCATTGACAACTTTGAGTTCCTGGAAAGATGTGCAACCTTTAATATGATTTAATAGCAAACGAAGGTAATATCTTTCACCTTCCATTGGATTTGCCGCAACAACTCTGCCAATAACTTGACGCTTTTGCCTTCGTTTCCATCTTCTTACTTGTTGATTCCACACAAAATACTCAGGAAATTCCCTATATAAGATGGTACGAGCTAAATTATCATTCTGGTTCATGTTAAAGTATTCCGTCAGCATGGAACGGGATGACAATCCATTATCAACCAAGTTTTGCAACACGCCGTTCTTATTAAACTTAACCAATTGCTTTCCCTCCAAATGTAGTTGCAGCGTGATGACTGGTGGATATATTTAATTCAAAGGAAAACCATATATGCGCCACATTGCCTCTGGTGCTACTACCCAACGTGATGATTGGAATATATTGATCTCATCAATGTCACCATTGTCATTATTGTCTGTGCATCGAATCGCAATGCGATCATGACCTTTATATATGTACTTGTACATGTATTTAATTGCCTTGATAGTAGAACAAACCTCAACATTTAGATGACAATCAAATTTAGCAAGTAAGTAAGGATTGTATGGAACCACCCAACGATTGTCCAAATTGTGTTTCCTAACACGTACAGTTTTTCCATCATTACGTCTCCAATATTTTGGATACGATCCTTTGCCATGCGAAGTACAATCATGAAAGGGCTTTGGAAAGTTATTCTTGCATTTACCATCTGAATCCATGCACACATTATTTGGGTTCAAAGTACCGCATGGACCATGCATCATATGTTTCACAACAGAGGTATACAAGTGGGGGTGAATCTGAATTGTCGGGAAGCTCCGCACATACGAACGAATCAAAAGTTGAGGTTCTATTAATTTTGCTGTTGGTTGTAAAACAATTAGAAAATGTGCATGGGGAAGACCTCGTTTTTGAAATTCAACGACATAAACATATGCCGCAACTGGACCAAAAACCTGCTTTTTCATTATTTCATTTTTCAAGCACTCCAACTTTGATTTAAAAACACGAGCAACAAGATCAGGTCTATTTTGTGCGTCATCATTAAATCGAAGCGCTTGTTGTATTTCTGGCCAATAAGGATTGCAAGTGACAGTGAGGAATATGTCAGGTTTGCCAAAACGTTGAACCAATGCCATAGCATCCATGTACCTTTTATGCATGTCTCTTGACCCACCTATAAAAGATGTTGGAAGAAATATCCTACGTCCAATATTTGAACCAATGCTTTCACCCATATCAATAGAATCCATAATCCCTTGGTACAACTCTGAACGTATCTCATCTTGTCTATGACGAATAAAATCTAATCTTGATGTCTCTAAATTGGCATACATGTCAACGACGTATTGCTGCAAAAGTCTTCCAGAATGTAATAGAATAGAATTCCTTACATCCCTAATCTGAAGTTTATAACAATAATACTTGCGGCAAGATACACAATTCTCTTCCGTCTAGAATATACTGTGAAAATAGAACAAAATATTTAAGTTCAATATAAAAATAAAAAATATAAAAAAGTAAATTATTTAATGAAGGTAGGAAATGAAAACATTTACCTTCATTTTCATTATCAAGTAACTCTTCAGTAGAGTTGACTAAATGAGGATCAAGAATGGCCTCTGTGTTGTAATTTCCATGTGATTCAGTGGTAAATTTTCTCTGAATTCCATCGTGCCAACCTACGTCCCCATACGGGAATAATAAAGGGTATTGTAAAGGATCGTAACAACCGTAGTAGTAATTGATTCTATGGCTACTTCCGGAGTGACTATACACAAGGATATCCCTTTTAGTTGGCTGAGCACATGTATTATCATCTATCCAAATAGCAGCATCTTGAGAAGTAGTGGGCATATTAAATACTCTCTGATCAAGACTAACACTTGAAACTAATTGAACAACATGATCTTCTAAATTTTCTTATTTTGTAAAGTGCGAAAAAAACTTGCATATGGATTTTTCGCAAGAATACTAATTAACCTTTCCAAAATTGTCTCTTTCATCCTATCAGAACAATGCATTCGGTTTTGCACTTCATGATCAGTAGCATAAAAGTAAAGTTGCAAATAAGAAGGATGCTCCTTGTCAGGAAGTAAATTATTTATAAAATGATGAATTTGGCCCTGCACTCTAAATGTATATACGCCATATTACTTTTGGCATACTCTCTCTCGCACTTTACACCAAAAGAAGTAAAACCAAAATTGGTGTTATAAGTACGGATGTACATCAAAAACTCACGTGTCTCTTCATTGTTTAAAGTGAAGAGGTCGAACATTTCTTCAGGAACAACATTAGGAACGAGGGTTACTTGACCGTTTGAACAACAGAAACTATTAGATTCATGAAAAAACTTCTTCGCACTGCAATTTCGACAAGAGTTTACTAATGGTAACACATCTGCTGAACTTGCAACGTGCTCAAAACCCATAGCGACATAACGTGGTTTTGCATTCAGGAGACCTATAAATAAAAAAGAAAAAAGAGAGGTAACGTAATTTCTAAATTATTAATTAAATTTATTCATTTTGGTTTATAGCATTTACCATACTCAATATTTCATAGAATATTTTGTGAAGTTTCAAATTCATACCTCGATCATTCAACGCTTTCTTTTCACTCCTTAGTTGTCTTTGTCGAGCCCGCTTCATTTCTTTTTCTTCCTCCATTACAAATTTACGTTTCAAACTATCGACCTCTCTACGATTAGTATTTTTTGCTTTCCTTACAAAGTCTTCACTATTGTTGATAACTCTTAAGTTTCTCACCATGGTAACTCACTAACGCAAGGTAAAATGGTTATACTTAATGGGTTTTTATATGAGATTGTTAAACTACAATCCAATGAAACAAACATTAGAGTACTAATTAAAAAAAAAATAATGTTAATTTAATATTCAAAAGGAGATGGAAAGTAAGCAATGAAGTTCTTGTGTCTTTTAAACACAAACATATAACTAATTTAGATTACAACTCTAACATAATGCTCATTATCTACAATTCATCTAAGGCCACAATTGGATCCAAAATAATAATCACACGGAGGTTCATTTAATCCAATTATTCAAACATTTATATATTTCAAATGTGAACCAAATCTATTAATCACAAACTTGTTAATCATAAATATTAATCACAAATATCAATCTCGAACTTGTTAATCACAAATCCAACATTAATAACATGGAGATTAACTACAAATCCAAGTCAATGCACAAAAATCCAAACAAAATTATTAAAAAAAAGGCGAAAAACGCATCAGATCCATGAATCGAGCACGAAATCAAAATTAGAACCGGAGAAATTGAGATTCTAACATCAAAACAACAACAACCTAACATCAAGATAAACAACAAATCCAAGTCAATGCACGAAAATCCAAAATAAATTCATAAAAAAAGGGGAAAACGCAATTCCTAATCTCGATTATATCACAAATATTAATCTCAAACTTATTAATCACAAATACTAATCTCAAACTTATTAATCACAAATATTAATCTCAAACTTGTTAATCACAAATATGACACATATTTATAGACTCGCATTTAAAAAATGTGAAAATGGAAGATTTAAAGAATGATAACATCCTTCAAGATTTTTAAGGATAGATAAGAGTGGCACAAGATAAAAGCATTTGCTACATTGCATTACAATTTATCACCAAAAAAACTTCATTAGTAAGAATTTCATCGACTAATTAAAATTTTCTTGTTGTAATTGTAGGGATAATATACAGGGATTTAAAACCTGAAAATGTATTAATTCAGAACGACGGACATGTAGCATTGACAGATTTTGATCTATCATGCTTGACATCTTGCAAACCACATGTAGCCTCGAAACATCCAACTCCCTACTTTATATGAACTTATTTTCACCCTCTCTTTTGTAACAGATTTGATTTCTATTAATTGTGCACCTCTGTTCTTACTGAAGATTGTAATATTTACTCCTCAGCTTTTAATTCCAAACATCCCATAAAAGAAAAAGCATCACAAAGGCCAAAATACTCCAAACTCCACCATTAGCTACCTAGAAGATTGTTCACATTTTGCAACATCACCGACCTGTTGGGTTTTGGGGTTCATACGCAGCGGAGATTACAAAACAATTTTGACAAAAACCCCAACAGGATCCGAATCTAATTCCATTAAAAATGTTTAAACCATGAAAACTTAATCATACCTTAGTCGCAATGTACCTTTTTGAAGGTTAATCGATCTCTAAGGCGCTGCCAACGACGAACGCCCTCTACCAGTAGTCCACACATGAACGGCGGCCGTGATTTGAAGTGCTAGCTTCGAGAGAATACCAAACCTTTTTGTTTCTCTCCAAAACGATCCAGAGCATACCAAAAACCCTAAGTCATTTCTAAAACGAAAATAAAGTTTCGGTCTTTTAATCTTTCGTCCGTGTATTCTAACTTAAAGTGTCTATTTATACAACCCTTGTATATAGACGGTTAAGTAAATTACACATATACCCCTACTTAAAGAAGTATAAGTGTAATACACCACAAAGACGTTTCCGTCATTAATTTTATCATATAAAATTCATTTTTCTGAACCATCTTAAAATCTCGCAAAACCATTCTTAGTGTGCGACCCAATAGGCTCATACAACGTTGGCAGTGTACCAAAACACATTTTGGTATACAAGTCATAAGTGGCCTCTAGCAAGACATTATGACTACCCAAGTTGTATGAATATCAAATCAATACAACCTAATCAATAGTGTATATAACATCCTTTTGTCACACGATATCCTTTTGATCAAACATAAGGCATGGAATTGTCATCCAACATGTTCAATCGTACTAGTCTCGATCTCTAGGTAGACTAAAAACATCCAAGTGACATTGATCAATATCAATTCACTTAGACTAGGCCTTTTAACAGTCTAACACATCGAGGGATCCACTGGATATCTCACTTTATATGAGAGGGACAAATTCTATCTTGATTACACAACTTCATCACATTGCTCACATAGTAACCAATCACAACCTTTATAATCGTCCGGTTAAAGACAACGTTTGATAGTGTCAAATCACTATGTTCCTAATGTTGAAGTCTATGATAATCGCTAGTCAGAGGACTGAAAAATATACTTATCATGAGAAACAACTTATGACTTAATCCATGTGATGTTCTCATAGCGGGTCGGTCCAATACTTTGTTCCTTAACAAGTACTCGTGATCTTGATTCGTATCCCTATACGTATAATCATCATATGATCATCAATCAAGACTCACACTAGTCTTAATTCATTATAGTTCCCGGTATAATGATCGACTAGGGACATTTAGGATATTTCTGTAAATACCCATGGATCTTATTATAATGTAGACATGCAAATTAAATATAATAAACAGCAAATGAAATCCTCTATTTTATTAACTAAAAGTATTCATAAAGACAGTTAATGGATGACCTAGGGCACATGCCCCAACACCCCTCTTCTCTCAAACAATTCAAGACTCATGATTGATTCCTCTCCCCTAACAACCCTCCAACCCTTGCAACAAAATAAGTAACTAACAACATATAATTTGAGTTTGTTCTCTTACATGCTTATTGATTTTCCCAATTAGGTAATAAATTTCTTCCAAACTTTCAAGAGTCTTAAATAGGCAACCCCCAAATCTCTATTAATAGACAATCTCTTATTTTTTCCAACCAAGATCGAAACTTTATCATCTTTGTCTATATTATCTGGGTTAGGTAACTCTTTAGGGTCTCTATCGAAATCAAAAATTGGTTACTGGGAAGACTACTACTGCTACTACTATTACGAGAGCATTCAATTGCAAAATTGGAAGCAGAGAAAGAAAATATGGCGATTATTGACTTACCTTTATGGGTGCTGTTGTGGTAATTGTTGATGGAGAAAGAGTAGTGAAATTTACGATAGGAGCGATGAACATAGAAAGACATAGGAGAGCAAGAATCGGATGAAGGGAGGATTATTCAACTTCATCAACTACAACAAAACCAGTCACAACCAAACATTCACTGACACCAATTTTGTCTGCAAAACCTAATTTTCAAACTTTTCACATCTACTACCAAGATATACACACACTCAATTCATAAACAATCAGCAACACAAACCCTCATGCGCTCCCCAAACCCTAGCCCACAACAAAACCCTAATCAAATCACGCCAAACCCTAATCCCAAAAAAAAAACTCCCCCATAACAACAATCTCAACAAACGAACACAAACACCCAATAAGCCCCATCAAATTCTTCAACAACAAGAACAAATCCGACAGAAATCGAAGCGCAAGCCCCATCAAATTCTTCAACAACAAGAACAAATCCAACAGAAACCGAAGCGCAAAATCAAACCTTTTCCCGTTAATTTGCCCGGCACGAACAACGCCCTCGTCGGTCTTGCCGTCGAGGCGCTCCTTCACGGACCTCTTGCCCACCTCCGCGATCCGATCAGAGTACATTGCAGAATCAAGAGCCGTCGAGATCGATCGGACGATGAGAATCGATGAATTTCAAACTGTCTATGTTGGTGGTGCAGAAACCCTAACTCGGTTGACGATCTGTTGAGTAGAAGATCGTTCGATAGAGAGAGAGACGTGAGAGAAGAAGAAGAAGGAGTAGAAATCAGTTGTTACGAGAGAGAGACGTGAGAGAAAAGAAAGGGACGCACGAGTAAAAATTGGATGGGAGAGAGACAACGCATGAGAAAAAATTGTGTGAGAGAGGGACAAAAAAGTAAATTTGATTACGACTCAAAAATTTGTGATTCGTGCTTTTATATATATGATAGATATATACTAGTCAATGGGCATGCGCTATGCGCGTGAGGCATAAACAATAAATGTATTAATAAACATTTGTGAAAGTTAATATTAAAATATTATCTTAATGACAAAAAGTCACGAATATAAATAGAATGTAACTTCTTATATTATCTAAAAAGAACAAAAAAAAAAAGATAAGTCTTAAGAATTGATTGATTTCATATTGCTATTAAATAGAACCGTTGCAATTAAATATCTATTAAATAGGTGTGTATCTAAATCAAAACTATATACAAAGAGAAAACTGTGGTACTAAATAGTTATTGAATAGCTATCTAAATAAAATTATTTCCAAATACATCCGGTTGTATTAAGTACCTAAATATAACTTTTCATCAAATTAGAATCCGATTCTAAAAAAAAAAGAAATAGAGTCCTAACAAACATTGTTTTCATATTGCTATTAAATATCTATTAAATAGAATCGATGGAATTTAATATCTATTAAATAGCTATCTAAATCAAAACTTTATACAAATAGAAAAACGGTGCTACTAAATAGCTATCTAGTCAATGGGCACGCGTTATGCGCGTGAGGCATAAACAATAAATGTATTAATAAACATTTGTGAAAGTTAAATTATGCATGGTAGTCAAAGTAGGAACCCAATAAATTATGCATTGCAAAAAGTGAAAACTCTATTATTGAACTTTGAAGACGAATTAAGTTGAAGTTTTTTTTTAATTATTAAGAAAAAGAATATTTTCATAACATAAAGTATTACCATAAAATTTATGAAAAATACAATGGCACCGCATGGCATCACTTTGCATCAATAAGATTGAAGTTACGTACCTTCCCAGTTTCCGAAGCAAATTAAAATATAATACTTCACAAAGATCTTCAAGAGCAACATGGCGAAAGTGAGTGCGCACTCTCCAATCGAAAGATTTGTATCTCTGCCATTTTTTTTTCATAGAGGTCTTCATGGAGGCGTGAAGAATAATAGACTTGAAGGTGATGTGAAAATTGTAGCGATTAATGGAACTCATTAAAACGACATCTCAATGGTTAAAATCATCATTTTTTATTTTAGGAAACCATATGTAAATAAGAACGTGAATGGAGAAAAAGGAAAGAACGCTGGAGGAGAAAGCGAGAGAGAGAGAGAGAGAGAGGGAGAGAGAGAGAGAGAGAGAGAGAGAGAGAGAGAGAGAGAGAGAGAGAGAGAGAGAGAGAGAAGTGGAGGGGAGAGAGAGAACCGTGGAAGAGAGAGAGAGAAACGTGGATGTGTGTGTGTGTGCGAGAGAAGTAAATCTCCAAATCCCACTTTGTTAGGTATTGGGGTACTTTTAGAAAGTAATTCAATTTCGGTTTGCACATTTAAATTCGAAATCGCCTATTAATTTGGAGTTATCGATTAAATTACCAATTTATCCCAAATTTTAAATATTTGGATCAAAGTACTTAGGGACTTTTAGCCAAAAAGGTTTCACGGTTAACCACTTTGGGTTTGCTATTATAATAGTATAGATATAAGAAAAGAAAAAGATCAAGAGAGAGAAAAAGATCAGAAGAGAGAGAAATGGAAAAAAGTGAGAGAGAAAGAGAGGAAGAAGGAGGAGATCCGAGAGATGAGAGAGTGGCGAGCTCCCGGCGGGAGGAGGAGGGCGGCAGCTCAACGGCAAGTCCGGCCAGTGACGAGCCTCTCGGCAAGCGGTGGAGGCCAAGCCGCGACGCGGACGACCAACGAGGAGCTCACAAGTGCGGCGCGGCTTCTCAAGCAGCTCAGCAGCGGCGCAGCGGCGCGGCGAGCGAGCGCGGCGCCAGCAGCGGACAACAATGCGAAAGTGCGACGAACGGCGGTGCAACAACGACAGATCGGCCGATCGGAAGCGGTCCAAGCGATGGCCGGCGAGGAAGCGTGCGCGCAAAGAAGCGCGCGATGGTGGTTGCGCGGCGATGCGTGGATACGAGGTGCAGTGCGCGCGCAGCAAGCAGCAGCGGCGGAAGCGAGCTGGCGGCGGCGCGGCGGAGCAAAGCTACGGCGGCGGCGACGAGCATCCGGCGATGGCGCGACAGTGACGACGGCAGCGGCGCAAGATCGATTTAAGGTGGCGCGGCAGCGACGTCGGCTCGGCAGCAGCAACGGCGCAGTGAACGAAGCGATGGCGTTGTCGGACCGATCGGAGGCGTGAATCGACGAATGTCGACGACGCGATTGAGGTGAGGTATATTCACCTAATTTTATTTTGTGATTTGCAAGATTTAGTAACTGAAAATGGTACAAATGGACACCAGGGACTTAGGATGTATAGTCAGGTGTCGGGTGCACATATCGAGATGCGTGCGAGTGCGTTTTTTAGGTACGTAAGATTCCTTCTGAAAGTCACTGAGGGTTTACTTTTCTATCATTGATTGCCTATTTGTGGTGGTTGGATGCTATTCCCCCTATTCTTTGTTATTAATTTCCGTGACGCATTTGGGTTAGGGGTCCAGTACCGGTGGTTTGGGCCTGCGGGTATCCTGTTTCCGGGCTGGGCCGTTACGTACTATTGTACTTATGGCACACTAGGTTGTACGCGGGTAACTAGGTGAAAGGAAGTGGGGGTTTCCACTGAAAGGATCTTAGGGGTATGGAAACCCAGTACTCAGTGGTTTGGGCCTTCGGGTATCCTGTTACAGGGCTGGGCCGTTACATTTTGGGAACCAGGTGAAAGGAAGTGGGGCATTCACTGAAGGGATCATGGGGGTTTGACGTACAGTTTAGTGTGACCGGGAGGAGTACACGGTTTGTTTCTCTCTTGTTATTTATTCATGTGATGATCTTAGTACAGTTGCCTGTTTAGTTTCCACATGAGTACTTGACATGGTTATTGATATCTGTTTATTTCTCTTATAAATGCTTCGGTGTACTTTGTTGAAATCTTACTAAATGTACTCCCCATCTTCCTTTTTGTGATGGGCGAGTGCAGACCCTGCTAGTAGGGGCAAGGAGATTTTGGACGACTTTATCTGACTGCCTGCGGTCAAGGACCCACTAGTACGTGCGAATTTTGATATTTTGCTTACTTTTGGGAAATGGGAGACTGAATAGATATTGTACTTGTATATTATACTGTTTAATATTGTCACATATATACATAGTACTTTCCCCGGGTTTTCCACAATAGGAATTGCTCTATTAAATGATGTTTATATGAAAATAAATTTAATTGTTTACTTATTTCTAATTTAAGACTTCCGCTGTTGTTTTTAAATGATTCAACCGTTGAACTAACTATTTAACGAAGGGAGTTAACACGCGTATCGAGGAGTCGTGTTGTGGAAAATGGCGTCAGTGGCGCGTGGGACCCAGTGGGTCAAGGATCGGACGGGACCGCTGGGCCAGGGCCTCCCCACGTGGCGACCTCGGGATTTGGGGTCGTTACAGGCAGCGCAACGTCGGTGGAGTCGACACCTACGAAGGCTCGTTCGGATAGCTCCCCATCGCGCATAGTGTTGACTGCGGCAACCCCTCCCATGAAAAAGCCCCCTAAAATCAGCCCCACCAAACCAACATACACAAAAATCAAACCAATATTCAAACCAAAACAAAGCTTTTACCGACCACCGAATCCATCGGCGAGGAGTTGCCGAATGCGGCAACCGAGCCATGAACACGGCGAGGAAGTCCTCCTCGTCGTTCCCCACCACCGAATCCACCGGGGAGGAGTTGCCGAACCAGGAGAAGACTTGGTGGTTCACTTGATCGAGAGGGAGAGGGAGAGAGGTGGGGGAGAGAGGAGAGAAGGAGAGTGAAGAGCTTATAAATGGGAAGATTAGGGTTCGGTTGTGGGAGAGAGTGTGTGGGCTCCACAGACACGTGGGCAGATAAATCCCCTATTTAGCGAGAATTTTTCCGTCTAACAATTAGCAACGTGGGTTTGGTCAACAGGTCAACCAGAACTCCCATCGCGAATCTGTCGCTAATTAGCGACGAGAAATAGCCCGTCGCTATTTCCCGTTGCTAATCAATGCATTTTTTTGTAGTGACTGCTAAAAAAATGAAATAGGAAAACACACCTTTCAACGAATTATTTTCAACACTTTCAACAAATCATTTTCGAGTATTCTAAGCTATGGAAAAGTAGGGTGGTCCTTGCAATTTGATCACAAGGCAATCAAATTTCTAAACAAATGGTAAAAATAAAAGAATCTAGAGGGCGCACATGCAATGGGAAGAAACTTTTAGCGTAAATCACTTTAAATTTCAGTTGCAAGTGAAAAAAAACAATGCCTCTGTTTGACTGAAGGTTGTTGTGGCCACAAACAACAAACTTGTATATAGTCTGTGGTCGCAGATACAAACCTGAGAACAAAATGTTGTTATGACCATAGACAACACATTTGTATATAAAATTGCTTGTCTTTTGGCGTAAATGCAAATGCAACAAATAAAGATAAATTGCAGTAAATAAATGATACACGAGAATTGTTTACGCAACTCGGACCTCCCGTCCTACGTCAGCGGGGCCACACCCAAGTGTAAAACGCACTAAGTAAGAAAAACGATTACAAATTTACATAGAACTCCTAACTAGTGATTCCTCACCTAGCTAGTGATCCCTCACTAAGTTTTATTACACTAATCACTCCCCCTTATACTTTGCACTTACACAAAATCCCAAGTCACCTTAGCGTCCAAGATCCCCTTGGAGTTTCGGCTAAGTTGCCTTAGCCTGGTGTATGTAAAAACTAAACAAGAATCGTGTTCTCTATTACAAGAATGCAAAGTACACTTGGTGTATTAAAATCGATTATTTGCATATGTGATTACATTGTTAATTATAGAGAAGCTTGAGATGCATTTGATTTTTATATTCCTTTAATTCAACGAATCTGCCTAATGTCTTTCTTTCTTTTTGTTCACTTAGGAAAGAACTTGATTGCTTGAATCTCGAGTTTCCTTTTCTTTTGTCTCGTTTGAAATACATAATCAAAACATGGGCCTACTTTCCTTGTTTTGTAGATATTCTTCATTATTTATAGATTCACAAGATACTCTCTGTGATCTCCAATGATGTAACGACTAAAACTTTAACCCATGCCACATGGCATTTCAAGACTGTGACCTAGATCTGTCATCATGTGGCATACTCCGTCAACTCTTAGGAGCTGACACCGAGATTAGGACCCGTAGCTCAGACCCATTTAGACACCGTTGATATAGTTGGGGCATGCCAACTAAGGTATAGATAGTTACTTTTGTGTGATTCATGTTAAATCATTGTATTATTAATTAATTCGCATCGCACTAGTTAATATTTTATTGGTCGCGTTGTGCACGTGTAGTGACGAGAGTGTGCAACATCGCGAGATGCACGTAACGCGTGCATATGGTGTAGGCAATGGTTTAGATAACACACACCCTACCTTTCTCTCTCTTCGTGGTGGCTTAACACCTCACCCACCTAACTCCATTGAAATGAGGATAAACACTCATTTCACACACACTCACTCTCACTCTCCCTCACTTTTTTTCTACTTTCTTCCATCTCTAACAAAAAAAGAAGTGTGTAGTTGAAGAATTGAGAGCAAGAAGAAGTGTTTAAGAGTTGAGAGAAAAGCAAGAGGAATTGGAGAAGAGCTTGCAATTTATCAAACTATTTGGATCAAAGCATTAAGGAAAACATCATATGTAAGGTTTTGTTTGTTTTATTTTTATATAAATTTCATGAGAATGGGTTAATGGTAGAGATGTTAATGTTGTTGCATTAGTGGTGGTTAGGTTTTGTTGATATTGTTTTAGTTGTTATTGCTATTAGTTGTTATTCTTGTTGATAGTTGTTAAAACATATGTCTCTGGAAGAAGTGTTGGATTTTTGGGGTTCATAAGCAGCGAAAAATTCAAAACAAATTTTGAAAAACCCTAACAGGATCAAAAATAAGTTCCATTAAACTAAATCTATGAAGTAAATCATACATTATTCGGTGATTTCCTTTTTTATTATTTGATTTTCAAGACGTTCAAGTGTTCGTCCTCTATCAGAAATTTACACATGAATGGTGACCACAATTTGGAGTGCTAGCCCCGAGAGAGATTGAAATTTTGTTTCTTTCCCTCCCTAAATCCAGAGAACTCAAATATTGTAAAACGAAAATCTTATTTCATTTTTAGGGTTTCACCCTTTATTTACATGTGTAGATAAGCCATCACTTAAAATCTTATTCGTAATACAACTATTATATTTAGGCAGTTTAAGCAAATTACACATGTGCCCTTATTAATAAGTTATCATATAACAAGTTGTAAGGGCTTTTATGTCATGAAATTTATCATATAAAATTCATTACTCTGGACAAATTGAAATTGTAAGAAACTATTCTTTGTGTGCGACCCAATAGGTTCATGCGACGATGGCAGTGAACCAAAAATTATTTTGGTACACAAGTCATAAGCGGTCTCTAGCAAGATATTATGACTACCCAAGTAGCATAAATATCAACATCGATACAACCTAATTAATAACGTATATCATATCCTTTTGTCGTGCGATATCCTTTGATTAAACATAAGGCATGGAAAGTCACCCTTAATGTTCAATCGTACTAGTCTCGATCTTTAGGTAAACTAAAATATGTCCAAGTGACAATGATCATATCAATTCACATGAACTTGACCATTATCAAGATAGATGGATCCATTGATATCCTCTATATACGAGAGTGACGAATTCTATCTTGATTACACACCTTCACATATTATTCACACGGTAACCAATCACAATCTTTATAATTGTCCAATTAAATACAACATTTGATTGTGTCAAATTATCATGCTCATAATATTGAAGTCTATGGTAATCTCAAGTCGAATGACTAAATGATATGTCTATCATGAGTAATACATATGACTTAATCCATGTAGTGTTTTCATAGCGGGTCGGTCCAGTACCTTATTCCCTAACAAGTACTTATGATCTTGATTTGTATCCCTAGACGCATGATCATCACATGACCATCAATCAAGATTCACACTAGTCTTAATTCATTATAGTTCCCAGTATAATAACCGACTAGGGACATTTATGATATTTCAACAAATACTCATGGATCTTACTATAAGATAAACATGCAATCACTTATAATAAAACAACAAATAAAACTTCTATTTTATTAACTAAAATTATAAGATAAACAATGTTTGTAGATTGACATAGGGCACATGCACTAACATCTCTCACTTGCACTAAGGCCAATCATTCATGTATCTAATACCTAATGACCTAACATGACCATCATGTTTCGCTTATGGAAGAGTCTTTGTCAAATGATCTGCAACATCGTCTTCTGTAAGGACTCTGCAAATCTTCATGTCTCATCTCTTAGTGATTTCTTAAATGAGATGAAAACGTCTGAGTATATGTTTGGATCGGTGGTGCTATCTTGGTTCCTTAGCCTGTGCAATCACCCCGTTGTTGTCACAACACAAGCAAATGAGGTTAGCTATACTCGGAACCACACCAAGTTTTGAGATGAACTTTTTGATCCAGACTGCCTCCTTAGCTACATCGGACGGTGCAATATATTAAGCTTCTATTGTAGAATCTGCGGCAATTTCTTGCTTCGAATCTTCCAGCTCACCGCGCCTCTGTTCAAAGTAAATACATATCCAAACCGCGATTTGAAGTCATCTATATCAGTTTGAAAACTTGCATCTGTGTAACCACTTACAACAAGCTCGTCTTCCAAACTTCCATAAACCAAGGACAATTCTTTAGTCATTCTCAAGTATTTAAAAATGTTCTTTACTACTATCCAGTGACTCTCACCGAGATCGGACTGATATTTGCTTGTTGCACCTAAAGCATATAATACAAAAGGTCGAGTGTATAACATGTCATACATGATAGATCCAATAGCTGATGCATATGGAATCGTATTCATGCACTATCGCTCATCATTAGTCTTCGAACATTGAGTCTTGCTGAGATTTATACCATGAGACATTGGAAATGACTCTCTTTTAGAGTCTTGGATATTGAACCTATTTAGCACCTTATCAATATAAGCACTCTAACTTAGACCGATAAGCCTTTTAGATCTTATCCCTATAAATCTTAATCCCAAGGATGTAGGCTGCGTCTCCTAAGTCTTTCATTGCGAAACACTTCCCTAACCAAGGCTTGACACTCCGTAAGGTTGGGATGTCATTTTCAATGAGTAATATATCATCAACATACAGCACGAAGAAAACAACCACGCTCCCACTGACCTTCTTGTATACATAAGGCTCATCTTTGTTTTTAATGAAACCAAATTTCTTAATTGCTTCATCAAAACAAAGATTCCAATTCCGAGAAGCTTGTTTTAATCCATAAATAGATCTTTGAAGCTTGTACACCTTCCTAGAAGTCTCAGGATGAACAAAACCTTCGGGTTGTATCATACATGTCCTCAAGTAACTTTCCATTTGGAAAAGTTGTTTTGACATCCATTTTCATATCTCATAGTCATAATATGTGTTTATGGCAATTGAAATTCTAATGGATTTAAGCATGGCTACAGGAGAAATAGTTTCATCATAATCAACACCTCGAGTTTGTTTGAAATATTTTGCTACTAGCCTTGCTTTATAAGTATGGACATTGCCATCCATGTTAGTTTTCTTCTTGAAAACCTATTTACATCCAATGGTCTTACCACCTCCAGGTAAATCAACCAAGTTCCAAAGTTGGTTATCATGCATGGATTACATCTCAGAATTCATAACACTAAGCTATTTATCTGCCTCACGACTAGAAACAGCCTCCTGATAAGTAGTAGGTTCATTTTGATTTATAAATAACACCTCATTATTATCAGTAATAAGAAATCCAAATCTCTCAGACTGATGTCTTACCCTATTAGCCCTACGAGGGCCTTACGATACCTGTAAAGGATCAACTAGTTCAAGACTTAGTTAATACCCCACTAGCGGTTGAGTGTTTATTTATGGTTCTTGAATTTCTTCAATACTTACTTTATTCCCAATGTTGTCTTTGGAAATAAACTTTTTTCCATAAAGACATCATTCCCAGCAACAAACATTTTTTTCTCAGACGGATTATAAAAGTAGTATCCTCTAGTTTCTTTAGGTTAACCAACGAATACACACTTGGTAGATTTGGCTGATAATTTTTCTAAGATTTATCGTCGTACAAAAACCTCACAGCCCCAAATCTTAAGAAAAGACAAACTTGGTCTCTTTCCAAACCACATCTAATGTAGTGTTTTATCAATCGCTTTAGAAGGAACACGATTTAGTGTAAACGCAACAGTTTTTAAGGCATAACCCCAAAAAGAAATAGGAAGATTTGCATGACTCATCATAGAACGAATCATATCCAATAAAGTCCAATTTCTCCTATCAAAAACACCATTCAATCGTGGAGTTGTTTGGGGAGTTAACTGTGAGACGATCCAACAGTTTCTAAGATGATTATCAAACTCTTGGCTCAAATATTCACCGCCTCGATTTGATCGAAGTGCTTTAATAATTTTACCAAGTTGATTTTGCACTTCATTCTGAATTATTCGAAACATCTCAAAAGATTCACCTTTATGTTTCATGAGATACACGTAACCATATCTACTAAAATCATCAGTGAATGTAATGAAGTACTGATAACCACCTCTAGCCATTGTGTTTATAAGACCGAATACATTAGTATATATTAGACCTAATAAATCATTTGCCTTTTCACTGTGTCCAGTAAAAGGACTCTTTGTCATCTTATCGAGTAAACAAGATACACATATTTCTTATGATTCAAAATCAAATGAATCTAAAAGTCCATCTTTATGGAGTTTAGAAATGCATTTCTCATTAATGTGGCTAAGGCGACAATGTCAAAGGTAGGCTTGACTCAAATCACTTGACTTGAATCTTTTTGTATTTACGTTAAGAATGGAAGTATTTGTGGACCTTTTCATATTTAGAATATAAAGACCATCACACAAATTAGCATTCGCATAGAAAATGTTTTTACGAGAAATAGAGCATTTATTATTCGCAATGATAAAATTAAAACTATACAAACCATCCAAATCTAGACATGAAAGTGAAATGATGTTTCTGCTCAAGGCAGGAACATAATAACAATTATTTAAAACTAAAACAAGTCCACTGGGTAAAATTAATTCATAGTATCCTACAGCTAACGCATAAATCTTTGCTCCATTTCCAACTCGTAGGATGACTTCTCATTTCTTCAGCTTTCTACTTTTGGTGAGACCTTGCACATTAATACAAATGTGAGACCCACATCTGTATCTAATATCCATGAATCACTAGTAAACAAGTTCACTTCAATAACGTAAATATCTAAAGCAGTAGTCGCACTACTCTTATTTTTCTTTAAATCTTCAAGATAGAGCTTGCAATTTTTGAACTAATGTCCAAGTACATGGTGGAAATGACAATTTCCTTCTTTTTCCTTTTCCTTTTGGGTTTGTGAAGTAGAAGAAGCATGGGGCTTAACTTGTTCCATAGGCTTTGTGACAGTCATAACAGCCTTAGTAACTTTAGTCTTGCCTTTGCCTTTTTTCTTCAAAGCCTTTCCTTTCTGAACCATCAACACACTAAGAATGAGTTTCTTGACATTTTGCTTAGCAGTTTTAAGCATAAAATGCAACTCTGAGATATATTTCTCCATGTTATTCATGTTATAGTTCATCATAAATTGTGAATAACTATCAGACAATGATTTCATGATCAAGTTCGTAGCCAACTCTTGGCTTATGGGAAATCCAAGTTTGTCAAGATGGTCAATATAACCCTTCATTTTCATAACAAGAGGATTAACCGACGCACCCTCATCCGTATGGCAAGACTGAAGGTTCTTGACGGTCTCGAACCTTTCTTGCCTAGCGTGTTGTTGGAACATTTCCTTCAGCGTAGCAACCATATTGTAACCTTCCATGTGTTCCATGTCCTTCTTAAGTTTAGCAACCATGATTGCCAACATAATGCATGCAATGTCAGTTGAGGCGTTGACATGCTTAGTATATGCATCTTTCATGGCTCTTAAAGCATTGGCTGTTGGTTCCTCATGAATAGGATCATCCAGGACATACAATTTGCGTTCATGCTTAAGAACAATTCTCAAGTTTCTGAACCAATCAAGAAAGTTTATCCCGGACAACTTTTCCTTCTCAAGAATGAATCGTAATAACAAGGGATTAGTGTGATTTGAAGAGGCCATAGATCTACAACAAAGATTATGCAAAAGTTCATTTTAGTATAGAGGAATAAACTCCCACTAAATTAACGACCCTCCTTAAAAATGATATGTTAATTTAAAAGACTAAAATCCATGTTTCACCTAATTCTAAGACAACTAAGGTATGACACTTCGAATTAGGTTATTTAAGTAGGTACCATTTACCAATTACATCATATGTAACTTTTAGTTATTTTATGAGATTATGACATTTTATGTCATAGCATGTTTTATCTCATCTAGTGCTTAAAGCCTAAAACCGTTTTGATAGCTTTATCAAGTCTAACCATTTCAAACAATAGAGTAACAATTATTTAACTTGCCTCACCAAGACAACACAATACATTCTGTGGAGCAGACCCATATTGATGTGATCGAAGCCCTTACAAGTGTTTGAGAATGGATGACACTTGACTTAAAAACTGAAAGAGAGATTTTTGTTTGTTTTAGTGATCATAATTAAATAAGATAAATATCAAATATTACAATGCATGAATAATCACTAAAAAGTTAGGAAAACATACAAATATTGACTATTGCAAGAATTTTGGATGCTACTAACAGTTAACAGCGGTCCCGCTAAAAGAGAATTAAAAATCGCTTAAAATTTCTCATAATTTTAGTCAATCTAATCAACCAAGACTGCCCCTTATTTTAATTCCAAAAATATTAATTAAAATATTTTTAATTATCTCAAGCCCACCATTAACTTAATATCTTATCATAGTCCAATTAGAATTTAAGATACTTTGAATCCTTATCTAATTAGGATCTGTTTTATATCTCACATATCTTATAGGATTTGTAATTTTAATCCAATTTCAAGTCTATCTCCTATCATGTAGGAATATACTAACGGATTACTACAATGAGATATATGATCAAAATCAATTTCGAGATATTAATCATGCATTCAACATCGAAATCATATTAAATTAGTCATATTAACCTAATCATGATCTCTATCATGGAGATATACATAATTATTGAACAAAATAAAATATGTATTCAAGTTCAGAATAATATTAACCTAAACATGAAGTCTACCATGAACATACAAAACTCACATCGCTCAATATAAAATATATGTTAATCGAAATATTCTAAACATGAATACTATCATTGAATCATGTCACGCGATATATCAATATACATGAATTAACAACATCCTTTAAAACTAATTCTTGATAACAATTATTACAGAATCTATATGTATATCATATATACATTAATCAAGATTACGTCTTCACACATATATCATATATACATAAGTGAATACATGCAAATGCTTAATAGAACCGAGTCTAATGCTCTGATACCACTGTTAGGTTTTTAGGGTTCATACGCAGCGAAAAACTCAAAACAAGTTTTGAAAAACCCTAACATGATCGAAAATAAGATCCATTAAACTAAATATATGAAAGTAAATCATACCTTATTCCGTTATTTCCTTTTTGATTGTTCAGTTTTCAAGACATTCAAGTGCGTATCCTCTATCAGAAATCCACACATGAACGATGACCACAATTTTGAGTGTTAGCCCAAAGAGAGATTAAAATAATTTTTCTTTCTCTCCCTAAATCCAGAGAACTTAAAAATTGTAAAATGAAAATCTTATTTCGCTTTTAGGGTTTCACCCTTTATTTATATGTGTAGATAAGCCCTCACTTAAAATCCTATTCGTAATACAACTATTGTATTTAGGCAGTTATAAGCAAATTACACATATGCCCCTTTTAATAAGTTATCATATAACAAATTGTAAATGCTTTTATGTTATGAAATTTATCATATAAAATTCATTACTCTGGACTAATTGAAATTGTGCAAAGTCATTCTTTGTGTGCGACCCAATAGGTTCATGCGACGTTGACAGTGAACCAAAGACCATTTTGGTACGCAAGTCATAAGCGGTCTCTAGCAATACATTATGACTACCCAAGTAGCATGAATATCAACATCGATACAACCTAATTAATAATGTATATTATATCCTTTTGTCGTGTGATATCCTTTGATTAAATATAAAGGTATGAAAAGTCACCTTTAATGTTCAATCGTACTAGTCTCGATCTTTAGGTAAACTGAAAAATGTCCAAGTGACATTGATCATATCAATTCACATGAACTTGACCATTATCAATCTATCTTATCGAGGGATCCAACGATATCTCTCTCTATACGAGAGTGACAAATTATATCTTGATTACACACCTTCACATATTATTCACACGGTAACCAATCACAATCTTTATAATTTTTCGATTAAAGACAACATTTGATTGTGTCAAATTATCATGCTGTTAATATTGAAGTCTATGGTAATCTCAAGTCGAATGACTAAATGATATGCCTATCATGAGTAATACATATGACTTAATCCATGTAGTGTTCTCATAGTGGGTCGGTCCAATACCTTATTCCTTAACAAGTACTTATGATTTTGATTTGTATCCCTAGACGCATGATCATCACATGACCATCAATCAAGATTTACACTAGTCTTAATTCATTATAGTTCCCAGTATAATGACCGACTAGGGACATTTATGATATTTCAACAAATACTCATGGATCTTACTATAAGATAAACAAACAATCACTTATAATAAAAAACCAAATAAGTTATTTATTTTATCAACTAAAATTATAAGATAAATAATGTTTGTAGATTGACCTAAGGCACATGCCCTAACAGAAATGAATCTCTTCCAAAGACAAATTAACGGGTAGGCCGAGCCTGGTCGACCCAAACCTGGGTGGGCCGACCTGACCCGAATGGACCGGGTTGGACTGACTCGGGTTCGATTGGATCGGGTCGAGTCGACCCGGGCCCAACCCATAAAAAATAATTAATTTAAAAATTAAATAAAAACAATTTTTAAATAAAATAAATCATAGAAAATAGATAAGAATTATGTAAAAATTTAGAAAATTCCAAAAAAATATGAAAAATTAGAAAAAGAGTTGAAAAATGGGTTTCGAGGCTTTTTCAGGCATTTGACACCCTAGTATAATTCAAAAAGTATGCCAAAATTAAACTTTTTGGAATAAAACTACAAATTTGTGGTCCCATATTATAAACTCACTTAATGTAATTCTAAAATAATTAAAATGGTATAATTGGACACCAGGGACTTATGAGACCATGGTTGGATGTCGAGTGCCCATCTCGAGGTGGGAGCGGGACGTTTTGAGGGCGATTTGTGATTGCTCGAGGTAAATAAAACCAGCTAAGAAATGCAAAGTAGTTCATTTGAGCTTATATTTTATTGTTATTGTACCGCATCCTTTCTTGAAATTCTCACCCATCTATGAGTGTATGAGGGCCAAGTGAGTCATTCGAGTGTCTCTAATTGGAGTGGTTACCGGCTTGCAACCGGGGCCATGCCTCGAATCACTGGAGTATTTGGTCAGAATGAGTTGTGTTTTATCCGGGGCACCGTTGATATCCCTCATTCGCGACGGTTTAGGTATATCAGGTGACTTCGCGTCCTAGAACCCGAGTCTACTTGGCGTTGCCATGACTCTATGACCCTGACCCTGTGGCACCTGCACTCGGTGGTCTTGAACTACTTGGGCACCTCTCTATTGTTTCCTTCGACACTCACTTTCGTTTTACTTTCATTTTTACAGTCTTCTTATCCTGCATTCCATATAGTTTTCTTTCTATCTGCATGTCTTTTAGACTGCTTTATTTATTCTGAATTACTGTTTAGATCTCACTAGCTTTTACTTACTAGACTCAGCATTCTAGTGTTTGACCGAGTGCAAATCTGTAGCCGAGCAAGGGCAAGACGCTAACACTTGGCAATCCACTTTGAGGATATCGGAGTGACCCTCATCTACATACTGTTGTAGGTTTTGACTTTTTGTATTATTATATATGTTGTTATCAAACTTAGGATACTTGTTTGGGTGTAGAGATAGACACGAATTGTATATCATTTTTGCTTAGTTATAACACTCGACACAAGATATGTTGTTGGTTTGCAAAGCTCACCATCAATTGCACTTAATCGAGCACAATAGAAAAGTTTGACCCATGTAGCCGACCCCAGTTAATTTGGGACTGATGCTATGTTGTTGTTGTTGTTGTATAACACTTGACACAAGATATGCATGAATATACATGTTTACAGGGTTCCACATTTAGGATATTTAACTCTTTTACTTTATTCTGAGTTATTAACGTATTAATTGTTTCCGCTAACTTGTAAAACTTGAAAAATATAAATAAATCGACTTAAAATTATGAATGTACTTATATGGATGGATCAAAAGGCTGACTAGGCCTGCATTGACTTTACTAGGCTGGCTCGGGGGTCCACGTGGGCTTAGGCCGGGGGGCCAGTTTGTGAGAAACTGGGGTCGTCACAAATGATCTTGGTGAGTTGTGCAAATATTCTCCGCGCTTACGTGGCGATATCTTGGGCAAAGATACACAAAGAATAACTGAATGGACCATTAGTAATACAATGTATTTCATTGAAAAAGACACTTAAGGTGTGACACACAATGACAACGTCTAGGTACTTTATGTCTTAATAGCAAGTAACCATTTTATACTTCTAGCTGACATGATAATGTTCCATTCTGATGATTTATCACAACTATAATATGAAGGCGATGATTAAAAACATTAAATTTGAAGCACATACAAAGTAAAGAGCATCAACAATGACAAAGCTTCAGTCCAAAATTAGTTGAAATCGACCATCGTACAAATTACCCACCAAGGAAAATGTGGACATATATGAAGACAATAACAGTCACAATGATGATAAAGACAATTACTTAATATAGCATCAATTCCAAATTATTAGTAAGAGTCGACTACATGTCTGCTTTTCAAATCATTTAAATCCTCTATAATCAATGTATCCTAAGTTGGTTCAGTTTAAGTTTCTAAATTACTTGACATGTACATGTGCCCAAACTAAAAATGATAGGAGCTACTTATTAATAACAATAGAACCTAAAGAATAAACTGCTCAATCAAGCTCAGTACTTGTACCACATCAGTTTCTCTCATTATAATTCCTTATTGAACATGCACGTCTAATTCTCAACTACCAACTTTCTTGAAACATATCACCAAAAATAGCTGTTTCGTTCACATAATCAAGATAATCAAGATCCAGTAAAGTTCTCTTTAACCTTCTTATAGGTTATTACTCATTGTTGAGTCGTTAATTAAGTAATTATATATAATTTATTTATATATATTTTATGTTTAAGTCTTCAAAATACTAGTTTAATTGCATTTATTTGTTGTTATCAAATTTTTTTTGGGTGCACAGTTAAATTCGTGGTGAGAAATCATGGACTATTTATATGTAGTGATCATACAGACGACGGAGTTGAGTAAGGAGTGACCAGCATCAGACATGTGGCATCCAACCACTGGTCCAGCAGCACGCATTCATTATTTCTTCTCGCTTCGGCTGCTCGACACGTGTCCACTCTCACCAGTAGCATCTCCCATCTCGCTCCAAAAACTGTTGATTTTGCTTCGAGACACGCGCGTTTATATCTCCCACATATTTGCCTCATTCACGCGAGCTTCTTCTCCGTCCCTACTGCTGCCAGGTGTCGCCATTCTGCTGGTCAAGCCTTGTCCCTGGCAGCCGTTCCAACCAATGGGCGCTCGCCACGTCGTCTGGTCAGCAGCTCCACCAATGCGCACGCAACACGTGGCAGAGACCAGAAAATAGTTCAAAAATAGGAGGGCCGCTAAGGGCACCCCACCATTTAATGAGGGCACCCAGTTAATTTGTAAAAATTCCAGCAAAAATGGAAAAGACCATTTTGCCCCTGTATATATATAATGGTTCAAACCCCACAAACCATTTCGACAAAGAGTTAGGGCACCCCACCAGCAAGCTTCAACCACAAAGCCACAGCCACATTGCGTTTGGCGAAGAGCTGATCGATTCTTGCTCGTCCGACAACGAGGTAACAATGTTTGACAACCATTTTCGGGTTTTTGTGAACTCGTTTAGTTGCGTATAACATGAAAATGATGATTTGTTTGTCAACGTAGGGTTTAGTAATTTCTTCAAATCCGAAGTTGTTTCCACCGTATAATGGAGGATCGTAATGCTTCGGTGCTGAGGAGGTCGTCCTCGAGGTAATGTTGCAAATGTTTTTGTGTTTTTTTTGCGGTTATCCGAAGTATCTGTCTGGGTGCGCGATTCTTTCGGCCTCGCAGACCGAGATGTATGGCTATGTCTCGGTCTCGATGACCGAGATGTTTAGGGTAGGTCACGGTTTGGAACGACCAGAGGTACTGGTAACTCTCGGCCTCACGTAAACGAGACTATGAAGAAAGTTTCAAAGACTTGTACAACCGAGAACCGATTTTTTGGGTTTTTTTGTGATTGTGCTTTGTACATTTTGGTTGATTATAATGTTACACCGTTTGTATTGCAGGTAATGCCGTTATCTTGTAATTTTCCAGACTATAAGGACACTTTTACACCTTCTAAGCCATTCCCCTCTCGAGAAGCGGCAATTTCATGGCTTCAACCGATTGGTGGCGAGAACAAGTTTGTTTTAGTAACGAAGCGCTCGGATGCCGGGGCGTTAAGCGAAGGGGAAGGGTGAAAATTGCCCGTGTGACAGTCCTGGGACATATGGGGGACCGGCTCGAGAGTTGGGAAGGGAAAGCGGCAAAAATTTTAAAGAAATCAAGGAATGATGAAAAGGCGAGGACTCACACTAGTACGAAGAAATGTGGATGCCCTTTCCAAATTAACGTCAAGGAGAATGCCGACTCCTTATGGTATGTCACCGTGATTTGTGGGAGGCACAATCACGACACGCGGGAAGATTGGATAAGAGGGAGGAGGAAGTTGAGGATGCTGGGGGGGAGGAGTGAAAGTGAGCAAACTCGGGGAGATTAGTCCACCTTCGTCTTTTGTGGAGTGCGAGCGGGAAGTTGAGGATGCGGGTGTGAGGACACCGGGGTCTCCAACCGAGGAGGCACCCTAGTGTGGGAGGCACCCCAATCTCCAATCGGATTTGAGTCCTCCCACTCCACAAAAGCTTCAAGGCATAAGAAATGCAAGGTTCCACAAATGCGTCGTGCCAGTCGACGCACGCAAAGTGGATCTAACATGGCTTATAGTCATTGCTTAGAACCGGATTGGTTGCCACATGTTGATGCCATTATCGATGTGGTTTCCGATGGGAACCGTGGATATAGGTGTATAGCCTCTCCGGGCTTGGACTCGCGGACGTGGACGGGTGGAGGATTGTGCGTAGACGGATGTACGATGAGATTATCGGGTATGAATACCTATGGCGGGAAGTGCTTGGCTCGAGTTTCGAGCCTGTCAAGAATGCGGTGCATTGCCCGGAGAATCAAGAGGGGGCATCTTTCAAAGAATGGTTGACACTTCCGGACATGGGATTGTTGGTATCCACCGCATTCAATGTCATTCTCGTCAACCTCTCGCATGGGAGTGCCTCCACATTCCTACCTCTACGTAGTACTCCAACGTCGTCATTGCACAACAGACTTATCATTGCAATGGCGAATGAAAGGAATATCCATGGGTTAGGGTAAGTTCTATGATTTTTTTGTGAATTGGTTTGTTTCCCCTTAATCGGGTTTGTGACAATATCTTCTATGTTCTACTGTTCACTTTGACAGTGCGGTTGCGTGTGAATGCACCGCCGCCATCCTTATATCCATCGTGGGATCGGTACGTTGAGGATGCGCCAAAGGTTGGCGAGATGGATTCGTTTTTCGAGACATCGCGCCCATTGCAACCGCGATCATGAAGCCACCATACCGTTGTAGACTTAGATACACCGTAGGTGTAAGGTTGTACCTAGACGGCTAAACATTTAGAAATTTTGCCAATTCGTCCGAATGTTCTATGTATATGCAAATGTTGTGTTGTGTTGTAATTGTTGTGTACTTATGGATGGTTTTTATAGTCAGTTTGAATGTTGCGGAGATTTATAATTAATTAAGGTTCGGTGCAAATTGTCGTGCTGGATTTTCAATATTGTATTGTTAGTTTGACTACTACGGAGATTTTTTTGAAACTGTAATGTTCAAATTCATCCATTTCGATGTCTCGGTCAAGCAAGTTCGTGAAACGAACCATATTTTCGGTCACCCATGACCGACAAGTATTTCAATATATCGGTCATGTATAACCGAGTCCCATTTAAACGTCTCGGTTGAACACCACCGAGATGAATTGACCATTTCAATTCGCTTGACTCTCGTCCTATGACGACCGAGCCTACGGAGACCCTCTCGGAAGTGTACAACCGATACGTGGTTAACTCTTTCGGTCTACGTGGCCGAGACCCGCAGTTCCGAAAAATATTAGCTTATGTCTCGCCAAGGCCGAGACGGTTGACACGCTCGGCCCGAGTGGCCGAGAACCACGATTTCCCAATTTTTTTACATTTTAACAAACCGCCACACACACATTACATCTACTCTACCACACATTACATCTACTCTACCAAATGTAACTTAATTCGTCGATCTTCAACCGAGCCCTAATTTGGAGACGAAATCGACTCACACAACGGACCCTACAAAATGCAGAAACCTAGAAGAACGAAGGAGAAACACACGGCGAGGGACGGAGAACACGATTTCGGGGATTCCTCTCACTGCTCGGTTCAAAACAAATGAATTCTTCCACCAGGAATTCGGTGAACGAGGGTGGTGGTGGTGGTGGTGGTGGTGGTGGGGTGCCCAGGGGTTTGCAAGAGGGTGGGTGAGAGGGTTTTTTGCACGAGGGGCATTTTCGGTATTTTGGGTTTAATTTTTGGGTGCCCCGGGTAAATCGATTTGTGCCCACATTAACTGGGTGCCCTCATTAAATGGTGGGGTGCCCTTAGCGACCCTAAAAAATAGCCACAAATGTGCCTCGGCATACGTGATGAGAAATATACCAAAAGAGAATCGATTTTAACAGATTTTTAGTAGTTTTGGAAATTAGAATCTTAGATTATTATTGGAGAGAGATCGACATATATTTTTTTTTTAGGCGGACCGACTGGCCGAACCCTCTCCTGCTCCCCATTCTTTATTTTTTCTTTTTTCTTGTGTGTTCTTCAACTATGCGAGCTAAAATTTTAGCCTATGCAAGATTGCGATGGATGTTCGACTGCGCATATCAATGAATTTGTGAGATTTATATATTTTAATTTCAATCTTTTCATTAATATTTTTTTTCTTTGGTATTGTTTTAATAATCGAAGTTAAACACTAGTTTAAACCTTGATTTATTTGTCAGTGAGTCGTAAGTATCCATATTTGTGCAATAAGACCACACTAGTGGCAATTGATCATACCAATTGATTAGTCTCTTTTGGGACCGGTTGAATACCTTAGAAATCTAGGCTAAATTGGACACACGAGTGATCCGATTGTCTAGGTGTAGTGCCTTCACAAAGCCCATTGCGGTCAACACATTAAACCTAATTCACTTGAATATATGGTTGTGTGTTTGACTAGAGAAATAGTCACCGAGGTACCTTGGCTATCGAGATTAGGAAGTGTGAGGAACCGCGTACGTTACCGGTTCTATAGCTACACTAGGATATTTTGATTTGCATATTTTACATAAATTGACGACCAAATCCAATCTTTTATCGAACTGAACTTGTATGTTTTGACCTAGGTATTTTTATTAATTGTTTTCAAATTGTTTTCATTGTTTTGTTTATTTATTTTAAACATTAGTTAATTTATTCATTCTTTAAAACCCTCGATTTCTCTTTTTGTTCTTTTTAAGCCTTAGAAAGAATATCAATCCCTGTGGGCTCGACCATTTGCCATTATTCTACAAAAATAGTTGGTTTAGGTAATTTTAATTTTACTGACGCGTTCAACGCGCATCACTCATTCAAGAGAAATTTGAGTTTTATAGCTACTAATTCCACTGTTGATATTGCTAAAATAGTGTTGGTGTTGGGGTTTCTACTTATAGTGTCAAATATATACACATACAATTGTCATTGGGTGTCCATCCCAATGTCATAAAAGGGTCATCCTAGTATTTTCCAATAAAATAAGGTCATCGTTGCTGGGAAATTAGAGCTGCGATCATTATCTAAGGATTATTTGGTTGAAGTTGTTGAAAAATGTTGTGGCAATTGAACAACAACCGTGTCAGTTATAACATAATGCAAATCATTTGTTGCAACAAAGTATATCTAAAGACAACTGAGTTAGAGCGTTGTGAAAACTAAACAACTGTCTCTTGCAATATAAATTAAATTTCATTAATTGCACCGAAATATAACGGAAGAGAATTAAATTGGTTGAGATTGGTTTGTTAAAAATTGAAGCCTATCCAGAGATGATATGAGGGATCCAACCCATTGGGGCATGTGCCCTAGGTCAATTTTAGTTAATAAAATTGAGGTTTTCATTTACTATTTTATTATAAGTGATCGCATGTTTACCTTATAATAAGATCCATAGGTATTTCTTGAAATATCCTAAATATCATTGGTCGATCATTATACTGGGAACTATAATGAATTAAGACTATTGTGAATTTTGATTGATGGTCATGTGATGATCATGTGTATAAGGATAGAAATCAAGATTATGAGTACTTGTTAGGGAACAAGGTAATGGACCAATCTTGTAAGGGCCTAAATTTAATTTATCATTATTAATGATGTGGTCGCAGACGTGATTGACAGCTCGGACGCTCGTAAGACTCGCAACTAAGCTAGTGCTTGCTTGGAGCTAGGTAAATAGTTATTTTGTGTATTGTTTTGCTTAATTTATGATGTTTACATTGAAATAGAGTAAACGACATTGTAATTTGTATATTTATATTCCATTTGACGTGAAAGACTGCGTGATAAGTATTCACCTCGATATGCGTGTCAAAGCGGGTACCAGGTAGGCTAAATGACTAAATAATAGGCCGGGAAACATAATACACACATAAAATAAATAAAATGGGTGAAATAATAAAATGGAATGTATATATGGTGGTTAAGGACATGGTAATATGCGCATGTTGCGGTTCGGGATGCGAAACCGAGCGTCGAAACACCCAAAATACCACTTTTGAGTTAAGAACAAGGGTAAGTGTGTCATTGGTGACAATTTCGAAGTCATGAGAGGTTGGAAATGGAGCAAATAAGGCTCATTGGATTGCCTTGAGATGCACATGTGAGGAGAGATCACATTTGAACTATAAAAGTCAAAGATGACTTTCATTCCACCACATTTTCTTACTCCTTATCTTCACATCTGAGAGTTGAAGAGAAGAAACAAGGGTTTGGAGATCAACTTGTTGATAGGAGGAGCTTGGAGTGGTGAAATCATCAAAAACAAGGTGAGAATTACAAACACCTAAACATTCTTTATATTTTGATCTCAATTTTTGAGGTATTGGTGTGAATCCAATAGGAATTGTTTAGTGGTTCTTGAGTTGTTGTTTTGATAGGTTTTAAGTGCTATGAAGTTCAGTGGTTAGTGTTGTGGTTATTGTTGATTTTAGTGGGGTTGTTGGAAAACTAGAATTTTTAGCAAGTCAGTTGTCCAGAACGCGATTAGTGCACTAATAACGTCATCTAGCGCACTAGATGATAATTAGCGCGCTAGGCAACAATATAGCGTGTTAATGTTCTTCCTGATGAAGAACGTATAACTGCCTAGGAATCTAGCGTGCTAATTCCCAGACCCAGCGCGTTAGATCTTGTAGTTTTGACATTATTCTTGATAAGTGATATAAAACACATACAATTAATTAAAAATTAATTATAAATGGAAATAGGTTATTTCGAGCGGTAACTTGGGATATCTGGGATTAGGCGAAGCCGGATCGGGGGTTATCGATGGGACACGGAGTGCGATTTGAGGTTTGTAGTATCCCAACTAAAATTTCTTGAGCTGTACTTTGTTTTCACTTTTGAATTCATATTCTGTCTTTCAGTACTCTATTCATGGTGTGATTTAATGGACGAACGTTGAGGCTGTCTCTCCGTGCCATTTTTGTTTGTATGTCCACTAGGTCATAACATGTGTGCTAGGGATCTCAGTGAATAGGTCGACCCGGGAGTCACATCGGGGCACGTGTGGGTGCTACTCACCGGCAGTAGTCTTTTGGGAGTCCAAAGCATGACGCTAGTATGATCCTAGGCTCTAAGAACACACTTTGAGCTTTCACTATTATTTATGCATGCGATGAGCACAGTTATCTGTATTTATTTCTGCATGTTTATTTAATAGTTTTTTTAAATTCTAGTATTTACTTTCCGTATTGCTCATTTAATTTCCTTGGGAATACTCACTCAAGACTCGTCATCTACCTTTTTGTGATGGCATGAGTGCAGATCATAGTACGAGTCGTGGAAAATGCAAGCTATCGAAATACTTATGAGTCAGAGATATTGAGTTAGGCTTGTATGTTTGTATTATACATATTTTGTTTTATTTTGAGATTTGGGATTGTGAGATACATCAGGACTCTATACACTGATATTTTGAGTTCTTTGAGGTTTATATATGATATATGATGTCATATGGGTTTTCCATACTAGGTATCAAATGCATGACTATAATGTTTCATATTTTTATTGTCATGATAAAAGATTTTTGCTGTGTTTTATTTGAGATTAAAATAATATCATAAGCAGATGATTCAAGTTCATTAACAATTTAAATAGTAAATTGTTGTCATTAAGGTTGATAATGATTACATGGTGGATGAGATGGCATGTAAGACACAACTGACACTGGTAGGCTAGGTTGTGGGCCCACATTGGCCCCCGTGGCGGCTCATTTAGAAAATGGGCCATTACAAACCCGTTATGAGAATACCACATGGATTAAGTCATAGGTATTACTCATGATAGGTATATCATTTAGTCATTCAACTTGGAATTACCATAGACTTTAATATTATGAGCATGATAATTTGTCACAATCAAACGTTGTCTTTAATCAGATAATTACAAAGATTGTGAGTGATTACCATGTGAATAATAAGTGAGGGTGTGTAATCAATATAGAAATTGTCCCTCTCATATAGAAAAAGATATTAGTGGATCCCTCGATATGTTAGACTATTAAATGTCAATGTCTAAGTGAATTGATATGATCAATGTCACTTGGATGTTTTCAGTCTACTGAAAGATTGAGACTAGTATGATTGAACATTAAGAGTGACATTCCATGCCTTATGTTTAATTAAAGGATACGATATATGTTATTCATTAAGTTGTATCTATTTTGCTGTTCATGTTATTTGGGTAGTCATAATCCTTTGCTAGAGAGCGCTTATGACTTGTGTACCAAAATAATTTTGGTTCATTGCCAACGTCGTATAAACCTATTGAGTCACACGCAAAGAATGACTTTGCGCAATTTCCATTGGTACAGAGTAATGAGTTTTATATGATAAGACTCATAACATAAAAGCCCTTATGATTTATTATATGATAACTTACTAATAAAGGCGCATGTGTAATTTGCTTAAACTACCTGAATACAATAATTGTATTACGAATAAGATTTTAAGCGAGGGCTTATCTACACCTATAAATATAAGGTGAAACCCTAAAATAAATGAAGATTTTCATTTTTACTATTTTTGAGTTCTTTGGATTTTGGGAGAGAAAGAAAAATATTTTCTATCTCTTTTGGGGCTAGCACTCCAAATTGTGGTCACTGTTCATGTGTAGATTTATGATAAAGGAAGAGCGATTGACTGTCTTAGAGATTGAACAATCAGATAAGGAAATCACAGATTAAGGTAAGATTTACTTTTGTAGATCTAGTTTAATGAAACTTATTTATGATCATGTTGGGGTTTTTCAAAATTGTCTTGATTTCTCCACTATGAACCCTAAAATCCAACAGTAGTATAAGAGCCATAGGCTCAGTTCTATTAAATGTTTGCATGTTTTCTCTGATGTATATATGATATATGTGTGAAAACATGATCTTGATTAATGTATATACGATGTGCATATAAGTTATGTGATAATTGTTATCAAGAATTGGTTTTAAAACATGTTAATTGAAGTATTTGATAGATACGCGTAATTTGATTCAATGATAGAATTCATGTTTAGAATTTTTTGATTAATATATGTTTTAATATTGAACTATGTGAATTTTGTATGTTCATGGTAGAAGTCATGTTTAGGTTAATATAATTCTGGTGTTGAATACATATTTCGTTTTTGTTCAATAATTATGTATCTACACGATAAAAATCATGATTAGGATATTGTGACGCCCCAAACTCTAATGCAAACCGGGTACCGCCACGTCGCCAGACACGTCACCAAGCATGCCACGTCACCACATACTTAATTTTGACTGTCTGCGACCTACACCTTTATACGTACCTTATTCGCCTTAACTTAGTCTTTATGAAATATTTTATGGATATTCACATTAAAATGACTAAGTTAAGTTGTTCACTATTTATCAAATTATTATAAATTAACATTTAAGCGGAAGTCTTTGAAGCATGCAAACGCGGTAGAATTAAAAAGTTTGCATGGTATGATTAACCCTATAGTGTGGAAACCCGACAATGGTCGAATGAGAGGAACCATTAAACATCCAAACGTCTCTCGAGAGGAACCATTGACGTAGACTTAGGTCTTCGTCAAATGTCTCTTTCGCGAAGAATAGTCACCGCATAGCCCTAACATGGCCAATTACTCGAACAGCGTGGGGTAGCTAGCCCCGAGGTGTGAGTCTGTGCCATGCCGACCCCGTCGACAACACACATACACACGTGGGAGTGGATGAACAGTAATTGAACAACAATAAATAGCACAATTGAATAATTGAAATGCGAAATAAAGTGTCATAAATGGATTTTAACTAATTTCCTCATGGGATTACTTACCTCAACAAATCGCAAAATGCCTTTGAAACGTCCCACACACACCTTGAGATACGTACCCGACACCCAGCTATGATAGCCTAAGTCCCTAGTGTCCAATTATACAAGTTTGATCATTTTGGGCTATGTTACTTAAATCATTCAAATCAACATTAAATTAGGTGAAGTAACTTCACCTCCATCGCGTCATCGAATTTCGTCGAAGTCACACCTCTGACCGGTCGACAACGCGCCACCGCGCCGCTGCCACTGGCGCCGCCTCACCACCACCGCTGCCGCATCGCCGCCGCGTCGCCACCGCTGCCTTGCCAATGCGGTCGCCTAGCCGACGCCGCCGCCCCTAATCTTCCACTGCCGCTGCTGCTCTCTCTCTCTCTCCCTCTCTTCCTCGCCACTGCTCCTCCGCCGTCCGCGAGGTGCTGTCTGCGGGTTGGCCACCATCCGCCGCTGCCGGTCGCCGTTTGCCGCTGTTGTCGCTACTCGCTCGCAGCGCCGCCCCGCTTACGCGCTGCATTGCTGCCTCGCAGCCTATCATCGCTCTCATTCGCACGTCGCCTCGCTATCGCTAGTTGCCGTCCACGGTCCGCGACCTCCTATCTCACTCCTCATCGGAGCCGCTCGCACCGCCGTCGTCGCCGCTCTCTCCTGGTCGATCTCTCTCTTGTGACTCTCTTTCTCACTGTCTTTCCTCTCTCTAGTTCTCTCTCTTTATCGTTCTCTCTCTTATTTTCTTTCTCTCTCTCTTTTCTTTCTTTCTCTTCGGGATTTAAAGAGAAAAATTTTTTTTAGAAAGGACAAAATGAATGATGAGGGATGGGTTTGATGTGATGTGATGGGATAGGTGATGTGACAACTCAATCCCATACTACCCCGTACATCCGCGTTACGCGTACTCCGTGACATCGCACACTCTCGTCACTACAAGCGCACTACGCGACTAAGTGAAATTCCTAATTAACGCGGCGTGAACTATTAAATAATAATAAAATAATTAAACACTCGTTATACAAAAATAACATGTTTCCCCGATTAGGCGTTCCATAGACTTTTCCACGAAGTCCACGTGGGTCTTAGCTTATGTTCTTAATTTGTAATTAGCTAGTTAATCGGGATCGATTAAAACGGGCCGTTACAGTTATTTAATATGATTCTGATGTGTAATGCATGATTAATATTTTGTTTCTTAATTCAATTACTTGTTTTGTATAAATAAGAATTGAAATTGGTTTTGATCATATATCTCATTGTAGTTATTCGTTAGTATAGTCCTATTAGATAGGAGATAAACTTGTAATCGGATAAGAATTATAAATTCTATTAGATAGGAGAGATATATAACGAATTCTAATTGGATAGAGGTTCAAAATGTAACGATCTGAATTTAATTCACTGTTATTAATGATATGGTTGCAGACGTGGCTAACAACTCGGACGCTGGTGGGACCCTCAGCTAGGCTAGTGCACGCCTGAAGCTAGATAAATAGTTATTTTGTATGCTGATTTGTCTAATTTGCGATGTTTACGTTGAAATAGAATAAACGACATCGTAATGTGTGTGATTATAATAAATTTGACTTGCGAGACTGTGTGTTAAGTATTCGCCTCAATATATGTGTCGACGTGGGTACCAGGTAGTCTAAAAGACTTAATAGTAGGCTGGGGAAAATAATACACACAAAATGAATAAAATGGGTTAAATAATAATACGTAATATATATGATGGTTAGGGACATGGTAGTACGCATATGTCGCGTTTCGGGACACGAAATCGAGCATCGAAACACCCGAAATACCAATTTTTGGGTTAAAGACAAGGGCAAATGTGCCATTGGTGTCATATTTGAAGTCATTAGAGGTTGGAAATAGGCCAAATAATGCTCATTAGATTTCCTTAAGATGCACAAGTGAGGAGCGATGCTATTTGGACTATAAAAATCCATGTTTGACTTAATTCCACCACCTTTTCTTTTTCCTTATCTTCACATCCGAAAATTGAAGAGCAAAAACAAGGTTTTTGGAGTTTCAATTTGATCATTAGAGGAGCTTGGAGTGGTGGAATCATCAAAGCTAGATGAGATTCACAAACACCTCAACTTTCTATCTTTTA
The DNA here is from genome assembly GCA_039657365.1 of Stephania yunnanensis. Lineage (NCBI taxonomy): Eukaryota > Viridiplantae > Streptophyta > Magnoliopsida > Ranunculales > Menispermaceae > Stephania > Stephania yunnanensis. The sequence goes on from CM077580.1 coordinate 7,651,259, forward strand.
GTATAATTTCTTAGGTGCTTTTGTGAATCCTATAAGGATTGTTAAGTGGTTGTTAAGTATTTTTTTGTGGGTTTTAAGTGCTATGAAGTTCAGTGGTTTGTGTTGTTGGTGGTGGAGTTTAAAACACAAAATCTTTAGCCAAACTGTTGTCCAGAATGTGATTAGTGCGCTAGATGACAATTAGCACATTAATGCTCTTCCTGACGAATAACGTTTAGCTGCCCGGGAATCTAGCGCGCTAAGTGACATAAAAACATCCAATTGACTAAAAATCAATTATAAATGGGAATAGGTCATTTCGAACGATAATTTGGATATATGAGATTCAGCAGAGCTGGACAGGGGGTCATTTATTAGGACACGGAGTACGGATTGAGGTGTGTAGTATCCCAACTGAAATTTCTTGAGCAATACTTACTTTTGCTTTTGACTTCATATTATGTTTTTCAATTCTCTATTCTTGGTTTGATTCACATGGACGAACATTGAGGCTCTCCCTCCGTGCTATTCTTGTATGTATGTCCACTAGGACATAACACGTGCGCCAGGGATCTCGGTGAATAGTTCGACTTGAGAGTCGCGTCAGGGCACGTGTGGTGTGTCGTAGGTTCTATGTCGACCACCTAGCGGGTCCAGATACAAGCCTTGCTTGAGTGCTACTCCCCGACAGTAGTCTGTGGGGAGTCCGAAGTATGGCGTTAGTCTAACCCTTGGCTCTAGGAACATACTTTGAGATTTCACTATTACTTATGCATGGATGATCACAGTCACCTTTATTTATTTCCGTATGTTTATTTAATAGTTTTGTTTATATTCCAGTATTTACTTTCATTATTGCTCACTTAATTTCCTTGGGAATACTTGCTCTGGACTCATCATTTTCCTTTTTGTGATGGCTTGAGTGCAAACCCTAGTACAAGTCATGACAAGGGCAAGTTACCCGAGTACCTATGATTCAAAGATATTTAGTCAGACTTGTACATTTGTACTATATATACTTTGTTTTTGTATTGGGAACTTGGGCTTATGAGACATTTTTGGACCTTATATTTTTTATATGTGGGTTTTTCATATTAGGTATCATAGTTAAATGCATGAATTTTATGTTTCATATTTTAGATCGTCATGATAAAAGACTTCGATGTGGTATTTATTAAGGATTAAAATGATTTTAAAAGATGACTTGCGTTCAGTAACAATTTAAATAGTAAATTATTGTATATTGAGGTTAATAATGATTAAATTGTGGATAAGATAGCATGTGGGACACGGCTGGCTCTAGTAAGTCAGGTTGTGAGCCCGCGGTAGCCCCCGTGGCGGTCCATTTGGAAAATGAGCTGTTACATTTTAGTATCAGAGCAAGGTTGGTAAACGTAAAGAATTGAAAGGTAAGTCTGATACGGTTACATTTGTGGTATAATTTGACGATAAACCTAATGAATAAGCCTTAGATATGGAAACCCAAAGGAATTGCTTAGAGTCCTAGTTAGGAAGTGAGGTGAGTTGGGTAGAACTTAGGGATATACGTGTTATATTTTTGATTGAATATTACATATGATACATGTATATATTTGTACTGAGACTGATTGGAAACATGTTCTTCAATGCAGATATTGATGGACATATAACCTTCAGATACTACTCAGCCTAAGGTCGGTGATACCAGTGATCCGACTAGGCCGAATTCGATTTTGGAGTCATTGGCACGGACTATGGATGATAGATTTGCGTTACTAATAGACATTATGAGAGCTCGGGATGCTCGAGAGACTACTACAACTCCTACTACTATTAGGGTTGCACCGATGACTCAAACAATTGTAGCTCCTACTACAGATGAGACTTAAGTGTGGGCAGCAATATCTGAGACATTGGCCGAGAGGGCTACGCTAGTAACGTTACCAGCGGATACTGCGGTGGTTCTTACACCTACACTACCAAAAAAAACCAAATCAACAACAAACTAATCTGATGTTGAATTGGTACGGTTTTGTTGCTAAGCCATTCTGCAACAAATCAGCGACAAATAGTAGCTGTTACTAAACTCTTTATTGCTGGTGCACCTCAGCGATAAATTTGGTGTTCTGTTGCTGTTCAACAACTGATTTATGACAAACGTTTATCGCTGAATAGCAACAGAAACGGGTATGTTGCTGATCGAAGTCCAATCAGCAAATACTTGTTTATTTCAAATCTGTTGCTATTTAGCAACATACACGGTCTGTCGCTGATTTGCCTAGTCAGCAAAGACATGTGTTATCGCTGATCTGTTTCTATTCAGCAACAGACTTTGTTTGTCGATGATTGTGCCCAGTCAGCAAAGACGTTGTCTATCGCAATTCCGTTGCTATTCAGTGACAGATAGCGCCTATCGCTGAGCCTTATTGTGACAAATTAGCGACAGCGTCGAGCTGTCGCTAATTGTTGAATGGTAATTTTCAAAACAAATTATAAACAGTAAATAGTAAAATGAAAAGTTGCAGTAAAATCTGCAAAAACAAATTAAAAGCTACTAATAATACCAAAATTGGAAAGATGTATGAATATTATCAAAATTTGACAAACAATGTCTACAAAAGGATGAGATTAACATTTCATAATTAATTAGTACTATATTATATAGTACTAGATGAACATTATTCAACAAAATACAAACAACTACACAAGCTGGCTATACAATTTACATAAATGCAATGTTTACAAAACACTCTATAGCATTCTTTCACCGATACATAGATAGGCACTATACAAGTTCTTTAGCTAGCAGAGCGTATCCCATCCAAATCCTGAAAATTAAAAGGAACTTGAACAATATTTGACATGCAACCAAAATATTCCAACACAAATTAAAATAACATCACATCCAATTAAAGTGAAACTGAAAACTATAAATACTCTTCTTAAGCAACTTGAGATAATGTAGGCTACTTATTTAAAAAGTATAGTTGATTCTCAACTTAAAAGGCTAGGTTAAGGTTTAATATAGTCGGATTTGTCCCTAATCTAGCTTTGATCAATGTAACAAGTAAACTATAAAGCAAAATCATTCGAATAGAATCGAAGAGAGTTGTAAGATTAAAAAGAGAAGACAAGGAAAAGAGAAAAAGAAGCCAAGTATAAGATAGAGCACTCTTTCAATCAAATATAAGGTGCGGCTTTTAGCAAAACTCATTCTAACACAAAATGTGCATTCATTGAGAATCCAATCTTTTCAATATTGGAACATATGAGGACAGTGAGGCATCTAAATTTAAATTGAAGTAAAAACGTGCTCATGCAGTCTTGCATACTGAGCCGACTTTGTTTCATGAAAGATTATTGATAAGCACATGCGCTTTGGTTCTCCTGTTCCTTGTATAGTAAGACCAATATTTGAGTTTTTTCACTTTCCACTTTCAATGGAAAAATCACTTTTAACTTGCACTAGTTTACATCAAATTATTATTGTTTGCAATCCAATATCATGAATTGCTCCAACTCCAAGATTTCTTAGATTAAGTGTAATCCCAACACCACTTATTCGCAAAATATAGTACTATTTCAAGAAATTAATGTCTCCACTTTTTGTAATGAAGTCTTAGTTAAAGTTTCTTGATTAGATTCATAAGTCAAACTAGCTAGTAAAAACTTATGACACCAACAAATGTTAACTCTAACAAAAACTGCCTATAAAAAAATCTGCATGAAAAAGCATATAGTGACATTATTATTTAACACAATCACTTGGTCTCTGTAAAACCAAAATACACTCTCAATCAACCCCCATTCTCCAAAACATTAAACGCAGAAAAATAAACATAAAACTCAACATCAGAGTTGTAAAGTAATTATATCTTACCCAGCAAAATCGAAGAAGCCTTGTCAATTCCTTCTTTATAACCAACACCAATATCGAATGTCACCGCTACACATACCTGCAAATGAAGAATCACATCGACTATATTAGAAGGGAAAAAATGTGAAAATATACATTGACTCGTAATAAAAAACTCACCATGAAAAAATATAGAACATCCAATCACCATTGCTGTGGCGGTGGTCGCGGAGACGACATAAGTTGCGACATAAACTCATCATGATCATCCAAAAGATGATGTCTATCCTCATGCATCCTTCTATGTGGATCGGTCCAATGTCCAAGCTGGTGGTCATCCAGGTGCGCAGACTGAGAAGGTGCTATGTCGGTCGTCAAATGACCAGGCTGGTCATCACTTTGAGGACCAGAACGCTCTGTAACTGGTGATAGTGGAGTCTGCGGTGTCGTAGGCACGTAGGGCCTAATACCAAGGTGTTGTATTACTAATGCCTCCATACGTGCTAAACAGTCCTGCATCTCTCGATTTTCTTCTTGGTGTTCCATCTCGTCCCTCTGCATTTGTTCTTGTATTCCCATTTGCTCCTTCAGCAATGTTTCTTGCAATCTCTGGTGGTCCCACTGGAGCTCTTCCAACTCATGAGGTCCATACGTTTGTCCTCGAGATGAGCTTGCTTCCCCTAAAGATATGCTGCGATGATAACCTTGTGACCCTAATCCTAAGTTTTTTAGCCGATCAATGGATAAATCTTATCAACTCTTAAAAAAAAAGAATATAAATTCTTAAAATTTTCTATATTTTTAGAAAATAATCCAAATTAATATTCATTAAATTGGATTATATATAATCTTGAGATTTCAAATATAGCTACGTACCTAGTAAGTATCAAGTAAATGGCAATCACAATTAATAAACAATATAAAATTTAAAAGTGCAAAGGGACATACATTTAAGCTTCTTCAGGTGTGTTTTCCCTACGAACATGCTATGTACAAGAACTATATACTTTTTTCCTCACCATGAATTGCCTAAATAAATTTTTTTTTCAAAAATTTCATATAATCTCGACATTTCTTATCAATTCTTACTAATGAAGTATATAAATTAATATACTTTTCTTTATTTTAAAAACAAACCCAAATATTCTTCAATTCCTAATACATATACAGTCTTGAGATTTCAAATATAACTACGTACCAATTAAATGGCAATCACAATTAATAAACATTATAAGAATATATTAGTTATAACTCAATATGATATCATTTTTCATCGGAAATGCACAGACGAACAATAATTTAGACAATGTACAGATTTATTAATTTACTATATTATTATTCAATGAACATACTATATATGAACTAAATTTAACAATAGTAATTGATAATTGTCATATGACAAGCTAAGTGAAAATTGAAACTACCTAAATGCAAATCCAATTCGTTCTAATTGTTGATTTGTTGTTGTTTAGCAACAAATTGTTGAGTTGTTGATTTGTTGTTATTTAGCAATAGATGGTTGAGTTATTGATTTGTTGATGTTTAGCAATAGATTGGTGAGTTGTCGATTTCTTGTTGTTTAGCAGGTTGTTGCTATTTTTGGATGCTAAGCATAATCTAGGTAAGATTTCGTTGAAGTATTAAAGGCAAAACTTAGATTTCCTAATTTCGGTAGTAAAAGGAAACAAACATAACGATTAAACAAATTCCAAAATATAAGTTTAAGAAAACGCAAACCACGAGTGCTTCGGCGATGATTTACTGGAATCGGGATTACGCGAGGTTGGGACTGTGATTCGAAGGTCCACCGCCTGGTCACGAGGCACTCTACGAGTCTGTTATGCGTTCGTACTAGTCCACCGGGGTGAAGCTCGGCCAACGGCGGTGTCGGTATGCGAACGGTGTATGAAGCAGAGTCGCAAATGAGAAGACCCGCGGCAGAGTCGTGGATGAGGCAAGCAGCGGCGGCAAAGGAGGCGAGCAGCGGTGGCAGATGAGGAGAGCAGTGGCCGAGCGACGCTCAGGCCGATGGCGTCGGCGTGCAAGCAGCAGGCGGAGTCACGGAAGGAGAGAGGCGGCGGAGAGAGGCCGCGTGTTGTCTGATAACAGTGGTCGACGATGGTGGCGATGGTGCTGGAGACGATGATGCGAGGAGTAGCGGATGAGGAGACCCACGGCGGAGTCGCAGATGAGGCAAGCAGTTGTAGCGGCGGAAAATACGAGCAATGGCGGCGGAATAGGAGAGAGGCCGCGGAGCGACTCGTGGTGTCGATGGTGTCGGCGTGTGATGCAAAGGAATGAGAGAGGAGGCTGAGTCGCGGACGACGACGACGACGATGATAGTGGCCGACGACGGCGACGGTGTTGGCGATGGTGCGGCGACGGTGAATAGGGTTTCGCAGGTGGTTTGTACAAAGAAGGGACGAGGAGGATGAGTTTTCATTTTTACTTCTTTTTTGTTTGCGACAGATCAGCGATAAACTATTTCTGTCGCTGATCTGTAGCAGATCTGTCACAACCTCTATTTTTTTATTTTTCATTTTGCTACAGATCAACGATAGAATCATGTTTTTCGCTGATCTGTAGCAAGTTTGTCACAACCTTGGCAGGAAATGTATGGCGGGAGAAATCAGCAACAGATCTGTGACAACATACAATTTTTCACAACATACAATCTGTCACAATGTTTTGTCACAAATGTATCACTGAATTGTTGCTTTGGGTCAACCGAGTCAATCGAATTGTCTGATGCACATCTGTTGCTGATTTCTATCTGTCACAATGTTTTGATGCTATTTCACCTTATTCTTGTAGTGCTGCAACTATCGAGCAGCCAACAGTGGCATCTACTTCTGGGAGCCTGATGACAGTTGAGGCTAAGAAGATGAAAGACTTCATTAAGTTCTCGTCAAGATACTTCTATGGAGCTGGGGACCCAGAGATAGTCGGGAGGTGGCTGTTAACTCATGAGTGGCTACATGATTTTCTTCGGGTCGAGAAGATTGATTGGCCGAGGCTATCGAGTTTTTGCTTGAGAGCTGATGCTTCAATATGGTGGACTACCTACATTGCAACTCATCCTGCTACGACTACTTGGGCAGAGTTCCAAGTGTTGTTTATAGACAAGTACATACCTATAGAGGTCAGGATCCGATTAAGAGATGAGTTTTTGTCTTTGGCTCGGGGTGATATGTATATTACGGTGTACATGGAGAGGTACTGATATCTACTATCGTACTCTTGGACATAGTTTATATAGATCGACTATACTAAGGTCTGGATGAGAGGATTGCGAGCACGATTGTATCTAGTGGAGTTAGTATATTGGCAGGGATTTACAATAGGTCCTTTGCACATTGGACATACCTGGTTCAGAGGGCCAACCGATCAGTGATTCAGGTTGCGTTATAGAGTCAGCAGAGTCAGCCAGCTTCGAGTTCTCTGGTCTGATCAGACGCGAAAGAGACATATGAGAGACTTGGACCGTCAAAGAAAGGGCCAGAGACTTAGCCGAGGTGATCGGCAGTCTGATCAGGGTTACAGAGGTGACATAGATCATCGTTATAACTAGGATAAACATAATGATCGCCAGGTGACATATTTCGCGACTTCTGCACCAGTTGATCAGCCTAGACAGTAGTATAAGCAGTATAGAGGTCAGAGAGGCCAGAGTCGAGTCCAAGGCCATACACAAAGTTAGAGGAGTTCTAGCAGATCGGAAACTCATACATGTTAATGATGCGGTTAGGTGGGGCATATTGTGGAAGATTGTACCAGACCAGCACCAACTACCACCACAAACAGAGCACGCTAAAGATAGGGCCCAGACTACAGCTTGTGGGGTCGCACAACCTAACAGGGAAGTGACCAGATAACTTGTTGAGGGTACGTTATCTGTTTGTGGTATTTCCATGCATATTATGATAGATTTTGGTAACATGTTGTCTTTTATTTCAGGACGCTTGGTAGGAAAGTTAGGGTTACATGTACAGACCTTAGATACACATCTTGTTCTCAGTACGACATCTATGGATAAGATATACCCTAATCGAATTTGTCGAAATTATATTGTAAAGATTGGGGGACATCAGCTACCTGCTTATTTGAGGGTGTTAGAGTACCTAGAGTTCGATAGAATGGATTTGTTATCATCCTACTACGCTCAGATCGACCGTTTTAGCAAAATTATGACGTTTGACATCGAGGGGATTCCAAAGTTTACATTTGCTGGAGTTGCGACTGCATTACCTATCACTCGAGGTAGACTAGCGATGTCACAGGAGATGGAGGCACACGCGGTTATGGTTAAGCTAGAGCTCAGGATGGTGGTTAAGGTTGAGGATGTCCCTATCGTCTGCAAGTTTTCATACGTGTTCTAGATGATTTGCCAAAATTGCCACCACCGAGAGCTGTTGAGTTTATTATTGAGCTGATTACAGGGACTCAGCCAATTTATAGCAGACCATATAGGATGTCAGCATCGGAGCATGAGGAGTTGAGGACCCGGTTAGAGGATTTATTGCAAAAAGGTTTTATTCACCCTAACATGTCACCTTGGGGAGGTCAAATTCTTTTTTTGAAGAAGAATGATGAATCGATGCCTATATGTGTGGACTACCGAAAGTTGAATCAGGTGACGATTCAGAATCTTTACGTACTTCCTAGGATTGATGACTTATTCGATCAATCGGCTGGGGCCAAATTTTTCTCAAAGATCGAGTTACGTTCAAGATACCATCAGTTGAGGATTCGAGAGGGGGATGTGGAGAAGACCACTTTTAGTACTCGGTACGGTCTATTCAAGTTTATAGTCATACCATTTGGACTGACTAACGCACTAGCGATCTTCATGGATTTAATGCATAGGGTGTTGAGACCATTTCTAGATCGATATGTCATTTTGTTTATCGACGACATCTTGATTTATAGTAAGACTCATGTGGAGCATGAGAGGCATCTCAGAGATGTTTTGACGACATTGAGATAGCACCAATTGTATGCCAAGTTCGGTAAGTATGCATTCTGGCTTAGTAAGGTGAGATTCTTGGGGCATGTCATCAGTGATCAGGGCATATCAGTTGATGGCGACAAGATTCAAGCGATTATTGATTGAAAGACACCCAAGTCTGTATCTGACATTTGGAGTTTCCCGGGTTTAGTAGGATATTACAGGCGTTTCATGCAGGATTTCTCAATGATTACAGCGCCATTGATGAGGCTAACCAAGAAGGACGTTAGATTTGAATGGTTACAAAAGTGCGGGGATGTTTTTTAGGAGCTGAAGAGGGAGTTGACTTTGGCGCCAGTTTTGGCCTTACTTGTAGTAGGTAGAGGGTTTTAAGTTTATACGAATGCATCAGGCACTAGGTTGGGTTGCTTGTTGATGTAGGATGGATACCCAGTAGCCTATTCATCTTAACAGTTGAGACCTCACGAGGTAAACTATCCAGTATACGACTTGGGGCTTGCGACGATCGTGTTTGCACTAAAGGCCTGAAGGCACTACTTGTATGGTGAGAAGTTCGTGTTGTACACAGACTACCAGAGTTTGAGGTACCTATTCACTCAGAGGGAGTTGAACATGCGACAGCAGTGATGGCTCGAGTTACTGAAGGACTATGACATCGCAATTGAGTGTCATCCGGATAAGGCGAATGTCGTAGCTCATGCGCTGAGTAGGAGCGACATCGAGAGTCAGATGGTACTACGACATATGACACTTAAGTACGGGTTGCTTGAGGCAGGGTCGGTGTTGTGTGTGACAAAGGTTATTGCTAAGCTACATATTTTCTATCATACGCGAGTTCCCACAGTGTCCCTTGAGCGGGCTGCTGAGTTGTAGAGAGCTGACAACCAATATTTATGGATCAGTGGCTTGGCTTGGGATCTGGGGTGCACTGAGTGGTTTAAGGGTTCAGATGGGTGCTTAAGACGTAAGGATACTAGAGGTATCGGTGCTCAAGGATAACATTCTCGAGGACGCACATCAATCGCAATATACAGTTCATCCTGGTCGGACCAAGATGTATCACGATCTACGAGGATTATTTTGGTGGCCAGGGATGAAGGCTGACATGGGTAGATACGTATGGAGTTATCATATATGCCAACAGGTGAAGGTTGGGCACAAAAGACCAACTGGGTTGCTAAAACCGCTGCCATTCCTCAGTGGAAGTGAGAACACATGACCATGGACTTCGTCGGTGTCCTACCCTTGACAACGAGGAAACACTACGCGATTTGGATAGTTATCGATAGATTGACAAAGTCGGCACATTTTATACCGATCGCAATTCGATATTCAATTACACAACTAAATACTAGCTTTGAAAGAGAGATTGTCAGATTGCACGGAGTACCGATCTCCATTTTTTCTGAGAGAGATCCAAGATTTACTTCGAGACTTTGGAAGAGTATGCAGGAGCAGTTTAGCACTCGTTTACAGTTCAGCACTGCATACCATCCGTAAACTAGCGAACAGCCAGAGTGTTTGACTCAGATTCTTGAAGATATGCTCAGGGCGTATATTACAGTTTGGTGGATCATGAGATGATTACTTACCTTTGTTGCTTACAGCAACAACTATTAAGAGAATATTGAGATGCGACCGTTCGAGGCACTTTACGGTAGGCCGGGCATGTGCCCTAGGTCGATCCATTAACTATCTTTATGAATACTTTTAGTTAATAAAATAGAGGATTTCATTTGCTGTTTATTATAATTAATTTACATGTTTCTTTATAATAAGATCCATGGGTATTTGCAGAAATATCCTAAATGTCCCTAGTCGATCATTATACTGGGAACTATAATGAATTAAGACTAGTGTGAGTCTTGATTGACGATCATATGATGATTACACATATAGGGATACGAATCAAGATCACGAGTACTTGTTAGGGAATAAAGTACAGGACCGACCCGCTATGAGAACATCACATGGATTAAGTCATAGTTGTTTCTCATGATAGGTATATTTTTCAGTCCTCTGACTTGAGATTACCAGAAACTTCAACATTAGGAACATAGTGATTTGACACTATCAAACGTTGTCTTTAACCGGACGATTATAAAGGTTGTGATTGGTTATTGTGTGAGCAATGTGATGAAGTTGTGAAATCAAGATAGAATTTGTCCCTCTCATATAAAGAGAGATATCCAGTGGATCCCTCGATGTGTTAGAATGTTAAAAGGCCTAGTCTAAGTGAATTGATATTGATCAATGTCACTTGGATGTTCTCGGTCTACCTAGAGACCGAGACTAATACGATTGAACATGTTGGATGACAATTCCATGCCTTATGTTTGATCAAAAGGATATCGTGTGACGAAAGGATGTTATATACACTATTGATTAGGTTGTATCGATTTGATATTCGTACGACTTGGGTAGTCATAATGTCTTGCTAGAGGTCGCTTATGACTTGTATACCAAAATGTGTTTTGGTTCACTACCAACATTGTATGAGCCTATTGGGTTACATACTAAGAATGGTTTTGCGAGATTTTAAGATGGTTCAGAAAAATGAATTTTATATGATAAAATTCATGACAGAAATGTCCTTGTGGTGTATTACAATTATACTTCTTTAAGTAGGGGTGTATGTGTAATTTACTTAACCGTCTACATACAAGGGTTGTATAAATAGACGCTTTAAGTTAGAACACACACACGAAGGATTAAGGGCCGAAACTCTATTTTCATTTTAGAAACGACTTAGGGTTTTCTGGTACGCTCTGGATCATTTTGGAGAGAAACAAAAGGTTTGGTATTCTCTTGAAGCTAGCACTTCGAACCTCGACCGTCGTTCATGTATGGACTGCTGGTAGAGGGCGTTCGTTGTTGGCAGCGCCTTAGAGATCGATCGACCTTCAGAAAGGTATTTTGCGACCAAGGTATGATTAAGTTTTCTTGGTTTAAACATTTTTAATGGAATTATATTCGGATCATATTGGGGGTTTTTGTCAAAATTGTTTTATAGTCTTCGCTACGTATAAATCCCAAAACCTAACACATGCAGGTTAACAGCATGTTGGGCGACATCGGAGGATACAACGGCTATACGACCTAAAGTTGTTGTTGACCATACAGAGAAGGTGAGACGGATTAGGCAGAGACTTTAGGTGGCACAGGATAAGTAGAAGAAATATGCGGACAAGTACCTTGAGAGTCTGAGCTACAAGGTTGGGGACTTGGTGTATTTGAAGGTTTTGCCCTAGAAAGGCCATAAGAGGTTTGACATTAAGGGGAAACTAGCACCAAGGTTTATTGGGTCCGTTTAGAGTTGAGGAACGCATCAGCAGAGTGGCATACCTTTTAGAGTTGCCACCGCAGTTGGCATGGGGTACACCTAGTGTTTCATATTTCTATGTTGAGGCAGGCTAGGTCGAGACCGAGGTCTTTAGTTGATATACGTCAGATTGAGGTGCACCCTTACGTATAATATGAGGAACGACACGTGGAAATTATGGATAGGAGGACTCAGATTTTGAGTAATAAGCGACGATGGTATCCCCACTTATTTGCCGGTAAGTATTTAAGTTTAATTTAAGTTTCTGGAAAAAATCTCACCTAGTTGGGAAGAACCGTAATGGCCTAAATTTAATTCATCGTTATTAATGATGTGATGTGGCTGACAGCTCGGATGCTCGTAGGACCTGCGGCCAAGCTATTGCGTGTCTGGAACTAGGTAAATAGTTATTTTGTATGTTGATTTATCTAATTTGCGATGTTTATATTGAAATAGACTAAATGGTATCGTAGTGTGTGTAATTATATTACATTTGACGTGCGATACTATGTGTTAAGTATTCGCCTCGATATATGTGTCGACGCCGGTACCCGGTAGTCTAAAAGACTTAATACTAGGCCGGAGGAAATAATACACATATAAAATGAATAAAATAGGCTAAATAATAATATGTAATGTATATATGATGGTTAGGGACATGGTAGTACGCGTATGTCGCGTTTCGGGACACGAAATCGGGCGTTGGAACACCCGAAATACCACTTTTGGGTTAAAGACAAGGGCAAGTGTGTCATTGGTGTCATATTTGGAGTCATTAGAGGTTGGAAATGGAGCAAATAATGCTCATTAGATTGCCTTGAGATGCAAAAGCGAGGAGGGATGCTATTTGGACTATAAAAAGTCATATTTGACTTAATTCCACACATTTTCTCTTACCTTATCTTCACATCCGAAAATTGAAGAGCAAAAATAGGGGTTTTAGAGTTTCAATTTGATAATTAGAGGAGCTTGGAGTGGTGGAATCATCAAAGCAATGTGAGATTCACAAACACCTAAACTTTCTTTGTCTTTTGGTATCATTTTTTAGGTGTTTGTGTGAATCTTATATGGATTGTTAAGTGGTTGTTAAGTAGTTGTTTTGTTAGGTTTTAAGTGCTATAATGTTCAGTGGTTTATGTTGCAAGATTTTTCCAAAACGCGATTAGCGCGCTAATGAGGTCATCTAGCTCTCTAGGCAAAAATATAGCATACTAATGTTCTTCCTGATGAGGAACGTTTAGCTGCCTAGGAATCTAGCACGCTAATCCCCAGATTTGGCGCGCTAGATATTGCAGATTTTACACTATTTTTGATAAGTAACATAAGAGACATCCAATTGACTAAAAAGCAATTATAAATGTGGATTGGTCATTTTGGGTAGTAATTTGGATATCAAGGATTCAGCGGAGCTGGATCGGGGGTCATCTATTGGGACATGGAGTGCAGATTAAGGTGTGTAGTATCTCAACTGAAATTTCTTGAGCAGTACTTACTTTTGCTTTTAAATTCATATTATGTCTTTCAATATTCTATTCTTGGTTTGATTTAGATGAACGAACGTTAAGGCTCTCCCTCCGTGTCATTCATATGTGTATGTCCACTAGGCCATAATACGAGTGCTAGGGATCTCGGTGAATAGTTCGACCGAGAGTCGCGTCGGGGCACGTGTAGGTGCATCGTAGGTTCTACGCCGACGACCTAGCGGATCCAGATACTAGCCTTACTTAAGTGCTACTCGCCGACAATAGTCTTTGGGGAGTCCGAAGTATGGCGCTAGTCTGACCCTAGGCTCTGAGAACACACTTTGAGCTTTGACTATTACTTATGCATGCGATAATCACAGTTGCCTGTATTTATTTATGCATTTTTATTTAATAGTTTTATTTAAATTTAGTATTTGTTTCAGTATTGCTCACTTAATTTCCTTGGGAATACTCACTTTGGACTCGTCATCTGTCTTTTTGTGATGGCTTGAGTGCAAATCCTGGTATAAGTCGTGGCAAGGGCAAGTTACCAGAGCACCTATGATTCATAGATATTTAGCTAGACTTGTACGTTTGTACTATATATATACTTTGTTTTTGTTTTGAGAATTTGGGCTTGTGAGACACTTCAGGACCTTATATTTTTAATATATGGGTTTTCCACATTAGGTACCTGAGTTAAATGCATGACTTTGATGTTTTATATTTTAGATTGTCATGATAAAAGACTTCCAATGTGGCATTTATTAAGGATTAAAATTATTAACAGATGACTTGAGTTCAGTAACAATTTAAACAGTAAATTATTGTCTATTGAGGTTAATAATGATTAAATGGTGGATGAGGTAGCATATGAGACACAGCTGGAGCTAGTAATCCAGGTTGTGGGCTCGCATTGGCCCCTGTGGGTCCATTTGAAAAATGGGTCGTTACACCAAGTATCTTAAATTCTAATTGAATTAGGATAAGATATTAAGTTAAAGATGAGCCCGACTTAATTAAAAACGTTTTATTTAATATTTTTAACATTAAAATAAGGGGCAGTTTTGGTTAATTGGATTGACTAAAATATAGAGAGATTTTAAGCGATTTTCAATTTTTGGAATTGAAATTTGTTGTCTAAAAAAACGAGGGCGCTTCCCCCTGTACCTTCGTCCGCTGATTGATTAGCGGAACCACCGTGCGCTTACTGGCCAACGAGACCGTCGATAACTATTCGCAACGCCAGAAATTCATATAGAAGTCAATATTAATAAAATTTCCCGAATTGTTTAGTGATTGTTTACGCATTGTAATATATGATATTTATATTGTTTAAATTATAATCACTAAAACAAATAAAATCCCTCTTTCAAATTTTAAGTCAAGTGCCATCCAATCTCAAACATTTGTCAAGGCTTTGATCGCATCAATATGGGTCTGCCTCAGCAGAGTGTATTATGTTATCTTGGTGAGGCAAGTTGAGTGACGGTTACTCTATTGTTTGAAATGGTTAGGCTTAATAAAGCTATCAAAATGGTTTTGAACTTTAAGCACTAGATGAGATAAAACATTTTAAGATATAAGATTTCATAATCTCATAAAAATGACTAAGAGCTGTGTATGATGTAATTGGTAATTGGTACCTACATAAATAATGTAACGACCCATTTTTCCAAATGGACCACCACAGGGGCCAATGCGGGCTCATAACCTGGCCTACCAGTGTCAGCTGTGTCCTACATGCCAACTCGTCAACCATTTAATCGTTATTAACCTCAATAACCAACAATTTACTATTTAAATTGTTGCTTAACTATAATCATCTGCTTATCTTATCATCTTAATCTTAAATAAACCACAACGGAAGTCTTTTATCATGGCTATCAAAACATTAAATATTTTAGTCATGCATTTAACTCTGATACCTAGTGTGAAAAACTCATTTATCATCATAGACCGAAACTACACCTCGATGTATCGAAATATCAAAAGTATAGAGTCTTGAAATATCTCACAATCCCAAATCCCCAAAATAAAACAAAGTATATATATAATACAACGTACAAGCCTAGTTCAATGTCTCTGAATCAAAAATATTTTGGTAGTACTAGGATCTGCACTCAAGCCATCACAAAAAGGTAGATGATGAGTCCAGAGTGAGTATTCACAAGAAAATTAAGTGAGTAATACAGAAAATAATTACTGAAATTTAAACAAAACTATTAAATAAACATGCAGACATAAAAACAGGCAACTATGCTCATCGCATACATTAGTAATAGTGAAAGCTCAAAGTGTGTGTTCTTACGGCCTAGGGTCATACTAGCGCCATACTTCGGACTCCCAACAGACTATTGTCTGCGAGTAGCGCTCAAGCAAGGCCAGTATATGGATCCGCTAGGTGGTTGGCGTGGAACCTACGACGCACCCACACGTGCCCAACACGACTCTCGAGTAGACCTATTCACCGAGATGGCACACACGTTATGGCCTGGTGGACGTACACATAGAAATGGCACGAAGGGAGAGGCTCAACGTCCGTCCATTATAACACACTAATGAAAGACAGAATATGAACTCAAAAGCAAAATAAAGTATTGTTCAAGAAATTTTAGTTGAGATACTATACACCTCAAACCGCACTCCATATCCCGTCAATAACCATCGGTCCAGCTTCCCCTAGTCCCAGATATCCCAAATTACCGCCCGAAATGATCTATTTCCATTTATAATTGATTTTTAGTCAATTAGATGTGTTTTAAGTCACTTAGCAAAAATAATGTCAAAACTGCAGGATCTAGCGTACTCGGTTTGAGAATTAGCGCGCTAGATTCCCAAGCAGTTATGCATTCTTCGTCAAGAAGAACATTAGTGCACTAATCGCATTTGTATAACAGGTATACTGAAGATTCTGGGTTTTAAACAACCCCACCACCACCAAGAACAACCAACACCAACAACTGAACTTCATGGCACTTAAAACCTATCAAAACAACAACTCAACAACCACTACACCAACACCTCCATAATTGAGATTAAAAGATAGAGAAAGTTGAGGTGTTTGTGATTCTCAACTTGTTTTTGATGATTTCACCACTCCAAGTTCCTCAAATCACCAAGTTGGATCCCCAAACCCATGTTTTTTCTTCTCCAATTTTCGGATTATGAGATAAATAGAGAGAAAATGTAGTGGTTTGAAAGTCAATTGACTTTATATAGTTAAATTTGCATCTCTCCTCACTTATGCATCTCTAGGAAATCAAATGAATTCCATTTTCTCCATTTCCCACCTCTCATGACTCGAGATTAACACCAATAGTACACTTACTCTTGTATTTAACTGAAAAGTGGCATTTCGGGTGTATCGACGCTCGATTTCGCGTCTTGAACCGCCACATGCGCGTACTATCATATCCCTAACAACCAAATATACATTCCATATTAATTATTTAACCCATTTTATTTATTTTATGTGTGTATTATTTCCCCCGGCCTAGTGTTAATTCGTTTAGACTACTCGGTACCCGCATCAACACACATATCGAGGCGAGTACTTAACACACAATCCCGCACATCTAATGTAATATAATCACATACATTATGATGTCATTTACTCTATTTCAATATAAACATCACAAATTAACAATTAAGCACACTAAGTAACTATTTACCTAGCTCCAGGCACGCATTAGCCTAGCGGCGAGTCCCACGAGCATCTAAGTCTTCAGCCACGTCTGCAACCATGCCATAGATGACGGTGAATTAATTTCAGGCCATTACAAATGACCTAATTCAAAGTGTTATGCCTTAGCTACTTTAGAATTAGTTGAAACATGAATTTTAGTCCCTTAAATTAACATAACGTTGTAACGACCCGAAAATTTGACTTGTGCCAGGTGTCAAGTCAAGGTCGTATGTGGGATCCACTCGTCGAAATGCGTATACCCGAATCTTGAGTGGGGATGATTATTGGTGAAAAACGTATACGCGGAGAATTCAGTGAGCCAAAACACGAAAGGGGATGCGCCTCGAGTCGCGTGCCAAAGTGGGGACCGAGGTAGCGTTGTAATGTGGCTATGGCTATAGTAGTTGTAATGTGGTCACATTAAATCAATATGCAATGACCTATAGTTTGCAAAATAAATCAAGATGCATTGGATTTGCATCGAGATACGCATTTCACGAAACTCGAGGAATATTTGGTCAAAGGCTGTGGGAATAAAGGATAAGGATTGGGTTGCCTCGAGATTCATGTAGCACGAATCTCGAGGACACTAAATATCTTATCCCTTTTGTTTTTAAGTCGGTTGAGACAAAAAAATAATGGCGGAGATAGAGAGATCGGCAGGGAGAGGAAGAAGAAGGAGAGAGAGAGAGAGTCCGGGAGAGAAAATGAGAGAGACTGAGCTCGTCGTGAACACAAGGTGAGTAAATTTCCCTTATTGTTGTGTCGTTGTTGTTGTTGTTGTGTCGGTGGTTGGTGTTCGGGTAGCGAACTCGGACGTACTGCCATGACGGTTCGTCCGAGCTCGAGGAAGGCAGGGGAGTGGTCTCACCTGCGTACGAACCCCACCTGGGGTTGGGGATGGAAGCCCAACCCCGGCGCCAAAAGAAAAAAAAATCGAACCAGAGCACGAAGTGCTCTGGTGGGGAAGAAGAACCCCTTTGGGTGGGTCTGGTCGGATCGCCCCGGGCCCGGGTGGGCGGGGCCGGGCCGACCCTGACCCGAGTGGGCCGAGCCGGGTCAAACCGACCCGGGTCCGCGTGGGCCGGGTCGAGTCAACCCGGTCCCACCCCAATAAAAATTATATTTAATTATTAAATTAAATTAAACTATTTTTATGAAACATCGAAAAATATTAATAACTCAACTGTAAAATGTTGAATGTACCGATAATGATGGATTTGAAGGCTGACTAGGCTCTCGTTGACCTTGCGAGACTGGCTCAGGGGTCCACGTGAGTTTAGGCCGGGCAGGGCCCTATTTGTGGAAATTGGAGCCGTCACAGTTGGTATCAGAGCTGAAGTTTTACACACTCGACTCTTGATTTAAATCACAAGCCATTGAGACACAAACCAGCGGAAGTTAGGAATGGTTGCACTTAGAGTGGAACCCTATGATCCTGACCTAAGTCTTCGTTGGGAAGTGAGGAGAGTTGTGTGGAAATTGCGTGAAACCAATTGCCTTATTTACTTTGAAGCTACCTCCTGGGCAACATTTGTTTCTGGATATGAGGTCGTATTGCATAGCCTTCATGCACGGATCGAATGTGACAATGTTGGTGATTGTGGCGTATTTGGGAATAGTGGAGCTGCATGGATAAGTACTCGTGCTTTGGAAATGCGGGAGTTGTTTAAATTCAATTCGGCCTCGCGGATTGTGGCTTAAGAAATTAGTTAGTTCAATTGATAAATTGAGATAAATAGCATAGTTGGTTTGGTGAAGCCAATGGAAAATGAAACAATTCATTTTGAGAAAAATGAGAACTTTGGTATTACAAATGGTATGGTTTCAAATTGAAACTTAACATGTCATGTAGGACTCAAAGGATTTCCTATAGTAGTGAGACTTGAAATGGAAATAAATGATAAGGATTGGGTTGCCTCGAGATTCGTGTCACGAATCTCGAGGACACTAAATATCTTATCCCATTTGCTTTCAAGTCGGTTGAGACAAAAAAAAAAAAAAACCAGTGGTGGAGAAGGAAAGATCGGCAAGGAGAGGAAGAAGAAGGAGAGAGAGAGAGAGTCCGGGAGAGAAAAGGAGAAAGACTGAGCTCAACGTGAACACAAGGTGAGTAAATTTCCCTTGTTGTTGTGTCGTTTGTTGTTGTTGTTGTGTCGGTGGTTGGTGTTCGGGTAGCGAACTCGGACGAACTACCATGACAGTTCGTCCGAGCTCGAGGAAAGCAGGGGAGTGGTCTCACCTGCGTACGAACCCCACCTGGGGTTGGGGATGGAAGCCCAACCCCAGCGCCAAAAGAAAAAAAAATCGACTCAGAGCATGAAGTGCTCTGGTGGGGAAGAAGACCCCCCGCGGGTCGGGTCGGGTTGATCGCCCGGCCCGGGTGGGCCGGGCCGAGTCAAACCGACCCGGTCCACGTGGGCCGGGTTGGGCCGACCCGGGTCCAGCTGGACCGGGTCGGGTCAACCGGGTCCAGATGGATTTAAAGGCTGACTAGGATCTCGTTGACTTTGAGACTGGCTCGGGGGTCCACATGAGTTTAGGCCGGGTGGGGCCCAATTTGTAGAAATTGGGGCCGTCACAAACGTTTTTGGAGAGTTGTTAATTTAGAGAGAGTTTATTCCTTTATACTAAAATGAACTTTTGCATAATCTTCGTAGTAGATTTATGGCCTTTTCTAATCACACTAATCCTTTGTCACTGTGATCCATCCTTGAGAAGGATAAGTTGCATGGGCCAAACTTTCTTGATTGGTTCAAAAACTTCAGAATTGTTCTTAAGCATGAACGCAAGTTGTATGTCCTAGATAATCCTATTCCTGATGAACCATCAGCTAATGTTTTGAGAGCCGTGAAGGATGCATATATTAAGCATTTCAATGACTTAACTGATGGTGCATGCGTTATGTTGGCAACTATGGTTCCTGAACTTCAAAATGACATTAAACACATGGAAGCTTGCGATATGGCTACGATGTTGAAGGAAATGTTCCAACGGTAAGCTAGGCAAGAAAGGTTTGAGACAGTCAAGAACCTTCATTCTTACAAAATGGCTAAGGGTGCGTCAATTAGTCCTCATGTTCTGAAAAATGAAGGGTTATATTGACTATCTTGACATACTTGGATTTCCCATAAGCCAAGAGTTGGTTACAGATTTGATCCTGAATTCATTACCTGATAATTATTCACAATTTGTGATGAACTATAACATGAAAAACTATAACGGCCCTAATTCCCACAAATTGGGCCCTGCCCGGCCTAGACATACGTGGACCTCCGATCGACCCCTGCGGGGCCAACGCATGTCTAGTCAACCTCTTTTACTATTACATTTACGGTTTAGCCGCTTATCAAAGTTGTTATTAATCCTAACAATTTTTAATGAATTACATAGCATAAATAAAAGAATTAAAGCAACAATAATTTAATTTAACTCGACGATGGGACAACCCTATGTGTGGAAACCATGCAAAGTAGGTCTCATGCATATTAGGTGACAAATATGAGGAAAATAGCATATGCATGTATCCAAGTGTTCGCTCAACCGATTAACCAGTTTTAAACAAAAACGATCCATACATATCTATACAAAACATACCTACGAGTAGTAAAAGTAGAAGTCGTCTTTAAAGAAAGATCGGAGGAAGTCACCAAGTATCGACTCCTTAGCCTTGCTACTAGATGGACCTGCAATTGTCACCAAAATGGAGACAATTCCAGTTAGTAAAGTCGGATAAGTCTTAACAGTATTTCAAATGTCAAATAAATGGTTAATCGAATAATCATGTAAGAATTATCATGAAATAATGAATAAAGTGTGATTTTCAATTTAATAGTGATATCAACGAATTACTAAGTGTCGAGTACACAAAGCAAAGATATCTAAGTGTTCCAAGTCCATCAAGTGCGATAAAGTACCACAATTTGACTTTCAAGACGGTCGGTAGACTTAACTAAGTCACTTAACTGACAGTTTAGATCGTGTCTATTAACCGTAGCAGACCGTAGCCACTTCTACCAGCTTGACTTTCCTCAATCCTAAATTGTGGGCTTAGGTAAGTCCAACAATCCCTGTAGTTACGGTGGAGGAAAAGATCACAAAGCATTTCCACTATGCCTATAACTACATATCACTCACTTAGATCTTAGGCCACTCATTACGAAATCCAAAAAAATGCACAACCAACAATTTGATAAATACAACATAATTCGGATACGAAAAAGAGCAACTCATGACAAGTAATACAATATAATGTCAGGATATTAATTTATCAAAGATGGCATGAGTGAAAATTATATTGAATTCACAAAGATAAGTAATCAAAAAGGAACACTAACCAATAAATGACCAAAATAAATCATGTTAAGGCCCCAACTAATTTACTTACCTGTAACGCTTTGAAATGCCACCAAAGTGGCTCCAAAACGGCTCACTCGTGCCCCACAATACACACCCGACACCCGACACTAGTTCCCTATGCCTCTGATGTCAATTTAAATTTAATTAAGCGTGTTAGAGTCCATTTCACAAATAATTGATTTAGTCTCATTTTCTTTCCATTTACCTTAAATTTTTAACATTTGATATTTTTTTTTGAGTTGCGACTACATTGGCCACATCTCGGGTCGTACTATGTTGAATAAGTCTCGACTCGATAAATTTTACCAAAATTAGCCTTTTATTCAAACAAAATCATGTTATATATAATATATATACTATATATGTGTAATATATATACTATATGTATATATATATATATTATATTCACAAGCACATGAATGCTTGCTGTGCATTGTGACGCACAGCAAGTCACTCATTGTTCTTTTTTTTTTTTTTTTTTTTTGGTCAAAAAACTAGTGTTTATAATTTCAACAAGAAGCTTCAATAATCTAATTCCCAGTTATATCATCAAAGCAATGAAAATGTATTAATGGAAGAAATCTATCAAAATTGGGGTTGTATAACCCATTTGATATTTTACAAATTTTGAACTTCCCATACAAACAACCATTTAAACCTAAAATGTAAAGAACAATGAGGGACTTACCTAAATAATGGAAGCCACACTTGAGTCCGCCATGGATCTTCCCCTCTTTCTTTCTTCTCTTCTTCCTTCTCTACCTTATTTTTAAACAAGAACATTACAAAAAACATCTCCACCACTCCTTTTTATCCCTTCACTTTACCCCCAAATAACACACTACACACACACACACACATGTGACTTGAATTAATTGAAGTGTAAAATACACATCTCAAAATCAATCTAAGGTGACTACATTAGCTCAATTTATTTTATTAACTCAACTTAGGCTTTTGACATACAAACAACAACAACAACAACAACAACAACATAGCCTCAGTCCCAAATTAACTGTGGTCGGCTACATGGATCAAACTTTTCATCGTGCTCGATTAAGTGCAATTGATGGTGAGCTTTGCAAACCATTCAAATCCCTCTTAATTAATGCATCACATGTTAACTTTGGTCATTTACTAAAACCTAGGTCATTAAATAGTTCAAGTTACACTAAATGCCCATTTAATTAAAGTCTCACTGATATATCCATTTACCCACTTAACCGTAGAGCGAGCATCTCGAGGCGATTCTCTCACAAAATTAGCAATAAAATAAGAAATTTGTACAACAAATATAGATAACAATAAATCTATTTGGACTCATGAGTCCGGACTCATAGGGAGTTTTTAAAAAATTTTGTAAATATTTAAGGGGTATAATAGGAATTTTACAAGTGATTATGGTTGTTTCATTAATTGCTCGAGGATGTATTTGAAATTAAAAAAAGTTTTTGAGTCCGGACTCACGAGTCCAAATAGCACTACCCTATAGATAAATAATACACAACATCAGAGATAGATATGGTTTGAGAGAAAGGATAATGAGTGGACTTAGGGGAGTGGGAAACGTGTTGGTGGGGAAATGAGGTAGTGCCTCATTTCATTTCAACGCATCGACGGGTCAGACCCATCGCTAAATCCATCACAATCTCAATGCTAATTAGTTAAAATTGTGAAACCTTAACCCCGTTGCCAATCTATCATAATTTAGAGACCTGTGTTACCCCGTCGCTAATTTTTTACGTTATTTTTGCAGTTTTTGTAGTGATTCATCTCAACAAAATTCAAATATTGATCAAAGTCCACTCCATGTGGAGTGTCCAACATGAAACCATATATAACTTATGGCGGCCCCGCGCCCCAAGGCTGCCACGGGGTGTCGTCGAGTCGTGTGCTCCTCGCCAGGTGGGCCCATGTACACGTGTGTGACACATGCCCATCCATCTCAAGTCTTGATATTTGTGTCCACTTGTGTTATTAGTTTAATTCATTAGTTATTGATATTGTTTTTAAGTTATTTTCTTAAGTCTTTCAATTGCTTAAGTTCAACTGTTTGTAGCTTATTCAAGTCCTAGTTGTGCTAGTGGTTCGTATTTTACGAGTCAACATTTCATCACATTTAACAATAACCAGTGGAATTCTTAATTATAGTAAGTAAAACATAAAGATCATCATAATATATAGTATTGTTCATATGAGCATGTCCTACTGTGAAAAATTCGAAAAAGTATTATGTATATAAGTGACAGTACCATAAGGCAATATATATATATATATATATGTACAGTGTAACTCTGGTCTCCCAAATACCCAAAATAAAACAAAATATCAAAATAAACGTGTAAGAGTATGTCCTTGACATTGGGCAATCAGATGTAGTCGTCTAGGATCTCCTTGCCCCTACTGATATTAGGATCTACACTCGACACCACAAAATAAAGTAAAGGAATCCATAAATACAGTTAAATAAATATGCGGAAAGTAAATATGCAATTGTAAAATCGCATGCGTAAATAACAATAAAGCGTAACATGTGTGCCCATCCTGGTTAGACTAAACCATACTTTAGATTCTCTCCTCAGGATCTCACCAGTGGCCGCTCCCAATTGGCCCATCACCTGGTCTTCTTAGTGGTCGACATAAACCCACGATGCACTGACACGTATACCGACAAAGTAGCTCGGGTCGTTATTCACCGAGGAATCCCGATACACATGCTATTGTCTAGCATGTCATAGACACATAATAGAATATCCGGTGGGAGTAACCTCAACCAAGCGTCCAAAATAGTGTGGAATAGAATGATATGCAAGAATGGGCAGAAATAATATAAAAATAACAATTAAATACTCAAGTGATGTCCTTATGGGTTTTACAAACCTTAAACACACTCTCTGACTTTCCCGAACTCTCAAATTCGACCCACCTAGTTCCTCGGTATGCGAGCTATTGTCCCCCTAAGTCCTTGAAGTCCAATTTATGTGTTTAAATTCGTTAAAAGTGTTTAAGTATGTATTAAGTTGAAAGTTACCCAAAACATCCCTTGAATCTAGTTTTCATCTGTCAGTGGCACGCTAGTGAGTCTGTCTAGTCTTTTTAGCGCGTTAGGTGTATATAATGCGCTAAAGAGTTTGTCTAACGCGCTATTGTTCTTTATTTCGAAGAATAAATGAGCACCCGGACTGGATAGCACGCTATCAGTGTTGGGTGACAGAATTCTCAACTCGAGAATTTGGTCCTCAACACCCCCAATTGGCTAGCCTAGCCTTGTCAACCCATTCTCCACTCTACGGGGATTCCATAGCACCATTAACAACAACACAAACAATAATTATTCGATCATAATCATCAAATTCATACATTCACTAGTTTTTTTCAATTTTTTTAAAAAAAAAAATCCAATTTCCATCAAAATCAATTTACAAATCTTAGTTGCACTGTTAATTAGACTTGTAAATAATCAAGTATTTATCAAAAATAGTGATCTAGTCCTCAAATTCGAATTGACACCAAACATACCAAATTGAGCTCATTTTCATGCATAGGAGGTGAAGAAGATGATTACCTTGAGTTTCCCTCAATTTATCCTCCAAATGTTGAATTTCAGCTCCAAGATCTATCTCTTCTTCTTTTGTTTTCCAGATTTGCATGAATTATGTTAGTGCAGATGAGAAAATCCCACTCATTTGCTATATATTGTTATGATATAATGTGTTATGCGTATCACGAGGACTATCTTGTGGTTCTTATTAATGATGTCACACATAGATTAACGACTCTATTAAACCACTTAATAGCCTAGTATTACTCAAACTAGGATCATCTCAATGCACATCCATGGCTTAGAATATTTCTTTCTAACTATAAAAAAAAAATTGATTCAACTATTTAAATAGTTAACTTAAGCATACAATTAATTATGGTTGGTGTACTTAGACTCTTTTATTAACAAATTTGTGGTCCCACCAACTCTCGGCTACCCGGTACCTGATGTTTCAGGTCTCGGCACGCATCATGATGCCCGCCATAGCCCATTGTTCAGATTAGATTAACTTAGTTATAGTTATATTACCAGTTTTAATTGATCAACTAGTCATATTAAAATGAGTTAGTCGTGTTTTCTAGTGCATCCGTAGTTCGCCTATCTGATACCCGCGTTGACATGAATTACGAAGCGAATACCGTCACACAATCTCGTACGATATAACCATACAAATACAAACACTAGAACATTTTTCGCCTTTAATAGAGGTTTTAAAACCCTATTAAATAGAGTGTTATTAAATGTTATGTGAAAATGTGTTATGTTTTAATTTTTAATACATGTATTACATAAAGGTTTTTAAAACTCATATCAATTAGGTGTTATTTAATAACGCCCCCCTTTAATAAGGGTTTTAAAACCTCTATTAAATACCGAAAGATGTATTATCGAATAAACTCATAAATATGCATCGCAAATAAGCAATCAACAGAAAAATGGTTAGTGTACCTAGGTCGACGTGTGTCTTAACCTACCCGCAACGTCCAAGTGGATCTAAGCTGACGTCTTAATCTGAAATTATGACATAAATAACGACATTAATAAAATGGGTCGTTACATAACCTATGTTCTCGGTGACCCATTAAGTATGTACGCTAACATTGCTGGAAAGAAATAAAAAAAGTCCTTCAAGGGGAACTGCATACATCACACTTATCCTCTTCAATTTGTCAAAATTAAACATGCATGTGTTTGTTATGTTGGAAAAAACTTCTTCGGAGTGAAAAACAAGAATAGAATAGGATAACCAGACAAAGACTTGAAATGCATAATCACTTTTTTTAGAAAAAATTTATCCTTTCCAATTTAAACTGCGAATACACTGTGAGATAATCAAAACTCGTCTTCAGGATACAATCGTGTCTGTAATGGTTGTTAAATATTATGCATGTAACACGAACTTTAACAAAAGAGAAAACAATTTAATATAAAGCCTTTGGTGTTTGTAATGATTGTGAAATGCAATGTAACGAAACTTCTCGTTAATTTATAGATTGAGAAGTCTTAGGCCTTGTTTGGTTATGAGCGGAGTTAACTTCCAGGAAATAATTTGGAGAAGAGTTGAAACTAATATTGTTTGGTTGTCTAACTTCCTTAGTTATCTCCTAACTCACACCCAAGGGTGAGAGATATCTCCCTTACCCCTTGGATTAGTTATCTCGAAAGAATTTGTGGACACAATTACCCTTCATTAGATACTTTTTATCACCCACGTCCATCTTTTTTGTTTGAAGGGTGTTTATGTCAATTCATATTTTTTTATTATTTAAGAATTTGTAACTTCCATGCGAGTTTAAAGTTGAACCAAACATAAACATATGATCTTTCAAAGTGAGTTAACTCCACTCGCACCGAAAGTTGGCAAAAACAAATCAAATGATGCTTAGTTCTCTCTTTTTTGTGATATACATTAGTTTCTTAGTTTGTTTTACAAGGTAGTAGATTTATGGGTATTGTATTGATTCACTACTGTACTAGAGGATTTCTTGTTGTCCTCATGTACTTCATTTTGAATAAAGTTTTGTTTAATATCAAAAAAACAAATTCTCTTCTATAGAAGAATGAAACTCATTCTCAATAGTAGTAACTTTTGCTGGGAAAACACAAAGATAGTCCAAAGATTACGACTTTTAAAAGCCTTTTGTTTCAACCACTAAGCATCAGTTCTTTTTTTCCTACATGTTATATGGCAAATGATACATAGGAGAATTGATAGGAGAACATCATATATGTCCGCTCAAGTTCTCGCCCGCTTCGAATTTAAGGAGGGGCCTAAAAAAATTCAGACAACCAAGATTATAGTATTTCGATGACATACATTTGATGTATGAAATATATTTGATGTCTAATTGTTGTGGTCAGTTATATTTTGCATTGAAATGTACGCCCATGTGGTTTGAAAATTTGAAATATGTGCAAAGGACTCTAAATAAGCAAATAATAAATAATAAATATACTTGGACTCATGAATCCGAGCTCATAAAGAGATTTTTTAAATTTTTACAAATATTTAAGGGGTAAGAAAGAAATTTTACAAGTTATTGTATGTGTTTCATTAATTATTCGAGGATGACTTTGAAATAAAAAAATATTTGACTCCGAACTCATGAGTCTAAATAGCACTACCCTTAAAAAAAGTACTATAAATAAATGTGTCAAGTGTTGAAAGTGAGTTACTTTAGCATTCTAAAAAAAATCAAAGACAAAGCACCACCCACGTCTCTTATAAATTCTCTCAATTGTCATCAATCTCCTATAAAGGCCGACAATAATGCTAAGGTGATCTTTTTGGAACACTCGGAACGGACACCCGATTATTGGTATCCATTCAATACACATTGAATTTTGTATAAATAAATATTGATGCGGAAGTAAACGAATACCAACAACTAAGCGTCCGTTCTGGATATTTAAAAATGGGTCACCAAATCATTTTTCAAAGGCAAATGTCGCAATTGGTGAATACACTCACCCAACCACATGCACTTGTCCATGCGGCACAATATTATGCAACTGAATATGCGTAAACTCACTTCCCACGCAACCACATAAGCAGTAGTTCAGTAAGGTGAGTGTGTTTTGCATTCCTCCTCCTATAAATTCTTTATTAAGTGCTCATCCAAACAAATACTACTTCTCTAGAGTACTTCTTCACCCACTTAATTCAGTTATTGCTCCCACCATCTTTCATGGCTCCATTGCTTGAAAGCCAACTTCACTTCATTTTACTTCCTTCTATGGCACAATCGAGTAGGGAGAGAAAGAGAAGATTACAGTTAAGAAGGAAGAGATAGAGAGGGCTTGAGAAGGTTAATGGATAAGAGTACCGGGAGTATGAAGAGATGAAGAGAAGAGTGGAGGAGATTAAAGAGATGGGTGAGAGAGCATTAAAGGAAGGTGGATCTTCTCATTCGAATTTGACAAGCCTCATTGAAGATATGAGAAATCAAGTGAGCAAGTAATCCACCAACCAATGTTCAGCTCGGCTTAGTGATAAGAAATTGAATGCCCCTTCAATACTATCAATAGTCTAATCCTAGCGTGTCATGAACCGACTGCCGTTAGACAGGTCGCCCACTACGGCTCTGTTTGTGAACAATTCATACACTAAACAGTGGATCAATGACAAAAAATGATCAGTTGATCAATGTACCAGTACACATTGAAACAATGAATTAATGAAGTACAAAGAAGAACTTTTTAATCTCACATTCAATATATCGAAATTACATTGTACATTGCTTATATACAAAACCAAGATGGTGTACATTATACACCCCTGTTATAACTACCTAAAACAAGCTAATATAAACCTGTGCTACACTATACCAGAATACATGATTCAATACATACATACCAGATTACATAAACAGCTACATGATACATTATATAACTCTACATCCCCCCTCAAGATGGAAGTCTATGCCAATCACATAGACCCATCTTGGACAATAAATCAAAGAACAAAGGAGCTTGTAAGGACTTGGTAAACAAATCAGCCAACTGTAACCGAGTAGAAATATACTGTGGAAGAACAAAACCACACTTGAACTGATGTCTAACCATGTGACAATCAATTTCCAAATGCTTGGTACGTTCATGAAAAATAGGATTGGCAGAGAGATGTATCGTAGCTTGATTATCACACCAAAGAGGTACTGGAAGAGGAGTAGGAACGTCTAAGTCCTTAAGGATATAGGAAATCCATAACAATTCACAAATTGTGGAAGATAAACTTCGATATTTAGCTTCAGCAGAGGACTTGGATACAGTAGCTTGTTTCTTAGTTTTCCAAGAAATCAAAGATGATCCCATGAACACACAATAACCAGTAAGAGATTTTCGAGAAAGAGGGCAAGCAGCCCAATCCGAATCACGGTAAGCAACAACAGAGAGATCCATCCGAACAGGGAAAACAAACCCCGTGAAGGAGTACCTTAAGGTATCGTAAAACATGAAGTGCACGGACCAATGTTGCTCAGTAGGGGCTGAACAAACTGACTTAACTGTTGTGTGACGTAAGTGATGTCAGGATGAGTGAATCCCAGGTAAAGAAAACGACCAATGAGTCGTCTATATCTATCAACTTCAATGAACAAAGGGGAATAAGCATCGGTAAACTTGCAGTCACGAGGAAGTGGAGTAGCAGCTGGTTTGGCCATGGTAAGACCAGCATCATTAAGTAAATCAAGAACATACTTGCGTTGATGAACATAAAGACCTGAGGAAGATCGAACCAATTCCAAACCCAAGAAGTAACGAGCTTGACCAAGATCCTTGATGGTGAACAAGGTGTGTAAGAATGTCTTGACACTACAAAAAAACTAGCAAATCAAAACGGAAATTTCCGTCTCTGATTTGTTAAAATTCCGTCTCTAATTGCAGTAAGAAACGGAACAGAGACGGAATCTAAAAACGTCGTCGCTGATTCAATCAGAAACGGAATTCAATTCCGTTTCTGATTTAGAGACGGATCAGAAACGGAATAAATTCCGTTTCTGATTATTTCCGTCTCTGATCCGTCGCTAATCAGAGACGGATCAGAGACGGAATTTGATCCGTTTCTGATTTATGTATCTACATAAACGAAAATTAGAGAAGGAAATAGCAACGGAATCCAAAGATTCTGTTGCTATTTCCGTCTCTAATTTTCATTTTTGTTTAGTTTTTAAAGTCTTACATATATAGGTCTCAATCCAAGCACATTTAACTCGCCAATATATAATAAAAATCATCGCCGCACCCCTCCAACAACTCCTTGGGGGTGCTAACATCCCCCAAAAAACAAAATTTGACATTCATACATCGACAATATATATCAACAAATATTCAATTGAGAGAACAAAAATGTAAAAATCAAAAATTGAAAAAGATATATATCCAAAAAAAATTGTATAGTATTACAAATGCTCCAAATTTCTAAGTATTCACAAAACCACCAATCCTATTGTTCAACAACCAAAAAAAAAAAAAAAAACTTACAATCCTATAAATATGCACAAAAAGAATTATCAATCGAAAAGTCTTGAGATGTTCTTCAACACCACCGCACAAACAAGGGACATTTGAAACAACTTAATAATTGAATAGTTGAACTTAAATTTTTCAGGGACATAAGCATCATAGGAGATAGAGCTAAGGTAGAAGAGCAATGACTCACATCGAACTTATAGTGACGATCCCCGCACTCGACCATCAAAGTCTACAAACAAGCAAAAAGATTAACATTAATTCATTTGAGATTTAAGAATCCACAAACGATGATAAACACCGCATATACTTGATTTAAGTAAATTAAATTCTTACCAATCCAAGTAGGAGGAAGATAGCAATGTTTGTCATTTTCACTTTTATCTTCATTTTCTAAAAACATATAAGAAAACAAAAATATGCTACCTCATAGATAGACCAAAAAACTCATAAGACTATTTTCAATCAATCCACTTTCACAAGCTACAAAATTTATCATAAGCTCACTCATCTCATTTCAAACCGAGCTTTTTTAACTTTCAAGAACCAAACAATAAACCTGTTTAATCCATTTCATAAAGATCGATTTACATTGGCTTTCACCTATTGCAACCCACCCCTTATTTTCCAAGCGTGACGGTGACTCCTTTACCTTTATCTAGAGCACACAATATTCTACATAGGTTGAGTTTGACAATATCAACTTGATGAGGAACTAGGATACCTTTTAAGTTGTGAAGTATGAACTTAATGAGTATCAAACTATTGATCACACCAAAAAAAATGATATGGACTTGTTATTGCCTAAATTTAAAGAAGACATATCCTTATTCAAACAACAATGCAAATTATAGATCATATTCAAGTAAAATTTATGCATTAAACCACTTAATCGAATATTTCAATCAAAAAATGAATGAACCAAAACCAATTTTAAATATGTTTTTCATGGATTCTTAAAGTAGTATTTATCTGAATTTATTTAAAAAATATTAAAATTTGAACCAAAACCAATTTTAAATATTTCTTCTAAAGGACATTGCAAGGGATTTCAATGATGAATCTAGATATTTTAATACCAAACGTAGCACTATACCAAAAAGCCGTAAAGGCCAGTATTCCCTTTAAAGCAATGCATAGAGTATAAACCTAAATTACACAAATAAAATGTTGGTGTCATCTTGATACAATCAACTCTTACAATATAACTCTATCTTAACACAATACCAACTGAACTTTTGAAAATGTTACCTTTTCAATAAAAGATCGAACCATGTTCTCAACTTGTGAACGAAGAGAAGGAACCGAAGTGTCAAGTGATTCAAAGCCTAGGTAGCAAGCTTTCTTTCATTTCATACTCAAATATGGGTGTCTATGCTTCATGTATGTGCTGAAATCTTAGGGCTTTTGTTTCTTACTCTTTGGGAAGACTTTGGTCTAATTATAATTGTTACAAAGCTCTTAAAGGACCCAATTGATGGTGTCAAGAACTGGTCAAGAAACATAAGCTAGCTTGTACAAAGTATGAGTGGTACGACAACCGACATTCGAGAGCGTAACACAACTTAGAAATGAAAGGAAAGACATTGGGAGAGTGGTAGCCTCTGGGAAATAGAGTTTTGAAAAATTGTAGTGTTGCAAGCTATAACTAACCATAATTGGTTATGCTTATTGAAAAGGGTACAAAAGAGCGAGGAAACTTCTTTGACATCGAGATATTTAGTAGTGTTGGATATGAGTTATCAAGGACTTTAATGGACTGATTGAAGTGGAAATCATAAAGAATTAGACTTAAAGTGCCCCTTTAAATAGAAATCTTTCCTTGGCATGTTCTATTGGGTTTACTTGCAAGGAATATACTATTGATGTAAAATCAGCTAGGGAAACTTGCTCTAATTACACATTCCTATAAGATGGAATTAGTTAGAACAATTGCAAGACAAGAAATGGATTTGATTGGTAAACATGAGGAATTAAGGAACATTTTCATATAGTGAAAATGAAACTACTACCATGTTGGAAACTTAAACCAAGTAAGTGCATAAGACATACATACAGTTAATACATTGAATATAAGTTTAAGTAGCGAGTAAGATTTAAAGAATGGAATGCCAGTTCAAGTAATTCTTATTTGAATACATCTAGATCTGGACATTATCATAGACTCACATTGGTAAATTATAGTAGGAGTTTGAATATTACCAGGGTGATAGGGGACCAAAACATCGGTGGAATACTTGATTGATATTTTCATTCGATTGTGAACTTGGCGGAGTTAGTTAGGCATGGAAATTAAAATCAATTAAGAGACTTTTCAGAATCTAATGAACAAATAAAATGCTCAAAGAAAGATTACCTCGTCATCAGGCGAAAAAAACACAACATGCAATCTCTTGAGCAGTTGGGAATGGTCATAAGATCAAGAAGTCTGGAGAAGCCATCTTTGGGAATACTAGAAGAATCGAATACTTGCTCCCCCGGTATCAAGCGCAAAATCTTTACTGAGAAACAAACTCTGCTTCCCATGTTTCACTGATTTGGGCATTGGCCAAAAATTCAACCCCACAACCCCTACCAAGAACTAGGAAGCTTCGGTGAGCGGTGAGAGAGGTCAGAGAGAGAGAGAGAACGAACAGAGATCGGCCTATGCACGCGAGAGATCAGAGGGCGGTGATGGGAGCGGTGAGCAACACATCGAGCAGAGGGCAGAGAGCGGTGGATCGGTCGGTGAGCGGAGAGATAGCAGAGAGCGGGGATCGGAGAGAGAGCGGAGAGGAGCGACATCGATGAGCGGTGAGCGGGGTGGTGAGCGGGAGCGGGGTGAGCGGTGACCGGCGAGAGAGAAGGCAGAGAGCGTGCGTTTAGGGTCGAGCGAGAGAAAGCGAGAGATCGTTAGGGTTGAGCGAGAGAGAAGGCAGAGAGAACGCAGAGAGCGTTAGGGTTGAGAGAGAGAGAGAGCGTTAGGGTTGAGAGAGAGAGAGAGAGAGAGTGTGTGTGTGTGAGTCTTGGGTCCCTATTTTTGAATCATCAAGATCGAATACGCACGAATCTCGAGATTAATGGACGGTTGTAAAAAATGAAATTTTTGGTGGGAATGTTGGCGCCATTTTTTAGAGACGGAATTAAATTCCGTCTCTAATTCCGTCTCTAATTCCGTCTCTGATCCGTCTCAATTCCGTCTCTGAATGCTTCCGTCTCAATTCCTTCGCTAACTTTTTTTTTTAGAAACGGAACTTAATTCCGTTTCTAATTCCGTTTCTGATTTAGAAACGGAATTTATTTCCGTTTCTAATTCCGTTTCCGATTTGCTGTTTTTTTGTAGTGTGACTTGAGTAATTAATTCAAGAGAAGTACCAGTAAGAAGGACATCATCAACATAAACTAGCAACACCAAAAATTGATCATCAGTTTTGTAAGTAAATAAGCAGGGATCATGAGCAGACTGAATGAAACCAAAAGATTGAAGTTTAGATGTAAGCTCATGATTCCATTGTCGAGAAGCTTGCTTCAAACCATACAAGGATCTTTGAAGTTTGCAGACTTGATCAGATGAAGCCAAACTGTAACCATCAGGAGGCTTCATGTAAATATCCTCATCAATATAGCCATGTAAGAAGGCATTGTTAACATCCAATTGATGTAAAGGCCAATCTCGAGCAGCTGCTAAGGATAAAACAATCCTAACAGTGACATTCTTGGCAACCGGAGAGAAAAAATCAGTATAATCAACACCTTCAATTTGGTTAAATCCCTTTGCAACCAACGAGCCTTACACCTATCCAAGGAACCATCAGGATGAAGTTTAACCTTGTAAACCCACTTAGAACCAATGGCCTTTTTACCAGGTGGTAGGGTAGTAAGACTCCAAGTACCATTGGCTTCCAAAGCCTGTAATTCCTTATTCATTGCTTCGACCCAAACATGATCATGCTGAGCTTGAATATAACAAGTAGGCTCCTTTATATTTGAAACAGCAGCCAAGAAGCACTCGTAATCAGCTGTAATGTTTGAAGAATGAATAAAAGGAAATGTAGGAGGGGTACCAGCAGACAAAGGAATCATTTCAGGAGGGAAAGCAGATGTATGAACATTGTTTAAAACAAAATCATTCATCCAAACAGGCTTGTGAACAGCACGATGACTTTTTCGAGTAATAACAGCAGTAGGAGGCGGGACAACTTCATGTAAGCCATCATTAGTATGAGGTACTAATGTATCATTAATAGGCATAGATGAGACAGCTTCAGGAACATCAAAAGATGTTTCGGTAGGATGGAAAACTTCAATAGGTAATTCCTGATAATAAGGCACAGTAGCAGATGTAGGAACAATATTTGGAGAAGGTACAACAACAGGAGCTGGAATATCTCTCAAGTAATCAGAGTTATCATCACAAGAGATAGGCACAGGACACTTTGAACTTGCAGTATCTTTGTGAAATGGAAACTGATTTTCAAAGAAAATCACATCTCTTGAAACAAAACGGGTATGTGTGGCCATGTTGTACAATCGATAAGCCTTTTGACCAAGAGAATAACCAAGAAAGATACACTTAATTGCTCGTGAATCTAACTTGGTTTTGCTTGGTGAAACATTGGTAGCAAAACACAAACAACCAAAAGTCTTCAAGGATGAATAATTTGGTAACCTTCCAAATAAAAGATGATAAGGAGACTTCCATTTCAGTAACTGAGAAGGTAATCTGTTAATGATGTATGTGGCAGTAAGAACAGCATCACCCCAAGAATTTTGTGGACAAACTAGACTGAAAAATCAAGGCTCTTGTAACTTGCAACAAATGACGATGCTTTCTTTCAACCACACCATTTTGTTGAGGTGTATATGGTGTTGATCTTTGATGAACAATTCCCAAACCAGAGAATAAAGCATGACAATCTTTATTACAAAACTCAGTACCATTATCAGTCCTAATGGTTTGAACTGAGGCCTAGAAATGAGTTTGAATAAAAGCTATAAACTATTTGATGAGGTTGCCTGTCAAGGACTTATGTTTCATCTAAAATGTCCATGTGAATCGACTAAAATCATCCACAATAGTCAAAAAATAATGAGCTCCTTGAATAGAAGACTGCTTATATGGTCCCCAAACATCCATATGCAACAACTGGAAATGATAAGAAGTTTGAATAGAGCTCAAAGGAAAAACCATTCTGCATTGTTTGGACATTTGACAGACATCCCAAGGTACATTGTATCTTACATTTGAAGGACCGTTAAGTAACAAATCAAGTTGTTTTGTTACATTAACTGAGGGGTGCCCCAAACGACAGTGCCATGGAAAATTACTAGTAGCATTATTACAGCAGGCTAGTGACAATTCTGTAGGAGACACAAATGAAGCAATAACATATTTATGAAAAGAACTGGAATCCGGTATGTAGAGTCCTCCAATCATCCTTCCCACAGCTAGAACTTAAGAATTCTCGATGTTCTGTATAGCACAAACGATGGATAAAACTCAACTGTCAGTTTAGTAGATGAGAGTAATTTACTAACAGATAAAAGATTATACTTGAATGAGTTTATATGTAAACAGGAAGAAAGAACTAAGTCTGAACTCAGCTTCACATCTCCAATGTAATTAACTTCTTTAGTATGTCCATCAGGCAAACAAACCATAACAGGTTTAGCTAAGACAGTGACATTAGCAAGCAAATCATAGCTAATACACATATGATTTGTTGCTCCACTATCCACAATCCAAGCATCTGAATTAAAGGAGGAACAAGAACTAGATAGCCTTTTATATGTGCTACCTGTAAAATCAGATATAGCTGAATTCACATGAGCAGAAACTCCTTCAGCTGAAACAGACTTTCCTTTCATGAAATTCTCAATCCCTTGTTGTATCATTGTTGCAATATTAGACTGAAAATCTTCAAACCGAAGAGGTCCTGCATCTTGTATATCCAGAGGTGATTCCATCAAATTGACAAAAGACTTTGAACTGTTTAACATCTGCTTCTTGTCAAGTTCTTTCTTATACCAATCTGGAATCCCATGAAGTTTGAAACAAGTCTCTTTTGTGTGCCTTTTTGCCTTACAATGATCACAAAACAAATCATCTTTATTGACAAATTTCTTGTGATTTCCTTTTCCAGCAAACCTACGAACATTGGTCGAACCAGATGAACCTGAATTCACCTTGGTAGTTTTCATCATCATGGTTGTATCTATCACAGGGGAATAACTAACATGTACCTCCTTTTGCTTTTCAACTCTAAGAACCATAGAGTAAGCTTTGTTTATACTTGGCAATGGATCCATCACCAATATTTGATTATGAATATGATCATACATATCACTTAATCCCATCAAAAATTGCATCAGCCTATCATTAGACTCCAGAACAGCCAATGATGCTGAAGCTCCACATTCACACACAGGTAAAGGGACTAAACAGCTCAGTTCATCCCAAAGCTTCTTAAGTTTTGTATAATACTGTGAAATCGATAGATCTCCATGACTTATAGAAGCAATATCTCGTTTCAATTGATACAAGAGAGGACCATTACATTCTCCAAATCTTTCTTTCAATTCATTCCATAGATCAAAGGAAGAAGTTGTATAAAGAAATGCTTCAACAATATCCTTTGAAATAGAATTCAAGATCCAAGAAGTGACCATATAATCCACTTTGATCCATCGATCCAGATTAGGATCAGTGGAATCTGGCTTTAAACATCTGCCATCGATGAAACCAATCTTCGTTTTTGCACCTAAAGCAATCATCATAGCTCGACTCCAAGACAAGTAATTTGAACCAGTAAGAGAATTGGAGACAAGTACCATACCAGGATGATCAGATCCTTGAATGAGATAAGGACTTTCAACTCCAAGATCACCCGCATCAGGAGCTCTTCCTGCTCCATTTCGAATTGAAGAACTTGAAGAACCATGAATAGATGCCATGATCAGACACTCAATTCGACCCGGATCGAGAACAGTAAAACCTGCTCTGATACCATGAACAATTCATACACCAAACAGAGGATCAATGACCAAAAATGATCAGTTGATCAATGTAACAGTACACATTGAAACAATGAATCAATGAAGTACAAAGAAGAACTTTTTAATCTCACATTCAATATATCGAAATTACATTGTACATTGCTTATATACAAAACCAAGATGGTGTACATTATACACCCCTGTTATAACTGCCTAAAACAAGCTAATATAAACCTGTGCTACACTATACCAGAATACATGATTCAATACATACATACCAGTTTACATAAATAGCTACATGATACATTATATAACTCTACAGTTTGGTAAGCACAAACTAGCTTATCAGCTAGTTGATAAGCTAGTTTATTTGTTAAGCTGTGTTTGGTTTGTAGCTTATTTTAAAAATAATCTAGATGATAAGCTCCCAATTGAAACGCTATTCTTAGTAGCGTTTGAACCGAAAATCCGTCGTTTGGATTTTTTCTCCCCATTATACCCTTATTTTTACGGTATTAATAAATTAATGCCCTTGCAAATTAGTAAAAACAAAATACGTCGCGAATATTAATACCTGCGATTATACCCAGATAGAGTTGGCAAAGGGCATTTAAAACTCTTCTAGGCTAGACCAACAGTTATATAATACGTTATTAAAACTTATTAAATTTAAAATTAACATATAGCTTAATATTTTTAATAAAAAAATAGTGATTAATAATTAACTAAATATTATAAAACAAAGAATTTCACTAAAATTAAAAATCATTACACATTAATTTCTTAATTATAGATAATCTTGTTAAATATTTATTACATATTAAATAAGTTTTAACAACGTCGAGTATAAAAATATTTTTAGATGTTATAAAAATATTTTTTAATGTAGTGTTCGAGTGGTGGACTATCCTACATATTTTTAATTTTTTTTTTACTAATCTACTATTTTTTTAAGTTATAGAGATAAGTCTATAGAAATGAAGAATATTCGCAATAATATTGTTTCTCAGTTATGGATGATTCGTTAGGTATATGTATAGTTATCCAAGTCGTTTATTGTATTTTATTTAAATGTGTTTATTTTTTACGAATTCTTATAAATTAATATAGAGCTATTTTCATGTAAGCATTTATGGACACACATAGTTTAGTTTTCTAAATAATAAAAAATTATTTTATGGTATTAATTTATATTTTGTAAATAAAATACATTAATTATATGATTATATAATTAATATACTTAATTGTGTCATATGTCCTTTATTGTCATTTTGCATATATCAGCTAATCAATCAGCTATCATTCCAAACAGTTTTTACTCGATCAATTTAGATTATCAAACTTTCATTATACCAAATTAATAGATTATCATTGCAAGAATTAGATTATCACAAATTTCGACAAACAGAGCCTACATCTATCCAACAAAACTTGGAGAAGTCGGTGTAATTTGATTACCAGATGGGTCTAAGACACCATGCATATATTCATTCTAGAAAGTCATTGTAGTGGAGCTACAGTTATTCATTTTCATTCATCAGTCTACTTCTTTGGTTTTTTGAATTTATTATACTTCTTAGAGTCTTCTCAATCAGACAAGAAATGGG
Source organism: Stephania yunnanensis (assembly GCA_039657365.1). Taxonomy (NCBI): domain Eukaryota; kingdom Viridiplantae; phylum Streptophyta; class Magnoliopsida; order Ranunculales; family Menispermaceae; genus Stephania; species Stephania yunnanensis. Next base: position 7,690,469 of record CM077580.1, read on the forward strand.
ACCACATTAAATTAAATGAAGACAACAACAAATGGTTTTCATATTTACAAAATAAAAATAAAAATAAAAATGAATGCAAGTTTGGATCCTAACCTTGCATTCTCAGCCTGCAGAGATAAAATTCAGGAAAACATACAAAGCGAGACCTTCCTTTCTCCCCACTTCCATGGCTTCTCCAGACCCTCAACTTCACTTCATTTTGTTTCCATTCATGGCGCAAGGCCACATGATCCCCATGGTCGACATCGCTAAGCTCCTCGCGAGCCAAGGCGCCATCGCCACGATAGCCATTACTCAACACAATGCAATGCGCCACAAGGCCATGATCGACCGAGCCATGGCCTCCGGCCTCTCAATTCGACTCCTCAAACTCCGGTTTCCAAGCCAACAAGTAGGCTTACCGGAAGGATGCGAGAGCATCGATACTCTACCATCACCAGACTACTCACCGGGGTTCTTCGCCGGGAATGAATTACTTCAAGGCCAACTTGAAGACTCATTAGCAGACATTGAGCCCAAGCCGGATTGTTTAATCTCTGATGCCTTCGTCCCTTGGACAGTTGGTGTTGCCTCAAAATTCCAAGTACCAAGAGTTATTTTTCATGGAACATGTTGCTTTGCTCTTCTCTGTATGCACAGCATTAAGCTTTCAGGGATTCATGAGGGTCTTCACTCGGCTGATGAGCCCTTTTTGATTCCAAACATGCCTCACCCAATTCAGATCACCGTGGACAAGTTGCCCGGCACGTTGAAGAAATCGACTCCTGCCTTTGATGCTTTCTTGGAAAAAGTTAGAGAAGGTGAGGAATCTGCTTATGGGGTGCTGATCAATAGTTTTGAGGAATTGGAGCCCGAGTATGCGGAGCGGTTTCGCGAGGCGAGGCAAGGAAAAGCATGGTGCATTGGTCCAGTTTCTCTATGCAACAAGGATGAAATGGACTTGGCTGAGAGGGGGAACAAGGCCTCCATTGAGAAGAACAAGTGTTTGAAGTGGTTGGACTCGAGGGAGCCTAATTCAGTGATGTATGTTTGTCTTGGCAGCATGAGCCGCCTCATAGCGGCACAACTGATCGAACTTGGGATGGCGTTGGAAGCGTCGGAGCACCCCTTCATTTGGGTGATCAGGAAGGTGAAAGTAAGCAAGCTCTAGAGTTTGAAAATTGGTTGAGTAGAGAAGGATTTGAGGAGAGGAACAAGGACAGAGGACTGTTGATTAAGGGGTGGGCTCCCCAAATGCTGATCCTATCTCACAATGCCATCGGCGGATTCTTGATGCATTGCGGATGGAATTCGACGTTTGAGGCGCTGTGTGCGGGGGTTCCGATGATAACGTGGCCGATATTCAGTGAGCAGTTTTTGAATGAGAAAGTGATTGTGGATTTGTTGAAGGTTGGGTACAGGGTGGGAGTGGATGTGTATGTTGAATGGGGGCAGGAGGAGAGCATTGGAGTAGTGTTGAAGAGGGAAGAGATAGAGAGGGGTGTGAGGAAATTGATGGATAAGAGCAGTGAAGAATATGAAGAGATGAAGAGAAAAGTTGTAGAGATTGGAGAGATGGGAAGGAGAGCAATGGAGAGTGGAGGGTCTTCTCATTTGAATTTGTCACTCTTCATTCAAGATATTGCAAATCAAGTGAGAGAGAAGACAGCATTGATTCAGTAATTCTCATTAGTTTATCTACACTTCTATGCATGCAGTATTTTGATTCCTAGAGATCTATCTAGTTTCTCCTGATTTTGGTTGTAGTGCTATGTCCTTGCTCTCAATCAACTGGAGCTTCATCATTGATGTTAGACTTCATGAAAGTGAATTAATCAGTACTCAAAATGAACAATATCAGCAATATTTTTTTACTTTCAACAACCACTTTGGTTGGACCCAGCAAAAAATATCACCAACACATTTTTCTAAAATATAAACACCCTTTAATGGGATGTAGATGGTCTCGTCTCTCAGTTTTCCTATGGTTTCGTCTTTGGCTCCAGCTTTTCAGATCTGTTGAGTCCGGGGTTTCCGATGACGCCGTCGTTCGCTTCGGCGACGTGGCTGTTGCCGGTGGCCCCTATGTTTCTCCAATCTCCCTTTTGGTGGATCATCCTATATTTCTTCTTCTCCTCCACTCTTTTCCCCTTTGTTGTTCTTATTCCTTTTTTCTTTGTTGTAGGGGATGATGGAAGCTAGCACGGCAAGATTCGAGTTCGAGATGATGTTTTTGGGGGTAGATAAGATTTGCAATTTCTTGGGGTTCGGACCCTCCCACAGTTTCTCCAAGATCTCCATCATCGCCTTGGATCTTTTGGTTAACTTTTATGCGTTCTCGACTATGCTTGAGAAGGATGACGCGCTTGGGGTACTAGTGGTTTGCCAGCTCTACTCAAGATGGTCACGATCGTTGACTTCGGTGTGTTGTCTCCTCTCCTTACTGATATTGGCTTCCACTGGAGATTGAATAGTTTTTTAGTAATTTTTGTTTTATTTAGTTCAATGTTGTCTTGTTTAGTTACCGTACAGCTTTGCCAACATGCGAAGATTGGCCCCATTAGTGGGGTTGAAGTCGCGCTATAGTATGCGCCGTTTTTAAAATTTGTTCCGTGCTTCATTGTTGTTAGTTCTATTTGTAATAGACGCTTGTCCGATTTGGACTAACACCTCAATACAAATAAATAAAAATAAAAATAAAAATAAAAATCCCTTCAATGGACAATTTAGATATAAACCAGTGAGAGTGCGTGGTTCAAATCGGCCTAGAGAGGTTGACAAATAAGAACGAAACAATGCAAACAAAAAATTAAAAAAAAAAAATCGAAATCTAAATGATCAAATCAAACAAAAAATACATTTATAAGAGAACGAATCAATTTCTTCTAGAATTTGGTCTGTCATTCACATGAACCAATGTCCAATTATGTACCGAAAGAAAGGATATCCAATACTTGTCAAATTCTATCCTCTGAGACTCATAAGAGACGTCTCGAAATGTCAAAAAAACTGTACAGATCCTAACGTGGTGTACACTACAGCCAACTAATACAACAGAGAGGCGTTGTTGATCCAACAAGTTTCATAAGACCCAATATAATTTGTACAAAAAGGAAGAATTTCAATGAAATTGCTCGGGTCCTCTCTCTGTGAATATACACAATTGTGAGTGAGAGAGTGTAGAAAAACTCAATTTGACATTATGACTGCAACGAAAAAATGCAGCCAATTTTTCTCAGAGACGCAAATCTCAGGTAAACAATAAAAGAATGTATGAACTAACCTCTGTAAATCACCCGCTTCATCTTCGGTGCCGTGTTAGAAAAGAATCGTTAATTCATCTTTCACTCACTCGAACTACCTATTAGCCAACTGATCTTCTCGAGTGCCAAATATCATGTGAAAAGAGAAAAAAAATCACTGTTTCTTGTAAGGCTGCTTACTGGCTTTCTTTAATTTTTTTTTTTTTTTTTTTTTTTTTTTTTTTTTTTTTTTTTTCCTCCTAATGGACCTTCGTTTCATTCAATTTTCCCTCCCAGTGAATGTTGCTTTTTACCGACCTTCTGCTTTTGCTCTCTGTCCTCTGCTGCTTTTTTCTTTTTTTCCATTTCCTGTCTATATTTCTCCTCTCTCTCCCTCTCGTAAATTTGTTGACAGAACACTTCGCCTGTTTGAGGCCACAGCCACCCTTTTCTCGGGTAGTTTTGGTCATCCGCCGCTTCTGCCAAATCCCCGTCCATGCTCTTCAATAATTTGAAATCAAAAAATTTAACCTTCATTTCTCGGTCCTCAAATGGATGCTGCTCTTCAAGAGAGCCATTGCTTGGATCAACGTAAATCATCTTCCGAGCACTGTTGTAAGCCCAAACATTCACCAGGAGTTCCATCATTCGGCAGAAATAATGTTTTCTCTGTGGTGATTCATCCAAAAACCAAGCAACAATTCAATGACAAGATTCATTTGAAAACCTAGAGTTACAGACAAGTTAACGATCATGTAGCTTACCTCTGATTCTGAAATCCCCAGCATACAAGAAGTCTCTTTGGCAGTATTCAACATATCGAGCGAATCAACAAACATTCTGCAATTACAAGGTCAGATATCAGTCAAATCCTTAGCCCCCCTCTCTCTCTTGTATATGAAAAGGTAACGCCAAGAAAATATACACATGCACGCATATGCTTACCTCGAAAACATCATAAACTCTAGAAATGATGGCGTGGGCATTACCCAGCTATGAAGGGCAGACCAGTGACCAAGAGCATGCTCAGGTATGAGTGGAAAAGCATGATCAAATTCTTCAGGTAAGCTATACATGAGGCGAAATGCTTTCTCGAAAACACTCCTGAAAGCATAAAAATCAGGAAAATCTATGGAGATAATTGGAAGGAATACATTGCTGAGGTTCAACTGTTCTGCTGTATAAATTGTTTAGATTGAGTATTGAAGAACAAATGCACACGGCCAGAGGAAAACTATGACATATGAAAGTCAACATTGAATTGAAAAAAAAAAAAAGAATGAAAAAGCCAATCAACTCCAAGTTTACTCCAAGTTTAGGAATCATTTACCCTTCTTTTGGGCTTGACCACGTATATAAAATGAAAGGATGTCAGAAAATTCAGTTAAGACTTGAAAGTTCGCGAATAAAGTGAAGACAGCACAGAAGGTATATAAAACTGCATAAGTTAGCTTCTTTTTTTCGTGTCAATTTGAAATATAACACATAAATAATGAGTGATAGGCAAGATCCGAAAGTAAAGCAAACGTACATAATCTCAACGCTACATCTACTAATAAGGTTGCACAATTGAGTAAACTTAAGGGGAAAAAAAAAAAAAAAGATACAGTAACATAAGCTTGTTTCATCCTTCCAGACTTGAAAAAAAAAGGAAAATATAACACAGGACTACAGGAGTGAAGGTACAAGCAGTAGCAATGCCTCTTGTAATGAGTTGATTCCAGAGGCAGATAGAGCAAAGCAACAAGAATATCCAATTTCAACTGTATAAGTGAAAGCATAAACTGCATATCCTTTTCTTTATGAATCATGACCATCATCTTTGACACGAGAAGCACACGGAATGTCTAATAAACATCATTTTATTAGTTCCCTTAGTTCTAAACCATCATTTACTCTTCGGTACTTCTTTAGAAAGGAATATTATTAATGATTATCATGAGACTAATTTCAGATTTAAATACAAGACCATAGCCTCAAAATATCCACATTACTCTACTATCAAAGAAAATACGCATAGAAATGCATATGGATCCCATATTGCAATACCAACCTGCAATAATCGGCATTCGCAATTCCACAAAGGGACCAAAATGTCAAATTATTCTTGCTTCCAGTGCCAGCCCTGTTTAACTCTAACCGTGCCCAATAGTAGATTGCATCTTCATTTTCTACAAGTATAGTTTCTTCAAGTATTTTTTCCGCTTTCTCAGACAAAGAAACCTGAAAAGAGAGAAAAAGTCAAAACTTGCTGCCAGCAGATGCACGGAGGGCTTCTTCAGACAGTCCATTTAGGGAGCGTTTCATTTCAATTTGAAAAATGAACTTGCAAACCGTTCAAAAGTATTGCACTAGAGGGTCAAGGGTTTACAGAATTCGAATTCAATCATAAATCTGGTTTCTGCAAGGAAACAATTTGTCACCGTCAAAACTGAAAGGCGACGCATTGTGCTAAGGACCAAAAACACAGATTTCAATGCAATAAAAACATGTATCACAGGATTCATTATGCTGCGATTCTACAAACTACAACATACACATATGGCAAGGAAAAGACACCCAAATAGGAAAATAGTATGCTCAAGTTGTAATTGCACTTAAAAGATCGAATCACTTGCTCCACTCAACATAATGGTTCAAGATATGCTAGACCAGCAATAAATGGCCGATTCCAAAAACGAGTTAGAAACATTCAATTATTCAACAGGTTTGAATGCTACTGTGTTGCTCAGGCCAGGTAATAGCATTGTACAAATTGGTCCACAGGTCAGGCATCGAAAAGGCTAGACCTCTCGGGCTAATTACATAGAGTTGAATGCTAACCTGAAAGCTAGACAGTGCATCATGTTTAGACCCATAAACTGAATTTAGGCCCACATGGTATGTGCCATGAATTATCACGGTAAGTTGGGCCGTTTCAGCTTTTTTACTTGAAAGGGAAAGGATGGTCTTTGAGACAACCGGTTATCTTTATCATTCACAACAACTTTGGTTTTCCCTTCTTTCAAATTCTCCGCATCCCATCCTATTTTAGAAATTACTATTGATGATTACTAAACCAGATATATTTCACAAATTTACACGTCATCAACTGACCTATTTCTAAGAGGTGGGATGGAGAGTTGCAGTAAGAGCTCGGGTGAGCGGGAAAGAGTTTTGTAATGCATCAATTCTAAGTTATAACAGGAAATCTCAAAATTAACAGGCCTCAAAAGGATAATGAGAAGTCTAGATATAGGAATCCTAATGCCATTAAAGATCCCTAAACACCTAACAGAGATTAAAAACAGACCAAATCAAACCAGACACATAATACAACTTTCATAGAAGTAAAACACATGCTAAAAAACTATTCACTCCATCAAAAATGTTTTAACATCATAGCTATTTCAACTAAATATTCTATCGTTTCAATTTAGAGAGATAACATACAAAAACAGTAGTGAAGACAAGTGAAAACAGACCTTCTTTGCTGCAGCTCGCCATGACTGAAAGCCAATCCAAGGCATACCATGAACATTGTCCACCTTATTTGCAATAGCAAACATGCCTCCTAGCTCACATAGAGAATCCTTATAATATATGTTATTCAGAAGGCCTAGTCTACTAACTGCATTCACATCATCTGACGTTGATCGTAGATCCCTTGTAGACTGAAAGAAAATGAACAAAACTTGAGGAGAATGCCAATGCAAGAAATCAAAGATTAATGAGAATTTGAGGGAATTTGGGAAATATATATTGAGGAGGATGCCAATGCAGAAATGGTTCCTATTATAAACAATATACCTAGAAGGAATGGAAAGATGATTGCCAAGAAAATCTCTAAACAATTGATTTGATGTAAATGACCAACAGAAAGGTAGCGAATTTTGAATTGGCATAAAATCAAATTAAATCTGGCACTGATGATCATCAATAGGGGAAAATAGACAAAACCATTAGACATAGATAAACAGAGTGAAGCATGACTTTGAAAACTCAACAATCAAGAGAACTCACAAGACTCAAACCACGGTATAAAGAACCATGGTGCAGAAATGGCCACGTGCCAGCTCCGTCATAAATCTCATATATACAAAATGGCTGCCCCATCCTTTCAAGATCCCCTTCATCCCTTTCGTTTCTTTCAAAATCAATTTTTTCAGCTTTCCGAGCAAAGTTGTAGACGTAATCCCATGATTTTAATGGTTTTTTCATCCGCTCGTCAAGCTGAACAAAACATGACACTTCAGCATCATTTTAGAACCACAACAAAAAAGAAAATAATAAAAACAAAAAAAAGCAGAAAAGGAAAAATGAAAAGAAAGAGAAGGGTCAAAAGATGTTATTTAACATTTCAAATCAGAATTATACCTCCTCCATTTCTTGCATTTCGTGCTTTATGTTTCTTTCTATTTCATCCAGAATATCCCAATCCTCTTCAGTGGGACATTCCTCTTCCTGAATAATAGTTTCACTCTCTGAGCTTTTTAGGCCAGCAAACTTCTCCTCAAGGGCATGCAGAATGTCTGATTTTCTTTCCAAAGTGTCAGACATTGGCTGATTAGTACTGTTTCCTAGATCATTTCCCAAAAAACCCCACTCCCAAACGGTCTTCAAGCTATCCCTTCTAGTTTTAGGGAGGGATACATCTGGCAAAAACTTAACCAAACTCTCAAGCAATTCCGCATAACCGTTTATGCATTCTGATGCCAGCATATTCTTAGCATGCATCTTCCCAGATTCAGCAATCTCATGGGCAAAGTTAGTGAGCCCTTTCGCTGATACTATATAAGAGAATGCTTGCGGCAATGCTGTCAAGTTCTTTCCATAAAGCAATCCGTGTTTTCTGTGAGTAATCTGCATAAACACAAATTTGTTTATAGAAGCAGGATACACCACGAAAACAAGTATGCTTCAAATATAAAAGATCAAGAATCATGCAACAAGCTGTACTCACATATTTCTTTATAATAGGCAAATCGGGAGCAACAACAGGTACTCCAAAAGACATGGCCCGGAAAAGTAATGGAGGAAAACCTTGTTCATCTTGGAATGATCCGTGAAGAACAACATCAGCCTCAAGTAAAATGTGATTTACATCACTATCGAGACCATAATGCATTAAAGAACCATGAGAGAGACCTAGCATTGAAGCAACTTCCTACATACAGGAACTTCAATTTGTAAATATTAAATTTCATAGGGCAAATAAGGAGTTCATGAAAAAATTGTAATTAATGTTCTTTAGAAGTAGCAGAAAATGGAAACAGCAGCACGATAAGCAACATTACAAGCTTCGAATAAAATTCTGACAGTAATTTTTTGTTACAAATCTGGAACCATGCATGGAAACATGACGTGTAGACGCATGCAAATAGAATGGAAGTTCACAACAACTATACGTAAACAACAACAGCAACAAAGACTCAGTCCCAAATTAGTTGGGGTTGGCTACATGGATCAAACCCTTCCATTGTGCTCGATTAAGTGCAATTGATGGAGTGCTTTCCAAACCAAACTATACGTAAATAACATTATCTTAAAATGAGGATTATATATTTTCACTTTACCAGCAGTATGATCATTCCTATTCCTCCTTTACTTCAATTTTGTTTGCACTTAAAAAAATATATGTTTCCAAATCATAACCAGAAATGTAATGCAGGAAAAAATATGCTTGAAATCACCAATAGATAGTAATTACCTGCAGAGTCCCGTTGTATCTACCAGTAGAGTTCCCACACAAGAAGATGAACTTAGAAGAGACATGTGTCTTTGTAAACTCCATGAGCAGAAAACTAATAAGCCTAAATTCAAATGCCATTTCCAAAGAGGAGTTGTCATAGAAGAAGGTGCTGCCGACAATGACAACCACAAGATGATTCCCCTCCCTTCGTCTCGAATGAGACTTAAGATAGTTTTCTGCACTCCATGTATCAACAGGAGACCCAGGGATAACAAAGAAATTTCCAGCATCAAGCATATTGTATAGCATCTGACAAAATAAATCAATTGATGAAGGAAATCAGAGAAAAGGATTGACTAACGAAAGATTCAAACACCTGTATTTTGATTAAAGTAAAGCATAATGCAGATATTTACCGGTAGGGAGAAATCTGAAAACACAACTGCATTAGCCCGACTGAAAGTATTCCTCCACTCAGCAATAAGATTTTCCAAGCCCATCTCCACGTAAAAGGGAAAGCGTTTTGCTAAAGTGTCTTCATTAATAATCCATATTAGTGGTATGGAACAAAAAGGATCCTGCGAAAGGCTGCATACTTATGAAACTCAGTTCTCACACTGTAAGAGTACAACAAACGTTGCAGTACTGAACAGCTGACAACAGATTTAAAAACAAAGTGTAACCAATACATTGAGTATTGACAAGTGGAAAGTAAATTATGAAGCATGAAAAGTTCAATTTTCAAGCCAAGGAAGTGTTGGCAGAGAATAGTCAAAAGTGTAACAGACAAGAAATGGAAGGATTCTTATAGGGGTTAAATAGTCGTAATGACCCAAACTTCATGTTTTTTTTTTTTTTCACAAAATAATCCCCAACTTTAAATTTTCTCAGTAAAATCCCAAACTGTACAGGTTACTTTCAATTTTAGCCCAACTCCGAGCCAATTTAGTCATAATGTGGTAAATTTTCCTTGGTAAAGTTCAGAGATTTTGCTAATCATTTGAATGGGGAGGCACTTAAAGAAATTAAAATAAATCACAAATCTTAGATTTGTAAAAGAAATTTGCCACATAAGCATCAAATTGTCTTAAAAAGCGAGTTGGGCTAAATTGAAAAAAATCTCAAAGTTTGGGGTTTTTTTTGAGAAAAATTTGAAGTTGGGGATTATTTTGAGAAAAAATGCAAAGTTTGGGATTATTCTCATTATTTAACCTTCTTCTAACATGACACAAAGTCAAGAGAAAAACTGTATTTGAATAGTACTAAGCCAAATATGCATCAGTGATGAAAGAAATGTGAAAGGCATGAATAAGACGTCACTGATAAAGCTCAACAAAAGCAAGTTTTAAAATGGCAAAGATGTTGAAATACTATAAATGCAGTTTAAGTACATATAAACGGTAGGAGTTGCTACAGTATGAAGCAATGTGAAATAACAAATTAAACTATTTCGAGATACATTCTACAAAGACGCACGTACCTACTAATTAAGAAAAGTAAGATATTTGCCTATTTGGACACGTAAAGAGTGCATAAAAATCAACCATTTCAAACCTTGGCATGACCTTCTTTGCTTCGAGAGAGCTTGCAATGATACCTTCAAAACTGCAAATGGATGAAATCGTAATAGTCAAGCATTTTACAAAAAAATATGGCACAAACCCACAGGAAACAAACTTCTTCTTGAATGATTTATTACGCACATTTAACAGACAACAAAGTGATGAAAATACGTTTAGAAAAGCAACTAGTTAGATTTTTTTTTTTTTAAGCACAGCTTAGTAAATCCAAAATAAAAATAGCATTTTATTGTATTCGAATTGAACATGAAAATTGCAAATATTCCACCAGAGTAAACAAAAAACAAATGCATCAAAAGGCTCCATAAGAAACCTACGTGGACCAATCAGTAAGGCCAGAACTTTCGGGACTTAAAATGGAAACTCGGCCTCCTACTTCTTCCCAAAATGGACGTGCTGCACCATCCTCCATTGCGAAGATCTTTAGAAATAAGAAATTGCTTAAGATTGGAAGAGACGTGAAGTGAAATAGTAAAATACAATAAATGGAGCCAGATAACTCATTATATAGTTCTAGTCCAATTCATTTTTTTTAATAACCGTGGATATCTAGAAACTTTGTCTGACTAGTCCCACGGACTCTGGGATTGCGGAAAGAGACCACTAGTGGCCCGACATTTGGCTGCCATGGGAATCAAAATCGAGGTCGCGCCTAACCCACACAACCTCGTCCTCACTCTTACCACTAGGCCACACTCGTCCAGGTTGTTCTAGTCCAATTCATGGCCACACTCTCTTTATGATGTTATAACTGACATCGTCACATCGAGCTTCGGTTCGACGCCCTACCCTAGATACCTCAGAAGAAAATAAATGAAAAGTGGCATACACTTTCAGCATTCTATATTTCTATCCTAAATGCATCTGAAAAAAAGAAATCATTATCGTAGCGAGAAACATATGAGACAATCCAAAGAAACTACTAAATTAGCTAACATTTTTCTTCTCAGTTTTCCATTTTCTTGATAACCAATCTAAACGTAAAGCAAGTAACAATACAATGTCTATTGAGATCTTGCCATCACGGACTCACCGTCAGCACATACGGTCGTTCTTTCAGATTCTTGACAACAGTGAACAACTTCATCGATACTGGATCTCGTTCCATGTGTCCTAAGATCTGATATCATCCATAGCAACAAGAATTTGACATTCGAATAAGAAAGATGAACACAAACCTAGGTTAAACAAGAATCGGAAAATTAAATTCATCGGAAACTACTTACGACCGCCAATCTTCGCTCACGATGAATTCCAACCATTCCTCCTCTACAAGGACTTGCATTTCGGGGTAGAGGCCGAACTTTTCTGTTGAACCACAGCGTTCTTTTACTGGTAGAGTCATTTCCGAACCTCTCCATTACCATTAAGGCTTTCTTCCTCATCTCTTCACTCCTCTGCCTCGTATAAGTACTGAATCCCTCCTTCTCCAACTGCAGTTCAAATGCACTGTCCGCCATTTGGACGGTTGTACCAGTATGAACAATGTAGGTGTAGTGCACGAACCGAATACAGCATAAGATGAAGGCCACGAATCCCCAAAAACGCAAGCGATTGAAAAATCTTCGCGGCCGCGGTCGCCGTCGCCGTCGCGGTTGCGGTAGCCGCTGAGCGTGCCAATTATACATCGCAACAAAACCTCTCTCTCTCTCTCACACACGCACACACTCTCGATTGCTACTCTTCGATTCGCCGAATCAAGAAAACCTTGTGAGGTCTTCTTCAAGGAGGTTGTTGAGTAAACAGGAAATCGGTACTTCAATCTTGAGACCACGAAAGATAGGTGTCATGGGAGGTCAAGAAGCTTTTATAGCAAAATGAAATTGGTAAGAAACTCACGTCATGATCAACCCCTTTATATATCGGACATCAAACAATATGTTAGAATGTGTCACCATCTCTCATTTAAGTCTATCGAATTTTTTCCAAAAGTACAATATATTTTACTTTAAAAGAGGTAAATAGGGGGGGTTCCTTTTTTTTTCCCCACACTAAGCAATAACGCAAAAGACGTTATTGCTGATGTGGTATTTTTTTTTTTTTTTTTTTTTTTTTTTTCCGAAGAAAAGTCACGTGGACAATGATAGCGTTGTCCACGTGATTCGTAACGCCACGTGGATCCACGTGGCGTGCGATACAGGGATAGCGCCTTCGGAGAAGGTGCTATCGGGTATTGGTATGTCCACGTGGATCCACGTGGCGCCACGTGGACACAGTTGGACACATTTCTTGGGGTGCGCTGATAGCTCCTTTTGATAGCGCCTTCTCAAAAGGCGCTATCAGAGCACCAGTCTTCGTCTTCCCGAGACGAAACCGACGCAGAGATTCTGGAGAAGCAATTTATCAATTGGAATATTCTCAAGTAATTGGAAGCTTGACGTACTTGATGAATTCTACTAGACCTGACATAGCTTATGCAGTAAGCAGGCTGAGTAGATACACAAGTAATCCTAATGATGCTCATTGGACAAACATTAATAAGAGTTCTAAGGTATCTTAAATATACCTTAAATTATGGACTTTATTATACAAAATATCCAATTGTACTTGAAGGGTATAGTGATGCAAATTGGATTTACGATAATACGAAACCAAATCAACAAGTGGATATATATTCACATTAGGTGGAGCGGCGATTTCTTGAAATCAACAAAACAAACGTGTATAGCACGTTCCACCATGAAATCTGAATTCATAGCTCTTCTTGAAAGGCAAATTGAAGAAGTGAATGGCTAAGAAATTTCCTAGAAGATATTCCTTTGGCCAAAACCAGATCCACAAGAATTTGCATACATCGTGATAGTATGGCAAAGCACAAGCAAGAGCTAAGAACAACATATATAATGGTAAGTCGAGACATATAAGGCGCCGACACAATACTATAAGACAATTACTCACAAGTGGAGTAATTAGTATTGATTATGTTAAGTCTAAGGAAAACATTGCAGATCCTTTGACTAAAGGCTTACCAAGAGATCAAGTGAAGATATTATCGAGGGGAATGGGCTTAAAGCCTATAGAGTAAGTCAAGTCTAGTGGAAACCTAACTTAGCTGATTGGAGATCTCATGGTCTAGGTTCAATAGGCAAACTAATTAGACTTGACTTAACAAACAGGACACACAATTACCTGTTCCTATGATGAAGTAAGTGTGTTGATAAGAAGCTTAGGGTATGCAATATTGCATTTAATGATTAAAGATAAGTCACCTATATGATAGTAAATGTGGGGTCGCATTTATGAGAACGAATAGACTAAATTCTCTAAAGCTATCATGAATCCAGGATATGTTCAGGACCAAAATGAACAACAAAGAATAACGTGCATCAGTAATCATGTCATAAGTGAGACATATTGACTTAGTTTACTACAAAAAGTGAACAGTTCAAGATACATACATCACTGCGTCACGAAGTGAACTCGATATGATCTTACTAGGGTAAGTTCAAGTCTATACGACACTTTCCTGATTAACATGACATTATAATCTCTCTCAATTGTTTTGAAGTAATGTTATTTTTAAAGTAATGATTTTTTTATATTTGTGTTTGTGATTTGACAAAGTAAACTCGGTCATGGTAGCAGATGGATACCATACAAATGTGGGGTATTGTTGAAATATATTGAGTTTGTATAGTATCCAATATTAGTCTCATAGGAGAACTTAGCCAATTCACAACATAAATTTTTAAATATATATTTTTTTAAATTAAGTAATTTTGTAATTACTTAAAGGTTTGTTTGATAACTTTTAGTTTCCTAAAAGTTGTGAATAGTTGTGAACAGTAGTAAATAGTTGTGAATAGTTGTGAACAGTAGTGAACAGTTGTGAACAGTTGTGAACAGTTGTAAACAGTTGTGAACATTTGAGAACAATTGTGATTTTTTGTTTTAACAGGTGTGTACATTAGTGCTTAAATGAACCACTAACAACCAACGTTTTTTGAACAGTTGCATGTGACTGTTCATAAGAGACATTATTTGTCTAATCTATATATAGTATGTACGAAATGAAAGAAAGCATTAAGTTTTTTGTTGAGAGAAGTTTTACTGTTGCACAATAAAGGTTCTTTGATTGGTGTGTAATCAAAGATCAATCCAGTTGTATCCCGGGGACGAACCTCTTGAAGCATTCATACACCGAATTGGAGGAAATTTCGTCTTAGGACATTGCTATTTAGTGCAAGCCTCTGGTATGATTTAATTTAGTTCTTTGTAATTGAATTCACGCATGATATATTATAGTTCAGTGATATGCATATTGTATAATTGTTCCAACACATATTGTGTGAGCATAGGAGGGAGAAGCAACTAGTGCCATGAAACAGAAGCCTCGGAATCTGAAACTTTTGAGCAATTGACGATATCCATGGATGATCTATATCTGAAATTATGCAACTTAGGAAAGGTTGCAATTCCTGCAAAGCTTCCTCTAGTGGTTGCTGAAGCATGGATGTTGCATTGAAGAAATTCGACATCAGCTCTGCTGGGAGACTGTCAAGGTTCTCACATCCTTCAGGTAGTCCTGCTTCTTTGCATGGGAACTGGAGTTGGAGAAAATGGATATGAAGGCCAGATTGTAGAGAATGATCAATGATTGGCATGAACTTAGTGTCGTTACTCGGCGTTGCGACCACCGTGACGATCATGCCTCGCTTGGCCAGTAATTTCCCGATGTCGATCATCGGTATCATGTGGCGTGGAGCCATTAGAGGGACTAGAACAAAGTGCATCTGGTGAGATTGTGATGCCATTGATGGTATTGAAAGAAAGGAAGAAAGAAAGAGTGAATAGGCATAAGTGCTCCAGACTAGAGGCCCAGATAAGGTTTTATTGAACGGATGGGTCGTGTGATGCACCTCGGGATTCGCATGCATAGCATTTAAGCCAAACACTTTCCATTATAGAAATAGACTTGTGCACCTGTGACGGTGGCCTAATGTAGATGCTGAAGACTACTCAAGATCGTTGTCAGTCGCTATTACAAGTCTACAACGTAGTTGAGATCTAACGTGTGTAACATATCTTTACTGAATTCCAAGTGCTACAATCATTTGGATATGTCAATAATTGTTAGAAGCACACAACAACAATATCTAGTGAATGTAACATAATCGTGAGAGGTGGTTATATTTATACATCGAGCTTTCTAACTGCGAGTCTTTAAATATGTTAAAACTAGTACCAACCAAGTGGATGACTCGCTAGTTTAGTACGAGTTTTTTTTTGGTGAAAGATTGAGGGTTCAAGTTTTTTAATGGGCAACTTATGATTTCTTTCTTATCAAAAAATATGTTCAAACTAGTGAACTACCGCACCAGCTTTACCATAATTGATCCTAATTTTTGCTATACTCTATTTTATGCACTAGTTCATTCTTTACCGCCCAACATTCACGGCCACGAAGAAGCGTTCATGACAAAATGGAAACATTACAAGGCACAAAATAAAGAACAGTACAAGAAAATTAAAGCATAAAATACAAAGAATAACATAACATATCCTAGTTTTCTTGTATCATTTAAGCATTTCTCCATCACTCGAGATCTAAAACTAAAGCGAAAACAAACACGGCACATATCACACCCAATGGGCTAAAACAATCATATGTACATAGAAAAAACACACTGCAAATGTCTTTTTATTGAAGAATTGACAGTTATTTTACATGAAAATTAATTTATTATCAGATGTTCTTTACAATCATGAACACCAGCTACAGCAATGTACATAATAGTTACACGATGCTTTCACAAATGTACAAAGCAAAGAAAAGTGAGGCAAATACATGAGTTGCGCCTTAAATTCAAACAACATAACCACAAATGATCGGAAACTCAATGAAAAATGCTTGCAAGGGGTCAGTCACCCAGATATTTCCGGTAACATAAATGATATGTACCTTGTATTCAAAAGCATAGCCATGGATGATCAGAAACTTGATGAAGGCAGGCTTGATACGTCAGAACACACTGACATTGAAGCGACTTGAACTATCTTCCCAACTTGCTTTTACTCATTGCCTTTCGGAGCTGAATCTGCTCGATCGAGACGTATGCTTCTCCATGATACCAAGTTGGGGCATTTAAGCAACAAGGCGATAGCGGAAGAGCAAGATGCTCGAACAATGGCATCTGGAGACTGATTCATTTTACCTACTAACATTCCGAATACCTGAAGGAAATTCTATATTAGAGTCTGATGAATTCATTTGCTAAGAAAATGCTACAATCAATAGATACCACATTAACAGACCTGTGTAAGATAAGGGGCTAAGATGCGTGGGTCGTCAGAGTGCGAAAGCATGCTGCTTGAGAAGTAAACAGCATTCGCTTGTATTGTTGGCCATGGAGCATCAAAAGACTGTAACAATAAATGAATCACCATTATATTTAAACGAAAACAAAGGTTTCATCGAAAAACATAAGTACAAAGAGATAGGCAGTTTTCAAAATCAATTTAAATTGTACTGGGTAACAAGGACACATTCATGGGTAAACATGAAAGGTTTCTCCCTCCTGAAATGGGCTGCGCCCTACTCCTAATAGGTGTTGGAGATGTGTGAACTGAAATATAGCCTCGAATCGGTTAAGTTTGACTTCTTAAAGAAGCACTTAAGTTGTGGTTCTCTCCTCAAGTAGCACCAAGGCCTTCTGGAGAAAAACCCTACACATGTGAGTTGAAGATGGCTAAGGTGGGAACAACATCGATACTAATGAGATCCACGGACCCGCAGATACAGGCGCGAGCGGACCCAACAAGTGGTATAGAGCCAATAGTTCGACTGGGACAAGACATGTCAGTTAGTGGTCACGAATATTCCTTGAGTCGTATCTCCCTGAGACGATAACGATGACGAGACATCTTAGAGGGAAGTCAGTCTAAGGTGGAACCGATGCACCTTAGTGGGATTTCAGTCCAACATGGAGATTGTTGGAGATGTGCAGACTGAAATATAATCTCACATCGGTTAAGCGACTTCTTAAAGAAGTACTTAAGTTGTGGTTCTCTCCCCAAGTATTATTGATGTCTTTTGGAGTAAAACCCCACAACTATGAGTTGAAGGTGGCTGAGATGGGGACACTTTCGATACTAATGAGATCCTATACAGATGCGAGCAGGCCAACAATAGACACCCTGGGAAACAAACTAGCAAGCCTGGAGGACTGACCTAAGTAAAACTTGACTAATAAGCAGATCTGCACCCGTTACATCACCAAAAAAACTCTAACTCCTACCAAAAAAGCTAGATGTCACACCTAACCTAACAGAAAATTTGTCGAAGTTGCCCACCTAGCAGTGTCTCAAGTCTCCCCCCATTGAAGCCACTCAGATAGAGAACTAACCTCTTTTAGTGTTACCTAATATATTACATCACAAAACCCCACTCAAATGCCATATGAAGGGATATTGTCCCACTAGAACAGTTCCTAAGTCATAATGATCTAAGCCAATTCCTAAATCACAGCTTGCCTTTCTTGAATGACAACAAAATTCTGCCCGAGTCTATCGTGGGTATGTTTAATTGCTTTCCTCTTTCTTGAATATCCGCATCCATGTACATTTTATGACAAGATCTTCATATTGCCATATTTTGGACCCTGCTCATCCGCCTATTGATTCACAACATTGTCTTAAGAGCGAATGAGGTTCTAACTCAATAGTTTATATAAATTACTAAATGAATAATACAGAGCTACAGGTTTGACGGTCAGGAGCACCTACATGTTAAACGAAGCTAAAATGTCCATTATTTTGTGTTTTCCTTTTTGGTTATTATTAGAATTTATAGGATGGAGTACCCAAGTCCAAGTTTTATATAGGAGGGAGAGTGTGTAAGTAAGGGCTTAAGGTTTGGAGAGGAGACTTCACCAAAATGCCAAGGCAAGATGGTGTCTCCAATCCAAACTTATAACCATTTTTTGTTTACTTGAATACCCAACGTCGGACTATCCTTGACAATTATTAAATTTTTCTAAAAGAAAAAAAAAGGATTTCATTAAATAATTATATAGAAGAGACACCCAAACAGGACCAGCAGTCCTCTTAAAGATGGAACATGAAATATGAACATTTGAAATGAACCATGAGTCAAAACCTCAAACTGGACAAAACAAACTAGCCTATTGTTGGAAATGTGTGGACCAAAAGTTTAGTCTCATATCGGCTAAGTGAACCTTCGAAATGAAGTACATAAGTTATGATCTCCCTTCTAACAGTACCGAGGCTTTTTGATATAAAACCCCACACCTATGAGTTGAAATGTGGTTAAGTTGGGGACAATATCGATACCAGTGGAGATCCACGAGCTTGCGCCTATGTGCGCATTTAACAGAAAAATTAACACCTATACATTCTTGAAAATAAAAATAGCAAAAACTTAAAAGAGCTATCGTTAAGGTCCTTAAGGACCACTATCAACGACTAAGTTTGCAAACACAAAACTTAAAGCTATACTTAAAACTTGAAACTTGCTGACAGCACATCGGACTTGGAAATCAAATAGATCATTTGAACGGAGGATCTAGTCACACCAAAAGGAATCAGGATTCAGGACACAAACCTGTATTACTGATTCCATGTAAGTACCAGCTCTAGACGGAAAATTTTGACAAAGCTGCCTTGTAAGATCCCTCACAAAGTCCTCGTAATCCCCCCTGTTGAAATCAGAAAACAAAGAAACAAGATTACCTCACTATGAGAATTCCCTGATATGGAACTAACCACGAAATCAAAGTTCAAGACTGTAGATATTGAAAAAACTTCCCAAAATGGCATACCGATGATCAGAGTTAAAAGAATGCCCATTGAAGAGAGCAACCATTCCATTTGTCTCTATTAAAGTAGCTATTTGCCGAAGAGTGCTCTATTGCAAAAACAAAAAGGGATATAATTTATATGTAAGGTTATACACGAAAAAGAAAACATAGGTTCCACCAAAAAAAAGGAATATAAACACCATAAAATTAATTACCCGGCAAGCTTGTCGAACATCAAGATCATCATCATGAACATGGAGAATTAAACGAGGTAAAACAACATGTACCTGAAAATATAATGCAGTCAAATAATACCAGAAGATGAAATCGTGAAAAAGAACACAATACTGTGCCAAATGATGATGCAGACAAGATATAAAAGGTGGATGCAATGACAGAATGAGATTTAAGTAAAACTTCCACCTTCACCAAATCTAGTTTTCTCACTAATTGGTAAATTTACAGCACTAGGACTCAAGACAGACTGCATGACAATATTTCTTTAGCAAGTTCGATTTAAGATACTCAAAAGGGTGTATTATGATGTGATGCCTTCCACCATCAAATCGAAATTTCTTGTACAGCTCATGCCTTCGTACACATAAGCTCACAATTATGAGTGTCAACCACATCACTCTGCCTGCGTATAACACCATCGCTTGAGGTATATCTTCACATAGAGCACTCACTATTCTTTTCTCTCTTTTTTTTTGTTAAATTCTTTTAATTCTACTTCTTCAACACTCGCCACTGGGTTTCCTCCATGATCAAGAGTTGCACAAAAGGACAAGTTACCTGTGCTATTGCCTTCTTCATTAACACTTTAAAAGCATGTTAGCTTCATCTTCTTAGATCGGATTAGCCACACTGGACTGGCTAATCCGGTGTTCGCTTGAGGATTAACTAGTCCACGAGACTATTTAAAACCCAATACAGGTGACTAAACTAAACCATCCTTTTGGGACTCCTTAACTAATCCCAATGCTTGTACTTGAGACATTACGAAATTACCGTGTCTTTTAAACAAAGTTGTAAAATATAAAATTAGGACTATCGATTTGAGGGAACTTCATCGACTTTGCTGGTGTGAGGGAGAAGACGAAACCAAACCCTAGCCGACCGAGGAAGGAGACCGGCGGGAGTGCGAGAGGAGATCGATGACAAATCCTTTGCTAGTGTGAGGGAGAACTTCATCGACTTCACTAGAGTCCACCTGTGCCACTGCATCACCTCCATCTAAACTTGTCATCGACTTCGTGGTTGCTCCAATTGTTTTGATTGTTGGATTGCTTGTTGCAGTGTTAGTGATTTTAATGAGGATAGCTAGAAAAGTACTAGAAAAGGAAGCCATGAACCAAACTTCAATAACATGTGTTCTAGAGAGAGGTTTTGGGCCAAAGAAGTTCTCTTACGACCAACTATCTTTAGCCATTGACAATTTCTCAAACGATCAAAAACTTGGAGAAGGGGGGATTCGAGTGTGTTTATAGAGGGTTCTTGAGCGAATTGAATCGAAATGTGGCAGTGTAGAAGATCTCAAGTTGAATGGACTATTGAGGGGTATGTTGGTCATTCCACCAACTCCAAAAAATCTAATCCCAATATGAATACATCCAACCGAACAATTGACCTATTCGGGACTAATCACTTAATCCAAGCCACAATCCTACGTAGAAGTTAATCCCATAACCTTAGGACTATTGTAATTGTGAAGCGAACATGCCATAAGATCTGGAGCCATAACCAATTGACTCGCAATATGTAAACGACAAGCAACTAAAATTACTTTTATGGGATGCCAAATACCCCAAATTATGTACACTTGTTTTCTACTTCCACTTCAATGGAACACGCTCATAAATTCAATAAGAATGCTGCACATGTACTTGTTTTCGTACACAAGCATTTGTAATTTTGTTGGCTAAAGAAAACATGCATTACGCAAACATCTTGATGCTTAGCAAACAAACTACTTTTACAGGAAACATGCCATTATATTAGTAAAAGACTTAACGAGTACAAAAGCATTAAAAAATGAAAAAAAAAAAAAAAACACAGAAAGAAATACAAACATCATACAACAAAATACAAAAGCATTAAAAATGGAAAAGAAAAACAGATAGAAATGCACACATCATACAACAAACAGGCCGAAAATCATCAGTCCACCACAACACTCGTCAAGTTTCTCCAACACTTTTCACATGAGAATCCGAATAAAAAAAAAAAAAGTTCTTTATACACTTGAAGTAAAAATTATAAACAGTTAGAGTAACACATCAGATTCCCCAATTCCAAACCTCCAAGAATAAAATAGGAATTAGTATGAAAACTACTAAATGTAGAAAATACCGAATTCAAGGCTATCTTTGTTACAATACTGTTAGCTCTAGAAAGAGATGTAACATTAGAAATAGCTCAATGATTTACCTGTTCAAGAAAAGCCTCATGATGTGCACCATCCCCATATTTGCTTAATGATCCAAATGCTGCAAAAGCATTGGCTCGCATCTTTCCGTTTACGCAAATCTGCATGAAAACAGCCACAAATATCAGCTTTTGAATATTATACACATTCCTTTGCCTTTTTATTTGATCTTTCCTTCTTTTAATTTGCCTTTTTGGACGAGAGAGCAATATTCAGTATAGCCCACCTCGCCGCGGACCTCACAACCATATGGAAAAAAAAAGTACGGGAAAAGATCTTCTAGGAAACAAGAAAAAAAAAACGAAGAACAAAAGAACAAAAAGGGAAAAGAAGAATGAATTTTGATTAATAATGATGAAAGTTGTTATCTTTTTAGTATTTTTGGATAAATTTTATTTCTTTAAAAACTGACCTTTCTCTTCTTGCATGAAATTTCTCCATGATATCACCTCTATTCCTTGCATTTTCTTCAAAATATTCCAACAAGGTATAGAGTACTGACAATTGTGGGGCAAGGTCATGGTATGTTGCTAACAATTTCACAAAAGTTAGTTATAGGAGGTTGGATGGTGAGATACCAAGATTTTTAATATTTCACCATTGTATGGAGATTCTAACCAAATTTTATACTAGAATACTCAGATATTGACTTTATAATGGGGGTTTTGAGCAATTCCAATTAGTTTTGGCAACACTATCCGGTTCGATGGAAGCGGTGGCTAAAACAATTTGAAGGTAGTAACAATGAAGTTGCAGTAGGCTAATGATGATGTGAGGTCAAATGGAAGGAGATGCATATGACTATCAGAAATGGTTGGTAGTCTTCCATTAAGGTCAAGTCGACGAAGACAAGATGATGTTGGAAGTTACATTGTTCTCTCACAGTGTCTATCTGCAATCTTCATCGATTGAAATGATTGAGTAGTATGAACCTCTCCATATCCCTCACTTTACATTCGTTTGTGTGCAGACAACAACAAAGCTGTAATCTCAAATTAGTTGGGGATCGGCTACATTGATCAAACTCTTCCATTGCGCTCAATTTAGTGCAATTGATAATGCACTCAATTTAGAGTATAATATATATTTCTAAATCGAGGAGATAATTAGTGTCCCAGCCAATGGTAACCATTCCATAAATTTACCAACTAACCATGACCACTATGCATTAGGATCCAAATGGAACGACCAAAGCCACTTCACCAGAAGATCTTCATTTTAAGCTAAACTAGCTCTAACTCCAAATCTTCCTTCTCCTCGGGTCTTGCCTTCATTTCCCGAGCCAACTAAATTTGTTTGTCAATCCTCATAGTTTGAGAGGAATCATTGGTCCTATTTTGTTTAATACAAAAAAGAGGCTATCAAAGTTACAAACTTAAAAGCTCATAATGAGCTAATGAAATGGCAGACTAGGTCCAAACACATGATTCAAAAAGCCTACTACAATAGATACATGATGGATGTGTGGTGTAAAACCTGTGGCATATTTGATAATTAACTATGTGTGTATACATGGTACGTTAAAACAGTTATGAAAATTTTTAGCAATTCTTTTATCAAAATAACAACAAATAAAATTTGTTTTTTTAATCAGAGCAAATAAAATTTGTTTTAACTACAAAAATATGGTTATAAATATATAATTAAGGTAAATTAAATTTTATTAATATATAACAATATAGTAATGGAAATTAATGTAAGAATGTTAGAAATTGTGTGTCGCGTTGCAAAACTATTTTAAACAATTGCATTGTATATTTTATGCATTATGGTTGTATGATTTAAGTGTATTTTTAGAACTTAAACTGAAATTCCATAAACTTCCGTGCACGGACGAAATCTCGCACAACTTCCCCTCATCGGATCAAACTTCCCCGAATTATTTCCAAATTTTGAGTTGGCAAAGTACAAGGTGAAGTCGAAGTTTTGAACCTCGGTCCTTGCATCTCTTAACAATGAAATAAGATGAACTCATGACCATGAGATACAACAATTTACCTGGAGATAGCGTAGCCGAATAGAAAGATTGAGTAAAACAGGATCCACTGCTTCTTTGGGTGACGACTCAAGGACCTATCAAGACATAAAATAAGCAAAAAAACATTTAAGGAGTAAAAACCTACTTAATCTGAGCAACTGAATTGTAAGAAGGAAAAAAATGACCGACTGTTAGCAAACATTGCACTGCTGTTAATTGAACAGATTCATCTGAATCCTCAAGCAAAGACAACACAACCCCAAGAACTTGAATAACATGTTGAAGGATGCGAATAGAAGGTATCTGCAAAAAAGGAAAGAAAAAATATGTAAACAGCAAATATATGCAATCAGTCTCCAACAAGAACATATGCAAGGAAGCAGATAGCCGAAAAAGGTTATAGGATGGTTAACCAATGAGCATATGCCCTTATAAATTATATGTAAAAGTTTTGGTGCTCCTAGTCTTTCAGATCCTCCAGCCTCTTCTATTGAGTAGTATGCCAAGGGTGATGCAATCAAATTAAATATTTCCAAAGTTCCTCTCTAACTACAAGTTTGTATTCCAAGAACAAAGAACACAACAAAAACATACGTAATATCTATAGACACATTAAGGATCTTACAATTTGTTATTGTTTTAGAATAAAAGCACTAAGTGTGATGGTACACATAATGCACAAAGATCAACCCCAGCAAGGTTGGACGATGTATAGCCTTATCCTTATTTTTTCCCAACTTGGCGAAGAGGCTACAGTTGAACCAAACTTTTAGGCTATTCGTGGGAAGCATTATTGCTTTCCATGAATAGCAAAAGAGAATATTTAATTTTCAATCAACCAATAACCATAATCTTCGGAAATTCTTAACACTCAAACACCAATAAATCTAACACCGTCTATGCTCATAATATCAACAATTTGATGGCTCAAAATGAAAGGAGACTAATTATGAATTTTTGCATTAAGCTTGTAGGGGACTAAAGCTAATTAATTCACAATTTGGAATGAAATTGAATACACATCAGACAGTTGAATTATAACAAACCAGATTGACTATAAATCCCCAACATCCATTCTCAAAAGACAAAATAAGGTAAATACATAAACAAATATCATTGTATCATCGATGCCGAAAGTCGAATTGCAGCATATAAAACTATAATAATTGTGCATTAATTTTTTTTATGTTCAACCACAAAATATCTATGGCCATACATAAACAGTAGGTAACAAGTGACACCTGAGCAGTGGAAAAAATATTTAAAGAGCAATTACTAGAAAGGAGATATAGCACTTGAAACTTAGAATAAGGTACAGTAAAAACTACCTGAACTAGCCCTCGAAGGCAAAGGCGCCTTACAGTAGGTGACTCATCTGATACATACTGACACATTCTTTCGACCACTTCCTCCAGCAAGGAACCAACCCCATCACTGCACAAACAAGTGATGTTTGTTGTACACACGCACACATACACATAAAACAAGTGATGTTTGTTCTATTTCCTCATAATTTACCCTATCAAGTACAATTGCCCTTCTCCAAACAAAAACTTTGTAAATAGACTTTTGGGAACAAAATGAGTGACAACATTGTTTAAAACACAACTAGCAACACAAAATAAAGTTTGACATAGGCAAACTATGATTGGCCAAAAAATCTATTTAATTAATCTGTATACTCTTTAAATATGCTCAGGATAGGAGAAACAATGAAGCGCTCTCAATCTATCATTCAATGAGTAAAATCCAAGCATTTCTATGTCTTTTTGTGAGCTTTATTAGGAACTGGGAAGCAACCTTTGGAAACTTTTACGTAAATGTCAACAACACAAACAATGTGCACGTTTCTAGCATCTAGGTGATGACACTTTACAGATTTAACAACCACAAAACAGAACAAAATAATATAACACAAAATGCAAACGTGTTTCATTGCCTTCCAGTTGCACTAACAGTAGCAGCATTAGACTGGCATAAAAAATGGTTTTTTAAAGTAAAAGCACCATTTATCTCTCTACCATCGCATATAAAATGGTAAATGGAGAAAATGAGTAAAGAATAGCATTTTCATTTATTTGCTGCTGCCAGGTTTATTCTGAATCTATATGTTATTCACTTTTTACTAGAGGTTTATATCCATGGTTTTGAAAGTTCTCTGAAGTTATCGGAACTTCCTCGAAATAATTAGGTTTTTTGAAGCACTAATTAAGAATTAGATGTAAACGAAATTTTACAAAGCCGTCGTCAAAGTTAAAGAAAAATGATAACATTTCCAAGTTTTATTACTTGTAAGAAAAGTGAAATACAATTGGTCTTACTTTTTATTAGAAGATACTTTAAAGAATGATAACATGTTAGAAAAAGCGAGACCACAAAACAATCTTTCTTATAAGAATAGATTCTAAATTATTCATCCAGTCAAAATTGAATGTCTTTGACGAAACTTGGATGTTCTCTAGCACTTAAATGGAGTTATTATACTTATCTATAGTGTCGGAGTGTCACCAAAGTTCCGCAAATTGAATTACACTTCCCCGAATTAATTATGAATTTTAAGTGAGCAAAATCATAGGTGAAGTCAATTTCCGATCCTTGTTTATATCATTTTTTTGTCAAATTATAAGGAGTTTGAAGTTATTACTCAAGGTGATCCATGGCATAGCATTTTTAGAAATCTTGAAAGTGGAATTCAAATGTCGGGGCAAAACAATGTAGAGATATGAAGAATTTATGCACAAATAAGCTCGAAAGTGTTTTAACTTTTAAGATGCCCAACTGCGACACCGCGATCTAATGTGGAACTCCCTTTGCAGGGTCACTTGTCAGGTAAAAAGAAGTGAAATCAACACAACGCTGCTATTCATTTGACATGGCACTACATATGAACCTGTCACACAATTTAGACAAGTTGGAGTAATTCTAGAATAGCATTTAACTCCAGAATCCAATATCGATTAACTTTTTATGTGTTTGAAAGAAGGTTTGAAGATCTATATTTTTGTCTCCCACGAAAGTTTTAAAAAGTGAATTTCGTGTTGATCAAGAGTATTAGAATTTATGCAAAGTGCAAAAATTAAAAATTAAAAAATTAAAAAATAAAGTTTGTGTGAATTGTAAGCTTTGAGAGTCCTACAGGAATAGTTTCATATTGATTCCAGCATGGAGTACTATTAGAAATTGTATATGGTGGAATGCACAAGTCCAATTTTAAATAGGAGGGAGAGTGTGTATATATGTGAGGGTTTAAAGTTTGGAGAGGAGGCTCAATCAAAATGCCAAGGCAACTTGGTGTCTCCAATCAAAACTTATAACTCATTCTTTTTGTATTTGAATACTCAATGTGGGATTAATCTTAACGAGCACCATTATTCATATACTACATTAGAAGTTATTAGAAATAAAGGCTTTCTTTTTTCTTTTGATTACTGTCAGTGTATCCAAGGCAAAGCCCCGACAAATCCCGAACTCGAGGAATGTAGGACAAGGGCGGCGACACCTCTAGCCAAGAGTGTTTAAAGTTTTTTACCAAGACACAACCAATACCACTTGTTATAGGAGGAGGGACTCATACCATCCCACCACAACCTCTTGGTTAGAAAAAGAGGCCTTCTTTAACACAAGGAAGTGGGAATAATCATGGGGATTCTACATCAACCATTTTAGTATTTTTGTTCCCACGTATAGATTTTACTTAAGTTAGAGACCATTGTCACTACATTAAATCAAGAAGAATGGAAGCATTCGATTTTATAGCCCACCTCAATTAATTTGGGTTTGAAAACATTGTTAGAGATTGTTAATTTTCATGTTGGACCCCGCCAAGTTGGGGGCAATATCGGTATTTGCAAAGATCCACGGGCTTGCACTTGCATGTGCGGGCGGACCCAGCATAAAAAAATTTACATGGTATGAAAACCGATGGTTCAACTAAGACCTTGGAGAAGACAACTTGGATGGATTTTGGTCCATGGTAGACTGTTGGAGATGTGTGAACCGAAAGTTAGTCTTACATTTCTTAAAGAAGACTTCATAATGAAGTATATAAGTGATGATCTTCCCTCAAGTAGTATCGAGGTCTTTTGAGTTAAAACCCTACACCTATGAGTTGAAAGTGGTCAATGGGCATCATTGGTAGGCAGAGATCCACGGGCTTGCACATGCGTGTGCAAGTTAGGCCAAATATGAAAATTAACATGGTAGAGCCAGGTTCGATTGGGACCTAAGAGAAAAAAAAAAAAAAAAAAAAAAAAAAAAAAAACCCTTGGATTGATTTCGGTCCGAGGTGGAGTGTTGGAGATGTGTGGATCACAATAATAGTCTCACATCAGTTAAGTGAAAAATCAAGGTTCAAAACTTCGACTTCATCCTAAACTTTGCTCACTCAAAATTCGAAAGTAATTCGGGGAAGTTAACTTCAATTTGGGGAAGTTATGCAAAAATTTGACTGTATCATGGAATTTAAGTTTAAGTGTTGAAAATCTCCAATTTCATTTATAAAAATGTTGAAATAAACATAATTATATAACTATAATAATACATTTGTACAAAGACATAATTGTTTAATGGTCTTTGGTTGCATAATGTGCAGCATTTGTTTTTGTGCTTTTTTTACTAGTACGTATGGTAAAAGTGCATAGTCCTTTATCAATTTTATGTTTTCATAACTTTTTGTAGTGTATTATGGAAGATATGAAACAGTTTTCATTTATCAGAATCCATATATATAAAGGAATTGTTTCATTGAGAAGCTCTCGCACCGTGACACATGGCATGTGAGAAGCTCTCACAGCGTGACATGTGGCATTATGATATCACAAATTAGGACTTCATAAGAAAAAAAAAATAAAAACACAAGTAAATGATCTTTCTCGCACTTAAGTGAAGGATGGTAAAAGCACACAAAATAAAATTCCGATTACAATAATATTTTTTGATTTTTTTTTAATCTCAACTCCAATTTTCTCCTCTTTTTTTGGTTGACATAAAAACACCAACTCTCATTAAAGTCGTTCTTTATTAAAAAAAAAATCGGCTTTCTTATTTTCGATTTTGTGTAACCTATTTTCTTGCTATTTTGTTCACCTGTTTTTTCAATTTTTTTGTGGATTAGTAATCGTTAGCTGATTTTAACTCTTTTTAGGTAATTTTAGTAATATTTTAGGATTAGTAATCGTTAGGTGATTTTAGCTATTTTTACGTGATTTAAGTGATTTTAGCAACATTTATAATTACAACACTTATAGACCCAAAATATTATTATTATTATTATTATATAAATGGCTATTTTTTAAGTCAGCCGAATTTCATTAATTAAGTGGGTACTTCATCGCATACATACCGTGAGATAAAAAGAGGACACAAGTCGGTTCATTCATAAAATGCTTTTTTTTAAGCCTATAAAAGATACATTGAACGTTCTTAACCCTCATTGATCGTTCCTAACCCAAAAGTGTAAGCCGATCTATTACAACATTTCAACGAATGAAATGCAATAGATATTCCTATACAAAAATATAATAGATATTACATTACATAGGATGCTCTACACTTCATTGAACAGGCTATTTTTTTTTTTCGATGTTTATATTTTTTATGCTAATTTATAATTAGTTTTTTATCACACAGGTTGGCTATCTTTTAGGTTAAATGCTTCTACATTTACGTTATTTTTGTGGTAAGTAGTAAGTACTATACTACTTCTATTCTAAATAGGATATATATTTCGGTCTCTTAGGCATAACGATGATAAGACACAAAAGTATAACTATATTCTCTTAACTTTTTTATGATATTTCTTAGCTATTTTTCGATCTAAAAAATATAATAATAGTATAATGACATGTAAGAACTGTTGGACATTTTCAAAAGAAATGTTTAGTCCCACATTGGTTAGAAACTTCAAGTTTAAAGAGTATATATACTCTTGCACTACAGTGTGTGTAAAAGAAAAACACAAGTGCTATACAAAGTGACCCACGCGCGAGCGCACGTATGACGCATTTTAGGCGCTTTTATGGGCACACTTAGCACTTAGCACGTGTGCATGTGTGTATATTTGTGCGAACTAACCATGGGTAAAACTTTTTACCATTTTCGAAATTGCAATGTGGTTAGTTATTTGATTGACCCACTCAAGCATTGAATGGGTGGTTAATAAACCCATTCAATGCTTGACTGAGTGGATGCAGTTGAAACTGCTCCACGACCCCCTTTTCTTCTCTAACTGGTTTTGACCAGTGCTCTATAAGAGAAGAGGTTTGGGGAGGAAGAAAAATCATCTCGAAATGAAACAACAATTGCTCTTGTTTCTGTTTTCACTACTACAAAGTGAAAGCTGAGTTTGCTTCATCGTATCCTTTAGGATTTTTGTTGACACTTGCAGTGTAGAGAGCAAAATTTCCTTTAGGAAAATGGCGGTGTTACACACTTTGAAATCGTTGCAAATTCCTCTGGTCTAACATTCTAAAGGAAATTTTTTGTTGTTGCAATGGCTTCGTCAATCAAATAACTGTCAGTTAACATTGTGAAGTTAGATCGCTTCGATGGATGAGATTTCCTGAGGTGGCACAAGCGAGTGCATTTCCTGCTAGTGACGCTTCATCTGGTGTATGTTCTGGATACACCCAAGCTGTGGAGTCCGATGATGAAACTGTCGAGCAGATCCAGAAGAGGCGGAAATGGGAGACGGATGACCTCACCTACAGAGGTCACATTCTAAACGCCATGAAGGACTCACTGTTCGACCTCTACTATGACGTCCCCTCTGCCAAGAAACTGTGGGAGAAACTGGAGGCAATGTACCATAAGGAATATGCGACAAGTAAGAAATTCCTCATATCAAAGTTTATTAATTTTAAAATGGTTGATGAAAGGTCTGTTATGGAAAAATTTCGTGAAATTGAGAGGATTAGGAATAATTTCTCTCAACACAATTTTGTTATGGATGAAACCATTGTTGTGTTTTCAATTATTGATAAACTGCCCTCATCCTGGAAAGAGTTCAAAAGAACTCTTAAGCATAAAAAAGAGGACATAACTCTTGATGAACTAGCTAACCATCGTCGTGTGGAAGAGGATTGACGCATGTAGGAAAATGAAAAAGAGCAGAATGCTTAGGAGATTTCAAAGGTGCACGTGATGGAAGCAGCAAAGTTCAAAAAGCCCCTGCTGAAGGGGCCTAACAAGCTTGGTAGTTTCAAAAAGCCTGCTGGTTCGGGAAAATCGAACAACCGAAACCAAAATCAAAGGAAGCAGAAAGTCACTTGCTTGTTCTGCGGGAAAGATGGTCACTTCAAATCCGAATGTTATCATTGGATGAAGAAGCAAGGAAAACATCATGCTTCCTCTAGCGCTGCAAAAAGTGCAAGAAACGACAATGATGATCTCATTGCTATGATTTCTGAAATCAACGTCGTTGAAAACGGCATAGCTTGGTGGGTTGATTCTGGTGCTACTCGACATGTCTGCAGGAACAAGAGGTTTTTTAAGACCATGGAGACAGTAGATGAAAATACTGTCTTGTACATGGGAAATGATGCTACTGTCCCTGTCAAAGGCATAGGTAGTGTTAATCTGAAGTTTACTTCTAGCAAAATTGTAACACTCACTAACGTGTATTATGCACCAGAAGTGAGGAAGAATCTGGTGTCGGGTAGTCTTTTGAATAAGTTTGATTTTAGGCTTGTATTTGAGGCTGACAAATTTATACTCTCTAAGGGAGGTGCGTATGTGGGGAAAGGTTATGCTTATGAGGGCATGTTTAAGGTCAATGTAATCGCTTTATCTAATAAGAATATTGTTTCTGCGTATCTTGTCGAGTCTCCTTCATTTTTATGGCATCATAGATTAGGACGTTAATTTCAGAAAATCATATAATATGGTAAATCTAGAATTACTGCCTTATTTTGATATATATGAAGGAAATTGCAATACATGCATGAAAACAAAAATAACTAGAAATCCATTTCCTAATGTTGAAAGAAATTCAAAGTTGCTTGATTTAATACATTCTGATGTATGTGACATACATAGTGCACCATCAATAAGAGGCAATAAATATTTTATAACATTTATTGATGATTATAGCAAGTTCTGTTATGTTTATTTGTTGCATTCCAAAGATGAGGCAATGGTTAAGTTTCAGGCCTATAAGGCAGAAATTGAGTTGCAATGTGAGACCTTTATAGAATGTTTAAGGTCTAATGGGGAGGAGAGTACTATGATCCAAAGTACTTTGAATCCACCGAAATAGTCCATAAGACTACTGCCCCTTATACGCCACAAAAAAATGGTGTGGTTGGGCGTAAAAATCGTGTTTTAACCGAAATGGTTAATGCTATGCTATCAAACTCTGGTTTGAGTAGTGGATTTTGGGGAGAGGCATTGTTGACTGCATGCCATATTTTGAACATAATTCCACAAAATAAGAATAAAGTCACTCTATATGAGCTTTGGAATAAGTGAAAACCAAATCTTAATTATTTAAGAGTTTGAGGTTGTAGAGCAGTAGTAAAAGTACCTCAACCCAAAAAGAGAAAATTGAGTGAAAGGGGAGTGGAGTGCATATTTATTGGATATGCACAACACAGTAAGGCATATAGGTTCACGGTAATTGAGCCTAATAATTCGATTTTAGTGAACACTGTAATTGAATCAAGGGATGCAATCTTTGATGAGACAAGATTTAAATCTGTTCCCAAAAGTATTCCTGAAGAAAACCAAAAAGGGAAGGAAGTCATAGAAATTGAAAATGACAAAGAAGTAGTAGAAGTTCCTGAACTTCGAAGGAGCAAACGAGCTCGAAAAATTAGTCATTTGGTTCTGATTTCTAAATATTCCTATTTGAAGGAAGTAGAGAAACAATAACTAGACAAATTCCGTATTATTTTAATATGGAGGTTGATCCTCAAACAGTAGAGGCGGCGATGAAAGAAAGAGATGCAGCTTTCTGGAAAGAGGCATTAAATGATGAGATGGATTCAATAATGAGAAATAACACTTGGGAGCTAGTTGATCTACCTATTGGGTGTAAACTCATTAAATGCAAATTTCTCTCCAAAAGGAAAAAGACGAGTTATGGATCCATTGAAAAACACAAAAGTGAGACTGGTTGCTAAAGGTTTCACCCAAAAGCATGGAATAGACTATTTCGATACCTATTCACCAGTAGCTAGAATTGCTACTATCAGATTGCTTATTGCAATTGCAGCTATAAACAAGCTGGTCATCCACCAAATGGACGTCAAAACAGCGTTCCTAAAGGAGAATTGGATGAGGAAATATACGTGGAACAACCTGAAGGGTTCATAATGCTTGATCATGAAAATAAAGTGTGTAGATTGCGAAAATCATTGAATGGTTTAAAGCAAGCACCAAAATAGTGGCACCAAAAGTTTGACCAGGTTGTACTTGCTTATGGATTCAAAATAAATGATTATGATAAATGTGTATATAGCAAGTTTGATGAAAGAGGCAATGGTGTCATTATCTGTCTTTACGTAGATAACATGTTGATTTTTGGAACCGACTTGCAACAAGTTCAATTGACCAAAAGCTTTTTTCAAGCAAGTTTGGAATGAAAGATATGGGGCAAGCTGATGTCATTCTCGTGATTCAGATTGTAAGAGATGAGGAGAGTATTACTCTAACTCAAGCTCATCATATTGAGAAAGTTCTCAATAGATTCAATTACTTGAATTATGCCCCTGTTTCCACCCCGCTAGATTCAAGTATTGAGCTAGTGAAAAATACAGGCAATTCAGTTTCACAACTGGAGTATTCTAGATTAATTGGATGCTTAATGTATGCAATGGCATGCACTAGGCCTGATATTGCCTTGGCAGTAGGCAAGCTAAGCAAATTTACAATTAATCCAAGCGAGTTGCATTGGTTTGCAATTCGAAGACTTTTGAAATATCTGAAGAAAACGATTAACTACGGTTTATGCTACAGTGGATATCCTTCGATCTTAGAAGGATTTTCAAATGCGAGTTGGATTGTGAAAAATCAAAATCATGCATCTACAAGTGGGTGGATTTTCACACTTGCTGGAGTTGCAATCTCGTGGGCTTCTAAGAAGCAAACTTTAATGGCTAGTTCCACCATGGAATCAGAGTTTACTGCGCTGGCCTAGGCTTCAAAAGAAGCTGAATGGCTACGTGAATTATTACATGAGATACCATTGTGGCCTAAACCAGTAGCTCTGATCTTTATCCATTGTGATAATGAGGCCACATTGGCAAGGGCTTATGGCCAAGTGTACAATGGTAAATACATACATATTTGATTGAGACACAGTTGTGTCAGAGAATTGATAACAAATGGAGTTATCACGATTGACTATGTGAGATCTAGTCAAAACTTGGCAGATCCCCTTACTAAAGGATTGTCAAGAGACTTGGTGAATAAAACATAAAGGGGGATGGGTCTCAAGCCCATGAATTAAAAGTCACCAATAGTGGAAACTCAACTCGACGCCTAACATTACATTAAGTCTTGAGTTCAATGCAGTCAAAGTTCATTATAAGTGTGACTGTGAGCACTAAATTTTAATAACCATTCCAAGGCTGTTAGTGCTCGGTACCTACATGTAAAGAGAGGAGGTTGAGATGATCTCTTAATAGTCTTCTAAAGGTGCTTAAATTGCCGGATACTAGAATGGAGACTACCTATGTGGATATGAAGTGCGGCCGCTTCAAGGAGTTCAAGGGCTTGGCTCCAAAGACAATCACGAGAAGATACGGGGCACAGGGCCAATGTTGAATGCGTCAGGATATTTATGGTTATTTGCTGGTGTAAGTTATATGCGTGATATGTTTATGCTACATATCGAATAGAATCATTGGTTCAAAGTTTATCTACCATGTAATTCTGATATGATGTAATGAACTTTTCACAAATTAGTGGTTCAAATCGCAAGATACCATTATTTATGCATATAATGTTTGAGATGTTCGTGGATCAAATAATCTGATTATTTTGAAAATGGCAGGGGATTGTTGGACATTTTCAAAAGAAATCTTTAGTCTCACATTGGTTAGAAACTTCAATTTTAAAGAGTATATATAATCTTGC
This sequence comes from Stephania yunnanensis, assembly GCA_039657365.1. Taxonomy (NCBI): domain Eukaryota; kingdom Viridiplantae; phylum Streptophyta; class Magnoliopsida; order Ranunculales; family Menispermaceae; genus Stephania; species Stephania yunnanensis. The sequence goes on from CM077580.1 coordinate 7,725,182, forward strand.
ACTACAGTGTGTGAAAGAAAAACACAAGTGTTATGCAAAGTGAACCATGCGCGCGGCGCATATGGCGCATTTTAGGCGCTTTTATAGGCGCACTTAACTCTTGGCACGTGCGCATATGTGTATAAGTGTGCGAGCTAACCATGGGTAAAACTTCTTACCATTTTCGAAATTACAATGTGGGTAGTTATTTGATTGACCCACTCAAGCATTGAATGGGTAAGCATTGAATGGGTAGTTAATAAACCCATTCAATGCTTGACTTAGTGGATGCAGTTGAAACTGCTCCACTACCCCCCTTTTCTTCTTTAACTGATTTTGACTAGTGCTCTATAAGAGAAGAGGTTTGGAGTAGAAGAAAAATCATCTCGAAATTAAACAACATTTGCTCTTGTTTATGTTTTCACTACTGCAAAGTGAAAGCTGAGTTTGCTTCATCGTATCCTTTAGGATTTTTGCTGACACTTGCAGTGTAGAGAGCAAAATTTCCTTTAGGAAAGTGGCAGTGTTACACACTTTGAAGTCCTTGCAAATTCCTCTAGTCTAACAAGAACTCTCTCTCTCTCCACAATTTTTGATCCAACAACTATCATATGTACCAACAGTACCATCTATTTTTTTTCAAAGGAAACACGAGCAACCTTTGATAATTTTTTAGTTACATTTTTTTTTCTCTTTTTTACAAGAAAATTGAATGATATTAATAGGCCTTAGCTCAAATCCATCGAAAATTGCATAGGAAGTTCCTTTTTTCATTTTCTATTTATGGATGATCTTCAAGTAAGCGAAAAAAGTTTAATAATTTTTCATTTACTTATTCTCCTTTCTTCAAGGAAATTGGATGATGTTCATATAAGAGTATGGTATTTATTAGGGTTAGAGATGGGTATAGTTATTCATACATGCACACTAGAATCGAGTTTGGGACAAATGCATGTATTAGTATCAGAAAACATGTATGTGTATGGAATATTTTGCTGGTACCCGATCTCTTTACATCCTTAAGAGATTTTATTTTAATAGGGTTGGGGCTGGTTACCGTTTATATATGTCCATTTATAATCGGATTTGGCACAAGTACGTATGGGTATTAGTATCATAAATCGAGAACGGATATGGAAAATTTCACAAATCCTATCAATGTCTTTAGAAAAGTTTGGATAATGAATATTTCTTCAAAAATCTATACAGAAAAATAGGATGATATTATTACTAATATTGAGATTACTAAAGAATATATTTACCAGTTATTTATTTATGAATAATCTTACGAATGTCATTAATTGCAATTATATTAATCAAACTATATTAAAAGTGTAAATATGAATTAACTTTTTAAAACAAACACATGTAAATATTATTTTAATTATTTAATTCATTCTGCAAAAAAAAAAAAAAATTATTTAATTCATAACTTTTACTTGCTCATTAACTTAAGACAAAGAATTTACCATTAAGTTGTAAAAAACATTAATATGTTTAGCTTGACTTTTGAAGATAAGCATGGTTGATGATACATTAACATAGTGGGGAAAGTGAAAATATGGCATGTCACGCTAAGATAGAGAGAGAAATATTTTCTCCTAGATTTCCTCGACCCAGTAGGCAGAGAGAGAGAGAGAGTATATTTTCTCCTAGATTTCCTCCACCCGTCGATTTTAATAAAATTTCGGCAAAAATTTCAACATCCAAGCAAATATGTACATTGTTTTATCAAGATTTTGCTTATTTTTTCAAATTCATCAAAACTAATTGATTTTTAGGCTTTTTTTGTAAATATGTGCAATGTTTTTGCAAGATTTTGACTATTTTTTCAAATTTCGTTGAAACTGATCAAAATTTTTGGCAATTTTTCTGCATTTTTTCCCAACATATGCATTTCGTGTCGCTCCTTTGCTGATCGACAAAATTTGGCGATTTTTTAAGGTGCTTGCTAAACAAACGCACCACTCTAAATTTTTTGACAAAACTACCCTTCCCCTCACATACCTCTTAACTTCACACAACACACACCACCATCCTCCCCAAAAACCCTAACCCTCACAGCTGCCACCACTACCGCTGCCCCCTCCCACCATTGTTGCCCCACCGCCGCCCTCGCAACCACCATCACAAACTCTCCAAATCTAAACACCATCACAGATTCACAAATAAAGTTTGTGGTGTCATCGTGTTCGGCTACTCTAGCTGAACAGGAAGACCATATTCAACCAACGTGACCAAACATGTTTTTAATGTTCGGCCAGCGTAGCCGAACACGGTGGTTAGCCACCAATTGGGTGACTAAATTTGGTTTTAGAGAGAGAGAGAGAGTTGTGACGACGACAGTGGCGATGCTGGTAGAGGAGAGAGAGGTCAACCATGACAAATGGCCAAAGCAACAGTGGCTGCGATAGTGGTGGAGGGCGGTGGTTGAGGGAAGTGAGGTAGGTGGTGTGTGAGTGTATGTAGGGGTGGGTAAACCACTGTTTTGTGGTGAAAACCATCAAACTGCCACCATACCGCAAACCTTCAAAAACGCAACCAAACTAACCGCAGTTTGGTCGATTTGGTTTTGCGATTTTCGTGAAACACATTTTTAACCAAAAAAAAAAAAAACTGCCACACATTCCATACAAGTCAATATATGTCTATCAACAAAACATATATATAGAAGTTTTACCAAATTTCCCCACATCGAATTACACTTCCTCGAATTAATTCCAAATTTTAAGGGAGCAAAATCATAGGCGAAGTCGAAGTTTCAAACCTTAGTACCACATCGCATGATCTACATGTGTCCCAGTCGAACTGTCAGCTCTGATATCATGTTAATTTTCACGTTGGGCCCGCCTGCACACACAGGCACAAACCTGTGGTCCTGTGGAGCTCCGTCAATACCGATATTGCCCCCAACTTAACCACCTTCAACTCATTGGAGTGGGGTTTTATTTCAAAAGGTTTCAATACCAATTGATGAGTGATCCACACTCATATACTTTTTTATGAAGTCATACTTAATTGATGTGGGACTATTATTTCGATCCACACATCTTCAATAGAGATGTTCAAGATTTCTTTTGTAGTTGCGTGATGTAGCCTAAATTAGTAGTGTACAAATCTTCAATATTTTTTATTTTACTTAAATTAATGATTTATCAGGAATTGAAGTTTTATTTTCAATTAATAGAATTGAATTTTGGGATCTTTATTTTCAAAACCAGAGTGGATTGGTTTAGGTGTAATCTTGAGACCCAAATTTCAAATTCATGTATTATTCCAATTTATTAGCTTTCTTTGTATTGAATTATATATTGGTTTTGCCTTAAGTGGTGCCAATACGTCGCCTTGAAAACAATGCTTTCTAGCAAGAAAAAAAAAGGAAAAAAAATCCAGCTACAATTATCATATGTAACAAGTTGAATTCACAAAACATACCTGAAACGGACAAACTCTGATAGTGCTGCAGCAGCAGCTTCCCTTTGAAGCCTTTGGCGTCGATTCAACCCGTTACAAAAAAGCATACATATGGCTGGAACCTGGGAAGAAAGAATATTACATTACAGGCTAGGAAATTTGGAAAGGCATGACCAAAGTGAGCAAAAAAAAATTAAAAATTAAAAAACCACAAATGTTATGACAAACAATTTTAGTTGAGGAGAAATCATAAATTTAAAATAGAGACGAAATAAATAGACCTCAAATCTAAGTTTAGGGATGCACAAGGATCCAAAATGAAATTTGTAAGAACCTACAATTTAATATAATCAAAATTCGGTTTGCGGATCAAAATCATCAATTTCCTAGGATTTAAATGTAGGAACATGGTTCTAAGGCAATAAACACGAAAAGAATGTTAAACCACTCAAATATTCCAAATAGTGTTTTCTTTACTAAAATTTATCATATGACGTGTTTCTTTACATAATAGAGTTGATTATACAGATGCATACAACACAAAATAAGAAACTATAGTAAAGGAAATATACAGCTATATTGTTTTGCTAATCTCCTAGATTAAGCTTTCTATATTTGCAGCCTGCATTATAAGTTATAACAATAACATTCTACTTACAGCACTGACTATAAAAGTCAAATACTACGACACATAGCAAACCAATTAGGTCCTAATGCTTCACCCCCAGTACTATCCACAATCACTTTTCTCACACCTTCCTCAGACTTCAATGGACGACCTCTCCAGTTGACAACATCATGCCTTACCTATAGGCACCCACTATATTTCCTCAATACTAGCATCAGTGTTGCACCTAGGCTCTAGAAGCACAGAGAATGCTGAAAATTGAATAATTTATATTTCAATCTTGTTCCCATAATGACCATATTGCCAAAGGCTTCTCTAATTTTTGAAGTACAATTTTGTCAGTATTGAGGAAGAGAAAGTGGAAAAGGGATTAATTAATGCACTTTCTTTAACACGGTCCAGTACCCTCCATGGAATCCAAGTCCCCTATGAGATTATGTGAACCTTTCTTCTTTAGTCACTCATATTAGGTCAAAATCAAATTTATTCAATGTCTAAAGTTAGTTTTCAATTCCTCAAATTTCAACCTAAGATTATGACGTGTTGCTGATAGAATTCTTGATTTCTACTGCTTAATCGATATCAAAACAACAAGATCAAGTAACAAGAACCCTGTGAACCAAGAGAGAACACTGTCTCTCAACCCAAATTACGCAAAGAGTCCCTAATTACGTTCATATTCCAAGATATCTAATCCAACAACTCGCCCCTATTTATAGTGTTTCCCTCTAACTGACTCTATATGACTCTCTATCAAGGATCAAAACATCGATTATGCCATATAATTCGCCCTTGCGAAAATCTGAATTAATTCAAACATGTTCAATTCGATGTAGAGGCCGGTATTTGATTAGGAATTTGTGTTTGTGCATGGTTTGAAAATTCTCTAAAGTTCTCCGAACTTCTCCTAATTAATTAGATTTTTTTGAAGCACCGAATTAAGAATTAAGTGTAAACAAGTTTTACAAAACTTCTATCGAAGTTAGAAAAAAAAAAAAAAAGATAACATTTCAAGTTTTAATACTCACTTGTAAGAAAAGGGAAACTCCACCTATGTTGTACACTATGTGCGCTACATAGCCAGTCCCAAGTCCGGATAAAGAAGGAGGACTCTGACGCCCATTTTTTCAAACCGAAAAATAGGTAAGGGAGGTCTCAAACTCACTTTTCATACCCGAAAAGTGGGGGAGGGAAGCCCCAAGCTCATTTTCCATACTTGAAAAATGAAGGAGGGTTGCGATAGGTTGACAGCCAGCGTAAGACTTTCGTCATTTTTCATGAAATCGATCAAACATATATAAACGTTGGGGCGTTCCCACCTACCGATGCGCTGCGTCGGAGCCCGGGTGTAGTGAGAAATGAACAAGGGTGTGTTTCACATCGCCGCCTGGGTGTGAAGAAAAATGAGCAAGGGTTCCCACACATAGGACGTGTGTGGGTAAAGAAGCTAGTCCCTTCACATCGTCGCCCGGATGTGAAGAAAAATTAGCAAGGGTTCCCACACAAAGGACGGGTGTGGGTAAAGAAGCTAGTTCAAAACAAACACGAAAACAAAAACAAAATCATAGATACGGACACTAGATCTTTTAGACATAATAGAAATAGAAAAGGAAAACAAATACAAATGAGAGAAAAAATTCGTTTAGGAACATGGAACATAGGAACACTTACGAGGAAGTCAATAGAACTAGTAGATACCATGATTAGAAGGAGAGTCAATATTGCTTGTCTCCAAGAGACAAAATGGGTAGGAGAAAAGAGTAGAGAAATAGGAACCACAGGGTTTAAATTGTGGTACACTAGTATAGATAGAAAATGCAATGGAGTAGGAATTGTGGAGGATAATAATTATAAGGATAAGGTCGTAAAGGTTAAAAGAATAAGGGATAGATTGATTCTAGTTAAATTAATTATTGGAGATGAAAAAATTAACATACTTAGAGCCTATGCACCACAAGTAGGATTAAGCGAGAGCATCAAACGCAAGTTTTGGGACGATATGGATGGATTTATACAAAGTATACCATTTGATGAAAAGGTTTTTATTGGAAGAGATTTAAATGGGCATGTCGGGGGCAAGAAACGATGGGTTTGAGAGAGTTCATGGAGGTTTTGGTTACGGTAATAGAAATGAAGAAGAAGAATCAATCTTAGAATTTGCTTCAGCATACGATCTTGTCTTAGCAAATACTAGTTTTAGGAAGAGGGAGTCGCATACAATTACTTTTAGTAGTGGTCATAACAAGAGTCAAATAGATTTTCTTTTAACAAGAAAAATAGATAGAAAAATATGTAGAGAGGCGCAAAGTAATACCTGGTGAAGCACTTACTACCCAGCATAAGTTAGTAGTACTTGATATTAAGCTAACACGACGACATAATACGAATAAAAGAGTTAGCGACCCTAAAATAAAGTGGTGGAACCTAAAACATAATAAACAAGTAGAGTTTAGAGAAAAACTACTAAAGGAAAATGTTTGTAATCTTGACTTAGATGCTAATACAATGTGGCTAGAAATGAGTAGTTGCATAAGGAGAGTGGGATCAAACGTATTAGGTATACCTAAGGGCTTGGGACCTCCAAAGAAGGAAACATGGTGGTGAAACGAGGATGTCCAACGAGCAATTAAGACTAAAAGAGAGATGTATAGGAAAATACCTAAGTGTCAAGATGACGATGTGTATAATCAATATAGAGAAGCTAGAAAATAAACTAAAAAAGTAGTTAGTCAAGCTAAAACAAATTTCATGGAAGATCTATATACAAGGTTAGGTAATAGAGATGGCGAAAAAAATATATATATAGGCTAGCCAAATTGATACTATAATAGATGAAAACCCACACCAAGAAAGAAATGTAAACTATACACGCAATATTAGAATTGTAGAAGTTAAAGAGGCATTGAAAAGAATGAAACTAGGAAAAGCATGTGGCCCAGATGAAATACCCATAAAGGTTTGAAAATGCTTAGGAGAAATTGGATTGACTTGGTTAACAAAACTTATCAATAAAATTTTAAAATCAAAACGGATGTCAATGGATTGGAGAAGAAGCACGCTTGTACCAATCTTCAAAAACAAATGAGACATTCACAATTGCTCAAATTACCGGGGAATTAAACTTATGAGTCACACTATGAAACTTTGGGAGAGGATAATTGACAATAGGCTATGGAGAGAAACAACAATATCAAAGAACCAATTTGGTTTCATGCCTAGGAGGTCAACTATGGAGGCGATTTTCCTTGTAAGACGATTGTTAGAAAAATATAGAGAAAAGAAAAAAGATCTTCATATGGTATTCGTAGATTTAGAAAAAGCATATGATAGGGTCCCTAGAGATGTTCTTTGGTGGGTTCTAGAAAGAAAAAGAGTGCATGTTAGATACATAGACACTATTAAGGATATGTATGACATTTGGAGGAGCTACGAAAGAATTTCCCGTTACGATAAGTCTACATCAAGGATCGGCTTTAAGCCCATATCTATTTACTTTAATTATGGATGAACTAACTAGACATATTCAAGAGGATATACCATGGTGTATGCTATTTGCAGATGATATTGTCTTAGTGGATGAAACTAAAGATAAAGTGAATAGGAAATTAGACCTCTGGAGGAATACATTAGAATCTAAAGGCTTTAAGTTGAGTAGGACGAAAACCGAATACATGCACTGTGAGTTTAGAAACACTAGACATCGAGATGACGAAGTGGTAAAATTAGGGAAAATAGAAGTTCCTAAGGTAAACCACTTTAGATACCTAGGATCAATCATACAAAATGATGGTAACATTGAGAATGATGTCACACATAGAATTCAAGCTGGATGGAAAAAATGGCGGAGTGCAACAGGGGTGATTTGTGATCGAAATGTTCCTACTAAGTTAAAAGGAAAATTTTATAGGACCGCAATTAGGCAAGCAATGCTCTATGGAAGTGAATGTTGGGCGGTAAAGCAACAACAATTACATAAAATGAACGTAGCAGAAATGATGATGCTTAGGTGGATATGTGGTAAAACTCGTAAAGATAGAATAAGAAATATAAAAATTCAAAGACAAGTAGGAGTAGCACCAATTGATACAAAGATTAGGGAAGGGCGGTTGCGATGGTTTAGTCACCTGCAAAGACGGCCTACAAATGCTCCAACTAGAAAACTTGACTCAATAGAAACTGTAGAAATTCGACGAGGTAGGGGCAGACCAAAGATAACATGGGATGTATTAATTAGGAGGGATTTGAATGGTTTGCAAAGCTCACCATCAATTGTACTTAATCGAGCACAATGAAAAAGTTTGATCAATGTAGCTGACCCCAGTTAATTTGGGACTGAGGCTATGTTGTTGTTGTTGTTGTTGTTGTTGTAAGAAAAGGGAAATGCAGTTAGGGTCAGCTTTTATTAGAATATAATCTAAAAAAAAAAAAACATGTTACGAGATAACAAAACCACAATTTTACTTCACATATTAGAAATGGATTCTAATATATTGTCTAGTGAAGAAAAAATAATGTAAAAAATTGATCAATCCCGTCAAAATTGAAGTTTTGAAAACTTAAGATCAAGCATGGAATGAGAAAAAATATTAAATATTATAAACAGACTTTTTAAAGTCTTTTTATGAAACTTGGACGTTCTCTAGCACTTTAATGAAATTCTTTAGACTTCTCTATATGTTGAAGTTTTATCAAAATTCCCCACATCGAATTACACTTCCCCGAATTAATTCTGAATTTTAAGTGAGCGAAGTCATAGGCGAAGTCAAAGTTTCGAACCTTGTGTTTGTGTTGTAAGTAAAACTAGTGGGTTATCTTATTTGGATTTCATTATTTTTATTCATGATCGCATGTTGTTGTCCTTATTATATCCCTTGTATGAGTACTTACGGCTTGGGTGGATTTCGGTTGAGATTGATCGTATCGATAGTGAACCCAATGGCCTGTCGGGACCAAGATCTTTCGAGATTGATTCTCGATGGTAAACTCGACGTGGAGTTGAGACCATGATCTATCAATATCTCTCATATCGTATGTCTCAATTGGGGTTGGGTTCCTCGTTGGTGAAACTAACATGAGTTGGGACCATGACCCTTCGAGGACCCCTAGTGTGGCTGATAGTGCTTTGACCTATGTGCATAGCCTTCGATCCCTAATACAGATGGTTATTGTTGCTTGGTTTAATGGCTTACTTTCTCGTGCTTATTTTATTATCTTACTTCTCTTTTCATTTATGAATTTAAGCTACTTGTCTTTGATAAATTTGAAACACACTTGGATAAGCCCTTGAACTTACTTACCTTAAATTGTTGGCAATTTCAAAGCCTACCTACAGGCTGCAGCTATAGGAAGGAGTCGACTAGTGACTATCTCTGAGCTCAAGGACTACTTGTTTGTTGCATTTGTTGGTGGTTCGTTATATCGCACAGGGGAACATGGGTTGAGAGACATTTGAGATATTGATACACGTATATTCCCTTTGTTACCACTTAGTCACATGTGATTTGCATTCCCTGGTTTCCACTACTTACGACTTGATGCATGTTTATTTCCCGCTGCTTCCAAGTTTTATCAATTTTAAATTTCGATGCATTTTTTTTTCAAAGATATATACTATGTGGTGTGGACTACTAGGTACCAAAAATTGGATAGTAAGGTTGACAAAATTGTTATTAGCCCCTATGTTACTCAGACCATTCACTCTAACCCAAAGTACCCGTGTCGGACACTTGAAATGAGTCTGACACTTAAAAAAGATATGGATACTCCATTTGTAAAGCTATTTGTATAAAAAGATTCAAAATGTAAGAGAAGAAAGAAAAAAAAATTAACGAGAACTTTCTAGTATAGAATAAGAAATGAAAAATGAGAAAAAATATAAGTATATAAGCTATTATATACAGATATATATATATGTTATTATATATAAGCTTATGTGCCTCAAGTTTTAGACACTTTTTAATGAGTCCATGTGTCCTTAAATTAGAGAATAGGTGGGTTCGACCTTTAGACTCATACTGACACTCGACACCTACAACTGAGTCTAGGTAACATAAATTAGCCCTACTTTGGTGTATTGAAGGTCAGCAGCGGTTTAGCGTCGAGCATTGCCCTATATTTAATTAGGGGTTGTCATAGTTGCTTAGTCAACTTACCCCAAATGAGGTGACTTGGAGTTTTAAAAAACATAAGAATTTAATTTCAAAAAAAAAAAAAAAAACGCAAGAACACCCCCAAACCAATCTATTATTCTTGAACGAACTGCCACCTGACCTCCTATTTCGTAGATTGGATCAGAGCACAAGCCAATTGGTTTTATGCAAGATGGGTTCCAACTTCCAACCCCATTTATATACCCACATGTGCGCGTGCAGCCCAACATTCTCCAAGCCCATGCATTTCTACATGGTATCAAAGAGGGATGATCTTGGGCTCGTGTTTAAAGACCTAGTTGGGCTAGCAGTGGAGGCTAGACCCATTTGTGGACCTAGAGCCTCTAAGAGTAGGCATAGGCATGTTTGTACGTGCTTCTAAGAGTGGGCCTAGGCATGTTTGTACATGCCTCTAAGAGTAGGTATGTGTTTGATAAGTGACGACTGGTCCAGGCCCAGTTGCACTTGAGGGAGAGTGTTGGAGTATGTAATCCTCAAAGTTGTCAAATCAGAATCAAACCGTAAAATCAATAAAGGCGGGTAGTGAATCGAATTGTAAATTGTAAGAAGTTGGAACCTTGTAATTCTGAGCAAAGTTGGAAAAAAAAGATAGCGAAAGAAACAATCTTGTTTCTAAGCCTTTTTCCTGACCTTTATTCTGTTTTACTTTGCCCTTTTTTGCTTCTTCTCCTTTTTGGTTCTTTTTTTTTATACTCATCCCAGCTTTCTTTTCTTTTTTTTTCTTGTCCTACGATTATTTTGTTGATGCTACTACTAATGTCTTATTATATCTTTTTACTTTTTTTGTTGCTACCACCATTTCCATACTTCTTTTTTTCCTTTTTTTAAGGGACACCAGCATATATGATGAAGAGGGTAAGGAAGTCAAAAGACATCAAGAAGAAGATGGTCTAAATAAAATTTCGAAGTACATGAAGATGTGAACTTCCTGGTAGAAAATTTTTAGGTGAAGTTCCGACCGTAGAAGAAAAAAGATAGGAATAATAAGATGAAGACACATTTCTTAAGATAAAATATTAAGAATAATATTTATGCAATTTCCAATATACTAATATGTTGGGCTTCACTAAAGTTAAGTTGGCGGCTCAAAAACCCTAATTTTGTTCTCAGGTTCTTATTCTTGATTCTACCTTTTGAACCACCGTCGATCTTCTCTTTGATTGGCGGTGGTTCCAATAACCTTTCTTGCTTCTTATACATCAAATAAACTTCAGATATGATGAGAAGATTAGTTTCATCCCTATTGCGGCCATCAGACTCACTATCGGCAAAAGTCACCTTTCTACATATGCATCCTTCTCAAAGATTGTGAGTGGAATTGTGTTTATGGCGTTGGTACTCATCATTAGGTTTTATTCCATTGATAGGTGTTTTCTTCCCATTTCGCAAGGTTTAGATTGTCTTCTCTCGTTGGAAATTTTATGTTACTTCCATTGTCAGAAGTTTTATTTCTCGTTATGGTTCAAGTGATGTATCTGTGTATTGTCGTGTTCCAAACGTTTATCAAGAAAACAATCACTGATTGTCAAACTGTTCCATTGATACAGTCGCAATTCTCGAAAGCAACCTTTATAGCGGTTGAATGTTCTTTTGAACAATTAGGCTTAGTGAATCAATTTGCCAAGGCAATTGGTTTTATATCTTGTCTTGTTCCATTGAATGTATTGAGAGTCATATATGATTAATAAAATTTCTATTTATTCAAATATATACAAGTATGTTGGGCTTCACTAGGGCGTGTGCCCCGCCTTGCGCCTCAGGCTTTTTGAACAAGTATTGCTTAAGTGCACATTTGGCTTTCAACAACATTGATCGCCAATACAACTTTTGGAGCTTCTTCTTATTATTATTTTTAGCAACTTTAGCATTCATCCTTTCTTTTAAGTAACATTCTATTTTTATTCTTTTTCATGGCTAGAACCAAATTATAACAACAACAATATAGCATCAATCCCAAATTAATTGAGGTCGGCTACATGGATCAAACTCTTCCATTGTGCTCGATTTAGTGCAATTGATGGTGAGCTTTCCAAACCATTCAAATCCCTTCTAATTAATGCGTCCTAAGTTAACTTTGGTCTACCCCTACCTCGTTGAACTTCTTTAGTTTCTATTGAGCCAAATTTTCTAGTGAGGGCATTTGTAGACCGTCTTCGCAGATGACCAAACCAACGTAACTACCCTTCCCTAATCTTTGTGTCAATTGGTGCTACTCCTACTTGTCTTTGAATTTCTATATTTCTTATTCTATCTTTATGAGTTTTACCACACATCCACCAAAGCATCCTCATTTCTGCTACGTTCATTTTATGTAGTTGTTGTTGCTTTACCGCCCAACATACACTTCATGTGTTTGATCCATTTCATGAAGAGTGACAAAAGTTTTACACTGGTTGCCAGCCTATCAAAATCCTCGTCCATTTTTCGAGAATGAAAAATGGGCTTGGGACCCCAATTTTTCAGGTATGAAAAATGGGTTTGGGACCCCCTTACCCATTTTTCGGTATAAAAAATGAGCGTTGAGTCCTCCTTTATACGGACTTGTGACCGGCTATGAAGCTCACATAGCGTTCTACATAGGTGGAGTTGGCTAGAACTGAATTAATTCATATAAAATACATAGAATCACATACATGATGTATTAAGAAAACTTTTCTCGAGGTATAAAGTTTGTTGTATGAGTTCTTACACATATTTTTGATGGGAGAGTTCTTACATATTTTTAAAATTAAGAAAAAGAAATGGAACAAAATCCCACGATTTACGATTAGATTTACGATTTAAAATAGAATCCTAAGCCCACAGATTTTACAATTTAATCTCGATTTGACATCAATACTATTGATCATGAGAAACTAGCACTTTATTCTTTCACACACAAAAGTCTCACAGTTGATAACCATCCTTAGCCTTATTCAACATCTTTCTATGAACATCCACCGCTAAATTGAATAGAAATGCGACAAGGTGTTGCCTTGGCACAATTCTCACTCTCCATAGAATTTTAGCCTTGATCTCCCATTTATTATCATCGAGAAAATGAGATCGAAGACAATTGTCAACTGATCCATTTCTCTCCACCTTCTTTATGTTCTTAGAGTTATAAGCATCCAAGAAATAATAATACAAGGAACTGTAAAAAGTAGTTGGGTTTCAAATTACCTCTTTAGGCCTTTTTATAGAAATGCAACTGGCTAATTCTCCAATAAGGTTGATCCACTTTTCATTCTCACTCTGTTCACCATCTCTAGCCAAAATCTACGACAGTTGTTTAAACGGTCCAACATAAATCAGATAAAAGAACATCTTTTAATAGATTAAACATAAAATATCATTGTGAGGGAAAATAGATGCACCTTTCCCATTTCAAGATCGCCAACACAGTCACAAAAAGCTTGAAAAGAAGTCAACAGAGTCCTAAAGAGTATAAAGTACAAGGTCGGTAGTTGTGCTGATAAGTTAATAACTGGCAGTAAAAATACCCTACATGTTGCAGAAAAAAATATGAACAAAGTAATACCTCAAAATCTCAAGCCGAACAGACACAAGAAAAAGAATGTGGCAACTTCCCAACTGAAGTGTAAGAGCAGAAAAAACTTCAGCATAGCTTTGTAGGACAGCCTTCTTCCCAACCTTACCACCACCTCTGCAATGCAGGAAAAAAACTACTGTAAATTCATGAAATAATTTTAGAGAAAGCTATTACACTATAGCTTTGCAAATGTAAGACTATACTGAGACCTAAACAAGGCAGTAAGAGCATGCAGAGTCGCTTGAAGTATATCTTCGTCAACAATGCCAAAGGAATGACTACTATTTTCCCCTTTCTCTATATCTCCTTTAAGAATGGGTGTCTGGTTAAGAACCGATACAAGATGCTCCAAAAATAGAAGTGAGAGAACAGTGTGCTGGGAAAATGCCTAAGACCAACAAAACGAAGAGAATAATTTAGTAGAAGGGTATAGGAAAAGCAGGACATTTTAAGAAAAGCACTATCATAAATAAGGATTGTATTAGAGAGACGCACAATAAATGCATCCTGCATCGGCCATCCACCCCTTAATCTGGTTATATCCTTTGTGACGATATCCCTCCCAGCAGCAGTAAGAACTTCATTAAAGACAATTTTTGAGCTTGTGTTTTCGGCCAAGCAAGATATCTGTATATGGTAGTGAAAGAGTCCACCAAAGAAATACCAAATAATATGGAAGTGCACATCATTAACAATCATCAAATACAGCAAAGGGAGCAGACAGATATTAAAGCACATTCACTAAATCTACTGAGGATACAGCACCAAGAATTTCTTGACGCAAATATCTTTCATTTACAAGCATCGTTGCAGAAAGCAAAGCTTGCGTTGTCCTGTATTTAAGTGCAATGAATATAATGTCACGTAAGAGAATCACTTCAATGATCAAAAATAGGATTTAAATGGTTCCCGAACCTTGAAATATCATTCTCATTCAACTCCATCCCTCGCTTTGCAACAAACTCAATAACAGCTTGAATAGAACCTGCTGCTGATTGCTTGACCTTATCACATATAGCGGCAGTACTACCAAATAATGTGGCTACAAGCTGATCAGAATTCAGAAGCAATATAGATAATACGTCAAGATATTATTCACCAACAAATCTGGTACACACCACAGAAATGAACACAGCCAACCTAACCTCATCCCTGGTAAGCAGAACACATACGGAAGAAACTACCCGGTTGAAAACCTCCAATTCATCAATAGAGGCATCCTAAAACAATAAGAAAATTGCGATATGTCAAACAAGTCATCCAATTTCAAAGGCAGTCATCTTCAATTAATTCCCTCCCCACCCCCACCCCCACCCCATAAATAAATAAATAAACAAATAATAGCTAAAGAGTAAAGAGAGGCAACAGAGGAAAAAAAAAAAAAAAAAAACATATTGCTCACACTTCTCAAAATTGCAATGACATCTTCAAGGGATGACAGAGCCCTGTATGACATTTCTATATCATCTCCGATTGGTGACCCTGTTGGCCTAGGCAGTGAAAGGGATATACTGAAAAATAGATCAAGAATCTAAGACAAAGAAAAAAGCATGCATCACAATCAAGAAACCGACAACTGACATAAAGGTTATCATAAAAATCAAAAGTAGATTTAATAGAAAGGCCTCCTGGAATCACAAATAGAATAACAAGGTTCATCTTGCCGCCCAAATAATTGAAAAGAAGACTCTAATATGGTTTTTGCAGTTAATAGAAGATACCATGATGGAGTTTAACTAGAGGCAAAACTTAAAATACTGACCTGAGCTGATAACTTCCTCACTTCAGAGTTTGTATCAGCACAACGTGGAAGGTAAACTACAACCCTTTCACCCAGACATAAGGACACCCGAGTAGGCAGCGCATATGAAGCTGATAATTAGAACAGACGAGCCAAAAAACATATAAAATGTGTGGAGGGTTAACAAAAAAAGTTGATACATGAACAATGTTCAAGAAACCAAGCTAATATGGAGACTTTACATGGCAAGCTGGAAATATTCTTATGCAGAATTCTGTCAACGTGGCCACTATGCATGCAACTACCATGGCAACCAAGGGCACAATATCCACTGGAACAAAGTGTTCTAAATTTCAACAGCATCTCATGTACAGCTACACAACCTCTTCGTCTCTGGTGCTCAGCAGAAGACGAAACATATTGATCGATTTGTCTTAGAATATGTAATAGCTGCTCAGTTCGGCTTCTCCCATCTTCTCCACTGATTAAGAAATATAATCAACTTATTTTTAGCAATCTTTCCAGTGGGACAAACTCGAGAAAATACACAAAACATATAAGTATCATTCTTCACAGATTTCTCACTTATACACACCCAGGAATCACAGAAGGAACTCTCTCAAAACTTCGGAGTGAAGCTCATGATTGAGGGTAAGAAGAATCAGAGTTCAGTCATACAAGTCCACGTAATTTTCCATGACAAGGTCGTAGTAGGAGAAATATAAAAGTAAAGTGACAAAATCTCAATCCCAAATTAGTTTGGGGTTGGCTACATGGATCGAACTCTTCCACTCTGCATGATTTAATGCACTTGATGATGTGCTTTCATAATCCTATAAATCCTTCCTCATTAATGTAACTGATAATATTTGGCTAAAACAATCATTAGGGTAAAGAAATAATTGACTAATCAGAAAGAAACGTTTAACAAAATCAAAAGACAAAACGTCAGAAAATAAGCATACAATTACATCTTGGTGGTATAAGTATATTAAATGCATATATAATAGTTTATTAAAGAGTGTTCCAAGAGCAATGACTTACAAACTAAAATTTAAGAATTTAAGTTAAGAAGAAAGGATTTGAGGTCTCTAAAATCCATTTGCTACAGATTGAATACAATTTACTATATCTTGGTAGAGTTTGTATCAGATTGGTAGCTAAGGTCACTATCATCTCCAAGACAATAAACATCCTCCACTTAGCTCAAGTATCATGAGCTGATCTACATTCCCAACTGTAATTCACTAGAAAATCACGATATGCTTGTAAACGACCAGGGAAACTTAACACAAATTTGATTAAAATTATATGTAATTAACCCGGCAGACAAAATCAGCCCTCAAGCGATGCCAATTTTATCAATTAATATATAACCGACCATGAGCCTTCTGTTTCAGGTAGAAGCTGGTTTTGGGTTTTGTATGTTTTTCTATTTTTCTTCTTCCCCCTCCAATTGTAGTATAAAAGGTTTTCACACCTAGAGAGTGGCTGGATTCTCATTCAAAAGAACTTCAAAAATATGCAGGACTCGGCAACCAAAGACAAATCAATTTTCCTAACAAAAAACTTTTAAAAGAAACTACTCAGAATCATCTCTTAGCTATTGGACAGCATGCTACAAAATAGCCGAAGAGAGCCTAGACATCACCCATCTACATTCCTGATTTCATAATCTATCAAACCCATAGCCGTTTAGTTATCTTACCTTCTTTTTTTTGGTACATGTTCTCTTACCTTCTTTACAAACCAAATCTGTGAGGAATATGTTTAGAATAAGCAACTCAAAAATATTAAACACCTAAATACTCACCCATAGCACAAACAACTGCAAACCAGATGGTGCTCACATCTAGTCCCTTACCCTTTGAAAAATCCTGATAATGATGAATGAAAAACATTTTATTATGCGAAACTGAAGATTGCCGAATGCCAGGCCAGGAAACATATGCAGCACAGTACCAACATAACTAATTTCACCCATATCATGCCTTGTATCCTCTTAAAGCGCGGAAAATGACAAAATCAAATCCTTCACCCCAGCAATGAAGAGCGTTACATTTATTTTCTTCCATCTCTCAAAATGAAGCTTGATGGTTTTTGACAAAAAAACTAAAAATACATAAAGCATGTTGCTCAACACCAATATATATATATATATATATATATATATATAATTTAAACTTTGGAAGAGATGCAATCGTAAGTACACTATCATCAACACATCCACAATAGGAACAAATCAGTAAGCTGCCATAGTTTAGCACAGTAAAAGTTTGGAAGGTATGATGCCGTCCCCTCCAACAACCCAGCACTAGAAGAAAACAATTCAATGCCAAATAACATCCCCTGTCAAAAGGTACCACTTGGCAATTTGGATAATGATTTGAAACTAATTAACTATAGTTAAACTAACGATAAAACCAGCTGAACATGGCAGTTTCAGATAAGTAAGTTTTACTATTTCTCAATCCATATGATATAACTGTGACTACAGTCATTAATCCCTGAAAATCTTGCCCATCGTTATATATTCAAAAAAGATCAATTTGGTAAAGTTTTAGCCAAGGTAAGATTATGTAAATAAAAGTCAAGCGGTATAAGAAGCGTATAAGAAATAAGGTTCAAAAGCATATAATTTACGCTTGACCAAGGGAAATAGCTTTCCTCATATTGTAATCATAATATTCATGGATATGAGCAAGTTAAATATCATAGTCATATATAGTTCATAATCCAATGTGTCATACTGATACAGTACTTCAATGCAAACTCCCCGATACTATAAGCGGATAAAAAGGAAACTAAGTTTTTACATTATAAATTTGCTGAATTAATGCATAAAACAACTTGTAGCAGAAACAGTACCTCGTAAGAAGAATTGCACATAGGAGAGTGATGAGATTATTAATAAGGGGATCAATGACTTCTGATGGATCATTTGGTAGAGCAAAGAAACCTAACGTAGCCTGGTGGAATCAAGATGCACTGCTCACATCATTGAGTAAGAAAGCAACTTAGTAAGACAAGTTGCACAAACACAAAATCGTACCTTCATAACATAGTTCCTTGTTTCAACTGTTAGCTTGGGTTCCACAGAGACCAAGGTTGTACATGCACTCAAGGCAAGTGTCTGCGGAACCATCCAATAGAACTACATCACGACTTTCTCCAAAAAAACATTTATGAAAGAGTTCACGACTGATGCAACCACTTTTAATTTTTTTCAGACATCCATGGCACCAAATTGAATTGGGATTTGCAAAAAAGGAGCAACAAAAACCAACAATTTTAGTAGCAACCTTGTTTGTAGTCTATTAAAATGATCCTTAGAACCTTTATCAAATTAATTACTTCTACTTCTCATATCTCTCTTACCATAAAATAAATAGTTATGCCTCCAATGCAGCTGTATTAAATACTTAAAGATTATTTATAATCAATAAAAAAGACCCGCAGTACAAATCTAGTAAGTTTTACTTTCATCAGAAAGATGACCGTGTCCAATAGGTAGAAGTTCAAGAAGCCTGTTTACCTTGCCAATATTAACATGTTATTGGGTCCTCATTGCCAAGGCTTTTGTCCAACAGGTAGACGTTCAAGGGGGGCAAGTATGTCAACGCATTCACTTTTTTATGTCTAACCAGAATAAATGTCAATATATATGACAACTGGATATGTCAAACTAACGAATCTCTGAATTTATTCTATCATTGGGAAGAATGAAGCTCCCATTCTGTAAGAAATATAATATAAAAAAATATTATCTAAACAAGTAAATGTTGAAAGAGAAACTAACACATAAAATAAAGGAAAGAAAGAAAGTAATCTAGAAAAAGAACACAACATTTTGACAGCTGCACCTTTTGAAGTAATCCTCACTGCACATCATGTTGGGGCATGTGCCCTAGGTCAATCTACAAACGTTGTTTATCTTATAATTTTAGTTAATAAAATAGAGGTTTTTATTTGTTGTTTTATTACAAGTGATTGAATGTTTATCTTATAATAAGATCCATGGGTATTTGATGAAATATCCTAAATGTCCCTAGTCAATTATTATACTGGGAACTATAATAAATTAAGACGTGTGAATCTTGATTGACGGTTATGTGATGGTCATGCATATAGGGATACGAATCGAGATCACGAGTACTTGTTAGGAAACAAGGTATTAGACCGACCCGCTATGAGAACACCATGTGGATTAAGTCATAGGCGTTACTCATGATAGGTATATCATTTAGTCATTCGACTTGAGATTACCATAGACTTCAATATTAGGAGCATGGTAGTTTCACACAATCAAACGTTGTCTTTAACCGGACGATTATAAATATTGTGATTGGTTACCATGTGAATAATATGTGAAGGCGTGTAATCAAGATAGAATTTGTCCCCTCGTATAGAGAGAGATATATCAGTGGATCCCTCGATATTTTAGACTGTTAAATGGTCATTTCTAAGTGAATTTACTTAAAGATCAAGACTAGTATGATTGAATATCAAGGGCGACTTTCTGTGCCTTATGTTTAATCAAAGGATATCGCACGACAAAATGATACGATATATGTTATTCATTAGGTTGTATCGATTTTGATATTCATGCTACTTGGGTAGTCATAATGCCTTGCTAGAGACTGCTTATGACTTGCGTACCAAAATGATTTTGGTTCACTGTCGACGTTGCATGAACCTATTGGATCGCACACAAAGAATGGCTTTGAGCAATTTTAATTGGTCCAGAGTATTGAATTTTATATGACAAAAATTCATGACATAAAAGCCCTTACGATTTGTTATATGATAACTTATTAATAGGGGGGCGTATGTGTAATTTGCTTAAACATTACGAATAGGATTTTAAGTGAGGGCTTATCTACACATAAATAGAAGTTGAAACCCTAAAACGAAATAAGATTTTCGTTTTTGCTATTATTGAGTTCTCTGGATTTTGGGAGAGAAAGAAAAACGTTTTCAATCTCTCTTGGGGGGGCTAGCACTCCAAATTGTGGTCACCATTCGTGTGTGGATTTCCGATAGAGGACGCGCGCTTGAACGTCTAGGAGATCGAACAATCAGAGAAGGAAATCACGGATTAAGGTAAGGTTTACTTTTGTAAATCTAGTTCAATGGAACTTATTTACGATCCTATTTGGGTTTTTTTAAAAAAAAATTGAATTTTCTGCTGTGTATGAACCCCATAACCCAACAGATCAATATATGAGTTTTGAGGAGTCAAGGATTCATCATGAAGAAAAAGGATCAAAGGAGATGCATGAGCCAGAATAGTAGAGTAGAATGCTACAGCATAACTTGGACCAATTTAGGACTATGTAGGTAAAACATATCAAAAAAGAAAATCACAAAGAATAAGGGAAAAGACCATAAACGTTATGTTATCATTAGCACTCAATGATGCCATACTCTAGCCTAAGTCCTAGACCCATGTTGGAAGCAGTTTTTCTAACCAATATGATGCCGATTCGCATTGCACTAATTTGCAGACAAAAAATAAATGCACTTTTTTTCAATTCCACCACAATTTAGCAGCTGAACTGCAAGTTTGCAGTTGCAAATCAAGACTGGAAAAAACAGATTGGAAAAGTAGTAAATTACTCAAACATTTAACTAGGAAATAATTGTTGAATAAAAATTTAATAATCAGTTTTCTTCCTATTGTATCGCCCATAGTTCTTACTCTCAATCACTGAGGAAACTAAAATTTCAACTGCCTCTTGATCTACTACGACAAAGCAATCTAAGACAAATGAGGTGATTTGACTAAAGTTTAGCTTTCTTTGAATGACCTATGACAAAGCAACCTAGACCAAGAAGCTTCCCCACACTTCACCATTGATCAACTGACCTTGAAGGAAATTTACAAGCCAAACAAATAGATAATAGGTCTTCAGATAAATTATGTCATCAAGCAATAAACCAACCTGTGTGTGAAGAAGTTCTAGATTTGAACCTGGATAGCCATCACTTTCTTCACGTCCCATCAAAGTCAGTATATAATCAAGCATCAGGTCTCTTCTTTTCAATGGGAATGACGCACCACTTTCAGCAGCAGTAATGACAGCACAACCTGAATAACACAAGCGAATGTTACATCCATATTCATATTTTGGAGTTCACTTCAAAATCACACATATCTGAAGCACAATTTGAAATGTGTCAATTAGAAAAGGGGGAAAAAAGTTTCAAAATCATATTATCACGAAAAATAAAATCCGTTTTACAATGTAAACAGAAGTAACAATGGACATGACGCCATGGGGCTTGTCCAAAGACTATTTAATATTCATTTCATATAATTATCATGTAGCAGCTTATGGCATCCATAATTTGAGAATACCATGTAAGCTTTCCTTGACCAATGATGATAGATAGAGGTGACCAGAATTTGCCGAGTCTAAAAGAGGATATTAAGAGCCTTACAATGTCAGCTTAGCAGCAAGAAGCAGATCAAACTTAACCAGGTTTATGATAGAACACTGAATTTGATCTATTGAATTGAGAGACAACAACGATTACAAAGTCGAAAGTAACCCCAGAGAAGAGTCTTAAAACTCTCTCACCCAAACTCCTAAGAGTTCCCCAATTACATTCAAGATGACAAGATGCCCACTCTCACTCACTCCCCCTTATTTATAGTCTTTTGTTTCTAAGTAACTCTAAATGAGACTCTATATGGGATCCTATCATTACTCCCCCCTTAAACATCCACCTTGTCCTCAAGGTGGAAAGACAAAGAAATGAAAAAACAGTAGGAACATAGTCCAAGAATGCGAGGAAGCAAAGATGCCAAGAAAACAAAGCAAGGCACAACATTTCCCAATGACGTTTCATCAAACATCCGATATGCGATCGCAATTGGCGTCAAAAAACATATAGAAACCAATGAGAGAGTGCATATTGGAGGTGTAACCATGCTAGGATCCATATGACCCTTGTAGTAACAAAACGAGGAACACAACTCGGTCTTGAAGTGATGGTTTTGCTGTCATGGACTTCACTGAAAATGAGGACCATGCAAAAACCCATAGCAATCTTATCCTAGGCCAAGGAATAGGAACCTCGCTCTCCGACCATAAGTTGAACAATGAGGATACTCCAAAACTCGTTAACTGCATCACCACAAGGAAATCAAATGTTTGAATTGGGCAAGTCACTCCCCAATACCCATGGCGCTTGTCAGCATGAACAACCTCAAGATCAACGAGCAAAAGAGCAAGGCCCGTATGATGAAAGACAAATTGAACATATTCTACTCCACCAATGTCTTTGATAAGAGCAAGGGAGAAAATTGGAGCAAAGAAACCCAACCTAATAGCCACCAAAAATGGATCCATCCAAGGAGTAAAATTTAGCGAGCTTCTCATAAGTATGCAATCCCCAATCACTAAACTTGGGTTATTATGTCCCAATTTGCATCTAATTGTGAGGTCATGGAAAGTGACCCTAAAGATGAGCACAGACAAAAGTGTGAACACTCCATATAGAACCAAAGTCCCCGGATAGGAACCCATATGCCGAAACCAATTGCAAAAATCACAAGTCTTAAAATGCGGCCCAAAAATGAGCGTCACCAAGGTATGAGGGATGGTGTTGGATACCAATGGGATGCAAAACAGAACTCCAAGAAGTGAAGATGAAGTGATCTCGGTTAGATGATTCTCGAAAGGCCGAAACACATGCGCAAGTCGAAGAGAAAGAAACCACCACCTGCAGTGTACATTAAGGCTCATATTGTCTACATGAGCATGACAATAGTGATGGACGCGATGCAGTAGCCACGAAGGAGGTCTTGGCGGTGGCCATGGTGGCAGAGGTAGGGCGGCAAAGAGATCGTCGCTCGACAACACGAGAGAATAGATCTCAATCAAACCCTTCCTAAGCATGAACAAATCTGGTGGATCTAGGTTTTTAGTGCCCTTAGAGTCCTTGATTTGATTCATCGAAGCATAGAACAAGAAAGAAATAGACGCCATGGAAGTCTCGCAACACCTTACCGGCTTTAGATCGGTGGATCTAAGAGTTGAACGAGAGGTGCTTCGATCTGTGATGTCACCTTTCGGATCTCTGAGCTCACTGCAGATTTGAAGTCAAATGAATGTTGCTTCTCTAGATCTGGATCATCAACAATCAGATTCACCTTGGTTGCCACTAGATCTGAATCTTCAATTTGCTGCTCCCATGTCCTTGTTGATTCGATCCCTCGATGACGAAGGAGTTCGTCGAGCCTCTTATTCAAACCTCTAAACATAAACCTCACCTCAGATTTAAGCTCCCCAATGGATACTTCAATGGTTGAAATCTTCTTCAGCTCCTCTTTAATTTGATCTAATCGAGCTTCCATTCGATCTAATCGAGCTTCCATTCGATCTAATCGAGCTTCCATTCGATCTAATCGAGCCATGTTTGAAAGTGTGCTCTGATACCAATGATAGAACACTGAATTTGATCTATTGAATTGAGAGACAACAACGATTACAAAGTCGAAAGTAACCCCAGAGAAGAGTCTTAAAACTCTCTCACCCAAACTCCTAAGAGTTCCCCAATTACATTCAAGATGACAAGATGCCCACTCTCACTCACTCCCCCTTATTTATAGTCTTTTGTTTCTAAGTAACTCTAAATGAGACTCTATATGGGATCCTATCAGTTTATTTGCGACCTATGATATCAAATTTCAAAAGGACATAGAACCAGACATACAGCACAACTAACCAAATAACTTACATGCAGTCTACCATATACATTTCAAAAGAAAACAGAGCTAGACCTGCAACCCAGCTTTAAACAAGTAATAATTTTTACACTACTTGACCTTCAGGGTCATTATAACATCGCCGCAGCTGACAAACAATTGCCAGGCTTCAAAGTAATCTCTGCTTGCGTCAAGAAAAAACTACAAACAGTTTTCAGTTATATGCCAAGCCAAACAGATTACGTCCAATGGCATAGTTGATAGTAGAGAGCTAATGGTCAGCCATATAATATTTTCATATAAGATATTATACTAGCTTTAACATTAATTCCACAGAACAAACACCAACCCCTCAAGCTCATGAAAAATGCATATATGATATGAAAAGAAGAAAAGGATTCACGCACAAGCATAAAGATAAAGTACTACAAACAAATTGTAGATTCTAATAAGCAGGTTCTCAAACGCATATTCTATACACTAACCAAGTAAATCAATAGCAGTAATGACAGCTTGTTTTGCTGTTGGCAGGCGTACATGAAGTAACCTTGAAAGCATGTTAGTTCCCTGTCACCAAATATACAAGCAACCAGTGTGAGTAACTACATGTTAGCAATAGTCGCAAAATCATTTAGGATTTTAGTTACTTAACAGACGAGAACCTTTATAAGAAGTAAGAAAGAGAAGAAGGATATGATCATCACAGACATGACTTGAAAAGACGCAACACTTTAAAAATTTTGAATCAATTTTAATCATGTGCATCATGTGCGTAATTCAGATGTTAGGTTGGACCTTACTTAACCTTCGTCGCAGAAATTAATGATTTAGGGATTTGTCGCAGAAACATCAGAGGGAAGAGCTAAAACAGAGAGATTTAGGGATTTTCTTCCAATTCCCAAGAGCAAGCCATAGCGTTCCAAACTCCAATTAGCGCATTGAATTTCAAAGGATCTTTGGAACAAGAAGAAGTGCAGAGACAAAGAAAGGAGGTTAAGATGAACTTAAAACTTAAGTGGCACAAAAAATTATGAGTACAAGTGATGCTTAAGTTTCACACTCAACATGATTCATAGTCAATATGTGTGCCATTACACAAGCAGTGTGCATCCATATTGACTGATTGTTGAGAAAGAGAATGGTTACATACAATTTGCATGCAAGTTGATTGATTGTTGAGCGTGAGAGTAGTTACATACGATTGTACAATTAGTGTGTGCACTCACTGATTGATTGCCAATCAAGAAAGCAGCTATGTTGCTTAACTTGCTTTTCCATACCTTATGCAATCATGAGATATAGGGATCTGTAAAGAACATGAATGGATGCTGAAAGCAATTGATCATGGATGGAATAATTCGTTACAGGTCAGATTTCAAGAAAAGATTTGAACCCCAACTCTGAAGATTTATGATCTTACCAACAAAAGGTCAGTGACCTAGATAAAACAGAATGTTTATGATGAAACTGACCAATCACAGTGGTTATACTTAAGTTTCTAATTAAACGACTGCAAAACACCACAGCCCGACAATAAAACTGCAGAAGCTGGATCCACACGTCAGAGCGGACAACAACATAGTTGCAAGAGGCCATATCCATAATGCACTCAGAAAAGAAACAAAGGGTTCATTTATTTGACAAAAAAAAAAATATTAATCATCTTCATCATAATGATTTCAAAAACAACTGCAACAGATCAGTGCAACTTGATGGAGGAGGAAACCCAAAACCCAAAAGTGGAATTGAAAGGACTGTCAAATAGGAAAAGATCTTAATGACAATCTAGGCCCTATCCAGATAGTGTAAAGAAGTTGGTCTAAAAATTGGAAAAAGTAAGCAAAATCAATAAGGATCGTGTCTTTCGTAGAAAGGTGTTGGAGGATAAAACACATTGTTGAGCAACAAAAACATAACGCATAAGGTCCACGACAGAATGAAGTACAAAACCAAACATTTATTGGCCATCCATGAGAAAGTTAACATTATCAACACTATCTCTATGCATTTGATGGAGCATATATATGGCCTTCAAGCGAAGGAGGATAATTGCAGCTTGTATGCCGAAAGCCTTTTTTATGTCTACGGGACAACCAACCACGAAAACATGTTGACCAAGACGAAGAACAGAGTATATTTTAGCAACACAAGGCCCACTACTAGAATCTAGATTTACCATCAATATCCTTGCAGTCAAAGAAGATTGTTGCACCAGTTCTTCATATGCTACAAAAGGATAAAAAATATAGTTGTAAAGAGTTAAGAGAGGGTAAGAGACGTAATACCACTAGTGCATCAATTCTAGCCTCAATGACTGTTGATGGAGCATATCTTGCCGCATAACCATACATTAATGCTAAAGCAGCATGTATATCATCAGCATCATCTACTTTAACCTTTTCAGAGAAAAAAGCTAAAATCCTGCAAGAGATGGTTCTTAGCAGTGACAGCTCAATTAACAAATGTGTTAGCAACTAGCAATGTGCTTCCATAAAGGAGAAAAAGAAGGAAACAATCAAAGGCAGAGGTATGAAGATATTGCAGAGATTGCACGAAGCCACAAACATTGGGGAAAAAAATATAATAAATGAAATCTGAATCTGTAAAATAAAAAATATATTAAAATTCAAGCCTAACAGTTAGGACCAATTTCACACTTGGACCTTATAATCGAACTAGAGCATTAACGGAAGAAGCCCACATGCTTTCTTGGCCAATTTCATTGTGTAGTACTACAACTTAGTTATTTTTAAACAATATTGCAATAAACAGGCATCTGCTTACATGAGTGCATCGGCAACTTTACAAAAGCTAACTGTACATGAATCAATTACTATAACTGCAGACTGTAGGGAATGAAATATGTGAGCGTATGTCAGCTCATTTATTCAGAATATGTTCATTTACTCTATACAGTTCCCAGGATGATCACTGAAATCCTTTCAGTTTTCCAGGTAAGATCTTTTATTTGATCAAAATAAAACAAATACAAACTGTATGACTAGTGACCACCAAAGGAACATCACTGAATAGCTCAAACTTCAGTAAAGCCAACATGAACCTTGACAATTCATATACTTGTTGAAGGTATATCATGACCAACTTTACAAAAACCTGGGTTAGTTCGTAAATAAGATTATCCACTTCTTATCGTTAAGAAGAAAAGAGAAAATTTGAAGCCTACTAGGACCTTCATTTGTTTTCATTATTCATATATGCTTCATTGAATCTAAAATGCACAAACTAGTTTGATGGATGAAGTGGGAATGTCATCAAATCCTATAAATAAGAAAGCTTGGAAAATGACTTTATATGGCTAGAAACACCACATAAAATTAGTACTTGCAAATGAAGCAAGATCTTGGACATGTATAGTTCAAGTATTTTCCAAGACCAAAAAAAAAAGGATAGGGATGGCCAATGCAAAGCATTACAGGCAATTGCATGTCAACTAGTGGAATTTCTGATAAAATCCGCAATATACACGCTACAAAAAATTTAAGAAACTTGGAGATGAGAAACGAGTAATTTTTATTATTTTTCTCTTTATTCAACTTGACTTTATAAATTCAACACAACAAAGATTAATGCAAGATCTATGAAAATAATTCAACATCAAACAGTCGCTGAGAAACATTAAGGTCTTCACCTAAAAACTTCTATCCTTAATGCTCAAGACTTAGAAACCAGAATATTAGAAACTTAGAACAAGGTAACACAACTAGTACATTTGAATGAAATTCCAATCAGTGACCTGACCACAAAATTATCTAAGGCGTTAAATGTGAACACAAACAAAAACTTAAGTAATATAGTGGACACAAATAAGGATAATGGCAAAACTTTTTCATGAAGCGATAGCAGATAAATATCAATAACGACAAAACTTGTAATTTTCTTTCTGCGTTTTCACATGCCTGAGACCAAAAATCAAATCTCACTCAAAAAGATGAGCATGCACTCAAAAAGATGAGCATGCGAAATGGGGCATTGTTCCTCAAAACTTCACGTCTTAGCATCCAAAAGATTTTATAAGGGTACTTTATTTCTCCCTAGCATTCATGCAAGTTTTAAAACAGCAACAAACACAATAAACGTTAGTAAGATTCAAGACAATAATGCAGGCCATTTTTCGAACAGAAAGTTTTGTATGATATGTAAAGCGTCTGTTATTTTTAGAGCCACTCATCACACCATTTAGTATTTAGGAGAATAATAAAGAGGTGTGTGTGTGCGCGCGCGCGTGTGCATGTGCACACACGATTCTGTAAATTTTCTATTTTTGTAAATATAGCCTCAATCCCAAATTAGTTGGGGTTGGCAACATGGATCGAACTCTACCATTGCGCTCAATTTAGTGTTTTTTTTTTTTTTTAATATAATCAGAGACAAAAAGGTACTGATCACATGGTAGAGCTTTTTTTGTTTTAACTCACTTTGTAGAGCTTTGAATACATTAAAGAAAGCATATTCAAACTTTTAAGAAAACTGGAAAATTTAATATTTCGGATATTCAGAAAATTATTATTTAATTGTACAAAGGATATTTATTGTACTATTGGAGGATTCAAAACACCTATCATATGGACTTTAGTGCTGAATTAAAGGA
Source organism: Stephania yunnanensis (assembly GCA_039657365.1). Lineage (NCBI taxonomy): Eukaryota > Viridiplantae > Streptophyta > Magnoliopsida > Ranunculales > Menispermaceae > Stephania > Stephania yunnanensis. The sequence goes on from CM077580.1 coordinate 7,753,971, forward strand.
TTCAAATATTAAGGGAACTAAACTAAGAGTCTAAGATATAAATAGTAAGGCATGGGATAAGAAACAAATTATAGATTTCAAATTGTGCGATTCTGACAACTAAAAAGAATTGAGTTGTAAGTTCAACTATTATTTACTTCTTTCCTTGTTTCTTCATAAATAGGAAAAAGAAAAGGCTAATTCAAACAGAAAAAACAGAAGTTTAGGAAACTTCAAACATGAGCCTAAGAATTGCCAACCAGTACACCATACATCTTCTCCAAGGATGGCACAACAGTCAGCGATAATACCTCCTTAGATCATACTATTAAAGACGGAGCACATTTTTCATTCATAACAAATTATAATCTAGAATATTTACCAGTATAAGCAAATTCTAATAATAAACATGTACTACTCTGAAATATATTCCATCTAATATCAAAAGAGAAACGTGCATTACCTCTGAAATATATTATGCCCTATGTTATCAAGTATGTCTTTCAGCTTTTCCAAGACTGTATCCAAATGTGAAGCTGCAACCTGAAAAACAAAACTTCACCATCTAGTTATAAATTGCAACATATCATCTCACACAACTACAGATCCCTGAAACTACATACCAAGCCCATGCCTTTTGCTAGGCCAACCCTATTTGTTGGAACTGCAATATTTGCTTGTTCATACATCCAGTCAATCTTCTCACGAACATAAGTTCTATCACCAACTTTCTGAAGAAGTATCCCTAGGCATCTGCATAAGTGAGAAATACTTAAATGCTATCAATCATTGCTCAAGAAAGCATAAAAAGAAGAAGCCTTTTAATTAAAAATCTATACTTAAACATTTGAAGTAATATGATATCATAATCAAAAGAAAAATGCTAGAATAACACCCCTTGAGTGCACAACAGAATGCACACCCTCCTCCAACGACAATGTTATGCACCTCGGGATGCATAAGCCCGAATCCTGAGGTGAACATAGACGATGGATGTGGTTCCATGGTGCTTTGGGGGGTGTTATTCTATTCTATCACAACCCTAATCAATATTTGTTCTACACCATGAACAGTAAACTTGATGTGAATATTTCATTAGCAGGTAGCTTTTGCTTGGAACAGTTCATGGAGTTGATTAATAGCTTAAGACGGCTTAAAGTAATAAGAATTTCATGTTTCTTCAAAAAAGAGTTCAAGAAATCCTCAAAAGAAAGCTGCATGTTTAATTAAGAAAATATTATAAATATTAAATGCATAAAAACAGTACCTATGAAGTAATGCTGAATGTTCATCACGTGACGTATATAATTCATACTGTTCACTAAAAGCGTTGCCTAAAGAAATTACCCACTCGGTATCCTCGATCACATCCAATGATTCTGCAAGAAACTGCTAGCCAAATGCAAATTACCATAAGAAACTATACATGTATTTTGATTTCTTAATCTTCACAAAAAGGTCTCTGCAACATATGATCCCTCTCAACTTGAGAATATTATTAACCACAAATAATATATTAATCAATAGAAGGCCAAAAAAAAAAAAAAAAAACACCACCACCGATTATATTAGATCTTAAATTATATGGACTGGTTCCCTCACCTGCTATTTATTCTCCATACTCTTGTTCAAAAATTAAAGAGAAGCTGAGAACTAGAAAACATTCATCCTCAAATTCAACATGTTATTAGAGCAGCGTCAGAAGTTTTGAAGAAATTAAGATGGTGGAATATGGAATGACCATGAAAACCAAGTACTGTCCTTGTCCAAAGTAACTTGTGGGCTCGAACCTTCCCTTCTCAACAAACATGGCAGGGTGAAACCATAGCAAGGTGAAAACCATCTCTCCTTCCAGTATAGGCTACCAAAAGAACGGGAACAGCGCCTTAATTGAGTAATCGAGGTGCATGACAACGAAAGGTCCGAAGTTCAAAAGCTGGAATGCCATGGTTACTGCTTGGTTATATAGCCCCATGACTAATGAAATTGGTGAGAACTCCATGCTTTATGTAACAGATCATGAATTAAAGGATGTAAAACAACAAATCCCAAATTAGTTATGGTCGGCTGCATGGCTCAAACTCTTCCACTTCGCTCGATTCAAAGCAAAGAAAACACAATGCGGATTTTTAAAAACTGAAACCACTCTTCATGTCTTCATCAGGGAGACTTTGTCACCCAATACTGCGATTTACTTTCCCACAACTGCCACCAACTGAATGTGGTTGAAAAACATCAACAGAGAATGCACCAATGGAGCATTGAAAAGAAGAAGTTATGACAGAAAACAAGAATTTAGATGATGCTTGAACAAGGGTATTAGAAAATGGATCCTTCGCAAGCAGTTGAGAATTTTCTGCAAGATCAAAGGAGAAGAAAGCCGAAAGAAAGCAAGGACAGAAGAACCACTCACTGTCTGGTTGTAGCAAACTCCAATGTTTTAGGAACCAAATCAACTGCTAAGAAATAGTAGACCATGGTGTGAGCACCTTGCACACACACACACATGCTGGAAAATGCACTAGAAACAAAAGAATTGAAAGCCTCCAAGACCTATATTGGTGAAGAAATCCATAGAAACCAAAAGTAAAGTTGTGCGGTTTAATAAACTCTCCTAGACTCCTAGTTTCTCGTTGAGTTTGTTGATTTGAGAATGAAAGCTATATAATTTTCATTGATTTCCTGATAAGTAACTAACCATTTATGTGATTAATTTAATGAGTTGGTGAACAACAGAAAATAAAAATTGCATTGGGAATTAATGGCCTATTTGGTTGAAGTTATGTGCAAGGTGTAGGGAGTGACTTGGGTAAGCCATGGGCTTAGTGAAATATGTATGCCCTATTTAAAGTGTTTGGTTCAACCACACTTACAGCAACCAAAAGTGATGGTAACTACCTAAATACCCTCTTCTTCTTTTCAGAACCATGTCTTTAGTAGAAGAGGCAGGTAAAGTTGCACTTTTTACCCTTTTCAGTTGGGCTTACCTAAAGAAAGCGATGAGGTGTTTTTGGTAAGCATGAGATTAAGTGTTTAGGTAACACCAAGTGTTGGCTAAGATGTGAAACAAACATGGCTCTTATCCCTACACCCATGTTTAGGTAAGCTAACACCCCAACCAAACGGGCCATAAGGGAATAGCCTTGTGCAACAAACAAAAATGCATTGGGTATTTGAAGCAAGCACTTATAGCGATTACAAAGCTTCATCTAGGAGGTGGCCTAGGCTTCGGCTAGGCATTTGGGGCAATTAAGTTTTTTTGATAGAAAAACTACCCGACAGCAAAACTTTAACACAATAAGTGTTACGTAAAGACCTAAAGGCTCATTAGCATTCTACAAAGATATGTGAACATAACTCACAACGATTAACGGAAAATTAGTGTTGCATATTAACCTATAAATAAATAATTGATTATTCAGGAAATTTCACATAATGTTTTTTAAGCCTAGGCAGTGTCTCGCCTAGATCAAGGAAACCACCTCGAGATCGCCTTGGCACATTGCAATCCTTGGCACTTGTACATAAAAAAAGTGGAGTGTGAGCTCAATCTACATATTTAGTATTTACATAATTATATTCAAATAATTTACCTTTATTGGTACGAAAATGATTTTGGATGACAATGGGGATTTATGGAAAGATAAAAATAGGAAGGTAACACTTCCAAACCAAGGCCTTTGAAGAATACAAATCAGAGGCGCAAGGAAGGTAAACCATAAATTTAGTCACAAACAGGAGATAACAAAACTATAAAATTAAGAAAGAGCCACACCCCCAATATAAATGCACGCAAGCTCATAATGTCATGCACACAAATAGACCTCCAAAATTCCAGTTATCGAAAAACAAAATCTACTAATATAGTAATATTTAAAGACAAAGTTGAGAGAATTTCAGCCTTACATTTATAATCATGTCATCCCATGTTTCTTGGTAAGAAGAGTCTTGCTTTAGATCTTCAGGATCACCGATATATGCTTTCATTTTTGGAATCTAGAGCTTACCAAAACAAGGATTGGATTAGATTTCTCAAGCATTATCATTTTGGTATGCCATAAAATAAGTTAAATAACAGATGAATTAGTAATGTGTATGGCATAATAAAATACATAGACTAGCATAAATCAATCTTAAAACATAACACTACACAAAATCAAAATAAAAACATGAAGTTTCAGCAGTACAGGGAATTTTATGAACTACAACCTAGATGGACGCAATAAAACAGCAAAAGAAGATACGCATGATGACTGTCAGTTCCAGTGTTGGCAAAAAAAATTACTACAGTGCCAAATGCAAGTGTTCCTTGACAATAGGCATGGACAAAGCAAAAGTTTTTCATCTGAAATTTATAATACGGTCAAGATGGCATGACCTTTGCAAAACCTAATGAATAAAAAGTAAACATATAAAATTGCTTTGATATGAAAATCCTTGGGCAACACCTCAACAAGTTATGACACCACTAGTACTTTCCCACAATGGGTCACGACTCTTAACTTTTGGGGAGTCATAGTGATTGAAGATACTCTCATATTACTTTCAACCTCTATCAGTTGGGGCAAAACTCAAGTTCAGATTTCTAAGGTTTTTATTAATAAAGTTAAAAGGAAAATTGATTCCAAGCTAGTTTAAACCAAGAATAACTTTGGCCACTAATATATTTTTCTTATGCGGAGAGTCCCCAAATATACTCTCACACCCACCACAAAACTTGTTTGGTCAGAAATGTTATATAATTTTACTATTTTTTTATTTCCCGGATTCCGACTTTGAGTTCCCCTTTTACACTAATTTAATGCTCCTTAGGTCACAAGACTAATTTTAAGCAAAAATGAAAAGTGAGAAAAAGAGCAAATGAATGCAGAACCTTAAGTCAGTTTTCTTACAACTCATTAAAAATTCAAAAAACATTCTAACCCAATCATTGTGAAAAACTTGTTCTCTCTGAATACAATCGTGAAACATGCAATTCATAGATCTGAACTTGGCCTCTACAACAATGGCATCAAAGTTGTAAAGGAACTACTGGCTTCAAGATCAGATAAAACTGTCAAACTTAATCTTAACATTTATATGTTGTACATGTGGAGTAGACAACATCCTGGGTCTCAGCAATATATACATTCTTGTTGCATACCTCATCTTGCCAAAATAAAATAATATTTTTTGGGAACAGTGATCCAAGGTAACAGAAGACCTGCATGAGGAAAAAGAAAAATATAGAAAGTTCCTCACGAAAAAAGAAATCATTTAATGTCAAAGCTAGCACGGGAGTAAGAATTAAGCACCAGCATTTCAACATGTACAGACAGAAAGAGGAACACATATGGTTCAAGAACATATAGATAGAGATGAAATAAACTGGCAAAACATGCAAGGTCACCAATCTCAAAGTTATGACAAAACCATAAAAGCACTTTATACTTCTTACTTTCTCTTCTCTTTGTTTCTGCATTCTTTTTTTTCCACTTTATTTTTTTCCTCGTACTTTTAGGATGTGAATTTAAGAATATTCATTAAGTTCACTACACTTCCAATTACTTAAAACTCAAATATTATAAAAAATCAGTTAAGAAGAAATGTGAGAGAACCCACATAAGCAGAAAAGACAATACATATTCTTCTTATCCTATTTTTTCATTCTTTTTCTTTCCCTTTTTTATTTTGCTCTTGAGACCAATGGATAGAAGTTGGAAAACTATTGATGAGCATTAACAAGATGGTAAAAAAAAAAAATTTGATAGAGTTTATACAACATGCTTTAATACTGTCTTATAAAGACCTTAACTTCAACAGTTGTTATTAGTATAATATGATGAGAATTTCTACAGCTATAAAAGGAAGGCATATTAAGTCCAGATTCCAAGCAATTAGGTTCCAGAATAAGATAATTCAATGCATATGTAAACTTATCAAGACTAAAAAGAAAAAAAAAAATCGACCGTCAAAATTTGTGTTGCCAACTGGCCTTCGGCAAGAGGATCATGCAAAAGCACCACCAACCGTGCAAATATCTCCTGCAATGATGTGAACTCAGAGATGATTCACGAATAGGATTCAACACTATATTATAAGAAAGGAAATAAATACAACAAAAAAATGTAAACAGAGCTCTAACCTCTGGCTTGGGGAGATCAGATCGAGTTTTATAATCACTAAGCAGAGAAGAAACATAAGATGATCTGCGCCGGCATAGTTCGGAGATGCATCTGCATACCTATGAAAAAGAAAACAGATTGGTATAGCAAGCTATTTAACGACGGCATATTTTTCCCCGCACAACCTTTTGGCATCACGTTCAATATCATAGAATGTTGTCATACTGAACACATTCATTGCTCCCTCCTCCAAACACCACGAGATTGCATTAGGATTGTTGGAGTATGTAAGAACCCATATTGGAAATATGGCAAATAGCATAATATATCCTAACGTTTTAGGTTTTTTATCCTAACGTTTCAATTTTTACAAATACATCCTAACGTTTTAGGTTTTTTTATAAATTTATCCTAACGTTTCAAACTTTTACAAATGCATCCTAACATTTTAGTTATTTTTATAAATATATCCTAAAATCTTGATTAAGTAGCATTAAAAAGTTAAAATAAAGTAATAAACCCATTTGCAACAACATAGTTAAAAGTAATCCCAATATAAATCAACTCAAACTTACTCATAGGATACAATTTACACAATTTCAAAAGGTTAGAATGTATTTATAAAAATTGAAACGTTAGGATAAATTTGTAAAAAACTTGAAACGTTAGGATATATTATGCCATTTAGCCTTGGAAATATTATGCCATTTACGCTAGGATCCAATCTACATCGCTTATATACCACACCAACTCATATTTTATTTCCAATGTGGGATCTTACATACTCCAACAAGGATCACCATACCAATAGTTCAAAGAGCAAAACTTTAAATTATAAACCAGCAGCAAATTATGTATGGAAGAAGAAAAAAGAGCATTTAATGTCCTCTTACCGTCGAAACGGCACCTGTATATGTCCTTGGAATAATCATCTTCAGAAGAAAGGGCCAAAGAATGGGCTGCAAAGATTTAGCAAAGAAAAAACGATCCATTATATGGGAAAAGCTAAGTATTTGATTCGAAGTTAAGTACATGAAAAAGAATGCATCCAAGACATCAAAGGGTTAAATTACCTCCATTTCAGGAATCGTAATGGTCAGCAAAAGAAGACCCTTTCCGCAAATTGCTCTCAACTCAGTAGGAAAACCGGTCCTCACCTGATGAAAAACCAGATTAGATCGCACAGTCATCATCCAAAAACATTTTTTTTTTCTTGACAACCAATCTGATAAACTAAAAAAGAAAAAAAGAAGAAAAACTTGCCCATAAGGTTTCCTTTTCCTTGGCACTTTCAAGCTCTTCATCTGATATTGCACAATGACGCACGAGATATTCTACAAATAACTCTCCTGAAGGACCAACCAAATAACAATGCGAAGCCATAACCACAATTAACTGAAAACAAAAAAGCACTAAAGCAGTATTAATTTGGTAGCAAGACGTGCAGTATTTGAAGATTCAGATGCTAAAAAAGATATGAAACGTATACAATGGTATATAGTATTAGTAATAGTGGATACATAAAAGATCGGGGAGAAGATTAATTGATCAATTTTTAAGAGTAAGACCTAAAAAAAATGAGATTGAACATAAAAAATCAGCACTAATGCTTTCCAAGAGAAAAGATATTTTAACAACCAGTTGAACTCTTTTGGAGTTCTGACACCATGAATGATTCTAAAGATCTGCCCTATACCAATTTCTTAGACATTTGGGCCAGAAAGTTATATGAATTAACAAAACCATCCTGCATTAAGTTCCTTAATAGTGAAGAACGAAGAACATGAGCATGCCACGTGGGCACTAAACCGTAGCCACATCAAATTTTCACATTGGATTTGGGTAGTTTATTTAATTAATTGTTATGTTTAGTTAGGAATTTAATTAGACATACTAGTGTTCAATTGGTCGGAGTTAATTAAATTAGAAAGTTAATTAATAGTTTTTAGGGTTTAGGTGACAGTTAACTGTATTTAGGAGTTTTTTTTTTAGAAGTGTAGCTAGGTGTGAGTATATATGTAGCAGTTCTCAATTTTTTTTTTTAGAAAAACTACATTTTTCAGGTGCATGGTATAGGTTTTTTTTTTTTTTTCATTGTTTTGAAGCCTAAATAAAGGTTTTGACATTATGTAAAAGGAGTTGATTGTTTAATGAAATTGTGATTTATGGCATTGTGTTTGTTCTCTTGGCCTCATTTGGTTCGTGTATTCGAACACAATCAATTTGGAATACCTTAGCTGCATCACTTTCTAAGAATTACAATCAACCTCTCTCCTGATGCTTTTCCAAGAAGGCATAGCAACGTACCATATAATCAGAATCTTAACCTCATTTAAGGACACCGAAGATCAACCGAGTCTTGAACTCAAAAGGATTCCAATACCACCCAGGCAGAGTGGCGCAAGTACTACATGTGATTTTCTTCAATGGAATGGGGTCGAGTGTTCGAGTCCTTGCGTCAACAATGAAACCATTTCTTGGTGGTTTCTCCCGGTCAATGGGTTTGGTGGGACCAACTTGACCCTATGGGATTTGTCGTATCCGAAGGGTGCGGATCCCGATAGTCATAAAAAAAAGGACTCCAATGATTTTCTGGTGAAATAACCTTCCAATTACTTGGACTAACTTTTGTATTTCCATAGTTGGTATTAAATTCCTCGAACTTCTCCAAATTATTTGGGTTTTTTGAAACATCAAATTAAAAATTACATGCAAATTCTCAATGCTAACTCGTACGAAAAAATACAACTAATGTCACGCTTGGTTTAAAAGAAACTCCTACATAAGAAAAGCACAACATACAATGCAAAACTAAAATACCATTAGTAAAGTATAAGGAATGAATTCTAATTTATAGCAAGTATAAGAAATGAATTCTAATTTATAGCAAATATCAACATCTAATGCAAAACTAAAATACCTAGAAGTATCAAAGTCATTAAAACTGAACTTAAAACATGTTTGAAGGCATAAAAAGAGAGAAAAGAAAAAGAAACTTTATAAACGGCATGCTTCTTTGATGTGCCTTGAAAAAATTTGGATCTTAAGCAACCTAGCACTAGGAAGAAGTTCTGCAAAACTTCTTTTAATGTTGAATTTTCGAATTATAAGTGACCTCATAGGTAATGCGAAATTTTTCAAACCTTGAATTTCATGGTTAACACCTTTTTTAATTTAACTTATTTCATTTCTGAGAGTTTTATAGTGAAATTAATCAATTTACCATTATCTTATTCTTATCAACAATGGTGCAACGCTTTGAAATCATGTTAACTTTAATATCCATCCACAAAAAAATAAATTGACTAAATATATTTAGGACTATCTAACTATACAAAGATCAAATATCTATTCTCAAAATGACTAAAAAGAGAAGTAACCCAAAATTAGAAAAGTGTTCAAAGGCTTGTTACCATGACCATATAACTAGAAAATCTTCTAGTCCGGCATTAATTTATCAACTCAAAGACGTCTGATCAATGCCCAAAGCAACTTAAAAGCACAAGACTACACAGCTTACCAATAATAAACAGTATTCAAAGACTCTTGGCTAACCTCTGAAAGTGCCTTGCGAACACATAGGCCTTGCTCATCTAGCAGCATTTTAACAGCTTCGACCAATAAGGGTATTTTAGCATGCCATGGTTCAGATAACCTCCAAAGAAGAAAGTGGGAAAGAATCAGCCACTGTAGGAAAACTAAAATAATAGAGCACATGTTGCACCTGAGACATGCACAAACCTTGGCAATAAATGCTTTAGTACACAAAGAGCCCCATATGTCACAGGATCTTCCTTCAACCTGCATTTCTGACAACATATTATATTAGAAAGAAATAGCAAGTTCAAAGAAGTCCATGGTTGATTGCATAGAAAAAAAAAAAAAAATTACTCAATTGATCAATTTACAAGGATACTAACAGCAGAACATATTTATCATTTTGGGTCAGCTAAGAGATAGCATATTATACTTCATTTGCTACAAATGACACATTCAGAAGACTATTCTTTGATACTCACATTCAAGAGGAAGACAAAAAGATCCTCATGGTATACTAAACCAACCGTTAGGAAACAATGCTGTACTTCGTTATACATCTGCCGCATCAACAAATTATGCCGTGAGAACAAGAAAATCAAAAATTAAAACCACCAAAGATATGGTTTACAACACAAGAATTGAATAAAACTGAAGAAAGATGAGAACTTCTTCCAATCCTAAGTGAATTAATGCATGAAAGGGCAAGTAAAAATAAAAGAAAAGGCCTTGCATACTATAGGGTATGCAGACATGCAAGAATATATGTGGCTACTAAATCAAGATGTCAAAATAAGAAGAAATTTTTATTGAAAATGTGTCATCCTTTGGTCACTATGGTTAAAAAGAAACAATCAAATTCTTGAAAATAAAGTTCAAGAATGGGAACAGGTTTGCAATTCATCACAACTTTTGGCATATAAATGGATATGTCCAAGTAAGATTCATAGAGTATGCCGGATTGGATAAGAAATTGGCACATATTTTTAGAAAAACATTAATATTACTTTAATATGAGCATGTAGAGAGGTTGCGCTAACTGTATTAGGATATAAAACGAGAATTTCAAGGTCTCTGTTTTTGTCTAGCTTACTTTATTGATGCAATATTACTTTGTTTTATCTAAAATAATAAGATAAAAGGCTGTGAATTATGTAATAGACCAAACAATGACAAACATGGAAAAGGTGAAACATTGAAAATGAATGAACGTGTGTGCACACACCCACATTAAGTAAAGAAGTTTATCAATTAGTTCAATAGAAACATAAACACGTCCATGAATGGAAAGGTCCGACAACACCACCTTAAGACCCACAGAGAAGTTTGAATGACCTTTGCTGTCATGAATGGATACCACAGGAAGGAGTGTGGACAAAACAGTTATGAGTTCCTGTGAATTAACAAAAAATTATCAAAAATTATTTCAACTGTTAATCATAGAGAGGTCAACTTTACACATTCTTAAGGAAAGAAATGAAAGTACAACGTAAAATAACAGTAGTTCCAAGCAGTACCTTTTTTCTCTCACAGATTTCACAAACGTTCATAGTGATAGATTTATTCACTAGATAATTCATATTAAGAGAAAAATATACGAAGAGCTACACTTGAAACTTTTCAAAACATTATCACTTGAAAAATCAATTGTTAGTGTCAACCAATGCATTTAAAGAACTAATTTTGCTCCTAGAGTAATTTGACCCCTTTCATCTTAAGGCCTTGTGTAATTGGAAGTAAAGATTCTCCTTCCATTAAACTCATAAAATCACTAACGAATAGAACACATTTTTTGGGTCCTTGACCACCTAGTATTTGACAGACACAATTGGCCCGACAAACCGAGTAGAGCCAACTAAGTTCCACAAGAGGGGCAGGGCTCCCCAACAATCATTTGTTCCATCTACATGACTCGGACTCGAGACTTTACTTAACGGACTTCGCGTACTGACACCCAAGCCAACAACCCTTGGTGAAAATAAGACCATATTTATGGATAGATACAGCCCAATCCCTACTTAGTCTATCTTCTACCCAATCAGATTAGAGTAAACTCCTAAAGCTCAAAACCTATTTTGAGTGATTTAATCAAAGTCCACCAAGAAGATGAACAGACAAAAACCATAATAAATATTTGTTTATAACTATTTTTGTGAAGGGACCCATACAAGATGAGCCTTATAATACCATGCAATCACCCATATACAAAGTCATTTCAATCAAATGAAAATCTCCAAATATCTGACAATTAGATTCTTGCTATCGTTGCCAACTAACTCCACTCAATTTCAAGAGGATAATCAATTGTCGCAAATATCTTATTGCTGCAACCCAAGGACGATTACTTAGCTGTATTATATAGAATCCATGCAAAACCAAACAAAGCAGTTAACTATAAACCCGATCAGAACCACCCCATCAAATATTGTACGAGAGCATCTTCATCTTTCAAAACCATTCCAAACCTTCAAACTGAGTACTATTATACTAGAATGGCATCAAAAGTCTTATCCTTAAATAATCAACTTGTTGATGCCAATCAAAATAGACCACATTTGCTAACAGCTCTGTTGGTTTAAAAAAGAAACCTATTTATTAATGAAAAGTGAAAACAACCAATAACCGATCTTTTCAAGTTTCAGCATGTCAACTCTTCATTAATCAATTCTATAGAAGCTTATATGTATCAAAACTCTGATTCACAAGATTGCAGGCTTTAATCAACTCAAATGTAAATATTATCAATCAATTTGGGACTGAGGCTATGTTGTTGTTGTTGTATATATAAAGATCAAACTATCTAAACTTTCTAATTTAATAGGGCTTTAACATTCTAAACATTTGTCTCACCTTTTAAGATTCCTTATCAACTTTTTTCACAATATCTAATCTAAGCAATAATCTTATAAAAGAAATTTTTAAAAAAAAAAAAAGTCTAATAGAATGAATGAACTAAGATGATTGTACCTCAAACTCAAGTAATGGAGGACCAGTCTCTGATAACAAAGAGGCATTTAGGAGACTTAGTAAACTATGAGTGGCTACAAAGGAAATTTCTTGATCTTTCTTGTACCTACGTAATGAATAAAAACATAAGTAAAGTCATGCGTCCTATTAAAAAAAATACAAAACACCAACTATTAGTAACATACAAAGAACATTACTCAAGAAAATCTCCTTACAAGTCTAATATAGTAGGCATTATTCGTGGTATAGCTCCCTTCAGCTGCACCCTACTAACAAGACCAAACATCTGACCTAATGCCTCCACCGAAGCGACACGTACCTATTACAAAAGGCCGAAGACAATCTAAATGTAACTTATCCAATTTTGAAAAATATAAAACCACCAAACAGTTATATAGATATAGATGTCCCCACTCCACATTAAGTTTAAACTATCCTGCAGAGCGTATCTAGGGTTTTCATGCATTCATTTAGATCAAAACGAGCAATCAAATATGAAGGGGCATTTTATGAGCGCGATGTGGGGGTTAGGGTGATAGAAAATGAAACACGAAATACCTTCTTTCAAATTTGTCATTGTTCAGTTGCCAAGCCTCACAAATAAAGCTTTTTGTGTGCAACATCTCTCACATGACAACTATCTTATAAAAGGAATACAATTGTTCACACTTATTAGCTAGACTAGAAACAATATGACCTTCAAAATCATCAGAATGAAATTAGATCATTATATTGGTTGGTGTTGACATTTGTTTGAAGACAAAAAAAAAAAAAAAAAAAAATTATATAGGAGGTTTATTTGTCCAACAAGTTCCATATTGTCACCGAATTATATAGAATGTTCTCAATGAAAACCGACACAAAGATTGGCATTCGTCCTAAGTAGGGAGACTTGGTGGTTGGTACTACATCTTGTCCAAAACACAAACAAGGAAAAGGAGAACTTAAATTTGAGCCTTATTTGCGGTCCACTTGTTAATTTCGCGATTAAATAGTTACCAGTCTTACGATCTTACCAAGAAATTAATCATCCCTGATTTCATAATGGTGGGACAAAAAAAAAAGGTGCCTAATGTCTACAGTCCAGCAGCAATGAATCAAGACAAATAGTAGCAAAGCCTTATTGCATGTGCCAAGCCAGCAGCAGATACCAAAGGAGCAAAAGTCACTCGCTTACAAATAAAGCCCTTGATCCCAACCCTCGGAGGCAGAGACGGAAATGAGCATTCCTTTGAAAGAAAGGGAACAAGTGGAGCATATGAAGCGAAAAGGGAAGTTGGGAAAGTAAGGTTAAGTTGAGATAGGATCGTAAGACAGGATAGGTAAGAAACAATAAAATTAAAAACTGAAGCTAGCAAGTGGTTGTAAAGAATTGAAGAAGCAAATTCGATATTGTTGAAACCAAGACTTAAACAAACTTAAGTGCTAATAACATATTTATCAATATGCTCAAAAGTGATTAACAGTAAGAATACTGATAAAATGCCATTCTAGAGGAAGACAAAAATATGATAACAGTAAACATAATAACAGTGAGTCAGTAACTAACCTTCAAATCTCGGGAACTAGCCCAAACCCTTAACAGCAGTTCAAAGGCAGAATTTAAAAACGACCTGCACCGAATAAACATTTTTCATTGTAGACCGAGGGAACATCAGTTATACAAAGCACAAACAACAAGGCATGCTACTTTTCAGCTTACATTACATCACTATCAAGTAGTGGATGAGTAGGATAATCAACGCGATACTGCCAAACAGCCTCACACCAGTATTTGAATGCTGAAATGAACCAAGCTTTGAAAATAACTTTCATAAAATAAAATACTCAAAACAATAGAACGTTATCAGTTAAGAACAAGATAAAGGTAGACATTTCGTTAAAAAAAAAAAAAAAAAAAAATCATTTTCCTATGTGCTCGTCATCAGCATCAAGAAAACAACACCGGGTTTCCTGATCACAATAGATGGCATAGTATACCACCAACAATTTGTAAATTGCACGCATACTTTACCATTAGCAAAGATTGGCCGCTGAACATCCTTCACATTTCCAACAATAGGCAAAACTCGAGAAAGAACATCCTTAAGACGTGGAGTGAACTGCAATGCTTCATTTCAAACAAAGTATGCGGCATTCTTTAGTTCAAGCTACCAGCTCAACAATAACTCAACAGGAGAAAGAAAAAACCACTATTCTTCTAAACCTTCAACTGCAGCGAAGTCTGCTAGGATTTGAACCATGGCTGGTAGGGCAGAATTAGGTCTCAAGTGAAGAAAAATTTCCTCCATCATCTATAAGGATTAAAGTGACAATATATAATGAAATGCTTAATGAATACATCTTAAGATACATGAATCACAGAATTATGTATCTAAAAGATAAAAGTAAATAACCTGTGATTTTTAATTTGTGATTTACTAAATTAAAAATCACTCTGGTAAGTACTAAGTTCAACATTGTACTATTTAAAGCAAAATTTTTAAAATTCATCAGAACTTACCAGGTCAGGCAAATGAGCACCTATAGATACAAGCAGGCGAGCTGCAGCTCTTTGCCAATCAGTGTTAAGTTCCTAAACAAGATGCATAAGAGAAAATTATATTTAAAATAAACACTTTTTTTCCAAAGCGACAAAAACAAACATTTTACTAGTGGCCAGGATATCAAATCTTAATACTTCATGAAGTAAAAGGCCACATTTGGAACACTATTGATGGTGTCCTTTAAATCCACATGATTTGTGTGCATACAAACATCGAGGGACACCAACAACTGTGTGTCAACTGAGGGTCATCCATTCATTTTATTTCTAATTTCAATTCAATAACTCACTGGCTAGAAAGAGGAGAACGATTCCTCAAATAAAGAAATATACGGGAGAAAGAGGAAGGGTATAAAGGAAAAAACTGTAGAGGATGAGGCTCTTTCTGGAGGTAATTTGAAATATATTTGAATATACAACCAACACTATGGAATACAACAACAACATAGCTTCAATCCCAAATTAGTTGGGGGTCAGTTACATGGATCCAGCTCCTCCATTGCACTCGATTTAGTGCAATTGATGGTGTACTTTTCAAATCATTTAAATCGTTCCTAATTAACGCGTCCCAAGTTAGGTCTACCCCTACCTCATTGAATTTCTTCAATTTTTATAGAGTAAGTTTTCTAGTAGAAGCATTTATAGGTCGTCTTTTGAAGTGTCCAAACCAACATTATGAAATACATAATACTGTTATCGGCTGTAATAGTGTGATACCGTGTAGTAACATCATTCCCGGCCTAAATTATGTTAAAATTGTTAAGCCAAGTTTTTCACTAGAAACAGACCACACATCTTCTTTGAGCTGATTACTTTCAAAAGTGCATTTGCTTATCCTATCAATAATCATACTTCCAAAAAGATGGCTCTTTTTCCCGTGTTTACGGCAATGGTGTACATTTTATAAAATTTAATACTTAGACGAAGTGAGCATGATTTAACGAGAAGCAAAATTGTGCTAGCCCATTACATAATTAGCGAAACAATAACCTGATAAGATATAAACAGCACAATTTACATAAGAAATGTCACCTTCGAAGAAATCATCTCAGCAGTTGCTATCTTAGCAAGCTTTCCCAGTAAAAGAGGGTCAACGTCTTTCTTGTCCAAAGACCGTACCGCAGTCGCCATCACCTGAAACACGCCCGCCATGTTCGCGAAACGCTGCAGCATCCATCCACAACAAACCAAAAAAAATCACAACAGAAGCAACTAATTCACCACAATTCAATTCAATTCAGACGAAATTCTGCAAGACCACGATTTGTCTCATAACATCTTTTTATTTATGTAATGAATAAATTATGTAACGTAAGGACCGAAAGACTCTTGAACTCCCATTACCATTACCAATTTGATGGAAATTGGTGTTAATGTGAGGAAGCTCAATGGTTCTCCCTCAAGCCTATAAAAAAGCACTTGTACCATCAAACAAAGAGTCGAATGTGTTGAGGCTCGTGAGGGCGATATGTTCTTTGGGTTTTACAAGCCTATCTAATTGCTTCCGCAAGTAATTCTCTTTTTGATCTAATTCTTATGTTTAAGAATGATTACATGTGGTATCAGAGCCTACTAGATCAGTAGAGTTTTCCATGAATGGTTAGTTTTATTTTATGATCTAGTTTAGGATTGAATTAGTTGATGATGATCCAATATATTATACATGATCTAATTAAGAATTGTTGCACTACCCATTAGCATAAAGTATTAACTTTTTTTTTTTACCAACTGATGTAAAGCACTGTATTATAGTTTTCACTAATACAAAGCATGTACATCTAATCTTTGAACTTACATTTTAATAGTTGTGTAGTAGATGTATGAGCTAACTGTCATGATGACTTATAATTCCTTAAAGTGTTTATCCCATATAGGTGTATGTTTTTTTTTTTTTTTTTTTTGATTTCAGATAAGACTAAAACCAAATTAAAGCATATATGTTCATTATAATGTTGTCACAACCAGCAACAATGTAATGTGCAATCACCGGCCACCACCATATTGTTGTCTTACCGCTAGCATCACTTACCAACGATGTCGGCGACAATCTTAATGAGGTGGAATGGCAGTGGTATACTAATTGATCAAATTCTTAACTGTTGAAGAAGATGATTAGTTCTTCTTCTTGAAAGATAAATATTTCGGCCTAATAAGATGACTCTTGGGTTTTGTCTTTTTGTTAATGCTTACAACAGCTATGTTTTTCTAGATTTTAGTCCTCCTAAAAGACATGAAATGAACCTGATGTATAGGTACCTCATCTTCTTAATTTTTTGATTGGTTACTAAAACATCATGGTTGGCCTAAAAGCACACCACATTTTTAGTAATATATGAACTAATATTTTATTATATATATAAATAATTACTAAAATATTATGTTTGACCCAAAGGTGCAACACATTTTAGTAATGTTGAAAAACTTATGACAAATTTAAAAATGGAATGGATACCCAAAGGTACCATACGTTTTTTAATTCATTTACTTTTGTATCGAATAAAGTATATTGTGTTTTTACCCAAAGGAAAAACAAAGTATTACCAATCTTATGAAAAACTCCACCTATGTTGTACACTATGTGCGCTACATAGCCGGTCCCAACTCCGGATAAAGGAGGAGGACTCTGACGTCCATTTTTTTTTCATACCGAAAAATGGATAAGGGAGGTCCCAAACTCACTTTTCATACCTGAAAAAGTGGGGGAGGGAAGCCCCAAGCTCATTTTCCATTCTAGAAAAATAGAGGAGGGTTGCGATAGGTTGACAGCCAGCGTAAAACTTTTGTCATTTTTCATGAAATGGATCAAACAAATATAAACGTTGGGGCGTTCCCACCCACGACGACGCGCGTCAGATCGGAGCCGGGTGTAGTGAGAAATGAGCAAGGGTGTGTTTCACATCGCCGCCTGGTTGTGAAGAAAAATGAGCAAGGGTTCTCACACATGGGACGTGTGTGGGTAAAGAAGCTAGTCCTTTCACATCGTCGCCCGGATGTGAAGAAAAATGAGCAAGGGTTCCCACACAAAGGACGGGTGTGGTTAAAGAAGCTAGTTCAAAACAAACACGAAAACAAAAACAAAACCATAGATACGGACACTAGATCTTTTAGACAAAATAGAAAGAGAAAAAGAAAACAAATACAAATGGGAGAAAAAATTCATTTAGGAACATGAAACATAGGAACACTTACGGGGAAGTCAATAGAACTAGCATGATTAGAAGGAGAGTCAATATTGCTTGCCTCCAAGAGACAAATGGATAGGAGAAAAGAGTAAAGAAATAGGAAGCACAGGGTTTAAATTGTGGTACACTGGTATAGATAGAAAATGCAATGGAGTAGGAATTGTGGTGGATAATGATTATAAGGATAAGGTCGTAGAGGTTAAAAGAATGGGGGATAGATTGATTTTAGTTAAATTAATTATTGGAGATGAAAAAATTAACGTACTTAGGGCCTATGCACCACAAGTAGGATTAAGCGAGAGCATCAAACGCAAGTTTTGGGACGATATGGATGGATTTATGCAAAGTATACCATTTGATGAAAAGGTTTTTATTGGAGGAGATTTGAATGGGCGTGTCGAGGCAAGTAACGATGGGTTTGAGAGAGTTCATGGAGGTTTTGGTTACGGTAATAGAAATGAAGAAGGAGAATCAATCTTAAAATTTGCTTCAGCATACGATCTGGTCTTAGCAAATACTAGTTTTAGGAAGAGGGAGTCGCATACAATTACTTTTAGTAGTGGTCATAACAAGAGTCAAATAGATTTTCTTTTAACAAGAAAAATAGATAGAAAAATATGTAGAGGCGCAAAGTAATACACTGGTGAAGCACTTACTACCCAGCATAAGTTAGTAGTACTTGATATTAAGCTAACACGACGACATAATACGAATAAAAGAGTTAGCGACCCTAAAATAAAGTGGTGGAACCTAAAACATAATAAACAAGTAGAGTTTAGAGAAAAACTACTAAAGGAAAATGTTTGTAATCTTGACTTAGATGCTAATACAATGTGGCTAGAAATGAGTAGTTGCATAAAGAGAGTGGGATCAAACGTATTAGGTATACCTAAGGGCTTGGGACCTCCAAAGAAGGAAACATGGTGGTGGAACGAGGATGTCCAACGAGCAATTAAGACTAAAAGAGAGATGTATAGGAAAATACTTAAGTGTCAAGATGACGATGTGTACAATCAATATAGAGAAGCTAGAAAACAAGCTAAAAAAGTAGTTAGTCAAGCTAAAACAAATTTCATGGAAGATTTATATACAAGGTTAGGTAATAGAGATGGCGAAAAATATATATATATATAGGCTAGCCAAATTAAGAGATAAAAAGAAACAAGACCTAAGTCATGTAAGATGTATTAAGGACGAAAATCAAAATGTTTTAACGCGCGAAGAGGATATTAAGGAGAGATAGAGAAGTTACTTCGATAGTTTATTTAATGATGGCCAAGTTGATACTATAATAGATGAAAACCCACACCAAGAAAGAAATGTGAATTATACGCGCAATATTAGAATTGTAGAAGTTAAAGAGGCATTGAAAAGAATGAAACTAGGAAAAGCATGTGGCCCAGATGAAATACCCATAAAGGTTTGAAAATGCTTAGGAGAAATTGGATTGACTTGGTTAACAAAACTTATCAATAAAATTTTAAAATCAAAACGGATGTCAATGGATTGGAGAAGAAGCACGCTTGTGCCAATCTTCAAAAACAAAGGAGACATTCAAAATTGCTCAAACTACCGGGGAATTAAACTTATGAGTCACACTATAAAACTATGGGAGATGATAATTGACAATAGGCTAAGGAGAGAAACAACAATATCAGAGAACCAATTTGGTTTCATGCCTAGGAGGTCAACTATGGAGGCGATTTTCTTTGTAAGACAATTGTTAGAAAAATATAGAGAAAAGAAAAAAGATCTTCATATGGTATTCGTAGATTTAGAAAAGCATATGATAGGGTCCCTAAAGATGTTCTTTGGTGGGTTCTAGAAAGAAAAATAGTGCATGCTAGATACATAGACACTATTAAGGATATGTATGATGGAGTAGTAACGAGTATAAAGACATTTGGAGGAGTTACAAAAGAATTTCCCATTATGATAGGACTACATCAAGGATCGGCTTTAAGCCCATATCTATTTACTTTAGTTATGGATGAACTAACTAGACATATTCAAGATGATATACCATGATGTATGCTATTTGCAGATGATATTGTCTTAATGGATGAAACTAAAGATGGAGTAAATAGGAAATTAGAACTCTGGAGGAATACATTAGAATCTAAAAGTTTTAAGTTGAGTAGGACGAAAATCGAATACATGCACTGTGAGTTTAGAAACACTAGACACCGAGATGACGGAGTGGTAAAATTAGGGGAAATAGAAGTTCCTAAGGTAAACCACTTTAGATACCTAGGATCAATCATACAAAATGATGGTAACATTGAGAATGATGTCACACATACAATTCAAGTTGGATGGAAAAAATGGCGGAGTGCAACAGGGGTGATTTGTGATCGAAATGTCCCTACTAAGTTAAAGGGAAAATTTTATAGGACCGCAATTAGGCCAACTATGCTCTATGGAAGTGAATGTTGGGCGGTAAAGCAACAACAATTACATAAAATGAACGTAGCAGAAATGAGGATGCTTAGGTGGATGGGTGGTAAAACTCGTATAGATAGAATAAGAAATATAGAAATTCAAAGACAAGTAGGAGTAGCACCAATTGATACAAAGATTAGGGAAGGGCGATTGCGATGGTTTGGTCACCTGCTGCAAAGACGACCTACAAATGCTCCAACTAGAAAACTTGACTCAATAGAAACTGTAGAAATTCGACGAGGTAGGGGCAGACCAAAGATAACATGGGATGCATTAATTATGAGGGATTTGAATGGTTTGCAAAGCTCACCATCAATTGCACTCAATCGAGCACAATGAAAAAGTTTGATCAATGTAGCCGACCCCAGTTAATTTGGGACTGAGGATATGTTGTTGTTGTTGTTGTACCAATCTTATGAAAGATTCATATAAAGGTATTCATAGTAGAAGAAATGAACAACTAGTCTGCAAACTTAAGAAGTCAATATATGGATTAAAACAAGCTCACATCAATGACATATTAAGTTAACAATACTAAAGCATCTTTCAAACTTTAAATAAATAAATAAACAGTCATCAATCGATGCATATACATGAAGGTCAGTGGGAGCAAGTTCATATTTTGACTTTTATACACTTATGATATTTGGCTTAACATTAGCAATCTCAGTATGCTCTATGAGATCAAAGAATTTCTCTTTCACAACTTTGAAATAAACGATATACCAGATCAAATTTCAATTTTCCTGTTGGCATGTTGGGATGTTACCAAAGTAACCCTTGCATGGTCCATTGATGAGCTACAAATAAGGTTTTATGGTATTCATAATGGACAAAAGATTACATACTCACTTATAGAAAGTATGATAACTTTACAGACAATTACTTTTGAACATGTTTTTCTTTTCACTAATGGAGAAATCTCTTTTAAGTGCTAAGCAGAAAATTATAACTACTTCTACTTTGACAGTAGATTTTGTAGTTTAAAGCTACAAATCAAGGATTATCACTAAAGGCATTAACGAAGAAGTTCAAAAGAAAAAGTGTCAACTAAATATATTAGCACAGATGTTATGGTTATAAATCTCCTAACGAAATGATTATCACTAAAGGCATTAAGAAAATGTCGATATAACGGGCCTTGGTTGTTATTCCTGATGATTTTCAATTTGGGATTTGATTATGTTTATGTTTATGAGATCTCATTTACTGTGCTAATCCTATTAATGTACGTATGTGCACACTTATGTTAATGATGATTCTAAGCGAATTTAGTCTTCAACACGGACATTATGCTTTATGAATCATTTAAAATGAATTAGTAATGCCCGTGGTACATGAAAGGGAATATATCTTATTTTGATGTATAACCACAATGACTCTCATTGCTAATTTATTTTACAATGATTTAATGATGTCAAACATATAAGCTCGCTAACATACAAATAATATAATGTTTGGTCATAATGTGGGTCAAGTGGGAGAACCATTAAGCTATATGTGTGACCCACATTATTGAAATATATAATACTATGAGACAAGTGGGAGAATGTAAGACCATAATGTGTCTCATAACATCTTTTTATTTATGTAATGAATAAATTATGTAACGTAAGGACCAAAAGATTCTTGAGCTCCGATTACCGTTACCAATTTGATGGAAATTGGTGTTAATGTGAGAAAGCTCAATGGTTCTCCCTCAAACCTATAAAAAGACACTTGTACCATCAAACAAGGAGTCGAAATGTGTTGAGGCTCATGAGGGCGATATGTTCTTTGAGTTTTACAAGTCTATCTAATTGATTCCGCAGGTAATTCTCTTTTTGATCAAATTCTTATGTTTAAGAATGATTACAAATTCATCCATCCATACATACCCGACGCCCTCCCCGCGAAACAGCGAAGCAACAGTCAAGCACCAAGAGAGGGTTCCTGCGCCATTACCACCACCAAATTCGTCAAAACACCAGCAATCGAAAACCGAACAACGAAACAGAAATCAAACGAAATCGTAGAATTTCGATGTTACAGTGCAGCGATGCCTTCGATGGCGGCCATGGCGGATCCCCTGACGACGGAGGACTCGTCGCCAAGAGAATTGACGAGGACCTGCACGGCCTCTGAAGCCACAACAACAAATAGCGAGATTGAGATCGCAAGAGAGTCGAAGCTAGGGTTTTGCGGAGCAATTGAGAAGGAACGCACCTGAGGCCGGAGTGGAAGCCGAGGAAGCCATGGAAGAGACTGAACTGAAGAAGAGGAAGGAATTGAGAAATTAAAAGGGGAAGGAGAGGTGGCACGCGGACAGCTCAGCGTGTGTGTGCCAGCAGAGCTAGCATTTACTGTCTCCAGAATTATTACCACCAGACGTGGAGACGCCAACGAACACATCCCAACATAAAAATGAGAGCTTTCTCTGCGGCTGCTTCTGTTGTTTTCTTTTTTTTCTCCTTGGGAGGTAGTTCCTTGATTAAGTTTTCTTTTTTTTTTTTTTTTCTTTTTTCTTTTTTTTACCACCTGCCAGTCAAATCTGTTAAGTCTTATGCACCCAATTACTTTCCGAAGACTGACCAATTTTGAGTACCCATTTTAAGCAATGACTTAATTGGATATCGTATAATATATGTTGAGATATGTATGTGCCCATTTTTGAGGTAAAATGAACGGCATTCGACTGAGTCGATGCTCGAAGTGAGTTACTTTTGCATTTTTTTATTACTTCCAGTTGTAATTGAAGAGTCACGATTTCTTCTTATAGCTTTTTTTTGAAGAAACAAAAATGTCATCAATCATCAATAGCTCGCAATACTTTTGCATTTTCTATTACTTTTAGCTGTAATTCAAGAGTCAAGACGGATAGCTTTTTATTTTGAAGAAATAAAAATTACATTAATCATTGATAGTTCTCAATACATTCAATGAAACTGAACAAGACATAAAATCAATCACCTTGGCAAATTGATATTTTAATCTTAATTGTTCTTAGTTTAGTCTCTTATTGATATGTTTCATTTCGTTCTGCCTAGATCATCCTAAGCATTGTGAATTTTAGTTCCAAGTGTTTTAAGAGATATCAATAAAATGGAACAATGTGACCTATCTCGACCCAAAAAAAAGGGAAAAAAAAAATACATTTATATTTAGTTAAATAATAGACACTGGAAACTTGTATTTTGATGAGTAATATCCCTGAAAAACAAGGAGTTTTCAACTGAAATCAAAGAGAAAGAAGTTTTTTTTTCCCAAGAACCAAGTTAACTATTTTGATTAATAACCAATGCAGCATAAAGTTGTTTTCTAATGAGTAATATCCAACCAAATCTGGTGGAAGTCCTACTTAAACAAGAAACAGAGAAGCAAATGTTTTATAAGACAAACAAAGAAGCAATTTAAATAAAGCAAAGATAACAAGATATAGAAAGAAGCACGCATCCATATTGTTCCTCCGCTGTTTTTTTGTTCAGATCCAAGGGGGCAAGGGGCGGTTCCCCCCCACATAATATCCTTACAATCGACACACGATCCCTATGTAATTTTGTCCCCCCCTTATGGTGGACACACGTTCCCTATGTTAACGTTCCTCCCCCAACAAAATTTTTTTGTTCCGCCACTGGTCACAACCGAGCTGGACAAGAAGATAAGAGTTACCAAACCTCGAAATTAAATAACGTCATTAAAATGCATACAAGCAAAAAAGAAAAAATGAAAGGCAATAAAATACTAGATAGAGATCAACTTGAAATATAATATAATGGAACAAAAGCTTAATAAGTTTACCTGAATACATATGTATAAATTACATTTTAATCATACTAGAAATAAAACAATTACATATTTATTTATAACTATCCTTCAAAATATTGTCTGGCCACCTTTCATCACATCAGCTGACAGATCAGACATTACTCAACAAGAATTTCAACCTGTCAAATCTTGTATTGTAACTAAGGCGATTCAAAGTTGAAACCTGCAACAACATTGAACATTACAGCAAACAATTATAAAGCATCTTCAAGGCTACAATAAGCTAAAACAATCATTCATTACAAAAAAAAAAAAAAAAAAAAAAAAAAACTGCAGTCCATCATAAGATTTTCATATTATTGATTCAAACATCATCATGTTTTCGTTTGTTGATTGCATTGGAAGAACAAATAAACCTTATGAAGCAGTTCTCAAGCAACAACCCCGGAATTGGGCTTGATATACCCAACCCAATAGCGCAAATTGTAAATCAAACAATCAGTAATCAGCAGCATCTCGATTCGCAAACTCATTTTTTTGTCATGTGATGTCATTTAATTACATTGCATAACTCATTCGACAGGTTCAATGGCATTCCTTTGCTATATAATGTACTCAAAATTTTGCATGCAAGATTAATATGAGTCCAAAAGGGCATCAATCAGTCAGCTGCTGTCCCAAAATAAAAGAAAAGAAAAGAAACTGTTTTTGAACATGAGAGGAGAATAAAACAAACACAAGCAAATAAAATGCTCTCTATTATAAGGAACACCCAACCCCACAAACAGGTACCTATCTGAAAGAGATGATAAGTGCACGACCGATCGTTAGGTTTCAAATGCTCAACCTAAACATGTGCTATGACTACAAACTGGTGAGAGAGATCTTGAGCTGTTATTCGTCTATTCTTTAATTTCAAACAAATCAACGACACACCAATCAATTGGGTGGCCCAATGGTTTGGTATGGGGTTTGGGAGTAAGAGGTCATGGGTTCAAACCCTAATGGGGCCAACTTGTTTCTTTCCAATCCAAAAAAAAAATCAACGACACATCAAAGTTCAACAAGTGTACAGCTACAACAGAAACTAGAGGTTTCTAGGCCCTCAGTGAGATGACTGCAGATGAGTTATGAAGTAGCCAAAGGAAAACAATAATCCTAAAATCAATGAAAGACCAAGTCTAAAGAAGTTACAGCCAGCTAAAAGCATGGTGTCAAGGATTGCTTGCAGGCTTGAAATAAATATGTCAATGGAGTTAAGACTTACGAGTAACACTGCAAGAGCTCTATAATTCATTATGCATTATACGGTTTATACCTGAAAGGGTGGATCTTAAACAATTTATTTGGAACGCACAAATAATAAGATTGACAACATAATGCAAGATGACCAAATGATAATACAGATATATAGTAATGTACAATAAGTTCATGACGCATTACAGTATTGGACAAATGATGTTGATGTACACAAAAAAGGACAGGAGTACCAACCAAGTGGGTGGCCCGGTGGTTTGGTATAGGTTCTTGTTGCAAGATGGGAGTTCGAATCCCATAGGGGGGCAAGAAAAGCTGGTTTCTTTTCTTATCAAAACATAAAAAGGACAGAAGTAGGTGTACGAAAAAGAAATATAGAGAAGCAGATAACTCAAAGTTAAATTAGACACCGCCAAGACCTACAATGTCCTGCGACTGTTACAAATGAAAATTAAGGACCTTCATTTGCAGCTATGTGAAGCAAGTACAAAAAGAAGAGGGTCTTTCAAGCTGAACATTATTAACGTAAAAGCACGCATATGGCACAATTGAAATAGATGGCAAATACAAACTTGTAGAAGAAGTGCAAGCCCTTCAGTCCTTTAGGGGAAACTTATTTTATGCTACATATGACGAACGAGTACCCACAAATTAGAGCAGGAATTATACATGGAGAAGAGTACAGAGAGCAGACACAAGTACAATTGGCGCCAAGAGTGGTTTGCAAAATGTAGAAGACTAAAACATAGGTTTTACATAAATACAATAACAATGTGATAAGACCAAAAAAAGGATTTGAGAGTAATAGCCTCTACAAGATGGAAGAAGTTCCCCAGGGGAATTTGAGCATCCAAAATAACAATTTCGTCGAAATAGTTTCAAAGTGGTTTTATCAATATAAGACAACAAAATCTCAATAGTAAAAGTAATATTTTTATTTTTGTTCAAAAAGGAGTAGTAGATTAGGAAAAAGGACCAGTGTCAGCAATTCAGTAGGCACAATTAGAAAATAGAAAATGTGCCCCAATGACATATTCAGATACAATATCATCTTTTTGACATAAAAAGATTTAGTATTTGAATTTGTAACTATTGCACAAAGAAGCTTTTCATGTATGATCATTCAATGAATGTACATAAACACGGGGATATCTGTAGCATATAAGAAGTTTTACATTTATATCCAGCATTAAGAATATGTAATTCGATATGGATCAACCATGAACAGAAATAGTACAAACTAGTTCCATCAAAAGTTGAACATGACCAAAAAGTGGACTGAAAAAGGAAGATATAATGAATGGTCAAAGTAGTGAAAAGTCTGTATATTAGAAAACTGTAGAATTATATGTCAAGTTGATGCTGCTGGTATGGACAGAGCTCACGAGTTGATGCTGCTGGTATGGACAGAGCTGGTGTGGACAGAGGTGTGGACAGAGCTGATATTATGATACACAAATGTGGTGTTGTTTTATGTATGCTAATACCTATGTATTGAATCATATATTCAGTATAATGTACTATAGGTTTATGTTAGTTAGTTCTAGTCAGTTGTAACAAATGGGTACAATGTACACCATATGGATTGTATATATATAAGCTGACAGTGTAATATACAGTTTGATTTTGATGAAATAGAAGAACAGATTACATAGATCATCACGTACAGAATGTACTGTTACATTGATCAATGATCAACAAGATCATTGATCTGCTGTTATTGATTTGAATTTGTTCATGGTATCAAAGCAGGTTCTTCTATTCTTGATTTGTGTTGTTTGTTAATTGAATTGAAGGACTGTACATGGCATCTGTTCATGGTTCTGTGAGTTCTTCAGTTCGAAATGTTGTTGGAGCAGGAAGAGCTCCTGAAACAGGTGATCTTGGAGCTGAGAATCCTTTACTTCTTCAAGGATCTGATCATCCTGGTATGATACTTGTCTCTAATTCTCTTACTGGTTCAAATTACCTGTCATGGAGTAGAGCTATGATGATTGCATTGGGAGCAAAAACAAAGATTGGTTTTATTGATGGTAGATGTGTAAAACCAGAAACTACTGATCCTAATCTTGATCGATGGATCAAGGTGGATTATATGGTCACTTCTTGGATTTTGAATTCTATTTCAAAAGAGATTGTTGAAGCTTTTCTTTATACAACTTCTTCTTTTGATCTATGGAATGAATTAAAAGAAAGGTTTGGAGAATGTAATGGTCCTCTTTTATACCAGTTGAAACGTGACATTGCTTCTATAACTCAAGGAGATCTGTCTCTTTCACAGTATTATACCAAACTTAAGAAACTTTGGGATGAACTGAGCTGTCTAAATCCTTTACCTGTGTGTGACTGTGGAGCATCTGCTGCAATGGCTGTTCTAGAGTCTAATGATAGGCTGATGCAATTTTTGATGGGGTTGAATGATATGTATGATCATATTCGCAATCAAGTATTGGTGTTGGATCCATTGCCAAGTATAAACAAAGCTTACTCTATGGTTCTTAGAGTTGAAAAGCAAAAAGAAGTACATGTCCATTATTCTCCTATGATGGATACAGCCATGATGATGAAGGTTACCAAGATGAATTCAGGAAATTCAACTAATGGCCATAAGTTTGTTGGAAAAGGAATTCAAAAGAAATCTGTGAATAAAGATGATCTGTTTTGTGATCATTGTAAGGCAAAAAGGCATACAAAAGATACTTGTTTCAAACTCCATGGATTTCAGATTGGTACAAGAAAGACTATGATAAGAAGCAGATATCAAGTAATTCGAAATCCTTTGTAAATTTGATGGAATCACCTCTGGACATACAAGGTGCAGAATCATCTCAGTTTGAAGATTTTCAGTCGAATATAGCAGCAATGATACAGCAGGGAATTGAGAATTTTATGAAAGGGAAATCTGTTTCAGAGGCAGGAGCTTCTAATCATGTGAATTCAGTTTTATCTGATTTTACAGGTAGCTCATTCCAAAGATCTTCCAGTTCTTGTTCTTTTTTTAATTCAGATGCTTGGATTGTGGATAGTGGAGCAACAAATCATATGTGTACTAGCTATGATTTACTTACTAATGTCCATATTTTACCTAAGTCTGTCATGGTTTGCTTACCTGATGGACATACTAAAGAAGTAAACTGCATTGGAGATGTGAAGCTGAATTCAGACTTAGTGCTTTCTTCTTGTTTACATATAAAAGCATTCAAGTATAATCTTTTGTCAGTTAGTAAATTACTCTCATCTACCGAACTGACAATTGAATTTTATCCATCATTTTGTGCTATACAGAACATTGAGAGTTCTCAAGTTCTAGCTGTGGGAAGGATGGTTGGAGGATTATACATACTGGATTCAAGCTCCTTCCATAAGGATGTCATTGCTTCTTTTGTATCACCTTCAGAATTATCATTAGCTCATTGTAATAATGCTACTGATAAATTTTCATGGCATTTTAGATTGGGACATCCTTCTATTCATGTAACAAAGCAACTTGATATGTTACTTAACAGTCGATCAAGTGGAAAACATACTGAACCTTGTGATGTTTGTCAGATGTCTAAACAATGCAGATTGGTTTTTCCAGTGAGTTCTATTCAAACATCTAGTATTTTTCAGTTGTTACATATGGATATATGGGGACCATACAAGCAGTCTTCTATTCAAGGAGCTCATTATTTCTTGACTATTGTGGATGATTTTAGTCGATTCACTTGGACTTTTTTGATGAAACATAAGTCCTTGACAGGCAACATCATCAAACAGTTTTTAACTTTCATTCAAACTCATTTCAAGGTCTCAGTTCAAACCATTAGGACTGATAATGGAACTGAGTTTTGTAATAAAGATTGTCATGCTTTGTTCTCTGGTTTGGGAATTGTTCATCAAAGATCAACACCATATACACCTCAGCAAAATGGTGTTGTTGAAAGGAAGCATAGACATTTACTGCAAGTTACAAGAGCCTTGATTTTTCAGTCTAATTTGTCCACAAAATTTTGGGGAGATGCTGTTCTCACTGCCACATACATCATCAACAGATTACCTACTCAGTTACTGAAGTGGAAATCTCCTTATTGTCTTTTATTTGGAAGAACACCAAATTATTCTTCTTTAAAGACTTTTGGTTGTTTGTGCTTTGCTACAAATGTTTCACCAAGTAAATCTAAATTGGATTCAAGAGCTGTTAAAAGTATATTCATTGGTTATTCTCCAGGACAAAAGGCATATAGATTGTATAACATGGCCACACATACATGTTTTGTTTCAAGAGATGTGATTTTTTTGAAAATCGATTTCCTTTCCATAAAGATTCTGAAAGTTCAAAGTGTCCTCTGCCTATTCCATCTGAAGATCATTCTGATTATTTGATAGACATTTCAGATGTTAATGCTCCTCCATCAGCTGTTGTGCCTTCTTCTCAAAATTTACCTATTAATGAAGCAGTTTCTGATGTTCCTGAAGATATCTCCTATGTACCTCCAACTGATGCAATGGTACCTCATACTACTGATGTTTTAAATGAAGATGTCCTGCCTCCTAATGCTGTTGTTACTAGGAAAAGTACTCGTGCAGTTCATAAACCTCTTTGGCTGAATGATTTTGTTCTAAACAATGTAGAGACTTCTGTTCTACCAATTTCTCTATCTGCATTGGTAACCCTCCTACATTTCCTTTTATACATTCTCCAAACATTACTGCTAGCTACAAATGCTTTCTAGCTGCTGTTTCAAATATAAAGGAGCCTACCAGTTACATTCAAGCTCAACATGATCCTGTTTGGATTGAAGCAATGGAAAAGGAGTTACAAGCTTTGGAAACTAATGGAACTTGGAGTCTTACTACTCTACCACACGGTAAGAAAGCCATTGGTTCTAAATGGATCTACAAGGTTAAACTTCATCCCGATGGTTCTTTGGATAGATGTAAGGCTCGTTTGGTGGCAAAAGGTTTTAATCAAATTGAAGGAATTGATTATCTTGATTCATTTTCTCCAGTTGCCAAGAATGTCCTTTGTTCGAATTGTCTTATCTTTAGCAAATTGCCGAGATTGGCCCTTACAACAATTGGATGTTAACAATGCTTTTTTACATGGATACATAGATGAAGATGTGTACATGAAGCCACCGATGGTTATCTTGTTGTTTCACCTAATCAAGTCTGCAAACTTCATAGATCTCTGTATGGTTTGAAGCAGGCTTCTCGTCAATGGAATCATGAGTTTACAACCAAGCTTCAATCTTTTGGTTTTACTCAATCTGCTCATGATCCCTGCTTGTTTACTTACAATAATGCTGGTCATTTTTTGGTGTTGTTGGTGTATGTTGATGATGTTCTTCTTACTGGTACTTCACTTGACTTAATTGATCAAGTAAAGACCTTCTTACACACCTTGTTTACCATTAAAGATCTTGGACAAGCTCGTTATTTCTTGGGTTTAGAGTTGGTGAGATCTTCTTCAGGTCTTTATGTGCATCAACGTAAGTATGTTCTTGATCTACTTACTGATGCTGGTATTCTCATGGCTAAACCAGCTGCTACTCCACTCCCTCGTGACTGCAAATTTACAGATCCTGATTCACCTTTGTTACTTGAAGTTGACAGATATAGAAGACTCATTGGTCGTCTTCTTTATCTTGGATTTACTCGTCCTGATATTACATTTGCCACACAACAATTAAGTCAGTATATTCAATCCCCTACAGAGCAACATTGGTCTGCTGCCCTTCATGTTTTAAGATATCTTAAGGGTACTCCTTCCAAGGGTTTGTTCTTTCCTGTTCAGCAAGATCTGTCTCTGGTTGCCTACTGTGATTCAGACTGGGCTGCTTGTCCTACTTCAAGAAAATCTATCACTGGCTATTGTGTGTTCATGGGATCTTCTTTGATTTCTTGGAAAGCTAAGAAGCAGGCTACGGTGTCCAAGTCTTCTGCTGAAGCTGAATATCGAAGTTTATCTTCCACAGTTTGTGAGTTGTTGTGGATTTCCTATATTCTTAAGGATTTACATGTTCCTACTTCTCTTCCAATTCCACTTTGGTGTGATAACCAAGCTGCCATACATTTATCTGCTAATCCAGTATTTCATGAACGTACTAAGCATTTAGAAATTGATTGCCATTTGGTTCGACATCAGTTTAAATGTGGATTTGTTCTTCCTCAATACATTTCTACTAAGCTACAATTGGCTGATTTGTTTACAAAATCTTTATCAGTTTCGTTGTTTTCTGATTTATTATCCAAGATGGGTCTATGTGATTGGCATAGACTTCCATCTTGAGGGGGGGATGTAGAATTATATGTCAAGTTGATGCTGTTGGTATGGACAGAGCTCACGAGTTGATGCTGCTGGTATGGACAGAAGTGGTGTGTGTGTGGACAGAGTGATATTATGATACACAAATGTGGTGTTGTTTTATGTATGCTAATACCTATGTATTGAATCATATATTCAGTATAATGTACTATAGGTTTATGTTAGTTAGTTCTAGTCAGTTGTAACAAATGGGTACAATGTACACCATATGGATTGTATATATATAAGTGACAAAGTGTAATATACGATTTGATTTTGATGAAATAGAAGAGCAGATTACATAGATCATCACGTACAGAATGTACTGTTACATTGATCAATGATCAACAAGATCATTGATCTGCTGTTATTGATTTGAATTTGTTCAAAAACAGTATTAGTATGTGCATCAACAATAACATTCTTCCTTAATACTACCACATACAATCAATTTTCTTATTTATTAGAATAGTCCGCTCTGTGGCGGTGCTCACTGCACAGCTGCATATAAACTAGAAAGTTTCTTGATTTCCTTTCAAAAACCACAATTCTAATTTACTCAACGACACCAACAACAAGAAGTCCCAAATTAATTGGGGTCGGCTACATTGATCAAACTCTTCCATTGTCCTCGATTAAGTGCACGAAAAGCATTACAACACAAAATTTCTAATTTACTCAATGCAATTTGAAAAACAAAAACAAATGTTTTTGGCATGATCAATTGATAAAAATTAGGAATTTGAGGCCAACTATACAAACATGAATATTTTAATATTGATTTTTAAGGGAGTAAATGACAAACCAAAATCAATTTCTCTTTCCAGGAAAGCAACAGTGGAGAAAGTGCACAGAAAGCATTGCAGCACAATCTAGCAATTAGTGCACACAGAGATGCGAGGACACAAGAAAATGAAACTTATGAGTGCTGATCATACCCATCTTAGACCACGATCATTAACATTGCACATTCTTCTGCTCCAATCAATATTAGATTTTGCCTGTGCCAAGAGGTTGCCTTGAGGTATCCCCAGATGCCCATGCTTGGTAGTCCTTTACAAGCTGAACAACCAACAAAGACAGTGCCATGTCAATAAGTACAATTGGTGAGTTAAATAGGTTTCTGACTAAACCCTGAACCTGAACCATAAAATGTGTAATAACTGAACGGTTGAGATAAAAACTTAATTTAAAGGTTTTCTCCGAACACCATTAAGGAGAGGAGAAGAAGAAAAAACCTTTGGAAAAGTACATAATAAGCAATTTTTCAGAATTAAAAAGTTTCATTTCTTCTGTCATATAATTATATCCACTGATTCTACGGGAAGCAAAAGGATAATCAAGTGTTTTCAGAACTAAAAAGTTTTCATTTCTTCTGTCATATAGCGCATCAATTGTCCTACTATGTTACTCTTGAAGTTAGATGAGGAAGGAATGAAGCAGAAGAAGAGAGGAGTCAAACAATGCCAAGAACAGTCAACTTCTACTGCAAAAGCTGCAAATCTATGACAGGAAGAATTAAATATTAATTAGCAGGGATGGTGACCAAAGTAAATAATTGACTTCGGTGTAGGGACAGGAGAAAACACAAACAAAAAAAGCTAATATTTAGTAGTTATAAACATGAAATCATGTTGTCATTTCTAACAATTTCAAGTGCATCTTTAGGTATAACTGAAGCATCACAAATCTTGTTTGAAGTTTCTCCTGTGTAAAGAAACAAAACTCTCCAGGTGTATGCTGCTCCTATCTTCAGATGTATGCTGCTAATGCCTTCATACCAGAACTTAACCTATGAAAAAGCATATTACCACTTGCTATGAAGTCAGACAGTAAAATGTTTCAGACAGTAAAATGTTTCCTCCTTTCCAATACCATGTGATTTCAAAGCCAAAAGAAAAAAGAAAATCCTAAAAGAGACACCAGCAAACCCAATAAACAACAGTCAGCAACAATGCAGCAACAAGCTAAAGCAAACTATACCCAGTAAGTATCCAACTAGTACAGAATTCCTAATTATGCATTTGTAGGAAAATTCTCCACGGAATGGAATATGGGACACCTTTTAAGAGTACCACCACTAACCTGAGCCAAGAAACGGGGAAGCATCATTTTCAGGATTTGGTCAAGGACTTGAGTACCAGATGATTCAATAGCTTCAATAGGAATCGGCCGAAAAGCAAGGGGAACATCAATGACCACCTATATGAACCCAATTGAATGCAAATGAAAAGTTACAGGATCCAATTGTTCTCATTCACTAACCAAATATTAAGTTCCAAGTTAGTCAAAAACCCATTAAAGTCACCTCAATGACTGTCTCTGATTTGAGTTGCTGCCCATATGAGTTACTCTTCTCACTTCTGCAGGATATATTATTCACCATGGAAGCTGCATTTCCCAGACCAAATCAATGTCAAAGGACTCCTGAAAAGATATTACATAGTATAGCTTAGGAATTGACTCAAAATAACATTTACGCGTTGCTATACACAGAAAAGATAGTATCGACAACATGTGATGACTATAAACATGCTGATTGAATAGGGCAAATGACTTGCTATAAAAATAAACTAAAAGAAGGAGGATGTAGCTTAACTAAAATTTACCCAACAAAATAGGTTGGTTACATGAGCTACTTCCTCAATGCTATACATCAAAAGCCAAATTGTTATCCTATTGAAAGCAACTATACCTCACTTACTAATGTTTGTCCAACTCACTTAACATATTTATCTTCCTCTCCCTAGAGATACATATGACATATGAAACGACCCAGCAGAGTTCTTTTCCTTAACACATAAATCCATCAACAATTTTAGAGTCTTGAAACTTTTAAATGTGAAATAAGAAAATAGAAAATATGAAAAGATACTGAATCATTGGTGGTTATGGAAGAGGCAAAAAAAGATCAAAAGAATAAGCAAACCTTGGCTCAACTGTGTGTAAAAAAATAACGATAGGAAAACACTTCCTGGAAACAAAACTGTAGCAAGATGTCTCCCGTTCCTCATCGATTGAACCAAATTGTTTTTTTCAAATATCTCTTACTTAATTTCAGCATATTCCCACAATGCACCATTAGTTCTATCCTGGATTCCAACTCTACTCCCATTCCATTTCCTTATTAGGACGACTGGATCAGTCATGTATCCCCATTTTGAAACATACCATGTCGAGTCCATTCATATAACGAGAAGGTTTAACAGAGAAAGGCCAGCAAAGTTTTAGGCACAAACTTACTAATCAACAACGCAATGGCGGTCAACACGCATTTATCAGGGAAATTAGTTTATTAATCAAAAGTGAAAGCGAAATGCTCGAAAACATACCGGAGAACTTCTCGTTCTGAGCAACAACCATTGGTGAACCCTCCAGCTATAACCCAATCGCCAAACCGAAACACATTCACCCATAAAAGAACAACACTTTTATGAGAACTGAAACTTCAAATTAATACACAAAATTCAAAATTGTGAGCCTTGAAGAGAACACATATGTTACCTTGCAAGAGAGGAGCCTAATGCAGCACCCGTTAGGCTGTTCCTCAACTCTAACAAGAAGAACCGGGCAAATTTCAAAAGCAAAGAACTTGAACCTGTAAACGTAACACCTAAAAGTGCTGTCGTCGACTCTCTCGATTCGCTCCGCGTCCAAGACCGAGTACTGACTCGCAGGCAAGCTCATGTACTCAACTACAACAAATGAAACAGTGAAATGAAGAAATTATACAGTAATTAATAAAAAGCCCGGGCGGGCTGGCCTAGTAGTCGTAACGGCGAAGGCATGACTGTATGGATTAGGCACGACAGCCAAACGCGGGGCTACGGGTGGTCTCTTTTCGCAATCCAAGAAAAAAAAGTGCAGTAATTAATCAAACTGATCAAATTGATAAAATTGATAAGATTGAATAATTCTCACCCAAAGGCCTTCCAAGTTGGCGAACATTGAGAGTCTCTGACCGCTTCGCGACGAACCGGGCTTTCGGGGTGGAATCTGCGGCGGAAATGAGGAGTTGGGGTTTGGAGGTTTCTCTGTTCACTGAACCAAAGCTCAGCAGAGCATTTGCTACGCAAATACTGCGCTTTTGGGGGTTCTCTATAGGTGAAGAAATTGAGATGTTACGCGTAGAAGAACAGTTTAGCGCCATTTTGTGTGGAATGAAAACCAGAGCACAGACAGAGAGAGGGGTATGTGGTTGAAGATAAGCCCACGGAAACTGGTGTGGCATTG
Organism: Stephania yunnanensis; assembly: GCA_039657365.1. NCBI lineage: Eukaryota > Viridiplantae > Streptophyta > Magnoliopsida > Ranunculales > Menispermaceae > Stephania > Stephania yunnanensis. The sequence goes on from CM077580.1 coordinate 7,790,250, forward strand.
GCTCAGCAAGCGCACGTTAGAAAATAGCGGGCACGAAATTGGAGGAACCACTAATCGGGGTGAAACTAGTATATATCTATCATATATATAAAAGAGGGCCGCTAAGGGCACCCCACCTATTAATGAGGGCACCCAAGTTATTTGTAAAAATTCCAGCAAAAATGGAAAAGACCATTTTGCCCCTGTATATATATAATGGTTCAAACCCCACAAACCATTTCGACAAGGAGTTAAGGTACCCCACCAGCAAGCTTGAACTACAAAGCCACAGTCACATTGCGTTTGGCGAAGAGCTGAGCGATTCTTGCTCGTCCGACAGCGAGGTAACAATGTTTGACAACCATATTGGGTTTTTTTGAACTGTTTAGTTGCGTATAACAGTGAAAATGATGATTTGTTTGTCAACGTAGGGTTTGGTAATTTCTTCAAATCCGAAGTTGTTTCCACTGTATAATGGAGGATCGTAATGCTTCGGTGCCAGAAGAGGTCGTCCTTGAGGTAATTTTGCAAATTTTTCGTGTTTTTTTTGCGGTTATCCGAAGTATCTATCTGGGTGCGCGATTGTTTCGGCCTCGCAGGACCGAGATGTATGGTAATGTCTCGGTCTCAGAGGACCGAGAGGTTTCTCGTAGGTCACGGTGCGGAACGACCAGAGGTGCGATAACTCTCGGTCGCACGTAAACGAGACTATGAAGAAAGTTCGGAATCGTACAACCGAGAACTGTTTTTTGGGTTTTTTGTGATTGTCTTGTACATTTTGGTTGATTATAATGTTACACTCGTTTATATTGCGAGTGTAATGCCGTTATCTAGTAATTTTCCGGACTACAAGAACACTTTTACACCTTCTAAGCCATTCCCCTCTCGAGAAGCGACAATTTCATGGCTTCAATGATTGGTGGCGAGAACAAGTTTGTGTTAGTAACGAAGCGCTCGGATGCGGGGGCATTAAGCGAAGGGGAAGGGTGAAAATTACTGTGAGAGGTCCGGGACATATAGGGGGACCGGCTCGAGAGAGTTGGGAAGGGGAAAGCGGCAAAATTTTTAAAGAAATCAAGGAATGATGAAAAGGCGAGGACTCACGCTAGTACGAAGAAATGTGGATGCCCTTTCCAAATTAACGTCAAGGAGAATGCTAACTCCTTATGGTATGTCACTGTGATTTGTGGGAGGCACAATCACGACACCGCAGGAAGATTGGATAAGGGGGAGGAGGAAGTTGAGGATGCGGGGGGGGAAGGGGATGACTGAAAGTGAGCAGCTCAGGGAGATTAGTCCACCTTCGTCTTTTGTGGAGTGCGAGCATGAAGTTGAGGATGCGGGTGTGAGGACACCGGGGTCTCCAACCGGAGGCACCCCAGTGTCGGAGGCACCCCAGTGTCGGAGGCACCCCAATCTCCAATCGGATTTGAGTCCTCCCACTCCACAAAAGCTTCTAGGCAGAAGAAATGCAAGGTTCCACAAATGCGTCGTGCCAGTCGACGCACGCAAAGTGGATCTAACATGGCTTACAGTCATTGCTTAGAACCGGATTGGTTGCCACATGTTGATGTCATTATCGATGTTGTTTCCGATGGGAATTGTGGATATAGGTGTATAGCCTCTGGGCTTGGACTTGCCGACGTAGACGGGTGGAGGATTGTGCGTAGACGGATGTACGATGAGATTATCGGGTATGAATACCTATGGCGGGAAATGCTTGGCTAGAGTTTCGAGCCTGTTAAGAATGCGGTGCATTGCCCAGAGAAGCAAGAGGGGGCATCTTTCAAAGAATGGTTGACACTTCCAGACATGGGATTGTTAGTATCCACCGCATTCAATGTCATTCTCGTCAACCTCTCGCATAGGAGTGCCTCCACATTCCTACCTCTACGTAGTACTCCAACGTCGTCATTGCACAACAGATTTATCATTGCAATGGCGAATGAAAGGAATATCCATTGGGTTAGGGTAAGTTCTATGATTTTTTGTGAATTGGTTTGTTTCCCCCTTAATCGGGTTTGTGACAATATTTTCTATGTTCTACTGTTCACTTTGACAGGTGCAGTTGCGTGTGAATGCACCGCTGCCATCCTTATATCCATCGTGGGATCGGTACGTTGAGGACCGCGCCAAAGGTTGGCGAGATGGATTCGTTTTTCGAGACATCGCGCCCATTGCAACTGTTGATCATGAAGCCACCATACTTGTTGTAGATTTAGATACACCGTAGGTTAAAGCTTGTACCTAGACGGCTAAACATTTAGAAATTTTGCCAATTCGTCCGAATGTTCTATGTATATGCAAATGTTATGATGTGTTTTTATTGGTGTTGTGTTTTGATTGTTGTTTACTAATGGATGGACCCTTTTTAGAGTCAATTTGAATGTTACGGAGATTTATAATTAATTAAGGTTCGGTGCAAATTGTCGTGCTGGATTTTTAATCTTGTATTGTTAGTTTGACGACTACGGAGATTTTTTTGAAACTGTAATGTTCAAATTCATCCATTCCTGATATCGCGGTCAAGCAGGTTCGTGAAACAACCCATATTTTCGGTCACCCATGACCGACAAGTATTCCAATATATCGTCCTTGTATAACCGAGTCCTATTTCAATTTCTCGGTTGTACACCACCGAGATGGATTGACCATTTCAATTCGCCTGACTCTCGTCCTTTGACGACCGAGCCTACTGAGACCCTCTCGGAAGTGGACAACCGATACGCAGTTAACTCTTCCGGTCTTCGTGGCCGAGACTGCGACTTCCCAAAAATATTAGCTTATGTCTCGGCCAAGGCCGAGACGGTTGACACCGTCTCTGGCCTGTGTGGCCGAGAACCACGATTTCCCAATTTTTTTACATTTGAAAAAACAGCCACACACACATTACATCTACTCTACCAAATGTAACTTAATTCGACGATCTTCAACCGAGCCCTAATTTGGAGACGAAATCGGCTCACACACCGGACCCTACAAAATGCGAGAAAACTAGAACAACGAAGGAGAAACACACGGCGAGGGACGGAGAACACGATTTCGGGGATTCCTCTCCTTTGGTCGGTTCAAAACAAATGAATTCTTCCACAAGGAGTTCGGTGAACGAGGGTGGTGGTGGTGGTGGGGGTGGTGGGGTGCCCAGGGGTTTGCACGAGGGTGGTGGGGTGCAAGGGTTTTTTGCACGAGGGGTATTTTCGGTATTTTGGGTTTAATTTTTGGGTGCCCCATGTAAATCGATTTGTGCCCACATTAACTGGGTGCCTTCATTAATAGGTGGGGTGCCCTTAGCGGCCCTCATATAAAACCACAGATCACAAATTTTTGAGTGGTAATGAAATTTACCTATTTGCCCATACTTTTTTTTTATCTCCAAATCAACATTTTCTTTTGTATCCAAATTAAACTCTAACTCCTTATCAATCCACTACACTTTTTTTTTCTTTATCTTCAAATCAATCATGATCTCATTCTCATCAATCCAATACATTTTTTTAAGGAAGTAATGTACAAGCATAATTGGCTTGTTTTTTCATTAACATCTTATCTCGATCACATTAGAGAATATTGATAAGCTAAAAAAGGTACTTGTATTTCTAATTTTTAAATTTTAATTGCAATTTTAAATTTTGTTAACAATTTCTTAAAAATTAATTCCCGCGAGCGGAGCTCGCGGGAGAATCGTGCGTAGCACGTCTTGAAACTAGTATATCTATCATATATATAAAAGCACGAATCACAAATTTTTTAGTGGTAATAAACTTTATCTTTTTGCCCACACTTTATTTAAGTGGTAATAAAATTTACCTATTTGCCCATACTTCTCGTGCCTTCCCTTAAAAATTAATAAATTAATTCAACCTAATCCAAATTGCACAAATTTTTGAGTGCTAATGAAATTTATCTTTTTGCTAATACTTTATTTGAGCGTTAATAAAATTTACCTCTTTGCCCACACTTCTCGTGCTTTCCCTTAAAATTAATTAATTAATTCAACCTAATCCAAATTGGATGATGATAGAGGAGTCCAACTTAAATTAAATGTCAACAACTCAACGATTTGAGAGAACGCTACCTCTTCAATGTCTTAAACACTACCTCTTCAAATCGATCAACCACTCTCCTTCCTCTTCAAATCATTTATTCCATGTTTTCCTCCATCAATTCATTCGCTGCTTTCATTTGCTCTTCGATTCAAATGTGAGGTAATCCACCTTTATTCTCCGATTTTTTTTAATTTATGTGTTGATTAGATTTTGTATTGAAAATTCTTAGATGCCCATGATCGAGACTTTTATAAAACTCTGTAATTCTTTGTTTTATGCATTCTATGTGTTTGATGAATTATCTAAACCATAAAGTCAACGTTTGGTTGTTTTGAATTTCTATGCATTTTAGGTGTTTGATGAATTTTCTAAACCATAAAGTCAATGTTTCGTGAAATGCCTATGAGAATATTGAATGTATCGTTCCATTGCCAACAAATTGAACCTCTGTTTTTATATATGCAATTGATGAGTAGTTAATTAGCACTATTTTATAAGGTGTTTAATTAAAGTCAAATCAATATCAATGAATATCCAAGTCCATAAACAGTGTTACAATAAAACCTATCTTATCTTTTAATCATTTTTTTATAAGAAAAAGGTATATGTATATATCAAAATTATCAAAAAGTGTACAGAGAAGAATTATGCTTCTACGCATTGTTCATTAATCTTTGTTTTGTACCTAATAAAATTATCAAAAAATTACCCAAAATAGCTAATAAGATTTATAGTTTTGAGCTAATAAAATTGCAAGTGCTCCGAATTACCCCCGCACATTGTTCTCTTGGTGCTTTCATGCATTTTTACCATCTCCAAAAGTCGATGTATTGTCTATTCAGAAGCCTCGCGATTCTATGTGATGGTATAAGTTTTGTTTGGTGTTCCTTTATAGATCACCATATTGGTCATTCCTCTGTTCAGTTGGACATTAAATTTTTTCCCTCCCTCTCTTTTTTAAATTGCATTTTGTGTATATTTATGGAGCTATGCACCAAAAATAAGAAAAAAATGGAAAGATATCAACTAAGGCAATGTCGTTTATGTGGAAGATGTGGTTAAAGGACTACAAAGTTCCACATGGTACATGAGATCAGACAATACAACCTCTGTTCTAATCTTTCTTTCTTTTTTTCTTGGTCAGGGTGTCTAAAGCTTTAATCCCAACTAATTCAATTATTTACATTCATAATTTCAAAGTAATCATTTCTATCTATAGAGTTTGAGGTAAATATTGAACTTTATGTACAATTATACGGAATCTCCACAAGCAAATGTTCACAAATTAATGGGTCAAACCACTTGTATTTTTTTTTCCTTATTTCTTTTTTTTTTGAGGAAGTAATGGCCTAGCATGGCTAACTTGTTTTTTCATTCACATCTTATCTCAATCACATTAGAGAATATTGATAAGCTAAAAAGGGTACTAGTATTTCTAATTTTTAAAATTTAATTACAATTTTGAATTTAAATTAATAAATTCTTAGAAATTAATTCTCGCGTAGCACGTTCTGAAACTAGTATATATATGATAGATATATGTATACATATTTTCTGTAAGTAATTGCAAATAATTCGCGACGTAAATGTTCTTAATTAGATAGAGGCTTTGTTTGGCAAGACTAGCTTATCATCTAGCTGATAGCTGATAAACTAGCTGATAATTGATAATCTAGCTGATAGTTGATAATCTACTAGCTGGTAGCGGAAAGCTGATAATCATATGATACAATTAAGTATATTAATTATATAATCACATAATTAATTGTTATAAATAACTCTGTATTTTATTTACAATTTACAAATTAATACCATAAAATAATTTATATTATTTAGAAAACTAAATTATGTGTGTCCATAAATGCTTACATGAAAATAACTCTATATTAATTTATAAGAATTTGTAAAAAATAAACGCATGTAAATAAAATACAATAAACGACTTGGATAACTATACATATACCTAATGTATCATCCATAATTGAGAAGCAATGTTATTGAGAATATTCTTCATTTCTAAAGAAGTCTCTATAACTTAAAAAAATAGTAGATTAGTAAAAAAAAAAATACGTATGATAACCCACCACTCGAACACTAGATTAAAAAAATATTTTTATAACATCTAAAAATATTTTTATACTCGACGTTGTTAAAACTTATTTAATATGTAATAAATATCTAACAAGATTATCTATAATTAAGAAATTAATGTGTAATGATTTTTAATTTTAGTGAAATTCTTTGTTTTATAAAATTTAGTTAATTATTAATCACTATTTTTTTTCATTAACAATATTAAGCTATACGTTAATTTTAAATTCAATAAGTTTTAATAACGTATTATATAATTGTTGGTCTAGCCTAGAAGAGCTTGAAATGCTGATTTTGCATCTGCCAACTTTATCAGGGTATAATCGCGGGGTACTAATATTTCGCGGGGTTTGTTTAAGTATTTATGTATTTTGTTTCCTTGCAAGTGCATTAATTTATTAATACCGTAAAAATAAGGGTATAATCGGGAGAAAATCCAAACGACGAATTTTTAGTTGAAACGCTACTAAGAGTAGCGTTTCAATTGAGAGTTTATCATCTAGATTATTTTTAAAATAAGCTACAAACCAAACACAGTGCTTACCAAACAGAGCCTAAGAGGATTTTTTGCGTGATTACCATATTTGGAGAAAATATTTACCAATATAACATGCCTACAAAAATATTTCTCAATCTAACTCATTTAATGTCATGTCACTGCCACATCACCGCCATGGTGTGTGCCATTCGCACAAGACTTGATCGACAATCACGTTTTATCTTTTTTTTTTAAAAAAATTATTACTTTACAGATTTTTAAAATAAACTTAGATAAAAAAAAAGAAAAAAACAATTACAAGTCGTGACCGTGAGTCACGATTTTCTTTCCAAATTTTTCTTTAAACAATTTATAGAGAAAAAAGGAAAAAAAATAAAACCGTGGAAGTCGTGACTTGCGGTCACAACTTCCATGGTTTAGTTATTAAGGTTAATTCCCTTTTACTGTTTACTGTTTTACCAATCGATCTACACCACCGCGGAGCTCCCTCGGTTTAGTTATTAAGGTTGATTCCCTTGTACTGTTTACTGTTTTACAAATCGATCTACTGCACCGTGGAGCTCCATCTTCACCGTACTGCTCTACATTGCAGTCAACCCTACCGATGTCCGTCGCAGGCACGCTTCTTGCCAACTGCTAGTTGCACTCGCGCCTCCCTGTCACTCCTTGCACTGTGCTAATTGCACAAAACAACTCCCGCGGGTCGCTGCTCGCCTCCCGCCGGCAGCTGCTTGCAATCCTGCCTCCCGTCGGCCTCTGTTATATTGGTAAATATTTTCCCCCAAATGCGTTAATTGATGAATTAAGTGCTCATTGGTCTTCTTTGGGTCCTATGCTATATTCCAACATCAAAAGAGTATGTTTAATTGATGAATAAAATGTGCATTGGACTTCTGTTAGTTTTTAGTTCCTTGATTTTTTTTGTCTCAAAGTGAATAAAATGTATGTATGTCACGTTCTTTTTTTTTGTTTTGTTTGGTTTAATTTCGTTGTCCATATTTAAAAGAAGAAAAACTTCAAAACATGTCATGTGAGTTATAAAATAACTTGAACATAAGTTAGGAAGGTGAAGAAAGAACGAGAAAATAGAACAAGAGATAGATAGGGAAGGAATATGAGAACTTTTCATTTCATCTTAATGTATATATTACATGAATCTCATCTCCTTATATAGCCCATTTGATCTTAATGAGATGGGAATCAAATTGCACAAGTTACATCTACATATTAAAACATTAACTTAATACATGGATTAAGTGGGTTTACATGGAGTAAGTGGAATACAAAGAGAAAGAGTCATCCACTCTAATTACATTTACAACACTCCCCTTAGATGACACTTGCTGAGAGAATATGTCTTGTTAAAACCACTACTAGAAAAAAATACAGTGGGAAAAATCTAGCAAAGGAAAAAGAGTACATCGTTATCATCAATATTGATACGAAACATGATATTGATAGGATTGTCTCATTAAAAATCTTGCTAGGAAAACCCAGTGGTATAAAACCATAACTAAGGGAAAAATAGTACAATACACTAATCAATTTTAATAATGGAGTACTAATATTGTTAGAATTGTCTTGTTAAAAACCTTGCATGGAAAACCAGATGGATTAAATCATAGCTCAATGAATAATTAATAACTCCTTGTGATCTCTCCCTTATGTTCACATGGGTGAGACATCTTATATTGTTTTGCAACAAATCTTTGCAAAACTTGGTTTTACCCTTTTGAGTAAAACAAACTCGTGTCACTTATGATTAACTCAAAGATGACAAAAAGTGTATATAACATCATTTCAATTTCTTCGAGTAAGTGAAGAGTTGCATCTTGCAAGTAAATAAAAAATGCAATATTTGGTCTTTTACGTCTTAAGCATTTTGTGGCACATTGACATCATTTTCTATCTGAGTCTCTAATGCTGGAACATATGATTTTGTCACTTTTTTATATTAGTAATTGCATCAAGTAATTGATTCCTAACTTGTTGCTAATGAATGATCGTTTGAACTTTCAAGTTCATATTAATTTATACATGGATCATAATACAAGAAATTTGATGCGTTTCATGTAATTTCACGTCATTCTTTTTGAATTGGTTTTGTATCTCCCCCTAATGGTGGACAAATTGCTTCATTATAGTGACATCAACAAAACTTGCTATAAAACTCCATATTATGAGCTTAAGACATCTTATAAGATAATGAATTGAGAGTTAAATTGATATAAATCTCTCACTGATTTGCCTTCTTGTACCAGATATTGTCTGAACATTAACATTAGCTAAGTTCAACAACAACAACAACAACAACAACAACAACAACAACATAGCTTTAGTCCCGAATTAATTGGGATCGGCTACATGGATCAAAATTTTCCATTGTGTTCGATTAAGTGCAATTGATAGTGAACTTTCCAAACCATTCAGATCCTTCCTAATTAATGCATCCAATGTTAACTTTGGTTTACCACAACCTCGTCGAATTTCTACAGTTTCTATTTGAGCCATGATGTGTGCCATTTGCACAAGACGTGATCGACAATCACGTTTTATCTTTTTTTTTAAAAAAAAAATTGTTACTTTACATATTTTTAAAATAAACTTAGATAAAAAAAGAAAAAAACAATTACAAGTCGTGACCGCGAGTCACGACTTTCTTTCCAAATTTTTTTAAACGATTTATTAAAAAAAAAATAAAAAAAATAAAACCATGGAAGTCGTGACTTGCTGTTACAACTTCCATGGTTTATTTATTAAGGTTAATTCCCTTTTACTGTTTACTGTTTTGCCAATCGATCTACACCACCGCAGAGCTCCCTCGGTTTAGTTATTAAGGTTAATTCCCTTGTACCGTTTACTGTTTTACAAATCGATCTACACCACCGTGGAGCTCCATCTTCACCATACTGCTATACATTGCAGTCAACCCTATCGATGTCCACCGCAGGCATGCCGTCATCGTCTGCCGCAGGTACGCCTCCTGTCAACCGCTAGTAGCACTCGCGCATCCCTGTCACTGCTTGCACTTTGCTAATTGCACAAAACAACTCCCGCGGGTCGCTGCTCGCCTCCCGCGCGGCAGCTGCTTGCAATCCTACCTCCGACCGACCTCTGTGATATTGGTAAATATTTTCCCCCAAATACGTTAATTGATGAATTATGTGCTCATTGGTCTTCTTTGGGTCCTATGCTATATTCCAACAACAAAAAAGTATGCTTAATTTATGAATAAAATGTGCATTGGTCTTCTATTAGTTTTTAATTCTTTGATTTTTTTTATCTCAAAGTGAATAAAGTGTATATATGTCACGTTCTTTTTTTTTGGTTTTGTTTGTTTTAATTTCGTTGTCCATATTTAAAAGAAAAAAAAAACTTCAAAAAATGTCATGTGAGTTGTAAAATAACTTGAACATAAGCTACGAAGGTGAAGAAAGAACGAGAAAATAGAACAAAAGATAGATAGGGAAGGAATATGAGAACTTTTCATTTCATCTTAATGTGTATATTACATGAATTTCATCTCCTTATATAGCCCATTTGATCTTAATGAGATGAGAATCAAAGGGCACAAGTTACATCTACATATTAAAACAATAACTTAATACATGGATTAAGTGGGTGTTAAACGGAGTAAGTGGAATACAAAGAGAAAGAGTCATCCACTCTAATTACATTTACAACACTCCCCTTAGATGACACTTGCTGAGAGAATATGCCTCGTTAAAACAACTACTAGAAAAAAATACAGTGGAAAAAATCTAGCAAAGGAAAAAGAGTACATCGTTATCATCAATATTGATACATAACATGATATTGATCGGATTGTCACATTAGAAATCTTGCTAGGAAAACCCAGTGGTATAAAACCATAGCTAAGGGAAAAAGAGTACAATACACTAATCAATTTTGATAATGGAGTACTAATATTGTTAGAATTGCCTTGTTAAAAACATTGCATGGAAAACCCAGATGGATTAAATCATAGCTAAAGGAATAATTAATAACTCCTTGTGATTCTCCCCCTTACGTTCATATGGATGAGACATCTTATATTGTTTTGCAACAAATCTTTGCAAAACTTGGTTTTATCATTTTGAGTAAAACAAACTCGTGTCACTTATGATTAACTCAAAGATGACAAAAAGTGTATATAACATCATTTCAATTTCTTCGAGTAAGTGAAGAGTTGCATCTTGCAAGTAAATTAAAAATGTAATATCTGGTCTTTTACGTCTTAAGCATTTTGTTGCACATGGACCTCATTTTCTATCTGAACCTCTAATGTTGGAAAATATGATTTTGTCACTTTTTATATTAGTAATTGCATCAAGTAATTGATTCATAACTTGTTGCTAATGAATGATCGTTTGAACTTTCAAGTTCATATTAATTTATACATGGATCATAATACAACAAATTTGATGCATTTCATGTAATTTCACGTCCTTTTTTTGAATTGGCTTTATATCTCCTCTTAATGGTGGGTAAATTGCTTCATCATAGTGACATCAACAAAATTTGCTATAAAATTCTCTGTTAGGGGCTTAAAACATCTTATAAGTTAATGAATTCAGAGTTAAATCGATATAAATCTCTCACTGATTTGTCTTGTTGTACCAGATATTGTCTGAACATTGCCTCAACTAAGTTCAAAATTGAAAAATACTCTCTTTTATATCAAGACATAAATTCATCGCCTTTATTTAGCTCATGATTTGAACACATATCAATGTGTCAATTTTTAGTGAGCTGTAAAATTTATAATTTTGCCTTTGATTGGCAAGGTAAACGTCATCAAAATATTTGGGCATGTATGACAATATATAATCAATATGGCCTAATGACCTTTCATATGTGACATTACTTGTCACGATTTTGAGCATGCTCATTAATTTGTCGATATTTTTGCCTTTTATATTTTATGTAGTGCACTACTTTTATTTCACTTTTGGTGGAATAATTAATATGACCTTTACCAGATCATTTCCCCTTTTTCACGTCCATAATTTTATCATTGCGACCATGGTCATTTTATAACGCAACATAGGCTTCATGAAGCTTGACCAATTAGACGGGAGTGATATTATATGGACAATATCACATTATTTTACTCAGCTAACATAAGGCAAGAAACCAATTTCATAATATTCATATACGCGCTCGATATTTTGTTGCAATAATATATTGATGCGTACTACATATTTTTTTCTATCATTGCCTCATCAGTCGCATTTCCGCATTATAATGGCCCAAATTAATTAAACTAGAATTAGCGTTAAACAGTCGTAATTCGGGCGTTACGTGGATACTCGGATGACTTGGACATGAGAATCGAGGGAATATATTATTTGTGAATAATGGTTGTGTATATGTGCAATACAAAAGGATACTAGATTACTCGTTGCTAATTTGGTATTTCCCGTCGCTATACCGTGTTAGCGACGGGATCTCCCGTCGCTAAACTTTTCGTTGTTATTTTGGTATAATGACGGGTGTGAGAAATTGCGACGAGATAGTGATGAAAATAGTGATTATGGAGGCGAGGGAGGGGTGGCGGAGGAGGCGAGGGAGGGGCGGCGGAGGAGGAGAGGGAGAGGTGCAGGAAGTGGCGGAGGATGAAAGGGAGAGGAGCGAGGAGGCGGCGGAGGAGGAGAGGAGCAGGAGCAGGAGGCGGCAAAGGAGGGGAGGGAGGGCGACGGAGGAGGGAGAGGGCGCGACAGAGGTGGTGGACGAGGGCGGGGAGGATGCGGCTGAGGCAGTGGCGAGGCAACGGCGACGTCAGTGGAGTCGACACCTACGAAGGCATGTTCAGACAACTCCTCACCGCACATAGCGTCGATTGCAGCGACCCCACTCCTATAAAACCCCCCCAAAATCAGCCCCACCAAACCAACATACACAAAAATTGTAACGCCCATTTTATAAATTCTCTTCAATTTATAGACGTAGACGCTAGCTCGGATCTACGTGCACGTCGCGGTAGGCTAGGACACACGGGGACTTATGTATGCTAGGTATTGTGTGTTGGATGCTTATTTGCGATGAAATTTATTGAAATACATCGCATGTGTGTATGTTGCATAAAAATACGTGCGAGATTGTGTGTACTGTATTCGCCTCGATATGCGTGTCGATGCGGGTACCGGGTAGTTGACGGGACCGAATATTAGGTCGGAGAAACTAAAACACACAAATTATATAAAAAATTGACAAAGTAACTAATATGGAATGGTATTAGGTGGCTAGTGACGCGACGGTACACGTATATCGCGGTTCGGACTCGAAATCGAGCGTCGAAACACCCGAAAAATGGGCGAGTGTCCCATCTGTGTCACATTGTGGTGTTAAGATAAAAAGTCAACATCACAATCCTTATCTATACACTCCATCACCTTCTCTCTCACCTCACACACACACACCCTACTCACACACCCCACACACCATGATCGGGAGGCCGAGAGAGGGAAGAAGGAACGCGGTGAGGAGGAGGAGAGGCCAGGAAGGAGGGAAGAGGGAGGAATCGTCACGATCTAGGTGCGTTTTAATGGTTTTTGTTGTGGGTTTCGGGTTGGCCGTACATGGTGGCGAGATAGGGGTTCGGCCATGGAGGCCAAACCGGGCCGCGGTGGTGACAGCAGGGGTGTTTCCCCTGCCATCGAGTCCACCGGGGGTTGGGGTGGAGAGCAACCCCAACCCCAAACCCCAAACCGCAGAAGAAAAAAAAATGATCCAACCAGCGAACTGGTTCGATCAGATAGGGAAGATGGGTTTATCCTGGACCTGTTCTGGTCCAGGGTTGGGTTGGGTCGACCCAAACAAACCCAGGCCGGGTCGGGTCGGGTCTAACCCATTTGGGTCGACCCGACCCAAGCAATAAAAAAAAAGAGCAAAATAGAGGAAAAACTTGGAAAATTTCGTATTTGTAAAAACTGTACCCTATGAGGTATATCCCCAGTTCCCAAAAGAATCAAAATATCAAAATAAAAATACACGTACAAGTAATCTTCAATGGTAGGCAGTAAGAGGTGGTCACGTAAGATCCCCTTGTCATTACTTGTACTAGGATCTGCACTCAATCATCACAGAAGAAAATGGATGACGAGTACAGTCAGTAAAATCCCAAGGAACTCCTCCAAGCATTCAAATAAGCAAATGAAATTCAATAAATACCGTTAAATAAACATGCATAATGTAAACAGGCAACTGTAAGTAGGGCATCGCATGCGTAAATAACAATAAAGTGCAAATGTGTGTGTTTGTTCCAGTCAGACTAAACCATAAAATTGGGAAAATTTTGAAAAAAAAAATATTTCCATAAAATAAATAGAAATTTATGAATTTCTATGAAAACTAAAATATTTGGATATTTCAGATGCGACGTTTTGCGGGGTTTTGTCTCGAAAAGCGCGAAATAGGCAATTTGGCCTAAATTTTTAGAAATTTGTTGAAATTTGTCATTTTAAATTCAATTATTGATAAATGGACATAGGTTGACACGGGTGATCAATTGGCGACCAAGGACCCAGTGGACTTGGACCCGGGGATTGATTACGGGATAGGAGAGCACGTTGTGAGGTTTGTAAAACCCAATGGAAAAACTCTTGAGTATTTATTTTTCTTTGTAATTCCATTCAATTCTAGTATTTCCTTGTGATTTTTCCTATATCTTATCATGTCGTTATTTGCACGGTTGGTTAGTTACTCCCACCGAATTTTTCGTTGTGTGTCTATGCATTCTAGACCATAGCATGTGTATCAGGAGTGCTCGGTGGATAACGACCCTGGGGAACTACTACATGTGTCGGTGCGTCGTAGGTCTACGCAGGCCACCGAGAGGGATCAGATGATAGCTAGTTGGGTGCACCCACTTGTGGGATCCTGGAAGGAAATCCCTAAGTATGGTTTAGTCTGCCTGGAACAAACACTAGGTTTTGTTTACATGGATTAATATTTTTCTGCATTTACGTACAATTTCCACTGCATATGTCATATATACACTGTACACAAACGTGGATACGAAATTCGAGACAGAAGAAGGACGGGCAGGTGCCGTACGCGTGTAGTTGGGCCAACTGGCAAAGAGTACACAGAGACACGTCACCCCCGGCGGCGAGGGCCGCTACAAAAATTAAACCAATATTCAAACCAAAACATAGCTTTTACCTACCATTGACTCCACCGGCGAGGAGTTGTCGAACGCAGCGAGGAAGTCCTCTTTATCGCTCTCCGTCTCCGTGGACCCCACCACCGAGTCCACCAAGGAGGAGTTGCCAAACTAACCCAGAAGAGGGAGAGGACTTGGTGGTTCACTTGATTGAGAGGGAGAGGGAGAGAGGTGGGGAGAGAGGAGAGAGGCGGGGGAGAGAGGAAAAAGGCAGGGGAAAGAGGAGAGAGAAGAGAGGTAGGGGTGGGGGAGAGAAGAGAGAGAAGGGAGGGTGAGTGGAGAGTTTATAAATGGGGAAAGTTAGGGTTTGGTGGTGGGAGAGAGAGAGTGTATTGAGCAAGAATTTTCTCGCCCAACAATTAGCGACGAGGGGCCGTCACTGACCCCGTCGCCAATTTGGTCAATAGGTCAACTATAACTCCCCATGCAAATATGTCGCTAATTAGCGACGGGAAATAGCCCGTCGCTAATTGATGCATTTTTTGTAGTGGCGGTGTTTAAAATTATTATTATTGTATTTGAACTGCATGTGTGTACATTACTATCGATCGAGTTGGTGTGACGAGTGTTCGTCTCGAAAGACGTGTCAATGCAGGTATCGGGTAGGCGAACTACGATACACTAGGAAACTCGACTAATTCATGTTAATATGACTATTTAATCAATTAAAATGGGTAATGTAACCATATGCTAAGTTGATTCAATTAAAACAATATGTTATGACATACCTCGAAATGCGTGCCGAGACGTGAGGCACCAAGTGTCGGGTAGTCGACGGACTAGTGGAACCATTAATGTGTCCATAGGAGGTTCTAAAAACACTAACCACATGTGTTATATTAGGCTTAAGCTAAGTTGATTAGATTAAATAAATCAAGGCCTATAGTTGGTTATTTAAATTTATTATTAATACATCTAGGAACCATGTGAGTACCTCATTAGTGTCATGATAAGTCGGTATTTATATATTATTAGTAGTTTATTTTAATATATTTAATAGTGAAAAATCTCTAAAATATATATTTAACTATATTTCTTGGTAGTTTTCAGGTGAAACAAAGTATACGGTTGAATTCGTTGCAGAAAAATACTCAAAATGAAGTATTTACTTGCAGTGATCGGACGACGGACAATTTGCCTCGAGTTACGAGTTGCAGGTGGGTAGAATAAAGGATCGACATACCAGTTGACACGTGGCAGCGTGCCATTGGCTTTTATGGGATATGTGGCATCCCTTCATTGGCGGTCAGCATATTGACAACGTCACACACACACACACACACCAATTCTTCTCTCTTCCAGTTGCCAAGTGTCAGCTGCTTACCCTCTCCAAGCGCGTCATGCAAGCAATCTCCACCAATCCCGTGTTGCCATGTCGGCAAGCAAACAAATGCACAACAGCAAAACCAAACTCTCTCACGCCTCAGCTGCCAATAGATGCTCCTCGAGGTACATCCAGTGCATTCGTCTTATGCAACATTCGTATGATCGAACCGAACCAACTTCCCATACCTGTGCACCACGTGTCCGCTTCTCACCCAAATCAACACGTCACAAGCTCCGGTCCAGCCAATAGAAGAGCACCACGTCAACTGCTCTGCAGAAAATGAACCAATTGCAATGAGCCACATGGACATAACCTATTTTCAAGCCAAAAACATCCATACGATGCTCCTCGGCGCCCGAGTCACTTTCCCAACCCCTAAAATTAGTTTCTCACACTTCTCAGGACCAATGTTTAATAGTTTTATATATTAGGAATCTAGGGTATTGTTACAGAACACCGACTATTATATTTTTAGCATTGACTTCTCTCGACGATTGCTTAGATCGGCGGGGAAACAAGTCGGATTATGGATTTATGGCATATTATGTGAGATCTTTTATTTTATTATTTAATTTAGTTTAAATCCTCCTATTTAATTTTTGTTGATTTTAATGAATATGCTTTAGATCTAGGGTATGTATGTGGCAAGTGCATGCTTTTAGGGGGACAGCTTATAGTTATTTAAACCATTAGTATCCGTGTAATTGTACTTTTGGATCAATAAAGTGACGAACACTCACTCGTTTGCCATAAAACTCTTTCGGTTATTGAGTGTGCAACAATTGAATCTAGGTTAAATCGGAAGCGAATTCGATCCGGTTATTTAGGATTTATGTTCCCACAAATCTATATTACTGCGGATAGTATGTTAAACCTGATTGACGGATATCTAGGGTTATGCATTAACTAGGGAAGTAATTAGTGGCGGACGTCCTAACTATCGAGATTAAGGGAACGGGAAATTTTTTGCGGATGTCGATTTTCTATAGCTAATCTAGGAGAATTTAAATTAATAATTTTTTGGGAAAGATTGAAGACCATGATTGCCGTTGAATCTTGATCTTGATTTGTGGAACTGTAAACCAAGGTGTTACTTACGTGTTCATTAATTGTTTTCAAAATTATTTTTATTATGTTATTTTATTTATTTAGCTTAGTTAGATTAGTTAGTAAAATTATTTATTTTAAACCCCCAATGTTCCCTTTTTGTTGTTTTTAACAATAGAAAGACTACCAATGGCTGTGGGATCGACCATTTGTCGCTATTCTACAAAATAGTTGGTTTAGAAACTTTATTTTATTGTCGCGTTCGACGCGCGTCATGTCAGTTGGATTGAGATAGTGGGCGTTAGTGGGATACATGTCAAGGTGTGGAACATTAGATGAGCTTCGAGATACGTAAAAACATAGAGATCAATGTGTAGGAATCAATATTACCTTAATATATAAGATCAACACATGCAAGTAAACCATTTTCATTTTCAACTTATGAATCAAGATAGCTTAATAGAGAAGAAAGAGGTTGATGAAGAGAAGGAACCTATTGAAGATTGGTGAGAATTTCTCAAGTTAGGGTAGTACATCAACTAGGTACACATCTCTCTAGTTCAAATTGAAACAAGTTTTGGTTTTTGACTAATTTAGGAGGGTAGATGATTAAGTATCTAAAATTGGTTTATATATTTGGATTCATCATTTCAATTTGATAATCCAACTATATTGAAGTTCTAAAATTGGTTTTGAAATCAAATAGATATGAATTTTTGAAATTGTAAGACCAAAACTAGAATTCTGCATGTCGTATTAGGAATTAGCCTATGTAATTTAGTCATAACTTGTTCATTTTATATCCAAATCGACCCAAACTGGTAGCATTTGAAATTTTATTCAAAGGGGAACAACTTTGTTCCACTAGAGATCTTGTAATTCCAATGTTTTTCATGTCCAAAAGTGCTACACAAATAGGTAATTGAATGCAGTACAAAATTTTTTAAACTAAAATCATTAAAGGCATAACTTCTAACTACTCATCCAAATGAGCTGATATTTTAGTATGTTATTATTAGGTACGTTAGCTGCCTTGTGACAAAAAATCAGATTTTTTGGAACTATAGATTGGGAGAAATAAATTTTTTAATTATGCTGGTCGGATTAGATTCCAATTAGAGCTATGTTTAGTAGAATTATGATATCTCTTTCGTTTTAAATCAGAATTTTGAAAACTAAACCTTTTCGAAAAGCTAAGATAGAGACCAACAACATTTGCAAGGTGGGAGATTTTGAGATTTGGACTATTTCATGCCTAAAAATGCATTGTAACATAAGATTGAAACTAAGACTTAATTTAGTCTTTAGGGTCTGATTTGGGAAGATTGATTTAAAACATATTCAACCAATTTTAATACACAATATATACACTTAACTGACTTCGGGGACTTAGGGGACTATAACTCAATGTTGGGAAGCTTTTTAAGTCGGATACGGGAGTCCAGAGAAGTCGGAGCACAATTGAGGTGTGTAAATCCATTGGAATGCCTCACAAAATTCATTGTTTTATTTTATCGATATTGGATTACATGTGTGACTGTTGGTGGGCACACATGAATTTTTACTCCTATTTCGATTTGCCTATATATTGGTTGTGGCTAAATTATTTGTGCGAGTTACTTGTGATAATGCTCGTGTTGATGGCTGTAGGATATACTTGCAACCGTCGAAAGGGATTGAGGTGGTCTTGATGTGTAACAACGGCGGGAAAGGATCACGCCATTTACCAAAGTTGGAATTTAGTCACTGGAAGCCTGTAAGTATATACGTGGTTCGTATTTATTGATTACTGGCTGGTGTAGGTCAGGATTTACTCGTGATTATATAGTTGTTCACTGATTAATGCGTTATTTCCAAGCATGTTTAGTTAGTATATGCTATTTATTTATTTCACGTTACTGCTTTTGCTTGTCATATGTTGCTTTCATTCATAGGAATATGACGTACTGTTGTCAGGTGTTATATTCACATGTCTCGTAGTTTATTGATTTTATTTAATGAATATTGTATCAACTTTTTTTGGGATTTTACTCATTGGGCCCATCACTGTATTTGGTGGGTGTCTGAGTGCAGATCCTTCGACGAGCAAGGGCAAGGGCAAGGAGGAATTGGGCGACTACCTCTGAGATAGTGACGCCAGCTCGTGTGTGACTACGGTATGTACGTATTTATATTTTTGTTGGGTTTTGGGGACTGTAGAATACTAAATACATTTATATGTATCTTTTGTTAACTGGCTAATGAAATCATCAATATTTATATGGAGATTAATTAGTTAAATTAGGGATAAATGGAAAAGTGTAAGCAAAGGCTAGGTGACATGAGATGCGACTTGGTGGACCCACCTACAACGCATTCCACGTCACCTAGCCATGCCACGTCATGACTCGCTTATCTGTGACGCCTCGCGACCTAACTGGTTGCTTACACTTTTCCAGCTAACCTTAGTTTCACTAATTAATCTCTATATAAGTACTAATGATTTCATTAGCCAATTAATCAATTTATCAAGTTATATTATAATTTTACAGCTGAAGTCTTAAATTAAGTAAGTTATGTAGTATATAACAATCCTAAGTAGTGGAAAACTCAGCAAAAATATACCATGTATATATCAAGGTGGAATAAGTATAGCAAAAGATCCATATGCATGTATTTAGTGTTCTATAGTCCCCAAAACTAGACAAAAATATAAATACATACATACTGTAGTCACACTCGAGCTGGCTCCACAATATCAAAGGTAGTTGTGCAGTACCTCTTTGCCTTTGCCCTTGCTAGTCCAAAGATCTGCACTTGGTCACCAAACAAATATAGTGACAAGTCCAATGTGTAAAATCCCAAGAGAAGTCCGCATAATATTCATAAAATAAACCTGATAAACTACGAGACAAACGAATATAACACTTGGCAACAGTATGTCATATTCCAAATAATGTAGGCAACATACGACAAGTAAAAGCAGTGGCGTGAAATAAATAAACAACATATGCTAATTAAACATGCTAGGAAATAAAGCAAGAATAAATAAGTAAACAACCGTATAATCACGAGAAAACCCTGACCTGCCCTAGCCAATAATCGATAAATCGAATAAGAACCACATGTATACTTACAAGCTTACAATGACTAAAACCCAACTACGATTACCGGATGAACCCCTCCGAATGTTATTTCAAGTCAAGGGAACACCCTAAATCCCTCCCGAAAATCGTAGATATATTTTACTAACATCGACACTAGCACAAAATACAATTAACCAGTGCAAGCGATTTAGCCACAACCAATATATACACAAACCAAAATATGAATGAAAAATCATATTTGCCCACTAGCTGTCACACAAGAAATGTGATATCAATAAACCAAACCATGAGTTTTGTGATACATTCCAATGGGTTTGATACCAACTGTGATGACCCCTTTTCAAATTAGGGCTCCGTCCGGCCTAATCCCATTATTAAGCCATAATCTCACTATATAGGACCTAACAAAGGACTAGTCAGCCTAAAGAAAACCAATTACCTACTTATTATTTATTATTTATTATGAATATAAACCTATACTTATCCTATGTCAATTCATAAATCAGAGTTAATTAAAATTTTGTTTACTTAAAAGTTTATTCAACAGAAGTCTTAACAAACTAGCGGAAGCTTATAACATGAGGCCTAACAATTGCGGAAAAACCTGAGAATAAAGATCACATTTATATATATGATGAAATGACGATATATAATACTGTGTCTACTCGCTCAATCCATAATATACAACCCTAAAAGTATATCATATACATATAAAGTAATACATTAAAAATCAAACCTACAAAGTCGAGTGTTGCAGTGATTCATTGGCTCAGAGGTAATCGTCGATCTTCTCTTTGCTTAGTCTGCTACTCGATGAATCTTCACCCACCGTCACAAATTAGCTGTGAGTACAGGAAAGTAGAAAGTAATACTGAGAGACATTTGTTCACATTCCCAATTAAGAAACAAGTATCTAAAAACATGATAATAGCAACTATGATGTAAAAAGAACATGCAAAGAGATACTTCAGCTAAATACCATGAAACTGACACATGGCTAAGTAGTACTGATCTAGGGTCGGTCGGCGGGGAGTCCTATCCCAATGCTTGTTCCATAATAAAAGGATGGAGCTGTGCTCTACATCTCTGTGAAGGTCGTACACTGTGGAATATGCCATTATAATTATTCCAAGTGCCACTCACTTGGGATGTATACTTGCCAACAACCCTGAGTCTTACAACTCATGATGTTCACCCAAGTTAGGCTTGCCAATAACCCTGAGTCCTATACCTAGTGTGTTGTGCAAGATAGTGGAGAAATCTCGATCACCCTGGAAAGTCTAGTAACCCCGTATGTATGTCGGATTTCTATCATAAAGTGGTCTTAGACACAAGAACTACTTTCATATTCTAGAATAACACAGTAATGGGATCCAACAAAACTATTTAATACTAATGCACAAAAGAAATAGATTACAATCACTACGTAATACCTACCTAATAGCATGCTATTTCACTGACCACATATTTTAGCAATCAATCAAGGACATTGCACATAAATTGAAGTCAAAGAAATCATTTTATCAACAAACTATACCATGAAAGCAACCTCATGTAATGAGAATGAACAACAAGTCGTGGCATATGGAATACAAAGGCAATTCAGTCCAAATGCTGGAAATGAACATATGAATAGGAATGAAATGTAAAAAATATCTCAATCAATTTACTTTATAATCCACGCAATTTCCTATGCTACCCCGACCTCCCGACACCTCGAAACTCGTACTTGAGTCCCCGGAATACTCCCTTAGGTTTTCGATATCATATTATAGGTTTTTGAGTGTGTTTGGACCTTTACTTAGGGTATTAGACTCTTTTATAATATTTAAGGAATTTTTGAAAATTGTAGTTTTTATGCTGTCATAGACCTAGCGCACTAATGGCCCATTAGCGCGCTACCAATTTCGAACTAGCGAGCTAGCTAATCCACCTAACACTATGTGTAGTAAAACCAATAATTCTGCAATCAAAATTTTGAGTCTTCTCTCACATAGGTCATATTAATGCCTAAGGAACCTCAATACACACTACTAGAGTTCCATGACATCAACCACAACATAAAACAACAACCCACACCATCAAATTCATGAATTTATTGGATTAAGCTAACTCTAAGGTGTAGAGGAGTTACCTAACTTGATGAACACTAACTATACTTGAACTTTCCTTCACTAAATCACAAAGTTTTTCCTGATCTTCCTTTTCTCCAACAACTCCTTCATTCTAGCAACTTTGCTCATCTCTTGAGCAAATAAAAATGAAAGAACTAAGTTGCTTGAGTTGACCAAAACCTTTATAATCTTGAATTGGATATAGTTTATTGATAGCCATTGATTCTGATTTGCACACGTATATCAAGACCAATCTAATGGTACACTTATTCACACATGTCCCACTAACTCATGCCAAATTACACCAATAGGTAACTCAATTGGTGTTGAGATATGTCAATACGTATTTTGAGAAATATCAAGTGGCTATTGTTTTAACTTACTAACTTAAGTGTATTTGATACTTAATCAACCATAGCGCCACTTATCTCACTTATAAAAGCATTATAAAGCTTATACCAACTCATAATATTGTTCTCTACCTTAGTCCCACGCTGGCACGCAACTTGAGGCGCGTTCCCACACACGTCTTGGCACCTATTTACAAGTAGGAATAACTTCTTAGTCTACACATATACAATACATTAGGCATATATCATTACAAATATAACATTTACCTCGACCATCTAGCATCGGTCACTATACATATATGGAAGCGGGTCCCACATCACGGGTAATTTGATCCTAATTAAAAGCTTAAATTCAAATTAGAGATTTAGGCCGTGACAATTCTTCCCAACTAATGGAAACTTCATCATTGAAATTAAGCTTAACCTAAAGTAATACATGACTC
Organism: Stephania yunnanensis; assembly: GCA_039657365.1. Taxonomy (NCBI): domain Eukaryota; kingdom Viridiplantae; phylum Streptophyta; class Magnoliopsida; order Ranunculales; family Menispermaceae; genus Stephania; species Stephania yunnanensis. The sequence goes on from CM077580.1 coordinate 7,813,399, forward strand.
GAAGATGTACAGAAACCTATCGCGCCTATAGTCTTCCCGTTCCCCAGTGAGTTTCGAGTCTCCATGGAATTGCCACTTGACCAGCATATTCGGAATAGACTTGCCTCTTAACTGTTGTACCCTACGATCTAGAATCTGTATTGGCTCCTCCTCATATAGTCCTCACTCAAGTCAATCTGACTCAAGTCCACTGTCGATCTCTCGGCTACCTTCGGCTTGGCTAGTCGAAGCATAGAAATATGAAATACTGGATGAGTTCTCGACATTTGTTGAGGTAAATCTAGCTCATAAGCAACCTGTTCGACCCATTTCTTGATCTTGAAAGGCTCGATGTATCTTGATGCTAACTTGCATTTCAGACCAAATCAATGAAGACCATTCAGAGGAGAAACCATTGGATACACTGAGGCACCCTTGTCATATGTAAGATTGTTGTGATGTGTCTACATACGTATTTTTTCTCTTTTGGGCTCATTTATGCCTTTGGCGAATCCGTCATACCTTCTCTGTATGATCAACAACAATTTTAGGCCATGTAATGTCCCAGTCCTTTGGCTCAGCCCAACAAGATGGTAAGCGACATGACCTGCTATGTAAAGCCTATAATGGCGCTATCTCAATGCTAGCCTGATAAATGTTGTTGTATGCAAACTCACACAACGGTAGGTATTCCTCTCATGATTCGCCAAACTTAAGTACATAAGCCCTGAGCATATCCTCAAGTGTCTGAGTTAACCTCTCAGTCTGTCCATCAGTTTGAGGGTGAAAGGTTATGCTAAACTGTAGGTGCGTACCATACTGCTCCTGCATAGTTAGCCACATCATGGACATATAAATAACATCTCTCTCTGATGTAATAGTTAATGGTACCTATGCAGCCTAAAAATCTCCATCTCAAATAATACAATCAGTTGGTTAAATGTGTAATGAGTTGCAAATGGTATGAAATGAGCAAATTTTGTTAGTCTGTCCATAATCACTAAGATAGAATCATGTCGACGGGCAGTTCTCGGCGATATTCTAACAAAATCCATGGCTATGTCTTTCCACTTCCATCGTGGGATGGGAAGTGATTGTAACAATCCTCCAGGTTTACGATGCTCTAATTTCACCCGTTGCCAGATCCTATAGTTCCTAATAAACTCTGATATATCCACTTTCATCCCAGGCCACCTAAAATGTCTCTTCTTGTCATGGTACATTTTGGTCCTACCTGAATGAACAGTGAACTATGAACATTGTAGATCCTAAAGAATCTCATTTCTTAACTTTACCACTGTTGGTATCCATAATCTACCTCTAAATCTTAGACACTGATCTGTCGTCTCAGTTTAGTCAATACAATGAGCACTCTGGGATAACTCACTGAATCTTGAGTATAAGATATCGAATTTTTGACCCTCTAACACTCTCAGTGTAGTTACCGTTTGAAGCCTCATATGTGCACAAATCATCATCCTAGTGTCGATAGGAATATCTGACTGAGTCATCATCATCGCTACCTCGAGTAATCCATACTCATGCATCATATGACATCTAACAACCTCGACATCACCGGTTAGTATCCTACTCAGCGCATCAGCAACTATATTAGTTTTTCCTTGGTGATATTGGGACAACCCTACTGCCTCAGGGTGACATGTCTCCATGTACTCCTTGCCAGGTAGGCCAGACTACACGTGTCTGCCACCTACCTGTCCACATTTTGTCTCGGAGTTCGAGTTCACGTGTGTTTTATCAAATTAGTTAGTGGATTATCAGTATTTGCTTAACTTATTATCTTTAAGTAGTTAAAAGTTTATTTTAATGTCTAACCATACTAGTGGGTTGTATCTTATAAGTTAACACATATATCAGTGGAAGCCTTAATTGAGACATTTTGTAAGTAATTTATTATGGTAAATATTATTAATAAGAGCAAATCCTAATGTGAAAAACCCAAAAAAATACTATGTATATAAGCGACAGTACCATAAACATGGTATATATACATATACCGTGTCGTCTTAAATCCCCAAATACCTAAACTAATACAAAATATCAAAATAGAGCATATACTAGTAGGTCCTCGATGGCGAGCAATCAGATGTAGTTGCCTAGGATCCCCTTGCCGCTACTGGTACTAGGATCTGCACTCAATCATCACAACAAGACAGATGATGAGTACAGTAAGTAAAATCCCAAGGAACCCCTTTGATCATTCACATAATAAAGTAAAAAAAATGCAAGAAATACTATCAAGAACATGCGGAATATAAACAGGCAACTATAAATGTATCATCGCATGAATAGATAACAGATAAGCTAACAAATGTGTGTGCTCACTCCAAATGAACTAGACTATTCTTCAGGTCACCAAGTTTCCACAAGTGGCTGCTCCCAACTGGACCGACACTTGGTCCCTTGCGGCGCAGGCCAAATTCGATGAGTCACCAAAACGTGCACCAAGAGCAAGCTCAGGTTACAATTCATTGAGGGACGGGTCACACGTGCTACAGTCCAGTACATCATGAACACACAAACAAGAAAATCTGAGGGAATTACCTCAACCCACGTCTAAATAACGGAATAGAGTAGTAGAAACAACAAGAAAATAATTGAAATGAAATAGAAATAAAATCAAATACTCAAAGTTTTTCAGTTGGGTTTTACAAACCTCAAACCGCTCTTTGACCTCCCCGAACTCCCTTATCCAACTCGACAAGCTCCCGACACAGAGCTACGGTCCCCCGAGTCCCTAAAGTCCAAGTTTTATAGGTTTAGGTTATTTCCTAATGTTTAGACATGTATTAAGTTGAAAATTACCAAAATGGCCTTTCAAATCCATATTTAATATGTCGTTAGCGCGCTAAAGGGTACACATAGCGCTAGGTAATGGTAGCGCACTGTTGTTCTTTAGGACGAAGAACAGTTGCAAACCCAGAACGATTAGCGTAGTAATCGTTCCAGGTAGCATGCTATCTATCATATGGGACAGGATTCTCTAGTCAAGAACTCTGTCTTTCTCATCTCCATTGGCTACCTCAGTTGATTTAACATGTTTTCCATATATATCTAACTTCAAAACATCCATTAAAACATTCCAGAACCTCAAAATTAGCCTAAATTCTCCAAATTTATGGATTCATCCAACTTTCAAATTTCATCAAAAACACCAATTCTAGTTAAACTATTTGTAAATTCTTTATGAAAATGAGCAAATAACATGTAATTCATCAATTTTTCACAAAAATCAAAGGTTTACCTTTCAAACCCCAATTCACTAAATTCAATAAAAATGGGTTCATTAGAAAGTGGAAGAGATGAAGATGATGATTACCCTGGTTTGATCTTTTGATTTGGTCCCTAATGTGTTGAATTTCCAGCTTATAATCCCTTTCTTCCTTAGGTTTTCTCTGGATTTGCATGGATTGTGTGAGTGGTTTGAATCCACTAATGTCATATATATGTTTGATTAAGATCAAGTGTGCGTACATATCTCAAGGATATCTTGTGGTTCATAGACAAGTTATGTAACGACCTGTTACTTTAAGCTAGTGATTAGTGGTAATCCAAATCCAAATTAATCCGAGTTAGGCTCGTGATTAAGTTTGGCGTACCTCGATTAGCATATGCGTACGTTTGCATGATGTATAATGTTTGTTTGGTTTGTGAAATTAAACTATAAATAGGTTGTGTATATAATGTGGTATATACAAGCCTATACAGGACAAAATACATGATAAATATGAAATACTGGTACACAGTGAGCGACGAGAGTGACGTGGGAAGAATGTGAACGCTCGTGGCTACAAGTAGGCATGCCTGGTGGTTTTATCGCAAGAGATAAACCCGAAATATATATTTATATATAAGGATATATATATATATATATATATGAATATATTTATTGGGAAATTAAGAAAATAGAAATTATATATATCATTTGATCATCTCGAACGAAGCAGAAGTCACAGATGTGTAAAATTTTATGTCATGATATCGCGTGTCACTTTAACACATCAACGATTCGATCAATCTTAACATGACGTGATGCGTATCTCGAGGAATCTATATATATATATATATAACAAAATAATGTTTATCGACTCATTTTATTCAATAGAGATTCGGGAAGATTCGGCCGGGTTTTGACGTGATGGGAGGTCATTTCAGGAGCTGACTCGAACCAAGTTGAGGAGTTAAACTGATAGAACGGCTCGTGAGCATCACATAGGTATATTTTGATTGGGTGTTTATCAAAGTTGGAATCGTAGGTGATGCTAGGATCATGGTTGTTTGAGCTATTTTGTTGATCTAATTTAGTCCCTCAACTCATATTTGATGTTTCTAAGCTATTAAGAATAAGCTTGTGGTTGTTTGGGATGACTTAGAAGGGTTTTGGACAAGATTGGTAGGGCAGTAAAACGCTGTTGTTGCTGATCTAGCGTGCTAGATCAGGGAATTAGCGAGTCAGATGCGCAAGAGATGAAGAACATGAGATCAGACAGGGAATTAAGGCGCTAGATTTCCTTGTCAGGACGCTAATCACCCAGAAAATAGCCAAAAGAGCTGTATTTTCATGAATTCAGAATGAGGGACTTAGGGATTTGACTAGGGGTTCCTCATAGACTGTAATGGACCTATTTTGATCATAAATGGTTGATGATAGGTTGAGGAATACCGAGGAAATGAGATAGGACCGAAAAGTTAGGAAATTCGGTCAAAGACGTAAACCCGATGTAAGTACAAATTTGCTTATTTATCAATATTGTCTGGCTATTTAGTATATTTAACTCATGTTGTTATTGGGATAGAATGTGGGATTATGTACACTGTGGTGGTTTTCAATATACGAAAAATGGTGTGTAATGTGACCATGCTATAACTTCTGGTTTTGAGAATAGGTTTATAGGAGATGGGTTCCCTTCCCGAACTATATATAACTCATGCTCAATTCGATAGGTTGTATGGATCACATACACACTAGGGGGCTTAGGATAGAACCATTGGGCATTAGTGGATGGGTTAGAAAGCACATATGCGCAATGTGTTGGTCTAGCAATCGCACTAATGGCATTGGTGAGTAATCGACCTTGGTTTTTATAAAATAATGGGGATCAAGTGTACTAATCTAAACACATTTGCTTTGCATCCGTTTATGTATTGAACTATATGCTTTCCATATTCTTGTTAGATATTATTGTTTCATGTTGTTATTACAATTTTCCTTTGAATATTATATGGAATGTTGATGGTTATATGAATCCATACTTACTAAGCAAGTTGGAGCGCTCACCCCAATTAACAATTACAGGTAGAGTCGACGAGCGCTACGACTACGGGATGAAGAAGTTTTAGGAGTCTTGAACTTCTCTTCTATGTAGTGAGTTTCCATTGTCTTATATATATTCTATTGAATTAGATTTTGTAATATCGTATGGGATGAGAGTTTTGTATAACCGATGGTTCTTTCGGTTTTGTTTTAAATACTGTATATCTTATTTTGATTATCGAAAAGGTTTTTAATTTCCGCCGTGTACCATATTTGTTTTAATCGATAATTGATATACAGTAGTACTTGTCAAGTGAAGGAGGTAAGGCTGCTGGCTTTAATTAATTATGGTAAGGGTAATTTGGGCTTAATTTGGGTTTCGGATCGAGTATTGCCCTAATCAGGTTAGGAGATGCTACAAGTTGTCCCATACCACCTGGTGACTCCAGTAGTAACTTCAATAGCACACTCCATTCCATATTTCTCCCATTTTGATCATCTACAAGTTCATCTTGTGGTCATCATTATTTAGTTCAACTATAGGCATAGTATTTATTTAATTAATTCATCTTATATTAAGCTTTATTAAATAATATGATTAGTGTTTCTATTGACCAATTTAATCAACTTATGGTCCCACTAACCTTGGGCTACCCGATACCAGGTTCCCCGCATCTCGACACGCATTTCGAGGTGCGCCATAGTCTATTATTTAAATTTTAATATAGTTAGTCTATGGTTACATTACCCATTTCAATTTAATAACTTAATCACATTTATTTAAGTTCGTTGAGTTTTTTCTAGTGTACCCGTACTTCGCCTCTCGATACCTGCGTTGACACACACTTCGAGGCAACTACCTGTCACACAACCTCGCAAAATATCGTTATTCAACATACACGCATGCGATATATTAACAAATAAATTGATGAAATGCATCTTAAACAAGCAATCCAACACACAATTAACCAGTCTATTATAACGGTCCGCTCTAATTAATCACAATCGATTGAGAAATTACAAATCACGACCCTGCTCGGACCCACGTAGATGTCGCCGATAAGTTGAGAACAAGTGTGATCGAAAAATACTCTCATAAAACGTGTCAAGTTTGAAGGAGAATGTGAGAGTGAGTCAAACAAGTTAGAGTGATTAACTAGATAAGTTGGGTTACTTTAAAATGGTTAGTTGTGGTTTGAAAGTTTGCATAAAAAGTCAAATAAAGTCAAACAACACTCAACCTCTACAATGTGGACACCTCATCACATTGATGACATCACACACTCACTTTTTCTCTCTCATTAAAAATCACATACTTTTCTCTCTCCCACTCAATGATTTCACTCTCCCTCTCTTACTTTTCTTCTTTCTCTCTCTCTCGCTCTCTCTTAACTTTCCTCTTTCTCTACAAGCAAACCAAAAAACGAAAAGGATAGAGATTTTCTCTCTCCTCTAGAGAGCAAACTCTCCATCTTCCAAAAACTCATCTCCCCCATTTCTACTACCTCTCGGCATCTCATGGCTTCTTTTTCTCTCTCATCGCATTCGACCTCACATCTCTCTAACTTTTGGACCTCTTTCGGTCTCTTCTCTCTTCGTTCCCTCACCTCCCCTCATTCTCGATCTTTTTTCTCCTCAGTCTCGGCCCCACTTTCGGCCAGCCCTTTCCTTGCTCGGGACTTCACACTACTTGGTCTCCTTCACCATTATCGAGGTATGCGATTTTACTTTTGTAAGATGTGAGTTTTGTTGAAGAAGAAAAGGTTTATATAGTGGTTTTTAGGTAGATTTAGTGTATATGGTGTTTGTAGAATCTCGGGGTAAGCTTATAGTAATCGGGTGTATGTCGCCTTAAGATTTATGTTGGAAGGTGATTTGAGACTATTTTAAGGATGCCTCAAGATATGTGTTCATGTGTGAGGCGTAAATGATGCATTAGGATGCGTGTTGAAACCTGTGTGCTGATTTTTAATAATATTAAATGAATTCATGATCCGCGCCCTGATGTTGATGCTTTGATGGTCACCTTAAGATTCATGTTGATTTTGGAGGGTAAACCATCGCTTCGATATGTGCACCAAAATCGCACGCATCGCGATATTTTTCTCAAAATGCGTGTTATTTTGAAATAAATAAATAAACTATAATAAAAAATATAACAAACAATAATAATCTCAATATTTTTGGGTTGAATGTTTATATAAAAATAAATAAATAAAAACTGCATCGAGATGCACATTAGTCGTTACACGCATCTCGAGATTTTTTCGAGATGCGTATTAATGAAAGAAAATAAATAAATAAAAATATAAAAAATAGATATAAAAAGATGGTCTCAAGGTGCGTGTAGATCAATAGTGTGTCTATGTATCCTCGAAATTGGTATAAAGACTCAAAATACAATGATGACCCAAATGGTATTTACGTCGATAAATGTGCAATGACCCAAAAATATTTTAAAAGCGATTCAAGTCGAGGTTTACCTTGTTATAAGTGTGATTCTAATAAAAAAATAATAATTCAAAAATGATAATAATCAACGATAATTGATTGATTTAGGAATTTTGGACGCATAGATTACGGAACGGGAGTAAGGACCGATATTCGGATAAGGTATCGACAGATCGATGTAAGTAAACCTACGAGAAAGTCAGCTTAGAATTTACTTATTTTTCTTGTAAATTATTTATTTCACATTGCTTTTTCGTCATTTCAACTTGCATGTTTACTCTATTCCCGCGTGTGTCTGTGTATGGTCGAAGGGACGATGTGACCCCATTCCGACTCTCTCGTTGATGATGATTCGATTGTTGCTACGGTGTTAGTCATACCTTAGACTACTCGTGAGATTTCTCTTAGTGAGTCGATGATCTCGAGAGCGAGTTGACGTGAGGCCCACCTCCGTCACAAATTTCCTCTCCTTTGCGACGTTGGACGAAAGTCAACCTTCCGACCAATAGAGTTCCTCATTTCGATCGTGAAGAGAGGGTGAGGATCTCCTCACCTCCGGGGCCTTCTTGGTTTAGAATTTATGTCTCAGGGCTCGACAGCTATACACCACACTCGCGTTCCATATTCTTGATTATCTCACAACTTATATTCATGCTTTACATTCCTGTTCATTTACTTTTTATGCATGAATTGCGGTCATTTTCTTAGATTTCTTGTGAATACTAACTGAATCTCTCTGGGATTTACTCATTGGAATTTGTCATTATTTTTTTGTGGCAAGTTGCAGACTATACGACGATCTGGATCTAAGGAGCCACGATAGCTTAACTTGTAGGTATATGTATTTATATATGTAATACTCTTTGGGATCATTTTAGGAGACTTATTACTTGATACATGTATATTGACACTTATCATACATTTTCATTGCCTTTATTGACATACATGGTATCTTTTCACCCCGTTTCCACCCCATAGGTTCGTTAATCAATGCATAATTTATTTACATTACTTACTTGCATATTATTAAGACTTCCGCTACTAAAATAACTTAAATAAACCAAAACAAATAAATTAAGTTGTAAAACTTTATAACTTAGTATATTTCACTAAAATAATCATTTAAACATTGAAATTTACTAAGTTGGAGTATTAAATGGTAAGTTTGTGGGTCGTCATGGACAGGTGTGCAGGTGACGTGGCGGTGCCCGGTTTGCCTTAGAATTTGGGGTCGTCACATGTACCTAGGTCGACGTATGTCTAGCCTACGAGCGATGTCCACGTGGATTAGAGCAGGCTTCCATGTCTAAAATTACGAGATGAATAACGATGTTAGTAAAAGGGGCTATTACAGTTCTTCCCAACTAAATAAAATCTCGCCCCGAAACTTATCTATAACTTAAACATTATACCAGGAAATAGCTGAGGGTATCGTTCTCTCATCATAGACTCGGGCACCCAAATGAGTCCATCTGTCCTATGATGCTTCCAACGAACTAGGACCTTATAGAGCTTCCTGTTCCTAAGAATCTAAACTTTGTGGTCAACGATCTCTATCGGCCTTTCCTCGTAAATCACATCAGGCTGAACCTCAATCTACCCCAAGTCAATCGTTGGTCTCGGCCCAGACCTAGCTCGTCTCAACATCGAAATATGAAATGTCGGATGAACCTCAACTAACTCAGCAGGTAACTCTAAGCGATATGCAATACTGCCTACTTGCTGCACAATCCTGCATGGCCCAATGAATCTCGGCGCCATTTTCCCCTTAATATCAAACCTCTACTGACCCTTCCAAGAGGAAACCTTCCGGTATACCATGTCGCCCTCCTCATAGCTCAGATTTTCATGATACCGATCCGCGTATTTCTTTTGTCTATTTTGTGCAGCTCGTAACCTCTAACAAATCCGTCTAATTTTCTCTGCGTGATCAATAACTATCTCAGGCCCAACGGTTACTTTATCTTCCGGCTCTACCCAACATGCAAGTATAACGCCTCCCATACATCGCCTCAAATGGTAGTATGAAAATACTCGCCTGATAGCAGTTGTTATATTCAAACTCATACAAAGGCAGATAATCCTCACACGAACCCTCAAACTGCAATGTATAGGTTCCGAGCATATCCTCTAAAACTTGTATCAGTCTCTCTTACTGTTCGTCGGTTTGAAGATGATAAGCCACACTAAACTGCAACCTGGTGCCGAACTGCTCCTGCATAGCCTCCTAGAGCCTCAAAGTTAACCTGGGAACTCTATCCAATACAATGAAAATCGGCACCCCATGCAATCTAATAATTTCCCGCTAAAATAATATAATCGGCTGTGGGAACGTATACCTCATATAAACCGTAATGAAGTGAGTCAATTTCATCAGTCTGTGAATCACAACCTAAACTACATCGTAATGCCTCGATGTTTGCATTAGTCTATTGACAAAATCCATGGTGATGTGCTCCCATTTCCACTATGGAATGGGTAACGGCTGTAACTGTCCACCGGGTCTCCTGTGCTCAGCCTTCACCTACTGGCAGATGTGACAACCCCTGACGTAAGCTCCTACGTCAGGCTTCATCCTTGGCCACCAGAGTAGTCGCCTCAAATCATGGTACATCTTGGTACGACCAGAATGAACTGTGTAGCGTGACCGGTGTGCATCCTCTAAAATCAAGTCATGTATTTCATGTCTGCAGGTATCCATAATCTCCATCTGTATCTCAAACACTGATCTATGGTCTCTGCCCACTCAGTTCACTTCGGGTCCTGAGCCAGACCATTGAACCGCTTATAAAGTCCATCAGTCCTCAAACACTCGGCAACCCTCTCAATCGATACGGTTAGAACTCTCATCTGACCACAAATGTGTTGTTCGGCCGTAGTAGATACCTTTACCATGCACATAACTGATGTCGCCTATAAAAAGTCATGTTCGTGTGTCATAGGTCATAGAACAATCTAACTATCAATCACGCTTCCGCTCAATGCGTTTGCTACGACGTTCGCTTTCTTATGGTGATACTCAATAGCGAAGTCATAGGCCTTCAACATCTCAAGCCATCTCCTTTGTGCATAGTTAGATCCTCTTAGTGTAGCGCAAAATCTGGTGATCTGTATACAACATGAATCTCTCTCGGTAAAGATAAAGCCTCCAAGCCTTCAATGCAAAAACAACCGATGCAAGCTCCAGGTCATGCACTGGATAGTTCCCATAATGGGGTCTCAACCGTCAGGAAAGATAGGCAACTGGTCAACTGTAACGGCCCACTTTCCATATAGACTACCATGGGGGACGATGCAGACCCACAACTTGGCCCACTAATGCCAAGCCGTGTCCCACATGCCAACTCATCCACTATTTAATCATTAGTTACCTCAAATGACAATAATTTACTGTTTATTGTTACTGAACTCAAGTCATTTGTTAAGATCATTGTAAACCCTAGACAATATATATATATATATATATAATAGTAAAGTCATGCAAATAACTCTGATACCTAGTGTGGAAACCTCTATATCATCATAGATAAAAAATGTACCACTATGTAACACACTATCAACAAGATAGAGTCCTAGTATCACTAACAAGCCCAAATCCCAAAATAGAACAAGATATGTAGATACAAACATACAAGTCTGGCTAAACGTCTCTGTATTCTGACAGCTTGCCTTTGCCCCGGCTCATACTAAGATCTGCACTCAAGCCATCACAAAAGGCAAATGACGAGTCTAGAGTGAGTATTCCCAAGGAAATTAAGTGAGCAACATGTAAAGTAAGTAGTGGAATGTAAAGAAAACAATTAAATAAACATGCGAAAATAAAATACAGGCAATTGTGCTCATCACATGCATATGTGATAGTAAAAGGTCAAAGTGTGTGTTTTTAGCCCCTAGGGTCAGACTAGCGCCATACTTCGGACTCCCAACAGACTGCTGTCAGCGAGTAACACTCAAGCAAGGCCAGTATCTGGAAGCACTAGGTGGTCGGCGTGGAACCTACGATGCACCCACACCTGGCCGTCACTCTTTCGGGTAGCACTAGGTGGTCGGGTAGCCTCAAAGTCCGTTCATTAGAACACATCATGAATAGAGTAATGAAAGACAGAAAATGAATTCAAAAGAAAAAGTAAATACTGCTCAAGAAATTTCAGTTGAGATACTACACACCTCAAACCACACTCTGTGTCCCGTCACTAACCCCCGGTCCGGTTCCGCCTAGTCCTGTATATCCTAAATTGTAGCCCGTACTGTCATATTTCCATGTATAAGTGATATTTAGTCATTCGTATGTGTGTTAAGTCATTTCACACAAATTACGTCAAAACATGAATACATTAGCGCGCTGGGTCTAGGCATTAGCACTAAATGCCCATATAGTTATAAATTCTTTACCCAGACGAACATTAGCGCGCTAATGACAATTAGCGTGCTAGATGCTACGATTATCGCGCTAATCATTTTCTAGACAGCAAAACTGTTGAGAATTTTTGGTTTTTCAACCACCCTACCAACCCAACAACACCCACAACACCAACAAGAACACTTCAAAACACTAGAAACTCATCATAACAACAACTCGCCAATCTCCAAAACATCACCGACATCTATAAAATCAGAATCAAAAGATAAAGAAAGGTGTGATGTTTGTGATTCTCACCTTGGATTTGATGTTTTCACCCCTCTAAGCTCCACAAATCAGCAAGAAAAATCACCAAAACCTTGGTTTCTTCCTCTAAATTTTGGATAAGAAGTTTAGGAGAGAGAAAAGGTGGTCGTTTGAAGTCAGAAACTTGACTTATATAGTGGATTTGTCATCTCAACTCACTTAAACATCTCAATGAGATCAAATGAACCTCCTTAGCTATTGTTCCAACCACTCATGACTCCGATGGCACACTAACCGTTGTTTTCACCTCAAAAAGTCCATTTTCGGGTGTTTTGACGTTTGATTTTGCGTCCCTAACCGCGACATACGCATACTACCATGTCCCTAACCACTAAATTGACATTCCATATTAATTATGTAACCAATTTTAGTCATTTTGTTTGTATTATTTTCCCCAACCTAGTGTTAAGTCGGTTAAACTACCCAGTACGTACGTCGACACACACATCGAGGCGACTACTTAACATATGGTCTCGTTCGTCAAATGTAATATACTAACACACATTGTGATGGCATGTACACTATTACAATATAAACATCGCAAATGAACAATTCAACACACAAAATTACTATTTACCTAGCTCTAGGCGTGCACAATCCTAATTGCAGGTCCCACGAGCGTTTTAGCTATTAGTCACGTCTGCAAACACGTCATAAATAACAACGAATTACATTTAGGCTATCACATCTACCCTCCTGCATCAACACGTAACCAAGACCAATGCCTGACTTATCCGTATAAACCGTCAAAGTCTTGCCCTGCTCCGGCAATCTCAATATTGGTCCAGAAGTCAACGTTATCTTCAGCTCATAGAAGGCCTGGTCACACTTCTCTAACCAATCAAACCTAACATCCTTCTTGGCCAGTCTCGTCATCGGCGTTGCAATTAAAGAAAAATCTTACACAAATCGCTGGTAGTATCCTGCCAGTCCGAGAAAACTCTATATATCAGCAACTGACTCAAGCGTCCTCCAGTCAAAGATAGCCTGAATATTCTCTGAATCCATAGAGATACCTTGGTCCACGACGACGTGTCCTAAAAATCTCACCGCACTTAGCCAGGAGCCACATTTACTGAACTTGTCGTACAATTGGTGCTCTCTCAGTGTCGTCAAAATTACCTTGAGATGTCTCTCGTGATCCTCACGAGTCTTACAGTAGATCAAGATTTTGTCGAGGAATACTATGACGAATCTGTCCAAATATGGTCTCAAGACTATGTGTATCAAATCCATGAAAATCGTTGAGCCGTTAGTCAACCCAAACGCCATGATTATGAACTCGAATAGCCCGTACCTAGTGCTGAAAATGGACTTCTAGAGATCCTCTTCTCTAATCCTCAACGGATGATAACCTGAGAGAAGGTCAATCTTTGAGAAGAATCTGGCACCCGCTAACTGATCAAACAAATCGTCTATCCTAGGAAGTGGGTAACAGTTCCTAACTGTCACCTGATTCAGCTTCTTATAGTCCATGCACATCCTAATTGAACCATCATTTTTCTTCACAAACAACACTATAGCTCCCCAAGGTGACATACTAGGGTGAATAAAATCTTTCTCCAAAAACTCATTTAACCATCGTCTAACCTCCTCCTGCTCCGATGGTGACATCCTATAAGGTCTACTAGTGATTGACTATGTCCCTGGTATCAACTCAATGATAAACTCAACGGCTCATGATGGTGGCAATCTGGGTAGGTCATCCTGAAATACATCAACAAAATCTCTCACTACCAGTACGTCCTCAATCCTGACCTCTGTCTTAACCTCCGGCTCAACTATCGCTACAAATGCCTCCATTTCCTGCACCGTAGCTAGTTGGCCTCTAGTGATAGGCAATTCAGTAACGGATCCAACTAGTGAGAACTTTTGTATCTCAGGAATATAAAACTATATTCTCTTACCATAACAATCTTTTCGTTCAAAATAGGGTAACAACCAATCCATCCCAAGAAGCGCGTCAAACTCCAAGTACTCTAATACTCGAAGATTAGCTGGTAACTGAAGTCCTCCAACCTATATCATCACGTCTCTACATATCTGGTTAGGGTATATCTTGTCCCTAGAGGTTGTACTAAGGACAAGGTTTGTGTTTAGTGCTTGTGTATATAACCCTAACTCTCCAATAATATGCCCAATAATAAATGATAAAGTGCTACCAAAATCAAACATATCATGCACAGGTTTACCAAAAATATGCAAGGTAACCTCGACGAGTTATCTGGTCGCCCTGTCATTCAGCTTTACTACTGCATGAGCTCTTTCTGGGCTGCTTTGGCTCTCGGCGTGGCGACGGTGGTGTCATGCGGTCTATCATCAAGTATTCCCCCTGATCACACCTACGACATTTGTGATTATCCTGCCTACCAGCCTGGCCGTCTCTGGATTTCAAACCCTGACCCCGGTCTCTCTAACCTTTGTCATGTCCTCCCTGATCTCGAGCCTGACGGTCCATCTGTGGATGTGGCCTACGCTAATCCACCGATGCTGGTGCGATGGCGTGATTAGGCTGTCTCTTTTCATACTCTAATTGACTGCCTTGATGATCATTTTCGCAGCCCATATCCCATCTGTCATCCCTCCGGCCTCTATCTTGATGATCCCTCCATCTCTTCGGCCTTGGTCCAATTGAAAATTCTGCGTTGTCTGCACCACAGTCCCAATCACACGTTTGCTATCTCTCTACATCAGGTAGGTCTCATGTGCTAATGCTCTATCAAAGGTGTCCTGCAGAGTGGGTAGTCAAGATGATATTGCCGAAGTAATCCTATCCTCAACTCATCTGGTGAAGTAATAAATCTGTAGATGCTCTGTCCCAACGACTTCCATTGAGAACCGGAGTAGGTAGCGAAATCTCTTCATATACTATATCAAATTTTGGTTACTATGTCTTAGTCACCTCCAAAGGCATGTACTGATATTAGAACAACTCTCTAAACTCAGCCCACGTCGTTGGCTCTGGATTGATATTCTGATATGTGGTCCACCATACTACGACATGGCATTCTCAAGCATGCCCCTGACAGTTGTGCCTTAACGCTCTCATCATTCCTCTTCAACTTAAGGAAATGCTGATGAGACACAATCCATTTCACCGTAGTCTCGGGGTCATCACCTCCATGAAAGAAACATGTCTGGAACTTCAGAAACTCTCTCGACATTTTCTCTTTTGGAGCCAAGACGAATCTTGATGTATAAGCAGTGGTAGTAGTAGCAGTAATCTGATCCGTAGTCGTGGGTGGAGGCGTAGGAGTCGGCGTCTCTAGTGGAACAAAAATTTTGGTGGCTCTATCTATTTGTGTCTCTGTTGTTACCCTCTTAGCGCATGTCTGGGAAACAACCGGGGCGATAGCTATCCCCGTGGGTACAGTAACGCCTATCAGCTCTCTAGATACTTCTACCACTGTAGCAAGTGCTGTCAATGCGATAGTCTGATCTCGTAGCAACCGTAATACCTCAGCCATTTGAGTCTCATCAGCCGAGAGTTGATCTTCCATACTAGCTGCAATCGGGGAATCCCTAGCTACATCGCTAGTCTGACTAGTCTCTTTAGGCGTAATCGACTGTCCGTCCACGATCTGCATCAAGAAGCGTGCTCCGGATTAGCCTCGTATATATACGTATATCATATATATAACAAAATATAACACGTATATAAATCTTACTCTACCCGCCTCACATTACTTTCCAAATAAAGTTCTAAGGTAATAACATTGAGTTTTCACAACTAAAGTTTATTTATTTAAATTTTATGCTCTTTCATTTTACATTTCCAAGTTCCTAACACTCTTTGCTCTGATACCAACAGTGGCAGCCCTGCCACCCCGGGGTGACGTGTCTCCAGGTATTCTTTGCCAGGTGGGCCCAGCTACACGTATCTGCCACCTGCCCGCCCACCTCTTGTCTCAAAGTTCGTGTCCACCTGTGTTTTATCAAATTAGTTAGTGGATTATCAGTATTTGCTTAACTTATTCTCCTTAAGTAGTTAAAATTTTATTATAATGCCTAACCATACTAGTAGGTTGTATCTTACAAGTTAACACATATATCAGCATAAGCTTTAATTGATACATTTGGTATTTAATTTATTATGGTAAACATTATTAATAAGAACAAATCATTATTTGGAAAACCCAGAAAAATACTTTGTATATAAGCGACAGTACCATAAACAGAGTATATATACATGTATTGTGTCATATCAAATCCTAAAATACCCAAAATAACAGAAAATATCAAAATAAAACATGTACTAGTAGGTCCTCGACGGCAGGCAATCAGATGTAGTCGCATGGGATCTCCTTGCCCCTACTGGTACTAAGATCTGCACTCAATCATCACAATAAGACAGATGAAAAGTACAACAAGTAAAATCCTAAGGAACCCCTCTTAGCATTTGCATTATAAAGTAAAAGAAATGCAAGAAATATTGTCAAGTAAACATGCAGAATATAAACAGGCAACTATAAATGGCTCATCGTATGAATAGATAACAGATAAGCTAAAAAATGTTTGTCCTCACTCCAAATGGGCTAGACTATACTTCGCGTCACCAAGTTCCCACCAGTGGTCGTGTCCAACTTGCTCGACACCTGGTCCTTTGTGGCGCTGGCCAAATCTGATGAGTCACCGACACGAGTACTAAGGGCAAGCTCAGGTTACCATTCATTGCGGGCTGGGTCACACGTGCTACACTCCATTGCATCATGAACACACAAACAGGAAAATCTGTGGAGTAACCTTGTCGCGGCTCCATATTCCAGACCGCCTTGCTACCCACCACGCCATATCCCACGTTAATTATTTTTACCACGTCATTGCCCGCTTCACCTTGATGTCTCGCGATCCAACGAGTTGCTTACACTTCTTCAGCTAACCCTAGTTATTCTAACCAACCATTACATAATTATTAATAATTCAGTTAGCCAGTTACTCAATTTATTAGGTTATATTATAATTTTACAACGGAAGTCTTTCAATGAGTAACTATGCAATATTTAATAATCCTAAGTAGTGGAAAACTAGTCAAAAGATATCATGTATGTATCAAGGCGAGATAATTCTAACAAAAGTTCTATATACATGTAATCAGTGTTCTATGGTCCTCAAAACCCAACAAAAATAAAACGAATACATACTGATATCACACACGAGCTGGTTTCACAATCTCAAAGGTAGTCGCCCTGTACCTCCTTGCCCTTGCCCTTGCTCGTCGAAGAGTCTGCACTCGGTCACCCAACAAATATAGTGATGAGTCCAGTGAGTAAAATCTCAAGAAAAATCCACACAATATTCATGAAATAAAACTGATAAACTATGAGACATGCGAATATAACTCCTAGCAACATTATGTCATATTCTCATGAATGTAGGCAACATACGACAAACAAAAGTAGTAGCATAAAATAAATAAACATTACATATCAACTAAACTAGCTCAGAAATAAAGCATTAATCAGTAAACAACCGTATAATCATGAGAAAACCCTGACCTACACTAGCCAGTAATTGGTAAATCAAATAGGAACCATGTATATACTTACAGGCTTACAGTGACTAAGCCCCAGTTTCAGTTACTGGATGAACCCCTCCAGACGCTATTTCAAGTCAAGGGAACACCCTAAATCCCTAATGACGGTCGTAAGTATATCATACTGTCGTTGACACGAGCACTAAACACAAGTAACTCGTGCAAGCGATTTAGCCACAACCAATATATACACACATTGAATAGGAGTAAGAACCTATATGTGCCCACCACCAGTTCCACATGAAATACGATATCGATAAATCAAATCCATGAATTCTGTGAGGCATTCCAATGGGTTTACGCACCTCAATTCGTGCTCTGACGTCCCCAGACTCCCGTATCTGACCCGACTAGCTCCCCGATACCCGAGCTACGATCCCCTAAGTCCTTGAAGTCCAATTTTACATGTTTAGTATGTTTATAGGTGTTTGTGATATGTTTTATATAATGGTGTAGTGGAAATAAGCATGATCCTTCGATAGTTTTGCATTGACACATGTATGTGGTCTTACATATTTACTTATCTCAAACATTCCATGTGCTTTTCTTTTTTAACACCGCAACCTCTAAGCACATCCATCTGAATGTTTTTTACAACGGACAACCCACACATTGAGCGTTGAATGAGTTACCGCAAATTTTTGTGTCCTTTAATGTTGTACAATCTCACGACATGTTGAATATCTACCTTAGAAAGAAACTGCATGCCTACATGAAATTCTAATGCCTCATTCCATAAAGTCTTAAAAGGAATTGTTGCATTCGCATGGATGGGTATCATTGCATCACTACTCTATTCCATAAATACGGATGAAGGTACGACAAATGTACCTACA
The DNA here is from genome assembly GCA_039657365.1 of Stephania yunnanensis. Classification (NCBI taxonomy): domain Eukaryota; kingdom Viridiplantae; phylum Streptophyta; class Magnoliopsida; order Ranunculales; family Menispermaceae; genus Stephania; species Stephania yunnanensis. The sequence goes on from CM077580.1 coordinate 7,832,139, forward strand.
TCCACTTGCGCATCATAAATTCCTGCAGCCTCTTGATCGAAGAAATAATTGTTTCCAATTTCGTTCAATATTCGGGGACAGGATATGAGCCATCCTTGGCTATGAATCGACTTAATATATCTCGAATTATGCTATCATGAACATGATGAGCATCAATTCCTACATCATCGACATCATCATCACTACTCTTTTCATTATTATTCCTATCACTACCACAATATTCATCATTGTCCTCACTGTTCACACCATCACATGCGTGAGCTTCCTCATCTACATCGGGACTTGGAGTCATTAAAGGCGATTCATAATGATTATGTTCAAATATAGGTGGAGTACTAGGCCCTTCCGCCCTTACCACTATGTTACAATTGAGACTAGTATTTGTTAGGTTTTTGGGGTTCATACGCAGCGAAAAACTCAAAACAATTTGGAAAAGCCCCAACAAGATCAAAAATATATAGGTCCCATTAAACTAGATCTAAAAGTAAACTATACCTTAATCCGTGATTTTCGTCTGTGATTGTTCGATCTCCAAGAAGTTTAAACGCGTGTCCTCTATAAAAAAATCTACATACGAATGGTAACCACAATTTGGAGTGCTAGCCCTAAGAGAGATTGAAAACATTTTTCTTTCTATCCCAAAATCCAGAGAACTCGAAACTTGCAAAATGAAAATCTTATTTCGTTTTAAGATTTCACCCTTTATTTGTATGTGCAGATAGACCCTCACTTAAAATCTTATTCGTAATATAACTTTTGTATTTATGTGGTTTAAGCAAATTACATATATGCCCCAATTAATAAGTTATTATATATTAAATCATAAGGGCTTTTATGTCATGAATTTTATCATATAAAATTCATTACTCTAGACAAATTGAAATTGCGCAAAGTCATTCTTTGTATGCGACCTAATAAGTTCATTCAACATTGACAATGAACCAAAATCATTTTGGTACACAAGTCATAAGCGATCTTTAGCAATGCATTATGACCACCCAAGTAACATGAATATCAAAATCAATGCAACCTAATGAATAACATATATAATATCTTTTTGTCGTGAGATATCCTTTGACTAAACATAGGTCATGGAAAGTCACGCTTAATGTTCAATCGTACTAGTTTTGATTTTTTGGTAAACTGAAAACATCCAAGTGGCATTGATCATATCAATTCACATGGACGTAGCCATTATTAGTTTATCATATCGAGGGATCCACTGATATCTCTCTTTATACGAGAGTGACAAACTCTATCTTAATTACACACCTTCAGATATTATTCACATGGTAACCAATCACAATCATTATAATCGTCCATTTAAAGATAATGTTTGATTGTTCCTAACATTGAAGTCTATGGTAATCTCAAGTTAAAGGACTAAATGATATACCTATCATGAGTAAAACCTATAACTTAATTCATATGATGTTCTCATAACGGGCCGATCCAGTACCTTGTCCCTTAACAAGCACTCATGATCTCGATTCGTATCCATATACACATGATCATCACATGACCATCAATCAAGATTCACACTAGTTTTAATTCATTGTAGTTCCCAGTATAACGATCGACTAGAGACATTTAGGACATTTCAACAAATACCCACGGGTCTTACTATAAGGTAAACATGCAATCACTTAATAATAAAACAAAAAATAGAAACCTCAATTTTATTAACTAAAATTACGAAATAAACAATGTTTATAGATAGAGCACATGCCCCAATAGTATATGATTGCCTCAAAACTAAATCTAAAAATAGCTCTACACAATTTGGTGATGAAAACTCTGCCACAATGTCCCAAACATCTTTAAGAGTCGATTCATTAACTATTCGCGAAGGGACATAGTTGTACGTTCCAATTTCAATGTACACAAGATATCGATATATCATATTTAATATCATTTTTCATTGTCTATCTCCAAAGATTTACAAATAAAACTCACAAGTTCCTCATACTTTAAACTCAACTTGGATCTGAGATGTCGAATAGGCGGCATTGTGTATGAAATCCTAAATGGTCCATCAAGAATGGCACTATTCATATAACACACCAAAGTCACTCTTCGGTCAACCATTATGATATCTATAATATACATACATACATACATACATACATACATACATACATACATATATATATATATATATATATATATATATATATATAATTGTTAGTCAATAGAAGTGATGATAACTAATACATTCACTTAGCACATTTAAACTTAACAAGCTCCAACATGTTTTTATACTTCATTTTATTTAAGTCCCTTTTTTTATTCAAAAAAGGAATCAACTACAAATCATCTTGATATAAATAAGAAATGACACAATTGATGCAAACAATAGAACAAGGAGGCAAGGAATCATCTTTTGGTATCTTTACAATTTACTGAGTAAGAAAAAACTTTAGTAGAAACATTACTCTTTATGTTTATGAAAACATAAACCAAGCAACAAAAAAAAAATGAAAACATAAACTAAGCAACACAACAATCAACTTACCAATTTAGCTACAATAGATTAAAAAAAAGAACAGAAAAAAAAAACACAAAACACCTTTAAATAACATATATGTTTTAGTGAAATGGCTTCCTTCGGTCTTCATAATATAAAGTCAATTAAAATAAATGAGTTTCTCAAATTGAATACACCCCCTTAGTTCCTTGTCTATCAATCATTGAAGAGACTTTAATTTTATTCTTTAAACAAATTAGTGACAAAAGTACTTAATTGCTCAACATAACCCCACATGTATATGGAAGTTGATCAAGCTAAAATTTAAACCCAAAAAGAAAAAAAAATGATCACATTGTTGTAAATCTAATTAGAGTGGATGAATCTTTCTCTTTGTATTCCACTTACACCATATAACACCCACTTAATTCATGTATGAAGTTATTTTTTTAATATGTAGATGTAACTTGTGCTCTTTGGTATTCATCTCATTAAGAACTAATGAGCTATATAAGGAGATGAGATTCATGTAATATATACACTAAGATGAAATGAAAAGTTCTCTTTTTCCTTCCCTACCTATCTCTTGTTATATTTTGTATTTCTTTCATTACTTTCCTAGCTTATGTTCAAGTTATTTTACATCAAATTATTAGCACGAAGCTCTATGAAAGACTTCAAACAAGAAGACTTTCTTATGATACAAAGCTTGGAAGGTATAATTTTTTATTACTTTCATTTCATTGGTTCCAACGGGTATATCTTACCATATGATTCATGATGAATATGATATTTAAAGTTTTGGAATATTCTTTTTATATGTGATTTATCTAGAAATCAATTCTATCTCTTTAAAATTTTGCATGAACTGTTTTTTTTTTTTTTTTTTTTTAAGTTGGAAAATCAACTACAATCATTGTAATATAGGAAGCCTAAGCAAGGATATGGTTTATATTTTAATTGCTTAATTTTCTTAGACCTTGCTATGCATGTTTTTATTTGGTTCATTATTCATAAAAGTCTAAATTCGTTCATGGATTAATTAATTTCTTGGTATCATAACTTGATTGATTTTGTAAAGTCTAAAGTGGACAAGTTTATGCATTCTGTGAGTTGTTCTTAACTCTTTACTAAGAGGAAATTAAAAGATTGGATACCTTTCACTGGCCTTTACCGCTTTAATTTACGGTGTTAATTGTCCATGAAATTAAACATGATAGATTTTTTTTCTTTGGCTTGTTTCATAAAATTATTTGTACCATAATGATTTAAACTTATGCGTTCAAATATTTTCTTTGATGAATCAATTTATATTTTTTTGCATGTGATGTACAATGTACTATATTCATGATGATATATGGTGAAAAATTAGTGATTCTACCATGCATATGCACCTAGCTAATAAAGGTCCATACTTGAGTCGTCTTCTCCCAAGTGACGGTTATATGATCATTCAATAATATGATGTTAGTTCATAATCTATAATTGATGATCTATAAAAACTTGAGAGTAATTCTTGATTAAATAAAAAACTTTGGCTTTGTTTAATTTACATTTATGTTATTCACATATATGAAATATAATTAATTATATTCCATGCAAATTAATACTTTGGCATTGTATGCTCTTCAAACTTGTATGTGTACATACTTTAATTTGCTTAACCATTGACTTAATATGTTTTTCACGCTATTAGTTATTTCAATGCATTTCCATTTTATTATACATATAAATGGATTAATATCTCTATGCATCGATAATCCATATATGCAAATATTTTTTTTAAGTTCCAAAAAAATGTATTTTTTAGAAAGATATTAACAATATATAGGTTAGAAACTAGAACATGTGGGGCTACTTGCTCTAAGTTGTCTATGGATAAATTCATTTAACGGTAACAATGCCTCGTATTGTTAAATATCTTTTATAAAATATTAAGTATATATTATTTATGCATGACCTGCTTTGTCGTTAATTGAAAGGCATTCCGTATGATCATATAATTTTAATATTAGTTTTTCTCATAAAATTATTAACTAGACACTATAGTTTATCGTTATGCCATTTGGTTTGACTAATGCTCCTGTCATGCTTATGGATTTGATGCATCGAGTGATGAGGCCATTTTTTGACTGATTTGTAATAGTTTTCATCGATGATATATTGATATATTCGAGGACTAAAGAGGATCACGAGCAATACCTTAAAGGGACGTTGCAGACTTTGAGGAAGCACAGACTATATGCCAAGTTCAGTAAGTGTGAATGTTGGCTATCAAAGGTCAAGTTTTTGGGACACATTGTTGGAGCAGTAGGTATTGCTGTAGATCTAGCTAAGATTTAGGCTATTATGGATTGACCTGTGCCAACGTCAATTATGGAGATCAGGAGTTTTCTGGGGTTAGCAGGATTTTATCGCCGGTTTATGAAGGATTTCTTGAAGATTGCTTCACCGATGATTAGATTGACTTAGAAAGATGTTAAGTTTGATTTGTCTGAATAATGCGATGAGGCATTTGCTCAGCTGAAGAGATTGTTGACTACAACACCGGTGTTGATATTGTCAGAGGTTTGATAGGAATTCCTTATATATACAGATGTTTCTCATACAGGTGTAAGTTGTGTGCTGATGCAGGATAAAGACGCGGTGGCTTATGCATCCAAACAGTTGAAGTTACATAAGAAGAATTATCCCATTCATGACTTAGAGTTGCGGTGGTAGTGTTTGCTTTGAAGATATGAAGATATCATCTAAATGGAGAGAGGTTCACACTCTATATTGACCATAAGAGTTTGAAATACCTCTTCACACAAAAAGAACTGAATAAGAGACAACACAGATGGTTAGAGTTTCTGAAGAACTGCGATTTTTCTCTACAATATCTGTAATGGCCCATTTTATTAACGTCGTTATTCATCTCGTAATTTCAAACATGGACGCCAGCTCAGATCCATGTAGACGCTGCGGGTACGCTAGGACACATGTCGACCTAGGTACACTAGTTAAATATGTGTTTGATTGCTTATTTGTGATGCATTTCATCAATTTATTTGTTAATACATCACATGTGTGTATGTTGAATAACGATATTATGCGAGGTTGTGTGACAGGTAGTTGCCTCGAAAAGCGTGTCAATGAGGGTAACTGTAGTTGGAATTGAGATCTCATTCAAAGAGTAAGATATCAAGTATTTGGGGTTTCCTTTTGTATCCAATGCAGACGATCCGATTCATAGTTTGATCGTCTTTCTCCATCGAGAGGCGAAGTACGGGTACACTAGAAAACACTTAACAAACTTACATAAAAATGACTAAGTTATTAAATTGAAATGGGTAATGTAACCATAGGCTAACTATATTGAATTTTAAATAATAGACTATGGCGCGCCTCAAAATGCTTATCGAGACGCGAGGCACCGAGTACTGGGTGGTCGAAGGTTAATGGGACCATAAGTTGGTTAAATTAGTCAATAGAAACATTAATCATATTATTTAATAAGGCTTAATATAAGATGAATTAATTAAATAAATACTAATCCTATGGTTGAACTAAATAATGATGACCACAAGATGGGCATGTTGATGATCAAAATGGGAGAAACAAGGAAGGGTGTGTGCTATTGGAGTTACCACTGGAATCACCAGGTGGTATGGGACAGCTTGTCTATGAACCATAAGATATCCTCAAATATATGTACATACACTTGATCTTAATCAAACGTGTATATATATGACATTAGTGGATTGTTGATTCAAATCACTCACACAATCCATGCAAAGACAAAGAAAACCTAGGGAAGAAATGGATTACAAGCTGAAATTCAACACATTAGGGACCAAATCAACATATCAAACCAAGGTAATCATCATTTTCATATCCTCCACTTTCCATTGAACCCATTTTTGATTGAATTTAATGAATTCAGGTTTAATAGTTAAACCACTGATTTTTTGTGAAAACTTGATGAATTACATGTTATTAGCTTATTTTCATAAAGAATTTACAAATGGTTTAACAAGAATTGGTGTTTTTGATGAAATTAGAAAGTTGGGAATGCATGAATTTGCGGGAATTAGGCAAATTTTAAGGTTCTAGAATGTTTTAATGGTTGTTTTGAAGTTAGATAAATGTGGAAAACATGTTAGATCAACTGAGGTAGCCAATGGAGAGGAAAAAGACATAATTCTCAACTGGAGAATTCTGTCCCAAAGGACAGATTGCGCTCTACCTAGAATGGTAAGCGCGCTAATCGTTATGGGTTTTCAACTGTTCTTCATCGTAAAAAATAGTAGCACACTACATAAGTCCCTAGCACGCTACCATTACCTAGCGCACTATGTGTACCCTTTAGTGCGTCAATGACAGATTAAATATGGATTTAAAAGGCTATTTTGGTAATTTTCCACTTAATACACGTCTAAACACTAATAAATAACCTAAACCTATAAAACTTGGACATCAAGGATTTGGGGGACCGTAGCTTGGTGTCGGGAGCTTGTTGGGTTGGATACGGGAGTCCGGGGAGGTCGAAGAGCAATTTTAGGTTTGTAAAACCCAACTGAAAAACTCTGAGTATTTGATTATGTTTCTATTTCATTTCCATCATTTTCTTATTGTTTCTACTACTTTATTCCGTTACTTGGACGTGGGTTGAGTTTTGCGAAAATTAATTAAACTAGGATTACCATTAATCTCGGAGATTAACGGTCGTAATTCGTGCGTTACATAGACAACTCGGTTGACTCGGACATGAGAACCGATTAAATATGTTATTTATGGATGGTGGTTGTATATATGTTGTGTTTAAAATTATTATTATATTGCACTGCATGTGTGTATATTGCTATCGGGCGAGTTGGTGTGACGGGTATTCGCCTTAAAAGGCGTATCAACGCGGGTGTTAGGTAGGCGAACTACGGGTATGCTAGGAAGCCCAACTAATCCATGTCAAGATGATAGTAAATCAATTAAATGGGTAATATGACTATAGGCTAAGTTAATTCAAATTAAAACAATAGGTTATGGCATGCCTCGAAATGCGTGTCGAGACGTGCGCCATCGGGTAATCGAAGGTTAGTGGGACCATAAGTTGATTATTTTTTATAAATAAAATACTAAACATATATATTAAATTGACCTAAGTTAGTGCAAGTAAATTAAAATAAATCAAGGCCTATAGTTTAGTTAATTAATTGGGAACTATATGATTTTTCTAGAGATGCACATTGGCACATCTAGGAGCTATGAGAGTAGAAAATTTGTATCACATTGACTGAGTGAGTTAGAGTGAGTGGAGTAAACGGCTAGAGGTGAACCATTAGACAAACCTCAAGATACATAAACACATTGAGATCAAGGGCTAGAAATCAATCCCACCTCAATATATAAAGATCATTTGATCAATACATGCAAATGAAATCAAATTTCATTCTGGAATTCAAAGAGAAAGAAAGGTGATTTAGGAACAGGAATTCAACACTTTGGAGGCCAATTTGAGGACTCAAACCTAGGTAATCATTATCTTCATCTTCAACTCTTTTCAATAAACCCAATTTTAAGTGTTTTTGTTAAAATTCTAATTGGAAAGGTTGGTCTCTGATTTTTAGGTGTTATTTTGATTAAATTCATGTGGAGAGTGTCTTAGATAAGTTTAGGTAGCCAAATTGGAGGGGAAATACAGAATTCTCGACTTGAGAATTCTTTCCCAGAGGCTAGGTAGCATGCTACCTGGAGCGGTTAGCACGCTAATCGTTATGGGTTTCCCATTGTTCTTTAAAACGAAGATCAGTAGCTCGCTACATCATTTCCATAGCGCGCTACACCATTCCCATAGTGTGCTAACGACAAACATAAACTAAATTTAAGAGTTGTTTTGAGATTTGAGAATATGGCAAGAAGAGATTCATCTATCTTAGTTCTAGTTCTTCATCAAATTATCAAAGACAAATTCAGTTACGATGTTCATTACAAGAAAGTTTGTTTGGCAAAGAAAGGGCAATTGCTAAAATCTTTGGAGATTGGGAAAAATCATATAAAATGTTGTCGCGGTAGATGGTCGTTTTTCAAGAAAACAATCCAAGGACACGTATGGATTGGAGGCATGGCGAATCTAATGCCAACAATGAGGTTATATTCAAATGAGTTTTTTAGGCATTTGCACCATCTATTGCAAATTTTAGACATTGCAAACTAATTATACAAATTGATGGCACATTCTTTTATGGGAAATACAAACAAAAGCTCTTAATAATAATAGTCATATATTTCCCTTAGCATTTGCGATTGTCGATAAGGATAATCAAGCCAGTTGGGGATGGGTTATGGCTTGTTTGCAACATCATGTGACTGATCGATATGGTATATGTGTCATTTCTGATTGACACTCTGGTGTATTGTTGGCAATGAATAATCCTCAAAATAGATGGACCCATGAAAGAGCTCAACACAGATTTTGTCTTTTTTACATATGCTGTAATTTCAACATGAGATTTGGAAGCAAAGAATTGAAGGATGTGGTGTACTTAGCCGGTGCACAACATCAACCTCAACAATTTAAGGCATACATAAAAGAACATCAACAAATTAATGCAGAAAGAATTGCATGGTTTAATGATCTTAATCGAGCATAATGGACCAACATATACGACAAATAATATCAATACGGATGGATGACTACAAATCTAACGGGTATTAATTGTGTTTTATGTTTATACTATTATTTATTTAATGTGTTTGATTTATGTCATGTTTACAAGCAAATCTTGCATGTTTCTTTTCACATATGTAGAATACTTTAATGGTATCCTTAAAGGAGCACGATTTTACCCTATTACCGCATTAGTGCAAGTAACATTTTATGGTGTCATGGCTTACTTTAACAAAAGATGTGATGAAATAGGAACAGCCCTAGGAAAGGGCGAAAAATACACCGAGTACGCACTTGATAAGTTGTCAAATTGGGGAAAGGCATTAAGAGGGCACAATGTTACATTAGTGAATCGTGAAAATGACACATTTGAAATCATCATTGCAACACGCGGGTATCATTTAAGAAAATGGTCTAACAAGCAAGTGGTGAAGTTGGAAGCTCGTAGATGCACTTTTATGAAGTGGCAGTATTTTGGCATTCCACGTTCCCATGTCTAAGTCATTTGCTCTAGTGTTGTCATAGATCACTCTCAATACATTGAGTCATATTACAGATTGTATGTATATAGTCAATGTTATGCTACGAATTTCCAACCTAAGCCTTACAAAGGTTATTGACCTAACTTTAGAGTTCCACATACCATGCTGACTAATCCATCTCGAAATAGAGTCAAAAAATGTCATCCTCAAGCAAGATGTTTGCGAACTGAGATGGATTTGAGAGGTAGTCAAAAACAACCACATCATATGCATCAAGAGAAGGAATAGAGAGAAGCACCAACAACGTTGCGATGTAGTAGTCTAAGCAGGATGGACACAATAGGCGCACTTGCTCTCCTCGTCAGCAAGAACAACCACCTAATCATTCACAGTGAAAGGCTTGTCAAGTCTTATCATTCGCATTCACTTATTTTTTTGTATTAGTTCAGTTACTTATGACTATGTGGTCGATGTACTTTGTTTCAATTAAACCATGTTTTTGTTTTAATTGAAGTTGTTGAAGTTTAATTAGGTACTTTTATATTAATTTTATTATTTCTTGAATGAACTTTATTGTTGATATTTTAATCATTAGCTTTTTGTATTAATGACAACATTGTTCATGTTTTGGGGTTCAAGCGTAATATGGATCTTAGGCATATAGACAATTCAGTGTTGACTATGCAGGCTCTACATAGATCTACTCGAGTTTGGAATGGACCGGTAGTACTTCTATTTTCATATTTTCATTGTTTTAGAGATTTGTAGCTAAGTTTGAACTAATGTAACTTATTTGTTCTTTGCGTAGGAGGATCTTGGTAAATTGACTATCAAGCATAATTCAGCAGCATTTCATCGATTGGTCCCACTTGAAGAACGCATAGTTGGGTATTTTAAGGAAGTTGGGTTCTATGGAACGGCGCGAATAGGTTTCATAAGAATTTATTGGCATCTCATTACTGCACTTGTTGAGAGGTGGAGGCCAAAAACTCACATTTCATTTTTCAGTTGGCGAAATGACTATTATCCTACAAGATGTACAAATACTTTTAGGGTTACCTGTTGATGGATTACCAATCTTTAAAATTGTAGAACAAGATTATGATGCTTTATGTCCTGGCTACTAGGCTTCTTATTCCTTGAAAATAACAAAATCGGAGGTTTGATCCAAATTCTACAACTTTCAAGATGGTTCCCAAACTTTCCAAATAATGTTGGTGACGTGGAAGAGTAACACTATGCAAGAGCTTACATATTACAACTTCTTGGAGGAACCTTATTTGAAGACAAGTCTAACAATCTTGTACACATAATGTATTTACAATTTTTGGAGGATTTTGACGTGACAGGAAAATACAACTGGTGTGACGATTCTAATTTCTAAATTAGTAATGTATACCCTATTTGTGTATATGATGTGTGGACCCATAAAATAATACACGCCTAATCGAAACGACAAAAAAAAAAGAAAGTCAACGGTGAGAATAATTAGTTTCCTATTTCAAGTTGTCAATTTAGGAAAGAAAAACAATTGAAAATCCTTAGTTGATTTAGGAAAGAAATAATCCCTAATTGATGTAGAATATGAGTGATTTTAGAATCTACATATATCACCTCTAGCTTTATCTCGTGTTAGGGACGAGAGTGCACGCAAGTTGAATCTACAAACGATCGGAAGGGAGAAAGTGCAAGCTGAGAGAGGGACGAAGAAGGCGATCCTTGGAGTATCTCGCGTTAGGTAAGTTTTCTTTCGCGTTTTATCTTATTGGATCGATCAATTTCAGATTTATCGGGTACAAATTTGAGTTTCTTTTAAAAAGGAAATATTGGATTAAAAAAAGGGCGGACTACGCAACGACGTAGTCCGCCATGGAAGATGAGGGGAGCGCTTTGTGCAGTGCTACCTCCTCATTCGCAGGTATGGGTTGGGCCTTTGGCCTAACCGCATAACAGCTGGTTGGGCTGATCGACCCAACCAGGGTGGTTAGGCTGGTTAGGCCGATCAAGCCCAACCCTCCCCAAACTGCATTGCATCAGCAGCGCAGTTTTGGGGAGGAAATGGGGGAATGCATGTGTGTTCCATCCCCCCAGCTAGACTGGCCGGTTAGGCCTGGGGTGAACCCAGCTGCCCAAAATATATATAAGCAGAATTTAAATAAAATAGAATAAATTAATTGAAATGAACTTTGAGTTTTTAAATTCGGAATAAATAGGTAAAACTTAAAATGGTTATAAAAAGTTATAAAGTGGCTTTCGAAAAGAATTTTGAAATTGATTTTCAAGCAAGTTAAATTAATTAATTTATCAACACTTAACCTATTTAGGTTGACTAAACGTCGGAGTGCGCTCGTAAGTGTCAATTAGAGATTTTGGAAAATAGCGTACCAGGTAAGTTGGGATTTAAGTTATTGGTTTTATGATTATTTCCCTTTCTACTAGACTATGTGATAGGGATCACGTAAGTAGGACATACAGGTTTATAAGGGGTGCATTGTTAGACATTGTATGTAGATGACTTAGTGGGGCTCGGTAGGAGTCCTTGCAACAGATACTACAAGTTCGAGACAGTTGGACCGTACAAGTGAGAATAACAAAAAGTGCAGTTGCCCAGAATTCATATTTAATAATTGATAATATGATTGAATTCTATGCTCTCAATAAATGTTTGGTAGTAGCGGCTAAGTCCAGTTGGACTAGTTTGTGGACTCGGTGATAGGTAAATCTTTCACAATGTAAGGGAATGGATTGTTGATACCGCTATGGCCATAATCTCCATGAACTTCAACGTGATTGAGGAGTCTATCACAGTAGCTCATACATGTTTAGCATTTGCACATTTGATGCATTGAATATTATTTCGTTTATATGCTTTCTTGTTTATTCCATTCGTCATGTTAAATATTTGCAAGTCATGCATTTTATTTATTGTTGCATCTATTATATGGAATATTCATAATGTCAGTAACTTAATCTAAACTTACTAAGCACCGTTGCCCTTTTGTGCTCACCCAATAATTTTCCCACACAATTTCTTCTTCGAGAGTCGATAAAGGGAAAAGAATAGCTCTAGTTGTCTAGAGGACTTGTCTGATTGTTGATTGGTACGGTTCAAGATAGAACAAAGACTTGTTTATATTACTATTATTATTTATCATGGGTTTAGGATTTAGAATGAATTGAACTAGATGAGTATTTATTCTAATTAATAACTTTTGATTTTCAGTAGTTGCATTATGTGGTAACATTGAAATAAGTTCTAATTTATGAGATTTCGCTGCAATTATGATCATTTAATTTAAATTTCACTTATTGATGAATGATAATGAGATGTCTTAGAAAGGAGGCTCACTAGCTAGGTCTGTAACTTAATGACCGAGTTGGCTAGAGAGTTATGAATCGAGCTAGGCCGGTCAGGATTCATTTAGGAAAATGGGTCCTAATAGTTTGGGTTGTGCAACTTTGGCCTACCTATATAGACGATTGTGTCTTACCGCTGATATTGATGAAGCAGAGATTGTAGGTCCAGTAATATTATTGCAACTATGGGCATGGGACAGGTTGCTTTTTCTTGCACCAATAATGAAAAATATTTTTCGAAACGACATCATACCAAATGAAGATTTTATTCCTACATCCTGCATTTGGTCATAAGTAATTACAATTTTTCAACAAAGTAAAAAGCAATTGAGTTTATTTATCTACATGTAAAATCATGCATGCATTGTGTTGTTTTTCATGTTTTTATAGGTGGAGACATGCCGTAGAGACCACAGGAACATCAATGCATGTGCTAACAAAATATAGAGAAATGATTGACATGCAAACACCCGATGAAGTAAGGAATACACTTAATTAGTTTCTTCAAATTCCCTTGTGTAAAATGGTGAAATTAGAATTTTCATTCATTTCAAGTAGTTTTCATGAGTTCAGGTAATTTGAGAGCCGTATCCTGAGACAGTGATAATGGCCTTGCCTTCGTATTGTAGTAGTGGTCGTGCTATTTGGTGAATGAGGGCAACTCTATTTTTTTTTGTTGTTGGAATGTATAATCCTAATAGATTCATGCGACAATTCAGTTTGAAACAAATGATATCATATTTAAATAGCATAAGTATGCGAAGGAAAATAGACAAAGATTGGAGTGCAGAACATAGTGATTATGTCTCCATGTGGACCGAACGTGCTTCTAATATTGTGAATGATGAATTATTGGAGGGGCCATTGGGATTTTATAACCCGTTGTTGGGTATTTGGGGTTCATACAACAATAACATAGCCTCAGTCCCAAATTAACTGGGGTCGGCTACATGGATCAATCTTTTTCATTGTGCTCGAATAAGTGCAATTGATTGTGAGCTTTGCAAACCATTCAAATCCCTCCTAATTAATGCATCTCATGTTAACTTTGGTCTGCCCCTACCTCGTCGAGTTTTTACAGTTCTATTGAGTCAAGTTTTCTAGTTGGGCATTTGTAGGCCGTCTTTGCAGGTGACCAAACCATCGCAATCGCCCTTCCCTAATCTTTGTGTCAATTGGTGCTACTCCTACTTGTCTTTGGATTTCTATATTTCTTATTCTATTTTTACGAGTTTTACCACACATCTTCATAAGCATCCTCATTTCTACTACGTTCATTTTATGTAATTGTTGTTGCTTTACCGCCCAACATTCACTTCCATAGAGCATAGCTGGCCTAATCGCGGTCCTTAAAATTTTCCTTTTAACTTAGTAGGAACATTTCGATCACAAATCACCCATGTTGTACTCCGCCATTTATTCCATCCAGCTTAAATTCTATGTGTGACATCATTCTCAGTGTTACCATCATTTTGTACGATTGATCCTAGGTATCTAAAGTGGTTTACCTTAGGAACTTCTACTTCCCCTAAGTTTACCACTCCGTCATCTCGATATCTAATGTTTCTAAACTCACAGTGCATGTATTCAATTTTTGTCCTACTCAACTTAAAGCCTTTAGATTCTAATGTATTCCTCTAGAGTTCTAATTTCTTATTCACTTCATCTTTAGTTTCATCCACTAAGACAATATCATCTGCAAAAAGCATGCACCATGGTATATCATCTTGAATATGTCTAGTTAGCTCATCCATAACTAAAGTAAAGAGATATGGGCTTAAAGTTGATCCTTGATGTAGTCCTATCGTAATGGGAAATTCTATTGTAGCTCCTCCAAATGTCTTTATACTCGTTACTAATACATCATACATATCCTTAATAATGTCTATATATCTAGCATGCACTCTTTTTCTTTCTAGAACTCACCAAAGAACATCTCTAGGGACCCTGTCATATGCTTTTTCTAAATCTACGAATACAATATGAAGATCTTTTTTCTTTTCTCTATATTTTTCTAACAATCGTCTTACAAGGAAAATCGCCTCCATAATTAACCTCCCAGGCATGAAACCAAATTGGTTCTTTGATATTGGTGTTTCTCTCCTTAGCCTATTGTCAATTATCCACTCCCAAAGTTTCATAGTGTGACTCATAAGTTTAATTCACCAGTAGTTTGAGCAACTTTGAACGTCTCCTTTATTTTTGAAGATTGGCACAAGTGTTCTTCTTCTCCAGTCCATTGGCATCAGTTTTGATTTTAAAATTTTATTGAAAAGTTTTGTTAACCAAGTCAATCCAATTTCTCCTAAGCATTCTCAAACCTTTATGGATATTTCATCTGGGCCACATGTTTTCCCTATTTTCATTCTTTTCAATGTCTCTTTAACTTCTACAATTCTAATATTGCGTGTATAGTTTACATTTCTTTCTTGGTGTAGGTTTTCATCTATTATAGTGTCAACTTGGTCATCATTAAATAAACTATCTAAGTAACTTCTCCATCTCTCCTTAAAATCCTCCTCTCGCGTTAAAACATTTTGATTTTCGTCCTTAATACATCGTACATGACTTAGGTCTTGTTTCTTTCTCGTACATGACTTAGGTCTTGTTTCTTTCTATCTCTTAATTTGGCTAGCCTATATATATATATATATATTTCGCCATCTCTATTACCTAACCTTGTATAAAGATCTTCTATGAAATTTGTTTTAGCTTGACTAACTACTTTTTTAGCTTGTTTTCTAGCTTCTCTATATTGATTGTACACATCTTCATCTTGACACTTATATATTTTCCTATACATCTCTCTTTTAATCTTAATTGCTCGTTAGAGATCCTCATTCCACCACCATGTTTCCTTCTATGGAGGTCCCAAGCCCTTAGATATACCTAATACGTTTGATCTCACTCTCTTTATGCAACTACTCATTTCTAGCCACATTGTATTAGCACCTAAGTCAAGTTTTCAAATATTTTTCTTTAGTAGTTTTTCTCTAAACTCTACTTGTTTACTATGTTTTAGGTTCCACCACTTTATTCTAGGGTTGTTAACTCTTTTATTCATATTATGTCATCGTGTTAGCTTAATATCATGTACTACTAACTTATGTTGGGTAGTAAGTGCTTCACCAGGTATTACTTTGAAGTCTCTACATATTTTTCTATCTATATTTCTTGTTAAAATAAAATTTATTTGACTATTGTTATGACAACTACTAAAAGTAATTATATGCGACTCCCTCTTCCTAAAACTAGTATTTGCTAAACAAGATCGTACGTTGAAGCAAATTTTAAGATTGATTCTCCTTCATTTCTATTACCGTAACCAAAACATCCATGAACTCTCTCAAACCCATCGTCACTTGCCCCGACACGCCCATTTAAATCTTCTCCAATGAAAACCTTTTCATCTAATGGTATACTTTGCATAAATCCATCCATATCGTCCCAAAACTTGCGTTTGATGTTCTCGCTTAATCCTACTTGTGGTGCATAGGCGCTAAGTACGTTAATTTTTTTATCTCTAATAATTAATTTAACTAAAATCAATCTATCCCCCATTCTTTTAACCTCTACGACCTTATCCTTATAATCATTATCTACCACAATTCATACTCCATTGCATTTTCTATCTATACCAGTATACCACAATTTAAACCATGTGCTTCCTATTTCTCTACATTTTTCTCCTACCCATTTTTTCTATTGGAGGCAAGCAATATTGACTATGTGACGGCCCCAAAACCCTAGGTCGCCACGTGGGGAGGCGCTGGCCCAGCGGTCCCGTCCGATCCTTGGCCCACTGGGTCCCACGCGCCACTGACGCCATTTCCACAACACATCTCCTCGATACGCGTGTTAACTCTCTTCGTTAAACATTATAAACAACAGCGGAAGTCTTAAAAGAAGTAAAACAATTAAATTTGTCATCGTATAAACATTATTTTAAATAAGAGCAACTCCTATTGTGGAAAACTCGAGGAAAGTACTCGTATATATATATATATATATGCGACAATATTAAACAATAATATATACGAGTACAGTATCTATTCAGCCTCCCATTTCCCAAAAGCAAGCAAATTATCAATATAGCACGTACTGGTAGGTCCTTGACCACGGGCATTCAGATAAAGTCGCCCAAAAATGTCCTTGCCCCTACTAGCAGGGTCTGCACTCGACCATCACCAAAAAGCATGGATGGAGAGTACAGTTAGTAAGATTCCAACAAAATACACCGAGCATTTATGAGAAATATAGACGATCTCAATAAACATGTCAATTAATCATGTGAATTAAACAGGCAACTGTGCTAAGATCATCATATGAGTAAATAACATGAGAAACAAATCGTGTACTCCTCCCGGTCACACTAAACTGTACGACAAACCCCCAGGATCCTTTCAGTGAATGCCCCACTTCCTTTCACCTGGTAACGGCCCGCCCGTAAACAGTCCACACAGGCCCGAAACCTACGGACTGGGGCGCACAAGATCCTTTTAGTTGAAACACCCACTTCCTTTCACCTGGTTACCCGCGTACAGCCTAGTGTGCCATAAGTACAACACGAATAGCAAAAGTCTCGACCACCAACCCGAATGCGTCACGAAAATCAATAACAAGGAATAGGGGGGAATAACATCCAACAAGCACGAATATGCAATCAATGATAAAAAGTAAACCCTCAGTGACTTTCAGAAGGAATCTAACGTACCTCAAAACGCACTCGCACGCATCTCGATATGCGCACCCGACACCTAACTATAGCATCTTAAGTCCCTGGTGTCCATTTGTACCATTTCAGTTAATAAATCTTGCAAATCACAAAATAAAATTATGTGAATATACCTCACCTCAATCGCGTCGTCGACATTCGTCGAATCGCGTCGTCGATCGGTCCGACAACGCCATCGCGTCGTTCGCCGCGCCGTTGCCGCTGCCAAGCCGATGTCGCTGCCGAGCCGACGCCGCCGTCCTCACTGCGCCGCTGCCGTCGTCACCGTCGCGCCACCGCCGCCCTCGCCGGCGCCGCCAGCTCCGCCGCCGGTCGCCCCTGCTAGCCGCCGCTGCTGCTGCTCACGCCGCCGGCCATGCTGCGCCGCTGCCTATCCCTCGCCGGCGGCCGCCGCTGCCGCGACCCCTGCCACTGTCGTGATCCATCCGCGATCCCTGCTGCTGCGCAGCCGCCGGCCGAGCCACCCCTGCCGCTGCTGGCTGCGCCTCCTCGCCGCACCGTTCCGCCGCCAGCCGCCTGTCTCCGCTGGCGGTCGACCAGCTCCCCTGCACGTGTCGCTGCTCGCTCAGCCGCGGCCGCTGCTGCTGCTCACGCCGTCGTCGTCGCTGGCCGTCCGCCGCCTCCGCGAGCCGCTGCTGTCGGCGTCGTCCCGGATCTGGTCGCCGATCCGCCACCTCTCCTCCGTCCCTCGCCGGCTTTCCCTCTCTCCGCTCTTCACGATCTCTCTCTCTCTCTCTCCCTCTCTTCTTCAATCTCTCTGGTTCTCTTCAGATCTTTTTTTTTTCTTTCTTTTGTCTTTTCTCTCTCTTCACATATATATATATATATATATATATATATATATATATATAATATATATATATATATATATATATTTACATTTTCTACTTTTGATTTTCAAATCAAAAGTGTTCTCGAGATTCGTGTTGCACGAATATCGATGAAACCTCAATAATTTCACCTCTTTGTCCACCGCCTCTATGTTTGACCAAAATTGTCTCGAGTCTCGCAAATTTACGTATTTCGAGACAAATCCAAAAATATATTTATTTTTTTATGTTTTCCTTGAGAATCCGAGCAGCGCGCATCTCGAGGCACCAACTCGCCTCACTTTCAAAATTTCGATACTCGCTCTACACGCATCACGAGGCATATTCGATGTACATTTTAAATCACATAAATCCACTATAACCACATATCTCGGTCCCGCGTCGGCACGCGATTCAAGGCGCGTCCTCGTTCGTGTTTCGGCTCCTCGAATTCTCGGCGTATACGCATACGTATTCCGGCAAGTGGGTCCCACCTACGACCCTAACATGACACGTGGTACGAGTCGAATTTTCGGGCCGTTACAGTCTTCCCAACTGAAAGAAAATTTCGTCCCGAAATTTAACTGTAACCCGAATCTCATATCAGAGAATAGCTGAGGGTCACGTATCCTTATCATCAACTCGAGCTCCTAGGTAAGTCCCTCCGTCCTACGATGCTGCCAACGAACTAAGACCTTCGCGAGTTCCCTGTTCCGAAGAATCTGTAACCGAAGGTCAACAATCTCCTTCGGTTTCTCCTCATATGTCAATTCAGAACGTATCTTTACCTATCTCAACTCAATCGTCGATCACGGCCCTGACCTAACGAATGTCAACGTTGAAATGTGAAAGGTCGGATGAACCCCATCAACCTCTTTTGGCAAGTCCAATTCTGTAAGTCACACTGCCAACTCGTTCTGCGACTCTGAACGGTCCTATGTATCGCAGTGCCAATTTGGAAAAATTTAGACACTGTGTCATGTCCTTGAACCTCTGATACATCACATCAGCTCTTCGACACTCCAACACACGCGGAATGGATATTGTCGGTCCTCTCATTTGTTAGTAAATATGTGCCTCTGCAGCATTTGAAATCTCTGACAAACTCATAGTTGTTGCCGCCTCGAGTAAACAAAACTCGTATGTCATCTGACGAACTATTGTCTCACTGTCCGATCCCTCTCATGTGTCCTCAACTGACGCGATAACTTAGTTATCACTATGTCTCCCTATATCAATACGCATTCCAATCCGGTGCCACAAACATCCGTATGAACAGTCAACTCTTGGTCCGGCTCTGACAACACTAATAACGGTGCAAAAGTCAACTTCTTCTTCAACTCTATGAAGGTCACCTCACATTCACTGTACCAATTGAACAAATCATATCCTTATTGGTCAATTTAGTCATCGGCGCTGTAATTTTTGGAGAAATCATGTACAAGCGTCGATAATATCCTTTGTCGTTGATCACATGTCCAGAGGGCTTCACCTCCGAACGCCAAAACTCGCACTCACTGGACTTGGCGTACAATATGCGCTCCCTTAATCTCTAGTCGGAGTCCTCGAATAAAATAATGGATCTGAAGTCGCTC
Organism: Stephania yunnanensis; assembly: GCA_039657365.1. Classification (NCBI taxonomy): domain Eukaryota; kingdom Viridiplantae; phylum Streptophyta; class Magnoliopsida; order Ranunculales; family Menispermaceae; genus Stephania; species Stephania yunnanensis. The sequence goes on from CM077580.1 coordinate 7,852,230, forward strand.
GATTCCATCTACGTTCATCATAAAGTACGCAAGTGTGTGAATCTCTTCATGTTTTGCGCCACCATGCCTCAGCATCAGAAACTCATCTCTCAGTCTCAATTGAATCTCGATCGGGGTATACTTCCTTGAATTATGCCCAAGTACTTGGCTCTCCGTGGGCAGCTATATAGTCTGTCCACCATACTGCACTGCTCTTCTCGCTCCATTATCCGCATGAAGAACTGGTCGTCCATCCATGTTGAATCTTCAAATCGAGAATAAGCCACAATTCAGCGTCGTAATACGTATACATAAATATTACAATCAACATATACGCATATAAGTCCTAGTACTACCCACTCACTTTGTTTCACAACTAAAGTTCCAAGACAAGTACATCGGGTTTCCACATCTAAAATTTTTAAATTTTTAAATCTTATGCTCTTTCAGTTAGTTTCCCAAGGTTCCTCGAAACTCTCGCAATTGATACCACTTGTGACGTGGTATCACAATGTCTTAAGCCATTAAACTTTCCCCCTAGGTTCGCTTGAACCTAAGCTCTGATACCGCCTGTAGCGTGGTATCAGTTTAAGGACACCTACGCTTCCTCCAACGGAGTCAACCATGCTCTGATACCATTTGTGACGGCCCCAAAACCCTAGGTCGCCACGTGGGGAGGCGCTGGCCCAGCGGTCCCGTCCGATCCTTGACCCACTGGGTCCCACGCGCCACTGACGCCATTTCCACAACACATCTCCTCGATACGCGTGTTAACTCTCTTCGTTAAACATTATAAACAATAGCGAAAGTCTTAAAAGAAGTAAAACAATTAAATTTGTCATCGTATAAACATTATTTTAAATAAGAGGAACTCCTATTGTGGAAAACCCGAGGAAAATACTCTGTATATATATGCGACAATATTAAACAATAATATATACGAGTACAGTATATATTCAGTCTCCCATTTCCCAAAAGCAAGCAAAATATCAATATAGCACGTATTGGTAGGTCCTTGACCACGGGCATTCAGATAAAGTCGGCCAAAAATGTACTTGCCCCTACTAGCAGGGTCTGCACTCGACCATCACCAAAAAACATGGATGAAGAGTACAGTTAGTAAAATTCCAACAAAGTACACCGAGCATTTATGAGAAATATAAACGATATCAATAAACATGTCAATTAATCATGCGAACTAAACAGGCAACTGTGCTAAGATCATCATATGAGTAAATAACATGAGAAACAAATCGTGTACTCCTCCCGGTCACACTAAACTGTACGACAAACCCCCAGGATCCTTTCAGTGAATGCCCCACTTCCTTTCACCTGGTAACGGCCCAGCCCGCCGACAGGTCCACACAGGCCCGAAACCTACGGACTAGGGCACACAGGATCCTTTCAGTTGAAACACCCACTTCCTTTCACCTGGTTACCCGCGTACAGCCTAGTGTGCCATAAGTACAACACGAATAGCAAAAGTCTCGACCCTCAACCCAAATGCGTCACGAAAATCAATAACAAGGAATAGGGGGTAATAGCATCCAACAAGCACGAATAGGCAATCAATGATAGAAAAGTAAACCCTCAGTGACTTTCAAAAGGAATCTTACGTACGTCAAAAAGCACTCGCACGCATCTCGATATGCGCACCCGACACATGACTATAGCATCCTAAGTCTCTGGTGTCCATTTGTACCATTTCAGTTACTAAATCTTGCAAATCACAAAATAAAATTAGGTGAATATACCTCACCTCAATCGCGTCGTCGACATTCATCGAATCGCATCGTCGATCGGTCCGACAACGCCATCGCGTCGTTCGTCGCGCCGTTGTCGCTGCCTCGCCGACGCCGCCGTCGTCACTGCGTCGCTGCCGTCGTCACCATCGCGCGCCACCGCCGCCCTCGCCGGCGCGCCGACCGCCCCTGCTAGCCACCAGCGCTGCTGCTTTCGCGCGCGCCGTCTTGCTTTGCGCATCGCTTATCCCTCGCCGTGGCGCTGCGCTACGCGACCCCGCCCTTGTGGTGATCCTCTCGCGATCCCTCGCTGCTGCGCAGCCGGTGAGCCACCCCTTGCTGCTGCTGCCGCGCTCCTCGCCGCACCGTTCCGCCGTTCCGCCGCCGCTTTGTTCTCGTTTGTCGGTCGACCAACTCCCCTGCGCGCGTCGCTACTCGCTTGGCCCGCGGCCCTTGCTTGCTTTGCTCACGCCGTCGTCGTCGGCTGGCCGTCCGTCGCCTCCGCGAGCCGCTGCTGCCGGCGTCGTCCCGGATCCGGTCGCCGATCCGCCACCTCTCCTCCGTCCTCGCCGGCTCTCTCTCTCCGCTCTTCACGATCTCTTTCTCTCTCTCCCTCTTTTCTTCAATCTCTCTGGTTCTCTTCGGATCTTTTTTTTTCTTTCTTTTGTCTTTTCTCTCTCTTCACACACATATATATATATATATATATATATATATATATATATATATACATATATGTATATATTTACATTTTCTACTTTTGATTTTCAAATCAAAAATGTTCTCGAGATTCGTGTTGCACGAATATCGATGAAACCTCAATAATTTCACCTCTTTGTCCACCGCCTCTATGTTTGACCAAAATTGTCTCGAGTCTCGCAAATTTACGTATTTCGAGACAAATCCAAAAACATATTTATTTTTTTATGCTTTCCTTGAGAATCCGAGCAGCGCGCATCTCGAGGCACCAACTCGCCTCACTTTCAAAATTTCGATACTCGCTCTACACGCATCACGATGCATATTCGATGTACATTTTAAACCACATAAATCCACTATAACCACATATCTCGGTCCCGCGTCAGCACGCGATTCAAGGCGCGTCCCCGCTCGTGTTTCGACTCCCTGAATTCTCGGCGTATACACATACGTATTCCGGCAAGTGGGTCCCACCTACGACCCTAACATGACACGTGGTACGAGTCGAATTTTCGGGCCGTTACAGACTCTCCTTATAATCATGGTATCTACTAGTTCTATTGACTTCTCCGTAAGTGTTCCTATGTTCCATGTTCCTAAACGAATTTTTCTTCCCTTTATTTTATTTTCCTTTTCTATTTCTATTTTGTCTAAAAGATCTAGTGTCCGTATCTATGATTTTGTTTTTTTCGTGTTTGTTTTGAACTAGCTTGTTTACCCACATCCGTCATTTGTATGGGAACCTTTGCTAATTTTTCTTCACATCTGGGCGACGATGTGAAGGGACTAGCTTCTTTACCCACACACGTCCTATGAGTGGGAATTCTTGCTCATTTTTCTTCACACCCAAACGGCGATGTGAAACACACCCTTGCCCACTTCTCACTACACATGGGCTCTGATGCAGCGCGTCGCTAGGTGGGAACGCATCAACGTTTATATATGTTTGATCTATTTCATGAAAAGTGACAAAAGTTTTACGCTGGCTGTCAACCTATCGCAACCCTCCTCCATTTTCCAAGAATGAAAAATGAGCTTGGGGCCTCCCTCTCCCACTTTTCGAGTATGAAAAGTGAGTTTGAGACCTCTCTTACCCATTTTTCGGTATGAAAAAATGGGCGTCAGAGTCCTCCTCCTTTATTCGGACTTGGGACCGGCTATGTATCACACATAGTGTACAACATAAGTGGAGTTCCAAGAAATTCTTAAATTTAAGCGTGCGTCCTCTATCAGAAACAAGTTTCATTAAACTAAATCTACGATAGTAAATCATACCTTACTCTATGATTTCCTTTTTTGATTGTTCGATTTCTAAGAAATTCAAGTGCGCGTCCTCTATCAGAAATCCACACACGAACGATGACCACAATTTCGAGTGCTAGCTCCAAGAGAGATTGAAAATGATTTTTCTTTCTATCCCCAAATCCAGATAACTCAAAAATTGTAAAACAAAAATCTTATCTTGTTTTTAGGGTTTCACCCTTTATTTATATGTGTAGATAAACCCTCGCTTAAAATCATATTCATAATATAACTATTGTATTTAGGCCGTTTAAGCAAATTACACATACGCCTCTATTAATAAGTTATCATATAACAAATTGTAAAGGCTTTTATGTCATGAATTTTATCATATAAAATTCATTACTCTGGACCAATTGAAGTTGTGCAAAGCCGTTCTTTGTGTGCGACCCAATAGGTTCATGTGACGTTGGCAGTGAACCAAAAACCATTTTGATACACAAGTCATAAGCGGTCTCTAGCAAGACATTACGAGTACTCAAGTAGCATGAATATCAACATCGATACAACCTAATTAATAAAATATATCATATCATTTTGTCGTGCGATATCATTTGATTAAACATAAGGCATAGAAAGTCACCTTTAATGTTCAATCGTACTAGTCTCGATCTTTAGTTAAACTGAAAAACATCCAAATGACATTAATCATAACATGGACTTGGCCATTATCAGTCTATCTTATCGAGGGATCCACTAATATCTCTCTCTATATGAGAGTAACAAATTCTATCTTGATTAAATACCTTCATATATTATTCACATGGTAACCAATCACAATCTTTATAATTGTCCGGTTAAAGACAACATTTGATTGTATCAAATTATCTTGCTCCTAATATTGAAGTCTATGGTAATCTCAATTTGAAGGACTAAATGATATACCTATCATGAGTAACTCCTATGACTTAATCCATGTGGTGTTCTCATAACGGGTCAGTCCAGTACCTTATTCCTTAACAAGTACTCACGATCTTGATTCGTATCCCTATACGCATGATCATCACATGACCATCAATCAAAATTCACACTAGTATTAATTCATTATAGTTCTCAGTATAACGACTGACTATGACATTTAGGATATTTCAACAAATACCCATGGATTATACTATAAGGTAAACATGCAATCACTTATAATAAAACAGCAAATAAAACCTCTATTTTACTAACTAAAATTATAAGATAAACAATGTTTATAGATCGAACTAGGGCACATGCTCTAAAACGTACATGGTATGGTATCGTCGCATTACACGACGATACATGTCTCTTCGTGGAGCTATTGTTGAGGCATTGGTAAGTACGAGTTTTTATTATTCAATCATGAAGTCTTATTAATAGTTGTTTTGGTTTTGTTTTCGCATGCAACTTCATAAATATTTTATATGTAGGCACATGGAATGACATCAATTCATCAGTTGACATTTGGTGATGATGTATGTATTCTACGTATTAGAGATGTAACTGCATCGACTTTGACTGTAATACATGCAGATTATCGCATCCATAGTATTGTCACTTTTTTTGAAGAATCTCATCAATCTTCTCATGAAGATATATCTTCGAGGCATGATACTCCAGTGTATACTCCATCCGTACCTTTTAACAATGAATTTGAGACGACACATACTCCATCAGTACCTCTCAATGAGCTCAAGACTCTACATACTTCATCGGTACCTCCCAACATTAGATTCGACGGAAGCCTTTCATTTTGACAGGATACCTACATTTTCACGTCATTTTAATGCAAGTCCAATAATGATGAATTTATCTTGGACTACAAATAGTGATGATGGTGGAAGGCATGATATAAATGAAATTCAATAAGAAGATGTTCAAAATTTGTTGTGTCTGGTGTGGGCCCTTCGAATGTGCCATTAGCTTTAGATCGTGATGTGCGAGTCATAAAGAGAACACGTTATGGGACTGGAAGTCATTATTTAGGGTCAGACTAAGACTTCTTTTTTTGAAGTATAACAAGACAACTTTTTGTTTATATTAATGCTTTGTAGTTGGTTATGGTATTCATAAAATGATAATGTGAAGGAGAAGAATATGGTGTTTTTGCGAACTTGTAACTTAACTAAAATGTATTTACAAGCTTATGAAAAAACATTGTGAAACTCTTGTTTATAAACTTAGGGATTATTTTAGCATGTGATCATTTATAGCAAATGAGATTTCTTTTATGAGTAGCGTGAATTCTGCAAATTGCTCAAGTTTATGATGATTGTATTTTATTGTAGAAAATGAAAGCTTTTGTTGTAAAAGATGAAGGTCCTAAACCTATTGTCAACCTTAAATTTTGGACTAATTTGTATGCTTAGGTTAGTTTAGACTAATGTGGGCACGCATCGGACCGCAACGAATATATAAGATTTTCTCTTTTATTGGAGAAAAAGTAAAAACACAAATATGCTAGTGGATTATAATTGTTTGATATATGAAGTACAATTGTCTAATCTAATTAATGGATTAAACTTTGTCAAGATTCATTTTCATTTTTTAATGAAAAAAATCAAACTTAAATAATTGAAGTATAAATCAACTTAGAAGTTATTTGTGTTTGTTTGTGTTTATCACCAAAAGCCAAAAAAAAAAAAAAAAAAAAAGAAAAGGAAAACAACACTGAAAAAAACTAAAGAAAAGGGAAATCGTGAACTTGTTTTATATTTTTTGTATGAGCTTTTTAAATATAAAAAGTAAACAAAAATACAAAATAGAAAATAAAAAACGGGATTGTCAATCACGTTGTGCGCACAACTTGGCATGATGTGGGGATGTGGCATTTAATGGGTTAGATTAGTAAATATTTTTGTGGGTACGTTAGATTGATAAATATTTTCTCCAAATATGTTAATCAAGTAAAAAAACCCCGATTAAGAGGACGCCTCAGCCTCTACTACTAACTTACATGTCGAAAGAAAATAATGCAGCACATTGCGAGACAAGTTGTTGTGGTAAATTTGGTAATTAGAGATTTAGGTCTCGTTTAGTTCATTTTTGCCAACTTACATGGAAGTTCATATTTTCATATTTGGTTCAATTTTAAATTTGTATGAAAGTTGCAGATTTTAAAAACAATGAAACATATGAAATGACATAGAGAAGCTAACTCACAGAGAAGTTCGTATTTTCATTTTTAAGTCATATCAACGCTATGACAACACCGACTAATTCACCCTCGGTGTCAGTCCTCACAATGCTAAGGAGTGGCGCCCTAGCTTTGAACTCAATTTTTCCTATCATAAGATTTTTATGGTAAAATATATCCATAAGATTTAAATTAAAGACCTTGCTTAATGGTAATTAAGTCTCTTACTTCTCAAGTCAAGTAGGTGCTTGGCCATTTTATGGGAAAATAAATCTTCAAGCTATCATACATCAAACAATTAGAAAACTTTGAAAGTTTTTTTGGTGGTACTTTGCACGCATGTTCCTTTAATTTCTAACGTGAATTTTTTGGTTGCGTTCATAAATAACAACTTCAAATGCACCTATAGGCTATATAGGCAATATAGTCCATATCTTTTTTTTTTTCTAAAAACCATATTCAGACGTCATTTAATGATGGTGAGTTCAAAAGTCTAAATGTATGAATTTCAATAGTAGGAAACTTTTAGATGCAATATTCTTAGTCACATGCACTACCTTAGAGGTGAGTCCTCACGAATTTTTATATGGTTTTGTGCAGTAAAACGCGTTTGTCATTTTGTTAAAAAAAAAAAAAAAAAAAAAAAAAAAACGCTTTGTAATTTTTTTTAAAAACATCCTTAATATTTAAATTATTTTTGTAACAATTTATCTATAAAGTTCTTTGGGTTAGTAATTTGTCCATAAAGTTAATGTCTACAATACTGTTTATAGGCATAATCTTTTTCCCAGGCGATCTCTCTTTTATGATTGTATATATACCTACTGGCCAACCTCATCTTTATTGAATTAGAAAGACATGCTCCTATTTTTTATGAGGTTCATCACATAATTGATTCCCCCGCCCCCCAAAAAAAAGAACAAAAACAAAAACACAATGTTGCCACTTAATGTTATTAGATTTCTTTTTAGATTTGGTAGAAGATCAATGGATTGAACATCCATATATTTGTTAGAAGATCATATACAAGTCCATCGCATTATAAAAAATAAAAAAACCTAACTATAGAAATGACTTAAACATATGTAACGACTTTAGTGATTTGTGCTAAGAGACAATAAGTTGGTTTAAACATGTAATAATGTTTAATTAATTGGTTATATAATTTCAACACGACTTTTGTGCTTTGTGCTAAGAGAATAATTTGTTACATTGAGTAGCAAGGGCAATAAGAGTGTGTTTAGTTAAAAGACACTAAACAAAAATACATTTATTAGAACCGTTTTTTGGTAGAGCACACAAAAGGCGCTTGAAATAATTTATCGTACGTCAAGTAGAAAACCTTAAATAACATACTCTTCCAATCAATTAATCCTCTCCACAGGGATTCACTAATATCGACAATGAATTTTCTTTTGTTCAGAAAAATAATGTGAACACGCTCTAAATTATTTATATATATATAATTAAAAAGTGGGGCCCTCAAAAAAGTTGTTGCCCAGCAATTCCCCTGCTTGGGGGTGACTCTGGCTCTCCATCACTCTATCATCATGCAGCGCGCCTCCATTATTTGCAGCATTTTACTTAGATTGGAACGTTTGTTAAATTTTACTTTTTTTTTGTCATTATAACATGCAAGTATAAGAGCATATCCAATGGTATTGAGATTATGGATTAATGCAGAGTGCAATCACCTCATCGATGTGGTGATAGAATGTTCATCTTATGTGGCATCTATTTTCACTTGATAATCATTTAAAAAAATGGTCTCTAATGTGGCGGGTTTGTTTGTTTTTTTTCGGTGGATGGGGAACTTTGTTTTGATTTTTTTTTTTAATTTTTATAACAAAAAATGATTCATTGATGTACATTCCAATGTTTACTACTTCTAGATGTTGGGGGAGACATCCTTTACTCTTTTTGCATGAGTCAACCACACTTTTACAGTCCCAAGATTGCTCGGAGAGGTTTCTTTGTGGTTCAATATCTACCCTCTTAGAAACATTCATTTTCACCTCAATCTATGGTTGCATTAAAAATGCCCTAATTAAAGAGTCAATAGTGTAATATAAAACAACATCGGAATAAGTAGTGCGAGAGTGATATCAACTAGGGCTGACAATTTGAGTCATGAAACGATTAACACGACACGACACGATACATTATAAACATGTCGTGGGTTTGGCTTAAGTGGGTCTGGGTCATAAACATGTTAACATGTTTATACACGGTTAATAAATGAGTCATTAACATGTCAACCTGCGTAACTCGTTTATGACTCGCTTAACACGACTAAAGAATAATGTATAAATAATAAATATGGTATAATAAATAGATTGGCACAAAATTCATCCATTTGAATGCATGTTAATAGCATGAATTATTTATAGACATCTTTTATTATATTTTATTTTATATTTGAGAAGAAATGTTCATTTTACTTTTAATATGTAATTTATGTTTTAGATTTTATTAATATAATTTTGTTTATGTTATTATTACAAATCATTTTTACTTTATTATTAAGAGTAATAAAAACTTAAATGAAAAAGAAAAGTAAAACTAACAACTATAAATGACCACATTATATTTTATTGGCTATTTTAGTATGTTTGTTCGAATTTATTCATTTAGATATATTTTAAAAAATAGTAACAAAATTATAAAAATTTAAATAAAATAAAATTTTAAAATACAATATTTAACAAATGGGTGACACGAATACACGACATGTTAATTAACACGACCCACTTAGACACGAAAATGATTAACACGATTAATAAACATATCATGTAATGAATTTGCATTATATGGGTCATGATCTGTTTATGACACGACACATTTACGACTCACCGATACGAATTGTCACCCCTAATATCAAGTCATTATAGTCATATTGGAATTGAATTGTTCTCTGTAAACTACTAATTATAGCAAGGACCCTGCTAATATAACTCTTTAAATACATGTAAGAAGGACGTGCACGTGTTGATATTCCTTTCATACACAAAACAATGCATGCGTGTGATGTACGTTAGGCAAAATTCAAGGGACGCGAAACAGGTGCATATGTTTATTTGGGTTATAAAATCATTTTTGCCTAGATAGCAAAGACCCGTATATAGTTTTGAAGGACTTTTATAAAGCGACGTGATCACATGTGCCCTGACTTCAACGCGCACGTCAGGCACGAGTTTAGGGCCAAGTGGTGGACCTGCCGGTGGATCTCGGGTCATGCTTACCTACTTCTGTTAGCCAAGCGTGACCATAGAAAATCACATCTAAATTTTGAAGGAAAATGATCGTTTGACTCACTTTAAGTATAAATTTAAGCGCACCTATTTGTGGATACTGTTTGATGTGAGTATGACTCACAGCTCGAGGTGCATTGTACAATTTTCATCCAATCAGTGTACCTAACTCAGTGTCCAAAGTAAGTCAACTTAGCAACTTTCGAATTAGCCCAACTTGCAATTACAGTTGGCCACCAAAAAAGAAGTCAACTTTTTGAACATTTGAGGTATGCATGCCGGGGGTTGGAGTTCCTTTTTTTTAATGAAAAATGATTTTCATTCATTCATACTCCAATTACATCATCATAAAGTAAATCACGTACATTAAATGGAGCTTGCTCCCACATTGTAAGATTAACTTGACATTATGAAAATTTTGCAAGATTGTGAGCAACCTCATTCGTTTGTCAGCGCACATGTCTAATCTTTCATGATCTGTGCAAGGATAGTCAGCATTCTTGCGGTACAATTCCTAATTCTGCAATGTTAGGCTTATTCAATAATGGATTGGTATCTCTTAAATACACATGAATAAACAACTCGGAGTCTATTTTCGATGTCCAAAACGGGACACCCATTTGGTCACCCAATCATTTTCCTTATATAGGATGCAGTCCGCCGAGTCAAACCTCCTATTTTATCATTTCTAGCCAGTTCATTATTGGACAGATTTTCTTTACATTTTTTTGGTACTAATGGTTATGGCCTGTGGTCAACCCATCTATTTCGTCCATAATTTTCTCCGTATTCGAGGCTTTAAACTTGATACTTTGGTGCGTGTGTTTTTTTTTTTTTTTTTTTTGAAGCCAACATGATACACTTATATTGAAAATTAAAACATCTTGATTAAAAATTAGGTAGTGCGTATGGGCATATAGCTAGGTGCAGTTTAATAAAATGAATCATTCATATATAGGGATGCAAATAAGTAGAGTAAGAGATGGAGACCTCATTCTCATACACATATATTCATTAAAAAATTTATCACCCATACCCATTCCCATCGAGGGATGAATTCTCATACCCATCCCCATACCCATCAAATCCCCGTGGGTATGGGAAATCTCCGTAGGTAAAATATTTTACCCATTTTATTCCCCATTGGAAATCTCTATGGAGATTTTCATGAGGATTTTTACGCGGATGGGGAATCCCGTAGGAATTTTTTTTTCTTCATTCCATTCTTCATTAGAGATCTCCACTCGAATTCTCAAAAAAACAATTGTAACAAATAAAGTGTCAAATATAAGTATATAACAACAGAATTCTTGAAATTCCAAAAAAAAAAGCAACATATCGTGCCATAAAAATTCTAACAACTAAGTGCTAACAATTACAATTAAGTTTTAGCAATATCATTAACATATTCAAAATGAAAAGTTGAAATTCAAAATATTCATTAAAGTCACAATCTCTTAAAACCACCAAATCATTAACTTTTTTCATTTCTTTTGATCCTAAAATTCTAAAATATAAATACAGTTGCAAACAATTAAAAATAACACATATAGTTATTAATTACCAAGTAAATTAAAAATTATAAATCTCATTAAGAGATGTTTTTGTTATATGTATAATGTATAAATGTTTTGTAGTGAAAACTATGTAATATTATGTAATATTTATATATAAATATCATATGATATTTATATAAATAATAAATATCATATGGTGTATAAATTGATATATGAGGATCACCTGGGTAGATGGGTATCATCGTGGGGATTACCCTTGGGTATCCCTGTGGCTATCTCCGTGGGATTACCTGTGGGAATCCCCGTGGGGATATTTTATTACCGGTACACATATCCGTACCTGTGTGGATATGAGATTTTGTACACATCCCCATTTAAAATCCCTATATCCATACCCATTAAGGTAAATTCTTATCACCCGTGGGTATTCTCCTACCCATTTGCATCCTTATTCATATCTCACTAATGAAGTTAAACAAAAAGTACTCAATACTTGTAAGTCATAATATTCTAAAAAAAAAGTTGTGATAGATATAATGGTGAAATTGACATGAATAAAGTCGAAAAAAAACCCCTAATGGTATAGCTGAAGAAAAAAAAAATGTAACACACTTTCCCAACCAACACGACTTAAGTGTAAGTGATGAGTGGTGAATCTACTAGTGAAGGGAGTAGTTTTGCTAAAATACTTAAGGCCTCGTTTGGTTTGTTTTTGCTAACTTATAGTGTTAGTTGGAAGTTATCTCATTGGAGTTCATATTTCCATGTTTAGTTTAACTTTAAACTTGTAGAGAAGTTTCAAGTTTTTAAACAATAAAAAATATGAATTGACATAAATAGCCTTCAAACAAGAAAGAGATGAGAAATAAATGTGTCATTAATTAGGGTTAATTTTATCCACAACTCCTGAGAGATAAATCCCTAGAGAGGTGGTAGGGAGATATCTCACACTTTATGGTGTAAGTTGGGAGATAACTTGCAAGCAAGTTGGACAACCAAACAAGATTAGTTCTCAACTCCCTGTAAGTTATCTCCCGAGAGATAACTTCAGCTCTAACCAAACAAGACCTAAGTGTAATGTTTTTAAATTTGATAGTTTTACCCCCAGTAATTTTGCGATAGTAAAAATAGGAGAATATTATAAGAGGTGCAAAATTGTCAACAGAAAACATAAGTGTACTTTGTTTTAATAAGTGTAAATGTTGATCAATCAGAATTTGCCACATAACCAAACTTAAAAAACTTTATCAATGAACACTGGCAAAATCCTTCCCTCTACTGATTACATAGATAAACCTCATCAACAACAACAACAACAACAACGCTTCAATATCAAATTAATTAAGTTAACTATATGGATTAAAAAAACTCTTCCATTAAACACAATTTAGTTTTTTTTAGTACGACCATATAGACATTTCCATGATTTTGTAACTTTTAAAATTGTACCAACAAAATATGTTTTAAAGCCTTCACCCAACCCAACCCAACCCAACCCAACCAGCCCAACCCAAACGTGCACTTTGAAATTGAGACAACAGGTACCAAAAGCTTCACAAACGGTGCTCCAAAGGCCCAAGTGGGACGATCTTGAACAGTGAAGCACGTGGAGGCTTGGAGGGTCAGAAACGGTTTTTGAAGGATTTGCGATTGCATATTCGGTGACAAAACAAAGAACTAGTCTCTCTCTCTCTCTCTCTCTCTCTCCGCGCATCCTCATCAATCATCCTCCCTTACACGTAAACCCAAATTAGTACAAGAGTCGGTTTGGTTGCGCAACCACAACACCACCTACAACAACAACAAGAAGTCAGTCCTCTCTCTCTCGCACACGCACAACACACAAAACCTCGAAAAGCGACCGAGAGAGAGAGAGAGAGAGTCAGCTTTTCTGAACAACGCACGTTTCCGTACGCGTTATCTCTTGCGCTTAGTCTCGCCTCATCCGCGTTCGCTCTCCTTCGCTGCGCGTGCAATTGTTGACGAAGATCGATGGAGTCGCCGGAATCGCCTTACATTTCGTCTCCGGAGGTGGCGCCGAAGCGGCCACCGGGGAACAGATCTCCGTCTTCAGGTGAGCCGATCTTCGCTCGTGGATTGGATTCGTGGATTGGAGGTTTTTGTGAGTCGATCTGGTTTGTTTTTTCGATTTGGTTGTTGTTTAGGTTCTCAAACCCTACATTTTGACCTAGAAATCGGTTTGGATTAGTTTTGGTTTGCTATTAGAGAGGTTGTGTTGGTTTTTGCTGATCTGAATTTGCGGAACGTGTTCATTGTGTGCTGTTGGTTTGTTGATTCGAGTTTTGAGTTTGGAGGATGGATGTAGGGTTAGAACTGTGTGCATTGGTGAAAAGGTTTGGTAGTTTTTCAATGTATGCCGACTTGTGCTACAATTCGACGTTTTCTTCAGCTTCACATGTGGATTTCGTTCCATTTCATCTACATTGCTTCATCATGGATCTTGAATGTTTGGCAATTTCATTGTAATGGCGTCTCTTGGTGTTTTCACTGTACGACGACTTGTGCTACAATTCGACGTGTTCTTCAGCTTCACATGTGGATTTCGTTCCATCTCATCTACATTGCTTCATCATGGATCTTGAATGTTTGGCAGTTTCATTGTAATGGCGTCTCTTGGTGTTTCCACGAACGTTTCATATGCCGAATGCTATCAATTTCCATCACCAGGTGTCTAAATGAGGTTTTAGATTGGTACTCTTCGTGAATATCTGATACATATAAATTTTTTTTTAGGGTTTTACTTGAAGTTGTTCAATTTTATCGGCAGTCCAGGTAGAAACTTTCGTATTACCATTCTCAGCAAGATACTGCATTACTGTTGAGTAGTAGATCGTAGAAGTATAAAAACTTCATTCTTGTAAACAGTAAATTTCAGTGACTGGATGTTTTATTTGGTAATTGTGAAAAAAGCATTTACTTTTGCATGCTTTCATCAGTATTGTTGAAATATAACGATCAATTAACTTTCAATTTATTTTATTAGCTCGCAACTTCTAAAGTTACTATTTCTCCTCAAAAGTAGTAGATTTTCAAACCTGAGATAGATGCAATGTTCTTCTTTAGGATTGTGTCTTATTGTGAAGTCTCTTATTGTATTTGTTTTCCGCTTACTAGGGTTCTTATCGTTTCATCTAATGGATGAGTAGTACTATTAGTTAACATTTTAAATACTGAAAATCATGTGCATATCTTGAATCTTGACCGTCCAATTGGTGGAAAGCCATTATGAGACTCTGTAGTATCTCCGAATGAGAAATAATTGGATATTTAATTCTTCTTGAAAATGTTCATTGAAACGCGCATGTTATTTTGAACTTAAGTTACCTTTTGTATTAGATATTTGGATGCTTGTTACCAAAAAAAAGAGATATTTGGTTGGCGGGATGATTTTTGGCTTGTTATTATATTTAAGTTTTTCTTGGAGTTGATGGGATGGTCTGTCTCCTTCTCGGCAAGGAGGTTTTTTTAATAATTTATCGTTGAAAGTGACAGCTAAAGAGAGTAAACATGAAAGAAGTTATTTGTGGATTGCTGATGAGTTCCTCATTGAGAGTTGTGCATCAACTATTTTTCATTGCATGTTTTGCAATTGAATAGCGTAATTATTATGTTAGTTCTCTTAATTTTTTCTGTGCTTTGGGACTTTGTCTTTAGTAATCTTTTGACTGATATCTTCTTTTACAATCATAAAATGAAAATAAGAAAACAAATGATAGTATAAGACTAAGAAGAGATCTCATGCATACACCATTAGCTTAAAAAGGCAACTTCTACTTTGGAATAAATTGAGCATTGCTCAACAATTACAAAATCAGAGATATTATCTTGGCTTTCAGAACTTTATGGTGTTTGCTAGAATGTAAACCTTCAGCTCTGCTGCCAATTTGGATTTTGACAGCCATTCACATTTGAACTTGTCTATTTATGTATTGAAAGTTATTTACCATTTAATGTGCACTCATAGCATGGTGATTATCATTAGGGCCTGCATTTATTATTTATTATAACTGTACCAGTCCATGTAATGATTTTAGGTTTAAAGACCTTTTTATGTCTAATATTTATCTTGCCTCTTAATCGTATGTGTGAATAGGCCTTTTGATTAACTGATGTATGATCATAACCATCAAAAGAGTTGGCCTTTGACATCATTTGTTTTATTCTTAAGATACCGGACATAGCCATCGACCAATTTTAGGGAAAGGAGACTAAGTAATTGGGATGGATCAATGGAATAGGGGTTTAGACTTATACTTGTCCGGTGCTCTATTTAGTTCAACTGTATTTTGAACAACTTCTTGGTAAAAACCATGCCCAGCTAATTGCAATCATAGTATTGACATTTAGCTTGAAACCTTGGTTATCTTGAGCTCTTGTGTCAAGCCTGATGTACTAAAGGCCCTGTTAGAGAGAGTGAAGTAATTTTGGATCACTAATTTTGAAGGGCTGTTAAAAAAATAAAGCCAGATTGTCCTTCTTTGAAAGAGTCAGATGTAAGATTAGATTGTATTTAGATATTTATGAATTTATTACGAAATGGTTAAGATTCTAAATGCTTGTCAATGGTGCATGTGGCCTGGGCCAAATTAAATACTATCTAATTTTCTTTTTGCATCAACAAATCAATTTGTGAATTTTGTGTGTATTATGCTGTCAAGTTGCATATAGACACTTGAAGTTGAGTCCATATTTAAAGCAATTGCTTACACGTTAACATGTTTGTCACTAAATGCTTATTATTTTCAGATGACAAAGAGAAGGCCACATACATTAGGTTCCTTGTATCGAATGCTGCTGCTGGTTCTGTTATTGGAAAGGGTGGCTCAACAATCACTGAGTTCCAATCAGAGTCTGGAGCACGGATTCAGCTGTCACGCAATCATGAGTTTTTTCCAGGGACATCTGACAGGATAATCATGATATCAGGAGAACTCAGTGATGTAATGAAGGCAACCGAGCTTGTTCTTTCCAAATTACTTACTGAGGTGCTTTTGGATACAAGTGTTAATCTTTCTATAATTGAGCATGTTTTCCCTTCTTTAGATCATTTGTTGCAACCTTTTTTGGCTGAAATTGGTCAGATTCACGGGGATGATGGTGATGATGTTGATCTTAGATCAAAAGTAAGGCTTATTGTGCCCAACAGTTCCTGTGGTGGTATAATCGGAAAGGGAGGAGCAACAATAAAGTAATTTATCCTTTTTTTTCTGTTGCAGTTATTCTATTAGTGACATGATTCTTTAAATCTTTAAATTTTAAAACTTATTTGAAGCGTTAGTTCTTGTTATTGGCTAAACGGAGGTCATATGCTCTATTTGATATTGGTCTTCACATGGTTATTTGCCAGTGCCTCTAAAACGTTGGTTGCAGTGTGGTGAAATAGTTACTTATAATTTCCAAAAAAAAAAAGCTTATAGAGATGTTTCTTCTCAATATAAAAGCTACTTTTAGACATCTTTCTCTTTAATGGAGAGAGTTGATGCTCTGCATAATTACAACCACTTGTTACTTGGCAATATTTATTACTCTGTACACATTTGAGCAGGTCTTTTATTGAAGATTCTCAAGCTGGCATCAAAATATCACCTCAGGACCATAATTATATTGGGTTGAGCGACAGACTGGTCACGTTGACAGGTTCTTTAGATGAACAAATGCGGGCAATCTTCTTGATTTTGTCAAAGCTAATGGAGGATAATCACTATTCACAATCTATGAGTAGTCCTTTCTCATATGCAGGTGTGGCTCATAAATTTTTTTTAATGACCGACGCTACTATTTTTTGCTTTTGTTTTTGTTCTCTTTCTTATAGAAATCACTTGCTGCTTGAGATATATTAATCATGGCATGAATTCTCTTGAACTTCTCCTAATTAACTATATTTTCAAAGCACCAAATTGAGATTTAGATGTAAACAATTTTTTTACAAAATTGCCTTCAAAGTTAGGGAAAAATCATGAGCTAGGGAAAAATCACGAGATTTGCAAATTTTAGTGCTACCTTGTAACTTGTAAGAAACACATGATAAGATTAGTGCCGATTTTTGTTAGAGATATTTCTAAAGAATAAAAACTCACAGTACGAAAACTTTTCCTAATGTTTTGATTGGAATGATCTCATCGAAACATTTGGAAGAGTTAGCTTACTGTGAGGTTACAAAACGAGTTTTGTGACCAATTCGTTACAAACTAAGTTCAATGACCCCCTAAAGCAATCAACCCAATTGTAGATTGTTGATTCTAACTCCACCTGTGTAGAACATCTTGTATGCTCTGCATATACGATCCCCAAGTCCGGATAAAGAAGAAGGGGTCCTAAGTTCATTATCCATACACAAGTTGTGGAGGAGGGTTGCAGTAGGTTGAAGGCCAATTTAAAAACTTGGTTACTCTATGTTAAATGGATGAAAGACATAAAGGTACGGGCGTTCCCAAATAGGGATGCACTGAATCAAATCAAATAAAGCACAATGGAAGAGTTTGATCCATGTAGCCCACCCAACTATTTTGGGATTTAGGCTTTTTTGAAGTCAAAGGCGGAGTTGAATATTCAACCTGCATACTATTTGTGTTCCTTGAGCATTTTGAATTTTTTAACTTCCACGAGCTAATATGCTTTTCTATATGAGATAGAGGTACCAAACTTAAGATGTGTGTTGTCCATGCCTTGCAAGTTGCAATATGATACCTGATTCTCCTAGCCAGTTGTTTTATCATTTACGAGGATCAGTGTTTTCAAGGTGCCGCCTTAGGCGTTTTCCCTTGCCCACCGCCTAGGCCTGAATAAGCCGGGCGGTGGGCCTTAAATTAAATATTAAAAAATATTGGGAGGTGTTAGCAAATTTTTAAAAAAATTTATTTAAAAAGAAAAATAGCAAATAACCTAACCCTACCCTCTTCCTTGTCAAGCCCGATCCCAACCCACCCTCCTTCCTTGAACGCGCCACCACCTCTGGCCTCGGTGAACACAACACCACCCTTCTTCTCCGGCTATCTGGTAACTCTCTCTCTTTCTCTCCTCTCTTTTTCTGTCCTCTTCTCTCTCCTCATCTCTCGCTGTCACGGGCAGTTGCTGGTGGTCGGCGACTAGTATCCGGTAACTTAGGGAGGTCTATGTAAATATTTTGTCATCTGCCTAGACCCCGCCTCAATTAGGCGGGACTACACCGCCTTACACCGCCTCACCACCTTAAAAACACTGACAAGGATTTAGAGGCCCATTACCTTCAATGCTAGAATGACATTTGAATGATAATGTGGATGCTGAATCTAAAAATTGGATTTTCGAGAGGTTCATAGTAATATCTCAAGGCTGGAAATGGATTCTGCACAATTATACAGAAAACTTTCATTCAACATATATGTAATAGAAGCTCTTCTTATAGATAATTACTTTTAAAAGTAAAAAACAAAAAAAAACTTTAAAGAGTTATTTATAATAAAAAATAGTAACAACTAACTCTCTATCCTATGATTCCTATTTATGTTTCTTGACCTGTTTCAGATCTATTTGGTTCCTTCTAAGCACTTAAAAATGCCCACTGAATTTTAAAGATGAGAAACTAACAAAAGCCTTCTACAAGTAGAACATTTAAAGTAGAAGGCGATAAAAAATAAGTTACCTATCAAATAGAAACTAGAACTCGTACACTTAATGCAATTTGTTTTTCTTCACATCAATATATGGCCTTTGTGCTAGTTTTCTTGTAGTCGTTCTTGGACTTTAAATCGATGACGTTTGTAGGGAATTAAATAATTATCTTCAGAACTTGAAATTGTTTTGTATACTAGATGATAAGGTTGTGCGGTTTTGATTGTTGATACCTACGTACTTAACCAACATGCTAATGAAATTAATTGTTTACATACATAATTTTGATAAACTCTCTCACTTTCACATGGACACCCACATGCAAACAAACATTTACATGAAAGAGTCTGGACAAATTAATAGGAATATATGTTCTAATATATTTGAGAAAGAACATCAATTTTGCAATTTACGTTTTTTTTTTTTTTTTTTTTTTTTTTTTTTTTTTTTGAGGTTACAATTCAATTTATTAATTCTAAATCAATTCTGAACTGGTAAAAATAAAAATGCAAAGAACGGGAAAAGATACTAAAAGAAATAAAAAAGGACAAGGAAGATGAAGAAAAGAAAAGGAAACATACTGCAAAAATTAATTAGCAATATAGAATCGATAGAAGAAAGGAGAGAATAAGGGAGAAAGAAAAAAGTAGGGATTCGTTTTTTCTTTTCTTTTTCCCTTCCATTATATTTCATTGTACCTAGAGATATTTGCCTGTTTAAAATATGATAAATCACCCATTTTTTTTTACTGATCACCACTTGAAATCTAATAGGGAAAAAAAAAAGAAAAAGAAAAGAGAAATGACAAATTTTTACTTGAAAGTGCAAATACCATTTTATCCTCACTAGTCTTTAGTAGCTTTATTCCTCTATGATATATCTGAGTAATGAAGTTTACAGGTCAGCAATGAAATGTACTTTGCCTCTACATAAGTATAATTGTTCAGTGAATTTTATGGTTTTCTCACCGTTCGATGAGTACTAAGTCGAGCACAATGGAAGAGTTTGATCCATGTAGCCAGTCCCAATTAATTTGGGACTGAGGTTATGTTGTTTCACTGTTTGGAGAATCTTTGAATGAAGTTATTGAAATAGAACAGTTGATCATCAATTTTTTTCTACGTGTCCATTTATTGATGCTTCTTTTGTTTCTTCAAATTGAAATTTTAGGTGTTAATGTGTCTGGTTTTCCTGGCTATCCTTATGGGTATCTGGTTCCTTCTGTTGGAGCTGTACCTTACAATGCAATGAACTATGGATCAAATGGCTCAGGAGGGAGGTTTCAGAATAACAAGGTTTGTCCATTCTTATTTCCTCTTTGCATTACATAATTTTGGTTCCTGATATGTCTGAAAATTTTTCTTGATATTGCTTGGCATACTTTAGTGGAACTAGGTTATAAGCCAAAGCAGAAAGTTGGTTACTTGTTTGCGATTTCATGGAGAGCATTTTGTGGTATAACTTGGCTGCTAATTAGTTTCGTTTTTAAAGGTGATGTACCATTATTTAATGTATCGTTGCTGAATACTGAAACAACAACACCAAATCCCAAATTAGTTGGGGTTGGCTTCATGGATTGAACTCTTCCACCCCACTTGATTTAAAAGGGTACAAGTATAAGTTTTTATTGAAAGAAAATAGAGAGAGTGAGAGACCATATAAAAAAAAGTGAGAATATTGCAGGATTCATTGGCCCGCACATAAAAGCCGCACATCATGATCTTACATAAATTTCAGCCTTCTAAGCCACATAGTTGATCGCGGAGAAGCTATTTCTGTAGATGTAAAACTTAATACATAACCTGCACGTCACCATTCTCAATAGTCTGGCCTTCTTACAGCATAACCTCACCTGCTGCGGCCAAACTGCAACATATAACAGACTGCACATACACGGTACACCTGAGAGACAAACTGACTTTATACCAAAATCCCACTAACTTACCTAAAGGACTGACTGTACTGCTAAATAATCCATTTTTTATGCTAGGATCAATAATGACCGAATAGATTGAATCAAATCTGCTACAATTCATTCACCTTGCTGCTAAGCCTGCTATCGATCTTGTGGACCCCCGGAGTCTTCTCTACCGCTAACTACTTGTTTTTGAAAATCATCTTGTTCGTTTCAAGCAACAGGCTCCAAAGTACTGCTGATATTTCTGCCCCAGCAATGAGCTTCCCCCACTTTCCTTTTAACCTCTCAAGGATTGATCTCCATTCACCTTGCTGTTATCAATCTTGTAGACCGGAGTCCTCTCCACCAGTAGCTTCTTGTTTTTGAAAATCCTCTTGTTCGTTTCCAGCAACAGTCTCCAAAGTATAGCTGATATTGCTACCCCAGCAATGGGCTTCCCATGGGAACATTCAGCTTTTGTTTCTCATTTTCATTCAGTTGCTTGATGAGTCTAGGAACCTGTGCCTTGTTATGACATATGAATGGGGACAGTTTGACATTTTAAAAAAGGGGACAGTGGACTTACTGAACTAGTTTTTTTTAATTGAAATTGGGAAAATTGTGCGGTGCATTTAATTTTGAACGGTTGCTTGCATGCTGCAACACTGAAGAGCCAATGGACCTGAATGTTATACCTCATCAACATGCTCATGTGGCTAGAATTTGTAAAATACCCAATGAGTAACATCATGGCCTTTTCAGATTAACAGGTCCTTATGTTTATATAGCCACGGTTTGACACCTGATGATTTTGATTGGAACTAGCACCAGGGTCTGGGGTGGATTTAGTTGGTTTCCAGAATAATTGCATATGGCGAATTGTACATTCACATATGTTATATCAAATCCATTTCGTAAACTCATGCTATAGACTGGATGTGCAGAACATACTTTCCTCCGCACATACCAACTCATATCGAGTCATTGACACACACACACGTTACGCTTTGCAAGTGTGTTTTAGCATTGTTTGGCCGCAAATTTAGAATGAAAGGCCAAATGACTTTTTTTTTTTTTCGATAGGTACGAGACTTTATTTTATTATAGCCGTATAATTATGTACTTGACTAGAAACAATGTGTTTCCCTAAAATAAAGTCCAAAAAAAATCCTATCAGTGTGATAGGGAAAAACGCTTCGTTCCAAATAAACCTCAATCCCCCATGTCAAAGGCGAGCCAATGTTGCAAACTTATCTCGACGTGTTGCCACTTTCTCATGAAACCAACTAGGTTGGACTTGTGATCGAGCGACTAGGAATTACAAAAGTGGGAAAGAAAAATTACACAAGTGGAAAACAAAATTACAATATGGCCTCACTACACATTACTGTCCACTCCCCCCAGATCAGGTCCCAATTGTTCTCCAAAGAAACCCACCTCCACTTTCTAGCTAACCCATTTGATTTGGCCCATAAACCCACTCGATGTCTTATTTGCAGACATTGCTCCTCCCATGTCTTTTTTTTCTCGTCGAAAATTCGTTCATTCCGCTCCTCTCAGATCAACCAACACACGCCTAGACTGCCCCTCTCCATAGCGTTTTTTTCCTAGCATTAGCCCCATCAAGAAAACAATTTTCCAAACATCCGGAAATCTCTCCTTGCAGTGTCTGCTGTACTCGCAATTCGGCCATTACTGCGTTTCATAGAGTAGTTGCAAAAGGACACCGAACAAACAAATGGTCAATAGTTTATGCCTTGCGCTTGCATATGACACACCAAGAGGGAGAAAGGCACCAGTACAGTTGTCTTCGCTGCATAACCTTTGCAATGTTGATTTTCTTGTGATATAATTTCCAACAAAAAAAAATTTAATTTTGATGGAGTGAACGCATGCCATATAGTCTGTTCAGCCGTGAAGGGATGATGCCCATCATACCTTTGTAGCAGTTTCCCCTTTTTTAACAGTGTATGGATCCTCATAACTTGGCCTCTCAATTTCTTTGATCCGCCTTATGTGGCATCGTTCTAATCCCACTCCTTTAGGCCTCTGTGAATCTTCTTCTTGGAAGCCCCAAGTCCCATGATATGTTCAAGTCTCCAATCCCAATATCCTTTGTTGCCCCTTTAACAAGCAATTGAAGGTTCCTAAAAAGAGCAAATACCAAGGGAAATGCCTCTTGTAACTTCTCATTGTCGATCCATGTGTCTTCCCAAAATTTTATGTGACTACCATCCTCTAGTCTCAGTGTTCCACCCCTCATGAAATTCGACAAACACGACATAATATATTTCCATGGGCTACGAGAACTAGCACGATTAGATGGTCCGGAATCCCACCCATTCTTATTGAAGCCGAATTTACTTCGAATTACAGTCGCCCACAATGAATCTTGTTCCATCTGAAATCGCCACAACCATTTCACCGTGAATGCCTTATTTGAGACTTCAAGATCATCAATGCCCAACCCACCTATTTCTTTGGGTTTCGTCACCCAATCCCAAGATATAAACAATCATTGATTTCTCCTCCCCCATCTTACTCCATAGAAAGCCTTTCATCATTGTCTCGATCCGAGTAATCACAACTTCAGGCATTTTGAACGTAGAAAGATAAAATGTCGGGAGTGCATACAAAGCAGATTTCAACAGTCATACGATCACCCTTCGAGAGCCACCCGCACTTCCATCCGTCAATCCAATGGCTTACTTTTTTGATAGTGGGATCCCAAAATTCATTTTTGTTGGAGAGCCGCGTAGAGGGAGGCCTTGGTATTTCAAAGGTCAATGACCAAATTGTGCATTGTAGTGCAGAGGCTTTACTTTGCAAATCCTCTTCATCCACATGTATACCCATCAACACACATTTATCAAAGTTAAGTTGCAGCCCTTCGATTCAGCAGAAAGCTTTAACAAGTGCCATCATCCACTCCACTAAACCATCATCACCATTCGCAAACAACAACGAGTCATCAAGATATTGCAAGTGTATCAAACATTCGGCCCATTACATTAGCCACCGTAATAAAAAGAGATGGGGATAGAGGATCTCCCTGCCTTAATCCTCGTTGAGCTGTGATTCGCCCACATGGTTTCCCATTTATCATCACCGAATATTTCACTAATGAGACACATCCTTGGATCTAGTGTCTTCATTTAACTCCGAACCCTTTCATTTGTAGGACATAATCAAGAAACCTCCAATTCACCCTATCATAAGCCTCGACAAAATCAAGTTCGCGAACATCGCCTTTCTTGTTTCGTACACGAGCGTCCTCCACCACTTCATTTGCAATTAATGCTGGATTCAACATTTGTCGCCTCGGGATGAAAGCAGCTTGTTCCTTGCTATAATTGCATCTAACACTCCTCTTAATCTAGCGGATATCATTTTGGCAATGATTTTGTTGGGAGTATGTTCTTCCTATTTAGTGTTCTTGGATGTTCACACCACCTTGTTAAAGGAGGGAGATCGTGAATCGTTTTTGTTCCGCCCATAACCGCCTCCATCGACAATATCTTAAAAGATGCTCATTACATCGTGCATACGTATGCCTTCCTCCATAACTAGCACCTCTGTATCCTCCATGATCAACATGCTCACCTCCACCTTGTTTATCTGCTGTCGAGCCACTTCTGCCCAGTCGCCTCCTTGCTCACCTTGCTCCACCACGGTCCCAGATTAATTAACTTTATTCAACGCTCTAACAGACCTCGTAATTTCCTCAACGTTTTGAAGTTTCCCAAAACTCCCATGAACAAATAAGCGTGAAATCCATTAAGAAATGCAGAAACAATGAAAACGTTCAATCACGGAGGAATAAAAGAAGACGACAAAATACCCATTAACGCATTAAAGCATACCTTCCCTTTTGTGGGTTTTCACTTTTCACAGTCGATGAGTAGCACAACTTTAGAGCTAAAGAGAGGGATTGAACTAACGTGATTGGAAATGAATTGACTGTTTTTGTTTATGATGTTTTCACCAAGTAAGTGATGTAAAATGATTTAATACTTGTCCATAGTAACTATGAAAGTTGAAAAACTTTATCTGTTCAACGTTAATATTTTCATTTAAACACACCACAATTAAACGTGGGAAATAATTATTGTTTCCTTTGTTAAAAAAAGCTAGTTCTTGGCAAAATGAACTCATAATTCATGACCTTTTTTATTTCAGAAGTTTAGTGTCATTAAATAATAAAAGATGTCCTCTTTAGAGCGATCTAGTAAAATTTGTCTTTAATAGGTTTCTTAAGTTTCTAGATCTAAGGCACTTATGAATTATAATCTAGATAATTTGTATTTTTCAGTTTTCCCATAATTATAGAATTGTTCATCGTGTAAGAGTTTAAGATATGATTTATAGGATGTTGCACATTCTTTTCTAGTTATTTTGTTACTTCGAAGAAACTCAGCTTGAGGTTTCAAAGCATTTTAACTTTGTGTAAACTACTAAAACAACAAGCCTCAATCCCAAATTAGTTGGGGCCTGCTTCATCGATCTAGCTCTTCCATTGCGCTTGATTTGGTGCAATTGATGTCGTGCTTGCCAAATCTTTCAAATCCCTTCTTTTGTATAAACTACTAACCATTAAACTTTGAAGCACGAGGGTTGCACCTATTCCAAATTTTTAGATACTATGGGTCAATTTCACTCATGGTCACAAAACTTTATATTTTTTTACATTGTGGTCACTAAACAATTTTTTTTTATTTTTTTTTTTCAAAATGGTCATCAAAATTCTCTTTCATGGTCATTTCACCCATCTTACGTCAAATAGCCATTAGGTAACACTGACGTGGCGATAAATTGACACTGATGTGGTGCTTATGTGACGGTGATGTGGCTAGGGTACAAATTTACTCAATTTTCTAGAAATAACAAATGTCAAAATTATTTTTTAAATTATAATAAATTAAATTGGTGTTGACGTAGCTATAGTATCCAACCATTGGAGTAAGATTTGATTACAATTCATTAACTATTTTTTTGGAAGAGGCAATTCATGAAAAGGAAGAAATACTAGGGGCAGGGGGGCCAAGTTAACTAATGTAGTATACATTACCCATGTATAATATTGGGTATATAGAGGCACACAATACATGTGTTTCAGTTCACCCCTGCTTTCAAGCCATACCCAACACTGTTATTAATTGGTGACCAATGGTTTATAATCAAGTTCACATTTTCCGGTTCATGTGCACCCACATTCTTCAAAGTTACACAATTAGTAGATTTTAAGCACCTGTACAGTTATAACAATAAGAATGAAGAATGGTTGGACACTACATGAATGCACATTTGAGGTAATTAATAGTACTTCAAAACACACTTCATTTTTATTGTTATAGTACTAACAAACAACAATAATAAACCTCTAATTCCAAATTAGTTGGGTTGATTTTCCAAATGCTCTAATTAATAAAAGTCAAAATAAAATTAATTTCTTCGTTCCTGTAAAATATATTAAACATCTTTTTTTTTGGTGAGGTAAATATATCTTTTTGTTCATAAGAACATTTTATGGTGTCATGAATGAGTGTTTGTAAGATGTGTAGTACGTCTTTGGCTTGCTAGTGGATTTTTTTTTTTAAAGCGAAGTATTGCGAAAGGTCAATATCTTCAAAAAAAAGAGTTGCGATTGAGACAGATATATAGGGAGATATCTACAAAGTACAAGTAAAAAGAGAATTGACAAAGAGAGAGGTCGTCATGTTGCAAGGATGACGCAAGTAAAGTGATAAGATCCCACATCTAGGTCATATATTACTAGTATGAAAGAGATAGTATAAATAGAGGGGAGTTAGTTAGATTACACATCTTGTCATCTTGAATGTAATTTGAGAACTCTTAGGAGTTGGGTGAGAGAGTTTTAAGACTCTTCTCTGGGGTTACTTTCGAGTTTGTAATCGTTGTGTCTCTCAATTCAGTAGATCAAATTCAGTGTTCTATCAATGGTATCAGAGCATACTTCAAAGATGGAAACGCAATTGGATAGGATGGAAGCTTGGATGAATCGAATTAAAGAGGAAGTGAAAAGGATTTCATCCATTGAGGCATCGATTGATGAGCTCAGATCCGAAGTGAAGATGATTATTAGAGGCTTGGCTCAAAGACTCGATGAGCAACTCCTTCATCATTGCGGGATCGCTTCATTGAGTTGCACAAAAGTTTCTGATCCATCAGATCTAGGGCTGGCAAAAATACGGGAACGGACGAAAACAGGACTGGACACCCATTTCGAAAATGTTTAAATTTGGTGTCCGGTCCCGGTCCCGTTTTTAAAACGGGCACTGTTTTTTTTGTCCAGTCCTGTATGTTTGTAAAACATACGGGACCGGTTTTTGCCTTTTTTTTTTTTTTTAAATATGATTAAATATTTTATTTATCAATTATCTAAAAAAAACCCCTCAACTACAACTACAAGTCTACAACTACAAGTCACCAATTACCAAAAAATAAATACATAATATCACATTTTTTTAATTTCTAATATAAACATCACAAAAGTTTTTAAAAAAAAAAAAAGATACCACATCAAATTCTCAATAGTCCAATAAATCCCAATTTAGGGCAACACAAACATACAAACCACCAAATCAACTAAAATCATCAACAACAACAACAACAACAACAACAACAAAGCAACCCCTTTTAAGATAACTACCCAGAATTGAAACTACTTTGTGAAGATCAACCAAAAAACAAACACTCACCGAGAGGAAGAATAGGAGCGTAAATGAGAGGGACCAAGAACTTCAAAGGCGCTCCTTTGTTTTGTCTCCTCAAGACATGACTTCACTTCAATCAACGAGATAGAGACAAGTAAAAACAAAATTCGAATAGCGGGCGAGATCCGAGAGGCGAGCAGAAGCGGAGCAGAAAGCGAGAGCCGAGAGAAAAGCGAAAGCAGCCGTGAGGGCGAAGAGGGCGAGCACTGTGCGAGATCCGAGAGGCGAGAGCAGCGAAGCGGGCCGTGACCCGTGAGCGAGGAGAGAGGGGGAGGCAGAGAGGCGCGAGAGGGGAGGAGAGAGAGCGAGAGGCGCGAGAGGGGAGGAGAGAGGCGCGAGGCGCGAGAGGGGGAGCGAGAGGGGGGAGGCAGAGAGAGTGTGAGGCGCGAGGGGGAGGAGAGAGAGAGTGTGAGGCGCGAGGGGGAGGCAGAGAGTGAGACGCGGAGAGGCAAAAAAACCTAAAATACATTGTGAAATTACCTATATGCCCTTCAAATTAATCAAAAACGGGTACCCGTTTTTTAAGAATTTTTGTCAAGTCCCGGTCCCGTATGTTTAAACGGACAAAAAACATTGTCCAGTCCCGTATGTTTTTCACAAAAATACTTCCCGGTCCCGTTTTAAACGGGACCGGACAAAGTGGGCGAAACGGGACCAGACAAAGTGGGCGAAACGGGACTTGCAAAATTTGCCAGCCCTAATCAGATCTAGTGTTGTTTGAGGGGTTTCCGACCTTTGGCGAACCAGAACCACATCCGTCGGTCACAGAAGTTCTAGATCCACCAGTTCCAACACTTCTTCATCCAGTGCAACAACTTACCAAGCTCTCTATGCTGAAGGTGAGCCAAGTTCAACTCCCAGTTCCATCTATTCACCATGTGAGTGACTATACCTCTCCACCGCCATTTCAAACACCACTAAGTCTCACTCTCCAAACCCCAAAACCACATCCGAAAGACCTCCAACACACTCTCGTAATGCCTTCACTCACTCGATATCCAAATTGCGATGGGAATTCTCGATTGAGATGTTGAAGGTAAACACCAACTTGGAACCCAAGCCACCGGATCTGAGGTTCTCTGTTCTTGATTTCTTCAAAACTGGCCTAATCAAGCATGCTCCATTACCTTCACTGCAGTTTTGGAGTTCAACAACCAGATCTATGGATTTTTGCAACAATTTGATGGGGTTTGTTGCTATCCCTCTACCGCCATGGCCACCTCCACTTTATCCTCGATCGACGAGTGTATCCATTGTTGTTGCAACTTCTGTCTCTAGTTTTGGTTCTTGTTCGATGGAATCGTTTGGGAAGACGACTCAAAGGGGTCGATGTGTCATTCGAGGTCATCTGATGATTGAAGGTTCGCCATTGCATCGTTGTGTATGTCACTTCAAGCTTGTTCACGCTTGTACAATGAGACTCTATGGGTATTGTCAATGGTGGATGGATTATCCTAGAGTTACGTACTCCTTATGTCACTTAAAGCACTTGGGGCACTTTAGTTATACAATTTTCGCGAATCATCTGAGGATGTTGGTATTCTTTTCAAGTTCTTCCTGTTGGATTGGAATTAGTTTTTGCCTCTCATTGTCTTCCTGTTCTCAGCAATATCCTTTCTTTTTGGTTTGTGGGTATTGAATGGTTGCTTGCTTTAGATATATGATGGGGTTCTAAGGGTTAGTAGGCATGCAACAATGTTTGCAATTGTCGTTGTATCGCTTATACTTGGGACCACTCCCAACTTTCACCAGGCAATGGGAGAGGGTAATCAAAGGACAACTACAAGGTTGATATGGGTTATACCATGGTCTTGGTCTTTCGCAGTATTGTTGCTTGGTTTCTTGACGGCTACTTCTCTGTTGCGCTTTGCTCCACCTAACGCTACACAGTTTCTATGGATCTTAGCACGGTTTGCTTTCAATAATACACCCTGTGGATCTTTATAGGTCTCCTTTGACATTGCTCGTAGTGCACAACAAGTGTTTGATAAAGTGACTTTGGCGAATGTCGCACCAACGATTGTTCTCCTCATGACTTTGCTTACTGCTATTGTTGGGTCTATGTTCCTCATGTTGTACTACATCACTGTTTGTTTCTTTTTCCACCTTGAGGACAAGGTGGATGTTTTAAGGGGGAGTAATGATAAGATCCCACATCTAGGTCATATATTACTAGTATGAAGGAGATAGTATAAATAGAGGGGAGTTAGTTAGATTACACATCTTGTCATCTTGAATGTAATTTGGGAACTCTTAGGAGTTGGGTGAGAGAGTTTTAAGACTCTTCTCTGGGGTTACTTTCGAGTTTGTAATCGTTGTGTCTCTCAATTCAATAGATCAAATTCAGTGTTCTATCATAAAGGTTGAGAGAAATTTTATGTATATAATCATATGATAATTATGTAATTAAAATTTTACAATGTTTATTTTATAGGTTAATTTTATGTGAATATTTTTTTACTTTGACAATACGCACAGTGTTTGTTCACTTCCTGTGATTAGAAAGTTAGCAATAGGATAGTGCGATATGTAACAAGTTATTTGCTTGATGCGTTAGAATTTTCAAACGATTAGCGTAATCCAAATTGAGTGACTAATACAAAGGAAACCCAACTAGCTTATACTAACCCAAAGTGCACAGTTTTCAGCCCCAAACACATGCCTCAACAAATTAAATTAATGTGAACTGAACACACATATACAGGCTGGCGTCTCCTCTACTTATAGTTTTGCTCCACCCCACCTGTACGAGACTCCAGGGTGACTTAGTTAAATGATTGTTTATGCAGCTGTGAATCAAATAAAATCTCTTTTTCTTTTAGTTAAGCTGTTTGGATACTAAAATATTAGCTGATGTAGTAGGCGCAGTGCCTAATGTTTTGTTATTTTTGTATTTCATGGAATCATCAAATCCATTTACCTGTTGCTATATCTTTCAATCATCTTTTCTTCCTCCATCAAATTTGTTGTCATATTTTTGAGTTATGCATATATGACTTCATAAAGTACTTTTATGATTGTCATGTTAGCTGGAGTATTTTTTGTTTTTAAAACTAATAATGCAGTTCTACATTCATGCCAAATTAGACCTTAGATTGCTGTCCTAGACTCCTATTCTTTTGATGAACTTGAGCTGGATGAAATATTCATTACTTATAAACCCACGTTCGAACTTGAAGAGCTTACTGCAATTGTTTGCATGTTTGTGTGTTGTGTCCCCTTGTTCATGTTAGAATAATGACCTTTGTAATTCCAAAAGTTGGGAGCAGTGATTGATTTGGTTCCTTGTAATGAATTTTTAGGATGATCGCAGCAACTCAATGACAATTGGTGTTGCCGATGAACACATTGGAGTAGTTGTTGGTCGCGGGGGAAGGAGCATAATGGAAATAAGCCAGGTACTAGCTACATTTATATATTAGTATCTTTATTCGCATTTAGTTCTTTATAGACAAATCAAATTTCAGCTTTTTCCTTTCCTTGTTTGACATGTAAATGGTGTAATAATGATTCAAACCCATTAATTCATGGGCTTGATACTAATAGTCAGGCAAGAGTTCAACCTAACGAGTGGGATTTTTTTCTGAGGTTGGCGTTCTGTTTTAACTACAGGTTAGTGGAGCGAGAATAAAGATTTCAGACCGCGGGGATTTCATGTCTGGTACATCTGATAGGTATTACAGATGACTCTTTGATTGATATTGTTATGCTTTGTAATATAGGAGTCCTAACTCCCATTTATTTTTTCTTCCGCAGGAAAGTAACGATCACAGGATCTCAAGCAGCAATACGTGCAGCTGAGTCTATGATTCTGCAGAAGGTTGCTTCTGTGAGGTGATTCCGATGCTTCTTTCATTCTGTTATGCTCAATTTATTACCACTTGTTTACCATGTTAATGAATGTGTAACGTTTGATACTTGTCTGATAAACTAGGGAAATGTGAAAAACACGCCAACAAAAAGAGAAGATTCAACTAAATGTGGTGGATGTCTTTTGACATTGACTTCTTGTGGTTGGTCGCTTGTTTAACGGAGTGAATCCTCTTCGGAAACATCACAAAGTCAAAAAGATATTTAAGGTTCTAACAAATACAGAAAGGTTGGAAGCGGCTGTTGCAACTACTTCTTGACCATGTTTGATTGTTTTTGCATTGAGCTTCTTGTAGTATACCATTTAAGCTTGAAATTTTGAACATCATTTTAGATTTGTAGATTTGGCATGTGTGGGGGGTTGATAAGTTATTGCTTCGTTTCTTTGTTGTCTAATTTGTCATGTCAATTATTTGATTTAGCTTCTTTTTTAGGTATATACTTTACCTATCTCAAATGGATATTTTTAACAACATTTAGTGATTTACGCCATGGATTCCATAGGAAGGAAGTATTTTGGGAGGGGAGGGTGTTTTGTGTTTTTAACATAGCGTTGCTCTATATTCAGTGGTGATATATACATGCAAAGCTTGCAGATCATCATTTGAAATGACAAAGAAAGTGAAGTACTTATTTTTGTTAGATGTACCTCAAATCACGTGTTTTGCATAATTTGATGCATCTAACGTGGTGTGTGGTGTGCGTGCGAAGGAAGAATTTTGTATGGACATTGATATTAAGCACGAGAAGTCTAAAAACCTCTAAAGAACAGTAAATGCGAATGAGAGGTTCAGAGAGCAACTCTAGTCATATCTGCTCAACGCGTTCTGCAGAGTGAACTTCTATTTATAAATTATATAGGCACGCATTAACAAGTAAATTCATTTATCTGATCATCTACTTGTGAAGCTTACTTCTTTAGCTGTAAAAATCATCCATTTATAGTAGTAGGGCCAATTAATTGTTAATAGGTGCACTTGTTTATACTTTCTAACAAGAGAGGTGTTTCAATGTGGAGATTTGTTTGAACGAGATAGAGGTCACAATCAACAAAGAATGAAAATGAAATCAAGGATGAAAAACCTCATCAGACAAGCAAGACTCAATATTTTCAATATTTTTATTTATTATTTTTTACTATTCTTTTGTAAGAAAAAAAATAGGAAACTTAATTTATAAAGAGAAAATAAAACAAAGAATAAGTGGGATTCAAAAGGGTCTGGTCTTTCCAGCTTTGGTTGAAATTTTTACGTTAAAAAATTTGGGTGCCTTCATTAATAGGTGGGGTGCCCTTAGCGGCCCTAAAAAAAAATAGGAAACTTAATTTATAAAGAGAAAATAAAACAAAGAATAAGTGGGATGCAAAAAAATAAAATAAAAGAAAAGAGAGAACTAGTGTGATCAAGCAGCAAAAGTAAAACACACATTCAATATTTTTCTTAATTAGATATGTTTAGAAAACTATAAGAAAAACTAAGTATATGTTGCCTTTATATATGTTTGTTAGAACTTATTTATAAAGTATACGTTTGTATAGCAAATAATATTGAGCCCCGCTATGGGCACCCCACCAATTCATGAAGGCACCCATGTATTAAGGACACAAACAAAATTTCGAAGGGCACACAAATTTCAGGGCTGAAATCCCGAAAATACCCCTGCCACCAAAGTGGAGGCACCCCACCACCCCACCAGCCCACCACCGTGCATATGAACCCTAGAAACTGAGATCAATCCATTGAAAGCAACCTACGAACCCCAGATTTGTCTTCGTTCCTTTCTTCTCTCCTCTATTGTAAGCGGATTTTGGCTATGCCGTTCCAGTTTGGAGGCTCACCGAATTGATAGAGTTGGTGTCGACATTAGGGCTCAGATTCGTCGTCGTTCTCGGGTTGAAGCAGTGAAATAGATCGATTGGAGGTACTTTGACAGTTTAATTAAGTTGCATTTGGTCGATTATTTGTTAAGTTTGTGTAGCGTTGCATTCAATGGTAGGTGCAACGGGAATTCGTGGTTGTCGGCCACACATGCTAGAAAAACAAGATTAGTCTCGGCCAAGCATGGCCGAGACGTAGGGTAATTTTTTGTGGAATCGTGGTTCTCGGCCAGAGAGGAGACACTATAGTCTCGACAATGAGTGGCCGAGACTGAGTCTGGTATATCGATCACGTGTCGCCGAAATTGTAATTGTGTTATTATGTTAGATAACGTAACGTTGTGAGTGCTTTCGGGTACCATCGCACGAGAGTAATTCGAAGTGTGTAGTAGATGTCATGTCGGTGATGTACAATCGAGACATTAGAAATTGTCTCGATTGTGCATGACCGAGACTGATATCGAGGTCTCGGTCACATGTCACCGAGAATGTTATTTGTTTCTCGGTACTGCTTCGACCGAAACTATGAGAATGGATGATTTTGCTTTTTTTTTTTTATATTCCTCTTCTGTTTGTGCGGCAGATGCTTACATGTTATAGTCTTCTCAGGTATGGCTCGTTCGAAAGCCCCGGTGAGTAGGGAGGAGGTTGGTATTGAGGTGTCGAGGGGTAACCGTGGGCGAGGCAGACGGAGACCCCCAACAACATCTTATCGGAAAGAGAAAGAGCAAAAGAAGGTGGCTTTGAAGGGAAAGGGTAAGATTGGTGGAGGACGTGCGAAGAAATTAGAATTGCACGATGAGGGTTCAAACATTGACGCGCAGAGACACTCAGATCTTGTCGTTGCCCGAGGCGAAGATGAGGCACATGCATCTGAGTCTAGTAGCAGCGACTCATCAGCATCGGCGGACACCACTAGTAGTGATCGTAATGTGGGTGGGAGTACTAGTGGTGGAGGTGCCCATAATGAGGGAGAGTCACATTGGCAGGGGGAAATGTGTGCTTCTTTCCCCGGTGGTCCCGAAGATGGATCGCTGTTGAAGAGCTTTAAAGATCATGTCGTCTTAGCGATTTGGAGCAATGAGGTACATACATTTCTCCGTATATGAAGTAGTTTAAAATTTTGGGTGTTCAATTAGTTGCCGGAATGTTTTTTGTTACTACAGGATCGGCCGACACTCGTGTATCAATCACGGTGCTCAGATCCAATAATGAGACTTACAATCGTGCCACCCCGACACCGCGGGCCTTCAGAGGATTATTCAGCGCTTTGGGTTGAATACGCTGATAGACTGCTCATACCGCAAGGCTAACAAGGAGGTTATCACTGCCTTTGTGGAGAGGTGGCAACCGGAGACGAACACATTTCACTTACCATTCGGTGAAATGTCGATCTCCTTGGAGGATGTGAGCATGCTGCTGAAGATTCCTGTCACGGGCAAGGTGGTGGCAGTTGAGAACTTTGCGAGGTACACCGACGAATCTCGCTCGGATGCAATTAAGCTGGTGTTGAAACTATTTGGGGTTAGCATTGAAAATGTTGAGGAGGAAGTGAACATCAGCAAGAGGCTCATAGTCCGAAAATGTTGGTTGAAGAGTCGATGGTGCCCCAAGCTGGTGCGAGGAACACAACTTATCCTCCTGTAGAATGGACAGCCCGAGCGTACTTATTGTATCTACTATCTTGCACCCTGTTTGCGGATAAGAGTGGATCTCGAGTATCTATCGTGTTGTTAAAGCTTCTAGAAGATTTGGACGACGTGGGAAAGTACGCATGGGGCGCAGCTGCATTAGCCTACTTGTACCGACACTTGGGGTCGACCACCAGAGTACAAGTTTCTCAAATTGCCGGATACCTCACATTACTTGAGGTTTGATACTAAATCGACTAGAATTATTGCCGCCATGATTACTATTTATTTTTTCATTTTTTCTGTAACTAGCGTTGTATCTATTCGCATGGATGAGTATACGAGCATTTCAAGCTTGGGCTCGCCACACCTAATGCAAAATACATGGACTACGTGCAACCTCGTGTCTGCAGATAGGTTCAAAGGCACGGGCCGTGATGAATCTTGACAAGGTTGGGTCCATTAGGCAGACATTGGACGGGTTGCGCCCAAGTGAGGTGAGATTCTACGCCCTTTTTGAAACTAAATGTTGCATTTAGTTTATGGTTATTAATTATGTTTGTATACGTTTCATTAGGTTACTTTGGACCCATATGTTAATCACCGGGAGAATGGAGTTATGCACGCGATGGCCTTCTATAGTGGCACACTGAAGTACATGGATGTGGTGGAGCCCTACCATCCGGAAGGATTCTGAGGCAGTTTGGGCACGTGCAATCTATACCAGATCCTCCGTACCGGCCATTGGAAGCACATAGAGGCCCTTCTGCACTAAAATACTCGGTCAAATATGGTTTCCAAGCAGACAATTGGGAACGTTGGCGCAACCATTTGTTGGCCCCTGAAGTACGCGGTGAGAAGGCCGAGTTCGAGTTCTTGGCTACACCGCACTATTTACTTTGGTTCCTGAAAGTCTCTCACCTATTGCTCACCAACCCGAGGTACTTCGATGACGACTTGGTTGCGACGACTATCGCTGACAATAAGCTACTTGAGGTATTGAATGTGGTATAACTATTATGTAGAAGCGTTAGCCAACCATTCTTTTAAATGCCGATATGTATTACACTAACAGATTTAACTTTCTTTTGATCAGCGTAATAGGCGGGCTTTGGACGCGGCGTTAAGGTGGAAATTATTGCACCGGAGTTGTGTACGTTGGAGTCAGCAAGGCAAATGGTGAGTGACGTCGTCAATTTCCTTTCGGGGAGGAGTTTCGGTCCCACCACCTCCACTACGACACCTATCACCACCACCGGCAAAACCGAGACATCAGCCCCTACCGAAGCAGCCCGTAGACAGTCCCAACACGATAACACTTCTACACATTCCATCCCGACTAATGTACCACCCGGGTCGATCGCTGCTCGCCCCCCAAAGAGAATGCATGACAAGGAATACCAACGAAGGAATGTCAAGAAGCCAAAGGAATGAAGGCACAACGACATCGACATTTCTATAGTTGCTTGAGTTTTTCTTGAATTGAGGAACAATTACTTTATGTTTTGTTGAATGGCTCTTGATCGGGTCATGTGGCATGAAACTTATATGGAATATTTGGCATTGTTTCTCTGTTCATTGGTGTTAGTAAAATGTACTTGTTATGTTTGTGTATCGAAATTATGTTCCATGTCCCCTTTTTGGTTTTTCCGCCGTGAATACTTAATCATGTTCCATGACCCTTTTTTGGTTTTAATGATCTGGTGTTAGTCAAGTACAGTGCGTTTACTTACAAACAATGAATTGTTGAGTTATTAAACTATGTTTGTTATGTTTGTGCACTTGAATTGTGAAAAATGTGCCATGAAATTGGTTTCGGTCGTTCGGGACCGAAACCAAGGTATAGTTCCCAGAACCGTACAGCCGCGATATCTTGATACGTCTCGGCCATGTCCCTCTGACATATTCACCTAGTACTAATTGACTTATAACCGAGAGTGATGTAGTCCCCAAACTTCCACTTATTTCGACTTTTCATACAAAAGAGTTTTCATAGTTTTCGATCTCAGAATACCGAGATGAATCATTGTATTTCGGTTGGGACATGCCGAGAGTGATGTAGACCCAAACCGAGATAAATCATTGTATTTCAATGTTTTTCGGTCTTAGCATACTGAGAATTGTCTTGGTTTTCGGTTGATTTCGACCGAGAGGTGTGCGTGGCTGACGGACTGTCATTGCCGAGATGGGTTATTTGGGAGCAATAACCAAGCAAAACATAATAACAACATCAGCTTACAAACGAAGAGTCCATATAACCTCACTTTATATTATTGACAACATCACTTTACATCACTTTACATTGTCAGAGTTAATAATATTTACAAAAAATTGGTGGTTCGGCAAACATGAATGTCAAAATATGGAGAATCTAAATCTACCACGGATAGAGCTCCTTCTTCCGAAGGTACGAATGGCACAATTTCACGAACGGAAAATCCATCACTCCATCCTTTAGCGCACTCTTCAACATATCGTTCCCACGTGGGATATAAGGATGGCAGTAGTGCATTAACAGTCAACTTCACCTGTCAAAGTCAAAAGTACAAAAGATCACCCATTGTCACATGCCCGATTATGGATGAGAAAATACCAATTCACAAAAAATCTACGAACTTACCGTAACATAATGGATATTCCTTTCATTAATCATGGCAATGATAAGTCCGCTATGTAACGACGCGGGTGGAGCACTACGTAGAGGAAGAAATGTCGAGGCACTACCATGCGAGAGGTTGACTAGAATGACATTAAAG
The DNA here is from genome assembly GCA_039657365.1 of Stephania yunnanensis. Taxonomy (NCBI): domain Eukaryota; kingdom Viridiplantae; phylum Streptophyta; class Magnoliopsida; order Ranunculales; family Menispermaceae; genus Stephania; species Stephania yunnanensis. The sequence continues at coordinate 7,890,195 of CM077580.1, forward strand.
GCCATTGATATTAGCAATCCCATGTCTGGAAGTGTCAACCATTCTTCGAAGGAGGCACCGACATGATTATCTGGACAATGCATGACAGTCTTGACATTTTCGTAACTCGTTCCAAGTGCTTCTCGCCAAAAACGTTCATACCCGATTAACTCATCAAACATTCTTCTAGGAACTTTCCTCCAACCGTCTACAACGGGAAGACCTAGCCCGGAGGCAACACACCGATATCCACAATTTCCATCGCCTAGCACATTGATAGTGCTATCAACAAATGGCAACCAATCCGGTTCTATGCAATGAGAGTAAGCCATGTTAGATGCACTTTGGGTGTGTCGACTTGTACGAGGCATTTTAGCCCCACTTTACTTTTTTTGTTCCTCGAACTAGAAGCATCTTCTGTTGATAGAACGTACTTTAATCCTCTAGGCAATCTTGACGTTGAAAATTCGTCTTCATCGTGTTTTCTCTTTGATCCTGTCTTACTTCCCCTTTTCAACATACACCCGATTGAAGACCCCGATGTCATTCCCTTTGTCTTTATCTTCGTAGGTGGCACCACTCCCGGTGTGGATGAAGGTCGACTAATCTCCCTAAGCTGCTGAATAATCCTGATGTGATCGTCCTCTTCAGTGCAAGCATGAAACGTTTGCATGACTCTTTCAATCTCATCGTGCACATTGTACCCAGATCGATCCACAGGATTCTCAGGTATCATACTCAACTTTCGCCAGTACACATGAATGTCCTCGATAGGGATGGGTGTCCCAACAAATTTATGAAAATTTAGCTCGTAGGCACAAGGAAGGCCGTGTGTGGTACGTATCTCGCAACCACAACGAGTTGAGTCGACGTCCTCTCCACGTTCCAATTCATCTCAAATAACTTAAGCCCCCGTTGAGAGACATAACCACCCAATCGACGATATAACTCATCAAAATATTCATGTTATACCACATTCAAGCTGAGCTCAAATGAAGCCTTGATGTTGTTGTGTTGAATCCTAAGGATGCCATCAACCACATTCCACAAAGTCTCAAAATTTGTCTGACTGTTGCCAAGATGTAGCTTCAGAGTGGAATGCGCAGACTCAACCCTCTGTGTTGTTGTTTCCCCAAAATGCATACTTCGATTTGTCCAAGTCGGTACGAATTTCTCCTTGTACGTCTTTACCCATGTGTTCTCCAAGTAATCAAGAAGACCCTTCACATTCCCGAACTCAGAACACAAGTTAGGTCTGACAATTTGAGTCATGAAACGATTAACACGACACGACACGATACATAATAAACATGTCGTAGGTTTGGCTTAAGTGGGTCTGGGTAATAAACATGTTAACACGTTTATACACGATTAAATAACGAGTCATTGACACGTCAACCTGCTTAACTCGTTTATGACTCGCTTAACACGACTAAAGAATAATGTATAAATAATAAATATGGTATAATAAATAGATTGACACAAAATTCATCTATTTGAATGCATGTTAATAACATTATTTATAGACATCTTTTATCATATTTTATTTTATATTTGAGAAGAAATGTTTATTTTACTTTTAATATGTTATTTATGTTTTAGATTTTAGTAATAATTATTTATTAAGAAAAAATAAAACTTTTCACCAAAGTAAAATTTAGATTTTTTTTAGATGATTCTTATAATTTGTTTATATGTTATTATTACGAGTCATTTTTACTTTATTATTAAGAGTAATAAAAACTTAAATGAAAAAGTAAAGTAAAACTAACAACTATATATAACCACATTATATTTTATTGACTATTTTAGTATGTTTGTTTGAATTTAGTCATTTAGATATATTTTAAAAAATAGTAACAAAATTATAAAAGTTTAAATAAATTAAAATTTTTAAATACAATATTTAATAAATGGGTGACACGAATACACGACATGTTAATTAACACGACCCACTTAGACACGAAAACGATTAACACGATTAATAAACATGTCATGTAATGAGTTTGCATTATAGGGTCATGACCTGTTTATGACACGACACGTTTACGACTCACCGATACGAATTGCCACCCCTAACACAAGTCATTCATCCTAACTTCAAATAAGGCCCCGGACTTAGCACACATCACACTCGTCCACCTATCCATGAAACGAGCGAAGCCTTCGTTATCCCTAAACATCTTCTTAGTCTTGGCCAATACCACTTTGTTGATGTGCCAAGAGCAAAGAAGGTGAGGATGATGTGAATACTACATTGATGGCACTAATAAGGCCTAAGTCCCGATCCGTAACAAACTCGTCAGGTTTATGCCACCCATCCAGTATGGATCTCAAGTTCTCAAGTGCCCAAACATAATTTGCATGACTCTCTGATGATATGAAAACAAACCCAACGGAGAACGTCAAATGCGTTGAAGTGATGCCAACTATCTCCAACAAAGGCATTCGATACCTATTTGTTTTATAAGTGCAATCCATCAAAATTACCGATGAGAAACACTTTAGCAACTTGGTTGAATCAGGACGTGACCAAAACAAATCAATGACGATATTCATATCGGGATGCTTCCTATGACACGAAACCCACTTATTCCTCTCCAATATGTGCAATAGTTGTTGCATTTGAGTCCTCCCACCCGCATCCTCAATTCAGACTTTTTGTCTTGCATTATATATTGTCCGCATTGTCGATACGTTTGTAACATCTCTTTGCTTCGACGTATTGAGGATGTCTCTTGGCTTCACATTACCATTGTCATCTGCACCACAACCTCCTGCTCCCCCTTATCCAATCTTCCAGCATATGAGTAGTCGTCCAAGTTTTTCGTGGGCTCGTGATTGTGCCTCCCACATATGACAGTGACATACCACAAAGAGTCAACATTTTCCTTGATGTTAATAAGGAAAGGGCATCCACATTTCTTCGTACCGATTTGAGTCCTCCCCGTTTCCTCTTATTCTTCGTTTTTGGTTTCGAAACAATTTTTGCCGCTTTACCCTTCCCAACTCTTTGTGACATTCCCCTATATGTACAAGACCTCTCACACGCAAGTTTCACCCTTCCCATGCGCTTAATGCCCCCGACATCAGAGTGTTTCGTCACTAACACAAACATGTTCTCTCGGCCTATCATTTGAAGCCATGAAATTGCCGCTTCTCTAGAGGGGAATGGCCTACAAGGTGTAAACGTATCCTTGTAGTCTTGAAATAAAGTAGAGACCGACATTACCTAGCAATACAAACATTGTAACATTATGATCAACCGAAATGCACAGTAAATTCACCAAAAAACCCAAAAAACCACATTTTCGATTGTATAGGTCCGCGAATCTGTGCTTAGTTTCGTTCATGTCCAACTGAGACCTACAACATTGTCTCGATCGTTCCATACCGAGATTATGCCTTCGTTTCGTTCACAGCATGACGTGAACCACGAAGAAGTCTCGGTGGATGTCGATCGAGACGTTTCTACAACTCTCGGTCCTGCGAGGCCGAATCATTCACGCCCATGAAAAAATCGACTGAAAATTTTAGAAATCGCATATATAACACATTCAATTTCAACAATTATCTCTTGTTCTACCTCTTCTTGCACCAATGCAGTACAATCTTCCTTTTTATAGTGCAAACAAACTCGGATTGCTAGAATTTGCCAAACCCTACGTTGACAAACCAAACCATCAATTTCTCAGTTTTTGACCCAAAATACAGTTCCTACAAAGCATCATTAGGTTGGCAAACATTGTTACCTCGCTGTCGGATGATGTCAAGCCGCGACAATCGATACACGCTCGACAAATATAATTGTGGCTTTAGGTTTCACTTGTGATCAATGTTGTGGTGAGGTGCCCCAGTTTTACTTGGAAAATGATTTGTGGGGTTTGAGTCACTATATATGAAGGGGCAAAATAGTCATTTTCATTTTAGTTGGGAGAATTACAAAAAACATGGGTGCCTTCATGAATTGATGGGGTGCCCATAGCGGCCCTCATAATATTTTGTTGCCAAAGCATCTACGGTGAGATAGACGAGACGCAAAAAAATAAAGTTTTGAAGTGGTATTGTATTGAGATCTAGCAAACTAAATAACTGTGACTATCCCATTCACGCCACTCTCTTTCACTCCCATGACTAACTCGATCTTTCCTTCAATTTCCTAAATTCCATTATTATCCATTAAAGTAAAACATTTTTTTATATTTAAACTAACAAGTAATATCGTTGATAAGATATTATTATATATTATAATAAAAGAGCTTCTTAGAGTTTACAAGTGATTGCATGTCACATTTTGTAATAAAAATAGAGGGCAGCTATGGGCACCCCACCAATTTATGAAGGCACCCAATTTTTTTTTGTCATTCTCCCCTCTAAATTACACTTTGATGTAAATGACTCTATTGCCCCTTCATATATACTCTCTCCAATCTCACAACCCATTTTCAAATCAATTTTGGGGCACCCCACCACATTGGATCCTAAGTGAAACCTAAAGCCACAATTTTGTCAATGTAGGGTTTGGTAAATTTGACCAATCCGAACTTGTTTCCACTATAAAATGGACGAATGTACTGCAATGGTGCAAGAGAAGGAACAAGAAGATGTATTTGGTGAATTTTATTGTGTGTTTTTTTTTTTTTTTTTTTTTTTTTGATTTTTCATGTTTTCAGTCGAAGTTGCACCGGTGCGATTGTTTCGGCCTCGCAGGATCGAAACTTATACATAAGTCTCGGTTAAGAGCCACCGAGAGCAAACACAGTGTTACGCTACCTAAAACAATTCAAAAAAAGAGAGAACAAAATCTTCTATTTCTATAGTCTCGGTCATGCACTTTTGAGAAAACCACAAGAATGTCGGTGGCACATGACCGAGATAACAATAATAGTCTCGGTAATGGGCAACTGAGAGCAATGTTACATTCTCGGTTGTACATCACCGACATGACATAAACTATACACTTATGGTTACTCTTGTGATGTGGTGACCGAGATAACACAATTACTCTCGGCCATTCGTTGCCGAGACTGTATAAACTATTCTAAGTACAAGTGGCCGAGAACCACGAGTTCCCAAAAACTTCCCCTCTGTCTCGGCCATGCTTGGCCGAGACTGTAAATAACAACTCTGGCCTGTGTGGTCGAGAACCACGACTTTCCAATCAGAGAACCATTGAATGCACCGCCACACAAACATAACAACTACTCTACCAAATGCGACTTAATTAGACTATCAACGTACCTTCAAACGATCGATTTCACGACTTGAGTGTGTGAACGAAAACATAGAACCGATTTCCTAATGTGGAGACAAAATCGAACAAAACACAGAGCCTCCAAAATCGAAATTCCGCCTACAACAGAGGAGAGAGACGGAGAGGAACGAAGACAAATCCAAATAACCAAGAAAATGTGGGTTCAAGAGAGTATAGCTCGTTGAAGAGGACGGTGGTGGGGTGCCTCTGTTTTGAATGAAGGGGTATTTTGGGATTTCGAGCCTCAATTTTGGGTGCCCTTGGTAAATGACTTTGTGCCCTCAACAACTGGGTGCCTTCATGAATTGGTGGGGTGCTCATAGCGGCCCTAAAAATATTAAGGTAAATTTTAATTAATTATTAAATGAGTTTTAACGACGTATTTCAAGACAAAATTATTAAATGTTTGCATATAGACAAATTGCATGCTATAGCTTTCAATTCTATATATGTTTCAATTTTTTTTTTGTATTCATTTAAATTTTTCACTAAATAAATATATGATAATATTTGTTACTATGCATGCTTCGCAATTACCACGTTCATAAGGTTTGTGTACGTTTACTGAAAATCACATACGCAATCAAAACAAAAATAACATCAAGAGGAGTAAGGAAACAAAATTCGTTAAGCACCATGAACAAGATTCAAATGAAAAGTTGCAATATTTTCTTTTTAATAATTTTCTTTATTTATTTTTTGTTTTAATTTCATTTTAACAATTGGAGGGTTTTGTTTATATTTCAATTTTTCACTTAATTAATAGATAGAAAATTGTTGTTCTTATCAAAATATATATAGTTGTTACATTTCCCTTATTGATATTTAATAAGCGTTGCCTCTTTTTTTTTTTTTTTTTTTTTTTTTTTTTAAAGCGATGCTTTTTAAAACTTAACAAATCTTAAAAGACTGTTTTTTTTTTTTTAAAAAAAATTTATGAATTTACTTTGATTAAGTAAAAGTAAAAATAAGAAGTTATTAATTAATAACAATCTTTCTGTTCGAAAAACTTATATTATTATAAAGCTTTTCAAAACTTAATAAAATAAATGAGTTTTAATTAACAACTTGGATAAAATGATATCATAAAATCTTGTAATTGATCATTTCTCACTACAAGAAATATATTTTATTACGATACTAAAAACATTACATAAAGATATCTTACGTTAACTTACATATATAGTTGTTAAAATTTTTAATTTAAATGTATCAAAATATTTTTATTACAATATATAATATAATATGTAATGACTTATATATCTACTGGACTTCAAGAAAAAATAAATCTACGTATAGATTTACCATTTTTGGATTTATATATATATAATGAGGTACATACTTAATAATTTTAGATTATTAATTACATAGGGAAAATCACAAGTAATTTATGGACTATTTAGAATTAATTAATTTTAGATTATTAATTACATAGGGAAAATCACAAGTAATTTATGGACATTTAATTAAATTACACTAAAAGTAAATTGATTTATGGACATTTAATTTAATTACAGTAAAATTTATATATAAACTTAATGCGCACTCCTACATGAGTTGAAAGTAAATCCATTCCATTTATAATTAGTTTGGAACTATATGCTTCAAGAAATTACATAACGTTAAGTTCTAGCTAGTTAAGTTAATATAGAAACCAAACAAAAAAGGGCAACCTTAATTAATGCTAACACGATATATATACGTACAAGTAGCTTGTGTTTTATATATATAGGGACAGTTAAAGTTAATTGGCAAAAAATATATACTCGGCAATTAAAGAGAATGATATATGACTAACCAGTTCTAATTAATTATTTAGCTATAGAAGTAAAATGTTTTTGAGAATTAATCACCCAATCTCACAGAAGTGGGGAAATATATGTCTTTCCAGTGCCATACAAACGTGATTGGGGACGCTATGGAAGTAATTAGATACAAAAGATCAATGAAGTCATGCACTAATTAATATCATGTTAATTTTCATTATGCCCTCAAACTATCCAAATTTTACATTAATGCTATAGCATATAAATATATGGTTTCATCTCATATATCTATATTAATATTATTCAACCAATAACAACAAAAGAAACGTTTTCAAAATAAAAAAAAATAAAAAAAACAACCAACAACAACAACAAAAGAAAAAAACATAAAAAAAAGTGCATTAATATACATATGTATGAAATTAAGGAAGCTGTATATGCACCTTAATTAGTTTGAGACGATGATGATGATGACATGACTATCTCCACGTATAAAGTACACTAATTAAGTACTCCTCCGATGTTCTTGCTAATTATTTGTGGGAACAACATTGATCACATTCCCTACTGGAGTGTGCCCAAAGAACAAAGCAATGTGCCCCATGAGCTTGTCCTTCCTAGAGAAGGTAGTCCCACATGAGCACTGCCACTTTACATCTCCACAGTGCTTCTCATGAGTCCTCAAATCTGATAACACTGAGAACTGCTTCTGATTACAACGGTTGCACACATACATCTTTGGGCAGTGGCTCCTCTTGTAGTGATTCTTTACGCATATAACCGACTTCAGCGGTTGGAACTTGGCGTGCTTTCGGTTCCACCTACACCCTTCTTGCGGACACGAATACTTCCTCGTCGCCAATCTCTTCAATCCCTCTTGATGGTCTGATGAATTGCTATTATTTGTAGTCATAGTTATACTGCTACTACTACTTCTGCTATTAATATTTGTCTTCTTCATTGGATTGGTTAGGGCTTCTCTAGACTTGTACTCATCTCCATGTGCTCTCATGTGCATTCTTAGATTCGCGTCTCGCTTGAACCCTTTCCCGCAAACTTGGCAATAATGTGTGTATTTGGCTAGTAGATCGCTTGCATTCAATTCGATTATGTCGCAATTATTCCACGGCGAATATCCAAGCAATTCGTCCTCGTTTCTTGCTATTTGATCATGATCATGTGCTACAACTACTTCATTCTCATCCCCTCCTTGATCTTCACTAAGTATAGTACAATCTCTATTAATGTAGTCCATGTTGCTAATATTGTTCTTGTTAACTACTCCAGTACTAATTCTGCTCTCAACAATACTAATAGTAGTATTCCCAATATTATTATTGCAGCTCATCAAATTGTAGTGATTACTAGCATTGGCAAAAGAATGGAGACCACTCTGATGATGATCACCCATATAGAATAATCCTTTCTGTCCATCTTCATCTCCTACTACATTAACATGATTAGTAGTACTACCCTCATGAGGCAACTGACCTTGATTGTTATTTGCACTTGTTGTGGCAGCGGCCGCGGCGCCTAAAGAGAGCTGTTGGCAAGTGTACATCATGGAAGAAGCAGTGACAATAATATCTTGGATGAGGGTGCACATTCCATCTATGCTAATAGACATAGATTCAGAACTACTTACATTCCCATGACCTCGATGATGATCCGGAGCGACTACGTTGGCGACGAGGGACTGAATCTGCTGAACCTTGCTTTTGAGCACAGAGAGGCTGTAGAGCAGTGCATCAGTGTGAGTAGCTGAGCCTGATGAATTGGGCTCAAATGATGACTGATCATCATGATGATCAATCACACCATACAAATGTGATGATGATGAGCAATTATTTTGTTGATGAAAATTATATGAAGTACCACTCATGTTTTCCAAAACAGATCACTCTCTTTGAGTTTCTGTTTATGTATATGTTGGCGATTGGTCTCATAAATTGTTGCAACTAGAATTAATGTGAACTACTATATGTGGAGAAGCAAAATTAAAGGCCATTTTTGTCTCCATTATTATTGATTTTAGAGAGAGAGAGAGAGAGAGAGAGAGAGAGAGATGGCAAGTCAACCTTTTAGAGCTTAAAAGCATCCCCAAGTGAAGCCTCCCTCAAATCTCACCAAACCCGTATGGCACACGCCTGGCCTCATGTAGCTAGGCCAAAGGTCTTGTATTTGCTTAGCATGTATATGTTTATTAAAAAAGGCCACATTGGAATATCCATATGTGTCGTTGGATTAGCTTCGAATTGTTTGGGATTACATGATTCGAGGTGAGTTCGACGGCACAAGGATGGATTGTGTGGTTGATGTTACTGTAGTATGCTTTATCGATCTGTATCGTTTACTTGTTCGCATTTAATTGTTTTTTATTTTACTTTAGTATAACTGTATAAGTATCTATAGTACTCCACGTTTGGATACTTAATGAAGTCAGTGGTGACGGATGTGCCTATATTTTTTTTCAAGGTTATGCGCCAATATTAAGACCATAGGAAGTTAGGAACATAAAATAGAATAATACACTTTCACACGCGCATATAAATAGGAGACCAATATTAGACATTAATGCATCCAGATATGGGTGTGATAGTTTCATTTGTGTCTTGACTCAATTAATCTAGTTTTCCTTTTAATAAGAACTCACTTATTATAATCTAAGTTGTTTCTATGTTTCTATAATAGCATAATATATCCTAACATTTAAGGTATTTTACAAATTTATATATTTTAACATTTTATTTTTTCTACAAATTTATCCTAACATTTTAATTTTTGCAAATGCATCCTAATGTTTTTAATTTTTTTTATATAAATTTATCCTAAAATCTTTATTAATTGACATTAAAAAGTCAAAATAAACCCATTTGCAATTAATAACATGGTTAAAAGTAATTTATTCTCAATATAAATCAACTCAAACTTATTTATAGAATATAACTTACATAATTTTTAAAGATTATAATGTATTTATAAAAACTAAAATATTAAAATAAATTTGTAAAAAATTTTAAACGCTAAGACATATTATGCTATTTGCACGTTTTTATTCACATGGAGTTGGTGAATCTAACGCGTACCTAATTAACATGCCACGCGCATGGCTTAAAAATCACATAGATAGTTTCTCAAAAGAAAAAAAGATATTACATGGCTAGGTAGAAGAAAAGTTACTAATTGTGCTATATACTTTATCAAAAAATATAATTGAGTTGTTAGACAAAAAAATAAAAAAGTAGTAAGAATAGGTTTAATCTTGTTTGAACCGGAGTTTGAAACTAATTTCTCATTTAGAAGATAGATGTGATGATTCGGGTGAGATCCAATATAGATCCCAGCTTTCTATTCACTTATGGGATCTGAGCGATCCAAGGAGGACGACTGTGTGGCCTAGGGATGTAAGCGGGGAGGGGATTCCCCGCAACGGGGATGGAGAAGGAAAATTTAAATGGGGATGGAGGTGGGGATGAGGATAAAATTTCATACCTATGTGGGTATGGGTATGAGGATGGGGAGAAAAGTATATTCGCGAGGAATCCCCATTAGTAATATCGGTGGGGATCCTTGTATATATCAAATACATCTATGCATATTGTATATATCAATTTTATATAATATTACAAGACTTTCACCCAAAACACTAGTGATAAACAAACTCTAATGTGATTTATAATTTTAACTTATTTGTTAATTATATGTTTTTTTTGAATTATTTGCAACTATATTTATATGTTATACTTTATTTAGTTGGAATTTTCAACAATTGTGATCCTATGTATGTGTACCATGCTGTTTATAAATCTTTTTGAAAAAAAAAAAAAAAAAATAAGTGAGAAAAAATATTTTCCTGAAGTGATTCTTCGCAAAATCCCACGCGGGGAATCCCCGCAAGAATCACTAGGGAGATCTTTAATAGGGGATGAAATGGGGAAAGACTTTTCCTCATGAGGATTCCCCATCCCGTGGGGATTAAGCAGGGATGGATATGGGGATGAAAGTTTATCTCCGCGCGGGGATGGATATGGGGATACAACAACAACAACAACAACAACAACAACAACAACAACAACAACAACAACAACAACAACAACAACAACAACAACAACAACAACAACAACAACAACAACATAGCCTCAGTCTTAAATTAACTGGGGTCGGCTATATGGATCAAACTTTTCCATTGTGCTCGATTAAGGGCAATTGATGGTAAGCTTTGCAAACCATTCAAATCCTCCTAATTAATGCATCCCATGTTAACTTTGGTCTGCCCCTACCTCATCGAATTTCTACAGTTTCTATTGAGTCAAGTTTTCTAGTTGGAGCATTTGTAGGCCGTCTTTGCAAGTGACCAAACCATCGCAACCTCCCTTCCCTAATCTTTATATCAATTGGAGCTACTCCTACTTGTCTTTGAATTTCTATATTTCTTAGTCTATTTATATGAGTTTTACCACACATCCACCTAAGCATCCTCATTTCTGCTACGTTCATTTTATGTAATTGTTGTTGCTTTACCGCCCAACATTCACTTCCATAGAGCATAGCTGGCCTAATTGCGGTCCTATAAAATTTTCTTTTTAACTTAGTAGGGACATTTCGATCACAAATCACCCATGTTGCACTCCGCCATTTCTTCCATTCAACTTGAATTCTATGTGTGACATCATTCTCAATGTTACCATCATTTTGTATGATTGATCCTAGGTATCTAAAGTGGTTTACCTTAGGAACTTCTATTTCCCCTAATTTTACCACTCCGTCATCTCGATGTCTAGTGTTTCTAAACTCACAGTGCATGTATTCGATTTTCTTCCTACTCAACTTAAAGTCTTTAGATTCTAATGTATTCATCCAGAGTTCTAATTTCCTATTCACTTCATCTTTAGTTTAATCCACTAAGACAATATCGTCTGCAAATAGCATACACCATGGTATATCCTCTTGAATATGTCTAGTTAGTTCATCCATAACTAAAGTAAATAGATATGGGCTTAAAGCCGATCCTTGATGTAGTCCTATCGTAATGGGAAACTTTTTTTAACTCCTCCAAATGTCTTTATACTCGTTACTACTCCATCATACATATCTTTAATAGTGTCTATGTATCTAGCATGCACTCTTTTTCTTTCTAGAACCCACCAAAGAACATCTCTAGAGACCCTATCATATGCTTTTTCTAAATCTACGAATACCATATGAAGATCTTTTTTCTTTTCTCTATATTTTTCTTTCAATTGTCTTACAAGGAAAATCGCCTCCATAGTTGACCTCTCAGGCATGAAACCAAATTGGTTATCTGATATTGTTGTTTCTCTCCTTAGCCTATTGTCAATTATTCTCTCCCATAGTTTCACAATGTGACTCATAAGTTTAATTTCCCGGTAGTTTGAACAACTTTGAATGTCTCATTTAAAGTTGAAAAGTTTTGTTAACCAAGTCAATCCAATTTCTCCTAAGCATTTCCAAACCTCTATGGGTATTTCATCTGGGCCGCATACTTTTCCTATTTTCATTCTTTTCAATGCCTCTTTAACTTCTACAATTCTAATATTGCGTGTATAGTTTACATTTCTTTCTTGGTATGGGTTTTCATCTATTATAGTATCAACTTGGCCATCATTAAATAAACTATCGAAGTAATTTCTCCATCTCTCCTTAATATCTTCCTCGCGCGTTAAAACATTTTGATTTTCGTCCTTAATACATCTTACATGACTTAGGTCTTGTTTCTTTTTATCTCTTAATTTGGCTAGCCTATATATATATTTTTCGCCATCTCTATTACTTAACCTGTATATAGATCTTCCATGAAATTTGTTTTTGCTTGACTAATTATTTTTTTAGCTTGTTTTCTAGATTCTCTATATTGATTGTACACATCTTCATCTTGACATTTATGTATTTTTCCTATACATATATCTTTTAATCTTAATTGCCTTTAAGATACAAAATGAGTAGGAGAAAAGAGTAGAGAAATAAGAAACACAAGGTTTAAATTGTGGTACACTGGTATAGATAGAAAATGCAATGGAGTAGGAATTGTGGTGGATAATGATTATAAGGATAAGGTCGTAGAGGTTAATAAGAATGGGGGATTGATTGACTCTAGTTAAATTAATTATTGGAGACAAAAAAATTAACATACTTAGCGCCTATGCACCACAAGTAGGATTAAGCGAGAGCATCAAACACAAGTTTTAGGACGATATGGATGAATTTATGCAAAGTATACCATTAGATGAAAATGTTTTTATTGGAGGAGATTTAAATGGGCATGTTGGGGCAAGTAACGATGGGTTTGAGAGAGTTAATGGAGGTTTTAGTTACGATAATAGAAATAAAAAGGAGAATCAATCTTAGAATTTGCTTCAGCATACGATCTTGGCTTAGCAAATACTAGTTTTAGGAAGATGTAGTAGTATACAATTACTTTTAGTAGTGGTCATAACAAGAGTCAAATATATTTTCTTTTAACAAGAAGAATAGATAGAAAAATATGTAGAGACTGCAAAGTAATACCTGGTGAAGCACTTACTACCCAACATAAGTTAGTAGTACTTGATATTAAGCTAACACGACGACATAATATAAATAAAAGAGTTAGCGACCCTAGAATAAAGTGGTGGAACCTAAAATATAGTAAACAAGTAGAGTTTAGAGAAAAACTACTAAAGAAAAATGTTTGGAATCTTAACTTAGATGTTAATACAATGTGGCAAGAAATGAGTAGTTGCATAAAGAGAGTGAGATTAAATGTATTAGGTATATTTAAAGGCTTGGTACCACCAAAGAAGGAAACATGGTGGTGGAACGAGGGTGTCCAACGAGCAATTAAGACTAAAAGAGAGATGTATATGAAAATACCGAAGTGTTAAGATGAAGATGTGTACTATCAATATAGATAAGCTAGAAAACAAACTAAAAAAGTAGTTAGTCAAGCTAAAACATATTTCATGGGAGATCTATATACATGGTTAGGTAATAGAGATGGTGAAATATATATATATATATATAGGCTAGCCAAATTAAGAGATAAAAAGAAACAAGACCTAAGTCATGTAAGATGTATTAAGGACGAAAATCAAAATGTTTTAACGCGCGAGGATGAAATTAATGAGACATGGAGAAGTTACTTCGATAGTTTATTTAGTGATGGCCAAGTTGATACTATAATAAATGAAAACCTACACCAAAAAGAAATGTAAACTATACACGCAATATTAGAATTAGAGAAGTTAAAGAGGCATTGGAAAGAATGAAAATATGGAAAGCATGTGGCCCATATGAAATACTCATAGAGGTTTGGAAATGCTTAGGAGAAATTAGATTGACTTGGTTAACAAACTTTTCAATGGGTTAGAGAAGAAGCACGCTTGTGCCAATCTTAAAAAATAAAGGAGACATTCAAAGTTGCTAAAACTACCGGGGAATTAAACTTATGAGTCACACTATGAAACTTTGGGAGATGATAATCGACAATAGACTAAGGATAGAAACAACAATATCAGAGAACCAATTTGGTTTCATGCCTGGAAGGTCAACTATGGAGGCAATTTTCCTTGTAAGACGATTGTTAGAAAAATATAGAGAAAAGAAAAAAGATCTTCATATGATATTCGTAGATTTAGAAAAAACATATGATAGGGTTCCTAGAGATGTTCTTTGGTGGGTTCTAAAAAGAAAAAGAGTGCATACTAGATACTTAGACACTATTAAGGATATGTATGATGGAGTAGTAACGAGTATAAATATATTTGGAGGAGCTACAAAAGAATTTCCCATTACGATAGGACTACATCAAGGATCGGCTTTAAGCCTATATCTATTTGCTTTAGTTATGGATGAACTAACTAGACATATTCAAGATGATATACCATGGTGAATGCTATTTGCATATGATATTGTCTTAGTGGATGAAACTAAAGATGGAGTAAATAGAAAATTAAAACTATGGAGGGATACATTAGAATCTAAAGGCTTTAAGTTGAGTAGGACGAAAATCGAATACATGCACCGTGAGTTTAGAAACATTAGACATAGATTATGGAGTTGTAAAATTAGGGGAAATAGAAGTTCCTAAGGTAAATCACTTTAGATACCTAGGATCAATCATACAAAATGATGGTAACATTGAGAATGATGTCACACATAGAATTCAAGCTGGATGAAGAAATGACGGAGTACAATAGGGGTTGATTTGTGATCGAAATGTTCCTACTAAGTTAAAAGGAAAATTTTATAGGACCGCAATTAGGCCAGCTATGCTCTATGGAAGTGAATGTTAGACGGTAAATCAACAACAATTAGATAAAATGAATGTAGCAAAAATAATGATGCTTAGGTCGATGTATGGTAAAACTCGCAAAGATAGAATAAGAAATATAGAAATTCAAAGACAAGTAGGAGTAGCACCATTTGATACAAAGATTAGGGAAGGGAGATTGCGATGGTTTGGTCACCTGCATCGACGGCCTACAAATGCCCCAACTAGAAAACTCGACTCAATAGAAACTGTAGAAATTTCAACGAGGTAGGGGCAGACTAAAGTTAACATGAGATACATTAATTATGAGGGATTTGAATGGTTTGCAAAGTTGACCATCAATTGTACTTAATCAAGCATAATAGAAAAGTTTGATCCATGTAGCCAACCCCAGTTAATTTGGGACTGAGGCTATGTTGTTGTTGTTGTTTTATATTTCGACAAAATAAATAAAAATTGATAAATTTTTAAGAAAAATAAAATATTTGAAATTTCGGACGAGACTTTTACGGAGTTTTTACCTAAAAAAATGTGCAAAATTGGCAAATTGGTCTCAAATTCAATTTCGACATATTTATGAATTTTAAATTAATATTGAACCTAAATTGATAACTTGTCAAATGTTAGGGAAATCAAAAGGAGATATTAAGGGGCGTTGGGTACGTAAATCAACGCGACGAGAAGCCGGATAGCTTAAGAATTGTTATGGACAGTAAGTAAACTGAGTGAGATATTTCTTTACATTTCATTCATATTTATTTATTTATTCTCAGTCATTTGGACTGAATTGCCTATGTGTTCTATATGTTATGATTTGTTTGCTATTTCTCATTATATGAGGTTGTTCATAACATATTTGTGATTAAATGTTTTCATTGACTCCTTATACTATGTTTTTTTTATTGTTGTTAACGGTGGTCAGTGAAATAACATGTTATTAGGACAGTGACACATATTGTTGTGAATCTTATCCTTTGTGCATTAGTGATGCAATTCTATTTCTTGTATTTCAATACCGTGTCATTTTTGAATATGAAAGTGGTTTTTGTGTTTACGGTCATTTAATGATGATAATAGAAATTCAGCTTACATACAAGGATCACTAGACTTTCCGGGATGTCAGGGGATTTTTTCACTACCTTGCATGACACACTAGGTAACGTGCCTCCAACAGGGTGACCGGACCTCGGGATTTGTTGGAGTAAGAATAACTTAGGTGTGCATGATGAGTTTTAAAACTCGAGGGTGCTGGCAAGTATACATTACGGTGACGACTAATTCACTTGGAATAGAAAAGACTTAATTGTAAGTACGACCTTTTTAAATTATGATGTAGAGCATAGCTCCATCTGTAGTGGAAATGTCGATGTGATGAAGATCACGACCGACTGACCTTAAACCATTACTACTTAACCTCAAGTCAGTTTCACATTTGCTTAACTCAAGTATCTCTTTGCACGATGTTTTCTTCAACATAGTTGCTATATTGATTATGCCACTTGAAACTTGTTGCATGTTTGGGAATGTGAATAAATGTCTCTCAGTATTGCTTAAATAATTTCATGTACTCACCGTCTCATTTGTGACGGTGGGTACAGATCACTCGAGTAGCAGACCGGGCAAGGAGAAGATTGGCGACTACCTCAGAGCTGGTGGAGGACTGCTACGACATGTTTTTGTAGGTTTTGCATTATTTTCTATTACATTTTTTATGTACTTGCTACTTTACTTTTGGGTTGAGTAATAGAAACCTGACTAAACACATGTGGTATATATCATCATTTTTTTATACATGCATGTGATCTCTATTTCCTTATCTTTCCACATAGGTTAGGCCTTATGTTATAATTTCCACCATTAACTTAAAAAGACTTCCGCTGAATAACTTGTTAGATAGAAAATTTAAATTAGCTCTGATTTTTTAGGTATTTGAACTATCTAGTTGACTGTATATAGTATCGTGTTTTTAATATTGAATAATTGGTAGGTTTTTATGTGTTTAAATATGGTGACTAGTTCCTTGTTAGGTCCTATATGGGTGATTAGGGCTTACTTAGGGATTAGGTTGGCGGTGCCCTTATTTAGAGAAGGGGTCGTCACAGTTGGTATCAGAGCCAAGGTTTAAGACTTAGATGGTTTAAGGCAATATGATACCAACAAAGTTGGTATCAGAGCCATGGTTTTGAGAATTCATGGCTTACCACCGAAGCTTGATAATCTTAAGATTGTAGATTCACCAGTTTCTACAATATGATACCACAACAACAGCAAAAACTAAAAGATTTAAGAAATGTAGAAGCTAAAAAATCGTAGTTAGTTGTGGAAAACCAGATAATCATTGCCTAAAAACTATTAGTTGGGAAGTGAGTGAAAGTGAGTTGGGGATTTGATATATTTATATACATTTTAATTTTGTTATCTGTATATGTGCGTTATCAACGTAATAGCTGATTCACGTTCGTTATCCATTTGCGGTTAGAGATGACGGATTCACGCGATAGCGGTGATGCCGGTGCAAGCGATAGTCAGCCTTCTATACCGTCAGCGGAGGACTTTCATAGTCTTTCGATCGTGTAGCTGCTCAGGGTCAGTAGTTGGTTGAGTTCATTGCATTGATGACTTCCCGATTTGCTCCACTAGTACAACCAACTCACACATCAGGTCCTACTACGAATACTACATCCATAGTATCGACCGTAGTGTCGGTCGTACCTGCGACACTAGTAATAGCAGCTCCAGCGGTAGAGATAGTGTCTACACCATCTTCCACACCTCTATCATCTGGTTCGACAGTAGTGGTTTAGTTGGTGAAGGACTTCATCAGACTGAAACCCGTATACTTCGACGGTCAGCGAGACTTTGAGAAGATTGAAAAGTGGGTCTTGTCCAAGGAGAAGTTGAACAGGGTCATGCTGATTGAGGATAGACTCAGAGCAGAGATTTCGTCGTAACCTTACAACGAGACGCTGATGTGTGTGACGTGCGACGATAGCTGCTGAGGGAGAGTTTGAGTCTTGGGATGCCTTAAAGACTAAATCCTATCAGCAATACTTCCCACCTGAAGTGATGAAGAGGCTGAGGAAGGAATTCAAGAATATGAGACAGGGAGCCGACGAGTCGGTGATGAGCTACAAAGATTGCTACGGCTATTTAAGACAGTTTTTCGACGATCTGGTGCGAGAGGCAATGAGTGATGTGTATTATTTTGGTGATGGGCTGAGGCCTGATATTGGATTTTACGTTGTTAGTTCAGGTGCCACGACGTTGGGTGAGATATTCGAGCGTGCACTTGCTCATGAGACGTATTACTTGGGCAGAGTGGCTGACGCGACACCCTTAGTACCCGCGACTGACACTTGATCAAATTGCGGAGAATGAGCAGAGGAGACATAGGGGCAAAAGACTGAGGAAATGGGATAGAGGTGTTCAGGGGGAAGTTGTGCCTTATATAACATCTCCTACACCTTTGTAGACGATTGTGTGTAGACCTCCCGTACCACCCCCAGTCAGACCTGCATTGTCGGCTCCTACTACGTCTACTTTACCAGCTTTACCAGCATCACCAGCTCGACGTCAGCAGCACGGTGGTAGAGGTAGAGGACGAGGATGAGATAGTTCCAGACCGGGTCAGAGATAGGCACATGCATCTGCACAAGCCCAGGATCAGACGCAGGGTCAGCCTAGAGCAGTCACTTATTTTTGATATGGCCAGGTTGGACATGTGGTTCGAGATTGTCCATAGCCAACGATAGCGATTCCACCACAACATCGAGAGGTTGTTCATGTGGTTGCATAACCTGACGCAGACGATACACGAAAACTCATTGAGGGTATGATTTCTATTTGTGGTCGACAGTCGTATGTTTTATTTGATTCGGGTTTTACAATCTCTTTCATTTCTGGTCGCATGGTAGGCATATTAGGGTTGAAACCGGTTAGTGTCGGAATACATTTGATCTTGAATACTGCAGCCGGTGATAGAGTGTGCCCTAATTCTCTGGTGGAGAAATGTCCAGTAGAGATCGACGGGGCAGAGTTACTTGCGGACTTCAGAGTGCTTGAATTCTTGGAATTCGACGCGTCGCTAGGGATGGATTTGTTAGCATCATATAATGCTCATATCGACTGTTTTGCAAAAATAGTGATATTTGATATTCCAGAGCATCTAATATTCATGTATAGCGGTAGTACATTGAGAGCCGAAGGCACTCGAGGTTTGCTTGCGACTAGCAGGGAAATGGAGACTTTGGTATCGGTATATATCGTTGTAGAGAGTCACAAACCTAAACTTGAAAAGATTCGGTTGTGTGTCAGTTTTCAAACGTGTTTCCGGAAGACTTACTAGATTACCACCACCAAAGGAGATCGATTTCATTATTGAGTTGTGATTAGTCGGTATTTATAGGTATTTAGTAGTCTATTTTAGTATATTTAGTTATTAAAAATATTTAAAATATATATTTAATTATATTTTTTGTCATTTTTAGGAGAAACGGAGTGCGCGGTTGAATTCGTGGCCAAAAAATACTTAAAATGGAGTATTTACTTGCAGTGATCGGATGCCGGCCAGTTTGCCTCGAAATACGCGTTGCATTGTGGGTAAAATAAGAGACATCATATTTCAACCAATAAGGAGCTGCCATGTCAGCATTTAACCAATCGGGTGATGACACGTCAGTGCCACGCGTCACAGCAGCAACCCAACAGCGCGTCACTCATTGGTTCTCTCCAATCGCAAGCCGCAACGTAACGTCTCTACATCGTCTCCTCTAATCACACGTCGCCACGTCACCTTGTGCAGCCACGTCACGCGCAAGACATTTCATCGCGTTTCATAACCCATCGATTTGCCTCGAGATCCGTGCCCACACAAACTCCCAGATTTTGGCTGCGAGCCACGTCATGCCACGTGGCGCTCTCCCATTCGTTCAGCGCGTCAAATCGACGTGGTTCGGCCAATCACACGCGGACACGTGGCGTTGACTTACCTCAGACACAACGAACGCGCTTGGAGCTCGGCGAATCTCGCGGCGACAAATCAGCGATGACAGCAGGCGATCCAATAGAACGGCGACACGTGGCGCAAACAGAGAAAAACAACGAATCACGCTGTGACACGTGGCAGAGTCCGATTTTTGGCCTAAAAACACCCCTACTATGCTCCTGGCGCACGAGTCACCTACCTAACCCCTAAAATTAGTATTCGAGTACAATTTGGAGTATTTTTATATTTAGGAACCTAGGTATTATTAGAACAACAATTAATTAGTATTTTTTAGAGATCAATTATTAATTTTTAGTAGTGATTTTTGAAGATGATGTCCAGCTAATCAATTTCTTGCCTAAGTCGAAGGGGAAGCAAGTCGGAATCATCGATTCAAAGCATATTAAGTGAGATCTTTTATTTTATTATTTAATAAATTTAATTTCTCCAATTTCATAGTTGTTGATTTTAATTATTATGATTTAAATCTATGGTATGTATGTGGCCAGTGCATGCTTTTATGTGGACAATCTATTGTTATTTGGAATATTAGTATCCGTGTAATTGTGCTTTTAGACTAATAAAGTAACAAACATGTTGGGTTTTGGGGTTCATGCGCAGCGGAGATTACAAAACAATTTTGACAAAAACCCCAATAAGATCCGAGTCTAATTCCATTAAAAACGTTTAAACCATGAAAAACTTAATCATACCTCAGTCGCAATATACCTTTCTGAAGGTTGATCGATCTCTAAGACGCTGCCAACGACGAACACCCTCTACCAGTAGTCCACACACGAACGGCGGCCGAGATTCGAAGTGCTAGCTTCGAGAGAATACCAAACCTTTTATTTTTCTCCAAAACGATCCAAAGCATACCAAAAAACCTAAGTCGTTTCTAAAACGAAAATATAGTTTTGGCCTTTAATCTTTCGTACGTGTATTCTAACTTAAAGCGTCTATTTATACAACCCTTGTATATAGACGGTTAAGTAAATTGCACATATATCCCTACTTAAAGAAGTATAAGTGTAATACCCCACAAGGACGTTTCTGTCTCGAATTTTATCATATAAAATTTGTTTTTCTGAACCATCTTAAAATCTCGCAAAACCATTCTTAGTGTGCGACCGAATAGGCTCATACAACGTTCGCAGTGTACCAAAACACATTTAGGTATACAAGTCATAAGCGGCCTCTAGCAAGACATTATGACTACTCAAGTTGTACGAATATCAAATCGATACAACCTAATCAATAGTGTATATAACATCCTTTTGTCATACGATATCCTTTTGATCAAACATAAGGCATGGAATTGTCATCCAACATGTTCAATCGTACTAGTCTCAATCTCTAGGTAAACTAAAAACATCCAAGTGACATTGATCAATATCAATTCACTTAGACTAGGCCTTTCAACAGTCTAACACATCGAGGGATCCACTAGATATCTCTCTTTATATGAAAGGGACAAATCCTATCTCGATTACATAACTTCATCACATTGCTCACACAGTAACCAATCACAACCTTTATAATCG
The DNA here is from genome assembly GCA_039657365.1 of Stephania yunnanensis. Taxonomy (NCBI): domain Eukaryota; kingdom Viridiplantae; phylum Streptophyta; class Magnoliopsida; order Ranunculales; family Menispermaceae; genus Stephania; species Stephania yunnanensis. The sequence continues at coordinate 7,911,991 of CM077580.1, forward strand.
TCGGTTAAAGACAACGTTTGATAGTGTCAAATCACTATGTTCCTAATGTTGAAGTCTGGTAATCTCAAGTCAGATGACTGAAAAATATACCTATCATGAGAAACAACTATGACTTAATCCATGTGATGTTCTCATAGTGGATCGGTCCAGTACTTTGTTCCCTAACAAGTACTCGTGATCTTGATTCGTATCCCTATACGTATAATCATCATAAGATCATCAATCAAGACTCACACTAGTCTTAATTCATTATAGTTCCCAGTATAATGATCGATTAGGACATTTAGGATATTTCTGTAAATACCCATGGATCTTATTATAATGTAAACATGCAAATTAATTATAATAAATAGCAAATGAAATCCTCTATTTTATTAACTAAAAATATTCATAAAGATAGTTAATGGATTGACCTAGGGCACATGCCCCAACATCCCGTTTCCCGTAAAACCTTTCGGTTCTTGAATGTGCAACAATTGAATCTACGTTAAATCGGGAGCGGTTGCGACCCGATTATTTATGATTAATTTTCCCACATATCTATATTAATGCGGTTAGTGTGTTAAACTTGATTGGTGGATGTCTAGGGTTATACATTAATTAGGGAAAAAGTTTGTGGCGGATGTCCTGACTATCGGAATTAGGGGAATTAGAAATTTTTGGAGGATGTCGATTTTCCATGGCTAATCTAGAAGAATTAAATTTATAATTTATTTGGGAAAGATTGAGGACCATTGAATGCTATTGAATCTTGATTCTAATTTGTGGAGCTGGAGATTTAGGTGATTTTTTATTATTGATATTAATTTTTGCGAACTTTTTATTTTAGTTGGTTTATTTAATTATTTTATTGAATTTTTTGAAACCCTCCCATTTTTAGTTAACTTGGAGTAAACTCAAGTCCTGTGGATTCGACCATGTATTTACTACTACTACACTCTTATGGTTGGTAACTCGATTGCGGGTTATATTTGGCACGCACGACACGTGATCAAATTTTGGCATCGTTGCCGGGGACTTAGTCTTTACTATGAGTTTAGGCGTTAGTTAGTTATATTATTTATTTTTAACATTAGTTTAGTTAATTTATTTATTTTGTTAGTTAGAATAGTAATTATTTGTTTTTTTATTAGTTTAGTTTAATTAATTTATTTTTATTAGTTTAGTTAATTAATTTTTATTTACTTTGAGTTTAGGTTTTTTATTTTATTTTATTTATTTATTTATTTAAGTTTTATGCTACTACACCTCAATCGGTCAAAATCGGTCGGTTCATTATTACCTTCCGACCCTGAACCAGAGAGAGCTTTTCATAGGTGGATTAGAGAGACCCAACTTAGGCAACAGGAAGGCCAAAATCCTTTGGACATGGCTGCAAATCGCCAAATCACCATGGGTCACGCCAATCATGAGCTTCAAGCTCTTTTGGCACAACAACCCCTCTGCATCAACTATCCGGTTAATGTTGGAGACTTTAAGTTGAGGTCTGGGTTCATTCATCTCCTACGATCCTTCCATGGTGGCGAGACACTTTCCTGAAGGAGTTTCATACTCTCTGCAAGTCAATGAAACCCTCCAATGCGGACGAGGAAATGGTTAAGCTTAGATTTTTTCCGTTCTGCCTTAAAGACAAAGCCAATGAATGACTTTTCTACCTTCCGCATGGCTGCATTAATTCCTGGAATGATATGACAACCACGTTTTTGAATGAATATTTCCCTGAGGATAGAGTTGCTCAGCTCATCAAGGAAATTTGCCGCATCAAAATGAGGCCAGGCGAATCATTTGACGCATATTGGGATCGCTATAAGCAATTGATTGCTAGTTGCCCCACAACATGGTCGATCTGAGAAGGTCATAGCTCGATTCTTCTATGTTGGCATGTCGCCCATGGAACGAAGCATGATCGATAATGCGTGTGGGGGTCATATTCGAGACAAAACCTCAGCCCAAATGAAGCAAATGTATGAGGACATCGCACAACACGCACACTTTATGGTGATCTCGATGCTACTGCTTACCGAAGTCTGACGACATGCAACATCTCGATTTCCACTGACTAGAAAATTGACCAAATAGCCTCTATGACGGAACGTCTCCTCTCATCCGGTAAAGTAGAGGCCAAAGCTTATGGCTTTTGTGCTGCCACAAATCATGCAACTGATGAATGTCCTACACTCTTTGATGATGATCAACAGGCCAATGCCATGGTTAATCAGTTCCAAGGGCCATTTAGAGTCCCATTCGAGAATACCTATAATCATGCCACGACTAGGAACAACCCAAACTTCAGTTACGGGCCTCAGAATCAGAATTATCGGACCTTCATCCCTAGAGGTCAACCGTTGCCTGCACCCTCCAATAATTCCTCTTCACTTGAGGATATGATTAAAGCCCTTATGAGCCAACAAAGCTAAGTCATGAATGAACTGAATCAATTCAGGGCTAACACCGAAAATCCTTCATCGAACTCAAATCGACGGTCCGAACTATTCAAGTTCAAGTGGACCAACAGGCACAACAGATTGGACGTCTCGAGGATAAGGGAAAGTTGCATTCGCAACCTTACCCGAATCCTAACGTGAGTGCTAACGCAGTTACACTCGTAGTGGTACAGAGCTGGAGGGACCAAAATAGGACAATAAGTCATCTAATGCCCAAGACCAGGCAAATGAGGAAGAACACGAGGTAGTAGTGACTCCATCTGCCCTTAAACATATGGTAACTACTCAAAAGCACCACCCACATTTAAGGTCAAACCTCCTTTTCCATAACGACTCATCCTAGATAAGAAAAAAATGAGGAAGAGAAAGAAATTCTCGAGAACTTTCGGCGAGTGGAAATCAATATTCTACTCCTCGATGCTCTGAAGCAAGTCCCTAGGTACACAAAGTTTCTTAAGGAACTATGCACTAATAAAGGGAAACTGAAAGGCAACGAAAAAGTACTTTTTCGAGAAACTGTCACGGCTATCCTACAAAAGAAGTTGTCTCCTAAATGCAAGGATCCTGGGATGTTCTCAGTACCTTGTGTTATAGGTGATGTAAGCATTCAGAGAGCTATGTGCGACCTTGGCTCTTCCATTAATGTTATGCCATTATCTATTTACGAGACCTTGCACGCAGACCCATTGGAGGAGACTGGTATTGTTATTCAATTAAGCCAGATCGTTCCGTTGTCAGACCTGTCGGTGTTCTCGAGGACGTTCTAGTTCGAGTAAACGATTTTGTGTTTCCTGCTAACTTCTATGTGGTCGATACGAAAAAGGAGCCATTCCCCAATGATTCATCAGAACTCATTGGACGTCCGTTTTTGAAAACGGCGAAGACGAAGATAGATGTTGATGATGGATCTCTCACCATGGAGTTCGATGGTGAAGTCATCAAGTTTAACATCTACGATGTGATACCTCAGCGATGTGTCTTCTGTAGTGTGTACCATGGACTGTGTGGATCCACTCATTGAGCAGACCTTGCTCACGAGTGGCGACGATGAAGTTAAAGTAGTGTTAGAGCATAATCTCGACACTACTCAAATCCACGATAGTGATCTGACATTCGATACTGATGTCGAAGATCTTGTTTTCGAGTTGGATTCAATCCAACCCTTGCCCCCAAAGTGTCCGTTATTTGGAATTACCTACTTCTGACTCGAATTTTCTCCTTCCTTGGTTAAAGCTCCCACACTTGAGCTGAAGCCATTACCTGAGCACTTAAAGTACATGTTTTTGGGTGAGAATGACACACTCCCTGTGATCATCTCAACCAAACTTACACGTTTGGAGGAAGAGAGGCTCCTTCGAGTACTCCGAGAGTTTAAACAAGCTATTGGGTGGACCATAGCATATATCAAAGGTTTGAGCCTTTCCACTTGCATGCATCATATATATATGGAAGAAGGATCAAACCTACGAGAGAAGCCCAGAGGAGGCTCAATCCGCTAATGATGGATGTAGTGAAGAAGGAGATACTAAAGCTCCTTGATACTGGTGTGATTTACCCCATCTCTAATAGCAAATGGGTAAGCCATCTCTAGGTGGTTCCTAAGAAAACGGGAGTCACAGTAGTCACCAATTCACATGGTGAGTTGGTTCCAACCCATATTCAAAATGGATGGCAGGTATGCATTGACTACATGAAATTAAATGCTTCCACTAGGAAGGATCACTTCCCCCTACCATTCATTGATCAGATGTTGGAGAGACTCGCTGGTAGGGCTGGCAATTCGTGTCAGCGAGTCGTAAACGTGTCGTGTCGTAAAAGTGTCGTGTCATAATTATCCTAAACCCGCACACGACACGTTTATTAAATGAGTCACTATTTGTAAACACGACACGTTTAATAAACATGTAACCTGTTTATTACACGTTTAACACATTTATTAAACAAATCATGTTTAACCTGTTTAACTCGACTCGTTTGTGTACCTGTTTAACACGTTTATTAAACAGATCATGTTTAACCTGTTTAATTCGACTCGTTTGTGTACCTGTTTATCAACATGTTAAACATGCTACTAGATTAATGATTATCTCACTACAAAATCAATACAAACAACATAAAATATAAAATTATAAACCCATCTAATACAAGGAAAAATTAAAAATACAAGTTCTCAAATAGTCAAGTTCAAGTTTAATAACCCAACTACAAGGTTATATCAAGTTTATATAATTAAGAAGAGATAACATCTGAATCCGATCAAAGCTACCCAAAACAACATTTTCCTACCCAAAATTCCCGATCTCATCCCGTCCATGCATCTCTAACCACACGATCTCTCTCGCGATCCTCAAAACCCCATCATCACGATCACTATTCTCCTCTCCAAAACGAGGCGAATGGGGACACAATCGAAGACTCCTCACATGGCTGGTCCGGACCAGAGCCAAGGCAAAGGAGGTAGTACTCGGGACCCCCTCGATGGCCGTCGAGAAGGGCAAGTACAGAGAGAGACAAAGAGAGAGAGAGAGAGAGAGAGAGAGAGAGAGAGAGAGAGAGAGAGAGAGAGAGAGAGAGAGAGAGAGAGAGAGAGATTCAGAGATTGTTTAACAATCGATTGAAAAGGTGATATGAACCCAATCTCATCCCGTCCATGCATCTCTAACCACGCGATCTCTCTCGCAATCCTCAAAACCCCATCATCTCGATCACTGTTCTCCTCTCAGAAACGAGGCGAATGGGGACAAACGAAGACTCCTCAGATGGCTGGTCCAGACCAGAGCCAAGGCAAAGGAGGTGGTACTTCGGACCCCCTTCGGTGGTCGTCGAGAAATGCTAATAAACAAGCTAAGCAGTCGACTGTCGAGACAGAGAGAGAGAGAGAGGGGGTGAGAGAGATTTTTTTTACCTGAGGCAATCTCCTTCTTCCTTGTTGGCTCTTCGCGTCGTCATCGTCGTCGTCGACCAGCCGAAGTGGTGGAACACCGGAGTCTGGAAGTGCCGAACAGGAACAACCGAAGTGGTGAAGACTTTTTTTGGTTTTGATTATGAACTTTTGATACTCTTTAGTTTTTAGGGTTGGAAATGAAAAAAATGTATTTATATGTAAATAATTATGCGAGTCATAAACGAGTCACATGGGTTAACACGTTAACGACTCGTTTATTAACCGTGTATAAATAGGTTAACCTGTTTATGACCCACATATATTTTTGCCAAACCCACGACATGTTTATCACGTGTCGTGTCGTGTCGTGTTAAACGTTTCATGACCCAAATTGCAAGCCCTACTCGCTGGTCATTCTCATTACTGCTATCTTGACGGTTTTTTCGGTTTTCATCAGATACCGGTAGCACCCGAAGACCGGGAAAAGATGACTTTCACTTGTCCGTTAGGCACTTTTGCCTATCGGTGCATGCCCTTTGGGTTATGCAATGCCCCTGCCACCTTTTAAAGGTGCATGGTGAGTGTCTTTTCAGATTTTGTTGAGCATTTCATTGAGGTCTTCATGGATGACTTTACCATTTATGGTGATTCATTCGATAGTTGTCTCAGCAATCTGACAAAAGTTCTCAGCAGGTGTATCGAGAAGAACTTGGTTTTGAACTATGAAAAGTGTCATTTTATGGTGGACCAAGATCTTATTTTGGGACACATTGTCTCAACCAGAGACGTAGAGGTAGACCAAGCTAAAATCGATGTTATCAAAAAACTTCCCTACCCTACGAATGTGCGGCAGATTAGATCTTTCCTTGGACACGCTGGTTTTTACCGTCGTTTCATCAATGAATTTTCAAAAATCGCACAACCTCTATGTCGTCTACTTCAAAAGGACATACCTTTTGAGTTTGATAAGGCATGTAAGAGTGCATTTTATGCACTGAAAGACTCACTTATTAGCACACCAATGATTTAGGCCCTTAATTGGGAGCTTCCATATGAAATTATGTGTGATGCTAGTGATTATGCAGTGGGTGCAGTCTTAGGACAAAGAGTAGGAAAGCTTCACATGTCATTTACTATGTTTCTCGTACTCTGGACGCTGCTCAGATGAACTACACCACTACTGAGAAGGAGCTCTTTGTTGTTATTTTCGCACTTGAGAAGTTTCGGCCCTACCTCTTGGGAACCAAGGTTATCATTTACTCTGATCACGCTGCCTTGAAGTACCTGATAAGTAAAAAGGATGCCAAACACAGGCTCATTAGATGAATACTCCTACTTCAGGAGTTTAACATCACGATCAAAGATAAAAGTGGTGCAGAGAATCTAGTCGCAGACCATCTCAGTAGAATTAAAAATGGTGAGTGTCTTACCCCTCTTATGGATGATTTCCTGATGAGCACATCTATGCTGTTATGGACGATCTCCTCTGGTACGCCGATTTGGTGAACTATATCACTTTGGGTGAGTTATCTCCTCACATTTCCAAGGCTCAGAAGAATAAAGTAAAGAGTGATGCTAAGTACTATGTATGGGATGACCCGTACTTATGGAAATTTTGCGCCGACCAGGTTATCAGGCGTTGTGTTCCTCATAGCGAGAGTAATTCCATAATGGCTTTTTGTCATAGTTACGCCTGCGAAGGCCACTTCGGTCCCCGTCGGACACCTAAGAAAGTTCTTGAGAGTGGGTTTTACTAGCCCACCATTTTCCATGATTCATACATGTTTACCAATACTTGTCCTAACTGTCAAAAATCTGGTAATCTTAGTCATCGAGACCAAATGCCACTTACCCCGATTTATATTTGCGGGATATTTGACGTTTGGGGTATAGGCTTTAAGGGACCGTTTCCAGTGTCATTTGGTAATGTTTACATACTATTTGCAGTGGACTACATGTCTAAGTGGGTGGAAGTTAAGGCTACGCGCACTAATGACTTCAAAGTGGTATGTGAATTCCTTAAATCGAGGATTTCACGACATTTGGTACCCCACGAGCCCTGATCAGTGATAGAGGCACTCACTTTTGTAACCGTATGGTTGAAAGTCTTCTAAGGAAGTATAATGTCACTCATCGAACGTCTACAACATATCATCCCCAAAAGAGTGGCTAGGCAGAGGTCTCTAATAGATAGATCAAATCCATCTTGGAAAAGACGGTGAATCCTACTCGTAAAGATTGGAGTGCACGTCTTGATGATGCGTTTGGGCTTACCGAACGGTGTTTAAAACGCCAATTGGGATGTCCCCATATCGCCTTGTGTTTGGTAAAATTTTCACCTGCCATTCGAGCTTGAGCATAAATCCTACTGGGCTGTAAAACAATTTAATATGAAACTCGATGAAGCAGGAAAAGAGAGAAAGCTCAATCTCCAAGAGTTGGAGGAAATCAGGAACGACGCGTATGAAAATGCGCGAATTTATAAAGAAAAACTAAAGCGTTCCATATTAGCAATCTCTCTAGGAAATCTTTTGTGTTGGTCAGAAAGTGCTTTTATTTCAGTCACGTCTTAAGATTTTTGCAGGTAAGCTGAGATCGAGGTGGACAGGACCGTATATTGTGACTGCGGTGTATGTCACGGAGCAGTGGAGATTCAGAGTATGAAGACTGGTAATGTGTTTAAGGTGAACGACCACATATTGAAGATATTTTATGAAGACTTCCTGAGCCATGATGAGGAGGTCGTCTCACTGGCAACGCCAGTCTACATCGATTGACAGACTCCGACAAAGTCGAGCCAACGATTTTAACCAAAAGCGCTATTGGGATGCATCCCAAACTTTGATAAGTATTATTTAGTTTATTTGTTTTCATATTTTTTTATTATTTTGCATGAATTTGTATCATTTCCTTCCTTTTATTTTTATCATATTCTTTCACCATCTTTTTTGTTTTATATGTGTGAACCTCTTGACTTATTTTAAACCTTGAGGACAAGGTTCGGAATAAGTTTTGGGGTGTTTTAGGGATTGTAGATTGTTTTGGATAGATTTTTTTGCGAAAGACCGCAAGTGAGATCGTTTAATTTTTTTAATGCGGTTATATGCGGATATTGGATGGTAATGGTGGTGTTTTATATCATTTCTTCCATTTCTTTCATTTCTTTTCTATTCATATTCCTTTCTTATTTTATTAGGAATTGATATACTTTCATGTATATATTTAGTATGTTTTATTTATTTTAGAGTCACCCGAAACTTTGTTCATGCCTTTGGTTGTGGATGAGTAAATTACAGTTGCCTTTTTAACTTGAAACTTAGAGAAAATTAGGAGAAACACTTAATCAAGTTCGTAGCTTAGCATTTTTATGATTTCATGATTAGAGACTTAGATGACAGTTAAACTTAGTGCTAGATAACGAAAATGAGTAAACGGCCAAATTTATGCAAGTTATATTATTTTAACTCACATTGGGGGATTTGCTTGATCATAGTGAAAGTGAGAAGTACTAACATGAGTTTTTCATAAAAATAATAAAAAATAGAGTCCCACAGGTTTCCGCAGGAAATGGAGCAGGGGATTTTGTGATGGGAAAAAGTGAGAAAAGCGGTCCGCAGGAAATGTAGCAAGGATCGTACTCACTAAAAAAAAGGTTGATGAAAAATAGAGAAAATAAAATTGAATAAAGGTGGAAGTTGTAAAACTCTTCAAATACAAGATTTAGTTCGAGTGCTTTCACTATATTAAGTAAAATTTTGAACTTGCGTGGTTTAATTGTATAGACCAATAAAACTGTGATTAGTTGATAGCCTTTGTATTGACCGATTCTATGTTTTGAAAGTGAGATCTTAATTGTGTTTGACTTGCGAGACTTGACATATCATAACTCTGAAATTTTCTAAGTTACTTGTTAATTTGGTGACTATGTAAACCAAAGGAACTCCATGAATTTGGGTCAGGTATATGATTAGTTGAGTTAGTAATATTATATTAGAAGTCTAGTTTAGTTTGTGTTGTCATTTACACCTTTGCTCGTGACGTGCAAAGTCTTAAGTTTGGAGGTATTTGATAAGTCGGTATATATAGGTATTTAGTAGTTTATTTTAGTATATTTAATTATTGAAAGTATTAAAATATATATTTAATTATATTTTTTGGTCATTTTTAGGTGAAACGGAGTGCGAGGTTGAATTCGTAGCGGAAAAATACTCAAAATGGAGTATTTACTTGCAATGATCGGACGCCGGACAGTTTGCCTCGAAATACGCGTTGTGATGTAGGTAAAATAAGAGTCAACATATTTCAACCAATAAGGAGCTACCACGTCAGTGTTTGACCAATCGGGTGATGACACATCAGCGCCACGCGTCATAGCATCAACCCAATATCACGTCACTCATTGGTTCTCCTCCAATCGCAAGTCGCCACGTAGCGTATCTACATCGTCTCCTCCAATCACGCGTCACCACGTCACCTTGCGCAGCCACGTCACCCGCAAGACATTTCGTCGCGCATTTCGGAACCCGTCGATTTGTCTCGAGATCCGTGCCCACACAAACTCTCAAATTTTTGCACAAGTCGCGCGATTTTCTTGCGAGCCACATCATGCCACGTGGCGCTCTCCCATTCGTCAATCGCGTCAAATTGACGTGGTTCGGCCAATCACACACGGACACGTGGCGTTGACTCACTTCAGACAAAACGAACGCGCCAGGAGCTCGGCGAATCGCGCGGTCACAAATCAGCGATGACATCAGGCGGTCCAATAGAACGACGACACGTGGCGCGAACAGAGAAAAACAACGAATCACGCTGTGACACGTGGCAGAGTCCGATTTTTTTTTTATCTAAAAATACACTTACGATGCTCCTCGGCGCACGAGTCACCTACCTAACCCCTAAAATTAGTATCCGAGTACAATTTGGAGTATTTTTATATATTAGGAACCTAAGTATTATTAGAACAACAATTAATTAGTATTTTTTAGAGATCAATTATTAATTTTTAATAGTGATTTTTGAAGATGATATTCGGCTAATCAATTTCTTGCCTAAGTCGAAGGGGAAGCAAGTCAAAATCATGGATTCAAAGCATATTAATTGAGATCTTTTATTTTATTATTTAATTAATTTAAATTTTCCTATTTCATTGTTGTTGATTTTAATTATTATGATTTAGATCTATGGTATGTATGTGGCCAGTGCATGCTTTTAGGTGGACAATCTATTGTTATTTGGAATATTAGTATCCGTGTAATTGTGCTTTTAGACCAATAAAGTAACAAACATTCACCCGTTTGCCGTAAAACCCTTTCGGTTCTTGAATGTGCAACAATTGAATCTACGTTAAATCGGGAGCGGTTGCGACCCGATTATTTTGGATTAGTTTTCCCACAGATCTATATTAATGTGGTTAGTGTGTTAAACCTGATTGGCTGATATCTAGGGTTATACATTAATTAGGGAAATAATTAGTGGCGGATGTCCTCACTATCGAAATTAGGGGAATTATGAATTTATGGCGGATGTCGATTTTCCATGGCTAATCTAGAAGAATTAAATTAATAATTTATTTGGGAAAGATTGAGGACCATTGAATGCTATTAAATCTTAATTCTGATTTGTGGAAGTGGAGATTTAGGTGATTTTTTATTATTGATATTAATTTTTGCGAACTTTTTATTTTTGTTAGTTTATTTAATTATTTTATTGAATTTTTGAAAACCCCCCATTTTTAGTTAACTTGGAGTAAACTCAAGTCCCGTGGATTCGACCCCGTATTTACCACTACTACACCCTTGTGGTTGGTAACTCGATTACGGGTTATATTTGGTATGCACGACACGTGATCCAGTCGGTGTCTGGTACGAAACCGATATCTATACCACCATACCGCATGGCTCCACGAGAATTGGAAGAATTGAGGAAACAATTGCAAGAATTGGGCGAGAGGGATTTATCACTCTTCGATATCACCATGGGGAGCACCGGTCCTATTTGTAAAAAAGAAGGACGGTACTTTGAGATTGTATATTAATTACAGACAATTGAACAAGGTCACAGTCAAGAACAAGTATCCATTACCGCATATTGACGATTTATTTGATCAGTTGAGAGGAACACAATTTTTCTCCAAGATAGATCTACGATTAAGATATCATCAACTGAGGATCATGGAAGATGATAGATACATAACAGCGTTAAGTACGAGATATGGACACTATTAGTTTATAGTCATGCCATTTGGTTTGACTAATGCTCTTTCCATGTTTATGGATTTGATGCACGGAGTGATGAGACCATTTCTTGACTGCTTTATGATCATGTTTATTGATGATATACTGGTGTACTCTAAGACTTGAGAATATCACAAGCAGCACCTCAAGGAGACGTTGCAGACTTTGAGGGAGCACAAACTATATGCCAAATTCAGTAAGTGTGACTTTTGGTTGTTTGAGGTCAGATTTTTAGGTCATGTTGTTGAAGCTGCAGGTCTTGTTGTAGATCCAACAAAGATTCAGGAGATTTTGGATTGGCCAGCGCCGATTTCAGTGACTAAGATTTTGAGTTTTCCGGGGTTAGCAGGCTACTACCGAAGGTTCGTGAAAGATTTTTGGAAGATCGCTTCACCAATGACCAAGTTGACCCATAAAGACGTTAAGTTTCATTGGTCTAAGGAATCTGAGGAGACATTTGCTCAACTAAAGAACTTGTTGACAACCGCACCAGTGCTGATATTGCCAGAGGCTGGAAAGAGTTTCATAGTGTACACAAGAGTTTGAAATATCTCTTCACACAGAAAGAGCTGAATATGAGACAGCGCAGATGGTTAGAATTTTTGAAAGACTATGACTTTTCTCTAGAATATCATCTTGGAAAATCTAATGTTATTGCAGATGCGCTAAGTAGGATTTCGATTGGAGATGTCGAGACGTTTAATTGTCATATGATGCACGAAGTATGGCTTACTCGAGGCGGCGACGATGATGAGTCAGTCAGATATTCCTAATGACACGCATGTCTTGATTTGTATTCAAGTGAGGCTTCAGACAGTGTCGACTTAAAAAGTGTCAAAGGATCAGAAAATTGGCATTCTATATCCGAGATTCAGTGAGTTAGCCCATAGTCTCAAGTGCACTGACTGGACTGAAATGACATATAGTGTCTCAGATTTTGAGGCAGATTATGGATACCGGCAATGGCAGAGATGAGAGATGAGATTTTTCAGGATTCACATCATTCCCGATTCGTCGTTCATCCAGAAAGGACCAAAATGTATCATGATATGAAACGACATATCGGACTTTATCAGGAACTGTAGGATCTGCCAGCAGGTGAAGGCAGAGCATCATAGACCTGGAGGATTACTACAGCCGCTTCCCATTTCGCGATGGAAGTGGGAAGATAACCATGGATTTCGTTCAAGGACTACCGAGGACTGTTCATCGACATGATTCCATCTGGGTGATTGTGGACATATTAACAAAATCTGCCTATTTCGTACCAGTTGCAGTTCATTACACATTTGATCAGCTAAGTGTATTGTTCGAGAGAGAGATTATAAGGCTGCATGGGGTACCTTTAATAATTACATCAGATAGAGATGTTATGTATACGTCCAAGATGTGGCGGAGTATGCATGAGCATTATGGTACGCGCATACAGTTTAGCACAACCTTTCACCCTCAGACTGATGGGCAGACTGAGAGGTTGATTCAAACTCTCGAAGATATACTCAGGGCATGTGTACTTGAGTTTGGCGGATCATAGGAAGAGTATTTACCGTTGTGTGAATTTGCATACAACAACAGTTATCAGGCGAGCATTGAAATGATACAATTTGAGGCGTTATATGGCGGATCGTGTCGATCACCATCTTGTTGGACTAAGCCAAAAGACCAGGATATGTTAGGGCCTGACATTGTTGTCGATCACACAGAAAAGGTAAGACAAATTCACCAGAAGCTTAAAGGAGCACATGAGAGGCAAAAGAAGTATGCAGACACGTATCGCGGTGATCTCACATACGATGAGGGATTTTTAATGTATCTAAAGGTTTCTTTTCGTAAGGGTCATCATCGATTTGGTTTGAAAGATAAATTAGCACCGTGATTCATTAAACCTTTCAAGATCAACAAACGGGTTGGAAAGGTTGCATATGAGCTAGAATCGCCTCTACAGATGTCGAGAATTAATCCAATATTTCATATATCGATGCTTCGACTAGCTAAGTCAAAGGCAAGCGTCAAACCGACACTGGATTTAAGTCAGATTGATTTGAGTGAAGTTGTCTCATATGAAGAGCAACCGGTTCAGATTCTTGTCCGAAAGGTACAACAGTTAAGAAGCAAGTATATCCCAAAAGTATTAGTCAAGTGGCAGTTTCATGGAGATTCAGAACTCACTAAGGAAGGGGAATACTATATGCGAGACAGATTTCCGAACCTGTTCGAGTTATGTATCTCTTTAAATTCGTTTAGTTTAAGTTCGAGGACGAACTTTCCTATTAGTTGGGAGGTATTGTCACTGCCCAAATAATTAATACGAGTTTAATTCATTAATCAGGACAAAATGACCCGTGAAGTGGCACCCGCATCGAGATACGTGTAACTACCGAGGCATGGTGGCCTGAGGTATATATTATAGTTGTTGTGTTGCTTGCCTAGTGTACTGTACATGTGTAGACTACTAAGTCATTTACGAGTATGCAGATATCGAGACGAGCAGGGACTTACCTAGTGTTGCGTATCGACTTGGGCCCGAGATAACAGCTCGTGGGGTAAGCGTAACTAGTTAAATTATATTGCAAAAAAAAATGATGATATATGTTAGTGGGTTATATGTAGCCACATCTATTTGTAGATTATATGGGCCTAATTTAAAGAAGAAAACAAATACCACTAGATAGGCATGGAGATACACGCACACTCATCTATAGGAAGAGTGCCATACATTGGAGTTACTTGAGAGTGACAAAAGGGATAAGTAGTAGGAGAAGAACCATACGATATGCCTCGAGATACGTGTGTGGTTTGAGATGTGTGGCTCACATTCAAGGCAACCCAAATCATATATATATATATATGAGTCAAAGAAACCTAAAAGTCCAACTTATCTCATTTTCGATTCATCATAGTCGATGGAGAGAAAAAAAACAACAAAGAAAAAAGGAAGAAACCGAAGAGAGGAAGAATGAGAACGAGAGAGAGAGAGAGAGAGAGAGAGAGAGAGAGAGAGAGAGAGAGAGAGAGAGAGAGAGACGGCTCAAAGAAGTTGAACGCAAGTTGAGTGTTGTGGGTGATTTGCGGTTTGTTGTTGTTGAATTTAGTCATTGTTGCTGGGTCGAGTTGGAGAACTCGGACGAACTGCCATGGCAGTTCGTCCGAGATCAAGGAAGGCAGAGGATTAGTCTCCCCTGCATATAAAACCCAACCTGGGGTTGGGGATGGAAGCCTAACCCCAGTGAAGAAAAAAATATTGAAATAGAGCAGCTGCTCTGTCTTGCGAGAGGTTGGGGACAATGATCCTAAACCGGGCCGATTCGGCTCAGGTGAGCCGAACCCGGTTCGGCCCAGTTCAGACCCAAAGAAGAAAAGAAAAAACAAGAAATGAGAAGTTGGGTAGGGTGAACCGAGCCGGTTCGAGACCGGTTCGGCCCGATTCAATCCAAACCCATATATTTATATATATAAAGAAGAAGAAAAGAGAGAAAAATGGAGGAAAATTTGGAGAATTTCAGAAATATTAGGAAGAATTCTGACAAATTATATTTTGACAAAATAAATAGATCTCGATAAGTTTCTAAGAAAAATTATTTGAAATTTCGAATGAGACTTTTACGGGGTTTTTACCTCGAGAAGCGCAAAATTGGCAAATTGGTCTCGAATTCAATTTCAACCAATTTAGGAATTTTAAGTTAATATTGAACATAAATTGATAACTTGTCAAATGTTAGGGAACTTAAAAGGAGATACAAAGGGGTGTTAGGTACGTACATCGTCGCGACGAGAAGCCAGATAGCTTAGAAATTGTTGTGGACAGTAAGTAAATTGAATGAGATATTTTGTTACATTTCATTCCTACTTATTTATTTATTCTCATTCATTTGGACTGAATTGCCTTTGTGTTCTATATGTTATGATTTGTTTGCTATTTCTCATTATATGAGGTTGTTCATAGCATATTTGTGATTAAATGTTTTCATTGACTCCTTATACTATGTCTTTTATTGTTGTTAACGGTGGTCAGTGAAATATCATGCTATTAGGATAGTGATACATAGTGTTGTAAATCTTGTCCTTTGTGCATTAGTGCTGCAATTCTATTTCTTGAATTCCAATACCGTGTCATTTTTGAATATGAAAGTGGTTCTTGTGTTTAGAGTCATTTAATGATGATAATAGAAATTCAGCTTACATATAGGGATCACTAGACTTTTCGGGATGTCAGGGGATTTCTCCACTACCTTGCATGACACACAGGGTAACGTGCCTCGAACAGGGTGACCAAACCTCGGGGTTTGTTGGAGTAAGAATAACTTGGGTGTGCATGATGAGTTTTAAAACTCGAGGGTGCTGGCAAGTATACATTACGGTGACGACTAATTCACTTGGAATAGAAAAGGCTTAATTGTAACTACGACCTTTTTAAATTATGATGTAGGGCATAGCTCCATCTGTAGTGGAAAGGTTGATGCGATGAAGATCACGACCGACTGACCTTAAACCATTACTACTTAACCTCAAGTCAGTTTCACATTTATTTAACTCAAGTATCTCTTTGCATGATGTTTTCTTCGGCATAGTTGCTATATTGATTATGCCACATGAAACTTGTTGCATGTTTGGGAATGTTAATAAATGTCTCTCAGTATTGCTTAAATAATTTTATATACTCACCGTCTCGTTTGTGACGGTGGGTTTAGATCAGTCGAGTAGCAGACCGGGCAAGGAGAAGATTGGCGACTACCTCAGAGCTGGTGGAGGTCTGCTACGACATATTTTTTTAGGTTTTGCATTCTTTTGTATTACGTTTTCTATGTACTTGATACTTTACTTTTGGGTTGAGTAATAGGAACCTGACCAAATACATGTGGTATATATCATCATTTTTGTTTTATATATACATGTGATCTCTATTTCTTGATTTTACCATAATAGGTTAGGCCTTATGTTATAATTTTCACTAGTAACTTAAGAAGACTTCCGCTGAATAACTTCTTAGATAGAAGATTTAAATTATCTCTTATTTATTATGTATTTCAACTATCTAGTTGACTGTAGGTGGTATCGTGTTTTTAATATTGAATAATTGGTAGGTTTTAGGTGTTTAAATAAGGCTGACTAGTTCTTAGTTAGGTCATATATGAGAGATTATGGCTTACTTAGGGATTAGGCTGGTCGGTGCCCTTATTTGGAGAAGGGGTCATCACAGCCCCTCTCTTTATGCCTTCATCAAAATTGTTACTTTATCAAACCTCAAACTAATAATCGATCTTCCATGAATCTTTTACGCCACCAAACCGACTAGTAAGGCAAGACATAACAACATATATAGAAGAGCCAATACTCTCCAGTGAGTTCTCTAAAGAATCAATCATGAAAACATCAGAAAACCAAGCATTTGCTTTTCTCAACTGCTTCAAAGTCTCTTCTTTGATGTTTTTGCTTTTTATTCCACTTTGCTCTCTAGTAATTGTTCCTAGTAATATTGAAACTCATCACTATGTGACGAGCCCAAACTCCGAGGCAAACTGGGTACCACCACGTCGCCAGACACGTCACCGAGCATGTCACATCACCGCACACTTATTTTTAATTGCCGCGACTAAACCTTTGTATGTATCTTATTCTCCTTAACTTAGTATTTATAGGTGTTTTTATGAGTATTTAAATTAAATTAATTAAGTTAAGTTGTTTGCGATTTATTAATTTAATATAAGTTAAATACCAAGCGGAAGTCTTTAATGCATGCAAATATCGTAGAAATGAAAAGTTTGCATTTTATAAATAACCATATAGTGTAGAAACCCGGCATGAGATACCATGTATATCAAAGAACGACAAAAGTACAAAAGATGAGCATATACATGTATCAAATATACAAGTCCTCCAAAAAACTTCATAAAAGCAGTAAATTATGCATATAAACACCTACACAAAAAGTTGATGGGCTTTCCTAACTCAGAGGTAGTCGCCTAAGACCCCCTTGCCCCAGCTCGTTGTAGGATCTGCGATTTGTCACAAAAAATAATGACAAATCCTAGGTGAGTATATCCCAGAGAACAATAGCTAATATTCACGAAATCCAATAAAACGGCTACAATTCATGCAATTTAAATAAGGAAAGAGAATAAAGTAATCGCATGAAAATAAGTCATATAGAAGTCGAATTTTAACACGAGTGTAGCGTGACAGAGAACCCTAGCTAACATCCGGGAATCGTCTTAGCTAAACCGAGAGGAACCCATGATGACCACCTCGCCAAACATCTCACGATAGAATGAGAGGAATCTATGAATGGGAGAACCCCATCCAAACATCTATCGAGAGGAACCCATGACGAAGACTTAGGTCTTCGTCAAACATCTCTCGACTTACGGGTCTTGCCGGAAATAATCACCGCATAGCCCTAACATGGCCAATTACTTGAATAGCGCGAGGTAGCTAACCCCGGGGAATGAGTCCGTGCCATGCCCGACCACTTCGACAAACACACATACACAAGTGGAAATGGATGAACAGTAAATGAACAACAATAAATAGCACAGTGGAAAAGCTGAAATGTGGAATAAAGTAAGTACCATAGATGAATTTTAACTAATTTTTTCGTAGGTTTACTTACCTCAAACAAATTGCAAATCGCCCTCGCAACGTCTTGCACAAGCCTCGAGATACGTACTTGACACCCGACTATGGTATCCTAAGTCCCTGGTGTCCAATTATACCATTTAGAGCTCATATTTATTATGAAGAAGTTACTTAAGTCATTCAAATCAAAACTAAACCACTTTAAGTAAACTATATCGAAATTGACTACAAGATTCATCAATTAGCCTTTAGTTGAAATCAATGTGGTTTAGAACCTCACCACAACCTTCAATGGGTGTCTCAACTCCAGAAATCCATGCCTTTCGTCTTCATCGCGGGCATCCTTCGCGTCGTCGAGCTTCGTTGAAGTCACACCTCCAAGTCCACTGTCATTGTGTTTCGTCGGGATCGTCCGGTCCGGCAACAAGCCACCGCGTCGTTGTTCCACGTCGATCACCGCGCCGCGGCGCTATCGGCACCGCTGCCGCCTCGTTTGTGTCGCTGCATGAGCCGCGTCGTCTCAGCTAGAGCCGCCTCGTCGGCGCCGTTGCTGGAGACACCGTCGCCATCGCTACCGCTGCCAATCCACCACTCCTCCTCGCCGGCGTCTTAGTGGATGCGCGCATTTGCTCGCTTCGCTTTGTCATTGCTGCATTGCCGGTCGTCCGGGTTGAAACCTGCTCAGAATTGCTGCTCCTCGTCGGCTCGCTGTCCCGCCGCCTTGCTGCTGCTGCTGCTGCTGCGCATTCCTGCTGGCCATCCTCGCTTGCTATCGGTCCTTGTTGTTGGAGCACCGTGTGCCGGAGCTCTGCCACGTTGCTCCTCGTTAGAGCTCCCTTCACCTCTCTATCTCTCTCTCTCCATTTATCTCTCTTTTTGTCTCTTTTATCCATCTCTCTTTTTTATTTTTGGAAAGGAGAGTGGAAAAATAAATGATGGGTTTAGGTATGGTGATGCGATGTGTGATGTGAAACTAAATCCCATACTACGCCATACACCCGTGTTACTCGCGCACCGCGACGTCATACACTCTCGTCACTACACGCACACAACGCGAACAAGCGTAATTTTCAATTAACGCAACACGAACTATTAAATAATAGTAAAATAAATAAACACTCGCACATAAAATAACAAATTTTACTCGTTAGGTGTGCCCTAGACTTTTCTGCGACGTCCACGTGGGTCTGAGCTTAGGATCTTAATCTGTAATTTATTAGTTGATCGAGATTAATTAAAGTGGGTCATTACAATCTTCCCAACTAAAAAGAGTTTCATCCCGAAATCTGAATTTAATGAAATCTTTACCTTGGAACAAGTGGGGTATCGCTCTCGCAAGGTAGACTCTCTCTCCCAAGTGAGGCCCTCGTTTTTATGATACTTCCATCGAACGAGTACAAGTGATATTTTTTTTCCTTCTGAGAGTCTGTATCTTGCGATCCACTATCTCAATGGGGTGTTCCTCATACATCACATCTGGTCGAATCTCGAGTTCTAGTTATATCAACCATCGGTCTCGGTCCTGATCTAGCCAACCGTAACATCGAAATATGAAAAACATTATGAACCCCTGCCAATCGACTTGACAATCTCAACTGATAAGTGACCTCCCCAACTCGTTTCTCAATCTGAAACGGCCCAATAAATCTTGGTGCTAGTTTCCCCTTGATCACAAATCTATGATGACTCTTCAAAGTAAAGACTTTCAAGTAGACCCAATCATCTACCTCGTAGCTCAGCCCTTCGTCGGTACTTATCCGCATATTTTTTTGTCTGTGTTGGGCAGCCAACAACTATTGACGAATCAGTCTCACCTTCTTTGTATGGTCCACAACAATCTCAGCCCCACGGCTGTTGTATCCTCAGGCTTTGCCCAACAAGTCGGTGATCTACACGATCTACCTTATAGAGCTTCAAATGGTGGCATCCCAATATTAGTCTGATAGCTGTTATTGTAAGCAAATTCACAAAGCGACAAGTACTCCTCCCAAGACCCACCAAACTGCAACACACATGCCCTGAGCATATCCTCGAGTATATGTAATATCTATCTGATTGTCCGTCTGTTTGAGGATGGAATGCACTGCTAAACTGTAATCCAGTACCAAACTGTTCCTGCATAGCTTACCACAATGATGATGTAATACGATTGTCTCGGTCTGAAACAATCAAAATTGTTACTCCGTGCAATCGTACAATCTCTCTTTCGAATAATATGCTCAACTGTGTGAAATTATACTTCATAGAAACTGGTAAGAAATGAGCTGATTTCATCAACCTATCCATGATCACCCATATCGCATCATGTTTCTGCAAAGTCTGCGGTAATCGACAAACGAAATCCATCTTAATGTGTTCTCATTTCCACTGAGGGATGTGTAGCGGCTGCAATTACCCTATATGCCTCTTGTGCTCAACATTAACCTCCTGACACACCTCACAACCCCTAACATAGGCGCCGACGTTTGCCTTCATCCCTGGCCACCAAAATAATCGTCGCATATCGTGATACATTTTGGTCCTGCTATGATGCACTATATCGGGACCTGTAAGCCTCTTAGAGTATCCCGTCGCGTATCTCTGCCACTGCTGGGATCCATAACCTCCCTGGTGCCTCAAACACTGATCTACACAGACTCGCTCCAATCTGGATGATCGGGACTGTGTGTGATCTCACTGAATCCCGAGTACATCTCGTCAGCCCTCAGACACTCCAACACTTGTGGAATAGAAATAGACGATACATCAATCTATACACAAATCTATGCATCCGTTATAACAGGAACCTCTGTCAAACTCAGTGTTACCGCCACCTCAAGTAAACCATACTCGTGCATCATATGGCAGACAACTATCTCAGAATCTGGTCCTCTCCTGCTCAATGCATTTGCTACGACATTTGCCTTCCCAGGCTGATATTCGATGGAGAAGTCGCAGTCCTTCAATAACTCTAGCCAACGTCGCTGTGTCATGTTTAGATCTTTCTAAGTTAATAAATATTTCATACTCTTATGATCTGTATATAATGTGAACCTCTCACCATAGAGGTAATGTCTTCATACCTTCAGTGCAAATACGACTACTGCAAGCTCCAAGTCGTGCACTTGATAATTCCTCTAATGGGTCCTCAACTGTCGGGACAGGTAAGCGATTACGTTGTCTCCCTGCATTAGTACACATCCGGATTTGACGCCATAATAACAACTGTGCAGAAGTCAGTTTCTTCTTCAACTCTGTGAAGGCTGCCACGCATTCAATGGACCAATAGAGAATTGCATCCTTCTTGATCAATTTAGTCATCGGCGCTGCAATTTTGGAAATGTCATGTACAAAGCGTCGATAATATCCTGACAATCCTAAAGATCTCATAATGTCTGTCACACACTCTGGTGTAGGCTAGTCGATGATAGCATGAATCTTACTCGGGTCCACGGAAATATCTCTTTCGTCGATCACGTGTCCCAAGAATTTCAACTCATAAAGCCAAAACTCGCACTTACTAAACATGGAGTACAATATGTGCTCCCTCAAAGTCTTCAACGTTTCTTTGAGATGCTTCTCATGGTCCTCATGAGTCCTAGAGTAAATCAAGATGTCATCGATGAAGACAATCACGAATCGATCTAAAAACAGCCTTAAGACTCGATGCATCAAATTCAAACGGCATGACAGTGAACTCAAATAACCCGTAGCATGTGTTGAACATCGTCTTAGGTACATCCTCCTCTCTGATCCACACCTGATGATATCTAGATCTCATATCAATCTTGGAGAAGAACTGTGCTCCAGCCAACTGGTCGAATAGGTCATCGATCGTTAGGTATGCCCTAGACTTTTCTGTCACCTGATGGGGTTCTCCTAACTCAGAGGTAGTCGCATAAGACCCCCTTGCCCCGGCTAGTCGTGGGATCTGCGATTTGTCACAAAAAACAATGACAAATCCCAGGTAAGTAAATCCCAGAGAACGTTAGCTAATATTTACGAAATCCAATAAAACGACTACAATTCATGCAATTTAAATAAGGAACGAGAATAAAGTAATCGCTTGAAAATAAGTCATAGAGAAGTCAAATTTGGACACGAGTGTAGCGTGACAGAGAACCCTGGTCGACATCCGGGAATTGTCATAGCTAAACCGAGAGCAACCCATGACGACCACCTCGCCAAACATCTCACGGTCGAATGAGAGGAATCTATGAATGGGAGAACCCCATCCAAACATCTCTCGAGAGGAACCCATGACGAAGACTTAGGTCTTCGTCAAACATCTCTCAACTTACGGGTCTTGCAGGAAATAATCACCGCATAGCCCTAACATGGTCAATTACTCGAACGCGCGGGGTAGCCAGCCCTGGGGTGTGAGTCCGTGCCATGCCCGAACTCGTCGACAAACACACAAACACACGTGGGAGTGGATGAACAGTAAATGAACAACAATAAATAGCAAAATGGAAAAAACGAAATATGGAATAAAGTAAGTACCATAAATGAATTTTAACTAATTTTCTCGTGTGTTTACTTACCTCAAACAAATTACAAATCGCCTTTGCAATGTCATGCACATGCCTCGAGATACATACCCGACACCCGACTATGGTATCCTAAGTCCCTGTGTCCAATTATATCATTTATGGCTCATATTTATTATCAATAAGTTACGTAAGTCATTCAAATCAAAACTAAACCACTTGAAGTAAACTATATCAGAATTAATTACAAGATTCATCAATTAGCCTTTAGTTGAAATCAATGTGGTTTAGAACCTCACCATAGCCTTCAATGGAGGTCTCAACTCCAAAAACCCATGCCTTTCATCTTCTTCGCGGGCAATCCTTTGCGTCGTTGAGCTTTGTCGAAGTCACACCTCCTAGTCCACTGTTGTTGTGTTTCGTCGGGGATCGTTTATCCGAAACGAGCCACCGCGCCGTTGTTCCACGTCTTTCACCGCGCCGTTGTCACCTCGTTGGCGCGCTCGCTGGAGCCACGTAGTCGCTACTGGATCCGCCTCATCGGCGCTCGGCTGGAGACACCGTCGCCACCGCTGCCGTTGCCGATCCACCACTCCTCGTCGGCATCTTGGTGGACCACGCCACTACTCGCCGCTGCTATCGCTGCCACTGCTGGCCATCCGGATTGAAACTCTCCCGAGTCGCTGCTCCTCATCGTCTGGCTGTCTCGCCGTCTTGATGTTTCTGCTGCGCATTCCTATTGGCCATCCTCGCTTGCTGCCGGTCCTCGCTGCTGGAGCACCGTGTGTCGGAGCTCCACCGCGCTGCTCCTCGCCGAAGCTCCCTTCACCTCTCTGTCTCTCTCTTTTGCTCTCTTGGTCATCTCTCTTTCTCTCTATCCATTTCTCTCTTTTTCTCTCTCTTATCCAGTCTGTCTTTTTTTGGAAATGAGAGAGGAAAAATGAGTGATGGGTTTAGGTATGGTGATGTGATGTGTGATGTGACAACTAAATCCTATACTACGCTATACACCCGTGTTACGGGCACACTACGATGTCGTACACTCTCGTCACTACACGCACACAAAGCGATCAAGCGTAATTTTCCATTGATGCGACGCGAACTATTAAATAATAGTAAAATAAATAAACGTTTGCACACAAAAATAACAAATTTTACCTCATTAGGCGTGCCCTAGACTTTTCTGCGACGTCCATGTGGGTCTGAGCTTAGGATCTTAATATGTAATTTTTCAGTTAATCGGGATTAATTAAAGTGGGCCGTTACACACTAACTCCTAAACAACAAATTTGCCAATGTACCCAATCAAGCCAACCACCAAAACATTCACATCTATTAGGTTTCTCTCCCTAAATGAATATGATTTGGTTTCTTCAACAGTTGGGGGAGTTGAAGAAGCCCTTATGTTAAACACCATTTTTGAAGTAGTAGATCTTGTGAGTTGTTTAGCAAAGTTGCAACTTGAGAATAACAAAAGGGGGTTTGGATTCACCTGAAATGTAGTGAGGAGTGGTTGAGAAAGGTAGCAAGTCTTGAAGGGGTGAAGCTTTAGAGGCTGAAAAATGAGCGCATTGGAGGAGAAGCAGAGGTTCATGATTTTAGTTGTTGTAGTAACATATTTTTGTGTTCGAGGAGTTGCATCTAGGGCACCTTATATCCTCTGAAGCTAGTGAGGTTGAAGGATTTGTTGTGACAGTAGTTAATGCTGAAGAAGAAGAAGAGATCGGTGATGGAGACAAAGAAGGTGAGCTCTTGAAGAGAACTAATCCACCATCGAAGGATATATTCCTCTCTCCTACATGCAATCCTGCATCTCCAAATCAAAAGCACTGCAACGATTTGTTTATTAGGTGGGGGTAATTTGGTAATGTTTCAAGCCCAAGTATTATGATTAATTAGTGACACCAAAAATGATGATTTAGTTTAGTCACCTATATTGGATATTAAATAGTCCCGTGGACTTGTTAATCATCCAAGCGAACACCTGATTAGCAAATTTAGTGTAGCTAATTCGACCTAAGAAGGTGGCTATTTGAATCCCAAATTAGTTTTATTTTCTTGATTCTACCTTGTGTTTCTACCTTTTGAATTATCACTCATCTCTATTATAACCGTCGATGATTCCAATGACTTTCTTTATTCCATATTTATCAAATAAACTTTTTATTTATTCATGTGGAATCAGATGATTGGTCTCATCCCTATTACGGTCATCAAATTCTCTATTGACAATAGTTATTTTTCTACATCTGCACCCTTTTCAAAAACTATGCATGTTTTTACGTTTATGAAGTTGCTACACTAGTTAGTAGTTGTTTTCTCATCATATGTTGAAAAATTAAGATTATCTTCCTAGTTGGAAATTTTGTTTTTACTTCCTTTATAAAAGTTTTGTTTTTAATGCTATTATATAAGATTATATGTCTCAGGGACGACGTTATGCTATTATTAATAATATCGTTGACTTAGCAATTGAGAAAAGCTTGACATTTTCTTCAGACCAGGGGATTTAATTATATATAACCAAAAATTAATTGATGGTGTCAATGATGAGATGGTTTGCTACGGCTTTGTGTGACTTGAGCAACATAATAACACAACATATTCTGCTACCAACGCTAACAAACATAAAACAGCTACTTGCATACATTGAAAGAACTTATATATATAAAATCCAACATATAAACTTATTGCCAGTATAACTTGTCTTCCTAACTTCTCTACATTATTCCTATTATTCTCTCTTCTTAATAAAACAGTTGAGATGTTCGAAAAAGTTACAAACGTACAACAAATATTGATTTAAATAGTAAAATAAGTTAAGGTTTCTTTTTATTCCCTAACTAATGTAAAACGCGTTTTTAAAAGGCATCAATAGTGGGAAACAATTTACATTGCAACGTGATCACACGAATGGCGCATTTTCAAAAGGCGTCATTCGTGTTAAGGACAGTCCACGTGGGTTCCACGTGGACAGTTATGTTGTAAATACACGAATGACGCCTTTTGAAAATGAGTCATTCATGTTATAGAACAATCCACGTGGACGTCACGTGGGTTGTTCATAAAACATGAATGACGCATTTTCAAAAGGCGCCATCATATTTTTTGAACTCCCACGTGGCATCCACGTGCGCGTCCACCTCGAGATACGTTTGTGACATTTACATGGGTTGCATGATTTGTAGTGGATATGCATGGGATATGTACATTATGTTTGCATAGATTGTCCACTTCGAGATACGTGCGTGTCGTTTACAATGGTTGTCCGCCTTAAAACACGTACGCGACATTTGCATTGTTTACTTGGATTGCACGAGCTTACATGAGTTGTCTACCTCAAAATACATGCGTGGCCTTTGTATGGATTGCGCGAGGTTACATGGGTCGCGCACCTCGACATATGTGCATGGCGTATGCACAAGTTGTCCATCTTGACATACGTGTCTAACGTTTACATGGATTGTCTACGTCGAGATACGTGCATGTCGTTTACATGGGTTGTCTACCGAGAGATACGTGCGTGACGCGAGTTGTCCATCTCGAGACACGCACGTGTCATTAAGTTGCATGAGCTCTCTACCTCGATATGCACGTGTCGTTTGTGTAGGTTCTCCAGCTTGATATGTGCATGTCATATTTGAGTTGAACAAATAACTATTTTTGAGAAAGAGTAATATATTCATACACTTTAATATTTTGTATGAATAGCTCCTTCTCAAAATGAGCTATTCATACAAGTTCCTTCCACAAACCATCATGCCATACATCCACCTTATCATCAATGTGTCAATTTCAAAAGGAGACCTACATTACTTTTGTAATTTCAAAGTAACTGTGATGATCCCTTTTCAACTTGGGGCACCATCCGGCCTAATCCCTTTATTAAGCCCTACCATACCATATAAAGGAACTATTCATATAAGTTTCTTCCACCTCATCAAACCACCATGCCATACACCTACCTCATCATCTATGTCTCCTTTTCAAAACATTACTTTTGTAATTTCAAAGTAACCGTGACGACCCATTCTCAACTTAGGGCACCGTCTGGCCTAATCCCTTTATCAAGCCCTAACCACACCATATAGGACCCAACAAGGAATTAGTCAGCCTCTTTAACATCTTATTACCTATCAATTATTCATTGTTCAAATAGATATAAGCATATAACTATCCTTTATAAGTCCCTAAATCAGAGTTACTTAAGATTTTCTAACTTAAAAGTTATTTAGCGGAAGTCTTATTAATTCGACTAGCAGAAGCTTATAATATGTAGCCTAACCTTTGTGGAAAACCAGGAAATTGAGATCACGTGCATACATAATGAAACGACAATATATAAAGTATATGGTCAAGGTGTCCATCACTCCCCAAAATATATCATATATATATATATATATATATATATATATATATATATATATATATATAAGTAATACATCAAAACTCAAAACCTACATGGTCTGGCATAGCAACACTCCAACGGCTCAAAAGTAGTCGTCGATCTTCTCTTTGCATGGTCTGCTACACGACATATATGCACCCACCGTCACAAACTAGACGATGAGTACTTAAAAATATTAAGTAATACCGAAAGAAATTTGTTCACATTCCCAAATAATTAACAAGTATCAAATTGCATAATAAAAGCAAACAAGCTGAAAAGAAATCATGTAAGATACTTTAGTTAAATAAAATGAAACTTACATTAGGCTAAGTAGTAATGATCTAGGGTCGGTCTACTGTGATCTTCATCACATCAGATTTCCACTATATATATGGACAGAGTTATGCTCTACGTCATCTTTTGAAAGTCGTACCTACACAGTATAATACGCCTTTTTAATTATCCCAAATGTCTGTCACTTGGATGTATACTTGTCAACAACCCCGAGTTTTACAACTCGTGAAGTCACCCAAGTTATGCTTGCCAACAACCCCGAGTCTCATACCCCGTGTATTGCGCAAAATAGTGGAGAAATCTCGATCACCCTGAAAAGTCTAGTAACCCCGTATGTCAGCCGATTTCTATCAATAAGTGACCCTAGACACGAGAACTACTTTCATTTTCAAGGAACAACACGGTACTGGAATCCAACAAGTATCATTACATAACTAATGCGCAAAGGATATAGATTCATAACCCTATATACAACCACCTAATAGCATGCTATTTCACTGATCACCAATAATAAACATCAATAATGGCATAGCTCATAAATTAGAGTCAATGAAATAATTATATCAACAAATTATGACATGAAACAACCTCATATATGAGAAATGAAAACAAGTCATAGCACACGGAGTACAAGGATAATTCAGTTCAAATAACTGAGAATGAATTTTTTTAAATAAGAATGAAATGTAAAGAAATCTCTTAAATAGTTTACTTACAAACGCATGAAATTCCCTATGTTACTTTGGCCCTCCAATGCCTCGAAACTCGTATTTGAGTCCTCGTAGCTATTTTCTAAGTTCTTGACATCAATTTATATGTTTTTTAGTGTATTTGGACCTATACTTAATGTTTTAGAATCATTTATAGTTTTTACCCACTTTTGAAAATTGTTGATTTTTGCTGTCATAGCAATTAGCGCGGTAGATTTCATACCTAGCGCGCTATATACAGTAAAACCCAGAATTCTGCAATATGAATTTTGAATTTTATCAACACATAGGCTATACTGATGTCTTGGGCACCTTCATACACACCTCTAAAGTTCCAAGACATCATTTACAACATGAATCACCAGCCCATGACACCAATTATATAAATTCAACAAATTGAGCTATGTTAATGGAGTAGGAAGTTTACCAAGCTTGAAGAAACTAGTTGAATTTGATCTCCTCTTCACTTATTCACTAAATTCCTCTGGTTTTCTTCCACCTCCAGCAAGTTTGCTTCTTGATGAAGAAGTCCAATTGAGAGAAATGAGAGGAGCTTATGTTGATCAAGTTATATATATATATATATATATATGTGTGTGTGTGTGTGTGTGTGTGTGTGTGTGTGTGTGTGTGTGTGTGTGTGTGTGTGTGTGTGGTTTGTGGAGATATGGTTGAATGATTAGTACATGTATCCCGAGACTAATGGACCTCCTCCTAACACATGTCCCACTAGTTCATGCTTAAGTGACACCAAACACAACTCAATTAGTGTTGAAGCATGTTAACTCGTGTCTCGAGGCACATCAAGTGTCTTATGTTTTAACTTATTAACATAGGTGTATCAACACCAAATCAACCATAACTATACAACATACTCATCATAGCCATATATAAAGCTTGTACCAACTCATCACATCACTCTCTACCTTGATTACTTGCTAACACGTACATCGAGGCACTTTTTCGCTAATGTCTCGACACCTATAAATAGTTAGAAGTGACTTAGTAGTCTACACACATACATTACACTAGGCATATACCATAACAAATATAACATTTTCTTAACCATTTATTCTCGGTCATGACACATATCTTGCATGTAAGTTCAAGTCACGGCTCATTTGATCCTAATTAAGTAATTAAACCTTAATCAGCATTTTGGGTCATGACAGTAACCCTCCCTATTTGATAAATAAAAAATTAAACTCACCTTACTATTTGAAAAAGCCCGAGATGTTCACCGCAGTTTTTGGATGAATATGCACTCCAATGTGACAAAACACTTGATCTTATATTTTGTACATACGATTAATCTTAACACTCCCCTTCAAGTTCAATTGGTAATGACCAAGTTGACACTGACTTAGGGCACCTAGCTGGATATAGAACAACTTAAGTCCAACATGGCATTGGTCAACTTAAGGCCAAACCCAGTTCAGAGGTTGAGCAGGGCGAGTGAATATCTTATGTCCCCACCCCCAAGATAGGCCATCAAATTTGCTAATGCATGTAGTACTATAGTATATACATATTTATAAGTTTATCTTTTTGTTTGCGTGGTTGGTTCAATAATTATATATTACATTGTAGAGGGTCCCCACTTAGATGATTTTCATCATATGTGGCTATTGTGTCACTCAGCCTATTATATGGGCCCACTTATATTAATATATATATACTAGTTTCAGGTACGTACGCGCTACGCACGATCGTGCCCGCTCGCTATGCTCGCGGGAATCTTTTTTAATAATTTAATAAGTAAATATGAAATTTTAATTTAAATTTAATTTTTTACGAAATGACCAATTATGGAAGAACAAAGTAGATAATTAAAATTTTCAAGTAAGCTATTGAATATTCGAACAACTTTCTAGTTTTTTTTTTTTAAATCATGCATCCTAATAAAAATGTAAATAAAAGAATCATATGCTCGCCGATGTTGATTTTTCATCACCATCATCATCATCCTTGAAAGTAAAAAAATTATAAGAGTTAGTAAACCACATTACATTTATTTAGCAAAATTAATTATTACAATAAAGTTTTTATTTAATTAAAGTTTAAATAACTTTCTTGATCAAATAGTATTTTTTTATTTTTTTAGTCTATGAATCGTCCAAATAAGTGTCACTTCTCTTCTTTTTAATTTTTTTATCCACAACGTCTTATTGATTTGTTTGAGGCTTTGAATGACATATATTTATCACTGTGTAACCTTCTGCCCTTTATTGAAATTGAAGGAAATTAGTTTTACAACGAATGTAAAACTTTTTTCTACAATATTTTTAAATTAATGTGGAACATAATTTTTGAGTTTTGTATCATATTTGAAATAAAAAGAGAAAATATAATATAAGAAATTAATTAAAGTAGAAAAAAATAAAAATAAAATTTAATGAAAGTTGTTAATGTCAATTTGTTGTCATTAGTTGTTTTGGGTAAATTACCACATCTCCTTTTACCTTCTTGGGGTCGAGTGATTCAATCATACATATTTGGCTGCAAAAATAATGAAAAAGGAGTTCTACGTTGAATGTCATAATGCTTACGCATCGGAAGCTAAGGAATTGGGAGCTGGGGTATCTATAGAACTTATGAATGGGTATTTTTGTTGGGTTTTGGGGTTCATACGCAGAGGAGATTACAAAACAATTTTGACAAAAACCCCAACAGGATCCGAATCTAATTCCATTAAAAACGTTTAAACCATGAAAAACTTAATCATACCTCAATCACAATATACCTTTCAGAAGGTTGATCGATCTCTAAGGCGCTGCCAACGACGAACGCCCTCTACTAGTAGTCCACACACGAACGGCGACCGAGATTCAAAGTGCTAGCTTCGAGAGAATACCAAATCTTTTTGTTTCTCTCCAAAACGATCCAGAGCATACCAAAAACCCTAAGTCGTTTCTTAAACGAAAAAGGAGTTTTGGCCTTTTGATCTTTCGTTAGTGTATTCTAACTTAAAGCGTCTATTTATACAACTCTTGTATATAGACGGTTAAGTAAATTACACATATACCCCTACTTAAAGAAGTATAAGTGTAATACACCACAAGGACGTTTCCGTCATGAATTTTATCATATAAAATTCATTTTTCTGAATCGTCTTAAAATCTCGCAAAACCATTCTTAGTGTGCGACCCAATAGGCTCATACAACGTTGGCAGTGTACCAAAACACATTTTGGTATACAAGTCATAAGCGGCCTCTAGCAAGACATTATGACTACCCAAGTCGTACGAATATCAAATCGATACAACCTAATCAATAATGTATATAACATCCTTTTGTCACACGATATCCTTTTGATCAAACATAAGGCATGGAATTGTCATCCAACATGTTCAATCGTACTAGTCTCGATCTCTAGGTAGACTGAAAACATCCAAGTGACATTGATCAATATCAATTCACTTAGACTAGGCCTTTTAACAGTCTAACACATCGAGGGATCCACTAGATATCTCTCTTTATATGAGAGGGACAAATTCTATCTCGATTACACAACTTCATCACATTGCTCACACAGTAACCAATCACAACCTTTATAATCGTCCGGTTAAAGACAACGTTTGATTGTGTCAAATCACTGTGTTCCTAATGTTGAAGTCTCTGGTAATCTCAAGTCGAGGACAGGAATATATACCTATCATGAGAAACAACTATGACTTAATCCATGTTATGTTCTCATAGCGGGTCTGGTCCAGTACTTTGTTCCCTAACAAGTACTCGTGATCTTGATTCGTATCCCTATACGTATAATCATCATATGATCATCAATCAAGACTCACACTAGTCTTAATTCATTATAGTTCCCAGTATAATGATCGACTAGGGACATTTAGGATATTTATGTAAATACCCATGGATCTTATTATAATGTAAACATGCAAATTAATTATAATAAACAGCAAATGAAATCCTCTATCTTTATTAACTAAAAGTATTCATAAAGACAGTTAATGGATTGACCTAGGGCACATGCCCCATCATCTCCCACTTGCACTAGGGCCAATCATACATGAGTCTAATGCCTAATGATCTAACATGACCATCATGTTTTGCTTGTGGAAGAGCTTTTGTCAATGGATCCGCAACGTTGTCTTCGAGTAGGTACTCGCAAATCTTTACGTCTCCCTCTCAATAATTTCTCGATGAGATGAAAACGCCGAGTATATGTTTGGATCTGTGGTGTGATCTAGGTTCCTTGGCTGTGCTATTGCCCCGTTATTGTCACAATACAAAAAAAACGGGGTTAGCAATACTCGGAACCACACCTAGTTCGTAAATGAACTTTTTGATCCAAATCGCCTCCTTTCTTTGCATCGGACATTGACGCCGCAATATACTCGCTTTTCTGTTGTAGAATCTGCCACGATCTCTTGCTTCGAACTTTTCCAAATTTTACATCGCACCCCCATTCAAAGTAAACACATATCCAGATTGCGATCTAAAATCATCTATATCAGTTTGAAAACTCGCATCTGTGTAACCATTTACAACTAGATCATTTTCAAAACCTCCATAGACCAAGAACACTTCCTTAGTCCTTCTTAAGTACTTAAGGATGTTCTTTATCGCTATCCAGTGACTCTCACCTGGATCGACCGATATCTGCTTGTAGTGCTCAAAGCATATGATACATCGAAGTCGAGTGCATAACATGGCATACATGATAGATCCAATAGCCGATGCATATGGAATCTTATTCATACGGTCTCGCTCATCATTTGTGTTAGGACATTGAGTCTTCTTGAGACTTATCCTATGAGACATTGGCAACGATCCTCTTTTAGAGTCTTGCAAACCGAACCTATTCAAGACCTTGTCTATGTAAGCACTCGACTTAGACCGATTAGCCTTTTAGATCTATCCCTATAGATCTTTATCCCTAGGATATAGTCGCATCTCCTAAGTCTTTCATTGAGAAACACTTCCCTAACCAAGACTTGACATTCTCGCAATGTTGGGATGTCATTTCCAATGAGTAATATATCATCAACATACAAGCACAGAAAAACAACTACACTCCCACTTGACCTTCTTGTATACACAAGGCTCATCTTCATTCTTAATAAAACCAAAATCCTTGATTGCTTCATCAAAACGAAGATTCCAACTCCGAGAAGCTTGCTTTAATCCATAAATGGATCTTTGAAGCTTGCATACCTTCCTAGAATTCTCAGGATGTACAAAACCTTGAGGTTGTGTCATATACACGTCCTCAAGCAGCCTTTCCATTAAGAAATGCTGTTTTTACATCCATTTGCCATATTTCATAGTCATAATATGCAGCAATGGCAATTAAAATTCTTATGGATTTAAGCATGGCTACTCGGCGAAAAAGTTTCATCATAATCAACACCTTGAGTCTGCTGAAACCTTTTGCTACAAGTCTTGCTTTAAAAGTATGCACTTTGCCATCCATGTCAGTTTTCTTCTTGAAAACCCATTTACATCCAATGGTCTTACCACCTTGAGTAAATCAACCAAGTTCCAAACTTGGTTATCATACATGGATTGCATCTCGAGTTCATGGCACTTAGCCATTTATCCGAGTCCTGGTCAGACATAGCCTCCCGATAAGTGGTGGGCTCATTTTGGTCTATAAGCAACACATCACGACTATCGTAATGAGAAATCCGAATCTCTCTGGCTCATGTCTTACCCTACTAGATTTACGTGGGCCTTGTGTCACTTGTGGAGGTTCAACGGTTCGGAACGTTGTTGAACTTCCGAGTAGAATGTTCAAAGTGATGTTTACCTCGTGATTCTTGAACTTCTTCAAGATTTATTTCTTTCCCACTAGTGTCTTTTGAAATAAACTGTTTTTCCATAAAAAGGCACCATACCGAGCAACAAACACTTTGTTCTCAGCGGGATTATAAAAGTAATATCCTTTTGTTTCCTTAGGATACCCCACAAATAAACACTTGTCGATTTAGGTGCTAGTTTTTCCGAGACTTGTCGCTTTACGTAAGCCTCACAACCCCAAATCTTAAGAAAAGACAAACTAGGTCTCTTCCCGTACCATATCTCATATGGTGTTTTATCAACCACTTTAGAAGGAACTCGATTTAGAGTGAAAGCTGCAGATTTGTAATGCATAACCCCAAAAGGATAATGGAAGATCGCATGACTCATCATAGATCGAACCATATCTAATAAGGTTCGATTTCTCCTTTCGTAAACTCCATTCCATTGTGGAGTTGCTTTGGTGGAGTCAATTGGGAGACAATCCCACAATTTCTAAGATGATCATCAAATTCTTGGCTTAAATACTCACCACCTCGATATGATCAAGCGTTTTGATAGTTTTACCAAGTTGATTCGCACTTCATTTTGAAACGTTCGAAACATCTCAAATGATTCACTTTATGTTTCATAAGATATACATAACCATATCTGCTTGAAATCATCAAGTAAATGTAATGAAGTGCGATAACCTCCTCTAGTCATTGTGTTTATAGGACCGCATACATCGGTATGTATTAGACCCAATAAATCACTTGCCCTTTCACCGTGTCCAAGTAAAGGGACTTTCAATCATCATCTTGCCTAGTAAACAAGATACGCATGTTTCATATCTTTCTAAATCAAATGAATCTAGAAGTCCATCTTTATGGAGCTTCGTTATGCTTTTCTCATTTATGTGCCCGAGACGACAATGCCAAAGATAGGTTTGATTACAGAAATGACAATTTTCTTCCTTTTCTTTTGGGTGTTTTGAAAGCAGAACAGTGGGGCTTGACTTGTTCCATAGGCTTTGCGACAGTGCATCAATGACCTTGGCAACTCTAGCCTTGCCTTTGCCTTTCTTCTTCATTCCCTTTCCCTTATGGACCATCAACACATTACTAGAGGGTTTCTTGATATTTTGTTCAGCAGTTTTTGAGCATCAAACGCAACTCTAAAATTGATTTCTCCATATTATTCATATTATAGTTCATCACAAATTGTGAGTAATTTTCTGGTAATGAATTTAGGATCAAATCCGTAGCCAACTCTTGGCTTATGGGGAATCCGAGTCTATCAAGCTGGTCAACATAGCCCTTCATCTTCAGAACATGAGGGCTAACTGACGCACCCTCAGTCATCTTGCAAGAATGTAGGTTTTTGACTGTCTCGAACCTTTCTTGCCTAGCTTGCTGTTGGAACATTTCCTTCAGCTTATAGACATGTCGTAGGCTTCCATTAGTTCCATGTTCTTTCGAAGTTCGGGAACCATAGTTGCAAACATAATACATGCAACATCAATAGAATCGTTGACATGCTTACTATGCGCATCCTTCACAAACTTTCATAGCATTGGTGGTGGGTCCTCGGGGATTGGAGCATCCAGGACATACAACTTGCGTTCATGCTTAAGAACAATTCTCAAGTTTCGAACCGTCAAGAAAGTTAGTCCCAGATAGTTTATCCTTCTCAAGGATGGATCGCGATGACAGGGGATTATTGTTACTTGAAGAGGCCATTGATCTACAATAAAGATTATGCAAAGTTTATTTTAGTATAGAGGAATAGACTCCCACTAAATTAACAACCCTCCTAAAACATAGTGTTTATTTAGGGGACTAAAATCCATATTTCACCTAATTCTATGACAAAATATGGCATGAAACACATAACTAGATTATTTAGGTAGGTAACAGATTACCAATTACATCTTATGTAATTTTTAGATCCTTTTATGAGATACGGGACATCTTATGTCTTAGCATGTTTTTATCTCATCATTTGCCTAAAGCTCAAAACTATTTTGATGGCTTTATTAAGTCGGACCATTTTAAACATTTAGGTAACTCTTACCCAACTTGTCTCACTAAGATAACACAATACACCCAGCTATGGTGAAACTATATTAGTGTGATCGAGGCCTTGACAAGTGTTTAAAATGGATGGCGTGAGACTTAAAATTTAATAGAGGGATTTTACTCGATTTTTAGTGATTTTTATGTAAACAATGAAATATCATATATTTTATTGATTTGTTCAATCACTAAACAATTTGGAAAATTTTATACTATTCACTAATAAAAGAATTTCCGTGCGATAGGATTAGTTAGGCAGCGGTCCATTGCCGCGTCGTCAATGGGAATACAGAAGCGCCGCTTTTTTTTTTTTTTTTTAGAAGACGAATCTCAATTCCGAAAATTAAAATTCGCTATAGAAAATCATAATTTTCGCTGATTTTATTATCATAAATTAACCCCTTAATTTATCCGATATTAAGTCAATTAAAACATTTTAATTAACTCGGGCCCACATCTAACTAATCATCTTATCATAATCCAATTAGGACTAATCTTATCCTAATCCAATTAGGACTTTTCTTATCCTAATCCTATTAGGACTAATCTTATCCTAATCCTATTAGGACTAATCTTATCCTAATCCAATTAGGACTTATCTTATCCTAATCCAATTATGACTAATCTTATCCTAATCCTATTAGGACTAATCTTATCCTAATCCAATTAAGACTTGATATATTTGAATCCTAGCATATCACCAATAACAAGATTCTTGATATTTATCTCATAATCTAATTTGTTATCTATCTTTATAAAATAGAAACTTCATAACAAAATAGATATAACAAGATAAATAAATAATTTCGAAAATTAATTATTTTCAAATAAATAATTTCGAAAATTAATTAATTATTTTGGATTTAAGATATTCGAATCCTAGTATATCACCAATAACAAGATTCTTGATATTTATCTCATATTCTAATTTGTTATCAATCTTTATCAAATAGAAACTTCATAACAAAATAGATATAAAGATAAATAAATAATTTCGAAAATTAATTAATTATAAATAAATAATTTCGAAAATTAATTAATTATAAATAAATAATTTCGAAAATTAATTATTTGCAATTTCGGTCTTCATCCAAATAATCACAAACATGTAATTGAATCATGAACTACTATCCCAATCGAACCTAATGGTGTCATGGATCATAGAACAAGAAACTCAATTCATTAAAATTATTCAAATTAACCTAACATGGTTACTAGCATGTACGAAACAAAGTTCAATTAAATCACGAATATATGTATCATATACACAAAACATGATAATAAATCTCACAGAATACTTATGTATATCACATATACATAAACTATTAACATGCTTTCAATCATATATCATGTATATATTAGAAGAAAACATGCAATGAATTTAACGGAATCGAACTCGATGGCTCTGATACCACTGTTGGGTTTTGGGGTTCACACGCAGCGGAGATTACAAAACAATTTTGACAAAAACCCCAACAGGATCCGAATCTAATTCCATTAAAAACGTTTAAACCATGAAAAACTTAATCATACCTCAATCGCAATATACCTTTCTGAAGGTTGATCGATCTCTAAGGCGCTGCCAACGACGAACGCCCTCTACTAGTAGTCCACACACGAACGGCGACCGAGATTCAAAGTGCTAGCTTCGAGAGAATACCAAATCTTTTTGTTTCTCTCCAAAACGATCCAGAGCATACCAAAAACCCTAAGTCGTTTCTTAAACGAAAAAGGAGTTTTGGCCTTTTGATCTTTCGTTAGTGTATTCTAACTTAAAGCGTCTATTTATACAACTCTTGTATATAGACGGTTAAGTAAATTACACATATACCCCTACTTAAAGAAGTATAAGTGTAATACACCACAAGGACGTTTCCGTCATGAATTTTATCATATAAAATTCATTTTTCTGAATCGTCTTAAAATCTCGCAAAACCATTCTTAGTGTGCGACCCAATATGCTCATACAACGTTGGCAGTGTACCAAAACACATTTTGGTATACAAGTCATAAGCGGCCTCTAGCAAGACATTATGACTACCCAAGTCGTACGAATATCAAATCGATACAACCTAATCAATAATGTATATAACATCCTTTTGTCACACGATATCCTTTTGATCAAACATAAGGCATGGAATTGTCATCCAACATGTTCAATCGTACTAGTCTCGATCTCTAGGTAGATGAAAACATCCAAGTGACATTGATCAATATCAATTCACTTAGACTAGGCCTTTTAACAGATCTAACACATCGAGGGATCCACTAGATATCTCTCTTTATATGAGAGGGACAAATTCTATCTCGATTACACAACTTCATCACATTGCTCACACAAGTAACCAATCACAACCTTTATAATCGTCCTAGGTTAAAGACAACGTTTGATTGTGTCAAATCACCGTGTTCCTAATGTTGAAGTCTCTGGTAATCTCAAGTCGAGGACAGGAATATATACCTATCATGAGAAACAACTATGACTTAATCCATGTTATGTTCTCATAGCGGGTCGGTCATTGTTCCCTAACAAGTACTCGTGATCTTGATTCGTATCCCTATACGTATAATCATCATATGATCATCAATCAAGACTCACACTAGTCTTAATTCATTATAGTTCCCAGTATAATGATCGACTAGGGACATTTAGGATATTTATGTAAATACCCATGGATCTTATTATAATGTAAACATGCAAATTAATTATAATAAACAGCAAATGAAATCCTCTATCTTTATTAACTAAAAGTATTCATAAAGACAGTTAATGGATTGACCTAGGGCACATGCCCCATCAATTTTTTGGGTGGATGTTTCTTAGTTGAAAGATTTTGTACCTACAAGAAAAAATGGCATAATCATTAGAGCACTATGTTTAGATTAGTGGTGATTGCAGAAGAGATTTTACATAAATGTATAAATACCACAAGAGTCTTATTCTAGCACAACCGAAGAACGAAACTCCTTATGCATGGTGCTTGCACAGACACTAAGTATCCAAGGCATAATATTTGACACAGTACTATCAGATGCACCTGAATTGCCGATTGAGCAAGCAATGGCAATCCCTGCCTGTACAGCGTCGAATGAACCGATAGTAATTCTATCTTTAAGGTAATTAGAAGGAGGTGCTCCAAGCGATAGTGACAAAATATCAACTTGATCGATTATTGCGTTATCAAATGCATCTAATATATCAGTGTTAAAGCACTCTCCTCCATTTGGGAGGGCATCCTAACACGCTTTATAGGCTGCAACACGTGTTTTCGGCGATCCGCCTTAGCTGTTCCTTTACCATAACCAAACACGCTAGCTCAAGGAATAAAGCCGCCCCTACCGTTGACAAGGTATGAGTTCCATGTCCGTCTTCATCTTTTGCGGAGTTCTCAACCATTACACTATAATTCATTTCATTTGCATATGTTTTATATCCATCTTTAAAATATTTGGCTCCAATTAGCTTCCTGGTAATATGATTCAAACAAATACAAGTAAAGATTTTTTGATATGTTGTAATTGTAGTAGGCAATGTAATATAATTAAGGAGCTAGGGAGAGTTTGTCGAAACCTATTGAAAGGAACGCCTTTCTTGATGTCATTTTCACATGAACCTCATCATTTCTTTGGAATCGATCCCAATCCATGGTAGTTAAAGCTATGCGATTCAGGCCACACCCCTACAAATATGATATTGACAACAACGAATATGATACAATATACTAATTAAAAAAACAAGCACCATTGTATTATGAAGCTTTAAATCAGGTTCAACTTGCTAACCATATATACCACGGTACTGAAAGTTTAATTACAACCCAAGATAATTAATAAACAAACAAATAAATAGTTGGAGTGGAAAATGTCATGGAGAAAAAAAAACCTGAATGAGCTCAGCTAACGAACTATGTTATCATAATCCATTGCCACATAACCTATTTGTATATTTCCTGAACCTACAACTTACCAACAAAAAAGTCAAAAAAAAAGTTGATTTTGTGTATTTCATGGTATTTAA
This sequence comes from Stephania yunnanensis, assembly GCA_039657365.1. Lineage (NCBI taxonomy): Eukaryota > Viridiplantae > Streptophyta > Magnoliopsida > Ranunculales > Menispermaceae > Stephania > Stephania yunnanensis. The sequence continues at coordinate 7,951,826 of CM077580.1, forward strand.
GCTGAACTTGAGATCGTTGGTTAAAAAACAATGAGTACCAACTATATTTAACCTGATTCGACCGCTATCATTAATTAGATTCAGTATATATACATTGTAATACACATTTATCATTTATTTAGTATTACAAATTAATCTTTTAAAATTTGTGTTCAAAATTTGATGTTTGGTATTTACTAATTACTAATTGTCATCTAAAATATCTAGCTTAAAGTAATATAATTACCTTATTTTTCTAATCTTTTTTAGGTCACCTTATTTTTCTAATATAACCACAGTTTATGTCCAGATAATCATGAGTTCAATATATAAAATTCATAATTCAAACGATGATTAATTAGGAGATAAAGTTCCTATAATATTTGAAGTTATATATAATATTATTATATATTCTCACAGTAGCCAAGTTGAAGATTAGGCCCTAAAATTAGAAATTAAGAATCATAAACATGGAAAGGTATAATAAGTGTGTCAATAGAAAGAAGTTGCTTTGAGCAAATGAATATTCTTAATGCATGGTGGGGGTGGTAACAATTAATGACATCCCATGTACATTAGCCTTATTCTAATTTGTAGGGTTGAGATTAGCCTTATAATTTGCATAAGCAAAAGGAACCAACTCAATATCATCAAAAAAGGACACCAACACAAAGGTTCCAAGACACTTTTTATTTACAACTGCCCCAAAAATGGAACATCATCGACAGAATGTTTAAGGACGCTCAAATAGATAGTAAAGTAAACATGAAAATACTAAGAGAATACTAAATTTCAGGTACTATTTTTCCATTGAGGCATGACACTTTCCTCCCTTCACACGTTCTTGATGTTGAAACTCCTAGTTTTAAGTTTACTGCTTGTTGATGACCAGCAATGTGGGTCATCGAATGCACAAACATGCTAAATAATACAACTAAAAGTGTTCTGATGACATGAGAACACTCAAATCTAAACTGAACAATATTTCTAAAAATTTGAAAGATAACTTATAAACAAAGAAAAGAAACTGAACCTCGATTACTCTACGAAATGGAAATCCAAGCAATCGATACATTTGCAACTTGATCAACCCCGTGGAGAATCTAGCAATTGTATAGCATGTAATATTTATTAAAGTGGATTGAATAAATATTCTCATATGCATTTTGATAAGTCGGTATTTATAGGTATTTAATAGTCTATTTTAGCATATTTAATTATTAAAAGTATTTAAAATATATATTTAATTATATTTTTTGGTCATTTTTAGGTGAAACAGACTGCGCGGTTGAATTCGTGGTGGAAAAATACTTAAAATGGAATATTTATTTGCAGAAATCCGATGTCGGATGTGTCGAATAGCCAACGAAACGTTCCGGCCAATCAGACGACGCCACGTCAGCGTCGGCACATTGCGGGACCAATCAGGAGATGCCACGCGTACGCCGCGTCAGCACTGCAAGCCAATCATCACGCTTCAGTAGCCGTCGTTAGGCCTCGAGATGCGTGACTGCACAAACTCCCAGTAATTCGCCGATTCACGCGCGATTTCTTCCGTGCCACGTCATGACATGTGGCGGTGTGTCATTGGCCCAGACATGTCCCTGGTAGGGGTTCCGCCAACCCGGCATTGCCACGTAGCACTGAGTCAGCAAACACAAATAGAAAGCACAGCTAGCACGCGCAGGATCTCCGCGAATCACGCGGCGACACATCAGAGGCGGTGCAGCGGGAGACCAATCATAGCGGGACACGTGGTAGAGACGCAGAAAAATAGCCAATCGCGTGCAGACACATGGCAGAGTCCGAATTTTGATCTAAAAACACCCGTACGATGCTCCTCGACGCACGAGTCACGTACCTAACCCCTAAAATTAGTATCCTAGACCAATTTGGATTATTTCTATATATTATGAACCTTGGTATTATTAATAAGGGGATAGATTAGCAATTTTGAAGAGAGTTCAATTAGTTTTTAGTAGTAGTTTTTGAAGACAATGCCCGGCTAATCAATTTCTTGCCTAAGTCGAAGGGGAAGCAAGTCGGGATCATGGATTCAAAGTATATTATGTGAGATCTTTTATTTTATTATTTAAATTAATTTAATTTCTCCTATTTCATTGTTGTTGGTTTACGGTCATTGAATGTACAACAATTGGATCTAGGTTAAATCGGTAGCGGACGCGTCCGGTTATCTAGGATTAGTGATCCCATAGATCTATATTAATGCGGTTAGTGTATTAAACCTTATTGGCGGATGTCTAGGGTTATACATTAATTAGGGAAATTAGTGGCGGATGTCCGATTATCAAAATTAGTGGAATTAGGAATTTAAAGCGGATGTCGATTTTCCATCACTAATCTAGGAGAATTAAATTAATAATTTTTTGAGAAAGATTGAAGACCATGATTGTCATTGAATCTTGATTCGATTTGTGGAGCTGGAGATTTAGGTATTATTTAGGCATTATTTAGGAATTAATTAATTATTCATTAATTGGTTTAAAAGTAGTTAGTTATTTTATTTAATTAGTTTAGTTAGATTAATTAGTTTAATTAATATTTATTTGAAAACCCCCATATTTAGTTAACTTAGAGTAAACTAAGTCCTGCGGATTCGACCCCGTATTTACCACTACTACACCCTTGCGGTTGGTAACTCTTTTACGGGTTATATTTGGCACGCACGACACGCGTCACATTTCATCAAGCAATTTTAGAGCACCCTATCGAATCACCAGTACAAAGAACTAGATTCATGTTCTAAAATAATTGTTGTATATACAATAATATAAAAGGCAAAAACGTATTTTTTGGTCCTTGACCTTTAAGTATTTTATGCTTTTGCTCCCTGAACTTTTATTAGTGTACATTTGGTCCTTGAACTTTCGTTATTGTACATTTGGTCCCTGAACTTTTAAGTTTTTTATGCTTTTGGTCCCTGAACTTTGAGTTTTTTATGTTTTGAATGAAAATTAAGTTTTTTTTTTCGACTTTCTTTGGTCGATCTGAGTCGTTCGGTTCAATAATATAAACCACTTTACTCTCATTGACTAGTCACACGACACTTTTGTTACCCACGTTGGTGGAATTTAACTCTTTAAATGGTGGAAGGATTAAATGTAGAATCATTGTGAAAGTTCAAGGACCAATTGTGTAGTAATAAAAGTTCATGGACTAAAAACATAAAAAACACAAAGTTCATGGACCAAATCATTAGTTTTGCCAATATAAAAAATAAAAAACCAACATCATATGACATACTAGACAAATGCTAGGGGAGCGTTTTTCTTGAACCTAATTTGAATGATTATCTTATTAAATCTGATCCATCAATTTTCAGAAAAATCAGTGAGAGTTGAGAGGACAAAAGATTAAGGAGAAATTGGCGAGACGAGAGACGAGTGAGATAAGGAGTTGAGGGCTAGAGAGATCAACTAGAGTTGAGAGAACAAAGAGATTAATGAGAGATAGAGAAAGAGAGACGTCGACGGAAATGTTTGAGATGGTGAAGATATTGAGTCGCCAAGATGTTTGAGCTTTGAGCTCTCTCCATGAGTCGAGTTGTTCATGGATTCATTCAACTGGTTTAGAAGATCTCCGCTGCGTCAGTTGGTATTAGAGCCTGCTTCAACGTGATTGGAGAAATCATGCCGCCGAAGAGGAACCAGCAGCGTATCGAGGAGTTGTATGACCGTGACAATTTGAATCAACAAATTGGCCAAATAATTGACCAATGCATGGGCGCGGTGGTAGAACAATTAACTGCCAGAATCGATCAGTTGTTGGGTCAGAATATGGATCGTGTCCGTAACCATCGAAGGGAACCTGTTGGTGATGAACCAGTAGGAGGTTCTTCTACCGAAGGGGAGGATGAGTATGTTGAGGCACCGAGGAGGCGCTATAGGCCGCGTTCAGTTGATGATGATCGCAGGCGGTGGGAGTCTAGGATGAAGACGGAGGTCCCAGAATTCCATGACACCCTTCAACAGGAAGAATTCTTGGACTAGCTAGCGTTAGTTGAAGAAGTTCTAGAATTCAAAGGTGTGCCCGAAGACAAGCGTGTGCAACTGGTTGCGACCAGATTCCGCAACAGGGCCACGACTTGGTGGCACTAGCAGAAGTCGATGTGGAATAGGAATGGAAAGACGAAGATCACCTCGTGGGAGAAAATGAAAAAGCACTTACGGGGTGAGTTCTTGCCTTACAACTTCCAATGCCTTATGTATCAGAGGTTGCAGAATCTGAGACAAGGGGCAAAGTCAGTAGATGATTACACTACTGAGTTTTATCAATTAGTCGCTAGAAACGAACTGCAGGAGACTAACGACCAATTAGTGGCGCGGTATATTAGTGGACTGAGGGTGCAGATCTAAGATGTCGTCAACATGTTTGATCCAGCTTCCTTATCTACAGCGCACCAGCGAGCATTGTTGGTGGAGAAACAATAGCGTCGGGGTGTGAGTAATGCTTCCAGTAATGTTAGTGTTGGGATAGCCAATACTGGAGGTAATACCGCTGCAATTAACCCTGCTAGTCGCATGAACAGACCTAATACTAGTGAGATTAAATGCTTCGATTGTGGCGAAGTTGGTCACAAGAAGTCAGAATATAAAGGGAATAAGGCTCTCTTTATTGAGAACGAAGAGGAAGACGAAGGGGAAGAGGCCAACATCACTGCAGAACCAGCCTTTGATACTTCGACAATACCAAGAATAGGAGATCGTGATTGGAGATGTTGGCACTTCCTTGGTTGTGAGGCGTTCTTGTATGACTCCTAGATCTGTCACTGATGATGAGTGGCTGTGGAATAACATCTTTCAGTCCAAGTGTACCATCTTAGGCAAGGTGTGCAGGTTCATGATTGATGCAAGCAGTTGCAAGAATATCGTCTCAGTTGAAGTGGTTCGGAAGTTGGGCCTTGCAACTGAACAACGCCCCAAGCCCTACAAGCTAGCTTAGCTAAAAAAGGGTGGTGAGGTGAAGGTGTCGAAGCGCGCCTTGGTGACTTTTTCTATTGTTGCTAACTACAAGGATTCGGTCTGGTGTGATGTTGTGGCTATGGATGCTTGCCACTTGTTACTGGGATGTCCTTGGCAGTTTAATATGGGAGTTGTGCATGATGGCAGAACCAATAAATACACCCTTATGTTCAAGGGAGTGAAGATTGTGCTCGTACCCGCCAAGGATCCGGAGGAAGTTAAGCCTACTAAAGAATCTAACAGCTTGTTGTCTTTTGCAAGATTTGAAGATGAATTACAAGACTCTGAGATAGTTTACATCTTGATGGGAAAGGAGGTAGATAGAGATGTTGATGTTCTTGAAGCTGCACTTCCTATTGTGAAGGAGTTTTGTGATGTTTTCACTGATGAGATGCCAGAAGGACTGCCACCATTGCGTGATATTCGGCATCAGATTAACCTTGAACCTAGTGCATCACTACCTAATAGACCACACTACCGAATGAGTCCCAGTGAGAATGAGGAGTTACGCAGACAGGTTGAAGAGTTGTTGGCGAAAGATTCATCCGTGAAAGTATGAGTCCGTGTGCAGTACCAGCCCTCCTTACACCAAAAAAAGATGGCTCCTGACGGATGAGTGTGGATAGTAGAGCAATCAACAAGATTATTGTCAGGTATCGCTTTCCTATCCCTCGCTTGGATGATTTACTTGACTAATTGAGTGGAGCAAAAAATTTTACAAAACTGGATTTGAAGAGTGGGTACCACCAGATTCGCATTAGAGTTGGGGATGAGTGGAAGACTGCTTTTAAAACCGGGGAAGGGCTGTATGAGTGGTTAGTCATGCTGTTTGGACTGTCAAACGCACCAAGCACCTTCATGAGAGTCATGAACCAGAGCTTGAGACCTTTGATAGAAAATGTGTTATGGTATATTTTGATGATATATTGATATACAGTACTAATGAGGAGGAACACCTCCAGCACGTGCGAGATGTTCTGACTATCTTGCGTAGGGAAAAGTTCTATGCTGCAATGAAGAAGTGCTCATTTTTTACACCGAAGGTTCTTTTCTTAGGCTATGTCATTTTTGGAGAGGATTGTTGGTTAATGAGTCTAAAGTAGAAGCCATCCGCACTTGGCCTAGACCCACCACCGTCACGGAGGTTCGCAGCTTTCATGGGTTGGCTTCCTTCTACAGGCGGTTCATTCCACACTTCAGTCAGTATCATGACCCCGATTACAAACTGTATGAAGGGCGTGAAGTTTGGGTGGAGCAACGAGGCAGATGAAACATTCCAACTAATCAATGTGCGTTTAACCACTGCACCCATTCTGGTGTTGCCAGATTTTCACCTACCTTTTGAGTTGCATAGTGATGCATCCAAAGTAGGCATTGGAGTTGTTTTGAGTCAAAATAATAGGCCTGTTGCCTATTTCAGTGAGAAGCAGTCTGGGGCGAAGTTTAGGTATAGCACATACGATGTGGAGTTCTATGCAGTGGTACAAGCCGTGAAGCATTTTGGCGACATTATCTTTTCCACAAGAGTTCTTGCTTTTTATAGACCATGAGGCATTGCGACACTTTACATGGGCAGAACAAGGTCTCGGCCAGACATGCTTCCTGGGTGGCCTATTTGGAGCGCTTTACTTTTGTGGTGAAACACAAGTCTAGTGTGACCAACAGAGTTGTTGATGCCTTGAGCAGATGAAAAAGTTTGTTGAGCCGCATGACCATTGAGATACCTGGGTTTTCCTCCTTCTCTGATTTGTTTACTATTGATCCTTTCTTTGCTACTATTGTGGAGAAGTGCGGAGTGGGGAGCGTACCGATTACACACTCCATGAGGGTTTCTTATTTCGGGGCAACCAGCTTTGCATTCCTAATTGCAGCCTGAGATTGTTGATTATTAGAGCGTTGCATGGAGAGGGACATGTTGGGCATGATCGCACTTTGCAGCTAGTGCAGGCCTCTTACTTTTGGCCTACCATTCGCAAGGAAGTGGACATATATGTGTAGCGGTGCCTTGGACTTGCAAGATTTCGAAGGGTACCGCAACTAATGTCGATCTATATATGTCTTTGCCCATTCAGAACAGCCATGGGTTGATATTAGCATGGATTTCGTGCTGGGGTTGTCTAGAACACAACAGGGAAATGACTCTATTTTTGTGGTGGTTGATCATTTTTCCAAGATGGTTCACTTCATCCCATGCAAGAAGACCACAGATGTTGTAAAGGTGGCTCAGCTGTTCTTTCGGGAGGTGTATAGATTGCATGGCCTTCCTACCTCGATTGTTTCAGATCGGGACACCAGATTCCTTAGCCATTTTTGGCGCAGTTTGTGGGCTATGGTGAACACGTAATTGAAATTTAGCAGTGTTTATCATCCGCAAACAGATGGGCAGACTGAAGTTGTCAATCGTTCGTTAGGCAATCTTTTGAGGAGCTAGGTGGGTGAGAATGTCAGGAGTTGGGACTTCAAGTTGTGCCATGCAGAATTTGCACACAACCATGTTGTTAATCGAAGTACCGGGTTTAGTCCTTTTCAGGTTGTGTATTCAGTACTACCTCGAGGTCCTCTTGATTTGTTACCAGTGCCAAGTAAGACTAGATGGCATTGCATGGCATGGCAGAAAACTTTGTTAGTGGGCTGCAAGAGATCCATCAATCTATCAAAGATAACTTGCAGAAGGTTGCTGACAAGTACAAACAATATGCAAATCGGAAGAAGCGTCACGTGGAGTTTGAAGTGGATGACTTTGTGTGGGCAGTTCTCACTAAAGACCGGTTCTCTGTGGGTGATTACAACAAATTGTCAGTTCGGAAGATTGGTCATGTGGAGGTTCTTGAGAAAATTAATCCTAATGCTTACAGATTGAAGTTGCCAAGTCACATTCGCACGGCTGATGTATTTAATGGCAAGCATCTTGTTCCCTATTATGGGGATACGTCTGATGATGACAATTCGAGGGCGAATTCTGTCCACCCTGGGGAGAATGATGAAGTCCAAGAATTTGCTTGCAAATTCTTAGAAAAATATGATGGAAAGATATGACAGGATAACATTTTGGTAATTTCGGTGAAGTTCGGGCGTTTGAGTTTTGGTGTTCCGGGGGCATGGGTTGATTGGAAACGGCGTAGAGATCACGGGTGACCGATGCGCCATGACTGCGACATTTTTCGGCGAAATTTCATCGTTTCGCCTCCGAAACGGTAATTTTGCTATTTTAGGAAAGTTTTGTTTAACTTATAACTTTCATTAGGAATTTCTGTTTTTATTGTCGTTTGTGGCATTTGTTTCTATTTTCATCTAGTTTCTAGTTTAGGGCTTTTAGGGCTTTTTAGACTTTTTACTATTTTTAGCAAATTTTAGGGTTTCACTATTTAAGCGACCTATTGGATGTAATTCGAAATTTTTTGGTTGGAATAAAAGAATTTTGAACTTTGGCTTAAGTTTTGACCTAGATCGAGTTGTTCGTGAGTTCGTTCAATTAGTTTAGAAAATCTCCGCTGCGTCAAATACTATTCCACATTTCCACGGATATATTTTAGCTTAATAAAAAGTGCTGATCAGTAATTTTTAGTTAGCATACAGATGCATGTTTTTAATTTCTCCAAGACACCCAGGATGAAGATGACACCCTCATATAGTATTTCAAAAATGGACTTGGAAAAGTTTATTGAAAAACCCTATATATATATATGATATATATATATATATATATATATATATATATATATATATATATATATATATATAATTGTGGTTTTAGTTCAATGTGACAGAAAATTGACGGGCGGACGGCATATAGAACCGCTTCGTAGATGTGATCAGGGGGCATGTCCTGTCTAAGGGAGTTCTCCACTTCCACCACTGTACCCGGACCCATACCCAGATACTTCACTGCCGCCGCCCCCACCTCCACCACCGCCACTTCCATACCATATGGCACCATTGCCGCCACCGAAACTGTATCCGGATCCATACCCAGACCCGTATCCACTTCCAGCACCATTACCATATCCGGATCCTCCACCACCACGATCACCACTTCCATAACCTACAACCCCATTGCCACCACTAGAACCATATCCGAACCCATACCCAAACCCAGACCCATATGCGGATCCTCCACCACCACCACTCCCATGCCCTCCACCTCCAGCTCCTCTCCTGACCCGTAACCAACTCCACTGCCACTACCTGACCCGTACCCATACCCGGAAATACCACCACCTGAACCACCTCCGCCGCCGCCACCACTCCCATACCCTCATCTCGCCTTGCCATAGCCCGACCCACTTCCCGAACCATACCCAGACCCAAAACCTATACCCGGCAACCCGCCCCTGCCACCAGCTTCTCCCTAACCATGTAGGGAATGTCTAGCGGCAGAGGAGATCCCAATTATAACTAAGAGCATCAAAGTAAGCAATGCCAAGCTTCTCATTCTCAAGACAGCCATGTTGTACATATGTTGGATGGACTAACTATATATTGTTATTGTTATGTATGAGAAACCTATATATAGTACTGGTGCTATGTATATAATTATATACTCTTTCAATGTCACTTCTTTTCTAGGAGTTTCTACTACTAGTCTACTACCACTTCTGCAGTGCAAACTAGGATAGGATTATGATGAGTGATAGTGGACTTGTTGCCGTGCATGTACTCTTGTCCTGGGAAGAAAAGGGAACAACCAGAACCACTCCCATTTAAAACTGACAAGTCTAGAATCTGCACAAGAGAGCCCTCACAAAACTAACGCGTTTCAAGAGTTCAAGAAAAGAACATATAGTGGGTTTGTTAAGAATTCTTATAATATAAAGAATGGACACACAAGGCATAACGTTAGTGGTGAGCTAGCTATTGCCAAATCACTGACTTGGCACTCAATAAGCAACTTTTGCACATGACAACTAAAACTATCTTAAGCTAGTAAAACCACCTCCTCGATTTTCAAAAGCATCCTAAATGCATTTTGCTTTTCATAACCATATACGTCATCAAAGCACAAGCTAAAAGCAAAAGTTTAACCAAACAACAACTTTATATTTTAGTTCAAAAGTTTAACCAAACATCGACTTTATATTTTAGTTCAAACATCCCCAACGCTTTATATTTTGATTGCCATAAATGATACGTTCATACCTTCCTATGAATTCTAGACTTTAATTAACAGGACTAATTAAGATATCAAATTCCAGGTTCATGAGTATGAAGTCACCAATGGCTTAGGATATTGAGATGGTCTTTTCCGCAAATCAATTGATTCAACTCTGATAGAAGAAGACATGCAACTATGAGAAAAACCAATCGAGCAAACACTCATCCCATTAAAAAACCAGTGTTTTCACCATGTATAAGCATGGGTAAGGCCACTTATCTCACAAACGTTCTGCTAGGAAAAAAAAATTGTCACTAACAATGCTAAATCTTACGAGTTATCAGAAATGAATGAAAACTCCTCTATACATAAAAAATAAAATAAAAAAATCAACATATTGTTCAAGCAAACAAAAACATTTATGCACAAGAATCACCTCAACAATAATATTAAGCATACAAGAAATAAATCAAAGTAGGAAGGCAAGTGGCGTCTTACTATCAAGATAATCTCTTATTCCTAAATTTACATGACATGATACTATCTAATATACCCTGAAGAGTAGAAATTGAACAAAACTTTTTAACTTTTCCGTGTACAAGCTCGGAGAAATCATATATCAAGAAGGCTACTTGATATATTGGCAGTTACCAACGAGATGTAAGTGAAAAAGGAGATCCAATCGGAGCTGCGAGACCGAGATACCTCATTATCTTGAATCTTCGCATCTTTCTTGCTGATTTATTAGCGGAAAAATTCACCTCCTATACAAAGAAATTTTCAGCACGGTTACAATAAATTACCATCAATGATACTGAAGAAGAATTGACAAACATGAGATCGACCACTCACATCAAAATGAACTTTAGGCTTTCTTGTTCTTTTCCCCCTCCCGCTCTCGACAAACTTCTCTTTTGTTTTGCTTGAACTTGATTCAATACACTTGTCTGATTGAGCATCTATAGTACAAACAAAGAAAAGTTAGAATTCATAACTACTAAAAGAACCTATGTTGTTTTAATTCTGATTCCAACTGCAACTGGATACCACATCATATATAAAAGCAGTGCGCCATACTTTCTTTTTGGGCGTCTCCCCTTAAATGCTTGTGCAAACATCACAGTCTTACATTTAGATGCATCTAATGATTTTGTGGCATTGATTCCATATAATGGTAAAACTTCTATCTCAGTAAGGAATAAATGGTATCCTTATTTACAAAATAGAACACAAAGACTTGAGGTTTTCCAAAAGGGGAAAGAAAAATAAGTATAATGCAGTTATGAAAACTTTTGATGGAGTTTAACTTTTATAACATTAGTCCTTAAAAGGTTTTGGTCCGTCCTTGAAAAGCACGAAGACTGCACTTGAAAAGTTGATCCATGTATTTCCACCCATTAGACTTCAGATCAAGTTTCACTTTTCTCAAAAATTCTTAACTTTATCATAAACTCCACAATTTCTTTAACCAGCAGCCGCTTTCGAAAATATCACCAAAATTAAAAGAGGGCGGTGAAAGAGCATACCTGATGACTGTTCATGTTGTCCCATGGTCATCGCTCTATCAAGGTCTGTATCCAACTGTTTGCAACAACTTGGCTGTTCCTTGGTGTTTAAAGCCTAAGATTGAAAAATAAAATTGCCCACTCAATATGACCATAGAGGAAACAGTTAATGTCATTAAAATTGATATAATTAGAAACAACAACACAAGACAGACTATACAAAATATACCTGTCTAAGGGCATCTTGGAAAGCTTCCATAGGATTGCAGCTCCTTTCTTCGAAACACTACAACACAGATTGGTGATTCGTAGATATTAGAAGAAATACCAAGTGTCTGGTTTACGATATAAAAAGCATAAACTAGGTTAGCTAAGAACTTCAGAACTTCATCAACTAGCTGTACCTGTACCTATTATATCATGTATCTCAGTGCATACAAAGAATTATCTCTTTAAACAACTACATGAATTTCTTAGCCTAGCAGTCTGAATCTGAAATCAAAGAGGATTTTGTATTGATTGGTAACTAGATTACGTTCTTAGCAAACTGCTTGCATCAACTGAAGCTGTTAAGGATGACCATTCCTCCAACATTTCATTACATCACCAAAATCGAGTCAATAGTCAAAGCTTTTTTATCTTCATTCATTAGTGGCTTATTATGGAAATAGATTTCTTTAACTTGAAATGCCGCTAGTAAGATTTAATAGCATTCTTGTTCACACACAACATGCAAGGACTTATTTTGCATGTTAAATCATCAATGATGGTAATTAATTAGACTTACGAACAACATTTTGACAGCAGTGAATTTGCATGTTCAACTGCCGACATCAGCTATTTGATGTAAAATTATGGGTATATGGATGTAAATAGTCCGTGCTCACCTCATTAAACTGGGAAACATCTCCAGCTAGATCAAGCCAAACACTGCAACAAGTGAAACAAGTTCTTAGCATTCTCAAAGGGACTAAGACAAGTATTTTGCTAGTTGAAATTTAGCATGGTATCATTAAGGTAAATATGTACCATTCATCGTTCCCATAATACTGTACCAAAATACGTCCAGTGACACAATTGTCCTCTTCAGAGACAGAAGTGGATTGCTCTCCCATGATCTAAATGAAGTCAAGCAATCAAAGAAGGTGACGATTGACCAAATCCAAGGTTACGCAAAATAGTAGAAGAATAGAAGGAAAATATGCATTTTTTTTTATAAGAAAGAAACCAACTTTGCCTCTGTCGAGACCCAAACCCCCAATCTCTTACCCAAGTGACCCCATAACAAACTAGTGAGCTACCCACTTGGTTGGTGGAAAAAAATGCATATTCAAAACCAAGATAAATCATTGCCGCCACTGTGAGAGCTGAGAAGGCGTACGTAAGGAGCATTATCATCTTCTACTGTAGTCCGAAATGGTATAGATCAAAGTACATGTTTTATTTTTATAGTTTATCTTGGATAGCAGCCTTAAGAAATGATATATCGTGGATAGTTCAGATTGGAGTTCACGTGTGACATGCATAGCATACTAGTGCATCCTGGATGCAGATTGCAATATTCTTTCCTATATAATCATACGAAAACATGCAATTCATGACTAGAGATTTAGGATAGAGCAAAGACACTGATGACAGTTATGAGCACGAATGCTTGTTTGATGCATGCGAACGATCAATTCAATTCCATTAATATTACCATACATACCGACTGAAATGATTGCAATACAGAGGAGATGATTACAATAATAACCATAAAACGTGATCAATGAGCTTCCGAAGTAAAAAATAGGGAATCTTGAGCAACCTCTTTCAGACTGAATGCAGAATTGGAAATATCAAAGACTGGCATACCTTTGCTGGCCACCAAATCTGAGAACCATTTTTAGCCCATACGGTGCTTCCTGGAGTCATCCAGAGATCATTGCACTCAGGAAGTTGCAAAGCAGATTTATTTAGCGCACAATATTCATTGTCCACTTCACCAATTTTAAACCCTTCATCAGTCCTGCACAAATTAGTCAAAACCAAATCTCAGTTAGTTACGCGGCCTGTCCCACAGCTCAGCACGTAGCACGCCCAGCACGTAGCACGCCTTGAAAATAAAAAGAACCTGTTATCATAGTTATTAAGAACTGTAGTTTGAGAAAATTCAAACTCAGTAAGTGGTATTGCTGCAGAATTCGCAATTGCCGTTTCGTTTTCTCCATTCTGCAACAGACTGCACTTGACTAGCGGAAACTCATGAATTTCTTTAATCAACGAAATGAAAGACTTGCGTCCTTTGTCCACTCTAGCCGCAGAGAAACTGGTCGTGCTATCCTTTGCGTTCCCAAAGTTCAGGCCTAGAACCTGATGCGTCAGAGATAAAATAAAATAAAATAAAATAAAATAAAAGCACAAACCTAAGTTCCTCATCTAGAGCAAACAACAGTTGAAGACGAGTAAGCGAACATCTGGCAATTCATGGCACTAGTAAGATATGAGGTGAAAACATTGAAATCGAGAAAGAGTTTATTTTGCTCGGGTATGCAAATTATGCTCCACATTACATAATTGCTACTCCTGCTAGCTCATAGCAGTCTCTTCTCATTCAACCAATTCTTGCCCTTTTTTCTTGGAACAAAAAAGAATCCCAAGACCCAATTTATTAGAGTATTTATAAGAGATCAATGCCGAATTCACTTCCTCAACATTTCTCAATCGAATCGACACATTAACTCAACCTAATTATGTTACAAAACCCTAAAAAACCTTTCTTTTCACTCCCACATTCCCCAATTGAATCACATTAGTCACACCCACGTTCCCAAATCACAAGAATTTAAGAACCCACAAAGAATCAATTCAATTTGCTGAACAAGCAAACCAATCATAGAATTTCAATCCAAGAACAAGCATCACACCAATCAAAAAAACCCTCCTTTTTCACTCCCACATTCCCCAAATGAATCAAATTAATCCCAAACAATCACATCCACATTCCCAAATCACCAAAAACTCGAGAACTGAGAACCGAGAACCGATAACAATCAATCCGACATCACAAAGAACCAACTCAATCGACCAGTCAATTCAATTCCACAACCAACCAAAACATAACAAGAATTGGACGAACCTGGGCGCGAAGCAGAAGCAGAGGCTGAAGAGAGCGAAGAAGACGACGATGACGAAGGCGTGGATGGCGGCGACGAGGAGGAATAGGAGAAGAAGAGGGAGAAATCGGTGCGGGGCTTGGGGGCGGAGCTCCTGCGCTGCTGACAACACCTGGGGACGTAAATCTGCTGCAATGCCCTCGCTTTCTTCCTCATCTTCCTCGCCATTGAAGAACCCTCAATTTCTCAATTCCAGATCCCCAAATCCAAACCCTAAGAGAGAGAAAGTCCGGGAATTGGGTTTCTAGAGAGACGGGGCCGAGGTTGTATAACTTGTATCGATCGAGAACAATCAGGAGAGGAATCAAAACGTAGAGATTGGTTTGGGACGCGTTTGGTTCATCTCTTTCCTAATTCTTGTTTTTGTTGGCACACAGAGTAATTTTTAGTTTTGGTTTTGGTTGGTTGGATTTCACCTGGGCTTCGCATTGGCGGGTACTCAACTCAATAGAGAGTTGGTTTGGTTTGGTTTATGTCATAGGAGTAGTATATATCGCCAGTGTTGCCTTGGGAGTAGTTGGGAGTGTTATGTGAAACTATAGACTGGAGATGGAGGCTTCAAATCCAGCCACGTGTCATTTATGCCCCCAAAAATGTATAGTAACTATTGTTTTCCTGCCCTACGCACAGGTGTTATTTTTTTGACGAAATAGTCGTACCGATTTCATTGAGCTCACTACGTAGAATTACAACAATGAAAACATTACATAGGAGCTTTATTGAAAGTATAAAATTAGAAGATTTATTAAATTATTTTTTTGTCTTTAAGTGTGAGATATTTGAACGAATTAGGAAAAATCTTAGAGTAATTTATAAGGAAAATGTGTAAACAATATTTGATCGTGGTAAATTAAATAAGAATTATCATTGTGGTAGAAGTATCATTTTAAAATACTTAAGTCTCATCCTGAAGTACAATAATAAAATAAAAATTTGTAAAATAAGAGTCGTTTGTGTACTTACCTATGTTTGCATTTTAGATCACACATTGTGTGTGTTGTATAGCGGACTTGTTTGGTAAGCTAAGTCTGTGATTAGTGATTATTTAAGCTCTTGTATAAATACGTAAGTTGTATTTATTTTTTCAGTTAATGAGAAACTTTGTTTAGAAAAGTATTATGTTGTCATTTTGTTAAAAGGTTTAAAATGTTTTTCTCATTATTTGAAAAAAAAAAAGTTTTTCTCATTCAAGTGAGGTTCGTTAAGCTGAAGAGTTTATTTGTGTGACAAAAAAGTTGTGAAGCTGTTTTTTCCAAGTTGGGGTTTGCTTATGAAAACAAAAAAAGAGAAAATTAATTATTTGTAAAAATAATGTTGCAGTAACCAAATGGATAGTGTATGATTTGAAACGTAGATTAAATACATTGAAACAATCATTCGTTTATCAAGAAAAGAATTTAAATGCACTTAATTGTTATTTCGATCAAAAACTAACTATAAATAAATTCAATATGGGGGAATGAATATATTCCTTGAAATAATCAATAACACATAAATAAATATCTTAAAATAGAAAAAATTAGAAAATTAGAAAATTATATTGGTGAAAGGAGAATGCATGTCAACTTTCTCTCAGCTCCAACTTTTATATATATACTAATCGATTTCCTGCGCTCTGCTCAAGAGTACATGAATATATTGTAATATTTTTTACAATTAAAATTACAATTCACAATAATCAACCCATATTTCTTAGAAAAAAAATATATACAATAGATGGCAAAAAAAATGTTTACTTATAAATCATTGAAGAAACCCTTTATTAACAAAAGAAAAAATTCGAATGAACTTAATTGTTATTTCATAGCCTTAAACAGTATATATAAGTAATGTTGCGGTAGCCAAATTGATGGTGTAAGATTCGAAATAGAGACTTAATGCATTGATGAATAATTCATTAATTAGACCCGTTATTAGGTTGTTCAAAGTTGGATTTTTCGTTTTTCAAAAATATGGGGGATGAATATATCTTAAAAAAAATAAATAACACAAATATCAAATATCTTAAAATTAGAAAAGAGAAAAATTAAGAAAACCCTTAAAATGAATTGGTGGAAGGAGAAAGCATGTAAAACTTTATCTCTCTTTTAAGTGACTTGCGAGCAAGATGTTACCATGCATGCACAGCTGTAACCGGTCAATGAAAATGCGGGCACTCAATTAATTAATTAATTATGGGTGTATTTCTATTTAATTAGCAGTTAATTAAATAATTAAGAGATCGAGATAGATACTCTTAAATTTTAAGAGCTAGATTTTTTGTTTTAGTCAATTAATAAATGGGGGAATTAATATATTCTTTGAAACAACCAAACACCTTAAATACCTTAAATAAATAAATACCTTAAAATAGAAAAAATTAAAAAATTAAAAAATTAAAATGATGAAAGGAGGATGGATGGGAACTTTCTCCCAGCTCTGACTTTAATATATACACTAGTCGTTTAATAATAATAATAATAATAATAATAATAATAATAATAATAATAATAATAATAATAATAATAATAATAATAATAATAATAATAATAATAATAATAATAATAATAATAAAATAAAAACAATATATAAATAAAACACTATATTCATAGTTATTCTCATCGAGTCAAACGAAAGGTTCATAAAAGAACAATAATAATAAGAAAAAGCAAAATACTATATTGCCTTCTTTAACTTTTGTAGCATTTTATGGAGTGAACAACATCTTTAAACAATGGTAATCTCATGCAATAGTGTATATTGATCCACTATAACCATTAAATATAAATTCCGCCATATCGTATGTTTACTCCAATTGAAGAATCTAAACCAACAGACAACATAACAAAGGCAGCATAAAGCTTACGTGATTATTGATTTGTGTTATAGATATAATGATTCACTTCAGTCTTGAACTTATGGAAAACGTACCAAACGATTAGATCCAATATAGAGCAAACATGCATAAAGGAGGGCGATCAAAAGTGGTTTAGCTTATAAGCGTTGTGAATGGTTTTTATATCACTGGATGCATGAAGCTATGGGTAAGTAGAACAACTTTTGAATGTACAGGCGATGTTGAAATCCATCGATCCTATCTTGAATTTATTGGGTGATAATTAGTTGAGAACTGGAGGAATCTAAGGTTGTGTATAATAAAATTGGTTTTTTTGTGATTTTTTGAAAGGTGAAGGAAAAAAAAAAAACCAAGTCGATTGCAAGAAGAATGAATGAGAGTTGAAATTTATAGGGGGAATGTAACTTGCACTACACTCAATTCCTTGTATATACCCATGATTTCAAGTTCAACGTACTTAATCTATTAATGATAAGATAACCACTATTAATTATTAATAAATGCACATATAATGTATAATTATATCTCTTGAAATAATAAATAAATAAATAACAAAAAATAACTCAATTCATTGTATTTACCCATGATTTCAAGTTCAACGTACTCAATCTATTAATGATAAGATAACCACTATTAATTATTAATAAATGTAGACATAATGTATAATTATATCTCTTGAAATAATAAATAAATAAATAACAAAAAATAAAAAAATTGAGAAAAATAGAATGGTGAGATGAGGTAACTTTTAAACTCTCTGTCTCCTCCGACTTATATATATAGGTTTTTAGTTGGTTTTGTTGGAACAAATTAAACGTAGGAAAATACTAGAACGACAACAACAATGTCATACTATAAGACACATTGATTCACAAAGAAAATACTATAACGACAACGATACTGTCACCCTACAAGACACATTAATTCACAAAAGTAATCCATGCGACCTTGACTTGCAACTCACGTGTTTTGCATGAGAATCTATGTATGTCTGCATCTTGAGGCACGCATGAATAACTCTTTGCGAGTTAATGTGTCTTCTGCGATGTGACATACTTTTGTCATTCTAACACTTCTATTAAACTTATTTGAATGATAAAACAAAAACCAACAATAAAAATAGTGTGATTTGTTGTTGTTGTTGTGACTCATGGAAAACAAATACTTAATTAGTTGCCAGTGAGATTTTTATCTTCTTGTACTTAATAAAGTCTCTTTCTTACAGAAAAAACAAAAAAAAAATTGTACAAGCTCAGTTTTTTATTTTTTTAAAAAAAACTTGAGTTTTGTGTCCTCGGAAATGTAAAAAAATTGAAATTAAAATTCTCTTTGTCGTATAAACATATATTAACAATGGCGAAAGATGTAAAAGCACCTCAATTTGATGAGATAAAGGAGACATCGCTTATTGAAAGGTAAAGTTTGGAGAGGTCAAGTTCGACTCCCACTTTAGTTTACAAAAATGTGAAAAATAAATCAACTAAGTATGTAGCGCAATGAAACATGCATGCTCCAGCTTGAGGTTGGGTGATCTATTTAATAATCTTTAAAAAGGAATAAATAACAAGAAATAATAAATTTATATACTTGATATAATTACATAAACTTCACCAATATATTATATATACTAATTTTATATACGAGCTACGCATGCGATCGCGTGAATTTAATTAATCTAACAACTTATTTTTATTATTTAAAAAATATACATGACTTCACAACAGGAAAAATAAAAGTATTGATTTAAAGAAACGTTAAAAAAATAAAATAAAGTTCATGCGTCAATAAAAAATAAAATAGTCAAAGATTTATTATAACTATTTTAAATACGTATAAAGATCGGTTGTTTTTTTTGGTGATAAATTAATATAAGTAACCAAAAAGAAAACAAAAAAGTAATTAGCTAATTAATAGATGATCATTTAAATGGTAAAAACGATCATTCAAGTGGCAGATGAATCTTTCAGGCTCTATTTGGCATGACTAGCTGATAATCTAGCTGATAGCTGATAATCAACTAGCTGGTAGCGGAAAGCTGATAATCTAGCTGATCAAGTAAAAACTGTTTGGAATGATAGCTGATTGATTAGCTGATAAATGCAAAATGACAATAAAGGACATATGACACAATTAAGTATATTAATTATATAATCATATAATTAATGTATTTTATTTACAAAATATAAATTAATACCATAAAATAATTTATATTATTTAGAAAACTAAACTATGTGTGTCTATAAATGCTTACATGAAAATAGCTCTATATTAATTTATAAGAATTCGTAAAAAATAAACGCATGTAAATAAAATACAATAAACGACTTGGATAACTATACATATACCTAACGCATCATCCATAACCGAGAAGCAATATTATTGCGAATATTCTTCATTTCTATAGAAGTATCTCTATAACTTAAAAAAAAAAAATTAGATTAGTAAAAAAAAATTAAAAATATGTAGGATAGCCCACCACTCGAACACTATATTAAAAAATATTTTTATAACATCTAAAAATATTTTTATACTCGACGTTGTTAAAACTTATTCAATATGTAATAAATATCTAACAAGATTATCTATAATTAAGAAATTAATGTGTAATGATTTTTAATTTTAGTGAAATTTTTTGTTTTATAATATTTAGTTAATTATTAATCACTATTTTTTTATTAACAATATTAAGCTATATGTTAATTTTAAATTCAATAAGTTTTAATAACGTATTATATAACTGTTGGTCTAGCCTAGAAGAGTTTGAAAGGTTAGTTTCGCCTTTGTCAATTTTATCTGGGTATAATCGCAGGTATTAATATTCGCGGGGTTCGTTTAAGTATTTGCGTATTTTGTTTTTACTAATTTGCAAGGGCATTAATTTACTAATACCGTAAAAATAAGGGTATAATGGAGAGAAAAAATCCAAACGACGGATTTTCGGTTCAAACGCTACTAAGAGTAGCGTTTCAATTGGGAGCTTATCATCTAGATTATTTTTTAAATAAGCTACAAACCAAACACAACTTAACAAATAAACTAGCTGATCAGCTAGATGATAAGCTAGTTTGTGCTTACCAAACAGAGCCTCAGTGTGCTTATTATATTACTTAAAAGGATGGAAAATGTTAAAATGACAACCCAAATGACACATTCAGTGACACCCCCATGACGTGGCTGGTGGGTCTCATATTAAAATGACTTTGCACAAAATAATTTATGTTGCATAATACGCGTGGTATGTATCTCGAAGCATGAAAACGACTTTCATGAATGTGGGCCAACACAACATGCCACATTTTAACGTGAGACCCGTCTGTGTCATTTGGAGTATCATTCTACCATTTTCCTAAAAGGAATACATAATCACCTTATTGTGGTTCTCTAGTTAATTTAGTATAGTCCATGAATCATGATAAGAAGAATTGTACGGATATTCACCGTTAACTCCTCTCGCACTGTAAGTTTGCAAAAATGAACCAAACGAAGCCTAATATTAAATCGCAACCCTTCAAAATCAAATTTATGGCATTTATATGGATGTTCATTTCATTAATAAAGATTAACGAATTAATGTACTTCCATTTGGACGATTGGTTCTATATATGTTTAGCTTTGTTCTACTAAATATACTAAGATTTTTCCGCCAAAAAATATACTTAGATTTGAGACTTTACTTCCAAAAAATAAAAATAAAACATGCGAAAATTGCAATAAGTTCAAAATACTCCATCAAAATATGATGAATTGATAATACATAGGTTTTATCAACTACTAATTATTGACAAAAAAAAGACTCAAATTTATTAACTAATTAAGCTGAAGCACACATCGTTATCAAGTACCTATCAGCACCGGAGCAACTCCCCAACGGAGGCTCACTATCCTCCGGAAACGTGTGACCGAGAGGACAGGCTTGCTTAAACCCATTCGAGTATTTACTCGGCTTACATGCAACGCCCGTGAATGATCCAGTACAACAGTATGCAGGATCGTTAAACGCATCACAGGCACTCTTACACGCCACTCCCACCCCCTTGGCGTTCTTCACCAACACGTCATCCGGGCAACTCTTGATCAAGTCTTTGGTGCATCCAAGAGAAGGACACGTGGAAGCAGATCCACCGTCCGGGGTCACCGTGATCGGGATGTTGTAGCCGTGGATTAAGCTGACCTCGTAAGTGACGACCGTCTGATTGATCGAAAAGTTGAGCAGGGTCGCCGGGTACTTGGGTGGGCCCCCAGTGCACTCTACGAGTCCGGTCCCACAATCGCCTGTCTCACACGAGAAGTGTTGGGCTGCGTCAGTGGTACAACCGGTCCTGAACCAGATCGATCCTGACCATTGATCTGGGGTCTCGAAGATCGTTAATGTTCCCGGTCCGAACTCCCATTGGGCTTCGTCAATAATTGGGTCCGCTCCGACCCATACTGTGTCCGGGCACTTGTTGTCGTAGTTTAAGACTGTTGACGCGTGCGCACCTAATCAAAATGATCAAATTCTCTTCGTTAGTTAAAGGAGCATTTTTTTTTTTTTTTTTTTTTTTTTTTTTGTCAAAAAGGGAGTTGTGTGTGTGTGTTTTTTTTTTTTTTTTTTTTTTTTTTTTTTTTAAGAAATAAGGAGATGTTGTTGTAACTCATTAAGGACATGCATTTGTGTGCCCTTTCAATACGGATCGAGATATGTGCATGCATGTCATCGAGAATCAAATAAGACAAGTAAGTAGCGTATCTATTTCATATTACAAAAGTATTTTCTTTTAATCTTGTTTATAATATATTTTTTATTTTTTCATGATAAAAAAGTATAGAATATACTTTTTGGTAACGAATGTTAACATTCGGTGGTGAGCAATTAGACGCAGCTTATTAGGAGGGTTACTTAATAAATTTAATATTTATCGATGATTGAAAGTGCCTTAAATCAGAATAGTCAAGTAATCCAAATTTTGAGGTCACAAGACAAAAATGTTATTATTTATCTTAAAAATAATAAGAAATAAGTCAATTTATCATTAAACTAAACAAAAATTAGTTAAAAAATCAAAGAAAAAAACTAAACTAAACAAGAATTAGAAGAAGAAGAAAAAGAAGAAGAAGATGGAAGAAAGTAACCTGAAAAAAGTGCAAAACAAAATAGAAGAGCAAGGTTGAGTTGATCTCTCGCTGCCATGGCTAGCTTTTTTTTTTTTTCTCAAGGAATTCCATCCAATATGAGCTATTTATAGGATTCATTTTGTATAATCCGAAGTGATTTGGACAAGTAAACAAAGAAATACTGATCTATATATCATTTATTGATATAACTGACTATTTATCATTTATTGATATAAAATATAGATCACGGTGCGCAATCTGATTCTGATCTCCATGAATCCGCTATGAATCTCTATGCAGTATGGCATGATTCTGCTGTTTAATTGCCAGTTTAAAACGTAATATGATCAGCGGTTAGAAATTGCTCTAAAGAGACGCGTTCAAAGATCAACGGCCCAATCATAGTTTTGTTTTTAAAAAAAAAACTAATTACAGACACAAAAATGGAAAGAGTGCACGTGGCATTCATACATGCGGCGATGCCACTGTTTTATTTATTGGTGCACAAGTCAAAGAATACTAAGCGCCTTATATGGTAAATTTTGGGTGTTTTTCAAAAACAATAAGTGGCTTTACTTTTTTTATTCACCAAAATAGTGGAGTTTATTTTGAAATTTCAAAACCAATCTATAACTCATTTTCAAAAGTAACTATTGATGATGAGGTGGCATACATCGTTGGTGAAGTGGAGGACACTTATATGAATAGCTCCTTTTGAAAATGAGCTATCTATACAAAATATTAAACTCTATGAATGACTCCTTTTAAAAATGAGTTATTTGTTCAACTCGAATATCGCACATCGAGGTGGAGAACTCATGCAAATGGCACGTGCGTATCGAGATGGACAATTCGCGTCCACTACAAGAAAAATGATATTTAAAAACGGAATTAGCAACGGAATTAAGTTCCGTTGCTAAAAAAAATGGTTAGAGACGGAATTGAGACGGACTAATTCAGAGACGGAATAGAGAGAGATTAGAGACGGAAATAGAGACGGGATTTAATTCCGTCTCTACATAATGGCGCCAACATTCCCACCAAAACTTTTTTTTTTTTATAATCGTTTATCCAATCTCGAGATTCGTGCATCTTTGATCTCGATGATTCAAAACAAAATAGCAACCCTATCCCCACACAACGCTCCCTCTCTCTCCCGATTCTCTCTCTTTCCGAAAACCCTATCTCCCGAAAAATCCCTCTCTCTCGATTCTCTGTCTCTCCGATCGCCCGAAAAATCCCTCTCTCTCCCGATTCTCTATCTCTCCGAAAACCTCTCTCGACGGCAGATATCACCGCTCTCTCTCACGGACCGTCCACCGCTCTCTCTCTCTCACCGCTCTCTCTCACCGGAATCTCACTCACCGTCAACTCTCTCTCTCTCTCTCTCACCGAGATATGTCGTCGCTGCGATTGAGGCTACGACGAGGCCGTCGGTCTGCCGTCGCCGTCTGCCGAGTCTGCCGTCGGGTCTGTTCGTCGCCGTTCGTCGCTGTACCTCGCCATCTCCGAAGCCATTGCCACGACGGTGCTAAGACAATTAGAAAAGCTCTGGATTTTTGAGTGAGCTGCTTATGTGGTTATGCTTTAGGATAATCTTCAGTGCCTGCTTGCTCTTTCTTAATACTGATTTTGTCATTTACGGGGTCCTCGATGCCTCGCCGAGTGCTTCGCTTCTCCGATCGTTCCCTAAAAATGGCAATGATATTGACTCGTGTATCGATCTCGTTAGTGCTCATTGATCCAGATGTTCCAGCGTCAGTTCTGTAGTTTATACTGCAAGAAGAGGAAGGAAGTGAGAATTACCTGGATCTCCAGAAGGTGTCCTCATTGTCCTCTGTTTTGAAACATTTAGTTTGATTATTATGAAATCTTTTCTTATCTTCGGTTGCTAGAGGAAAACTTTTAATAGCATTTCTTCAGTACTCTTATTTGGATCTCCCACTATAACGTTGGATGATAATGTGTCTTGCTTCTTTTTTCACATTTAATTTGCGCTACCAGATTGACAAAGAGTAGACCGAATTAGCTAGAGCAAAGTTTTCTATCCTAAGGAAGGAAGCTCAAGCAATCCTGGACTTGGTACGTAGCCTTGCACTTAATACAATCATCTTTTCCTTTATATGCTTAATTATTTAAATCAATGAAGTTTTTTGGTTTCAATGCAACTTTTTTCTATTGATCCCAATTTTTTATGGGGTCTGAAGATACCAAAAATATTGATTATATTCTTCCGGCTACGATGATGACAATGTTCATGGTTTTTATTACATAAAAGTTTTAAGGCCTTGATAGTCAATTTTTTATTGATTGTTATCTGTATGTGAAGTTATAATCCTCATTTTTTTTTTCTGCAGTGAAAGACATTCCTCTTGTGAGATAGCTTTTTTATTGGCTATTTATTTGTTGCGCTTATTTTCACGGATTTGCTATTTATGTCATATATATGGCTGGTTTCTGGTGCTTATGAATTAATGGTATGTATGGAGTCTTTTTTTTTCAAGTTTTCCCAGTTGAACTGTAATTTTGATTTTAGAGGGAGTGATTTGGTTCTTGACTCATACTGTTCTCTATATGCGAGTTCTTTGAATACTTTTAACAGATGAATACTTGTCAATGTTCCAGATCCTAATACATGTGTATTTGCCAGTACTACTCGTGATCATCCTATACATCTTTGGGATGCAACTTCAGTCGGTAACATAAAAACTATGTGAAAGCAACTTGCTTTAAGGAACTTATGTAATGCATTGCAACGTAGCATCCAGAAACTCAATCTACCATTAGCCTCATGGTTTTCGAAGTTGTGCATCAAGGGTGTGGCGTACGCTTAGTTAGTCTTAGTTCATAAAATATGCTCTCCTGAACTTTTAATCTATTATATTAAATTGAATTATTGAGAGAGAAAACAAAACAAAACTAAAAAACTGGATTTATGTCGAGTTTTGGTTGAGCTCCCAAGCCACCTAAGAGACTTGTATCCAAGCTTTGCGTATATCTTTGTTAGGCATCTACTATTATATGAGATTTATGTTTTTCCTTTTGCCTTTGGTTGAACCTCTGCTTCTCTGAATTATTTATCATTATTTTATACAAAGCTATTTTAAGAACATTAGCTACAAAATTAACAACTCTCGTGGATTTTTAATAAACGCGTGCGTAAATAATCCCCGCCAATACTACCCCGTGTCTTTGTTTTCTTATGTAGGCGTAGTGGTAAATGATTTGTCTATCTTCGCTTTAAGTGTTATCAATTTGTGTAATATTCATTGCCATGTCTTTTTAAATTATTTATGCATTTTTCGGTGACATTTCTACTCATTACAGTTGCGATACACCTATCGAGCCTATGATTCCATGGACGAAATAACTGCTGCCTTGTCTATTGCTTTCAATCCTACTGGATCCAAGTATACAGACTTACCTCAATATTATATTTTCCATTGCTTTTTTTGCACAAGAGCAATGTTTAGAATTTAAAATAATGGTAATGGATAAAATAATGGATGAAATTATAGGAGCCACCATTTTGATTAGAATTCTAATAATTTGGCGGTAATGGTTATTCATCTGAAAGGAATATCCTGAACTGTTCTTTGATTATGATTGTCAACCTTTATTTTCTGATGGTATATTGTCTTCGCTAGTTTTGTTGATTTCCTTGCTTATGGATTTTTGACTTACATTCGGGATTTTGAACAGTATTCAACAATCCAAGGCAATAAAGAAGGGCAATCAGGTATAGACTTATCTGACTGCTTGATTAAGTTCTCTAAATTTCCATCATAAATTCATTATATGCAATATAATTATAACTTTTAGCCTTTTTTTTGAGCAGGTAGCCTTTTTTTTAGCAGCATGTTTAAATAATTATAACTTTTAGCCTTTGCTCAATTACAGGTAGCCTTTTTTTTTGGTTTAAGTAAATGTTTACTGTCTCCCATAATATTGTTTATATTCTTATTATTGTTTGTATAATTTAGTGATTTTTTTTCTTTTTGATATTTTTTCAGGTGTTTTGTACGAAGTCAAGTATGACTTGAAGCACAATCAACTTTATATAATCTCGGAACACTTCATTTTTTTTTCATTTAGAACAATTTTTCCTTTTACTTTTGTAGAAAGATACGATATAGAAACTTTTTAGATTATTTTTTTTGTTTCGTGTACAGTACATTGAGAAAAAATAATTTTAAGGATATGTTAAGTTTATATAAACTGTGCAATATCAATATATTATTTAGCTATGATTTGTATTATATATTGGCAGGTTAAATGTGCTTGGATTGAGACCTATATCTATCATATATATAAAAGCACGAATCACAAATTTTTGAGTCGTAATCAAATTTACTTTTTTGTCCCTCAATTGTATATTAATATATATATATATATATATATATATATATATATATATATATATATATTTTAAAGCGTTGTCACTTTAATATATAGTTTAATTAGTCCATATTCCTTTTTTATTTTTGGGTATCTTAACTTTTCTTTGGCACAATATATATGATAACGATTAATCCAATAAGACTAGATATTAATCTTGTATAAGTATTATGTTAGATCATCATCAAAATCTAGAACGTATTTCACTGCTTTCGGGTTTTAAAGATTCATGATCCAATAAAGTTGCCAAGTATTTAATTTTAGAAGAATTGTGGTCGTTCATGATCTAATAAAGTTAATACCATGGTGCAAAAAAAGAAAGAAGTTCATACTAATTTGACACTTTCGTTCAAGTACTTGATTTTTTTTTTCTTGTAAGAAAGAAACTTGCTGTCGGTGGGAATCCAACAATCGATCTTACCCTCAATATAGTCTAATTCTTCCATGAGGACAATGCGCCTTTCGCTGTTAACATCTGCACTTTTCTCTGTCGCGACTGCAATGAGTACATTCCTCGCACTTACGCCTTCAACATGTATTATTTGGCAGCAAATCGGAGAATTAACTCATGCATGAAGATGCCATGTTGAAGAATTTGATTATATTTATATATTAAGGGATTGAATAGAATTCTACATCAAATTTTGATACAAAGAAGCATATAGAAGCTGCACAAATTTACACTTGCATTCATTGATTCAAGAAGGTTGATATCCAACTACTAACATACAAGCAAGAGTAGCGCACCAATTCCCACAGCTCAAGCAAGTAAAGTATCTAAATTTCTTTTTTATGTGGAATATGTGATTGAAGGACTACAGAGTTCCACTTGGTACATGAGAGAAGACAACACAACCTCTCTTTTAATATTTCTTTTTTTTTCTTGGTCAGGGTGTCTAAAGCTTTAATCCCAACTAATTCAATTATTTACATTCATAATTTCAAAGTTATCATTTCTATCTATAGAGTTTGAGGTAAATATCAAACTTTATGTACAATTTTATGGAATCTCCACAAGCAAGTCTTCATAAATTAATGGGTCAAACCACTTGTGTTTTTTTCCATGTTCCCTTTTTTTTGAGGAAGTAATGATCTAGCATGACTAGCTTATTTTTTCATTCACATTTTATCTCAATTACATTAAAGAATATTGATGACCTAAAAAAGGTGCTTGTATTTCTAATTTTTGAATTTTAATTTCAATTTTAAATTTTATTAATAAATTCTTAGAAATTAATTTCGCGAGCGAAGCGAGCGGGTCAATCGTGCGTAGCACGTCCTGAAACTAGTATATATATCATATATATAAAAGCACGAATCACAAATTTTTGAGTCGTAATCAAATTTACTTTTTTGTTCCTCTCCCACACAATTTTTTCTCGTGCGTCCCTTATCTTTTCGTGATATCTACTGATATCTACTCCTTCCTTTTCTCTCACGTCTCTCTCTCATGTAACAACACATCCATGATTTCTACTCCTTCTTCCAATTCTCTCACGTTACAACAACAACAATGCAACAACAACAACACAGGATCTTCTTCAGATATCCGACTCTCCACTTATAAGATCCACCACCACTCTCCGATCGAGCTCGAGATCAAACCCCGCCCATATCGAGGTCTCCGCTCCTACAAGTCTCGTCCAGATCTATAGGTACCGAACAAAAACGAGTTCTTCATTCAATCTCATGAGCTAAGATTTCGTTTCGCTTTCACAGGTTTATGCGATTCGCGATGGTCATGGACTGGATCCGACTCCGCAGAGGTATCTTCCTCGTGATTCTCGTCGCGGTCGCGTTCTCGGCCTCGGTGTCTGCTCAGGTAGGCAGATCTCGACATTGTGTTAGGTTTTGATCGATCCATGTTGTTAGGTTTTGATTGTGTTGAAGTTTTGATTCTTATCGTGTACTTGAACGGGAGAGTGAGAGGAAGAGCGAGGCGTTGAAGAGAGTCGCGAAAGACCTCGGTCGGCGAAGTAAAGTGAGGATTTTGGTTTTTATTGAGAGAGACTAGGGTTTGTGTTAGTTGAGAAGTGTTGATTTTGTGTTTTTGTTGCGCAGATTGAATTGGAGTCTCTGGAGCATGGTAAATGGGGTGATAAGAATGATCAGAAGTTGGTTATAAGGGATGCGGCGGGCGGGGAAATTCCGGCCTCGAGTGGTCTTGGGATTTTTGATGCTTTCTTTGCCAGTTTGTCAATGATCTTGGTTAGCGAGGTTTTTCGCATTTGCCCTATTAGTATTTCACGTCGCTACGATGATTGCAATTTATGTTGATTAGAATGTATTGCAACTTGCGACATTGCCGCATTGCATTGTTAGCTCGCGCGTCAAGTTAATATGTATTCAAAATTACATCTTGATGTGTAACACTGTACGAGTGATCGGTTCACTGTTCTGTAGTCCTCTTTAATGTGTGGTGGATTAGCCGGTAATTTGAAGGCGCACAGTTGCTGCGTGTATGGAAATATATGTTTGAACGTTTGGTGAAAGGATTATATGCTCGATTCACATGGAACTTCAATACTTAAAGTTTTAAATTGTTTAGGGGAAGTCCGTTCTGGTCATTGTAGTATGAAATTCATTATTCATCCTGTTAAATTTGTGCTGAGTTTTTTTTTTTTGGATTGGATGTCGGTTTTCTAGGCATTGGGTTATGGTAAATGTGAGCCAATTCAAGGTGCATATGGGATTATCAGCAAATATATGCTAAAATTTATACAAAATATGGCACTGGTAGAATTTTTTTAAGTTAGTATACTTTGTTTTGCACACTATCTCAAAAGTCAAAAAAGTGCTTTATACATTTTTTTAAAGGTAGTTTGTATTTTAAAAATGAACAAATCTGAAGCTACATATGTTAATGCTATTGCTTCTACCACTTTTTCCATATTTTCTCGCTTGATCTGATGCATGTTTGGTACTTTTCTAACTTTTGCTAGATTGGAGATGAAACCTTTATAAATACTGCACTTATGGCTATGCGCCATCCTAAATCAATTGTGTTATCTGAGGCTCTTGCTGCATTGATTGTCATGATAGTAAGCTCCTCCCGTCTCAATTCATCATATTGGTTTGAGTTCACATCCTAATTTACAAAATTTAATTTTGAATTTGCTTATGTTTTCTTGTTCATTTTGTGAATTAGGTACTGTCCACTGGACTTGGTAGGATCGTGCCAAATTTAATATCAAGGAAACATACAAATAGTGCTGCTACAGGTATTTGTGTAGTTCATTACTTGTTTATAGGACATGTGGGTATGCCTTTAGTGACCAATCGATCATGGTTTCTTAGGTAAGTTTCTAATTAATTTTACATATGTTAGTCTCGGTGTTAATCTCGATGTTAGATTGTTGTTGTTGTTGATTAAATTTGTTAGTGTTAGATTGTTTGAATCATTGATTAGTTGTGATTGCAATAGTGAGGATTTTCTTAGGTAAGTTTGTTTGATAATTGATTGAATTTTTACAACACAGAGGATTGTGGTGGTGGGTATGCCTTTAGTGACCAATCGATCGTGGTTTCTTAGGTAAGTTTCTAATTAATTTTACATATGTTAATCTCGGTGTTAATCTCGATGTTAGGTTGTTGTTGTTGTTGATTAAATTTGTTAGTGTTAGATTGTTTGAATCATTGAGTAGTTGTGATTGCAATAGTAACTGCGAAAATGTCGAAGGCGTGTGATACAGATACGTGCAAGATAGTGAGAGGACTGAGATGAGCCATATTTGTTAATTGACCAATCACAAATTAATTCCGGACTGAGATGAGCCATATATTCTTAGAAATTAAATTTTAATTACATGTTAATTGAAGATACGTGCTTTAAGATCTTGAATATTAGGTATTTGTTGAAATGCCAAAATAATCTCCATCTTCTTCCTTTATATAAGAAATATATATATGTTTGAATAATTGGATTAAATGAACCCCGTGTGATTATTATTTTGGAGTATTTTGGCATTTGTGTTGCTTTTTCTTTTCTGGGATGTTTGGAATTAAAAGCTGAGGAGTAAATATTACAAACTTCAGTAAGAACAGAGGTGCACAATTAATAGAAATCAAATCTGTTACAAAAGAGAGGGTGAAAATAAGTTCATATAAAGTAGGGAGTTGGATGTTTCGATGCTACCTGTGGTTTGCAAGATGTCAAGCATGAATAATGCAATGTAGCAAATGCTTTTATCTTGTGCCACTCTTATCTATCCTTAAAAATCTTGAAGGATGTTATCATTCTTTAAATCTTCCATTTTCACATTTTTTTAATGCGAGTCTATAAATATGTGTCATATTTGTGATTAACAAGTTTGAGATTAATATTTGTGATTAATAAGTTTGAGATTAATATTTGTGATTAATAAGTTTGAGATTAATATTTGTGATATAATTGAGATTAGGAATTGCGTTTTCCACTTTTTTTGATGAATTTAGTTTGGATTTTTGTGCATTGACTTGGATTTGTTGTTAATCTCGATGTTAGGTTGTTGTTGTTTTGATGTTAGAATCTCAATTTCTCCGGTTCTAATGTTGATTTCGTGCTCGATTCATGGATCTGATGCGTTTTCGCCTTTTTTTATTAATTTTGTTTGGATTTTTGTGCATTGACTTGGATTTGTAGTTAATCTCGATGTTATTAATGTTGATTTCTTTTTTCTAATTAATTTTACATATGTTAATCTCGATGTTAGATTGTTGTTGTTGTTGATTAAATTTGTTAGTGTTAGATTGTTTGGTCTCATTCAGTTGAAAATTAAGAGGGTTTTTTTTTCTAATTAATTTTACATATGTTAATCTCGATGTTAGGTTGTTGTTGTTGTTGATTAAATTTGTTAGTGTTAGATTGTTTGAATCATTGAGTAGTTGTGATTGCAATAGTAACTGCAAAAATGTCGAAGGCGTGTGATACAAATACGTGCAAGATAGTGAGAGGACTGAGATGAGCCATATTTGTTAATTGACCAATCGATTAAAAGTTTGTGTTAGTGTATAATGTATATAATTATATAATTTTAGTCTCGATTTTTAATATGTTTTACCTTGAAAAAGAATTGTATTAGTGATCGATATCCATATTTGTTAATTGACCTTTCCAATCACCTAGCTTATTCATATCCACATTCCACAATTTATATCAGTCAAGTGTTTGATGAAGTTTGTTAATGAGTTTAGTGAGAGAGTTGGTTTGAGCAATGTACGCCTATGATTTGATCAATATTAATAGTGAAATCGTGTTTTATGATTGGCAATGTTGCTTCTATTTTTGGGTGAAAATATGTTTGGGTAGCAATCAAATGTGCGACATCTTCTCCAAGTTACTAAGCATCAGTAGTGAAGCTTTCCTGTTAAAGAGTAGATGGGCATGAACAAGTTCCTTATTAGAAGTACTTGAATTTTGGGGTAATCTTTATAAGTAGCGCTAATATCGTGCGTAGTAATATATGAGCTTTGTAAGAATAGAAGTAGAGCAGGGTGAAAGGAAAATCAATGCTGCAATCGATTTTGTGAAGAAACAAAGCTAAACTTCTTTAAAAACAACACTATTATGA
The DNA here is from genome assembly GCA_039657365.1 of Stephania yunnanensis. NCBI lineage: Eukaryota > Viridiplantae > Streptophyta > Magnoliopsida > Ranunculales > Menispermaceae > Stephania > Stephania yunnanensis. Next base: position 7,984,416 of record CM077580.1, read on the forward strand.
TCAACCCCTCTTTCATTTTATGGTTCTTGAACAAAAAAAGCCGAAACTTAATTGGGCTTCAAGATCTTGAATACTAGGTGTTCGTTGAAATGCCAAAATAATATCCATCTTCTTCCTTTATATAAGAAATATATAGATGTATGAATAATTGGATTAAATTAACCCCCGTGTGATTATTATTTTGGATCCAATGGTGGTCTTAAATGAATTGTAGATAATGAGCATTATGTTAGAGTTGTAATCTAAATTAGTTGTATGTTTGTGTTTGAGGCAGACTTTGAGTTTGTTTAAGTTTTTTTAATTTGATTTGGAATCAATTTTTTTAATGCGAGTCTATAAATATGTGTCAAATTTGTGATTAACAAGTTTGAGATTGATATTTGTGATTAATATTTGTGATTAACAAGTTTGTGATTAAGAGATTTGGTTCACATTTGAAATATATAAATGTTTGAATAATTGGATTAAATGAACCCCCGCGTGATTATTATTTTGGATCCAATTGTGGCCTTAGATGAATTGTAGATAATGAGCATTATGTTAGAGTTGTAATCTAAATTAGTTATATGTTTGTGTTTAAAAGACACAAGAACTTAATTGCTTACTTTCCATCTCCTTTTGAATATTAAATTAACATTATTTATTTTTTTAATTAATACTCTAATGTTTGTTTCATTGGATTGTAGTTTAACAATCTTATATAAAAATTCATTAAGTATAACCATTTTACCTTGCATTAGCGAGTTACCATGGTTAGAAACTTATGAGTTATCAACAATAGTGAAGACTTTGTAAGGAAAGCAAAAAATACTAATCGTCCTTCTCTCGAAAAATCTTCTCAGAGGCCAGCTCTTGGAGGCATCATTAATGGCATTGAACCCGAAGTTCTTGTAGAAGTTTTCTTTCCGGAGTTGGTACGGTTTCCATTAGATGGTTTTTTCTGCGGATTTACAGCACTAAATAGAGGCTTTTATGAATTGCTCGAGATCCTTTCATGACCTTTAAACTTATTATCTTGAATGTTGTTTTTTGAGTTTTGCTGCTCTTTTGTGCTGCTTGAACCCTCTCGCCTGGAGAATTGGAAGTTTGAAGTATGTTTGGTTGTTGTGATGTAATAGTCTGTAGAGTTTTTTGGTGTTTTCTGTACACTGGAATCCTTTCATTCACAATTTTTCTTTCTTTCGGGTGTGTGATCTACTGGGTTCGTACTTTTCCTCTTTAGCACACACAACATCTGTGTTCTTCTGAATTTGCAGTTTCACTCTTTGAAAACCATCCTTGAAGGATTTGTATAGTGGCTCCTCAAAGTCAGCTCTTTTCATGGTTTTCTATTCATTCAGATTTGTAGTCTCCTTTATTTGATTTTTTCTTGTTTGTCCACCAAAATTGCAGTGTTAAGTTGTAACCGATGATTGTTGTTGCTGGTTGTATAAATTTTGTCAGTCAGCATATTCAAAATGAGTATAAGATGCAAATGTTGCTTTGTCCTTCCCGTTTTACTCATACTTTACCACCCGAACTTTCTTTACAACATCAACATAACATCTGTCTCAAATTAATTGGGGCTACATGGATCAAATTCTTCCATTGTGCTTGTTTAAGATCATCCCCTCTTTCTTAAATGCCTATAAATTACAGTAATTGTGATAGTAAGGTATGTCCAGTTGTATTTTTCATGATAGTCTGAGAGAGCCACTAGGAGGTGGGTTTCAATGTTGCAAGAAATATGTATATTCTCTACTTGTTTGCAACATGGCTTTACAAACAACCGACTACCAATTTTTCCCAAAATTTAGCTTGCTTTTCCCTCTTTTTTTTCTTTTAGTTGGAGGTCAAAGTAATGGTATTTGTGATTACATTTTCCTTCGTATCAACCATAAATGCCTATTTTCATGTTTGAGCTTCTTTTTGTTCACAAGTAAACGTTTAAGAGATCCTTATCTGATACCAACATTCTTTCTGAAGCCGACACTCCTATGTCAATTATGAGCATAGAATGAAGAAATTTTCTAACACTATTGTACCAAACAAATCGCATGGAAACTGCGTTGGTATTTCTGAATCCACACCTTATGTGTCAACCAATGAAAATGATATATCATACAGTAGATTAGTTTATTGTCTCTATTTCATAACATAATGTATCTCATCATCTAAATTTGCCTGCCTTACATTAGAATGAGAGTGCTAAGCTGCTTCTCACATTGTTTTGTTGTAAAAGGAAATGTACTTTTAAATGCATGCATAGAAGGTTTTACAAGATATACAAAACCCAAAGAGAGAAACATCAAAAATAAGAAAAGAATGGAAAGAGATCAATTAAGGCAAGGTCGTTTATGTGGAATATGTGATTAAAGGACTACAGAGTTCCACATGGTACTTGAGAGAAAGCAACACAAACTCTCTTTTAATATTTTTTTTTCTTGGTCAGGCTATCTAAACCTTTAATCCCAACTAATTCAATTATTTACATTCATAATTTCAAAGTTAACCTTTCTATCTATAAAGTTTGAGGTAAAGATTGAACTTTATGTACAATTTTACGGAATCTTCACAAGCAAGTGTTCATAAATTAATGGGTCAAACCACTTGTGTTTTTTTCCTTGTTTTCTTTTTTTTTTTGAGGAAGTAATGGCCTAGCATGATTAGCTTGTTTTTTCATTTACGTCTTATCTCAATTACATTAGAGAATATTGATGAGCTAAAAAAGGTGCTTGTATTTTTAATTTTTAAATTTTAATTACGATTTTAACTTTTATTAATAAATTCTTAGAAATTAATTCCCGCGAGCGAAGCGAGCGGGTCAATCGTGCGTAGCACGTCCTGAAACTAGTATATATATCATATATATAAAAGCACGAATCACAAATTTTTGAATCGTAATCAAATTTACTTTTTTGTCCCTCTCCCTCACAATTTTTTCTCGTGCGTCCCTTATCTTTTCGTGATATCTACTGATATCTACTCCTTCCTTTTCTCTCACGTCTTTCTCCCATGTAACAACACATCCATGATTTCTACTCCTTCCAATTCTCTCACGTTACAACAACAACAATGCAACAACAACAACAACGCGGGATCTTCTTCAGATCTCCGACTCTCCACTTATAAGATCCACCACCACTCTCCGATCGAGCTCGAGATCGAACCCCGACACATCGAGGTCTCCGCTCCTACAAGTCCCATCCAGATCTATAGGTACCGAACCAAAACGAGTTCTTCATTCAATCTCTTGAGCTAGGGTTTCGTTTCGTTTTCACAGGTTTGTGCAATTCGCGATGGTCATGGACTGGATCCGACTCCGTAGAGGTATCTTCCTCGTGATTCTCATCGCGGTCGCGTTCTCGGCCTCGGTGTCTGCTAAGGTAGGCAGATCTCGACATTGTGTTAGGTTTTGATCTGATCCGTGTTGTTAGGTTTTGATTGTGTTGAAGTTTTGATTCTTATCAGGTACTTGAACGGGAGAGTGAGAGGAAGAGTGATGCGTTTAAGAGAGTCGCGAAAGACCTCGGTCGGCGAAGTAAAGTGAGGATTTTGGTTTTTATTGAGAGAGACTAGGGTTTGTGTTAGTTGAGAAGTGTTGATTTTGTGTTTTTGTTGCGCATATTGAATTGGAGTCTTTGGAGCATGGTAAATGGGGTGATAAGAATGATCAGAAGTTGGTTATAAGGGATGCGGCGGGCGGGGAAATTCCGGCCTCGAGTGGTCTTGGGATTTTTGATGCTTTCTTTGCCAGTTTGTCAATGATCTTGGTTAGCGAGGTTTGTGCATTTGCCCTATTAGTATTTCACGTCGCTACGATGATTGCAATTTATGTTGATTAGAATGTATTGCAACTTGCGACATTGCCGCATTGCATTGTTAGCTCGCGCGTCAAGTTAATATGTATTCAAAATTACATCTTGATGTGTAACACTGTACGCGTGATCGGTTCACTGTTCTGTAGTCCTCTTTAATGTGTGGTGGATTAGCGGTAATTTGAAGGCGCACGATTCTTTGCGTGTATGGAAATATATGTTTGAACGTTTGGTGAAAGGATTCTATGCTCGATTCACATGGAACTTCAATACTTAAAGTTTTAAATTGTTTAGGGGAAGTCCGTTCTGGTCATTGTAGTATGAAATTCATTATTCATCCCGTTAAATTTGTGTTGAGTTTCTTTTTTTTTGGATTGGATGTCGGTTTTCTAGGCATTGGGCGATGGTAAATGTGAGCCAATTCAAGGTGTTTATGGGATTATTAGCAAATATATGCTAAAATTTATACATAATATGGCACTGGTAGAATTTTTTTAAGTTAGTATACGTTGTTTTGCACACTATCTCAAAAGTCAAAAAAGTGCTTTATACATTTTTTTAAAGGTAGTTTGTATTTTAAAAATGAACAAATATGAAGCTACATTTGTTAATGCTATTGCTTCTACCACTTTTTCCATATTTTCTCGCTTGATCTGATGCATGTTTGGTACTTTTCTAACTTTTGCTAGATTGGAGATGAAACCTTTATAATTGCTGCACTTATGGCTATGCGCCATCCTAAATCAATTGTGTTATCTGGGGCTCTTGCTGCATTGATTGTCATGACAGTAAGCTCTTCCCGTCTCAATTCATCATATTGGTTTGAGCTATTTATTTTTGAGACTGCTTTCTGCCGTGTTGGTTTTCACTTTGATGTTAAGCTACCACCCACATGTGATATATGGTTCCATCATGCACATGAGGATTATGAGTTCACATCCTAATTTACAAAATTTAATTTTGAATTTGCTTATGTTTTCTTGTTCATTTTGTGAATTAGGTACATCGTCCTTGGACTTGGTAGGATAGTGCCAAATTTAATATCAAGGAAACATACAAATAGTGCTGCTACAGGTATTTGTGTAGTTCATTACTTGTTTATAGGACATGTGGGTATGCCTTTAGTGACCAATCGATCACGGTTTCTTAGGTAAGTTTCTAATTAATTTTACATATGTTAATCTCAGTGTTGATCTCGATGTTAGATTGTTGTTGTTGTTGATTAAATTAACCCCCGTGTGATTATTATTTTGGATCCAATGGTGGCCTTAAATGAATTGTACATAATGAGCATTATGTTAGAGTTGTAATCTAAATTAGTTGTATGTTTGTGTTTGAGGCAGACTTTGAGTTTGTTTAAGTTTTTTTAATTTGATTTGGAATCAATTTTTTTAAATGCAAGTCTATAAATATGTGTCACATTTGTGATTAACAAATTCGAGATTGATATTTGTGATTAACAAGTTTGAGATTGATATTTGTGATTAATATTTGTGATTAACAAGTTTGTGATTAATAGATTTGGTTCACATTTGAAATATATAAATGTTTGAATAATTGGATTAAATGAACCCCCGCGTGATTATTATTTTGGATCCAATTGTGGCCTTAGATGAATTGTAGATAATGAGCATTATGTTAGAGTTGTAATCTAAATTAGTTATATGTTTGTGTTTAAAAGACACAAGAACTTAATTGCTTACTTTCCATCTCCTTTTGAATATTAAATTAACATTATTTATTTTTTTAATTAGTACTCTAATGTTTGTTTCATTGGATTGTAGTTTAACAATCTCATATAAAAATTCATTAAGTATAACCATTTTTCCTTGCATTAGCGAGTTACCATGGTTAGAAACTTATGAGTTATCAACAATAGACTTTGTAAGGAAAGCAAAAAATACTAATCGTCCTTCTCTCGAAAAATCTTCCCAGAGGCCAGCTCTTGGAGGCATCATTAATGGCATTGAACTCGAAGTTCTTGTAGAAGTTTTCTTTTCGGAGTTGGTACGGTTTCGATTAGATGGTTTTTTCTGCGGATGTACAGCACTGAATAGAGGCTTTTATGAATTGCTCGAGATCCTTTCATGACCTTTAAACTTATTATCTTGAATGTTGTTTTTTGAGTTTTGCTGCTCTTTTTGTGCTGCTTGAACCCTCTCGCCTGAAGAATTGGAAGTTTGAAGTATGTTTGGTTGTTGTGATGTAATAGTCTGTAGAGTTTTTTGGTGTTTTCTGTACACTGGAATCCTTTCATTCACAATTTTTCTTTCTTTCGGGTGTGTGATCTACTGGGTTCGTACTTTTCCTCTTTAGCACACACAACATCTGTGTTCTTCTGAATTTGCAGTTTCACTCTTTGAAAACCATCCTTGAAGGATTTGTATAGTGGCTCCTAAAAGTCAGCTCTTTTCATGGTTTTCTATTCATTCAGATTTGTAGTCTTCTTTATTTGATTTTTTTCTTGTCTGTCCACCAAAATTGCAAAGTGTTAAGTTGTAACCGATGATTCTTTTTCTTTGGTTGTATAAATTTTGTCACAAAGCATATTCAAAATGAGTATGAGATGCAAATGTTGCTTTGTCCTTCCCGTTTTACTCATACTTTACCACCCAAACTTTCTTTACAACATCAACATAACATCTGTCTCAAATTAATTGGGGCTACATGGATCAAATTCTTCCATTGTGCTTGTTTAAGATCATCCCCTCTTTCTTAAATGCCTATAAATTACGGTAATTGTGATAGTAAGGTATGTCCAGTTGTATTTTTCATGATAGTCTGAGAGAGCCACTAGGAGGCGGGTTTCAATGTTGCAAGAAATATGTATACTCTCTACTTGTTTGCAACATGGCTTTACAAACAACTGACTACCAATTTTTCCCAAAATTTAGCTTGCTTTTCCCTCTTTTTTTTCTTTTAGTTGGAGGTCAAAGTAATGGTATTTGTGATTACATTTTCCTTCGTATCAACTATAATTGCCTATTTTCCTGTTTGAGCTTCTTTTTGTTCACAGGTAAACGTTTAAGAGATCCTTATCTGATACCAACATTCTTTCTGAAGCTGACACTCCTATATCGATTATGAGCATAGAATGAAGAAATTTTCTAACACTATTGTACCAAAAAAATCGTATGGAGACTGCGCTGGTATTTCTGAATCCACACCTTATGTGTCAACCAATGAAAATGGTATATTATACAGTAGGTTAGTTTATTGTCTCTATTTCATAACATAATGTATCTCATCATCTAAATTTGCCTGCCTTACATTAGAATGAGAGTGCAAAGCTGCTTCTCACATTGTTTTGTTGTGAAAGGAAATGTACTTTTAAATGCATGCATAGAAGGTTTTACAAGATATACAAAACCCAAAGAGAGAAACATCAAAAATAAGAAAAGAATGGAAAGAGATCAAACTAAGGCAAGGTCGTTTATGTGGAATATGTGATTAAAGGACTACAGAGTTCCACATGGTACTTGAGAGAAGGCAACACAAACTCTCTTTTAATATATTTTTTTTCTTGGTCAGGCTATCTAAACCTTTAATCCCAACTAATTCAATTATTTACATTCATAATTTCAAAGTTAACCTTTCTATCTATAGAGTTTGAGGTAAAGATTGAACTTTATGTACAATTTTACGGAATCTTCACAAGCAAGTGTTCATAAATTAATGGGTCAAACCACTTGTGTTTTTTTTCATGTTTTCCTTTTTTTTGAGAAAATAATGGCCTAGCATGACTAGCTTATTTTTTCATTCACGTCTTATCTCAATTACATTAGAGAATATTGATGAGCTAAAAAAGGTGCTTTTATTTTTAATTTTTAAATTTTAATTACAATTTTAACTTTTATTAATAAATTCTTAGAAATGAAATTTACCTATTTGTCCATATTTTTTTTATTTTCAAATCAACCTTATCTTTTGTATCCAAATCAAACTCTAACTCCTTATCAATCCACTATACGTTTTTTTTTCTTTATCTTCAAATCAATCATGAACTCATTCTCATCAATCCAATACACTTTTTTTGAAGAAGTAATGTCCTAGCATGATTAGCTTGTTTTCTCATTTACATCTTATCTCAATCACAGTAGGGAATATCGATAAGCTAAAAAAAGTATTTGTATTTCTAATTTTTAAATTTTAATTACAATTTTAAATTTTGTTAATAAATTCTTAGAAATTATTTTTCGCGAGAGAAGCGAGCGGGGGAATCGTGCATAGCACGTCTTGAAACTAGTATATATATATAAGACTTTAAAAACTAAACAAAAATGAAAATTAGAGACGGAAATAGCAACGGAATCTCAACATGAATCAGAAACTGATCAAATTCCGTCTCTGATCCGTCTCCGATTAGCAACAGATCAGAGACGGATCAGAGACGGAAATAATCAGAAACGGAATTTAGTCCGTCTCTTATCAGAAACGGAATTAGAGACGGAATAAATTCCGTGTCTGATCAGAAACGGAATTTATTCCGTCTTTGATCCATCTCTAAATCAGAAACAGAATCACATTTCCGTTTCGATTGAATCAGCGACGACGATTTTAGAGACGGAATAAATTCCGTCTCTATTCCGTTGCTGATTTCAATTAGAGACGGAATTTATGCAAATCAGAGACGAAAATTTCCGTTTCTGATCTGCTGTTTTTTGTAGTGGTCACTCACGTATCTCGAGGTAGACAGTCTATGTAAACGACATGCACGCATATCGATATGGACAACCCATGCAAACGTTACGCATGTATGTTGAGGTGAAGAATTCATGCAAATGTCAGGCACACCTGTCGAGGTGGGCGACCCATGCAACCCCATGCAACTCATGCAACTTGTCGCAATCCATGCAAACCTCATGCACGTATCTCGATGTGGACACCACACATAACCTCGTAAAATCCGAATCATGCAAACAACTCGCACGTGTCTCGAGGTGGTAAAGCCAATAAAAATGTCACACTCGTATCTTGTGGTTGACAACACATGAAAACGTCACGCACATTTGTCGAGGTGGTCGAGCCATGCATCTTCGTGCAAACCATTCAAATGTTACACACATATCTCGAAGTGTGAACAACTCATGCAACCTCGTGCAATTCATGCAAACTATACGAATGTGAAGCACATATTTCGAGGTAGACAACTCATGCAACCTGCTGCAGTCCATGCAAACCATCCAAATGTCATGCACGTAACTCGAGGTGGACATGCGCTATTCGTGTAAATCTGCCACAACCAATCCACGTGTAAATCGCCCACAACCAATCCACGTGGACATATATCCACGTGGATTGATATATCCAAATAACACGAATAGCGCATTTTAAAAATGCGTTATTCATGTTATTTGTCTAACGTGGATCGGACACATGATTAGTGCCTTCGCCTTTTTAAAAGTCACTATTCATGTGTCCACGTAGGCCGAGAATTTTTCCTCCCTTGATCGCATCTTTTCAAAAGGCGATATAACTTATATCAAGAATAAAAAAAAAAAAAAAAACACACACACACACACACACACACTTATTTTGCTCATTTAAACTAATTTCTACTGTACTTGTATAATTTTTACTAAATCTTGGTAATGGTATTGTTGAGAAGTGTGTCACGACCCCAAATCTCTAACCCTGGTTTATATCTCTTAATCAAGATCACCGACCTTAGACGTGGGATTCGCACCGTGATACGTGCACCGACCGAGGCACGTGGCCGAGGTAGATTGTATTTTTGTATTGATGTGTGCCTAGTGTTATGTAATGTGTAGACTTACTAAGTCATTTGGTACGGTTTTAGACGAAGAGACGAGAGCGGGGACACGCCTCGATATACGTGCCGACGCGGGTGTCGGGTAGTTGACGAAATCGACTATTATGTCGAGGAAAACAAAAATACACATATGAACTATATTTTTGTAACTAACGACGCGACGGTATGCGGACATCCCGTTTCGGACGCGAAAACGGGCATCGAAACACCCGAAAACGCGACTAGTGTAGTAATGGTGTCACCAATTGGTGTCACCATAACAACACCCCAACACATGGCCAAACAACAAGCCAACAGCTGTCCAATTGCCAGCAACACCTGTCCCACCCTCCTCCACCACGTGCTTTCATCACCCACACCATCTCCACCTACACACACACACACACACACAAACGAAGCCGAGAGTGAGCCGAGAGAGAGAAGGAAAGGAAGGAAAGAAGGAGAGGAGGAAGAAGAGAGCCAGAGACACAATGGAGGTGAGTTTTTACGGTTGTTGTTGTTTGTTGTTCGGGACCAAGCATAGAGGGGGGTTCGACCACGGTGGGGATGGCAGGGGACCTCCCCTGCCATCGGCCCACCGGGGTTGGGGTGGAGAGCAACCCCAAACCATCACCGAAAGAGAAAAACAAAGAAAAAAAAAAGTTTTCATCTTCCTCCCGATCGAACCAGTCGATCGGGAGGAAGGAGGTGCACACGCGCTCATCGCGCGCGTGCGCACCCCCTTGCTGGGTCGGGCCCAGAACGGGCCAAGCTCAGCCCATGGCCCAGGCCGGGTCCGACCCGTCTGGGCCGACCCGACCCCCCTTTTTCTAGGCCGGCCCAGAACGGGCCAGGCTCGGCCCGGGTCTGACCCGTTTGGGTCGACCCGACCCAAACAAAAAAAAATAGAAAATAAGAGTAAAAGGGAAGAAAAATGAAAGAAAATTTGGAAAAATTGAAAAAAATTGGGAGAATTATATTTCGATAAAATAAAGTTGATTGAACCAATTTGAATACACGATAAACCCACTATACTTGAACTAATGAGACACCAAACTCAGGAACCTAGGAAAAGGGCACGGGAGAGCGAAGGCCGGTAAAGCTAGGACGTTACTTTGTTGTTGCGAGTATACCCAATGGCAATTTTATTTAGCATTTCATTCCTATTAATTGTTGTCCTTGCATAGTCCTTTGACTATTTTGTCTTTGTACTCTTATATCATGTGATCTTTTGTGTCTATGCTCACTTGATGAGTCTAGTTGCATGATATCCATTTATTTGATTTAATTCATTGACTCTATTCCGTGCTATGTCTATTCTTGTTGTTTCTAAATGTGAATTGAATGATAAATAGCATGCTATTAGGCTAGTGAGTATCTTATAAATGTTTAAGATGACTTGTATTCATTATTTGTTTAGGTGTGTAGACGTGCCTATGCCTTGACAATCCATACTTGATATTTCTTGAAAATTTAAAAAGTAGTTGTTGCATTTAGGTCCCGTACTTGATCGAGGTGTGCGCGAATCACGGGGTTAGAGTCTCTGGGGATGTCGGCACACGTTTCCTGACATTGTATGACACACTCGGGGTTAGAGTCCCTGAGGTGGTCTACACATCGGGGTTAGAGTCCCTGGTAACACTTGGGTTAGAGTCCCTTGTGCTATATGATTATTGGGTCGGGGTGACACGTTTCACTGCCGACCGGACCTAAATCACTATTACTTAGCCTAGTGTCAGTATCACTCGTTTAACTCTGGTATTTACTCGCATATGGTTTATTTTTTAGTTTTCCATTTATATGCTTTTAAATACCATTTGAATATTTGGAAATGCAACTTAAACTTGTCATCGTGGATTACTGTTTTATTCTTGTACTCACCGTCCTTTTTATGACGGTGGGTGCAGAGCCATTTACCAGCAGGCCGGGCAAGGAGAAGATCGGTGATTATCCTTGAGCCCGTGGCGCAGCACTGCATCGATTGCAAGTTTTCTTTTGGTATTTTGATTGTATACGTTATATGTTTTCAGATACTTTTTGGAGTTGTATATTGGGTTGAGCGTTAGTTCCCCGACTTGACTTAGACTATTTTATCGTTGCAATGAATTTTGTAGACTATATATATATGCGATGGCATTTCCTGGTTTTCCACATTTAGGTTATTATAAATTATTTCCGCATAAGTATTAATATTTCCGCAATTAAATTTATTTAACGAAAGGTTTAAGTTGAAAGGCTGACTAATACGTAGTTAAGTCCTGTGAGGAGATGATTAGGGCTTAATTACGGGATTAGGCCGGGCGGTGCCCTAGATTAGGAGAGGGGCCGTCACAAAGTGCTAGAAGGACAACGATATCTCACACTATATGACACATTGAGTCACTAAAGTCATTCATGTGTATCTCGAGATATGAGCGTACACAGATCTCAACTCTCACCATAGATGAGCCGATAAGTATGCGGTCTAACATAATTGTTGTCATCATAGTATTTTCCTTGTTACAATATTAAACCTATTCAAGGGGATCCTCCACTACTGCCACCACATCCCGAGCCATAACCCGACCCGTAACCCGACGCTCTTCCTGAACCGCCACCGCCTTCGCCTCATGCACTTTGTTATGGGCAGGACTGGTTCCCCTACACCAACAAGCCCAAAGGGAGCCTTCAGTAGGCCCAAACGCACCAAACACACACCCTTTTGGATGAAGGATTATCTTAACTAGGCCCAGTGTGTCTCTTTTGTTGTGAAGCCCAGAATTAAAAGCTCATACATCTGTCCATATTTTGATATCCCCAAACCACTACGTGTCAGTTGTGGATTAGGGTTTACTGGATGTATTTAAACTCTTTTTTACAGTGAATGAAATAAGAAGAAAGTTTATCTTGTTTATTTTATTTTCCTTGTCTCAACCAGTGTGGTTAAGCCCTAACATTGATGCTTTCATTGCTTTAATGGGGCCCAAACCAGCGGCCCCTACGACACCTTCCTCTTCGTTAGAAGATGCCCTCACCGCCCTGCGCGATCAGTTGCAAGCTCTCACACAGACTGTCTCCAACCAACATGACTCGGTCTCGTCTGCCATTATAGACCTTCGCTCCCAGGTGACCGCCCAGACCACTGCTCCGGCTCGCCTTGCATCTCCTAACTCTGCCCAATCTAACCTCAACTCCCCCTCCTTACCGCCTCCACAGCTGCATGCCCGCCCTCTATCCCCGGGCGCCAGGCCATCTACATTCACTGCTCGGCCGCCGTACTTCTTCGGCGGAACCGCCAACCCCGTTCCATTGCCCCAGCAACCGTCCCTGCCACTATCCCTTAAACCTCCGCGAGTACACCTCAACCCATTTGATGGCTCCAACCCTCTTGAATGGATATTCCAGGCCGAACACTTTTTCCAACTCCATCAAATCCCTCCGGATCAACGCCTCGCTTTGGCCGCCTTCTTCATGCAGGGGGACGCCTTGAGTTGGTTCCAATGGATGTTTAACAACAACCAACTCCTGAGTCGGGACTCTTTCACTCGCGCTCTCGAGCTCCGCTTCGGGCCGTCATCCTTCGAGAATCACCAGATCGCCTTATTCAAGCTACGCCAAACGGGGTCTCTGGTTGACTACATCACCGATTTCGAACGGCTAAGCAATCGGGTAGTGAGGCTACCGGTGGACTTCCATCTCTCTTGCTTCATCTCGGGCCTCAAGCAAGAGTTCCAGAGGGAGTTAGCCATTCTCAAACCCCTCACGCTCTCGGACGCCATCGGTTTTGCCAAGCCATTGAACGACGAATTCCACGATGGCCGGTCGTCGGGTTCCTTGGCCAGAGGGTCCTCTTCCCCGAAAATCCCACCCCTTCAGCCACCTGCTCCCGCCACCCCCAACCTTCCAGTGCGCAAGCTCACTCAGTCACAAAGGCACAACCGCCGATCTAAGGGTCTCTGCTTCAACTGCGACGACGAATTCACCCCTGGTCATCGCTGTAAATCTCGCCACCTCTTATTGCTGCTGCCGGACGATGGAAAGCCTACCTCCTCTGTTGCTTCCCTCATGCCAGTCCCACCGGTTGATGGTGTCTCTGAAACCCCACTGCCTAACCCTCCGCCCTCACCGCCCAGTCCCACTGACCCGCTCCATTTTCACCTCTCCCCTTCGGCTCTACACGGCTCCACCAACTCGGAAACTTTGCGTCTCCGCGGCACGCTCATTGGTATCCCCGTCTCCATCTTGGTCGATTCGGGTATCTCTCACAATATCCTCCAACCGCGGTTAGCCGCCCACTTAAACCTTCCAATCTCCCCCATCAAACCTTTTTCTGTTTTCGTGGGCAATGGCGCTACCATCCCTTGTGCTGGGTTTTGCCCCAACGTCCCTCTCGCCATTCATTCTCATACATTTGATGTCCCCTGTCATCTATTCCCAATCCATGGCGCGGATATTGTTTTAGGTGTTAAGTGGATGCAATCTATTGGGCCCTTTCTATCTGATTACAATATTCCCCATATCCAGTTCTATCACAATGGTTCCCTAATCACCCTCCATGGCGACCACAACCTACCTATTCCGTCGTCCTTCTCCCGATTACGTCGCCTTCACCACACCGACTCCATTGCATCTTTTCATGCCTTCACCATCGTTCCCACTGGCCCCTCCCCGTCTGACCCACCCCCACATGGTCCGCCTGCCCAACCCAACAGTAACATTCCCAGCGACCTACACTCTTTGTTAACCACATATGCTGCTGTTTTTACCCTCCCCTCCGCCTCCCACCACATCGCACTCATGAACACCATATCCACCTGCTTCCCCAATCCGCCCCCGTCAACATTAAACCGTATCGTGACCCTCATTCCCAAAAAGATGCCATAGCCTCTATCTTTGCTGATATGTTACGAGATGGGGTGATCAAGCCTAGCACTAGCCCATTTTCCTCACCGGTGCTTCTTGTTAAAAAGAAAGATGGCTCGTGGCGTTTTTGTGTCGACTATCGCGCCCTCAATGCCGTGACTGTTCGAGACTGTTTCCCTATCCCTACTGTTGATGAACTGTTGGATGAGTTGCATGGCGCGACCTATTTTTCCAAGTTGGATTTACGTTCAGGATATTTCCAGATACGCCTAGCTCCTACTGATACTTTTAAGACAGCGTTCCGGACGGTTGACGGACATTACGAATCCCTTGTCATGCCCTTTGGCTTGACTAATGCACCATCCACATTTCAGGCTGCCATGAACGACCTATTTCGACCCTATTTGCGAAAGTTCGTCTTAGTTTTCTTCGACGACATATTGGTCTATAGTGCCTCTTGGGACTCCCACCTACACCACTTACGGCAAGTCCTCCAACTTTTATTGGATAACCAGTTTTTTGCTAAATTCTCTAAGTGTTGTTTTGGTCTCACCTCGGTGGAATATTTGGGACATTATTTCGGGTCTGGGTGTTGCACCAGACCCTGCCAAAGTGGACGCTATTCAGTCGTGGCCGGAGCCGCGTAACCTTACCGCCCTCCGCGGGTTCCTTGGCCTCACGGGGTTCTATCGTCGCTTTGTTCAACACTATGCCACAATTGCCAGGCCTCTTACTGAACTTTCAAAATCAGATACATTTACATGGACAGACACGACGCATTCCGCTTTTCAACAACTAAAGAAGGCTATGCTTCATCTTCCCCTCCTTCAGCTGCCAGACTTCACTAAGCCCTTTGAAGTCACCACTGATGCGTCAGGTACCGCCATTGGCGCCGTCCTCTCTCAGTCTCACACCCCCATAGCCTTCTTCAGCAAGAAATTGTGCCCTCGTATGCAGTCTTCATCCGCTTACGCCAGAGAGATGTTCGCCATCACAGAGGCTGTAAAGAAATGGCGTCAATACCTGTTGGGCACCAAGTTCAAGATTTTCACTGACCAACGGAGCTTAAAAAACCTTCACACCCAAACAATTCAAACGCCGGAGCAACAAAAATGGCTTACTAAACTCTTAGGGTTTGACTATGACATTCTTTACACCCCCGAAAAGGAGAACAAGGTCACTGATGCCCTCTCGCGCATTCCAGACGTCGCACCCCTGTACTTGGCTATCTCTACCATCACTACCCCCTTCTTGGATAGGCTACGAGCTTTCTACCTATCCGAACCTGCAGGCCAGAACCTCCTCAAAAA